>CM048744.1:283055734-284382734 GCA_026315105.1 Locusta migratoria
AATCAAATCAGTTTCAATGCCTGAGAGTGACGTAAACGCGCTTTTTGTTTACTCTTCTGCCAATAGTACAATATCCAGTAACTCTAGCAGTGACGACGATATTATAATAGTTTGATTACTACCACCAGTACATGCAGACAAGCCTGAAATTTTTGGCTGTCAAGATTTAAAAGCTAGCTCAATATTTAAAATGAAAAACGTGAGGCACATGCATTATGTAACTGACATACGAATGGTTTACCAGAGTCAGGTATGAGTTATGATTTTGTGGCATTACTTCTGCTATGAACTGTTGTGTTATTTCTTTCATCAACCTCTACTTGCTGCTACTATCTATTCCATGTAACCCGCGTTTTTTGTTTTCAATTGTACAAGTGTTGTCGTACTATTTAAAATTCACAAGCACAAATTTTTAGGTCTAGGCTACCTGCATGGGGTTATGAACTCAAAAGAAATTATAATTTTTACTCGGCTTTCAAAAGAGGGTGGTTTTTATTTTTTTTTTTTTTTTTTTTTTTTTTTTTTTTTAACTCTATAAGTATTTAGCCTTCTCCTGTGTATATGTTGCGAAACGACCATGAAGGAAACCTGGCCTTGGTAGAGTAGCCGAGCGGTCTAAAGCACCTCGCTGCGAAGCGCGCGGTTACTCGCCGTGGAGGTTCGAGTCCTCCCTGGGGCATGGGTGTGTGTGTTTGTCCTTAGGTTAGTTTACCTAGGTTTAAGTAGTTTGTAAGCTACGGACTGATGACCACGCAGTTTGGTCCGATAGATTTACAGACATTTGAACATTTGAGCTCACATGAACTTCACCATCTATTGCTCTTACCGCGAAACTTTAGTAACAGGAAGAGAGAACGAAAGAATTAGCAGTGGTACAGAAAATGAACTCCCTACACATCTCATTAAAAACAGATTCATCATGTTCTGCACTATTGAACGTTCATACGTTCATACGAAAAGCTTGTTGAAGTACTTTGTAGGGAAATAAATTTTAATCATCATGTTGGCATAGTCTAAATGCAGAAACCGATACGTTGGAGGTATGTCCCTTATTATTTCTGCTGTTATTTCAGGCGGTCGTTTTGCCTGTTTTCTGACCACTCTACACAATCTCCATTGCACTCGGTTATCAAATTAAGGCCGTCTTCCAATGCGTTGTCCAGGCTTAGATGTATTACCTGAAATATAGTATTCTCTACCAACACTTCAAATCGTGGATCCCAAAATACTGAATCCCCTGCTGAATTTCGAAGCCCTCTTGAGTGAACGCTCTTGCATTTATTGACTCTTTTATACAAGAAGAGTCAAAGAGCGGTTCCGAATAATTATAGACTGCCCCTAACATCGCCTTGCTGAAGAATTACTGATTTTATTCAGAGTTCCAGTACAGTTACTTTCCTTGAGACAGTAAAGCATCTGTCCAGCTACAGCCTCGTATTTAGAAAGCATTAGCCTTTTCGTAAAAAAAGTCAACTTGCCCTTGATAGATTGTGTTGTGAGGACGTACATTTAGAGTAAGCTGTCATTCGTCATACGAAATAGAAATTGTGTGTATTTAATCCTGCCACAGACCTTAGAGCCGCGGCGAAGCGGCCGAGCGCATTGAGGCACAATGCTACGATGCACGAGGCCGTTCCCCGTCGTGGGTCCGAATACCCCCTTGGGCATGGATGTTTGTGCCATATTTTAGTATAAGCTAGTTCATAAGTAGGTTATAAGTTTAGGGACTGATGGCCCCGCAGTTACGTCCCATAAGCTTTACAAACATTTGAACAGACCTTAGACTTTTGATTTCATATGTGATCCTGATGTATGAGTTCTTCAGATCCATCTTTAACTCATTGGTTTCATTCATAGCCCTTGACGCATTGATTATTGTTAGTAAAAGTAAGCTTCGTAAGAAAATATTGTTCCTTGTTTCCAGTCTGTAGATAAAACATCACCTAGAGTTATTCAATTTCCAATAGCGTGTAAAGTTGTTCAGAATAAAAATATTCGAAAATCATGATAGTGCATGAAAATCTCTTGATGAATTTCCTGATAGTGTATCTGGAGATTATCTGAAATAGTCCTGCACTAGGCATTAGATGGTTTATGGGACATTATACTTTTTTTTAGCTAAAGGAGTTAGTGTACATGTAAATACCACAGAAGCGAGATGTTATCTCAAAAGTACCCCTAAATAGTGATTCTAATAGTCAACGTTTGATAATTTAGCTTCACTACCTAGCTAACATTTCCTTAACAATATCAACACTTCGGAACCAATTTGGAGAAACCGTTACAACGTTCTTGTTGTAAGAAGTACAAGCGAAGACATCGACTGGGCTTGAGAGGAAGGAAATACGCTTTTGAGTCACAAATCAATTTCCGGTTCCTACATAGAAAGAGTGCAATTCGTTACGGACGTAGGCAAGCAGCTAAGAATGCTTGCTGACTCAGCTACACAACAGCCGGTCGCGATTCGCCTCGCCACGGTGACTTGGCGGCTACTGCTTATGGGCTCCTGTGGGTTAAGCACACAAGGTCGGCCGTTGCCGGAACACGCTTCGATGCGGTACGGTTCGGAACTGCTTCCTACAGCAGAGGCAGGTTATAGGTTGAGGTAACGCGGACGGCAGCCTAAATCAGGGAAGTGCAGATTTTATTTTATTTTTCCGTCAGTTTTCCAATATGATATACTCAAATAAGGAATATTGTGTAGTGGATTGTGTGTAATATGTATAAAGTGTATCAAAACGCATGGCACAAACGTACACGGTTGAAAGTACACGATAATAGCAGCAAAAATGTCGCAGTAAACATGGGTCCGCAATCGAGACGTTTGCGAGATAGTTACGAATGTATGGTTCCAACCTGCCACTGACGTCATTGGAAATAACGCACACCAAGATTCAGTCATATTGATTTATTCCTTAGTGTTTGGTATTCGTGTGAATCAAGGAAGTAGAGTGATTGTCAACGCATGGACGAAAAAAATTTCGTCTAGTGATTAAGCTTTACTTTATGAAAGGCAAAACACCTCAGGAGACTAAAGAGAAGCTTCATATACTTTATGGTACTCTGCACCTTCGATTAGAATAGTTTATAAGTGGTTTCAAAATTTTCGGAGTGGCCATATGGGCACAAGTGACGCTGAATGTTCTGAACGCCCTGTGGAGGTTAGGACTCCACAAAACATTGATATAATCCATGATATGTTGATATATGACAGAAGAGTTAAGGTGCGTGAGATTGCTAGTGCTGTGGGTATCTTGAATGAACGATAACATAAAATTTTCATATTTTCATACACACTTGGACATGAGAAAGCTTACTTTAAGATCGGTGCCGCGATGGCTCATCCTTGATCATAAACAGAATCGTTTGAAGTGTTGCAAGGAAGGTTTGCAGCTGTTTCGTCACTGTGAATGAAACATAGATACATTACTATACACCTGAGACCAGAGAACAATCTAAACAGTGGGTTATTAAGGGAGAAGCAGCACCAAAAAAGGCGAAGCCCGGTCCTTCGGCCGGAAAGGTTATGGCGACGGTCTTTTGGTATTCGCGAGGGATAATAATATCATTTTCATGTGGCTCATTGGCCTGGTGCAAGTCTTTCAATTGGACGCCACTTCGGCGACTTGCGTGTCGCTATCCTACCCCAGTTATCCAACTGGGAAAAGAGGTGTTCACAAGGAATAATCCTCATCGACTATCTGGAATAGGGTAAAACTATTACAGGTGCATATTATTCATCGTTATTGGGCCGTTTTAAAACAAGGCTGCAAAAAAAAAAAAAAAAAAAAAAAAAAACCGCCGGCCGTTGGCCCATAAAAAAGTCCTTTTACATCATGACAATGAACCAGCACAAACCTCAACAGTTGTGGAAATACGATTCCAACTCGTATCACATCCCCCTATTCTGCAGACTTGGCTCCCTCGGACTACTATTTGTTCCCCAATTTGGAGAAATGGCTCAAACGTGGAGGTGATTGCAGAAACTAATAGCTATTTTGTAGGCTTGGATGATTCCTATTATTCGGAAGGGATCAACAAATTAGAACTGCGTTAGACGAAGACCATAAGTAAACAGGAGACTGCGTCGAAGAATAAAAATGGTTTTCCCCAAAAACGTTAGTAGTTTTTATTTTTACACGGACTTTTCAAAAGCCCCTCGTAAAGTTCTTGTTGATGTTTGCAAACCACAATGACCACCGATGTAGTATTCAATTTTCCCGCTGTTCCCAGCCGGCCACTTACAGCGTTGTGGGGACTCGATTTGGATCACTCCAAAGATGTATCCGAAATACTTGTTGGCTCGCTCGAGTGATCAACTACTTACTTTTTTTAAATAGTTGATACATATATTTTAATATTCTGTATGATAGAGAAAATAGGTTACATTTAGAGACGTCTCTCATAGATGCTGTGTAAATAGGTATAACAGTGAAAACTGCCGTGATACAAATGCATATAGGAATACATAGTAAGGTACTGGTCAAATTAATCAATAGAACATACCACTCTATATAAAGCTAAATAAGTTTTTAAATACATCTTTTACAGATTATGTGTAAATATTTACGGCCAAATTTGAACTGTATGGAAGAATAAGTGACTTT
Organism: Locusta migratoria; assembly: GCA_026315105.1. Lineage (NCBI taxonomy): Eukaryota > Metazoa > Arthropoda > Insecta > Orthoptera > Acrididae > Locusta > Locusta migratoria. The sequence continues at coordinate 283,060,342 of CM048744.1, forward strand.
TTTTAACTAATTTATGATAATTTCATTGTAGTACTATCCGGTGGTAAACTGTAATTCGTGCCAACAGTTAAATAAAAATGGAAACGCTTAGTCTATATTGTTGGATGGATCGTTGTTGTACCAATAACTACAGAACTTTTGAACGCCATCTAATGACAAGCTGCTATATTAACTCTGCGCTGACATCTACTGACTAATCTGGTAACTATCACACAGATCCTCTTAAACAGCGTCTCTGGGGTATCTTCGTTAATTTGAAAAGCATACTGGACGTATTAGTGACGTGTATGAAACAAGCAAGTTTTTAAAACTAAGTACTCTCCAAAAACAGCAACAAGCTTGTGTTAATTGATGTAAATACTATGTATATAACATTAGGCAAATAAGATTTTTTTGTAAAATTTCGTATGCAGTTGATACATTCTTCATTGTATATTTCTAGAGCACCTGATGATGGCAGCTAGACTACTGAAACTGGTCGTTCAAAAATTAAAAAAAAAAAAAATGCAAAAAAGCGATCTTTGGCATCATTTTTTTCTATTAAAGCAGACCGCGCCCTAAATCTTGCCCTTTATTCACATGAAGTGTTAAGTGCCATCGACAAGGGATCTCAAATCGATTCCATATTTCTGGATTTTCGGAAGGCTTTTGACACTGTACCCCACAAGCGGCTTCTAATGAAATTGCGTGCTTATGGAATATCTCTCCAATTGTGCGTTTGGATTCACGATTTCCTATCAGAAAGGACACAGCTCCCTTTGACTGTTCGCGGATGATGCTGTCGTTTATCAGTTAGTGAAGTCAACGGAGGATTAAAAGCAACTGAAAAGTGATTTATATAAAATTTCTACTTGGTGTGAAAATTGACAATTGACACTAAATAAAGAAAAGTATTTAGTAATACACATGACCAATAGAAGAAATCCACTTCAATTACGCGATAAATAGTGACAGCTTAAAGTCGCAAATTCTACCAAATACCTAGGAGTTACAATTACGAACAACTTAGACTGGAGAGAACACATAGAAAATATTGTGGGGAAGTCGAACCAAAGATTACGTTTCATTGGCAGAACGCTTCGAAGATGCACCAACTCCTCCAAAAAGACTGCCTACATCACACTTGTGCGTCCTCTCCTGGAGTACTGTTGCCCATTGTGGGATCCTCACCAGATGGGACTGACGGAAGACATTGAGAAGGTTCAGAGAAGGGCAGCTCGTTTTGTTTTATCACGTTACGAGGGGGGGGGGAGCGTCACGGAAATGTTGCACGAATTGGGGTGGAAATCATTAAAAGAACGACGTTGTTCATTGCGGCGTGATCTGTTTGCGAAGTTTCAATCACCGACTTTTAGTTCTGAATGTAAAAATATATTGCTAGCACCCACCTACTTAGGGAGACATGACTATCCCAATAAAATAAGAGGTCGAAAACGGAACGATTTAGGTGTTCTTTGTTTCCGCGCGCTATTAGAGAATGGAACAGTAGAGAAAGTTATAAAAGTAGTTAATGAACCCTCTGCCAGGCACTTAAATGTGATTTGCAGACTACATATGTAGATGTAGAAAGATGTGCAAACTATACAAATATGAGACAATATCAAGCAGTGAAAGGCGAACACGACGGAGCCCCATTAGGCTGCAGTGCGTCACACGCACCACTATGCTTCGCTTGCACGTGCCGCTTGCCGTCAGCGGTAATCCCCGTTTTCCGTGAGGAGCCACAAAGACGGCGACAGCGGCGCGGTGTGGCAAGACGTGGCGGCAGGCGGCGGCGGCGGTCGCGTGCGCGCTGGCCGGTTATCGCCGACCATCTCCGGCACTCGCGTGGCGTCAGATCGGAAATCACAATTTCCGTGAGCCACGCCTCGCACGTAAAGTAAATTATTGCGGCGGCGGTGGCGGCGGGTCGATGGCGGGCCAAGGAGGGCGCCTCCGCCTCCGCCCCCGCCACCCCCGCCGCCGCCCCCGCAGGTAGCAACAGGCTCGTAATCTGGACGGCGATCGACGGCGCCGCACGCGCGCCTCGGCGCAGGCGACGGTCATTACGGAGACAGGCGGAGGCGCGCTATCTCCGGTTTGCATCTGGCGCCGCGCACTACTTTGCTTGCCTCAATCGCTTCCGCGCAGCGCTGTTTAGTGGCCCGCTCGCGCGCGCTACTTATTATCGCCCGTCTCCTACTTACGCCGTAATGTCTCCGTGGCTCACCCCGACTGACATCGACCTGCGCGGGAGCGGACCATTTCACGCGACAATATCCGCGCGTCATAGTGTTAGGGCGGTATTACACGACGCGTCCCCGCTTCTTATGGTCTCGGGCAGCACCCTGAGACTTACTTTGCTATAGTTTTAGCCGACTGGCTTAGCCTACATCATCAGCTCCTTACTTAACAGCCAAATACAACCGCTCTCTCATAGAAGGATCTGTACCAAAAGATTGGAAAGTTGCACAGTTCACACCTATATTCAAGAAAGGCAGCAGGAGTAACCCACTAAACTACAGGCCTAGTTCATTGACGTCAATTTGCAACACGGTTTTCGAACATATCCTGTATTCAAATATTATGAATTATCTCGAACAGAACGATCTATTGACCCAAGCTGAACAAGGATTTAGAAAATATCGTTCATCCAAAACACAACTAGCTCTTTATTCACACGAAGTGATGGGTGCTATCGACAAGGGTTCGCAGATCGATTCCGTATTTCTTGATTTCCAGAAGGCTTTTGACAGCGTACCTCACAAACGGCTTTTAATCAAATTGCGTGGTTATGGTATATCGCCCCAAATTGCGACTGGATAGGGGATTTCCTGTCAGAGGACACAGTTCGTAGTAATCGATGGTAAGGCATTAACTAAAACAGAGGTCATATCGGGCGTTCCACAGAGTAGTGTTATTGGTCCTTTGCTGTTCCTTATTTACATAAACGACTGAGGGGAAAATATAAGTAGCTCTCTTAGATTGTTTGCAGATGACGCCGTCATTTACCGTCTAGTAAAATCATCTGAAGATCAAAACCAACTGCAGAACGATTTGAATAAGATATCTGTATGGTGTAAGAATTGGCAGTTGACTGTAAATAATGAGAATTGTAAAGTCGTGCATATGAATAAGAAAAGAAATCCGTTGAAATTTTGTTTACAAGATAAATCAATCAAAAGTAAAGGCCGTAAACTCCACAAAATACCTAGGAATTACTATTACTTCAGACTTAAATTGGAAAGAACACGTAGATAATGTCGTGGGAAGGGCGAACCAGAGACTGCGTTTTATTGGCAGAACCATTAAAAGATGCAGCTGAACTACAAAAGAAACTGCATACTCTACCCTCGTCCGTCCATTTTTGGAGTATTGCTGCCCAGTGTGGGATTCCTATCAGGTGGGTTTCACGAAGGACATCGAAAGAGTCCAAAGAAGGGCGGCTCGTTTCGTATTGTCACGATACAGGGGGAACAGCGTTACGGAAATGATACAGGATCTGGGATGGGAATCACAACAACGGCGCTTATCGCTGCGGCGTGGGCTACTTACGAAACTCCAATCGCCAACATTCTCCTCCGAATCCGAAAGTATATTGTTGACTCCCACTTACATAGGTAAGAAATGCCAGGGACAATCTCCGATGGGGACCAAATGTTCAAAAATGTTTGTTAAGCTTATGGGACTTAACTACGGGGTCATCAGTCCCTAAACTTACAAACTACTTATGAACTACCTAATACTAAAGACGGCACAAATATCCATGCCCGAGGGGGGATTCGAACCCCCGACCGTAGTGGACGTGCAGACCGTGACTGTAGCGCCTCAGTATCCTCGGCCACCGCGGCCGGCCCGATGGGGACCATTCACCCTTTCATACCTGGTGTCCAATATATTTGACACATACTTCTTATGCATTTTGTAACTATGCTTTTTAATATATATACATGTGTTGTCTGTTCTTTCGGGCACGACTGAAAGAATAGGCGCCACTTTTGATTCTGAAGTTATTATCTACTCATATTCACGGAATGAATGGCATCAATTGCGACTGGGTAAACCTGAATATCTATACCTGGATTCGAATCCCGACTAGGTACTCATTTTCAACTTCACCCAATTGCAGTTAATGTCACACATTCCGCGAAGATGACTCTGCTCTTTCTTTCATCTTTGAGACCCAGAGGTCTGTTTACTGGACATTTGTCACTTTTAGTGTCGATGTTCATACTGCTCTCTGTCACCAGAATTGTTCGTTCGTTTGTAATTCTATGGAACCAAACTACTTTCGTCATAAGTCCACCAGAATTGTGTAGTACAATCAGACACTGTCACGATGGCGGGCCCATTGCGGAGTGCTTGAGACATGATAGTAGTAACTGATATTAATGTTTTCATTTCTGTATTTTGTACCGATTCTACTTTGAGATAGGAGTTCAAGAATAAACACGCTTTAACGTGTGTTACTATTGACAACTTAGGAGTGGGAGTTGGAAAATAAGTTTTCCCTGTCGACTGTGGGCAATGTAGAAAAGGAAAAAAATAATGAAATGAGACATTAAAGATAAGACATATCTTTATTTTTATGCGCAGTTTCCAAGCACATTTGTGACAGGTGTCAAACCGCTTTATTAGCTTCAAAAAGCCGTCCATGAAAAAATCACGGCGTTGCACATAGAAGAAGCGTTGAACGGCCATGGGCGAAGGACAACACAACAGGTGAACGCACTCATACAAGACAAAATAAAACCATTCCGTTTGATACTGGTTACCTTTATAAGACGTAGTCTCACGTGGGACAAGTGCCGTAACCCCCACCCCACCCCACCCCACCCCAAGGAGCTCACGGTTCTTTCGTACGTTCGTGGCGATCATGGGCCCCCGAGCTAGTGCAGTCTTTCTTCCTTCTTTCCTCCCTGGACTACATTTCGTTTCCCTTCTCCTACATCTACATATACATCTACATAGAATACTCTACAAATCACATTTAAGTGCCTGGCAGAGGGTTCATCGAACCACCGTTATACTATTTATCTCTTTCGATGTCCTCCGTCAAACCAACCTGATAAGAATCCCACACTGGGCAGCAATTCTCCAAAAATGGTCGGACAAGCGTAGTGTATGCAGTTTCTTTTGTGTTATGTTGCATCTTTCAAGGGTTCTGCCAATAAAACGGAGTCTCTGGTAATTGGATCAAGTCCCTCACAAAAGTATGTGTCGTGTCCCTAGGGTGGAACATTGACGACATGTGGGTACTGGCTACTACTTCCCCTGTTAACGGAGTGAGAGGGAGATAGAGGCTCCTCAGGAAAGTACTGGTGGTGAACAGAGAAGGAGATAGGTGCTAAATGGAGTACAAATTGAGTTGACAAAAATATTTATTTCCCTTTAGTCTTATTAGGAGAGGTGTCTCACATTTGCTGCTTCTTTTACTCAATTATCATCAACGTACTGCGAATGAGCTATATATTCGTTCTTCCCCACAACTGACATACAGTGACTGGGGCTAGCTGACGCACAGCTATAACTGACACTTAGGGAATGGATTAGCTGACCCGCAGCTATAAGGAGATATAACACTTGGGCATGTATGTTTCTACTTACAGAAAGGATTACGTCAATATCTACTTGGAGACAGATGCTGATTTGCCTGTGTTCCTCTGACTCACAAAGAAATACTTTAAATGAAATGGTTACTTCGCTCAATGCTTTTGCCCCTTGGGTACCTCTCGCCACTGATAGCTTTTACTGCTGCCGCATTCCTCGAGATGTCGACATGGTGACATCTGGGGACTGATGATGCGGGCGTCGACTACTGTGGAAGGCTCCACGGTAGATGTTGCTGGATGGCCCTGCTGATGTCTGACTGCTTCATATCTCGCTGCCTTCCTACAGCCTATCTTCTTCGGATTATTTGCAACCACTCACATGGGCTACTGCTCTGTGAGCTATTGTCGGCCAGCCATGGCAACCTAACTGACTGACTTGTGCTGGGCTGAGACTCCTTATATACGCCTTCTCAAGGCTCCTTTTCACATGTTTCTAGTGTTTCGGCACATACCCGTCAGATTTCTCTCCAAAGCTCCTGACGCTTCTACTTACTAAGCTATTATAGCGTACTGCGGCTGGGTAAGGCACTTTCCCTGTCGCTATTGTGTGCGTTATAACACTACCGACCGCTCCATCCGGCGCGGGCTGTCTCCCAGCCGGCCGCCTACAAGTCATGAGCGGATTTACTCAAAGTCATACCTTGGTTTGTTTGTTTGTTTGTATAGTCTATGGGACTTAACTACGGGGTTATCAGTCCCTAAACTTACAAACTACTTATTAACTACTTACGAACTAGGACGGCACAAATATCCATGCCCGAGGGGGGATTCGAACCCCCGACCGTAGTGGCCGTGCAGACCGTGACTGAAGCGCCTTAGTCTCCTCGGCCACCGCGGCCGGCAAAGTCATACCTCCCTTAATTAATGCAGCCATGACAGTGGTTTTCAGCTAAAATGAATCAATCCCCCCATAAAACTTCCCTGGTTCTTTACTCCTACTGGCTGAAGCTCCACTCAAACCAAAATCATGTCTCTGCCATTGCGGAACATTGTATCGGTCATGCTCGGAACTGCTTCACCACACAGCAACAGTACGGCTAAAACGAGACCAATATGCCACGATTTCCCCTAACTCGTTTGGCAGATATTACAGAGGTTCTGCGCTAGTTCGTCAGCGGAAGCCAACTCGGCGGTCTACGTCGCCCGGAGCAGGGTGGAGGGCAGGGGCGAGATAGCGCCGGCTGGCATCGGGACTGGCGCGGGACTGGCGCAGTTTCAAGAAAGTGGCGCCAGCCAGATAGCGCGGCCCGCACAAAGGCCGCGGCCGGCGTTGTTTCCGGGCCGGCGGCCGGACAATGGGCCGCGATAACGCCATCAATAAGCCCAGACGCAGCGCCACGGAGCACTCGTCACCTGGCCACTGCACACACACACAAACAACAACAACAACAACGACCGAGCCGACTCATCACCGCAATACTGCCTGCCACACTCCTCGGTGACTCTGTCCCATCATACTTCTCAGAACTGAAAATTTTTCTGCGAATATTTTCAGTACGTTGACTCCGCGAGGACACAGCACCTAGAAACAAAAATGAAAAATGTCAAAGACTGATTGCTGCTGATTATTTAACATTGCAGCATCATGTGTGAATAGATCGATTGCAGAATTGCGATTTTGGGGATCTTGGTACTCTCTTCCTGTTTGAGTCTGGGTCATAGGGTAAGAGGTTTACTGTGTAGCCCCAACCTGCATCCATTGCTTTTTATTTTTCAATTACCTGGCATGTTATGCCTGTGGTGATCGATCTATTTATAATATTAATAAAAACACACCTTTTCAAGTTGTTAAGATCTCCAATAAAATAAATGTTTTTCTCTTAACTGGTGCCGGCCGCGGTGGCCGAGGGGACTGACGCGCTCCAGTCACGGTCTGCACGGCCACTATGGTCGGACATGGATATTTGTGCCGTCCTTAGTATTAATTATCAGTATTTTGTAAGTTTAGGGACTGGTGACCCCGTAGTTAAGTCCCATAAGCTATACAAACATTTGAACATTTTGAACTTCTCAGGACTGAAAAAATTTCTGCGGATGTTCTCAGTACGTTGACACCGCGAGGCGACTAGTGACTAATGAAATACATTTATTGGTACGTTTCTTCTGAATACATTTATCATACACATTTAAAGTTTAGATTGGCCAAAACACTTAGTGTCCATAAATGTTCTTGATACAGACCAGCTGCCTTTGGGTATATAGCTGGTTGTAATACCAGCTGGTTTGTGTTGTCTTTTACATTTTAATAGCGTTAAGTTTAAATATATAGTGGTAGTAACAATTAGATAAGTTAATGGTGAAATTCATGGTGTTACATATTTAGTTATTTATACAATTTTAAATTTAATTCGATTACTATCTATGACTAATGGATACAACAAATTATAAGCAAAAGGAAGGGCAACTCAAAAATCATTATTATTAAGAAGGATAAATAAAAGAAGATAGGAAAGGGTAGGTAAAGTAAAAGTTGTTGGGGGGAGTCTACCAAGGTGGAAGGCCTCGGAATGAACATCGAGCCCTTCCATCGTGGAATTCCCTCCGTAGGTGGTAGTCGTTCATTTCATGTACATTAAGAGCTACACCGCGAGGGCACAGCATCTAGAAACGAAAATGAAAAATGTCACAGAGTAGCTTGCTGATTATTTTTCATTCCAACATTATGTTTGGCAGCGGTGGAGCGGCCGACCGCGTAGAGGCGCTATGCTACGATGCGCGAGGCCGTTTCCCGTCGCGGGGTTCGAATCCCCCCCTCGGGCATGGATGTTTGTCCCGTCATTAGTATAAGCTAGTTCATCACTCCGCAGTTAAGTCCCATAAGCTTTACAAACATTTGAACATTATGTTTGAATAGATCGATTGCAGAATCAAGGTTTTGGGATCTTGGTACTTTTATTCCTGTTGTTTGACTGAGGATCATAGGGTAAGAAGTTTATTGTGTAGTCCCAACCAGCATCCATTTACTTTATAGACCGTTATGTCAGAAAGGACACAATACGTTGTTGCTCCTGTTTAGCGCGTTCTGAAACTTTTAAAGACAGGCGACTTTTGGTTATTCTAGTTATTATCAATTAAGGTGGTGTATTAGTCATTTACCTGAAGTAAGCCATTATGCCTAAACGTAAATGTACCAATTCTTTGACCATAAAAAACATAGCCTACTTTTCTCGACGACATGTTCAAATGTTTGTAAAGCTTATGGGACTTAACTGCGGGGTCATCAGTCCCTAAAACAACAAATTACTTATGAACTAGCTTATACTAAAGAGAGCACAAACATCCATGCCCGAGGGGGGGGGGGGGGGAGTCCGTACCCTCGACGGGGAACGGCTTCACGCAACATAGCATAGCACCTCAATGCACTTGGCCGCTCCACCGCCGCGGTGACCGAATCCTAGTTATGAAATGCAATGTGTAGAAGTAGTATTACCATATTTAGGATTAACATAGTGTAGACTAGGATGCTGTTCAGCTTGATAAATCAACTAGTCATAATCTGGCGCCTTTCGATATTCTAGAAACAACTTCTACAATCAGACTTCTACATAGAAAAAAAAAAAAAAAAAAAAAAAAAGTGAGAGAGAGAGAGGAAAAGTTCTTTACATACTCCTTATGTTGTTTCCACGAAACAGGCATTTGAAAATGTAAAATAATGTCACCGTCAACTTGTTTTATTAAATTCCAGTCATGAAAGAACATCATTGATATTCATGTTCACAGAGCTTTTACATTAATTACAGTAACAAAAACTTTATTATCGCTGAGGATTGACCTGGCGTCACGAGTCCCTCATTCCCATGGAGGAAAATGGCTGTTTCATTTATAGCTATCTTAGAAACGTGCCCGTCGCGGGATCTGGAATACAACTGGCAGTTTCTCGTGACGCCACAGCCTACATGCACATACGCGTCATGAAAGAACATCATTGATATTCATGTTCAAAGAGCTTTTACATTAATTATAGTAACAAAAACTTTATTATCGCTGAGGATTGACCTGGCGTCACGTGTCTCTCATTCCCATGGAAGAAAATGGCTGTTTAATTTATAGCTATTTTAGAAACGTGCCCGTCGCGGAAACTGGAATACAACTGGCAGTTTCTCGTGACGTCGCAGCCCTCTTCACTTTCACGTTCGCTCGCCGCAGCAGTGTGCCCCACGCGACAGCATCTCACGGCTGTAAAGCGGTGCCCCTCGAGCAAGTGAGGGCTCCCCGGCTCACGAGCGAGCGCGCAAGCTGGAACAGCCTGGTGTAAACGAAAATAAATACTCGAGGCAGACGAGAGTCAGCACGGGAATAAATAATGTCGAGCAGTCGACTGATACAAGACAGTCGCGGTTGGAACACTTGCGAGGAGTGACACTTGCGGGGAACCCGAAGCCGTTGGGGCGGCTAATGGCTTTTCCTGGGTACAGGCACACCAAGAAGTCTAGCACTGCTGTTGTCAAGTTTCCACACTGTCAACATAACACGAAACTCAGTGAAATTGCACAACCCTTTGCAAGCTGAAGAGCAATGTAGTAACTTGTTCTAACTACATATTAATTCGTTGAGTGTTCCTCCTGAAAACAAAAAGGTATTTTAATAGTGATAATGTTTGGAGAGTTATTATGACATTCTCTGCTACTACAAGGCGATGACTTTCCACAGTCATACCTCCTAAAAGCATATTATTCAGAACACTAAGCATATCAAGACACCTGCGCAAGCAATAAATATATTAGGCCTCCTGCACAGATACGTTGATGCAATTGACCGCTATGTAGTTAACCCCACTATCACGCAATTTCCATCTCTTTAAAAATAGCTACTATGCTTTTTAATAGGAGACGCAACCTTAAACCTTCAATTAAAAAACGTTAATAATAAATCAATGAGTATTTTACATACTTGAAGCGTTTATTCGTAGACCCCAAAACGATTTGGCTGTATTCGAATTACAAATACATCAAAGAAATATATGAAATACGGAATGTGTAAGGGAATGTCACACACCGAAAAATACTAAAGATAAATTCTATTTTTTATCACCGTCACATAGAACCATTTTTACTCCGAACTTGACATAAATCAACAGGGAGAAACAAGTTGCAAGTCTTCCAGGAAAAATGAAGCGAAATTGGCAGCCAATTGAATACGGCACAGGTAGCGGCTGGAGGGCGTGGAGTAGGGGTGGTGTATCCCTACTTCTGGAACATCCTGTCCGGGTCTCCCCACAAGTGTCTACACATTCCCTTTCCCCGCAAGTGTCACTCCCCGCAAGTGTCACAAACTCAGACAGTCAATTGTGTAAAAGGTGCTGGCTTTAAACTGGGGCCACATGGTACGATCTGTCTGCGCAAATGTCTGCGCACACCTCGCAAATCGTTGCGTGTGGACAGCGCATTAGCGCAGATATGAGATGTGGGCAAACCTGGAAGTTGGAGATTTGAGCAAAATTGCTCAAATCTGTGGGTTCAAATCACATCTGCTCAGACAAGATGAAGGTGTGGACAGGAGATCGCTGCAAATGTGTGTCAGTGCATACTTTTTCGTATGTCTGTAGAGTTCACAGCGGAAATTACTGAGATTTATCGGAGCCATACTTGTTTATGGAAAGTAAAAAGTAGGGAACATAGCGACACAGATAAAAAGGCAGCTGTATACAATTCTCTCATAGAGAAACTACAATTGGTAGAGCCTACTGCTAATACAGAATCTGTAATTAAAAACATAAATTCGTTGAGAACTGTACACCGTAAACAACCGACTTCAGGGCAGCGTAAATAGCTTCACAAGTGTTGGAGGTGATTTCACTCAATGCTTGTTTCGAAATTGCTATTCTTTGGCCGCGCGGGAGTAGCCGAGCGGTCTGGAGTGCCACGTTACGCATCGCGCGGGCTCCCGCGTCGGAGGTTCGAATCCTCCCTCGGGCATGGATATGTGTGTTTGTCCTTAGGTTATTCTAAGTTTAAATAGTTTGTAAGAGTAGGGACTGATGACCAACGCAGTTTGGTCCCACAGAATTACAAACATTTGAATTTTTTATTCCTGTTGCCAGAAATCTTAATGTAACTGTCAGCCAACCATGTGGAGAAATTGATCTCCTCATACATGTGTCTTTACGAATTATACGAGGAGTTACTAGTGTCAAAAGAAGATAATTATGTTCCACATACATTCGCAAATAATTACAACAGTCATCGGGTTCGCCCTCCAACTCACGAAGTAAAATAACATGTGACAACTGCCTTCGTTTAAGCAGCCATTCCCTAGACCATTTCGTTCATGTTTTTTTTGCAAGACACGACTATACCAAGATCTCTGGCATCACTGCCGAAAAAAATCGAAGGTCGAATGGTTTGTAGAACTTATGGGACTTAACTACGGGGTCATCAGTCCCTAAGCTTACAAACTACTTATGAAGTAGCTAATCCTAAGGACGGCACAAATATCCATGCCCGAGGGGGCCGTGGCCGTGCAGACCGTGACTGGAGCGCCTGAGTCCCCTCGGTCACCGCGGCCGGCACTGGCGAAAATAAACTTCGAAAAAAAAAGCGTATTGTATTTCCTTGCCCGTGCGATTTCGGCGATGTAAATACCTGTTCACACGCAAAGATTGGTGTGCGCAGAAATTTGCGCAGACAGATCGTTGTGTGTGGACCCGGTTTCAGACGTTTCTGTTCCCCTGTAGTGTGTTTACCTGCCACTTCCCGTTATTCGCATACCTCCCTTTAGCCGCCGCTAGTCCTCGAGCTGTTCCGGGTTGTCGCGCTGGTCGACAAATGCCTGGCAGAGTGTGCGGGCATTCACACAGTGCCTCGGCCACCCCCGGCGCTGCCCAGCGTGGGGTCCCTCCCTAGTCTGCAGCGTGGCCATTGTTCGCGCCAGGTAAGGAACACAACCCCAGGGACACTGCCGGTTCCCACGAGGCTGGCCAGCCACTGGACAAGTTTTCTATTTCCCCTCGCCGAGAAATCTCCTGAAACCAGACGCAAATCCCACCACCAACGCACTCCAAATATTTATCCGGCTTACATGGGCTACCAAACCCGGATTTCGTAAATCGATTTCCAAAATCCGTTTTTGGTTGGTCATGTAAACACTCCAAAATCGTCTAAATATCCACGGGTGTACTGCCGGTCTATAGTGTCCAACTGGCACAATATTCCGGCGATCATACATGTCGCCATCATCAGATGAACTTACGCACTGAAAGTTCAGAAACTTTGTATAGCTTATGGAACTACGGGGTCATCAGTCCCTAAACTTACAAACTACTTATAAATTAGCTAATACTAAGGACGGCAAAAATATCCATCCCCGAGGAGGATTCGAACCCGCGACCGTAGTGGCCGTGCATACCGTGACTGGAGCGCCTCAGTCCCCCTTTTTTTTTTTTTTTTTTTTTTTTTTTTTTTTTTTTTTTTGCTCTATGGGTAGTCCTGTTCGTTGCGGACGCTGATCATGTTTGTTCGTAGTTGTTCGTTGTGTTCTTGGCTCAGCTTTTTTATTGCAGAGGGCGTTCAGCCCTCTGACCGGGCGCGCTGAGCCACGGCGCCCGGCAGTCCCCTCGGCCACCGCGGCCGGTAACTTACGGGCTGATGATGGCGACATGTATGATCGCCGCAATATTGTGCTCGTCGGACACTATAGACCGGCAGTACACCCGTAGATATTTTGATTATCAAATACGCCAGGAGAAACTCAAGAATCACACTCCAAAATCGATTTCGGAAATCCACCGCTCTAAAGTGATTTTCCAGGTTCCACAATGGATTTTAATGCCCATGTAAACGCGACCGTTTCTTTAAGCGTTCTTGGTTTGTCACATTGTGTTTTCTTATTCAGAATTTTCGGCACTTATGGACAGAGTGACATTTTCTATCGTGAAATAAAAGTATAAATATTAGAGTGAGTATGAATCTGTGTATTTAAGTAAAGAAAATGGCGATTATACTAAGTCAAGAACTGAATCTGTTAAGTGGGCTAGGAATTCTGATTCAGTCTATAGCTTGTAAACACGACAGCAAAACACGGATTACGAAAATCGGTTTTCGTTTTCCGGGAGATGTGCTGCATGAAACCATAGTGATGGCTGTAGATTTCGTCAATCACACCGACTCTAAACGTGGTAATTGGTAAACGACATTACAGTAACACACAGTGACTCGAGTTAACACACTGGGAAGGACTGGACGAGAAAAATGGGAAATTGAGCACTGTTCGTTTGAAGCGTTTTTATATTTACTGGAGGGGAAAAAATTTTACAAATATAAATTTAGCACCAGCAAACTACCAGTAAAAGATAATTTTAACAAACTCTCGCTTCTTTAGCAATATAAAATGTCAGTAAAACTTCCAAGCAAAGTTTAAAATTTGGTTGCTCAAGATTCATTTAAATTTGCTCCACATATTGCAAGTCGTCAGTTTGATCTGCTTAATATTGGGAGGAGAGGGAGGATTCTGGCATATTGTGAATGAAGTACGCAACTCCTCCGTTTCGTATAATACGTGAATAAAAAGAAGTACTACTTTTGTGATGGGGAATGGGAGGCACGTTAAGACGACATCTGTCTCGTGTATATCGTTACCTGAGCTTGTTCAAGGGGCACCGCAATCATAAATTGAATTTAAAAACATGGCTGATGGCTGGCAGATCTGTGGGAGCTGCCACTACAGCATATAAGTGGTTAAAAACATGTGAGCCCCACTTTCTAGATGTTAAATATGATGGGATTTGTAAATTAAAGAACGAACGTAAATAATATAGGTTTATTACCTTCAAAAACAGGAAAAGGGGCAAACCACATGAAATCATATAAAAAAGACTGTAAATAGTGTGATACGATAAATACATGTGATGTCAGGCCAGCACTCAGTCCGTTGGTTAACAAAAGGAGGAATGAAATATATTAAAACAAGCAATAGAAATTATTTTTGAGACATGCAAGTCGTCATATCACACCTATAAATGGAGGGTTATCATTATTTTCTCCCAGAAAAACTAAGATTCCATTCTTATTAAATTACAATTGACAAAGCTCCTGGTTTCGGTGGGTCAGCAAAGCAATGTGGACAGGAGTTTGATACTGCGACTGATAACTGACTGAGGTCTGTATGCTTCACTGTACCACTGTACTTGAGATTGTTATTCAGTTGAACGGTTGCAGGAGTCTCTGTCTCAAGAGGCAGCGGCAGAGTCAGTACGCATATGTAAAGCAAATTTTGACATTCAGGGGTGTTACTGACGTGTGACAAATCCTAGTGTGTAAAGCGCTCTTGCCGCGGTGGACTGCCAAAGCGTTTCAAGGCGCCTAGCTACGAACGCGCCGTCGGAGGTTCAAGTACTCCCTCGGGCATGGGTGAATTTTAATTTCTTTTTTTTTCTTTCTTGTCCTTAGCATAAGTTAGTTCAAGTAGTTTTTAAGCTCTCTTGGCAAAGAGGAAGACTTTAGCTGAATTTTCACACGCTTATTATCACGCTACTTTAACCCTTACACGTGGCACTCTACGGGGGAAAACTGTTCTGGCAATTTCGACAGTTGGCAGTTGATTAATAAGAAAGAGAGGTATCTCATGTTGTGTACCTCAAAGAAAATAATGCTATTACAGAATTTTCTGTCTGCCATCCAGACTTAGGTTTTCCGTGATTTCCCTAAATCACTCCAAGCAAATGCCGGGATGGTTGCTTTCCAAGGGCACGGCAGATTTCCTTCCCCATCCTTACCCAAACAACTCCAAAAATGTTCAAATGTTTGTAAAGCTTATGGGACTTGACTACGGGTCATCAGTCCCTAAACTTACAAACTACTTTATCAACTAGCTTATCCTAAGGACGGCACAAATATCCATGCCCGAAGGGGGATTCGAACCCCCGACCGTAGTGGCCGTGCAGCCCGTGACTGGAGCGCCTCAGTCGCCTCGGCCACCGCGGCCGGCCAAACAACTCCGAGCGTAAGCTCCGCCTCTAATGACCACGCTGTCAACGGTGTGTTACACACTACTCTTCCTTCCTTAGAATAGCCAGTAAAAATAATAAAATTATTATTAAGTTAAGAGAGTCATTGTGTACTCCAATTTTGTGCTAGAAAATGGAAAAAAAGAAGGAACTTTGGGGTTTAACGTTCCATCGACAGCGTGAGCATTGGCGACGGCTCGCACGAACTCCGCAGCTCTTACCCGCTCAACACACGAATTACTCAAGTTGGCGGAATCGATCCTGACCGCCAGTACACCAACTCCGCAACTTACCCGAGGATTCACAGTTTCGGCTTTGGCATCAATAACCCACATCCAACAAGAGTAGTAATTTTATTACATTATACAACAAAATGTATAAAACGATGAATTATGTTCGAGTGTACGAAACCTTAGAAGAAAGCTGATATAATTGAGTATATAATAATGAGCTTCAGTTACAAAAAAAAAATAGTGTGAAACTAAGTGAAACATTTAAATTTTGTAAGAAACACATTCCAAGAAATACAGTCAATCTCGCCCTTCTCAGTTGCAGAATTTTTTCTGGTTAAATATTTGTCTCTTTGTTTTCCGTGATCATTTTCGATAAGAAACCGTGCCTGACGCTATGTAAGGAAACTGTAAAGATTTGTTTGTACTCTTCTGAGGGTAGTCACAAAAATAGAAATATAGGGGTGAGTGAATTCAAAGACGGAATTAAAGCGAGAATGAAAGCTCCCGCATACGTTTGTAGTTCTCGTCTACACAAATAGAAGGTGAGAAGCATACATTTTCTTCATCAATATTTTTTTCCAACAAGTAGTCGGCGAGCTCTGTATATGATGGTTTTTCTGGCATGGTGCTTATTGGATCAGAAACGTATTTCCCATTTCTTCGTGTTTTAAATAACTTAAAGAAATGGCAATAAAGTTGGCTGGTTGTTCGGGACAGCGAGACCAAAGTGATAACGTTATCAGTCCCCTGGTGGGGAGTGGGCCGCGGTGGAGTACCGAGCGGTCTAAGGCACCTCGCTACCGAGCGCACGGTTGCTCGGTGTCGTAGGTTCGAATCCTCCCTGGGGCATGGGTGTGTGTTGTCCTTAGGTTAGTTTACCTTAGTTTAAGTAGTTTGTAAGCTACGGACTGATGACCACGCAGTTTGGTCCAATAGATTTACAAACATTTGACCCTTTTGTGGGGAGTGGGAGGAACGAGGGTAGAAAAGTAGGGGAAGGGAAACGTCGCGGCGGAGCGGCCGAGCGGATTGAGGCGCTATGCTACGATTAGCGAGGACGTTCGAATCCCCCCTAGGTCGTTGATGTTTATTCCGTCTTTAGTATAAGCTAGTTCATAAGTAGTTTCTAAGTATAGGGACTGATGATCCTGCAGTTAAGTCCCATAAGCTTTACAAACATTTGAACATTTTGGGAAGGGAAACGAAATGCAGTCCAGGGAGGAAAGAAGAAAGGAAGGCTGCATTAGCTCGGGGCCCTTTGATCGCCTCGCACATACTCAAAAAAGAACCGAGAGCCACTTGGGGGCTCATGTTTAAATTTTCCGCCACCTACTAAAAGAAAGTATGTTCGTCTGAGGGGCTCGTCCGAACTGGGCAGCTTCTACCTTCTTGATGATAAACGGAAGACTCGAACTGGGCAACTGTCCCCAAAGTGCCTCCTGAGTGGCACGCACGAACTGGTCAACTTTTGCCTGTTCCGGCTAAACTGACAGGCGCTCACGAACTCGGCAACTCCTACCTGCTCCTGGCAGACCGACTGCATTATCTCGCAAAATGCTTCCAAATCTAAACTTACCAACTTCGAAACCTCTGCCCCTATTTGTACAGTTCTTAAAGAATAATGTCAGTACTGTGCCAAGGAACAAGATATAAAAAACAAAATTATATACAATTACAAAGATAATATAACGAATTTCAAATACAGAATATTTGCAGAAAACAAATGCATTTAGTTTGGCTCATATTCTGCTCACGGTTGCTGGGTACAAAACGCACTTTACAAAGTCTAATTTGCAAATTTCACTATTCCTAAGTAATACTACCACTCTCATGAACCACAGACATTGCTGAGGTGTTGGCTTGTATGCCTCCACGATTCAGATAGCCGTACCGTAGGTGCAACCACAGCGGAGGGGTATCTGTGGAGAGGCCAGACAAACGTGTGGTTCCTGAAGAGGGGCAGCAGCCTTTTCAGTAGTTACCGGGGCAACAGTCTGGATGATTGACTGAGCTGGCCTTGTAATATCAGCTAATGTGGCTTTGCCACACAGCTACTGCTAACGGCTGAAAGCAAGGGGAAACTACAGCCGTTACTTTTCCCGAGGACATACAGCTCTACTGTATGATGGCATCCTCTCGAGTAAAATATTCCGGAGGTAAAATAGTCCCCCATTTGGATCTCCGGACGGGGACTACTCAGGAGGATGTTGTCATCAGGAAAGACAATTCTGGCATTCTACGGATCGGAGCGTGGAACGTTAGATCCCTTAATCGGGTAGGAAAATTAGAAAATTTAAAAAGTGAAATGGATAGGTTGAAGTTAGATATAGTGGGGATTAGTGAAGTTCGGTGGCAGGATGAACAGGATTTCTGGTCAGGTGAGTACAGGATTATAAATACAAAATCAGTTGGGGGTATCACAGGAGTAGGACTGATAATGAATAAGAAAATAGGAATGCGGGTAAACTACTATGAGCAGCACAGTGATCGCATTATCATTGTCAAGATAGATACGAAACCAACACCGACAACAGTAGTACAGGGTTATATGCCAACTAGCTCTGCCGATGATGAGGAGATCAAGGAAATATAAGAGGAGCTAAAGGAAATTGTTCAAACAGTTAAGTGAGAGGAAAACTTAATTGTGATGGGAGACTGGAATTCGGTAGTAGGAAAAGGAAGAGAAGGAAAAATAGTAGGTCGATATGGACTGGGCAGGAGGAATGAAAGAGGAAGTCTCCTGGTAGAATTTTGCACGGAACATGATTTAATAGTAACAAACACGTGGTTTAAGAATCACAAAAGAAGGTTGTATACGTGGAAGAGATCAGGAGACACCGGAAGGTATCAGATAGATTTTATAATGGTAAGACATAGATTCCGGAACCAGGTTATGAACTTTAAGACATACCCAGGAGGCAGATATAGACTCTGACCATAACTTGTTAGTCATGAACTGTAGGCTGAAACTGAAAAAAACTGCAGAAAGGTAGGAAAATAAGGAGATGGGGCTTGGATAAATTGAGGGAACCTGAAGTTCTTAAGAATTTCAGAGGGTGCTTTAGGCAACAATTGACAGAAACAGGGGGGAATAAAACAGTAGAAGAGGAATGGGTAGCATTGAGAGATGAAATAGTGAAGGCAGCAGAGGACAAAATAGGTAGAAAGGAAAGACCTACAAAAAATCCTTGAATATCACAGGAAATACTAAATTTAATTGATGAAAGGAGAAAATATAAAAATGCAGTAAATGAAACAGGCAAATTGGAGTACAGACGACTAAAAAATGAGATTGACAGGAAGTGCAAAATGGCTAAGCAGGAGTGGCTAGAAGCCAAATGCAAATCTGTAGAAGAATGTATAAAAAGGGGAAAAGTAGATACCGCATACAGGAAAATAAGAGAGACATTTGGGGAGAAGGGAAAGCCGAAAGGTGGAAAGAGTTCATAGAGCAGCTCTACAAAGGAAATGAACTGAGAGACGATGTTGTAGGAAGGGAAGATGAAGTAGATCAAGATGAAATAGGAGATACTGTACTGAGAGATGAATTTGAGAGAGCATTGAATGACCTAGGTCGGAACAAGGCTTCAGGAGTAGATGACATACCCTCAGAGCTACTAAAGTCTCTGGGACAGCCAGCCATGACAAGACTATTTGAACTTGTGTGTATGATGTATGAAACAGGCGAAATACCCTCAGACTTTAAGAAAAATGTAATAATCCCCATTCCAAAGAAATCAGGCGCAGGCAGGTGTGAAGATTACAGAACCATTAGTTTGATAAGTCATGGTTGCAAAATTTTAACACGAATTATCTACAGGAGAATGGAAAAGCTGGTAGAAGCTGACCTCGGGGAAGATCAGTTTGGATTCAGGAGGAACATAGGAACCCGGGAGGCAATACTCACTTTACGTCTTATCTTAGAAGATAGATTAAGGAAAGGCAAACCTACATTTTTAGCTTTTGTAGATTTGGAGAAAGCATTTGACAATGTTGACTGGAATACACTCTTTCAAATTCTGAAGTCAACAGGGGTAAAATATAGGGAAAGGAGAGTTATTTACAACTTGTACAAAAGCCAGACCGCAGTTATTAGACTCGAAGGGCATGAAAGGGAAGCATCAGTTGGAAAGGGAGTAAGACAGGGTTGTAGCCTTTCTCCGATGTTATTCAATTTGTACATAGAGCGAGCAGGCGGTGAAGGAAAGCAAGGAAAAATTTGGAATAGGGATTAAAGTTCAGGGGGAAGAAATAAAAACATTGCGTTTTGCTGATGACATTGTAATCCTGTCAGAGACAGAAAAGGACCTGGAAGAGCAGTTGAATGGAATGGACAGTATGTTGAAGAGAGCGTATAAAATGAACATTAACAAGAGCAAAACAAAAATAATGGAATGCGATCTTAGAAAATCAGGCGAAGCTGAAGGGATTAGATTAGGTAACGAAACTATGAAGGTGGTAGATGAGTTTTGTTACTTGGGTAGTAAAATAACATGCGATGGTCGCAGTACAGAGGATATAAAATACAGAATGGCAATGGGAAGAAAAGCATTTTTGAAAAAGAGAAATTTGCTAACATCGAAATTAATTTAAGTGTAAGGAAGTCTTTTCTGAAGGCATTTGTGTGGGGTGTTGCCTTGTACGGGAGTGAAACATGGACGATAAGCAGTGCGGACAGGAAGAGAATAGAGGCTTTTGAAATGTGGTGCTATAGAAGAATGCTGAAGTTTAGGTGGTTAGATCGCATAACTAATGAAGAGGTACTGAACAGAATTGGTGAGAAAAGGAATTTTTGGCATACCTTGACTAAAAGAAGGGCTCGATTGGTAGGACACATTCTTAGACATCGCGGAATCGTAAATTTAGCATTGGAGGGAAGTGTGTGGGGTAAAAATCGCAGAGGGAGACCAAGAGACGCGTATAGTAAGCAGATTCAAGTGGATGTGGGATGCCGTTCTTATGAGGAGATGAAAAGGCTTGCTCAGGATAGAGTAGGGTGGAGAGTTGCATCAAACCAGTCTCCGGACTGAAGACCATAACAACGACACGTAATTCTAATTTCTGTTGCAGGAAAGAGTGCCCTTTCCTGGTTTTTCAGTCCATTTGGATGGCGATATTATTTTTTGCTGAGTTGATTTTTATATACGTATCAGTTTGTTGATGCTTCAGACTTTTCACAAACTGAAAGATGATTGAGTGACAAGATTCACATTAAGCATTGAATCGGGAAGGAAAGCTTTCGCAAATATTAGACGTCTTCCACAAAGTAGCGCAATCTGCTGTCCAAACATTTGGAGAAAAGACTGCACCTGCATCAATGTAGTTTTCAGTTATGTAATCCGCTAATTTTGTGACGTTGTCGTCTTGTGGGTGTATGCTGACCAGATCAGCAAAAACGTCAGAAACATCTTGAGGATTTAAATAGATAAGCCCGAAGATGTAATAATGGCCTCTTTCATTACCCTTATCTTTGTAGATCGAAGCCAAACCAAATGACTGTGTTTTTCGTGCCAGGTCGAGAATGCCTTCCAAACGCGAAAATATGTGTTCGCTGCCTACTGTAAATGACTTAACAGCACACCGCGAACGTTTACCGCTGCATTGTCATCCACGTTCATCCGTAGCTACAACTCTTCTGTAAGGTTTGAATTTATAACCGTCGCCGGACGCGGTGGCCGAGGGAATTGAGGCGCTCCAGTCACGGTCCGCACGGCCACTACGGTCGGGGGTTCGAATCCTCCCTCGGGCATGGATATTTGTGCCGTCCTAAGTTGTAAGTAGTTTATAAGTAGTTTGTAAGTTTAGGGACTGATGACCCCTTAGTTAAGTCCCATAGACTCTACAAACATTTGCACTTTTTTTTATAACCGTCACGGATCAAATGTGTATCACCACGATCACTAATAAAAGGTTTCAAATCGTGACTTTTTGCCGTATTATTCTCTTCCATGACTAAACTGAAGTACAAAACAAAACACTATGTGATTCTACACAGATGTCAGCGAGCTGGTGTCATTCACAGGACTGACGAGATCAGTGAGGGCCAGGAACGCCTTGGGTCGGACCGCCCTGCTATCTGCAAGCGGAAGTTGCCCAGTTCGAATGTCAGATTAACTGTCCTTTCCAGTTTACCCTTGTCATAGCTACTAAAAGTTGCCCAGTTCGGGTCTGCCCCATCTGAGTTCCGTTATAAATAGAATGAAAATCCGTTTCAATATGTTGATTTAATGACTGGCTGTCGTGCAAGCCAGTAACACATCAACACATCTGAATCGTTTCCCTTAAGGAACCTTGTCGAGGAAAGATTTCGAGTTTTCCTGGAGGAGAAAGATATTTGAAATTTCTTCGTAGCGTATTTTATGCAGGAAGCCCCCAAGTATGCAAGCGTCCACAAAAGGTATTGTTGCTAAATTCGTGTGTGGGAATCAGTGAAGCCAATCTCGACCTCAACTGAGTTGCGCAGATCGGGTCCGCCCATTAGGGACGGAGAAAAGGCTGGGATAGTTTTGATAAGGATGCGGCAGGAAATTAGGCTTGCACTATTAAAGAAAACATGTCGGCTTTCGCCTGCAGCTACGGAGGTAAATTACTGAAAACCCCAATGTAAATGGCCGGAAGCGGGTTCGAAACGCCGCCCTCCAGAAGCGCGAGTCCAGTGTGCCGGAGAACGAACACGAACGAATGAATGTCGAACAGACAGCCGTCCGGAAAACGAGAGGTATTGGTGGGGGTGTACCGGGACATGGAAATGATTGGCCGATGCCGCTGTGAAGTGGACCGGCGCCGGTTGTTGACAGTAAACAAGTTGTCCGTTTGGGGCTGGGGGCCGTGTCGTGGCCGCGTGGCCCACCTGCTACAGCCGGCAGCGGACGTCAAACGCGCCCCGCCAATCGGCATTGAGTGCGCCATCCGGATGCGATTTAAATCTGCATTCCGGCGGCAGAGAGAGCGCGCTCGCCGATGCGCTGACAAATCTCTGTCAGGCCGCGCCGGGAGTCGAACACGTGTTCCCGTAATGAGGTGCCGTGGCAGGAGGCCGCCTATTGATTCCGGGAGACGCACCTGCCTGCGGTTTCCGCCCCCCCCTGCCGTCCCCGCCCCCACAAGCTCATGCGACAGGTCTCTGTCACTGTCTCTCTCATCCTCTCTCGTCCGGATCGGCTCAAAGCGTCCGGCGTGGCAGGCAAGCTGTCCGTCCGCTGTCGGATTCCGGGCTGTCGTCTCGCTGACTGGAGTTTCGGTTGCGGTCAGCTAACGCGAGTACTACGGTTACTTTAATCCGATCGCGACCGAATTAACCAAAATTTCGCTGTTGCTCTGAAAACGGTTTCCTGCATTTGGCGTTGCTGCTGACAAGGAGAAGACGTCTACTCGTCATCGCCGATTTCGTCCAAATTTATGGTACATTTATATGTGCACCGAGTGGGAACTCCAGCTAGCTACGCGTTTAGGAAATATAAGGAATTTTGATACGGATATATCACCATATGCATCTCATCAACTGCCCCTGAGAGAGCCTGTTTACAAAAGCGGTGTTTAGCTCAGCGGTAGCCGGGTGCCGTGGCTCAGCGCGCTCGGTCAGGGAGCTAAACGCCATCTGTAATAAAAAAAAAAGCGGAACCAAAGATTCAACGAACAGTAATTTTTTTAGCATATTTTTGGAACAGCGATCTAGAAAATTTTAATAATTAAAATAAGACAGTCTAGATCGCAATTTGTTGCGTATATTACTGGCAACCGGTTTTGGTGCTATAGAACCATCTTCAGGTTTTTGGCACCTTGTTGATAGACGGTGGTGGTAGCCGGAGCAGGTGTCAACAGGCAGTTGATCGAAATTTGTTGCGTTTATTGCTAGCAACCGGTTCGGTTCTATAGAACCATCTTCAGGCCTTTAGCACCTGGTTGATGGACGGTGGCGGCGGCCGGAGCAGTTGACGCCTGCTACGGCCACCGCCACCGTCCATCAACAAGGTGCCAAAGGCCTGAAGATGGTTCCATAGAACCGAAACCGGTTGCCAGCTATAAACGCAACAAATTGCGATCTAGACTGTCTTGTTTTAATTATTCAACGAATTATCAAGAACGCGCCAAAACAACGACCGCAAAGCACAGATCAGTCTGAAAGGGGGGGGGGGGGGAGCGCTATGACATCGGATTTTTATTGAAAGCCTCGCGGGTTCGATTTCGCCCGATGGCAAGTATTTTTTTGCTCCTTGGCAATACGTACACTACTGACTTCACAATTAACAGCAACATCTATTTATATGTGCACAACAGCAGTATGGCAGAGGGTACGTCCCATTGTACCAGTTATTAGAGGCTTTTTCCCCCATTTCATTCATGTATTGAGCGTGGGAAGAATGCTTACATGCCTCCTTGTGTGCTGTAATTAATCTAATGCTGTCCTCACGACCTCTACAGGAACTAAATGTAGGTTTTTACGCATTGTGAGGGTGCAGAAAAAAATTTGCTGCCGGGTCGAGTTGAACCCCCGAACATCTCGATACGAATCCGATGTTTTACCGCTGAGTCACACCACTTGCTAAACACTCTCTCACAGAGACAGTTGATAAGATGCATGTGGTGATAGATCCGTATCAAACTTCCTTTTATTACCTAAACGCTTCGCCATCTAGAGTTCCCACATGGGGCACTTTCGTGTCTCACCACGCCCTACATGTACGAGGAATTCGGCGATGACGAATGGGCGTCCTCTCCTTGTGAGAGGCTTGAGCAGGATAGGAAAGCGCGGAGAGCAACAACAACAACAACACAGACACGCCTACATGGATAGTCTACAACTCACATTGAAGTATATGGCAGTATGTTCATCGAACCAATTTTATGATATTTCACTATAGTTCCATTCTCTAATAGCTCACAGTATAATGGAACACCCAAATATTTCTTTTTCGATCTTATTTCTCTTTTTTATTATGATGGTCATCTCTCCCTATGTAGGTGGGTGCTAACAATGTATGTTCGCATCCTGAAGAGAAAGATGGTGAAAGTAATTCCGCAAATAGATCTCGCCGCAACGAATAAAGCCTTTCTTTTAATGATTTCCACCCCAACCCGTGCATCATTTCTGTGACACTCTCTCCCCTATATCTCGATAATACAAAACGATCTGCCCTTCTCTGTACATTTTCTAAATCGTCTGTCAGTCCTACAAGGTGTGGATCTCACAATGTGTAGCAATACTTTAAAAAAATGTTCAAATATTTGTAGAGCTTAAGGAACTTAACTACGGGGCCATCAGTCCCTAAATTTACAAACTACTTATGAACACTACGGACGGCACAAATATCCATGCCCGAGGGGGGGGTTCGAACCCCCGACCGTAGTGGCCGTGCAGACCGTGACTGGCGCGCTGCAGAGCGTTAGGCCACCGCCGGCCGCGGTGGCCGAGGGGACTGAGGCGCTCCAGTCACGGTCTGCACGGCCACTACGGTCGGGGGTTCGAACCCCCCCCCCTCGGGCATGGATATTTGTGCCGTCCTTAGACTTTGCTAGTTCATAAGTAGTTTGTAAGCTTAGGGACTGATGACCCCGTAGTTAAGTCCCATAAGTTCTACAAACATTTGAACATTTTGTTAGGCCACCGCGGCCGGCATATTCCAAAATAGGACGCACAAGTGAAGTGTAGGCAGTTTTTTTAGTAGAAGTGTTGAATCTACTAAGTGTTCAGCCAATAAAACGTAGTCTTTGATTCGCCTTCCCTACAATATGAAATACGCGTTCTTTCCAATTTAAGTTGTTCTTAATTGTTACTCCTAGGTATTTAGTAGAATTGACGTCCTGTATGGTTGACTGATTTATCGTGTGACAGAAGTTTTACCGATTTATTTTAGTATTCATATGGATGACCTCAATTGCCAATCTTTGCACCACGCAGATATCATTTTGCAGTTGCTTTTGATCTTCCGGTGACTTCACTAATCGTTGTTGTTGTTGTGGTCTTCAGTCCACAGACTGGTTTGATGCAGCTCTCCATGCTACTCTGTCCTGTACAAGTATCTTCATCTGAGGGTAAGTTCGACAACCTACATCCTTTTGCATCTACTTACTGTTTTCGGTCTCCCTCTACGATTTTTACCCTACACACTTCCCTCTAATGCTAAGTTCACGATTCCTTGATGTTTCATAATGTGCCTCACCAATCTACCCCTTCTCTTAGTCAGGATATGCCAGAAACCCTATTTTCCCCAATTCGCTTAAGCACATTAATTACATGATCTACCCATCTAATTTTCATTCGTCTGTAGCACAGCATTTCAAAAGCTTCTATCATCCTATGCGGTCTCTGACAAAATTCCTATGTCTTCGGTAAACCGCAACGTTTTTATTTCTTCTCCCAGAACTTTAATATCCTCTCCAAATTTTTACTTGCATTCCTTCACTGCTTGCTCGATGTACAGATTGAACAACACTGGGGAAAGACTACAACCCTGTCTTACTCCCCCTCCCATCTCCCCAACAACAACGACCCTTTTATGCACTTCTACTGTAGTAGTTGCTGTCTGGTTTTGCAGAAGTTGAATATAACTCTTCGCTCCCTGTATTTTACCGCTGCTACCTTCAGAATTTGAAAGAGTGTATTCCAGTAGACATTGTCAAATGCTTTTTCCAAATCTACAAATGCTAAAAACGTAGATTTGCCGTTCCTTAGCCAATCTTCTAAGGTGTCATAATGTGAGTATTGCCTCCCGTGTTCCTACATTCCTTCTAAATCAAAACTGATCTCCCCCAAGCTCGGATTCTACCAGTTTTTTTTTTTTTTTTTTTTTTCATTCGTCCGTAAATAATTCGTGTTAGTATTGGTATTGGTATTGGAATTACTACATTCTTCTTGAAGTCTGAGGGTATTTCCCATGTCTCATATATCTTGCGTATCATGTGGAACAATTTCTTCATGCCTAATGCTCCCTCTGAAACTCTCAACCACCTCTGGTTTCTTCAATTAGGCCGGGTTCCATCTCCTAACATTTCTACCTTTCTGGAGTCTCTTAAGTTCTAATGTGCAGTTCATACCAATACGTTATGGTCAGAGTCTATATCTGCCCCTGGATATGTCTTACACTTTAAAACCTGGTTTCTAAATCTATTCCTTAGCATTATAAAGTCAATGTGGTACCTTCCAATGTCTCCTGGCCTCTTCCACGTATACGGACTTCTTTCATGATGATTAAACCACGCGTTGGTGATAATTAAATTGTGCTCTGCACAGAATTCTAGCAAGCGATCTCCTCTTTCATTCCTTTTTCCCAGTCCATGTTCGCCTGCTACACTTCCTTCTCTTACTTTTCCTACTACTGAGTTTCAGTTCCCCATCACAATCAAGTTTTCGTCTCCCTTAATTTTCTGAATAATTTCTTTTATCTCATCATACATTACTTCGATATCCTCAATATCAACAGAGCTAGTTGCCATATAAACTTGTACTATTGTGGTCAGTGTTGGATTCATGTCTATTTCTCTATAATAATGCGTTCACTATGCTGTTCATAGTAACTTACCCACATTCCTATTTTCTTATTCATTATCAGACCTACTTCTGTGTTACCAGCAAATGATTTTCTATTAATAACCCTGAAGTCACCTGACCAGAAATCCTTTTTATCCTGCCACTGAACTTCACTAATTCCTACCGTATCTAACTTTAACCTATCCATTTCTCTTTTCAGATTTTCTAACTTACCTACACGATTAAGGGTTAGAACATTCCATGCTCCGATCCATAGAATGCCTGTCTTGTTTTTCTTGATGATGACATCCTCCTCAGTAGTCCCCGCCCGGAGATCAGAATGGGAGACTATTTTACCTCATCATCATTGTTAGATACTGATTATGCCTTTTAGCATTCAGTCTGGAGCATAGTATTTCTAATAAAATTCCTCCATGAGCCCCTATTCAATGCTAACATTGATGCCTCGTCTAATGTTATGCCTTTTATTTCAAAATCATTCTGCACCGAATCTAAGTACTTTCTTCTTGGTCTACCTCGACTCCTCTTACCCTCCGCTGCCGAGCTCATTAGTCTCTTAGGTAACCTTGCTTCCCCCATGCGTTGTAACATGACCCCACCATCTCAGTCTGTTCGCTCTAACTGCTTCATCTACGGTGTTCATTCCCAGTTTTTCCTTGATTTCCTCATTATGGACACCCTCCTACTTTACCTCCGAACTATTTTACCCAAGACGATGCTATAGTCATATAGTAGAGCTGCATGTCCTCGGGAAAAGTAACAATTGCAGTTTCCCCTTGTTTTCAGCCGTTCGCAGTAGCTGCACGGCAAAGCCGCAATAGCTGATGTTACAAGGCCAGCTCAGTCAATCATCCAGACTGTTTCCTCTGTAACTACTGGAAAGGCTGCTGCCCCTCTTCAGGAACCACACGTTTGTCTGGCCTCTCCACAGGTACCCCTCCGTTGTGGTTGCATCTACAGTACGGATATCTGTATCGTAGAGGCACGCAAACCAGCCCATCTCGGCAATGTCTGTGTTCTTGGGAGTGGAAACCCGACGTTATCCGAGTATTTATTTATCCCAATTTTTGGTTGGTCTATCTACTTTCTTCCCTCTCTCTGTTCATCTTTTCCTTCCATCTGTGCATTTACTGTCCCGTCCCTCATCTCTCAGCTCTCCCCACCTTCCGCTATATATTATTACACAAGAACCTCGTTTATCCAGACTAGGTGGGACCGAATGAAATCCGGATTATCGAAAATCCGGGTAATCCGGAACTCTGACACTAAATAGAACAACAAGCTATCGTTGTAACTCAATCACTTCATGTAACCCCTTGCCAGTTATCTTCTTTGGAAGCCAACGTCTTACTCTGTAGCGTTCCGCCGCGGTGGAGTAGCCGAGTGGTCCAAGGAGCCTCGCTGCAGAGAGCGCGGTTGCTCGCCGTCGGAGGTGCGAGTCCTCCCTGGGGCATGGTTAGTTTAGCTTAGTTTAAGTAGTTTGTAGCTACGGACTGATGACCACGTAGTTTGATCCGATAGATTTACAAACATTTGAACTTTTTATTTATTTATTTATTGTAGCATTCCATTAAAAGAGTCCTGATTTGTCAGTAATTTATAAATCTAGTGTAGGATGAAGATTTCAGAGTAAATTTCTTCAACTTCAGTCTGAAGTTTTCTACATCCACTGTATCCCCGGAAGAAGTTTCACCTTTCACTGACAGCTGACGTATTACTTGACGAGTTTTCCATCTTTCCAAATAACCTTGACTGGCAGTTCAGTTAAGCTCACCATCTAGTTGTTTAGCGCCTTTTCTTGCACAATCGTACCGGATATTGGAACTCCATGCTCTTCTTCACTCTGTGTGTCTCACACAGTGTTTCATTTCTTGCTTTCATTATTGTAAATAGCTTTCGAGATTTTGGAGTCCCCAGAACGAGAGGCCAAATACGCTCAATAAAAAGGGGGAGGGGGGCTTTCTACGTATTTGGAGGCCCCCGAGACGAGGGGCTCGGGGCGAACTGCTCCCTCCTTTAGTCAGCCAATGAGTTGACTTCCTTGGGTGTTTCTTCTAATCTGCCACAGTTGATGTTCGTACACTATACTGCGTTTGTCAGCAGTTCTTCGTCTTCCAACTTTTTGCCATCGAAACAACCTCTTTCTTTCGCCTCGAAGGCATTTCCAAATTTTCAAATGTTTGTAACTACTCTGATTATCAGTCCCTAAGCTTACAAACTACTTACACTAACTTATAGTAAGGGCAATAAATACACCCATACCCAAGGGAGGACTCGAACCTCCGACGGAGACCGGTGGCGATCCACAGGTAGGCCTCTCCACCTCACTATGCTCAAGCGCAATACCGATCGGGAACATATCAACAATGACCATAGTAAATGTAACGGAAAGCGTCGGACCGGCGGTCTCTTTGTAGCCTGCGGTACCAATATAATAACGGTACATAGAATGCACCGTGCTACAGTAATAACCATATGCCACATATTTTCACGAAAAAAAAAACGATCCGAATAAACCGAATATACGGATAAATGGGGGCCGGATAAACGAGGTTCTTATATATACACGTATAAGCCCAATACTATCATGCGAAGAGGAATCAATCAATGTCGCTTCAGATGATCAGCCTTCTTCCCTAAATTTTTTTCATCCTTTCGGAATGATGTCTCTTTCTTTCATTCGACCACGGTGTTCCAGTCAGTTTTCCAGTTTCCTTCTGACCAACTTTCCAATCAAATACCTTTTATACTTCCTGACAGATTAAAACTGCGTACCGGAACCGGGATTGCAACCTGGGACCTTCCCACTTGTTGGGCAAGCGCTCTCCCACCGCGCTACTCGGCACACTTCACGGCTCGTCTTCAGAGCTTTACTTCCGCAAGTATCTTTTGTCTAAATGTATCCTAACTTCAATGTGTGCCTGAGTGATACTAACTAGTTTCAGACCCTCCTTAATCAAAGTAATCCATTTAACTGCCTCCGTTTTTGTCCCCTTACTGTTTTCGTACGATTCTACTATTTATTTTGTCAACCTAGTAGGTGCCATTCTTTCGTCGTGCCCATAAAATTTTAGTTTTCGTTTTCTCATTTCACCATATATAGCTGTGTATTGTTTTGTTTCCTTCTTACTTCTTCTCATACACAGTAGTACATGTAATTCACAATAACATTCCCTAAATTATTTTTCTATTGCACTCTTCCATAATTCCATATTCTTCTTACCTCTTTCTTTGCTCACATGCTGATCGCCTTATCTCTATCTGCTCCTGTTATTTGTCCATCGTCCCCCCGCCCTCCCCCACTCTCTTTCAAACTCTTCCTCTCACCTCTGTGTTCATATCGTCCTTCCCTTCTCTCGGAACATCTCGTCCTACCAGCTCTCTCTCTCTCTCTCTCTCTCTCTCTCTCTCTCTCTCTCTCTCTCTCTGTCCAACTCCTGTCTTCACCTCCTCCACTATTTCCGCCTCTCCTTGCACTGAGTGGGGATGCCCACGCGGACTGAGGCGCCATCTCGTGGATTGCACGGCTGCTTCCGCCGAAGGTTCTACTCGTTCTTCGAGCAACGTGTGTGTGTGTGTGTTTGTGTGTGTGTTCCTTATCAATGTTTGTACTTATGAACTGCCGGCCGCAGTGGCCGAGGGGATTGAGGCGCTCCAGTCACGGTCTGCACGGCCACTACGGTCGGGGGTTCGAATCCCCCCTCGGGCATGGATATTTGTGCCGTCCTTAGTGTTAGCTAGTTCATAAGTAGTTTGTAAGTTTAGGGACTGATGACCCCGTAGTTAAGTCCCATAAGCTGTACAAACATTTGAACATTTCAGTTTATGAACCACTTACGAACTAGGCACAAATATCCATGCCCGAGGGGGGATACGAACCCCCGACCGTAGTGGCCGTGCAGACCGTGACTGGAGCGCCTCAGTCCCCTCGGCCACCGCGGCCGGCTGTTGCTTATCATATATTAGTTTAAGTAGTGTCTCAGACGAGGGACCAATGACCTCAACGCTTTAGTCTCTTAGGAAAAAGTTTTAAAAATATATCCTCTCCTTGTCTATGAAAAATATATAGTTACAAACTTTCATGGTGATTGTCGAAACGGTGAGCATTTGTTGGTATCCTCCGCCATGCACCATATGAAATCTTACGTAGTGCTCTTTGTATTCTTTGAAGGTGCACATTTCATTTAGATCGGAGGATAACTGTCGAACTACCCTCCGCTGTGCACCGTATGAAATTTTATGTAGACAATATCCTTTCTGTTGTTTGAAGATCAATCGTCCAAAATGACGTAAAACTATACAGTGTGGTCGTAAATTCCCGTTACAAAATTCTAGGACTTGTAGAGGGTAGTGAGTACATAACATTTTGAATAGGAACCCATGTTCGGAAACGTATCGTTTCTACGACAGTTTCAATTCAGATGTGTAACTCGTCAATGTCTGCTTAAAGAAACGTCTCAGGCAGATATTGAAGAGATACCAGGTGGGATGGAGATAGTGTACCAGAACATGCTTCGGAGTTACAATGTGTGTAACGACGTTGGTAGTTGCCACATCGAGCTGTTGTAATGCATCAGTATGTTGCGGCTGTTGCCGTAGATGCTGGGTTCTTGTTGTTGTCGACTAATGTAAACCATAAGGTGTAAACTGTAATGAAAATGCGTAAGTAATAACGGAACGGTTCAGTATTATTTTCAAACTGATAGCAACAACTGTAATGGGTCACGCCTCAAGCAGGAGTGTATGAGATAATCATCTGAATTGAAAAATGTTCAAATGTTTGTTAAGCTTAACGGACTTAAATGCGGGGTCATCAGTCGCTAAAGTTATAAACTACTTATGAACTGCCTTATACTAAAGACGACGCAAACATCCATGCCCGAGGGGGGATTCGAACCCCGACCGTAGCAGCCGTGCAGACTGTGACTGGTGTGCCGCAGACCGCTGAAACCGTCGTGGAATGGAAACGATACATTTCTGGACATGGGCTCCTATTCAAAATCTTATGTACTCACTGCCCTCTACAAGTCCTAGAAGTTCGCAACGGAAATTTCGAACCACCATGTAGATTCTTGTGGAAGACTTTTGTAGAGGACCCTTCACCATACATTATACAATATTAAGAAATAAAACAGAAAAAATTGACTAGTGGGATCTGTGGTAAAAGAGCAGACTACGTGCGCTCGATCCCGGTCACTTCTATAATTTTATGAATAAGGAATAGTCTAGAATGCAATAATTTATTTCATTCAACTAGTTTCAGTCTTATTTAGACCATCTTCAGGAATTTTGACTCCATCGATGTTGTGGAGCCGGCCTCGGTGGCCGAGGGGACTGAGGCGCTTCAGTCACAGTCTGCACGGCCACTACGGTCGGGGGTTCGAATCCCCCCTCGGGCTAACACATGTTCACATGTTTGTACAGCTTATGGGACTTAACTACGGGGTCATCAGTCCCTAAACTTCAAACTACTTATGAACTAGCTAATACTACGTACGGCACAAATATCCATGCCCGAAGGGGGATTCGAATCCTCGACCGTAGTGGCCGTGCAGACAGTGACTGGAGCGCCTCAGTCCCCTCGGCCACCGCGGCCGGCTCCCCTCGGGCATGGATATTTGTGCCGTCCTTAGTATGAGATCACTGGACTCGCATTCGGGAGGATGGTGGTTCAAATCCACCTCCGGCCATCCTGATTTAGGTTTTCCGTGATTGCCCTAAATCACTCCAGGCATATGCCGGGATGGTTCCTTTCAAAGGGGACGGCCGATTTCCTTCCTCATCCTAACCCAAAAACTCCGAGCGTTAGCTCCGTCTCTAATGGCCAAGCTGTCGACGGGCCGTTAAACCCTAAGCATTCATCCATCCATCCTTAGTATAAGGTAGTTGATAAGTAGTTTGTAAGTTTAGGGACTGATGATCCCGTAGTTAAGTCCCATAAGCTTAACAGACATTTGAGTGGATGTTGTGGAGCTGGCAGGTAGCTGGGAAGCTTCCAGTGCGTCACTGGAAGGCTCCCAGCTACTTGCTAGCTCCATAACATCGATGGAGACAAAATTCCTGAAGATGATCTAAATAAGACTGAAACTAGTTGAATGAAATAAATTATTGCATTCTAGACTGTTCTTTATTCAAAAATTTAAATAAGTGTGCTGTTGACCGAAACATAGTGAAACGAAAATGTTTCCAAAAATATGTCACTTCTATAATGTTTGTCAGTTACGTAAGATGCTACTGTTGAATGTGCAGCAACCCCTGTCGGAGGAACTTAAATGAGACGGCGAGCGAGGCGGGGCGGGAAAGGCGAGACGTGACTGAACGGGTTAAAATGTCGAACCATAACCTCACTGGCAGCCCCAACACAAAACATAACGAATCAGTAATGAACTGTCGGGCTCGGTGGTCTTGGGGTAAAGTGCTCGAGTGGAAACCGTAGTGTCGCGGGTTCAAAACCCGGTCGCACCTCGGATTTTTCCAGTCTTCACTTTAACCAATCCTTCACCTCTCAACGATGTGAGGAGACACCAGAAACAATACGTGGTTCGGATAGCACGTTAAGCTGTAGGTCCCCTTTCCCCGGTTGGGTAACTGGGGTAGGAATTGAAAGACTTGCACCAGGCCAATGAGCCACACGAAATTATTATTATTAGTAATGAACTTGTAACTATGATAAGCAGACGGCCGCGGTGGCCGAGGGGACTGCGGCGCGCCAGTCACGTTCTGCACGGCCACTACGGTCGGGGGTTCGAATCCCCCCCTCGGGCATGGATATTTGTTCCGTCCTTAGTGTTAGCTAGTTCATAAGTAGTTTGTAAGTTTAGGGACTGATAGCCCCGTAGTTGAGTCCCATAAGCTATACAAACATTTGGTTTTGTGATAAGCACCCGATGATGGCAGCTTGCTGCCAAAACGCACCGTGCTAATAAAAGTATAACTAAAAAGTGACTGCTGCTGTATATATTATTTAAACAAGTTTATAATACAGTCACAGACCTCATATCAATCCACATAACATGGATAAATTTAAGAAGGAAAAGAATGGTCTGATGGGCTCTGTGGTAAAGGTGCAGATTACAAATCCAAAGGTCACGTGCGTTCGATCACAGTCACATCTATAATGAAGTATTTTATCCATTTCAGTAACTGCGCAGATTATAAATTAATAAAATGCAGCAACCAGTTGCTTGTGATTATTTATTTTTAACGACCGGTTTCGGGCGCTTGAGTGCCCTTCTTCTGGTCTATTTTAGTATTGTTGCTTAATTAATTTACATGCTAGTAGGATAATCAACGCTAATGTTTATCAGTTATCATGCTACTGTTCAATGTGCGGCAACCCCTGTGGGAGGAGTTAAATGACCCGGTATGCGGTCGCAGTGTAGCGAGCAACAACTCGAGACGGCGCGCGAGGCGGGTCGGGAAAGGCGAGACGTGACTGGGCGCAACGCGATGCGCGAGGCACGCGACTCGCCGGAAGCGGGCAGACGCCAGCGACTTCCTGGCGATAGCGGGCGCGCGCCCGCGCGTGACAAAAGCCGGCCGTTGCGGCCCGCAGCTGCGGCGTCTTAAGACGTCGGCCGAGATGCCTCTGCCGTCTGCCCGCCACGGCGCGCCGCCGACCAGACCAGCCCCCCCCCCCCCTCCTCCTCCCTCTGGGCTGTAACGGCCGTCGGGCGCCTTCAATGGGGGTCCCCCGCGCTCGAGAGGGGACGGCGGCTGGCTGGCTGGCTCCTTTTTGAAATGCGAACGTTACCCGGGGGGAGCGCCGGCGGCCTTTTCTTGCCGCCTCCTTCCCCGCCCCTCGCGGCCAACGTCTTTCGCGACTCGTCCCGCCGGTGCGGCCGCCAGTACCAGTTTCGCCTCGTTCCCAGTGGGCGGTGAAAGTCACGGAGTGTGTGCGGTGACGACTGGGAACTCGACCGCGGCGGCGGACTCTCGCGCGTGCGATAGTGGTTTCGATCGACCGGTGGTTTCTGTGGTTTTGTGCCGACTGACGAAGACGGACTCGGACGGACGGGAGTGCGAGGGAGCGACAGGCGCCGCGGCATCCGCCCACGCGGTAAGTCACCGACGCGGCTGGCTGCGCGCCGCGCCGCGCCGCACGGTACGGCACCGTGACCCACTGGCCACACCTGCCGGAAGGCGCGCGCGCCCCCTCCTAATCGAATTTTGGCAGCTCGCTCCACTGCGCTCGTCAGTTACCTTGAAGGGATGACATTAATAGCTTTGGATACTATACCGCGAAAACGGGGGAGTCTCGAAATAAGCAGTTTATCATTATATCTATTGGATGGGCATATTACAAAAAAAAAGTTGAATCAGTCAACCCGAAGACTAAACGTCCTTCCAGATAAAAACCATGTGCCAGATCGCGATTCGAACCCAGGACATTTCTCTCCGCGTGCAAGCTGACTATCGTTATTTATTTATTTATTTATTTATATTCATAGTGGACATGAGGTCGCGGTTGTATACTTAATTATTTTGTCAAGTAAGCTCAACCACAGATATCGTGTAAAATCACTAAATTATGACGCGCTTCAAGGGGCAAGTCCTCATCATCAGATAATCTATTCAAGAATTTTAAAACCTGAGACAATAAAAATATTTTCTCAGGTTTTAAAATTCTTGTATAGTTTATCTGATGATGAGGGCTTGACCCTTGAAACGCGACATAATTTAGTGCTTTTACACGATATCTTTGGTTGAGCCTACTTGACAAAATAATTTATTTATTTATTCATTTTTTCGGGTAGTTTGGGCGTTGGGGGACGTCGGACTGATTTTCTCAAAGCTGATCATTGACGCCCTGGCTTAACGTTTTTTTATGTGTGTGTCTGTTTGTGTGTTTACAGGGAACAGCTACCCCTCTCAACCTTACGCACTTAGCCACCGAGTAAGAACCACTGAGCTACATGTGCCAGACCACTGTATTTAAAGCCAGCACATTTCCCTTTGCGTGCACGTTGTCTACAGTTTACATTTTTTTTTTTTTTTTTTTTTTTTTTTTTTTTTTTTTTTTTTTTTTTTTCAGCGTTGTTTGAACGTTTGCGGACGCAAGACAGTTTCTCCTACGTTGAGTTTTTGCCTTAAGGGTTCTTTTTTTCTCTCTGTGTGTGTTTATAGACAACATCTACCACTCTCGCCGGCCGCGGTGGCCGAGGGGACTGCTGCGCGCCAGTCACGGTCTACACAGCCATTACGATCGGGGGTTCTAATCCCCCCTCGGGCATGGATATTTGTGCCGTCCTTAGTACTACCTACTTCATAAGTAGTTTGTAAGTTTAGGGACTGATGACCCTGTCGTTAAGTCCCATAAGCTTAGCAAACATTTGAACATTTTTCTATCACTCTCAACTGTACGCGCTGAGCCACCCATCCGGAACTACTGAGGTACCTGTGCCATATCGGGATTCGAACCCAGCACATTTCCCTTCGCGTGCAATTCAATGTTTTATTATTATTATTATTACTATTAATATCATTTTTTCTCGTAGTTGCCCGTTGCCAAGCGTAGGACTGAGATTTTCCTATGCTGATCATTCGGTTCTTAGGCTTTTTTTTTCCCTCCTTTGTGGTGTTTATAGAAACATCTAACTCCGTCACCCTACATACTCAGCCACCGCGTAGAACAGGGCAGGTTCCAAATAAAAAGTCAATTTATATCGATAGGATGAGCACTTAAAAAAAAAAAAAAAAAAAAAAAAAAAAAAAAAAAAAAAAAATAAAGCAATCATTCCCAACTTAATTTAATTTACCATAACGATGTTTTTTGAAAGCCTGTAACTGTGACATTCGCAATTTATACCAAGAAACCGTACCATTTACTTATTTCTAATGCTCAGTATTACGCGTTTTGAGAATTTTGTCCCATCTTCAGATGCTGTATGCTACATATTTGTATTTATTGTGGCCATTTGTGATGTGGTTGTGACAGTTAAGAAGACACAATACCTTGTCATGTCCAAACCACATGGGTGGAGAAACAGAACATCGCAAACGGAGGCATCACAATGAATACAAATATGTAACCAAAAGCATCTGAAGATGGGAATAAATTATCGGAACGCGTATTGCTGAGCATTAAAAACAAATAACTCAAAAAATGTTCAATTGTTTGTAAATCTATCGGACGAAACTGCGTGGTCATCAGTCCGTAGCTTACAAATTACTTAAACTAAGGTAAACTAACCTAAGGACAACACACACACACCCATGCCCCAGGGAGGAATCGAAACTCCGACGGCGAGCAACCGCGTGCTCCGCAGCGAGGCGCCTTAGACCGCTCGGCTACTCCACCGCGGCAGCAACAAATAACTGGTGCGCTTTTCTTAGTAGATAAGTTGTGAATCCATCCGAAGACTCAAACGTACTGCTTTTCATACTTTTTGTTTCATATTTATTTATGTATTTTTGTGGCTAGTTTACTCTTTGGCGGATATGGGACTGACTTTCTCCTAGGTTGATAACGCAGTTATTAAACTTCCTGGCAGATTAAAATTGTGTGCCGGAACTGGGACTCGAACCTGGGACCTTTGCCTTTCGCGGGCAAGCGCTCTACCGACTGAGCTACCCCGACACGACTCACGATGCCGCCTCACAACTTTACTTTTGCCAGTACCTCGCCTCCTACTTTCCAAACTTCACAGAAGCTCTCCTGCGAATCATGCAAGACTAGCACTCCTGGAAGAAAGGATATGGTGGAGACATGGCTTAGCCACAGCCTAAGGGATGTTTCCAGAATGAAACTTTCACTCTGCAGCGGAGTGTGCGCTGATATGAAACTTCCTGGCAGATTAAAATTGTGTGCCGGAACCGGGACTCGAACCTGGGACCTTTGCCTTTCGCGGGCAAGCGCTCTACCGACTGAGCTACCCCGACACGACTCTCGATGCCGCCTCACAACTTTACTTCCGCCAGTACCTCGCCTCCTACTTTCCAAACTTCACAGAAGCTCTCCTGCGAATCATGCAAGACTAGCACTCCTGGAAGAAAGGATATGGTGGAGACATGGCTTAGCCACAGCCTAAGGGATGTTTCCAGAATGAAACTTTCACTCTGCAGCGGAGTGTGCGCTGATATGAAACTTCCTGGCAGATTAAAATTGTGTGCCGGAACCGGGACTCGAACCTGGGACCTTTGCCTTTCGCGGGCAAGCGCTCTACCGACTGAGCTACCCCGACACGACTCACGATGCCGCCTCACAACTTTACTTCCGCCCGGTTCCGGCACACAATTTTAATCTGCCAGGAAGTTTCATATCAGCGCACACTCCGCTGCAGAGTGAAAGTTTCATTCTGGAACGCAGTTATTTTTATTTTTTATTTTGTGTGTGTGTGTGTGTGTGTGTGTGTGTGTGTGTTTAAAGGGAACATCTACCCCTGTCAACAGTACGCGCTGAGCTACCGAGTTCGAACCACTGAGCTACATGTGCACGCCCGTCCTCATTTGGCTTAACGATATCCTAAGGGAGGTTCAAAAATCTTTGTAAATCTATCGGACCAAACTGCGTGAACATCAGTCCGTAGCTTACAAACTACTTAAACTAAGGTAAACTAGCCTAAGGACAAACACACACACACACACACACACACACACACACACACACCCTTGCCGCAGGGACGACTCGAACCTCCGACGCTGAGCAAACGCGCGCACCGCAGCGAGGCGCCTTAGACCGCTCGGCTATTCCACCACGGCCTCAATGGAAGTTTCCAGAAAAATAATTCGGGTTGCTCGCACCTTGGCTGACGTGGGCTCGAGTTCGTCCTATGCATCACTAACACTCCTGGATTAATAGATACTTAGCCACAGCCCAAGGAAGCTTTCCAGAATTTCTCGGGTTGTTCGGCTTTTTGGCGGACGTGGAATCCAGTTTGTTCTATGTTGACAATTCTGTTCTTGTTTTCATCTTCTTTTTTATTACAGGGGACACTTAGCTCTCTCACCGGACGTGCTAAGCTATTGCGGCGACACCACTGAGCTACCTGTGCACGCCAGACGGCCCGTCCTCTCAGCCCTAGCGCCAGTATTTACTCTCCAACCTTCCCAAATTCGCAGCAGTTCTCTTGCGAACATTTCAGGACTAGCACTCCTAGAAGGAATGATATTGCGGAGACAGAGCTGAGTCGCAGCATAGGGGCTATCCCAGACAGAAATTTTCACACTGCAGCGGAGTGTACGCTGATATGAACGTTCCTAGCAGAGTAAAACTGTCTGCATTTCGCGAGCAAGCAGTCTATCACACATTCTATTTTTTATTTGCATTTATTTATTTATTGTTTTCTTTTTTTCTGTTTTGGGCAGTTCTGTCCTTGGCCGATGTGGGATCGAGTTATTTCTATTTTGATCATTCAATTCTTAGTTTTTTCTATTACAGACAACAGTTAGCCCTCTCACCGAAAGCGCTGAGCGGCGTACCTATTGAACTACCTGTGCACGCCTCACGGACCTGTCCTAACAGCCTTTGTTTCGCCAGTAGTCTACCTTGCCCCCTAGCTTCCAAACTTCACAAAAGGATCTCCAGCGAAACTTACTGGACTAATTTTCTTGGAAGAAAGGGTATTGTGGAGACGTGGCTTAGCAACGCCCTAAGGGATGGTTCCAGAATGATATTGTCACTCATAAAATTCCTCCGATTGATCGGGGTTCAAACCCGTGACCTGTGTGATTTGTAGTCTAGCGTTTACCCACTGAGCCGCTATTTTTAATTACATATCAAACGAACCTTATTTACCAGTCATTATTTCGTCCGTATTAGCTATATGCCTAGCTGGAAGACGTTCCTACATTAAGACAGTTTTCAGCCAGCAATCTTCACTTCTAGTTTAAACTACATTTTCTTCTATGCCATGTTAAACAAGAATGCTCACTGCTATACTCTTTTTTTTTTTTTTTTTTTTTTTTTTTTTTTTTTTTTTTTTTTTTTTTTTTTTGTACTTGTTCGCAAAGCTGTAAAAACGACCAATTGGCATAGCGTACTTATACCACCGACTGAAGATGAGATTATAATCGCAATCACTTACAGCAACAGAAATCATTTATTCGACGAAATAGTATTTGCGGTGGTCGCATCATTGATACAAGTACGAACAGTTCTTCAGTTCTCTAGCCTCCGGGTCTAAAATTTAACCTGAGTCAGGACAGTGTACCAGGATTTCCATTACTTAGCGCATACCATATTGCATTGAGAAAAATCAGTCAGAACGAATTTTGCTGTTGCATTTGATTTTTGCTCAAAGCATCCTGAAACGGTTTAGGGAAATAATAGCGTGATGGGGCGGGAATTTCAAGCCAGATCCTCCCGAATATGAATTCATTAAACTGATTTAATCAGTGCGTCCCAACATGGTTCAAGTCTTTTAATTCGTCGCCAATTTCGATATATCAGTGTCAATTTCGCCCTTATTAACTCACCCAGCGGCCGGGGGTTCGAATCCCCCCTCGGGTATGGATATTTGTACCGTCCTTAGTATTAGTTAGTTCATAAGTAGTTTGTAAGTTTAGGGACTGATGACCCCGTAGTTAAGTCCCATAAGCTATACAAACATTTGAACATTTAACTCACCCATTTTATCATTTGAAATCAAGACGTTGATCCTCTGATAACAAGAATGCACGTGTTCGTACGGCAACAACTGGTCGTGCATTGTTTTGCTGAAAAATGGCGTCTGAGGTACCATGTAGAAAGGGTGAGAGGGGGTGATGCGACATACCCATCATGTCGTGTTGTACGGCCTTCCGATGCACTGCCGAAACACTTCGTCCCACACGATTAGCAACATCGCGGTTGGATTCGTTAACTTCTCTCATACCAAAATGCGCCCTCTTTAAAGAGCCGTACACACGCTCCGATTTATCGTCCGACCAACAAGCTGTCCAACGATTGCACTCAGCGATTGCAGCGCCTCCGTGTTTTGTTTTCCATTTGTCAAACTGTTTTTGTTTTCGCGTGTTCAGCGTGCAGACAGCAGACGATCGCAGGTCGGGTAGCGCTACACACGGTACAATTTGTCGAGTGGATTGGTTGGGGGATCGGATGTCGGACGGTCAGGCCCGACCAACCATCCGAAAAGCAAAGTTGGTCGGCAAGCGCCTCCACACGTCTAATTTATCGGACCGCCGATAATTTGGTCCCGACAAATCGGAACGTGTGTGACAGTGCCTTAACACTCGATTTGATGGTACAGTACAAGTCTGCGAGACTTCCTACCCTTCTGCTCGAGTCATTGGTCGATGTCCTTCGGTTTATAGCGGCAGCAACAGCCGAAGTCTCATTTTCCCGGTAGTTTGTATTGCTTCGCGATATCGATGTTGTCAGCCGTGGTGGAGTGACCGCACGTTCTAAGGCGCCTTGCTGCGGAGCGCGCGGTCGCTCGACGTCGGATGTTCCATCCCTCCCTTGGGCATGGTTGTTTGTGTTGTCTTTAGCATAAGTTATTCCGTTTGTAAGCCTGGGGATTGATGACCAACGTAGTTACATTTACAAACATTAGAACATTTCATTGATGTTGACCTTGAACCCGCGAGCTGATATGGTAGTCTTTGAAGGTGGTCTGCTGTTTTTTTTTTTTTTTTTTTTTTTTTTTTTTTTTTTTTTTTTTTTCTGTGCTACTAACCTGAGGCCTAGAGAAGTTGCAAATTGGCGATCTAAACAATGCCAGGAGAAAAAAAAAGATTTCATTTAACTATCGACTAAGTTTAATCCACTCATTAAGAGATATAGTCCAATGATGAGGCTTTAACACAGACAATTATTACAGTTACAAACTGTGTATGTGTGTTGCACCAAGTGTCAATACGCTCCAGATCATTCTGTATTTCGCTGTGTCGCAATTTCTCGATAAACTACAGCATCTTCCGTGAAAATCCTCCTTGAACTTTCGATGTGATCTAAGAGGTCATTTATATATACTGTGAAAAGCAACGGTCATATAACACTGAAATCCCTTTACTCTCATAAGACTTCTCTCAGTTGAGAACGGTATTCCACTGATTCTGTTCATCCCTTCACTGGTCCCACTGCTGTGACAATACATCACCATCCTTAACCACAAACTGCTTCACTTACAGATTGCTTACACTGCCATATACCAAAATGATAATACGCCAAACAGTCAAAGCCGAAATAGGTTCAGGAGTACTTTGTACAACATCAGAAATATGTCAAACATCTACCGTGGTCACGAAAATCGCCTTGTTTCGAGAGTTTTGAACCATTGTGATGAGTTTTAGTGCAGAAAGTGAGGAGCTAGTAACACCTTCGACATGGCTGAAGTAACTGCTTATTATTTGGTACCAGAATGGATGACATTCTTTTGGAAACTATAAAGGTGACTAATCCGTTCCTCGAAGAGTTGCTGCTATTGTTAAAGCCAATTGTGGACCAGTTACTTACTAATTAATAAATATTGTGTCTATTATTTTGTCCACCCCTGCTGGAACGCTACAGGACTAAATGGCAGTAAACTTCAACACACTATAACCTGATTGAGTTCTACACTCTGAAAATGTCATAAACCTACCTCGCAGTTTGTTCACAAGACTGTGTGTGTGTGTCTGACCAAATCAGAGGCTTCAGCGTTTGCTGAGCTCTGGAAGCGGCGAGCGATCTTTCGGGGTACAGCCCTGCCACCAGTTTCGAGAACCATCCTTTCGGAGCGCGCACAGTGCCTTTGCGGCTGCCGACGCGCTGCAGTGACTCTATTAGCCGAAAAATTAGATAACAGAGGTCGAAATTGAGTTAGCGAAGGCGGCGCTGCGGTGTTTTTCTCCTTTTATGTGGGCGCTCGCTTATTAGCCGACCGCGACGCTCGTCGTAATCGGGTTACAGGTGACACCCGCTGACGGCGCACCGCTGCGGCTACCCGGGCACTCTGCACTCTGCACACGGCAGCCGGTGCTCGCCCAGCAGCGACCGTCACTGCGGACCAGCCACGTCTCCAACAGGGAGGCACGAGCAGTCATTATCCACATGCGCTGGACACTAGAATAAAGGGGGCGGAGAAAATGATATGATCAGCATGCAGTACAACACATCTTGTGAAATCGGCACCACGACAAACGGGTTAACGTCGAGACACGACCGCAGTGCAGAACGGCCTTGGACGTTACCTTGAAGTATATTATATGAGGGATTTTGAAATGAGAGTTTTCGATCTGATATATTTTATTACGATCATCATGTCTCCCTATATAGGTGAAAATCAAAATGTTCAAATGTCTGTAAATCTATCGGACCAAACTGCGTGGTTATCCAAAAATGTTTGTATAGGATATTGGACTTAACTACGGGG
This sequence comes from Locusta migratoria, assembly GCA_026315105.1. Classification (NCBI taxonomy): domain Eukaryota; kingdom Metazoa; phylum Arthropoda; class Insecta; order Orthoptera; family Acrididae; genus Locusta; species Locusta migratoria. The sequence goes on from CM048744.1 coordinate 283,103,889, forward strand.
TCATCAGTCCCTAAACTTACAAACTACTTATCAACTAGCTTATCCTAAGGACGGCACAAATATCCATGCCCGAGGGGGGATTCGAACTGCCGGCCGCGGTGGCCGAGGAGACTGAGGCGCTTCAATCACGGACTGCACGGCCACGACGGTCGGGGGTTCGCATCCCCCCTCGGGCATGGATATTTGTGCCGTCTTTAGTATAAGGTAGTTCATAAGTAGTTTGTAAGTTTAGGGACTGATGACCCCGTAGTTAAGTCCCATATGCTTAACAAACATTTGAACATTTGATTCGAACCCCCGAACGTAGTGGCCGTGCAGACCGTGACTGGAGTGCCTCAGTCCCCTCGGCCACCGCGGCCAGCTGCGTGGTCATCAGTCCGTAGCTTACAAACTATTTAAACCTAGGTATTCTAACCTACAGACAAACACATACACCCATGCACCAGGGAGGACTCGAACCTCCACGGCGAGCAACCGCGCGCTCCGCAGCGAGGTGCTTTAGACCGCTCGGCTACTCCACCGCGGCTATATAGGTGAGTGCTAACAATATATATTCACATTCGGAAGAGAAAGTTGGTGAAAGAAATTTTGTATGAAAACGTTTGGTAAAGGCTTTATCGTGACTGTTATTTGAAATTGATTGAAACACAAGGTTTTACTGTTACCAGTGAGTTCGTTTTATTGTACCCACAACGCGTTTCGGTGGTTTAAACCCCCATCATCAGATGGAATGACAATGAGCTCAGTACACATAGTTTACTGTCTACAAGAGAAAATACAAAGCACTACATCAGAATGTAACTTTGTACAACTGTCGAAATGAATATTAATATAAACAGTGGCCACACGTCCCTTGTCACAACCTCACTTACATGTAGCAAAACACAGCCACCATGAGGAGGCCGGCCGCGGTGGCCCGAGGCGCTTCAGTCACAGTCTGCACTGCCACTACGGTCGGGGGTTCGAATCCCCCCTCGGGCATGGATATTTGTGCCGTCCTTAGTATTAGCTAGTTCATAAGTAGTTTGTAAATTTAGGGACTGATGACCCCGTAGTTAAGTCCCATAGACTCTACAAACATTTGAACATTTTTTTGGACTGAGGAGCTCCAGTCGCGGTCTACACGGCCACTACGGTCGGGGGTTCGAATCCCCCCTCGGGCATGGATATTTGTGCCGTCCTTAGTGTTTATTCATAAGTAGTTTGTAAGTTTAGGGACTGATGGCCCCGTAGGTAAGTCCCATAAGCTATATAAATATTTCAACATTTTTGCCAAGTATATATATATATATATATATATATATATATATATATATATAGAGAGAGAGAGAGAGAGAGAGAGAGAGACCAATGACGAGGTTTTAACACAGCCACATGATCAATAATGTGGGATTAATATATAATCTGACAAAAAAATTTATAATGTTTGTATAGCTTATGGGACTTAACTATGGGGTCATCAGTCCCTAAACTTACAAACTACTTATGAACTAGCTAATCCTAAGGACGGCACAAATATCCATGCCCGAGGGGGGATTCGAACTCTCGACCGTAGTGGCCGTGCAGACTGTGACTGGAGCGCCTCAGTACCCTTGGCCACCGCGGCCGGCTATAATCTGACATTTTATACAGAGATTGTCATTCGCTCAGTTCAAATGTTTGTAAATCTATCGGACTAAACTGCGTGGTCATCTGTCCGTAGCTTACAAACTACTTAAACCTAGGCAAACTAACCTAAGGACAACACACACACCCATGTCCCAGGGAGGACTCGAACCTCCACGGCGAGCAACCGCGCGCTCCGCAGCGAGACGCGTTATAGACCGCTCGGCTACGCCACCGTGGCCATTCACTCAGTAAGCTTTACAATATATATTGTGTAGGCAGATGAATGGTTATGCTTCAAATGATTATGATCTGATGACAAATATACAGGGCACATTATGAATTGAGATATATGTAATTTTAGTATACAATACACATTAGATAATGTACAAACAATTTTTAAATATATATAAACGTTTTGGGGTGACAAGACTTGTGTATGTTTGGATGGATGTGTGTATGGGTGTGTGGGTTGGGAGTGGTTTTCTACAAATTTAGGCTGCTGTCAAAGACATTTTGAAAAATAAATCTCGCCGAAACGAATAACGCCTCTCTTTTAATGGTTTCCACCCCAACTCCTGCATCATTTTCGTGACACTCTCTCTCCTGTATTGCGATATATAGGGTGTTTCAAAAAGAACGCCGGATTTGAATATACTATAAATGGAATTTATTTAACCACACTCTCTATTGAACTCCTGCTCTCCTCTCCCTCCTCTTTGTAAATGTTCTCTCCCTCTCTCTCTCCCGCTGTACATATCGTCCTCCCCATCACTTCATGTTGATCCACTATCATTTCCCTCCCCCCCCCCCCCCCAACTCCTTTCTCTGTGTCCAACTTCTCCTCTCATCTGTTCATATTATCTCACGTCCGCCCATTTACTTTACAACTTTGTATCTGTTCATCACCCTCATCCCAAAATAGGAGGTCGATGGTTCTTCCCACATAGTGTTCCTTTCCAAATATATCCATGGATCTTGCTTGAAATGAATTGTTTTGTGAGGAGTGTTGAAATCTGTGAATCTAAGAACATGAATTTTTATGTCAAATGTTTGTAAACTTATGGGACCTAATTGCAGTGGTCATCGGTCCCTAAAAAGTACTTAAACTAACTTACCCTAAGAAGAACACAGACACCCATGCCCGAGGGAGGACTGGAACCTTCAACGTGGAATAGGTGCACGGTATCCATTTTTATACATAGGAGAAAAATGATTTAAAAAAACGTTTTAAAATAAGTACGATACAGTAATGAATGTAAAAACTGTGTACTGTTTATAGTCTAGGTTTTTGAAAATTATCATCAGCACACAGAACCGCAGATGGAAGGCTAGAATGTGGCATATCAGACACTGTACGTAAAAGAGCTTAACTTCCTATAAAAGGTGCCTGTCAGTACAATTCAAAAGTACAAACATACCACAAAGTCTGTAAATCTATCGGACCAAACTGCGTGGTTATCAGTCCGTAGCTTACAAACTACTTAAACCTAGGTAAACTTACCTACGGACAAACACACACACCCATGCCCCAGGGAGGACTCGAACCTCCACGGTGAGCAACCGCGCGCTCTGCAGCGAGGTGCTTTAGACCGCTCGGTTACTCCACCGCGGCAAACATAACAGAATATAAGGACATCGTGAGCTGGCACTTGTGTAAACCAAGATCAATGTCATCTATATGTGTTCACACTATACACTTACATCCCCACCAGGTGCTCTGAAGATGGACATAACGCGGAACGCGTAAGCACAAGAATAAAACAGTTAAAAAATCTGGTTATTTATTATTTCAGCGACCTCTCACCTTTTTTTTAAAAAAAAAGTTCAAATGTTTGTATAGCTTGTTGGACTTAGCTACGGGGTCATCAGTTCCTAAACTTACAAACTACTTGTGAACTAGCTAACACTAAGGACGGCACAAATATCCATGTCCGAGGAGGGATTCGAACCCCCGACCGTAGTGGCCGTGCAGACCGTGACTGGAGCGCCTCAGTCTCCTCGGCCACCGCAGCCGGCTCATCTTTTTAAAAATCGTTTTTATATTGACATTTGTCATGGCCACATAGCCCCATCAAGACTTTAGGACTGATTTACAACAGTGTGTAGTTACTGGCAGCAGTTGGATGTGTGGCATCTCCCTGGTGGGCGGTGAAGGAGCCAAGTTATTCTGCGCGGCAGAGGCGGCCGCCGTGCTAATGGGCAGGCGTCGGCCGCCGGCACTTGGGGCGTCGCGACGCGACACCGCACACACCTGTTGCGCCTCCTTGGCTGCGACGCCTCCACAAGCCGCCGCTCCACACCCCCACCCCCTTGTCGCTCCTAACTGCAGACGGTTCTGCCACTCACTTCCTCAAATCAGCGCCGTGCCATAACTTTGATGACGTCACGCATTGAGTCTGTACTATGGTATTTATTTATTCCTGTCAGAAGCGAACACAAACATAATAACAAACATTACTACAGCCAATATTAATTTAAATGTTAGGAAGTCGTTTCTGAAAGCATATGTCTGGAGTGTAGCATTGTATGGGAGTGAAACGTGGACGATAAGGAGTTACCCAAAAGCTCGAGAGTAAGCTCCGTCTCTAATGACCACGCTGTCGACGAAATGTTAATCCCTAAGCTTCCTTCCTTTGTTCTTAGCCTACTGAAGCCTTTTCTTTTTGTTAATAGGCGTCGTCTCACTGTTGACTCACTGGTGTATCCCTCGTTGCGTTTAGTTCCGTATCATGACGCCTTAGACCACGCGGCCATTCCTCGCGGCACACTCTCAGTCAACAGCGTCAAGATTCCTGTTCTTAAAGTAACTACAATAGCGCAAAACACACCTGACTTGGGATTTATTATTAGTCCTCAAAGAGAAGTTTCAGGATTTTGGATTTCGAAGGTTTTCCTACATCGTTCCAGGCAAACGCGGGGATGATTCCTTTGAAAGGGTACGGCTGGTTTCCTTCCCAGCTAGTTCTATGGGGAACATAGTTTAACATGGATTCCGTACCACAGAACAACTTGTTATTGTTCACATTAATGAATAAAGCCAGAGGTAAATTAAGTGGTAAGACACTGGTAGAAATCCTTACTTTCACCGGGAATCGAACACGGGTCCTTTGGGTTTGCATTCTGGGACTCAGCACCCTTGTTTTCTACGTCTGCTTCATTTCTCTGCGGACGAGGGATCATGTTGGTTCAGTATTTATCGAAGAAATATTTGCTCATTTTTATTATTTAGCGACTGAGGAACAGACATGCAAATTATTATTTTTTTAAATTATGACAGCGTTTCTTCAGCGACCGTTTACGAGTTCAGTAAGTAGTAAGGCAGCCCTCGGTCCCAGAGAAAGAGTGTATTTTACCAAGTTTCGGCAACCACTAAGCACGCCTTAATCAGAAATTGCTAAAATTCCCTACATTTGTTAAGTTTTTCTTTAGATTTTTATAATTTTGAACGTATGCTTTCCTGGCGTATATAACTGATGAAGAGCTCTCGGCAACCAGTCGGGTGACAGTGCCTTCTAATCGCGACGTTTCGCCTATACTCATCGTCTTCTAGGCGAACTATAGAAGATCACAGCAAAAAAGAAAACCACATCTTTGACTTCGAGAAAACCAGGGAACTGTGCCGAGCCGACAGCTATTGGGACACTGTTACAGAAGAATCTGGTAGAATTACTAGTTCACGGTAATCTCATAAACAGCGACGAGGGACTCCATCTGAGTGCGACATAGGATCCATAAAAAGCTGCAATACGTCGAAAGCAAACCGAGAAGCGTTATGTCCGCGAGACACAGCCAGAATACTCTGACGGGGACGCGAGCGGCGCACTCGCTTACCCCACCAGTCCGTCCGTCGGTCCGATGTTGAGGGACACGCGCAGGTATAAATAGTTCGACAACCGCACAACTTCGATACTTCGCCTAGGATATGGTGAATATGACAATCGCCGGAACGTCGCGATTAAAATGATGGACGCCCGAGAACTCTTCATCAGTTGGAACTTTAGAAGCCAACTTGGATGCCTAGGTAGGTAAGACTCTCAAAATTTTAAACATTAAAATTACTAAATACAGGCAATTTTAGCAATTTCTGATGAAGGTAATCTGTATCTACATACATACTCCACAATCCACCGTAAGGTGCGTGGCGGAGGGTACACTGTACTACTACTAGGCATTTCCTTTCCTATTCCACTCCCAAATAGAATGAGGAAAAAAAAGAATGCCTATATGCCTTTGCACGAGCCCTAATTCCTCTTATCTTGTCTTTGTGATCACTGCGCGAAAAGTAAGTAGGCGGCAGCAAGATCGTACTACACTCAGCTTCAAATTCCGGCCCTCAAAATTTCCTCAACAGAAATTCACGAAAAGAACGTCGCCTTTTCTCAAGAGATCCCCAATTGAGTTGCCGGTGCATTTCCGTGTCACTCGCGCATTAGTCGAACCTACTAGTAACAATATACACTATGCCTCTGCGACCGGAGCTGTCTTACTACTTACTGAGTCCGCCTCCGTAGTCCAGTGGAGAGCGTGGTTGGTTGCCACGCAGGGGGCCCGGGTTCGATTCCCGGTCGGGTAGGAGATTTTCTCCACTCGGGGACTGGGTGTTGTGTCGTCCTCATCATCATTCCATCATAATTGGCATGAAAGTCGCCGAAGTGGCGTCAGATAAAGAGACTTGCACCAGGCAGGCTGAACACGACCCCAGTTGGGGTCTAACGGCGATAAATGCCACACGATCATCATCATCACTACTTACTGAAATCTTAAACCGTAGCTCAAGAAACACGGTCGTGTTTTACTAATAAAAAATGAAAATAAATTGGTTCCTGCCTTCCCAATCATACAAGCCTGCCTCTAAGTGTAAAGATCTAAAGGAAAAATTACTAACAATTTTAACAATTTCTGATGAATGTACTCTTAGTTCTTGACGAAACATAGTAAAAGACGTGTTGGCTCGCTGCGACCGAGGGCTGTCTTACTACTTACTGGCACATGCAAATAAAGGAAGTGAGTAGCCTAGATTGTCACAGTCACCCCGTTTACATGGGCTCCCAAAACCGGATTTCGTAAACCAATTTTCCAATTCCGCTTTTGGTTGGTCATGTAAACACTCCAAAATCGATTCTGGAAATCCGCTTCTCTAAAGCGGTTTTCCAGTTCCACAATCGATTTTCGTGCCCGTGTAAACGCAACCGTTTTTGAAGCGTTGTTGGCTTGTCAGATTGTGTTTTTTCCTAAGAATCTTTAGCACATATGGAAAGAGTGATATTTTCTAATGTGAAGTAAAAGTAGCCGGCCGCGGTGGCCGAGGAGACTGAGGCTCTCCAGTCACGGTCTGCACGGCCACTACGGTCGGGGGTTCGAATCCCCCCCTCGGGCATGGATATTTGTGCCGTCCTTAGTTGTAGCTAGTTCATAAGTAGTTTGTAAGTTTAGGGACTGATGACCCCGTAGTTAAGTCCCATAAGCTCTACAAACATTTGAACATTTTGAAATAAAAGTATAAACATTAGAATGAACATAAATCTGGGTATTTAAATAAAGAAACATAGCGATTGTGCTGACTAAATCAGGCACCGAATCAGCTGTTTTTCAGCCGCCATGTTAAGTGGGCTAGGAAATCCGATTCAAGCTATGCCATGTAAACACGGCAGCGAAAAACTGTTTCCGAAAATCGGTTTTCGTCTTCGAGAAGAAGTGTTGCATGTAAACGTAGTGAATGTAATCTTACCTTGTAGTGACGTCCCACCCCCCCCCCCCCCCCACCGCCCTCTGGTGAGTAATTGCCCCACGTCACTAGTCAGAATTTTCGTCCAAGCGAAAGACGCGACGGATCCATCTGAGTTAGGACCACGAAACGGAAGATGAAATACAAATTCCCGGCGGAGCAGCAGCGTGACAGCGAGGAAAATAAAAAAGCGGTGGGGCGGCAGAGATAGAGAGACGGTACAAATTGACAGCGGGCCGGCGGATGCGGAAGGGCCCTCCGGTCGCGGTCGGCGAGAGGCCAGGTGATGGAACACGGGAACGCGATTTGGCGGCGCGTTGTGCGCGCCCTGATTGAATATCGGCCCGAATAACAGACGCCGCCGCCGGCGTCGCGGCCAGAATAAAATCAATTACACAGCCAAAAAGCAGCTAAATTAATTTCAGACGCGCTCCGGCGAGTGTTTTAGCGGACGTGGCCACGCTCCCGCCCTATTGTCCGCCGCCTAGCCGCGAATCCGCGAGGGGGTTCCCCGAGATGTGCGGTGTGTGCTTTATGGACGCGCGCACCTCGCGCCACGCCGGTGGAACCGCCCGCTGCGACGGAGAGGAGCGGGGCTCCCGGTCACGCTGAAACGAGTTCACTGTGCTTCGGCGACTTCACATCTGACAACTGTCGGGCCCGGTGGTCTTGGGGTAAAGTGGTTGACTGGAAACCGAAGGGTCACGGGTTCGAAACCCAGCCGGACCTCGGATATTTTCCGGGCGCCGTGGCACAGAGTAACATATACAGAGAAGCAGCCCACCCTAAACCACTGTCCTACGCTCCCCTCATAGTTCCGTAAGATGCTAGCAGGTGTCAGGCGGATCGCTGGCTTAGGGTGCCTCTCGCATGTCAGAGGGTAGCGTGGAGGGGAGACTGAGGGGAGAGCTTGTGCCGCCTGCCACGAGGCCACGGCTGTGTCCAGCTTGCTGGCGTTTGAGGGGAGGTGGTAGTGGGGAGAGCTGCTACCTGCCGCCTGCTCTGGCCAGTTTAAAGAACTGCTTCTGACCGCAGCGCCATCATGGGACATCTTACGGAACTGCTGGAAATCCTCCCTCCCCGCACCCCTGAGCGTAGGACGGGGCCCTTACGGAGGTTTCCCGTCTGTATATATTTGTCTGTGGTAACATATACTGAGAAGCAGCCCCCCCTAAACCACTGTCCTACGCTCCCCTCGTAGTTCTGTAAGATGCTAGCAGGTGTCAGGCGGTTCCCTGGCTTAGTACCGGTAAACCACACTAGAGGCACTACTGAGGGTACCTCTCGGACATCAGAGGGTAGCGTGGAGGGGAAGCTGAGGGGAGAGCTCGTGCCGCCTGCCATGAGGCCACGGCTGTGTCTGGCTTGCTGGCGTTAGAGGGGAGGTGGTGGTGAGGACAGCTGCTATCTGCCGCCTGCTCAGGCCAGTTTAAAGGGCTGCCTCTGACTGCAGCGCCATCATGGGACATCTTACGGAACTGCTTCAGAACCCCCCGCCCAGCACCCCTGAGCGTCGGACTGGGCCTTACGGAGGTTTCCCATCTGTATACATTTGTCTGTGCTCTCAGTCAGGCTGAAACGAGTTCACTGTGCTTCGGTGACGACTTCACATCTGATAACTGTCGGGCCCGGTGGTCTTGGGGTAAAGTGCTTGACTGGAAACCGTGGGTTCGAAACCCGGCCGGACCTCGGATTTTTTCAGTCTGCACTTTAACCCATCCTTCACCTCTCAACGATGTAAAGAGTAGCCAGAAACGACACGTGGTTCGGATTCCACGTTAAGCTGTAGGTCCCCTTTCCCTGGTTGGATAACTGGGGTAGACTAGGAACACGCAAGTCGCTGAAGCAGCGTCCAGTTGAAAGACTTGCACCAGGCTAATGAACCACATGAAATTATTATTATTATTAGCTAACAACTGATGTCCTCGGTATGAAGAAATCAGCGACCAGTCGCGCAATAGGAATGCAAACTCTGACAAAATAGTTCGGTGGATGAAGTCACAACTGTCGATCGGGCAACACAGGTGTATCACATCCTCGACCAGCGTCTGTCCTTTGAGGCCCACATCGAGCAAGTGTCTCAAAAAGCATTGGCATTGTATAATAAACTCATTTCTATCGATGTAAATACAAATAAACAATCCCTGAGACGGATTTCGGTCTCGAATATGTCAATGACATTAATGATAAATCTGAAGCATTGAATTAAAATTTGTGATTGGGGAATCGAACCCGGACCTTGATGCTTACTAGGCAGACGTATTATCGCTAGACCACCGCAACACTAGCTATTAAGGCGCCTCGGAATAGTCTAAGCACGATTTCCTTCATGTCACAAACTTTAATTCAGCTTCTGTGTTCCATAGAACATTGCCACTACTGCCAAGGCTCTCCATGCAGCAGAATAGCACCTCGGCAATGGACATATTGGAACATTCCGGTTTAAGGTGATATAAATATCAATGTAAATACAAATAAACAATCCCTGAGTCGGATTTTCTTCTAGAATATGTCAAAGACATTAATGATAGATTTGAAGCATTGAATTAAAATTTGTGATGCGACCGGGAATCGAACCTGGACCTCCATGCTTATTAGGCAAACGTCTTACCGCTAGTAATGCGGTGGTCTCTTACTAGGCAGACGTCTTACCACTAGTAATGCGGTGGTCTAGCGGTAAGACGTCTGCCTAGTAAGCATCGAGTTTCGGGTTCGATTCCCGGTCGCATCACAACTTTTAATTCAATGCTTCAGATTTATCATTAATTTCTATCGGTCAGAGGAGATTCTATTTCCTCCGAATGTGATGAAAGTGTACCATAATAGTTTACTTCCCTCGATAGTGGTATATGGGGGCAGTTCCTGGGCCGACAGACTGGCAGGTCCAACGGCGGCCCGGAGGTAAGTGCAGAGAAATGTGATAATGAGATCAGTAGAGGCCTTTGGCACTTCCCCCACAGATGGCCTAACCGTTATCATGGAGCTGTGTCCGATAGATCTGATAGTGCGCCAACGCGCTGCAATTTATTGGATTAAAAGACATGACAACATACGGGTTCAGAACAAATATTAGAGAAATCAAAAGTTTAAGTATTGACATCCGGCAAGAACAGTGGGATCACTCAGAAACTGCACTATAGTGTTTCAATTCTTTCCCTCAATCAGGGAGAGGCTTAGGCAGAAAATTAAACCAACTCCTGGGCTCGTACACTTTCTGACGGGCCATATCCGGTGCACTTTCACCGGATAAGGAAGAAACCTGATCAGAGCTGAGAATGTGGAGCTAAGGTGGGCACCCTGGAGCACATAGTCTTGGAATGCCTTGCTCATGCACAGGTTGCCTCAGAATTAAGACAAACCATCACAACCAGAGACATTAATGAAATACTTCATTTTGCGCATAATTTTGCTGAACTAACAGATGTAATTTCAACTCATGTGGAGCAATTATAAGGACGACAAATATTGCATCGTGAAAACTAGGTGAGAAAAGCTGAGTATGCCTATGAAATTTGGTTCATCCTGCCAGTGCTTACTGTGAAATACCCGGCTATCGGCTCTGTCGGGCCGCTAAGCAGGTTGATCAAAGTACCAAACAAGTCTTGGAGAATTAGGGAAGACAAAGGAATGAGGAGTTAGACGACTTCCCCACCTTGCGCGATCAAGGGTTAGGGAGAAGTCACAAGGAAATGGAAAAGGTGATGGTTTGTCTCCGTGTTCTCCCACCCAACCTTAAATCTCTCAACTTCTTCCTCATCTCCTCGAATGAGATTCTTTAAGAAGTTTTTGGATCTCTGTCTCTGAGATGTGCTCCTTTAATCAAAAGTGTCAGCGAGCAATTTGTATGCTAAAGGCATGAGGGGCTGGATTCATTTCCCACAATAATTTAACCTATTTTCATCAAATCAAAGTTTTCTTAACCATTTCTCTACAGAGTGAATTTATCAGTCACGTGCATTCCGCAACACGTACTGCAGCTCTCCTTGAGTGCAGAACTTTCTCGTGAACTCAACATAAATTTTAAACGCTGCAGCAAACACAGAACTGTCACTACTATCCAGACATGAAAATAAGACAATTCAAGGAGCAGAAGCCCAGAGGTTGCAAGATGAAAGTATGAAGTGGAAGGAAAGGGGAGGGGACGAATGAAATGCTTGTATAATTCATATTTCGTGAATTAGCTTCCAAAGTTAAATTGGTGCGTATTAAAATAACTAGTGATTTATCGTGGTACAGAAGGATAGCCCCGTTTCGGCTGTCGGTGTTCCAGGATACGTTTTGTTTGATTGCTGCACCTGCAACAAATTAAGACACTTTGTCAGTAACGTTGTTCAGTACAACACTCTTATTTAATATCATTACAATAATATTCAATTAAAATCAATATTTTAAATCAGAAATGCCCTTTATCAATTTAGCGCCACAACATTTTAGCATCCTAAACTACAGAATCAAATTAATGTAGGGCGAGGAACTGTCATGGCAAGCGTAACTATTTTGACCAGGAGAGAGAACTGTGCAAACATAGCAGAAGCTATTAAAATCACACTCTTCAGCTCTTCATTAACGCATTTGGCTAGTGGCTGGCTGCCGCTTCCGCCTGTTCCTGAGGCTATTTTAATATATATGAAGTTGAGATGTCAGCTACTATTTCCTTTTCAGTCAGGGCTTTATCATGGGCAGTGGGAATCTCATTCCATTGCAGCGCCAAGCCAAATAGTTCCTACATTTGACAATCAATAATGCCAATTCAGAGTCAAGGAGGTTATCAAATACAGGTATTTATTATTCTACTCATCGTCTCGTAACTATTTCTGAACTAAAATTGGGTTCTAGCCTGCAACATTAATTAGTAAAGATTTAAATAAGCAACTAAATTTATTATGAATGTTATTATGCAATTTGTATGTGTGGTTTTCAAAACAGTTATACATAAGTAGTGATTATATGGAGATTCTAGCAGAGTTAGATGTCAACGCACCATCTCAACCCCATTCCATTACTTCAGGGTCCCGTTTCACGGTCACGTCTCATTGTCACATTGTCTCATTGTCCTACCCCTAGAATGCAAAACACAGTGGTAAGTATGTGACCACGATGATACCACCACCACTCCCCCCCAATATATACCCAGATTTATTCCATCAGGTTCAAATCTGACGAATTTAGTAGCCAAGACATAAAACAACGTTGAAAATCACTCTCTTCGCTCCTCTGTAGCACGATTATAGCTTTTGGTCACATTTGTCCGACAGTAAGATGCCACTGCTGTAACGGGTCCTATGAATGGTGAAATGGTGGAAGGCGTCAAAGAAAAAGTGAAGGGACGCAAGTGGTATATGATAATGTTAACAGAATACACAAATGTCGCTATACCTTACATTACAGTTACAAGTCTTCTGTAAGCGAAAATCCTTCCCTCTTACTCTCTCCACCCCCCCCCCCTCCATGGCCAGCACCATTGCTGAAGTGTTTCCAGCAGCTATTCACCTGAATAACGGCATATCTGGAAGCGACCATCAACCTGGTTTAACAATATACACTACTGCCCATTAAGAAGAAATGCAGGTGATAAACGGGTATTCATTGGACAAATATATTATACTAGAACTGACATGTGATTAAATGTTGACGCAATTTGGGTGCATAGATCCTGAGAAATCAATAGCTATAACATCCACCTATGGCCGTAATAACGGCGTTGATAAGCCTGGACATTGAGTCAAACAGAGCTTGGATGGCATGTACAGGTACAGATGCCCACGCAGCTTCAACACGATACAACAGTTCATCAAGAGTAGTGACTAGCGTATTGTGACGAGCCACCATTGACCAGACGTTTTCAGTTGGTGCGAGATGTGGAGAAAGTCTAACATTTTCCGTATCCAACGCGCCCATACAGGACCTGCAACATGCGGTCGGGCATTATCCTGCTGAAATGTAGGGTTCCGCAAGGATCGAATAAAGGGGAGAGCCACGGGTCGTAACACATCTGAGCTGGCCGCGGTGGCCGAGGAGACTGAGACGCTTTAGTCACGGTCTGCACGGCCACTACGGTCGGGGGTTCGAATCCCCCCTCGGGCATGGATATTTGTGCCGTCTTTAGTATAAGGTAGTTCATAAGTAGTTTGTAAGTTTAGGGACTGATGACCTCGTAGTTAAGTCCCATAAGCTTAACAAACATTTGAACATTCGTAATACATCTGAAACTTAACGGCCACTGTTCAAAGTTCCGTCGATGCGAACAAGAGGTGCCCGAAACGTGTAACCAACGGCACACCGTACCATCACGCCGGGTGATACGCTAGTATGGCGATGACGAATACACGCTTCCAATGTGCGTCCATCGCGATGTCACCAAATACGGATGCGACCATTATGATGCTGTAAACAGAACCTGGATTCACCCGAAAAGAAATTACGTTTTGCCATTTGTGCACCTAGATTCGTCGTTGCGTACACCATCGCAGGCAGTGCTGTCTGTGATGCAGCGTCAAGGGTAACCGAGCTGATAGTCAATGCTGCTGCAAACGTCGTCGAGCTGTTCGTGCAAACGTCCCCATCTGTTGACTCAGGGATCGAGACGTGACTGCACGATCCGTTACAGGCATGCGGATGAGTATCATCTTGACTGCTAGTTATACGAGGCCGCTGGGATCCAGCACGGCGTTCCTTATTGCCCTCCTGAACCCACCGATTCCATATTCTGCTAACAGTCATTGGATGGCAACTATCGCGAGCAGCAATGTCGCGATACGATAAATCGCAATCGCGATAGGCTACATTCCGACCTTTATCAGATTCGAAAACGTGATGGTAAGCATTTCTCCTCCTTAAACCTTTCACCAGGCTACGCCTGTCAACTGCTGTTTGTGTGTGAGAAATCGGTTGGAAATTTTCCTGATGTCAGGATGTTGTAGGTGTCGCCACCGGCGCCAACCTTGTGTGAATGCTCTGAAAAGCCAATAATTTCCATATCACTGCATCTTCTTCCTGTCGGTTAAATTTCATGTCTGTAGTACATCTTCGTGGTGTAGCAATTTTAATGGCCAGGTGTTTTATATTTATTCCATCAGGTTCAGAAGTGACGGATTTGGTAGTCAAGACAAAGCAACGTTCACGATCACTCTTTTCTCACCTCTGTAGCACGATTCGCTTTTGGTCACATTTGTCCTACAGTAAGATGCCATTGCTCATAAAACTACAGGAAAACTTAAAGTGGACCGTAAAACACGCCAGTGCGATTTGTTGCGTATCCTCTTCACGATCAATCACTGAGTTTGTACATGGGGGGGGGGGGGGGGGGGATCGCCCTGTATTGGGTGTTTCAAAGTCTTGCGGGCAAATTTCTAGAGACAATAGAATTGTGTTACGTCTTGAGAAACAACTTTTACTGGATAAACCCAAACTATGTGACTTAAGCCGCTGTGGAATGGCACAGCGCTCTAAGGCGCCTTGCTGCGGAGTGCGCGATTCCTCCCCCTCGGAGGTTCGAGACCTCCCTCTCGCATGAGTGTGTGTGTTGTCTTTACGTTAGTTTGTTTAAGTAGTTTTTTAAGCCTAGGGCCTTATAACCAAAGTAATTAAGTTCCATAGAAAGCAGGCGCAGAAAGGTGTAAAAATTACAGAACCATCAGTTTGATAAGTCATGCTTGCAAAAGTTTAACACGAATCATTTACAGAAGGATGGAAAAGTTGGTAGAAGCCGACCTTGGGGAAGATCAGTTTGGGATTCAGGAGAAATGTAGGAACTCGGGAGGCAATCCTGACTTTACGGCTTATCTTAGAAGATAGACTAAGGAAAGGCAAACCTACATTTCTAGCTTTTGTAGATTTGGAGAAAGCTTTTGATAATGATGATTGGAATACACTCTTTCAGATCTTGAAATCAGCAGAAGTAAAATATATGGAACGAAATGTTATTTACAACTTGTACAAAAACCAAACAGCAGTTATCAGAGTTGAAGGGCACGAAAGAGATGCAGAGGTTGGGAAGGGTGTAACACAGGGTTGTAGCCTTTCTCCAATGTTGTTCAATTTGTACACTGAGCAAGCTATAAAGGATACCAAGGAGAAATTTGGAGAATTAATTAAAGTTCAGGATGAAGAAATAAAAACAATGCGTTTTGCCGATGACACTGTAATTCTGTCAGAGACAGCAAAGAACCTGTAGGAGCAATTGAACGGAATGGACAGTGTATTGAAATGAGCATATAAGATGAAGATTAACAAGAGCAAAACAAGGGTAATGGAATGCAGCGTAAGAAAATCAGGTGATGCTGAAGGAATTATATTAGATAACGAAACAAGAAAGGCGGTAGATGAGTTTTGTTACTTGGGCAGTAAAATAACAAATGATGCTGCGCAGTACAGAGGATATAAAATGCAGAATGACAATGGGAAGAAAAGCGTTTTTGAAAAAGAGAAATTTGTTAACATCGTACACTAAGTTGAGCATAAGGAATTCCTTTCTGAAGGCATTTGTGTGGAGTGTTGCTTTGTATGGGAGTGAAACACGGACGATAAACAGTGCGGACAGGAAGAGGATTGAGGCTTTTGAAATGTGGTGTTACATAAGAATGCTGAAGATTAGGTGGGTGGATCGCGTAACTAATGAAGAGGTACTGAACAGAATTGGAGAGAAAAGGAATTTCTGGCATACCTTGACTAAAAGAAGGGATCTGTTAGTAGGACACATTCTTAGACATCAAGGAATCGTGAAATTAGCGTTGGAGGGAAGTTTGTGGGGTAAAAATCGTAGAGGGAGACCAAGAGAAGAATATAGTAAGCAAATTCAAATGGATGTAGGTTGCCGTTCTTATGAGGAGATTTGATCAGGATAGGTTAGGTTGGAGAGCTGCATCAAACCAGTCTCCGGACTGAAGACCACAACAACAACAACAGATTTACAAACATATGAACTTGTGTGTCTGTCTGTGTGTGTGTGTGTGTGTGTGTGTGTGTGTGTGTGTGTGTGTCTGCACGTGTGTGAATCAAAACTGGAGGTCCGGAAAGTGGAACTGGTGGTAGAGAAGAAACGATAATTTGAAACTGGCTGTTGAGGTATCGTGAACCGCAGGGCAGAGTGAGTGAGGCTTGGCAGCCGCTGGCAAGACAGAGACGTAAGCGCGGTGTGCAGACGCGGGCGGTTGGCCAGTGTCGGGTTATTGGAGGCGACGGCTGCGCGGTCACGGCTCACTCAGCGCGATTGCCTGCTGGCTACTGCCTGCTGCTGCTGCCCTCTCCCTAATGCTCCGCCAGTAGCAGGCCGCAGGGTCAGCTCAAGGCTCCCCAACAATACCACTCTCCACGCCTCCAAACTTTGCCACGTCTGTTCACTATCAGTGTGTTCTTCTTCACATTTATTGTTCGCAAAGGCAGAATGGAAAACCGCTCAAAACGTTTCTCACCTTGATCGTGCCGGCTCCTGTTTATTCTGTTTCGTGCTTTCCATCTTCTTTTGTTTGCTCACATTATTTATCGACTGGCCTTCCTGTGCCTGCCGGCGATGGCGCCTCAGACGCAGGTTAGTGACCTCTCTTTGCGCGCTGCAGCAAAGTGGCCTATAGCTGCCGCGCTGAGCGGCGTGCAGTCGGTTTTCCGGGTTCCATCGCCCGCAGTCTGAAGGTTGGACGAGGAGAGTGAGCAGTGTCGGCGCGGCCGCATGACCGTGGCCTGTTTACGTAGCTAGTGGTTCTACGAGGACCGTTGGGCCACGCTGGAAAAA
Organism: Locusta migratoria; assembly: GCA_026315105.1. NCBI lineage: Eukaryota > Metazoa > Arthropoda > Insecta > Orthoptera > Acrididae > Locusta > Locusta migratoria. The sequence goes on from CM048744.1 coordinate 283,120,949, forward strand.
ATCAAATGTTTGTAAATCTATCGGACCAAACTGCGTGGTCATCAGTCCGTAGCCTACGAACTATTTAAACCTAGGTAAACTAACCTAAGGACAACACACACACACATGCCCCAGGAGGACTCGAACCTCCACAGCGAGTAGCCGTGCGCTCCGCAGCGAGACGCTTTAGACCGCTCGGCTACTCCACTGCGGCGGCCACGCTGGAGTTGTCCCCATACAAATTCAAATGTTTGTATTATTTATGGGACTTAACTACGGGGTCATCAGTCCCTAAACTTACAAACTACTTATGATCTAGCTAATACTAAGGACGGCACAAATAACCATGCCCGAGGGGGGATTCGAACCCCCGACCGTAGTGGCCGTGCAGACCGTGACTGGAGCGCCTCAGTCCCCGCGGCCGGCGTCCCCTTATACCCCGGAGGATATGTCGCGTCGTCCGACATGTTGATTGCCGAGTACTGTTGTGTGATATCCTGTCGCCGCCGCCGACTGTGCTAACTGCATCGATGGCAACCTTCGCTATCCGATGTTGTGGATAAACCGATTCACCCTGGTGTGCTGAATCGGACGCTCACATATCTGCCTGCGCATGCAGCGTCTGGATGTGCTAGGTTAAGTACTCTTTCCAGGAGGTTTTCTGAAGACCTGTGTGTGCCTATCTCCTCCTTTCGGCCTTTACTCGTCCGTGTGTGATATGTTGTTATCTTCTTGGAGAGATCTGGTGAGGTCGCCTACCGTTTGTTAAACGTGTCGTGATTTATTTGAAGACCTGTACTCGGCCCCAGGAGTGCCTGCCCTTCATGTCTGCATCCTTATGTTTTGTGTTGGGTTTAACCATGAAATTCTGCGCTCTCGTGAATGCGACCTGTTGGTTGTGCACTATTTTAGTACGAAACTCATTCCTCCTTAAGATTTAGCAATTGAAGAGCTGAGTGGCACTGAGGAATTCTGGCTTGTGCCCAGTCGCTTTCTGTCAACTGCCCAGGAACCAGCTGATTTTTTTTTCTTTTTTTAAAAAAAATCTTGAGCAGAATCATTTCCAGTCGTAGGTGTGCCGCCCTGTAGTTTAGGCGTTCCCTTCCTGTCGCTTTCGTTGCCTCTTGCACTGCTTCCTTTTGGAGAACTCATCTGCTGTCAAGATATATATTGAACTTGGTGCCATCCTAATCTGGCAGTGAAGTGAATTGATATCGCGAATTGTTATTGTGTCTTATCTGTTCTAGGCAGCCTGTGTAAGTTGCGTGTGTCACACTGCTAAGTATTTGGCCTAGCATCGTGTGCCTTGTATTGCCACCTTGGGTGGTGTGTAATTGGTATTCGTGTTGAGTGCACCTATGTTGTTGTGAAACCTTGCCTTTAAGTAGCAAAATTTGCTGATTGTTGTTCAAATGTTCAAATGTTTGTTAAGCTTATGGGACTTAACTACGGGGTCGTCAGTCCCTAAACTTACAAACTACTTATCAACTACCTTATACTAAGGACGGAACAAATATCCATGCCCGAGGGGGGATTCGAACCCCCGACCGTAGTGGCCGTGCAGACCGTGACTGGAGCGCCTCAGTCTCCTCGGCCACCGCGGCCGGCGCTGATTGTTGTATCTTGCCTTACGGGCTCTTGTTGTATTCTGCACTGATGATGTTTCATCACGGGAACGAAACGGATATGTGATTTTTAAAATAAATACTTCATATTGCCCACCAAGCTTGAAATTTCTTGATTTTATACAATACTGAGCTGAACAGGCGCAATCTCCATTATGGAGCCAAATTACAAAAAATTGTCGGTATTTACGTGCCTGACCCTTTTGATCATTACCGGAAATTACATGTCATTAAAAATTTCCCTACGGCATATGGAGATGCAAGTCAGTATAGTAACTAATTTTCGAGTTTTGCAAAAAACACACGCACGCAGAATGAATTTACATATGTAAGATTTCGAAAGTAACTGTTAACGTATCAACAGTAATTTAGTTCCTTGAGACAAACATTGTCTCGTCATACCAAAGGAATAAAAATGCAAGGAGAGGCATTGTTAATACACAAATTCTTCAACTGAGTCCGTATCGCTTCTAAAGACTTGATCGCATTTGGTTGGTTTTTTTTTGTTTTTTGTTTTTTTTTTTTTTTTTTTTTTTTTTTTTTTTTTTTTTTTTTTTTTTTTTGATCCATCATTGATAAAAGGATCCGCTGCAATTGTTTACTTAACAAAAAAAATAAAAAATAAAAAAAAATTACTACCGGTTTCTCGACTTAAAGTCGCACCTTCTGGTCAAATACGATTAAAACATAAAACGAGGGGCTCCCAATTACAAACAACAACAACCCCGCATACAATCGTATTTTACCCGAAGATGCGACTGCTGTAAGTAACGAAACCGGTCGTCTTTTTTTAAAAAAAGTAAACAGTTGCAGCGGACCCTTTTATCAATGATGCATCATCTCAGCTGTGGATGTCCGTTTACAAAGGTTTTATGTTCAAATTCATGATTACTACTTTCAGCTCGTTTTTGAGCCATCTTCTGATCATATGTGTTGGTCATTCGGTGAATTTATGTTACAAGGCAGTATAATCACCCAAATCCACATTACGATTGTATATACCAACAAAAACGAGTATAACATTTTGAAGGTGAACACACATTGTCTGTTGTAAGGGGTTAAAACTTTCTTTTTGTAGTGCTCAATTAAAAATAAAATCAAGTATTGCTAATTAAAAGCATGAACTAACTGTGTCATACACTCGAACCACAAATCCTCAAGGACTTATTATATTGTATAGTGTATGGATTGGATAAAAGTTTTGAGCTCCCACCTCATTATAATAACACCGCGAGTGTAGAGCAAGCAGCAACAAAACTTCACCTATTGCAATGGCTCGCATTGTTGAGTATGCAGCACTGTTGCTAAGCAACAACGTCTGCGGAGGGGTCGTGCAGGCGCCCCGGCGCCGTACAGTGTTTCCACGAGAGGCGCCTGCCACGTCACGGACCTCGATCTCGGCAATTGAGTTAGCGGCTAGCACGGCCAGCCTACCCGCGAGGCGGCTGCTGTTTTTCTCGCCTGGCCCAAGGCCAAGCGAGGCGACCGCCTGTTGCCGCGCAGTCCCCGTATTTCGTCCGGAGGCTGCAGCTCTCGAGTACTGTGGGCACTCGTAAGTCCTTCGCTACAGCTGACATGGCTGCAAAATAAATAAATAAAAATGTTCAAATGTTTGTAAATCTATAGGACCAAACTGCGTGGTCATCAGTCCGTAGCTTACAAACTACTTAAACCTAGGTAATCTAACCTAAGGACAACACAGACGCCCATGCCCCAGGGAGGACTCGAACCTCCACGGCGACCAAACGCGCGCTCCGCAGCGAGACGCCTTAGACCACTCGTCTACTCCACCGCGGCGACATGGCTGCGAGGCCGTTTCTGCACCCAAACATTTAAGAAATCAGGACCATGCAAACATATCTTCATTTGATGGTCGTACTAACTCTCAAATGTAGGACTTACAAGGAAAGTACTTGGGCTCGAACAAATATAAATACACGAAAATCGTTTAAGAGATAATGTGAAGGTTCCTCATTGCACTAGTGATATTCCCTCATCTGCAAAGCTCTGCAGTCGCCCATTAGAGGCCTCTGCGTGTGCCACGCCGCACTGCACCTTGACCTGCCGGTACACCAGTAGTGACGGTGCAGTGTGCCTCTGAAGTTGCGTTTTGTGATGTTATTTGTGTAGTGAAGCGTCGGATAGGTCGGCGATTGGTAAAAAATCCTGCTAATATAGTGTGACTGGTTGAGAAACCTTCTTCGTGAAGATGGTATTGGTGTAGAAGATGAATCATTCGCATGTTACCTGGAATATAATATAGTGTTTCTATTCTATGCTCATATTTCTACACTATAATAGATACCAGAAAACATGTCAATGATTTACCTTCTACATCAAGACCGTATTCACGAAGAAGGGCTCTTTGGAATTTCATCTCAACCAATCGCAATACATTACCAAGATTGATTACCAATCGCCGACCCATCTGACGCTTCACTACACACATAGCGTCACAAAACGCAACTTCAGAGGCACACCGCACTGTCCTTAGTGCTCCCGACTGGTGTACCGGCAGGTCAAAGTGCAATGCGGCGTGGCTCACGCAGAGGCCTCTAATGGGCGACTGCAAAGTTTTGCAGATGCGAGAGTATCGCTAATGGAATAAGGGACCTTTACATTATCTCACAGATGATTTTGGTATATTTGTGTTTGTTAGAGCCAGAGTACTATCCTTGTAAGTAATAGGCGTAGCTGGTGTAGTGAAGTAGCTGAGAGAGTTGAAAACAAACAAGTCTCCAGGTCCATATGGGGTACCAATCCTGTTTTACAAAGAGTATTCGGGGGCATTGACCCCTTAGCAGGTAAATGGAACCACGAAATTACAGGCCTGTATCATTAACATCAATATGCAGCAGAATTCTTGAACTCAGTTCTGTCACGCTTGATTCCATTGTGGCTCTTGTGCTCAACGACTGTTTATCGATTTGCTGAAAATCATCAGCAATAGTCCTAAAATTTTGTTTATTCACCAGATCTAGAGTTAGATAATCGTGTGGTCATTTTCAATGCCAAAAACAGACAATTAAAACAAATAAAACTTTTCGACCTCCATGCTGGGGGTTACTGATGGCGTCAGTATGAACGTAAGTCCTAACATGGATCAACATGGAGATCGAAAAGTTTTATATGTCTTAACTGACTACGGTCGGGGGTTCGAATTCCCCCTCGGGCATGGGCTGATGACCCGGCAGTTAAGTCCCATAAGCTATACAAACATTTGACCATTTTTTTGTCTTAACTATTTGCCTTAACCATTGAAAATAATGAGACGATGATCGAAATCTCCATCTGGCGAATAAACAAAATATTTATGACTGATTGTTGCCAATTTTCAACAAATTCTCCGTTCTATCATCGTAATTTCTATTGAGACGGAAAATCGTCTGTCCTTGTATCCGCACGGCTTTAGGAACCAACGATCGTGCCAAATCAAGCTTACCCTTTTCTCTCATGACATCTTGCGTACTATTGGTAAACACCAACAGGCAGAATGCCTATTTTTCGATTTTCGAAATGCGTTTGACACGGTGGCGCACTGCAGACTGCTAACGAACGTACGAGCTTATCCAAATATGCAAACAGCTTGAATTTTACTTAAGTAATAGAACCCAGTACTTTGTCCTCCATGGCGAGTGTTAATCAGAGACTACATTTCGCGTAAAGCCCACAAGGATAAGATCAGAGAAATAAGGGCTCGTACAGATGCATACAAGCAGGGAAAGCAGGTCACTAATAGAGTACCCTCCGCCACTCACCTTTGGGTGTATTGCGCACTATGTTTGTAGATGTAAATGTACACACCTGGCCATTAAAACTGCTACACCACGAAGATTACGTGCTGCAGACGCGCAATTTTACCGACAGGGAGAAGATGCTGTGATATGCAAATTATTAGCTTTTCAGAGCATTCACACAAGGTTGGCCCCGGTAGCGACACCTACAGCGTTCTGACATGAGCAAAGTTTTCAACCGATTTCTCTTACACAAACAGCAGTTAACCGCCGTTGCCTGGTGAAACGTTTTTATGATGCCTCGTGTAAGGTGGAGTAGCAGAGCGGTCTAAAGCGTCTCGCTGCGGAGCGCGCGGCTGCTCGCCGTGAAGGTTCGAGTCCTCCCTGGAGCATGGGTGTGTGTTTGTCCTCAGGTTAGTTTACCTAGGTTTAAGTAGTTTGTAAGCTACGGACTGATGACCACGCAGTTTGGTCCGATAGATTTACAAACATTTGAACATTTGAAATGCGTACCATCACGTTTCCGACTTTGATAAAGGTCGGATTGTAGCCTATCGCGACTGAGGTTTATCGTATCAAGACTGCTGCTCGCGTTGGTAGCGATCCAATGACTGTTAGCAGAATACGGAATCGGTAGGTTCAGGAGGGCAATGCGGAACGCCGTGCTGGATCAAAACGGCCTCATATAACTAGCAGTCGATATGACAGGCATCTTATCCTCATGGCTGTAACACTTCGAGCAGCCACGTCTCGATCCCTGACAGATGGGGACGTTTGCAAGACAATAACCATCTGCACAAACAGTGTCCAAGGGACTACGAATGCGGGCAAGGGAGAAGGTGAAACGCGGTACGGTCACGTACCCTACTCCTCGCGAAAAGCAACAAGGGGATCGCCGAGCTTAATGTACGCATCCGGCGGACGGATCACCATTAACAGAGTCCCATGCCCTCACTCCATGAGACACTACGGAGAGGTTTGGAATTTAATCCAGTACAGTGGTGCAGAGACCAGTAATCAAGGGCTTTGAGCCACCACCTCTCATGTACTCCCCGCCTTAAGGCAAAGGGAAAATTGTCAACAGCGCGTGACTTATCCGTACGGTTACCCAACTAAGTATTGGCCACGCCCGACGCTGTTTTAACTTCCGTGATCTGGCAGGATAAGGCACAGCCGTTGACGCTGGGGGAACAGATGGGCAGGTAGGTTAAGGGTAGTAACCTAGGATGTATCAAAATCCCATGACCATTCAGCAATTCCGAAGCATTACCGGCTTCGTTAGTGTCAAATAAAGCTGTCTGTGAGATCTCCGGTTCTACATCTACATCTACATGGGATACTCTGCAAATCACATTTATATGCCTGGCAGAGGGTTCATTGAACCACCGTTATACTATTTTATCTCCCATTCCATTCTCGAATAATGCGCGGGAAGAATGAACACCTGAATCTCTCCGTTCGGGCTCTGATTTCCCACATTTTATTCTGATGATCATTTCTACCAATGTAAGTGGGAGTCAACAATATATTTTCGAATTCGGAGGAGAATGTTGGTGATTGGAGTTTCGTAAGCAGACCATGTCGCAGCTATAAGCGCCGTTGTTGTAATGATTCCCATCCCAGATCCTGTATCATTTCCGTAACCCTGTCTCCCCTGTATCGTGACAATACGAAACGAGCTGCCCTTCTTTGGACTCTTTCGATGTCCTCCGTCAAACCCACCTGATAAGGATCCCACACTGGGCAGCAATACTCCATAAAAGGGCGGAGAAGCGTATTGTATGCAGTTTCTTTAGTAGTTCCGTTGCATCTTTTAAGGGTTCTGCCAATAAAACGCAGTCTCTGGTTCGCCTTTCCCACGACATTATCTACGTGTTCTTTCCAATTTAAGTCAGAACTAATTGTAATTCCTAGGTATCTTGTGGAGTTTACGGCCTTCACATTTGATTGATTTATCATGTAAACGAAGTTTAAAGGATTTCTTTTCGTACTCATATGCACGACTTCACACTTCTCATTATTTAGAGTCAACTGCCAATTCTTACACCATATAGATATCTAATTCAAATCGTTCTGCAGTTGGTTTTGATCTTCAGATGATTTTACTAGACGATAAATGACGGCGTCATCTGCAAACAACCCAAGAGATCTACTTAGATTTTTCCCTAAATCGTTTATGTAAATAAGGAACAGCAGAGGACAAATAACACTATCCTGTGGAACGCCCGATATCACCTCTGTTTTAGTTGATGCATTACCATCGATTACTACGAACTGTGTCCTCTCTGACAGCAAATCCCCTATCCAATCGCAAATTTGGGGCGATACACCATAACGACGCAATTTGATTAAAAACCGTTTGTGAGGTACGGTGTCAAAAGCCTTCTGGAAATCAAGGAATACGGAATCAATTTGCGAACCCTTGTCGATAGCACACATCACGTCGTGTGAGTAAACAGCTAGTTGTGTTTTCGCATGAACGATATTTTCTAAATCCATGTTGACCTTGGGCTAATAGATCATTCTGTTCGAGATAATTCATTATATTCGAATACAGGATATGTTCCAAAGCCCTGCTGCAAATTGAAGTCAATGAAATAGGCCTGTAGTTCAATGGGTTAATCCTACTGCCTTTCTTGAATATAGGTGTGACCTGTGCAACTTTCCAATCTTTTGGTACAGATCCTTCTTTGAAGGAGCGGTTGTATATGGCTGTTAAGTAAGGAGCTATGGCTTCAGCGTAATCAGATAGAAATCTAATGGGTATACAATCCGGTGTTGGTGTTGCATTCATAGTGGATTGGGTTCGGTTGTTTGGTTGGGATAGGGGGGCTAAACTACTGAAGTTATCAGTCCCCTGGTGGAGAGGGGAAGGAGTGAGGATAGGAAAGGAGGGGAGGGGGAAAGCAAATGCAGTCCGGGAAGTAAAGAAGGAAGGAAGACTGCACTAGCTTGGAGTCCCGTGCTCGCCACGCACGTACTCACGAAAGAACCGTGAGCTCCCTGGGAGTGCATTCATAATGGCAAACAGTGTACAGTGGTTTGTAGTCACTCAGTAATGAAGCGAAATGAAGTATTCATCATATAGTGAACCAATAAGAATAAACCTCACTTGCCTCCACTGCTTTATCGTCTCCGCTACGTTCAGAATCGCGGAGAAGAGCCGTCACGTGACACCGGCGGCCGCTGCCCGAGGAGAGTCTGCGCGCGCATGCGCAGTCGCGCCCGCCGAGCGGAGGGTTTGCGCGCTCCACCACCGCTAATTACGTGGCACGGCCTTAATCTAATTAAGTAATTGTTTAATTAAGATTGCTCAGCGGCAGGTAACGCCCTGATATTGCGGCCTGACGTGATGGCGCCGCGGCCTTCTGAGGATTGCCGGCGGACCGCGCGCGTTCTTTGCAGAATTACGCGAGTGCATTAGGCCGAACGGTCCCCTAAGTAATATGGAAATTCTCGTAAAGATGTTACTCTGATGAAAGTAACGATCGGTGCCTCGTGGAGAGACGCCTAATTACCTACATCACTAATTCATGAAGGAAGTATCAAACTCCCGATTTCATAAAGAATCGGATTACCAGGTCTAGATCTGCTTTAAATGTTGACTACCTTAGAAGCGAGATAATGTGCAAAGTATTTGACTTTAAGAATTAAATCGAGACATGGGCGTAGCCAGGAGGGGTGGTTTTAGGGGTTAAAACCCCTCCCGCCGCGGTGGAGTAGCCGAGCGGTCTAAAGCACCTCGCTGCGGAGCGCGCGGTTGCTCGCCGAGGAGGTTCGAGTCCTCCCTGGGGCATGGGTGTGTGTTCAAAAATGTTCAAATATTTGTAGAACTTACGGGACTTAACTACGGGGTCATCAGTCCCTAACCTTACAAACTACTTATGAACTAGCTAAGACTAAGGACGGCACAAATATCCATGCCCGAGGGGGGATTCGAACCCCTGACCGTAGTGATCGTGCAGACCGTGACTGGAGCGCCTCAGTCCCCTCGCCCACCGCGGCCGGCATGGGTGTGTGTTTTTGCCCGCAGGTAGTTTACCTAGGTTTAATTAGTTTGTAAGCTACGGACTGATGACCACGTAATTTAGTTCGCTAGATTTACAGAGATTCGAACATTTGAAACCCCTCCCGAAATTGTATCAAAGCTAACAAAAAGGGGCAGAAATTGTCGAAAAATGGATTTCAATTTAATTTTTATGTCAAATTATCGCCTTTACAAACTGTAAAGAACGGCTAATGTATGTAATGTGATAATCCGATTTTTTTTTCAATTTCCATAATCTTTTTTAACAATCTTTCAGTTAATTTTTTAATTATTTTTCTCAGGGTGATTCTGTTTGTTCAAAAGTTCATTATTGAATCAAACAACTAGTATTCGATGACAAGAAGAGTCTACTAAGGATGTGTCCTGAGTATGCGATTTATGGAACTTCTGGAACGGTGTTCATTACTTCGCGATCTGGAACTGTTTCTTTGGGTTAAGTTTGAGGGAAAAGGCATACAAATCACTTGCCTAACGTGTAAGAGCTTGACAATAAATGTTCAAATGTTTGTAATTCTATGGAACAAAATTACCTTTTGAATATATTGCAAGAGTTACATAACGGTGGCCTGAGGATGGTGTCAGTGTAGCGCCGAAACCGATCGCTTTATTTATTAAAAAAAGATATAAACACAGCTGCTGGAATTTTCTTCAATCTATTATTTATAATAAATCGGTGGTGGCAAGGCACTGTATTGTTATGAATACACAGAACGATGTATGGAAACGTCGAAATTCAAACTCGACTTCATCTTTCTACGACGTGGTGGTGAAAGAAGCCACTGAAATTTGCTTGCAGACGAATCTGAGATAGCCGCAAAGACCAAAAATTTCTATTGATTTCTTAATCGTAAAGAGCCAAAATCGCGACTCGTCGGACGAAAACTGACGACCAGAGTCACCCGTTGTTGAGTTCCTGTGTTGTGTGACTCACAGGAGACGCGGTACGTTATGTGTCACTGAGAGCTGTGGTCCACTGTCAGGTGCTTTGTTTCAAACGTCCACTGCACTCAGCACCCCTCCCATTGAGTGCCTGGAAACTGAGACTCACCTGCAATCCACCGATAGCAACGATCACAGTCTGATCTGAAACCGTCTGTTACTGGCGAGACGTGACACTCGCCTCCATTCCCTGTCGATTAGCAGCTGTTCAGGAGTACTAGGCTTCCGCCGTGTTACACGAATTCCAATGGTACATCATTGGACAATTTGTGCTGTCACAATAATTACGTAAACGGGAAACTTCTTTCGCTTTACTGTGCTGAGCACGTCTAAACCACGTCGTTTCCATCGGCCATTCTGTAACTTCTAGAAGCATACGAAATTTCGTATTTTGACCCTAAAACGAGAGCAAGATGGAATTAATTCGCAGTCTTGTGTACTATCTTTCATTAACAAATGATATTCGACATCAAATTTGGGAAAAGTTAAGGTATCAATATCTTTGGGTACTAAACGTTAAGTTAATGCTGCACCAATTACTACAATGCTCTATTTAATTTCTTTTCTTGATCGCAACACGTAGCCAAATTCTGATTAACACAGAGATTCTTACTATAAGATTCTGACTTACTACCATCATTAACAGTTCTACTTCTGTCCTCTATAGTGGAAAATGGGGCTAGTACAGGATGAACAGTTTACCCACCACTAGCAAGAGATATTGCACACAAAGTAGCCTCTGTAGATTTAGCAATCTTTTCATTATATCTAGCAGGTATTTCATCCATTCTAGGAGCAATCAATTTTATTACAACAGCACTTAATATACGATCTAATAATATTACTCTAAAAACACCGCTATTCGTTTGACAGTAGCAATTACAGCCCTATTATTACTATTATCATTACCAGTTCCAGCAGGATCAATTACTATATTATTAACTGATCGAAATCTTAGTACTTCATTCTTTGATCCAGCAGGAGGAGGTGATCCAATTCTTTATCAACACTTATTTTGATTTTTTGGACATCTAGAAGTATACATTTTAATTTTACCAGGATTTGGTATTATTTCACACATTGTTTGTCAAGAAAGAGGAAAAATTGAATCATTTGGAACCATTGGCATAATTTATGCAATGCTATCAATTGGATTAATAGGATTTATTGTAGGAGCACACCATATATTTACGGTAGGAATAGACGTTGGTACACGCGCTTTCTTTACTTCAGCAACAATAATTATCGCTGCACCAACAGGAATTGAAGTATTCAGATGAATAACAACACTATACGGAACTAAATTCAATCCAGCCTTATTATGGGGTGTCGGTCCTCCTTTTGCCCACCGAAGTGCACCAACTGGGCGTGGTATGCAACCAACAAGTCTTTCGAAGTCTCCTGCAGGAACATTAAGGTGTGCTGGCTCTTTAGCCATTCATATTTGTAAAGGTGTTATAAGTGTAGGCCTAGTGGTATTTACGTAAAACTAAAGCAGTCTATGATGTTCTACAAAGACGTCTTCCATCCAACCGATTGAACAAAAAATTCCTCAGTTTGCTCGGCGTTCCATCTGCCGCTCTGTATATGATTCTTCTCTTGATTCTCCTGCACACTCCGTTAGGTATCTTACTGTCAACGGTAAACACATTTGCCGATCTCGAATTCATAGCATCCACCTCGCCGAATCTCCTCCCTATCTGTGTGGAATGCCACACTTTGACGAAGTCGTCTTATTTGCGGTAGTGTGGCTGACGTTTAGCGTCCGATTCGCCACCTCTTAGGAGTGGCTCACCCTGGGCGACGACCACTGCAGTGAATTGGAACCGCAGACATGCAATTCGATATCTGTTTGGACCTAGTATAAAAATCTGAACCTGACTTTTGGACTTATCTCAACTTATCTCACGGATCGCCACTACGTCGCTGTACTCCGGCCTAAAAACAAAAAAAAAATCTCAAACTTGCTTGGGAGTACCTACCATGAGCCGACCCCACAGCTCGAATATGTTAAGTCAATAAAGATAAATATTAACTGTTTTAACTTCTGTCAAAACATCATTCTTTCGACGGTATTCACATATTACGAGAAGCCCTGTCTTGCATTGCTTACCACGGGACGTGGAGAGCCTACGTTTCCTATAAACAAACGAATAAAAGTACTTATTATTGAAGACAACCCACATTTTTAACTTAGTGACCACCCTTTATGACAGGATGTTGATGTTCATGTTTTATTTATATGTCGACAATCCATCAATTAAGTTGGCGAGTAAATGTGGTTTTAAAAGCTTTTAATAATAATGTTCTAAATAATGAAATCTAAGATCCGAAGATGGCAGTTAAACTGCCGAAACCGGTAATCTTAATAAAAAATGAAAAGCGACCTTTCTCTTGTCTTCAATAAATTGATTAAAAGATCGCTCACAAACATGACAAAAATGTATGCAATAAAAATACATAAATATAAAAAAATTGAAAGATATATCCTTTGTTTTATTCGTTTTTACCATTCATTACCCTCACTTTCCGTTCTTTCCCTTCTATAGGTAGTTTCCTAGGATAGTTTTAGCTGGGCATCGACGCTTAAACAGCTTTCAAAGTGGTGTGGGTGTAAATTTTACTTTGGTAGACGAAAGGGAAGCGACAAATTTTCGCATTCCAGCAAAAGAAAAAAACTTAGTTAACGCGACTGCTGGCCCGAAGCGAGAAATCCGGTTCGAGATCCCGATCCAGTAAAATATAAATAAATTGAAAAAATTAAAAGGAAAGCAAACAAAAATGGGTTCAAATGTTTGTCGAGCTTAAGGTACTTAACTGCGGGGTCATGAGTCCCTAAATATACAAAGTAAATATGAACTACCTTATATTAATGACGGCACAAACTCTATGCTCGAGGGGGGATTCGAACCCCCGACGGGGAGCGGCCTCGCGTATCGTAGCATAGCACCTCAATGCACTTGGCCAAACAAAAGAAGGCGAAGCGGTTTCGGGGTAAAGCGCTCGACTGGAAACAAAAGGGTCGCCGGTCCAAAACCCGTTCGGATCACGGATTTTTGCAGGCCGCGTCTTAAGCCAGCCTTCGCCTCTCAACGATGTGAGGAGTCACCAGAAACGTCACGTGTTTCGAATTGCACGTTAAAATCCAGGTCCCCTTTCCGCGGATATGGACAAGCAAGTCGCCAAAGTGGCGTCCAGTTAAAAGATATGCAACTGGCAAAGTCTTTTACAGACCCCTCTATAACGTCTACAATTTTCTAAAACGCCCCGTATAACCCTCTTGCCAGCAGGGATTCGGTATCGAGTGATGACACCAAAGACGGCAAATTTCATTTCATGATAAAAATAATAGTCTAGTTCGCAAAATTTTTACAATTTATTATTATAGGTGACTGGTTTGGATCTAAGTTTAGATCATCTTCAGACCTCTGGAATAGAATAAAAGACGATATGCTATAGAGGGAAACAGGTACACTATTAGTAGCTACAATAAATTTACAAACAGGATTTTAAAAAATACTTAAAACAGTATACCTGGCTATAGATATTCAGGCAGTGAGCGTGCGGCGACTGCTAACCAGCGCGAGACTGCTGTGTGTTAAAAAAGGAAAAGGCCCGCCCATCGCCTGAAGCATCAGCACATCTTAAACCAATGAGGAACGTCATACAGCGGGCCGCGGTGGCCGAGGGGACTGAGGCGCTCCAGTCACGGTCCGCACGGCCACTACGGTCGGGGGTTCGATTCCCCCCTCTGGCATGGATATTTGTGCCGTCCTAGTTCGTAAGTAGTTCATATATATATATAATGGGGATAAAATGCATTTTGTTAACAGTAAAACATAGTTGCCATGTCTATGACAAAGAATAATTGAAGCATTAGACAATAAAAAGAAGTTGTCTGTTTAGGAAATATCTGCCATCTATTGGCAGATGATTATAATAACTTTCAAATCGAAGAATGAGTCAAAGATAAATTACAGGAACAAGTATCATGGTTGCCATGGATACGGCGTCGTGCAGACATCGATAAGTGGTCGTGCCAGTGATGCAGCAGACGACGTGCCAAAGATGTAGCTGCCAGGGACGCGGTCGGTCACCGTGGAAACAGGCCGCGATAGCAGAGGCGACCGCTGTGAGCACGAACAGCAGCGAAGCAGTCGACGCGCCAGAGAAATTCCAATTCCACTTACACTTTGGAGATTCATTCTTGACGAATACAAAAGTGTTCTCAGAATCAATAACTGGGTTATAAATTACTCAGACAGTACACACATTTTAGCCGCGTTAATTACTGGAGACAATGGCCGCTGAGTGCATGCTATTACGCACTGGGGAGTGGGGATTCGCAGGGCGTCGTTTGCACAAGTCTGAGTCAATCAGTCCGCTCTCCCAGCCGAGGGAACGGCCGCCCCACCAGGAGCCGGGGGGACTCGAACCCAGCAGCGGCTGCCCCAGGGACCGAATCAGGCCGCCTCCTTCCTGCCGCCCCCTCCACCTCCCCCGCTGCGTAATTCGCCTTTGCAATTACGCGGTTGCTGCAGTCAGCGGTGCAGCGGAGGGGTTCCCGGCGGGGGCGGAGGGTGGGGGGGGGGGGAAGCTAGCAGGCCCCGGGGGAAGGCACGCTTTTGACTTCGCGGTGCCTGGGGAAGATCCGGCGTGGTGCTCTCTTTCCTTCCAACCGGTATTGTCTTTACTGCCATTGCACTTGATTTTAAACGTTGTCAATCTTACGACTGGTTTCGTACTATCCTGTGTCGAGTACACTCAGAACTGTCAGTAATCTGGTTAAGTCTTTGTCTGCCCCCTGAATTTACGAATGCTCCCTCAAGCTCTGTGGCTCTACTTTTGAATGTTCTGCAGTGGTCATTAGAGACAGCAACATCGTCAGAATGCCCCCGTGAAGTGTGGTAAGATCGCTACTATTTTCTGTCTACATGAATGATCCGATGGACAGAGGTAGTAGTAACCTGCAGCTGTTAGCTGATACTTGTGTCATTTGATTCTAGGGTGATGATAGATCACACACGGAATTAATACACGAAGAAATTTACCACTATAGCTGGCAGTGGAGTTCGAAGTAGAGCAATTGGAAAGTTGAAAATTTGTGCCCATCTGGGATTCGAACTCGGGTCCTCCTCCTCACTAGCCAGTCGCACTTGAACACTACGACACTGAGGACGCCTGCTCGGTTCAAGCCTGACACAAATTCGCAACTTGCCAACACACTACTTAATATAGTGCCCATTCCCGTTATTCAAGTGTTCAAATGTTTGTAAATCTAAGAAACTTAACTACGCTGGTCATCAGTCCCTACGCTTACAAACTACTTATAATACCTTAAGCTACGGACAAATCGAATGTTCAAGCGTTTGTAAAGTTATGGGACCTAACCGCAGTGGTTATCGGGCCCTAAACTTACAAACTACTTACACTAACTTATCCTTAGAACAACACAAACACCCATGCTCGAGGGAGGACTCGAACCTCCGTCAGCGAGCAACGTCGCTAGGCGCCTTGGAACGCTCGGTCACTCCACCACGGCTGACAGTTATTCCTCTTTAATCGCGGCATTTCGCCGATTTTCGTAAGAGTTCGGGCCTAGTGTGCATACCGGTACGCTTCACGATCCGTAATCCGTGGCGGTATAACTCAGTCGCTAGAGCGCTTGCCCGCGAAAGGCAAAGGTCCCAGGTTCGAATCCCGGTTCCGGCACACGTAATCTGCTTGGAAGTTTCACTTTATCGGCACTCTAACACTTCTCTAAGAGCATCATGAACACCAGTGAACTTCATAACGTGATGCGACTCCCTTTCATTGTAGTGCAACCGCACGTTTTGCTCTTGTGGATAGAGTGGAATTATCAGGGACTGTCAAAACCATTCGATGAAATTAGAACGTGATACAAAGTAGCGAAGTGTGTACGTGCTTTTGTAGACCTCCTGTTTCGCGCTCTTTTGTGGAGGCTGCGGTATTGACATTTACGCCATTGAAAAGGTAGAGGGTCCGCATAAGACTCGGTGGTATCCCAGCACGTTTTTTCAGCATTTCAGGTCATAGAATTCTATTGATGTGGTGTCTATTCTTTCTGACGTGTCGGAAATAACGGGCATCATTAATTGAAATTGACGGCCGTAATTTACGAAGTCGAAACATTGAAAATTTTCGACCGTTTCGGGTCGTTGAAATAAATTAAACGCGCGAAGCTGAAAATTTGTGCTGGACGGGGATTCGATCCCGGATTTCCCGCTTTGGGCTAGCAGTAGCCTGAACTAATTAGGTGCATCTCTTCCAACTCAAATTCTCAACTTCCTGCCTCCTGGCAGATTTGAACGTCATTCTCCCGAATGTGAGTTCAATGTTTTATCATTGTGCCACCTATCTCGCTGAGATGGGCAGGTTTAGTCATCTGCTGTTTGCCATCGTGTAAGTTACAATCCAGAACTGCTTTTATATCTGGACAATACATGAAATCACATTCAGTCATTCCTGTACTGCCCCATATGATGATTTTTTCATTTTTTTTTTTTTTTTTTTTAACTAACCGAGCAGAATGATAAATGTCGACCTTATGTTACTTTCCTTTACCAGTGTATGATGTGTTTATGACCTACTTCCAAAGTTGATTTCAGAACTCATCTATAATCATTATATTTATCGAATGTTCGAATGTTTGTAAATCTATGGGACTTTTACATTTATCAATTCCGGGCGTCGCCATTTTGACCACAACTGCAAAGGTGTCAAAGGCAGGGGAGAAATATGGGTAAGAGTGGCCGTGACGCCCGTGCCATCATGTAACACGTCCCCAGTGCCTACTGGAATAAATTTGATTAAATTTCGTTATAGCGTGACACCATTAGCGTACATTACGCCTCACATCAGTTCCTTTACTGTGGCCTTTCTCTCGAAATCGCCGATACCTAGCTGTTTGAAGCATTGGCAATCTACAGGGCGTCCTATTTCTACACCATTACAGAGAACAGTTGTAGGCTCCTTTGAGTCAAACTTCAAACTTATAAGTCTTAATCGGCCAAAGTTACTGGATTTCCTATGTGTTCCTTTATTCTGTTGCCCAGTGTGCATGAGAGTAGCAGTCTCCACTCTTGATTCCATGCAACCACCAAAGCCGCTTGCAGTGTTGGTAAATTACTGGGATCGTAGTCCTATGAACAATAATTCTTGCTCATCTGATACTTTCAGCGTTCTAAAACATAAAATTCAATCGAACTAAATTAGAATTAGGGAAAAATATGTCATAATCCTTTATTTACCAGTGCTTCCATAAGATGTGTGGATGAATCCTATACATCTCCATGTTTTCTCTTCTACTTTCCTTTCTTCATAACTACACGATCAGTGATAAATGTGTCACCATTGGCGACTTTGAGGAATTGTGAACAGAGGCGAAGAAACCATGTCAGCACGGTGCCAAGTGCTATGGGCTGCATACATGATTACATCGTCAATTTTTTTTACGATTAAGGGATCGCCGGCCGTGGTGGCCGAGGTGACTAAGGCGCTCCAGTCACGGTCTGCACGGCCACTACGGTCGGGGGTTCGAATTCCGCCTCGGGCATGGATGTTTGTGCCGTCCTTAGTATAAGGTAGTAGATAAGTAGTTTGTAAGTTTAGGGACTGATGACCCCGTAGTTAAGTCTCATAAGCTTGACAAACATTTGAACATTTGATTAAGGGATCACAATGGAAGCCAAAGGAGAGATTCCACGAAGTTACATCTATTATCAACTCGCGATTTCAACCAGAACAACTGCAAGGATACTCGAACTGTAGACTACTCAACACAAAGTGATCTTCCAGTCGACCTTCTGCTACTTTCCTTTAACAGTGTATGGTGTGTTAAGTGGATATTCAGAATCCATCTATAATGATTACATTTTTCGAATGTTTGTAAATCTATGGGGATTTTACATTTATCAACAGGAACAAATCCTTTCATTCTTTTTTGTGAAATTAAAATTCTGCTCTGTTAATTTAAAAAAATCATCATATGGGGCAGCACAGGAATGGCTGAATGTGATTTCATGTATTTTCCAGAAATAAACGCAGTTCTGGATTGTAACTTACACGAAGACAAAGAGCAGAAGACTAAACCTGCCCATCTCGGCGAGATGGCGCAATGATAAAACATTGGACTCGCATTCGGGAGGATGACGTTCAAATCTGCTTCCGGCCATCCATATTTCGATTTTCCGTGATTTTCCTAAATCAGTCCAGACACATGCCTGATTGGTACCTTTCAAAGGACACGACCGACTTCCTTCTCCATCATTATTGAAAAATAGGAGCGTGAGCTCCCTCACTAACGATGAAGCTGTCGACGGAACGTCATAATCTTCCTTTTTTTTTTTTTTTTTCGTAGTTATCTTCGTAGATAAAACCAACAGTGCGAAATACGTCTTAATACAGCACCATGCAGTTGTCACCTATTTTTACCTGTTCAAATAAAGATTAACATGAAAGTACTGCATTGTTGACACAGACCCACAGGCTTTTCATAATTATCCTCACTCACTCTGCCGGCAACAAAATGTAAGTTTTATCGATCGCGTCGTGGTGTATCCTTCAGCTGCTAACCACTTCTGGGAGTCTTGTGGGATAAAGTGCAATCAGAAACAAGGAGTGAACGTACTTTTTTGCCATGTTCATCAGCCTTGATGACACGTCTTTGACCAGAGATGAATCGCAGATGTAACGACTTATCATCTTACTCATAACATTGGAATTTATAACTATCAAAAGAGGAAAGGATCGATGGATCCCATCTAATAATTGGAGTGACGTCGTGTTAACAAGCAGAATGTATATAATGTTTTTTAATGTTATCCATTGTTTGTCGAACGGTGATAGGGACTTATGACCAAAGTAGTTTGGTCACATAGAATTACAAACATTTGAACGGCGAGATGTTAGTTTCATATAATGCTTCACTTAACGTAATGAGTTCGGGTACCCTTCTTCGTGTTCCTGTTGATATCACATCTACATCTCTATTTGTATCTACATTTACATCGATATTCCGTAAGACACCTAACGGTGTGTGCCTGAGCTTACTTTAGGTACCATTGTCACTTCCGCCTTCTCTGTTGTGGTCGGTTACCGTTTGCTGGAAAAAGCATTACCGGTAAGCCTCCATGTTGGTTCTATTCCCTAGATTTTTTCCCCTGATCGCCTCTTTGCGAGGTGCGAGTAGGAGGAAGTATTACATTGGATGACTCTCCGGGACTCTCTGGACTTTGAAAGTAGCTCGTAACTTGATACAGAACGCCCCTCACACGAAGTCTGCCACTGGAGTTGGCCAATAATCTCAGTGAGGCTTTCACGATTGATAAATAAACCTGTAGCGAAGTGAGCTGCTCTTCTCTGTATCTTGCGAAACACAGTATGGATCCCTCTCAGACCACCGCGACGGAATTGCCGAGCGCTCTAAGACGCTTTGTTGCGGAGCGCTGGGTTGCCCCCAGTCGGAGGTTGAGTCCTCCCTCGGGCATGGGTGTGTGTATTGTCCTTAGGTTAGTTTAAGTAGTTTGTAGGCCTAGGAACGGATAACCAGAATAGTTAAGTCCCATTGATTTTCAAACATTTGATCCCTCTCTGACTAGCAACAAGTGTTAATTTTCGTAATTAAACAATGCTGTAAAGGATGCTTTAAAAAATACAAAGGTCACAGGTGGTGATGCGGCTGTTATTTATTGACACTTTTCGACCTCGTCATCGTCAGAATCTAAAAGGGGTAAAGTTTCCTACAATTACACCACATCATAGTTCAGCAGGCCCATGACGTGGCACAATTGTACGAAACTTTATTCCATGTTTTAGATTCTGACGATTACAAGGTCGAAACGCGTTAATAAATGACAGTCGCATACCACCTGTGGCGTTTGTACTTTTTAAAGCATCCCTTATAGCATTGTTTAATTACAAAATTGAAAATGGGCTCATACTTCTTTGGTGACTTTATGTCATTGTGGAATACAAGTGTTCATATCAGATCTTGTACGAGGGTTTGTACATAAATAGTGGAAATACTGTTGTGGAGACACTATGCAGTGGAATCTAGTATTGCCGCTGATAGCACACGTTGTTGACATACCTACCTTACCTCCGAGCAAATGGACTCGTCCGTCCCACGTCACAGGCGTAGCACAATCGAGGGAAAAACAGTCACTTGTGAGGGAGCGATCTAACTAACGGTGTCACTATGTTTTCGAAACAGTAACAACGGATTTGGATCAAGATTGAATTTGCCATAGGTCGTACAGCACGACAGTGCCATCAAGGTCTTCAATGGAAGTGCAGAGAATCCACACTGCCGTACAGAACAGGGGCACGTTGGGTAAAAGCCTTCAACGAACGTCGGCAAACTATGGTGGAAATGCATCGGGCAGGTCGTCTTAGAGTCTTTAGAGAAGAAGTACATACTATTGCCGCGTTAGTGATCGACGCTAGACGATTCGTGAGCTCGCCAACGAATCCAGATTAGCGCATACGACTGTGCTTCGTATCCTCAAGGAACGCCTGGGCATGTGAAAAATTGCATCACGATGTGTTCCGCATGAGTTGGAGCATCACCTGCGACCAGGTTTGCCAAAGAAGTGGCAACACATTCTGCGTAACCTACCCATCATTCTGCACGACAATGTACAGACTTATACAGCGCAGGCTATGGCTGCTCTGTTCGGTCGATGGGACTGAGAAGTACTGTACTATCTATCCACCATACTCCCCGGACTTAATTCCTTTTGACTTTGATTTGATTCCGAAGATGGAGAAGCCACTTCGTGGCAGTGGCTTCAGAACTGTTCCAGAGACTCGACAGGCAGTAGACCGCTCCATTCGCACAATCAACAGAACAAGCTTTGGTAACGGTATACTACGCCTTCCACATCGCTGACAACAGGTACCACACAACGCTGGTGACTACTTTGAAGGACAGTAACAGGTGCAAACATGTAACGCTTTTGTATCGGTTGTGGATGATGCCACTATTTAAGCTACAACCCTCATAATTTCGTGGAATTTCTTCTTTGACTTTTAGTAGCCGGACGCGGTGGCCGAGAGGACTTCGGCGCGCCAGTCACAGTCTGCAAGCCCACTACTGTCGGGGGTTCGAATCCCCCTCGGGCATGGATATTTGTGCCATCTTTAGTGTTAGCTAGTTCATAAGTAGTTTGTAAGTTTAGGGACTGATGACCCCGTAGTTAAGTCCCATAAGCTATACAAACATTTGAACATTTTTGACTTTTAGTATGGTCCTAAAAAAAGTTTCGTCTT
This sequence comes from Locusta migratoria, assembly GCA_026315105.1. NCBI lineage: Eukaryota > Metazoa > Arthropoda > Insecta > Orthoptera > Acrididae > Locusta > Locusta migratoria. Next base: position 283,142,566 of record CM048744.1, read on the forward strand.
ATTATATACCCAGCCCACAGCAGAAGAGGCGCTACTGCCAAGGTTTTTTCACTTCTGGTCTATGGTCTCAAAGTCAGTGAGTGGTAAAACACTGGACTCGTGTTCGGAAGGGCGGTGGGTTAAATCCACCCCCGGCCGTCCAGATTCAGGTTTCCCGTGATTTCCCTAAATCACTCCAGGCAAATGCCAGTATGGTTCCTTTCAAAGGGCACGGCCGATTTCCTTCCCCGTCCCTACCCAAAACTCCGAACGTTAGCTCCGTCTCTAATGACCAAGCTGTCGATGGGGCGTTAAACCCTAAGCTTCCTTCCTCCTTCAGTAACGATGACACATGCGTTATTTGGTACTGAGAAGTCTCGAGACGATGGAAATAGTTCAGGATGCTGCATGTTCCTCTAGTTCAAGCTCTGCGACCCCCACACGTAACTTGAAGTAAGAATTATTACTGGTTAATGAGACTTTGGTTGCTATTTAGATTTTATGACTGTCCAGAATTCATAGCTACTGCCGATTGAGTCACATATTTCTAGGTTCATATTTATGACAAACTAGAAGCACTAGAAGCTTGCTTTCTTGACGCAGAACTAAATGATGCATCCTCGTAGCAGAGAAATGCTGAAATGCTTTCTGTAGGCAGCTGTTCTATCCTAATATCACTTTTGGCACAGGAATTGACATGCACGCCCCGCCGTCTTCTCTTTTTCGATCTAATGTGAACAGTTGACGTTTAGGCAATTATTAGTACATTTAGTAGGACAATATATGGGACTTCGATTTTTTTCTGTCATCTTTATAATATTTAAACAATGTTACCTTCGGATAAATGTACTGTGTATTGAGTAGAATTACGGGACGAGTACAGCAGTCTCGGTCACAATGAAGCAAACGAGTCTTTATCATAATTCCTCATGCTGCTGAATTCTGATATAGTAGGATTTCTTGTTCCTCTGCTGCCTTGCCGAGATATTTTCTCGAGAAGTTTTCCGGTATATGAGTAATCCTCCTCGGCACCTTGTTGTGCAAATGCGTCGTCACTTCACTGCCACAAGCTGAGCTGTTGTAGTGAATAATGGGCATGTAAAGCCTGATAAGTATTGAGTTCGTTCCCAGTTGATATTTCTCAACTTCTTTGATCATCAAGTATGTAGCCCTCAATGGTTGTTTCACTGTGACGTCCACTGTGCGTCTGTCATTTATACGTTCTGTCCTTTATAGCTCCTTCGTCTTTTAACTAGACCTTACCCCCCCTCCCCTCCCCGCCCCATACTTTTGTGCCAGCAGCGGGATTCGCGATTTTCATCTAGTGGTGGAAAGGTACGCTCTTAATGGCGTTGAAAGTACTCTCAACCTGGATGACCAGGTTTCAAGTTGTTGACACGCTTCTGCATACGTGAATATACTGCATCCATCTGCTGCGGATAAGGTTGGCGCTGTTATAAACATATATAGCTCATTTGTCCCTTGGGAAACGAGTACAGTTTTGGCCCAAGTACTGAACCTTGTAGATCCCAGACTTCCATTCTTCTAATCACCGATGTTGCGTTTTCAGTGTAGCCTGTAAAGTTTCTCTAATGTCGCCTGTTGAAGGCAAAAAGTAGTTTAATGAACTAACTTGCATGATAAAAGAAGTAAAGTACTCAGAAAAGCGGGTATTCATGTGTGAACTGGGGTAGGGGGAGTAAAAGAAACTTCACAGTTTGAAAAGGTAGGTGATGTTATTTGCTTGATAACAAAATCGACTCAAAACAACAAATAACGTATCAGTATGTGCTCGCTTATGTGTATACATTCACTGTTGTGGCCCGGATGCGTGTGCTTCTTGCTTGCAAAATGGTACCGTTCAGCTGTTGCTAGCATCTCTTGTAGTAGTTCGGCCCAGAAATGTTACAACTCGTCCTTAATATCCAGGGTAGTGCCTCTGAGGTAGACTTAACGATCCTATACATGTTCTACCGGGGACAGATATGGGTATCTTGATAGTCACAGGAGCACCAGAACATCATGAACAGAGGCACGGGCCTGATGAAACGCCACCACGAGGCTGTACGTAGGAGAGGTACATATGAGGACACAGCATGTGTGCGACATGCTTTTATGCAATCAGAGTTGCTCAAACACTACCATCAATCACCTGAAGGTATAAAATGTTTGTAAAGCTATGGTACCAAGCTGAAGTGGGCGTCAGTCCCAAGACTTACAGACTACTTAAAGTAACTTAATGCTAAGAACAACACACACATACATGCCGGTGGAGGACTTGAACCACCGACGGGGAGCAGTCGCGCAGTCCGCAGCAAGGCGCCTTAGAGAACACAGCCATTCCCAGCCCTGAAGTCATACTTGACAGCTCCTTACACAATGATAAAAGGAATGGCATGACACAGGGTAGACGTGACGCCAGAGCTGCATGCCCCATGTTCTGCAGGGGCTGATCTGAGGGTCTTGTTGGCTTCGGGACCACTTAAAAATCTGATAAAGTTACATGTCTGCACTAGCATTTTCCTGTTGAAAAATGGCAACCGGAAGCCTTCGCTGGAGAGGCACACACCAGGTCACAGTACATCTGTGACGTAATTTTACGCGACAGATTTCCTCAGTCACGACTAGTCATTACCTGAAGGTACACATAAGGCTTTCTTCTTACCATTACGTCAGGAGTAAGACGACTTTGCCCCTCCAGAACCATGACAATGGAGGGACTCTGCCTAACCGTGCACCATACTCGCTAAAAATGATCAATCGGAAGTAGTACAGAGGCGCAATTCATTGCGAGATGTTATGTTTTACGGGTCATTCTATGTCAGATCATCAAGGAGTGAAAGCTCGACCATATTAACTTTTTTGGTTCAAATTTTCCCAGGATGTTGTTTTTAGGCCGATACTAAGGTGGTTGACACTCCAGGGCCCCTTTTATGGAAGGGTGACATGAAAGTCAGTGTGTCTGACCAAATTTTGACCAAGTTGGCACTTCCATTGCTCATCTAAGGTATATCACATTTCCAAGTCTAGGTTTCTAGATCAGTTTTACGAAGATAATTAAAATATAACATCATCATGGATAAAGATTAAGTAGTTGTATTTAATTTTTATTTATTTATTTCTTTTTTTTCCGAAGTCAGACGTAAATTAAGTGACCAAAAATTTAAGGTGAACTTTAGCAATCTCTTATTAAACGGCAAACGCTTTTTACATCTTCTTATTCTGCCTTTAAGTAGTTGTTCGGCCTGGTAAGCCAGTGTAACAATGGAAAATCTGTGTCTGTTGTAGCTCCAGAGATAATGGTCCACAAAGTTGCCTCCAAAAAACGAGAACACTAAATTAGACTAAATTTGGGGTCAAATATCTTCATACATGTCACCTTGGATTTTCATTTAAATTGCAACATTAGAATGAGCAGCTTTTTCTCTGCTACACTAATATTTGTTTACCCTGGGTGCTCTATGGGGTGAACGGTTATAGAACTTGAAAGATGACGCAACTATTCATAGGCATTGTATGTATTAATCTTCAAAAACATGGTGCCCTTACTTAAGAGTTTGTCCTTGCTTTGGTCCATGGCGGCTAAGCCACTACCAGTCTCACTGACTGCTAACCCCTTCGCCTAGGGTTTGGGGTTCAAGGGACCAAACTACACTGGTCATCGATCCCCCCATTCGCCTAGGGAACACGCCTAATAACCATTCTAGGCCAACCAAGTGTGGGATCTTTCGCCAGGTTCCCAAGCCTGATTTGTATGTCTTTGTCATGTTCACATGTCTGTAAACATATTGGACCAAACTGCTATGGTCATCAATCCCTAGATTTACAAACAACTTAACTTACAGTAAGGGTAACCCAGACAGCCACGCCCCAGGCAGGACTCGAACTTCGGGTGAGAACGACCGCCTTGTCCGTAGCATGACGACTTAGACCACGCGGTCTTTCCTCGCAGCTCTTTGTCATAGATTCGAAGCCTGTGTGTGGTCACCTAGTAGGTTCCAAAGCTGTTTTTTGAATTCTCTCTCTCTCTCTCTCTCTCTCTCTCTCTCTCTCTCTCTCTCTCTCTCTCTCTCTCTCTCCTACCCACCAATTTTTGTTATAAATGCATACGACGTAGTGTCCAGGGAAAGATCTACAACAGGAATGTGGCAAATACTAGTTTCGCCTGTTCGAACGACATATGCGGTGACGGATGATGTATCATTCGTGACGTTTGGCGTGCTTCCACCGCGGAAGAAAGATGCAAACTCACAAGACACGGTCAGAAAAAGGTGTTACCTTGGCCGAACCTGTTCTTTAGTCCACGGCTGGTGCCGGGCGCCCCGAGAGAGCAGTACACTGTTTCGCCTAGTGGGCGGAAGAAGGAAGCTGCCGCGATATAACTGCACACTCACATTACACACAATACTCTATCACACCAAAAACGTCTCTTCCTAATGGGGCATTTTAAACTGAAATCAGAGTTGAACTATGTAAAAATATTTGCCTCCAAATTTGAACAAATGCACTGTTCTGATTTTTTGAGCCAAATATAGAAGATACGTTTTGTCGTTATTACACTGGCTTGCCAGGCAGAACATATACACAGAGGCAGAATAACAAGGTATAAAAAGCTTTTGCCTTTTAATAAGGAATTGCTCAAGTTGTCTTAAATGTTTGATCACGAAATTTACGTCTGACTTGGAAAAAGAAATATTAAAAAGCCTCTTAACCTTTACTTGACTTGACATATTTCCTGTATCTCCTAAGTGGAGCATAGGGCATCAACGAACTTCCGCCAACGGACTCCGTTCTGCGCCATTGTCTTGATCTCAGTCCACGTCTTCCCTCCTTTCTCGGTCCCTTCTGCTGTTACATTCCTCCTCCATGTATTCCTTGGTCTGTCTCTTCTCCTGCTGCCTTGTGGGTTCCATCCTAGGGCTTGTTTTACCACGTTGACGCTGACGCTGACGCTCTTATGAACGGGCCTCGACCTTGGCCCGATGTATATAGAGTTTAAGCAAATTATTGCTGTTCCTCTTTTGTCATTTCTTGATGGTGTTAATGTTTCCTGGCTTCTTGAATCGTCTTAAACTTGTTGGTCCTGCAACATAAAAAATACGATCCTAGCTGCTAGTAACAGCTAGCGGTTTGCTTTCCCGCGTGCTCCACTAGGGCGCGGGTCTCTTCCCTCCCATCTAGTGTACTCATCTGCCTCACGGCACATGAGTTCCCACTGGTTAGGGGAAAGATGGGGTGGGAATTAAGGAGTTTGAACTCCTTGTTGGACAGAGACACGGACAGGTTTGTGAGGGAGACTGGGTTTAAGATGGGACGGAAGGAAAGGATAAGGATTATCTAGGTGAGGGTATGTCCTGTCTCGGATGGAAGAGACGTGCTTGTCAAGAACCTTATTGACACTGTGCTTGTCCGGCATGGGCAAGCACTCTTCCGTTTCCGAAGGCTCGTCCTCCATGACCACAGTTTCTGTGGTCGTCGTGCTGCAGATCCATACGTCCTCCTCTTCTTTGGACTCTTCGTGTCCAGGAGGAGATGTGACCACCTCCATGTGCGCCTCCTCGGCCTTCTGTATTGCTGCAGGGACGGTGGAAACGCCTGTCGGTGCGACTTCTTCTTCCGTCAGCATCCCTGCGTCCACCCCTGCTTTCCTCCCCGCTTGTGGGTTGGCAACAAGGGCGGTCGCCTCTTCTTTCGCGGCGCGAAGTTCCTACACCAGTTCCTCAACTTGGCGCCGCGCCGCGTCGAGTTCGGCGCGAAGCAGTGCTCTCTCCTCCGCCATGGCGGATTTGAGAGCGCGCATCGCGTCGATGGCCGCAGACGTATCTTCGTAGCTTGGTCCGCTGTCCCCTCTTGGGGGAGGGGACGGATCGACAGCGGGTTCTTCTTGGTTCTCCATCCCCTCAATGGAGCCCTTGTAGGTGTGCCTACTTCTTTTCGCGGCTTCCCGCGTCTTCTTGCAGTTGTGTGTGTCGTGCGCCTCAGCGCACTTCATACACGCAGCTGCGTTTTTGCAGTTCTTGGCTAGGTAGCCAAGTTTCTGGCAGTGGAAACACTGCACCGTCATCTGCATCTTCTTCTTCTTCCGCTTCTTCCTCTCGTCGTTTCTGGCCATATGCAACACCTCGCAAGCGAGATGCTTCATAATGGCCGAAAGAAGGCCACCCTTTGACCTTTCCGCGCCTCCATTTCCGCGTCCGGACATTCTGCTGGAGAAGTCGGTTGCGACACGAATGCTGCTGCTGCGCTGCCGTGCGTCCGCTCCGCTCAGCTGCCCGCTGCGCTCTTGTCTTTGCCACGCCTTAATATATGCCCAATCCACTTACATTTCCTACGGCGTATCTCAATATCAATGGTTGTTTGATGAATTCTTCTCCATAGTTCTTCGTTGGAGTCTACTTGTGGCCACCATATCCTCAGGATATTCCTCAAGCTTCTATTCACAAATATTTGAAGTCTGCTACTCAGCTGTTTGTTGGTTTTCCATATTTCACACGCATAGAACAGTAAGGACTTGACATTTGTATTGAATATGAGTAGTTTTGTATAGCTGTTAAGTTCCCTTGATTTCCAGATTGGTCTCAGCATTGCAAATGCCCCTTTAGCCTTATTTATTCTGTTTTCTATATCTTCGGTAGTTCCCCCCTCAAGGGTGACTATACTTCCCAGGTAGCAAAACTGCTTGACTTGCTCGATCTCTTGGTTATAGCCTAGGCACTGCACTATTTGATCAGCTGGCCAATTGGAGACGGTAGTGTCGTACATTTCAATCACTATCAGATTTCAATAACACTCACACAACGAGTATGCGGCATTTCTGCATTCTTCACGGTGATCATCCAACAACTGCTGGTGTTCATACCTCTTATCACATGTTACATCATTGCTTGGAGCAGGGGACTAATGACCTTGTAGTTTGGTCCCCTATAAACAACAACAACATACCTCTTATACCCTGAGGTGACGTCATAGGGTGACGATATGTACGGATTCAAATGGCGGCATATCGCACGCAGAAGGTATATCTGGGCGGTGCACTGCCATAGGTAGCATTACAATCAGGTGATTCGTGTGAAAAGGTTTCGAGTGTGTCGGGTATTAATGGACTTTGAACACGGACTGGTAGATGCATGGAACATTCCATTTCGGAACTTAGGAAATTCAGTATACCAATAACTAGTGTGTCAAGAGTGTACCGGGACTACAACACATCAAGCTTTCTCTCTCACCACGCAGTAGCCGACTGACTGCATTTAATGATCAAGAGCAGCAGTGCTTGCGTATAGTTGTCAGTGTTAACAAACAAGCGGCACAGAATGAAGTAATTATAGAAATCAACGTGTTATGCATGAAGCACATATCTGTTAGAATAACGTGGCGCAATTAGGAGATAACGGCGGACGGCACCTGACCACCGACTCGAGAGCACGTCGCCTGCAGCCCTCTCATGCGATCATTAATATATCAGGTGGACCCGAGACGAATAGAAAACCATGGCTTGGTCCAATTTCAAATGGTAAGAGCTGGTTCAAAAGTACGGCTCCAGGTTGTCATCAAGACACGGTACGACCTTGGACTCCATAATAGTATTACAAAATGGCTGAGTCCTTAGGTCCAACTGAAACAATCTGTGATTGGAAATGGTTCAGTAACTTGGAGACAATTTCCAGCGTTTGCTAAAAGCCCAACAGCGCCTTCAGTGGTCCCGAAATGATTAGAAAACCTTGGCTTAGTTAAGAGCTGATGGCGGGGTCAGAGTGTAACATAGACTCTACAAAACCATCGCCTCAAGGCACTATGCAATCTAGGACCATGTATGGTGTGTTGCTTTAAAGTGGAATTGGCTGGGCCCTCTAGTCCAACTGAACCAATAGTTCATTGCAAATGGCTTTCTTCAATTACATTTCCAGTCATTCAAGAACTGCAAATGCCACCCCACCCCCCCGCCAAAAAAAAAAAAAAAAAAACTGAGCTTTCTATGGGATGATAATGCAGCGTCACCGAGCCTGAATTGTCCACAGTTGGTTTAAAGAACATTCTGGACAATTTTAGATGACCATCTGGCCACCCAGATGGCACAACATGAATCCCCTATGACGTTTATCGGACATAATTCAGACATCAGGATTGTGCACAAAGTACTTAACAGGCAACCTGTAACATTAAGGACGGCTATACATACAGGATGGCTCAATATTCTTGCAAGGGGTGGGGGGGGGGAGGTTGTCTCTTGTTGCCACGTCGAGACACTGCATTTAGAGGGGGGTTGGGTGAAGTCTGACACGATATTCGGAGATATTGTACGATTTTGTCACCTTAGTGTATATTCTACTTCACACAACAGGAACAGTAACAATGAATGAACTCTAGATATAGTTCTGCCTGTAAGAGCTTTGGAACTCTAAATCAGTAACATACTCACTGATGGTGTGCACATGTAGGAATTTACATTGATCTACGACCATGTGCAGCGTGCTTCAGATTTTATGTCATGGAGGGTAACATAATTAATTGATGGGCAGTTGAATTTTTCTTCCGAAAAGTGAGTCGCTCCTCACTTATGGTTTGTGTCCAATAATATCTCTCGTATTCATCTTCTTTGATACACCATTGTGATAGCAGACTTAACGAGCTGCAACTTTCTGGATTCTTCTCATACCCATCTGGATTAGGAACTATTACAATAGAATCCTTCTATTCTGTGGGTTACTGTGAAAATCTTACTGTTCACAAATTAACAGCTTTCATAAGGGGGATTAGCAATGAGGACGGAGAAGAGGGTACCTTTTGCCCAATATGAAGTAAATTCGAAAAAAATTTTTTTTGTTTGTTCCATAAAAAAATAAAATAAAATAAAATAAAATAAAATAAATGTTTGTACAGTTTATGGGACTTAACTACGGGGTCATCAGTCCCTAAACTTACAAACTACTTATGAACTAACTAAGACTAAGGACGGCACAAATATCCATGCCCGAGGGGGGATTCGAATCCCCGACCGCAGTGGCCGTGCAGACCGTGACTGGAGCGTCTCAGTCCCCTCGGCCACCCGGCCGGCCTTTTTTTTTTTTCTCCCCGATAACCCTGCCTATCACACACCATGACACGTGAACTAAACAGAACATTCTTTTTTTAATGAAATAAATAAATAAATAAAGGTTGAGTCCTTACAAGAGAAAGTAAGAAAGCATTCTTAGTGCGCACGGCTATTCTATCGCGGCAAAGTGTCTTAAATCTTAGAAGTGGAACACAGGTTGCACCATTAGAGATTTTAAATAGATAAATAATGTCTCTGCAGTGGACACTTGTGCAGTCTACGGTAAGCTTCGTCGGACCGTTCCTTTAATCCTTGACCAGTGATTTCGTTCTGGTCCGTTACCTTGTTGTTGGGAGCGTTCTAACACAGTACGAATTGTCCCTGGCTGTAACATTGTGCACGATAATATTTATTACTTCCTTCAATGTGCTTTCGGACCGAAACTTCCTTGCAAGCCATTGCGACACGACGCTTTCTTAAGAAAACGCGAGGAACACAGACGTCTTTCAACGGAGGAAAATCATTTCTCGGGGCGCGAAACCGCTCGGAGCGTACTGCGCATGCGCGGCCGACGGCGGGAAAGGCAGCTGCCGACATCTTGTGAGGGCGAAACGCAGCTGCCGTCACGTGACCGAGGCGGCCGCAAGACGCGACGCCGGCCGGCGGCCGAGCGCGCCCGACTGCGGCCGACGGCAGCCGAGCGCGGCAGGAGGGAAAAAGGAACGGCCGCGCAGACGGCGAGGGCCGGGTTCGCTCCCGAGGGCGACACATCGATCCCTGCGCTCCCGCCTGGGCGCTCGGGACGAGCGGGAGGGGGACACAGGAAGGCCAGCCGTTGCTTGGCCGATAGGCGCTGCCACCACACCGTATGGGACACTCCGTACAGCTCTACTTTCACTTTCAACCTCATTTTTTGTCTTCTTATCTAGCCAGTGAGTCAAATGATCCGCCTGATAAACAGCGCGTACATGTCTGATCTGCATTTTTTTTTTTCTAAATTTTATTTTTTTCACTTGGCACCATCGTACCATCACCAAAGCTAAGAACTGTCGGACTTGTCTAAATCGTGGATGGGTCACCGTTTGTGTCCGCCTAGTGCTGTGGGTAAGTGGCATGAACTCAGCCCTTGTAAGGAAAAACAATCTTCAAATGTTTGTAAATCTACGGGACTTAACTGCTGTGGTATCAGTCCCTACGCTTGCAAACTACTTGAACTAACCTAAGGACAACGAACACACAGCCATGCCCCAGGGAGGACTCGAACCTCCGACGGGGAGCAACCGCGCACTCCGCAGCAAGGCGCCTTAGAACGATCGGCCATTCTACCGCGGCTCTTGGGTAGACAAGTGAGGAGTTACTTGACTGACAAGTAGCGTCTCCGGTCACGAAAACTGACACAACGGCTGGGGAAAGCGGTGGGCTGACCATATTGCCGTCCAAACCTGCATGTGGCGCCGCCTCCGGTATGAGGGTGACATGGCGGCCGGTCGGTACCGATGGGCCTTCTGAGGCCTATAGAGTGAACGTGTCGTTTCAGAAAACTGTGCAAAATTTTATTGGCATTACACGGATTTTTCGACTGCTGAGTGATGGGATACTCCAGCTAATCCTAGTTAAGTTCGCACGTTTATCTTGAGGTTAAAACTCATTCGCCAATTAAACGTATTTTGAGAAAACGTCTGGCTTCAGCAGGCTTTTTTCTTTGTAGCTACCTGCTCTGCCTTTTCCATAAATACATGATAGTATGAGGTATTAATGCCGTGAAAAACGCCCACTGAATTGCAATAACGGACAAAAATAATAAAAAAAATAGATAATTTCTTTTACTTTTCCATAATTTTTTAAAATATTTTTTTTTTTTTTTTTTTTTTTTTTTTTTTTTTTTTTTTTTTTTTTTTTTTTTTTAATAAGCCTTCCTGAAATTCTTTTTCTTGTTCGTGGACTTTTAAAGACTGTTATGGATGTCAGTGCAACTGAGTAGCTACTTGCCAAAATATCAATTTTCTTCCGCGCTAAGAAGCGCAGAGGAAATGCTTGACGGACCCCTTACTCCAAGCGACAGCAGACACACAAAATTCATCAATAAAATAACCTAAAATGATAACTACGGATAGAATAGGGGTGTCAGTATTACTAAGCAAGGAGTACAAATCGGAAACCCTTTAACTTGGGGATAAAGTAGCAGCTAGCGAGTGCGTCTTGAGGCGTTATCGGAAGCGACGGCGGAGTTTCGCCAAGCGGCCGCTGCGCGGCGCCACCTCCTGGGCCCGGAATGCACTCGGCGGGAGAAGGCGCGCGTAAGCTCATCTGGCACGCGCGGTTCCGCGGTAGCTCCGCGCATTCTGACTGTGCCAGCCGGGAGATTATCTAGTACGGTAACGTTACGGTGTTTTCTGCTGAGGACAGTTTAAGTAAAAGGAACATTAACGTATCTCAGGTAATGGCCCACCGGTAAAACACAACGAGTGCATCTGTTACATTAAGCTAACTTGCCTCTTAAGAAAATTTTAAAAAATAAAATAAAATTAAAAATAAATAACCACCTAAATATAGCTACTGAGATATGCTCCACACACGAAAAGTACTAATGAAAAAATTTCTACGTATGAAGCAAGCAGCTCGCCTCCTCACATCGGGACAGAAATTCACGAAGTATCCTCAGAACAGCAAATGCGAGAGTGAATCGTAAGTTAAATGTAAGAAAGTTTCCTTTTACGATCTGACTGAACACTTACGGAACTGTCTTCAATACATGCATACATACAATCTTCACAAACCGCACTAAGAAGAAAAACAAAAGAAAATAAAGGAATGAAAGAGAGATCCTTAAATTTACGTTTGTATCCTACATTTTTAAAAAATTATTATTAACCCTTTTTTATTATTATACAAAGCATTTATACATAATATGTAAAAAACAAATTATCTACTATTGCTTCTGAAATCTATTTTATATTTTCATTATGTTGTTCACCTTCTGTTGGTTTGTTGTAGCTTCAGAAAATCATTGTTGCACATTTTTGTGATACCTCCTCACATTTACCTTATTTACATTCTTATTTCCGGGTATGAAAGAGGAAATTTTGAAATTGTTGTTTATATGGAACTCCATTACCAAAAGAGGCTAAAGCAGCTCAAAAAAAGAAAGAAAAAAATCATCTGAAGAAAAGGGAAACATGTGGCCGATACTGACAAACAGCAAGCGTATCCTAGCCCACTAGCGCATTTGTGACAAAATTAAAAAGAAAAAAAAAAAAAAAAAAAAAAAAAATCGTAATTCGTAGGAAGTAATTTCAGTTTCCAAACCTTCCATCCCCAACCAGGTTCAATATTAATGAACTACTTTGCAACTAAGACGGCGTTTACTATAAAATAAAAATTTCACTGGTTGCTGTACGAGCCACAAGGTGCACTGGAAAAGCGTTTAACGTGCGAATCTTACTTCAGCTACTCACCGAGTGCGGCTGTCGACTGCTTTTCATACTTCTTATGTATTGGTCAATCCAAGGATTCGTTTACAACAGTCACGATGGCAGCAAATTTTTCTTTAAATTTCTTCATTGGTCTTGAGCATCCCACATTTTTTAATGTCTTCTCAGAAGTCTTCTTCGAAAGCTGGACTTCATGTGTGCCAAGTCAACTGATCATTTTAACAGCAGTTCTACGCCCTTTTGCCCTACTGATTTGGTGATCACCTTTATTATCGCACCTCCTATTATGGTGGATCTTCAATAATTGCACGCGGAACTCTCACACGATGCCATCTCGCGGGTGTACTGTGTCCGTATATTCTAGGTGCCTGGTGGTCGGTCGCAGGATTTCTACTTTGCTTAGTACGTTCCTTGTGTGCTTGATTATAAAGTCTTGTATAGTGTCCATATGGAGCTCGTCATGCAACTAGCATCCCACATCTACAATTTGGTTGAAGTGCTTCAGCTGTAGCCTTACTCTCGGTCTCTTTAGCACCCGACATATTACTTTATTATTGTTTTTCAAGAGCAATTCGTGTTTATGGTAGGTAGAAGGTTAGTTGAACTCTTGCTTTGACGTATTCGGAAAGACCGCGAGCTGTCAACACGCCAGTCGTCCGTTTCCGTGTTGGAAGATGTTTCACTTTCCTCGGACGCCGCGGTAAGAAAGCGCGGTTAAGACGCGCGTAGTTCCGCTTCCGGCCGCGCCGCGGCGCCACGTGCCAGGTGGTGGCCGGCCGGCGGCCGCGCTGGCACTGCGCGCGGTTCGGCGCGCCGCCGCCGCGCGGCGCCACCGGCCGGGCGCGGCGGCGCGCGGCCCCCGAGCGCGCGTGCGCGGGGGCGGCGTCGGCGGGCGTCGCGACGCCCCACCCCCGGCGGCCACGCGCCCGCTCAGTCCTGCTGCGTCACACGACAGCGCGGCGCGGCGCGATCCCAGCAGCTGAGCGTGGCGGCCTACGCCGACGCCGACCACCTGCCACACGGACGCCGTCACGACGCGCGCCCCGCAACACTCGCGACGCCGACGACGACGCCCTGCGCTGTCGGCGGACGTCGCTCCCGGCGATTGTTGTCGCCCGGCGCGGGTGTTTTCTTGTGATTGTGGAGTGTTCTCGAACTGTTCTCGGCACGGTGGACTTACTCTCCGGGTAAGTCAGTGCGTGGACTCCACGTCTTTTCTTGTGTGTCAGCCAGCTTCCGGTGCATGCGAGCAGTAGCTACCTCGTCTAGTGTCCGACAGTTATTCTCGTATCGTTTCGTCAGGCAGTGCAACAGACATCAGGACTACTTTCTCACTGGGCAGCTAAACACCGTGGCCAAAAATTCCTAGAGTGACAAAAATTTTCCCACCTCCGGCTGCATATTACTTATTTTCCACTACCGGCAAATTCCAGCTGTAAAGCCTTTTTCAAGTGTTCTCGAACTGTTCTCGGCACAGCGGACTTACTCTCCGGGTAAGTCAGTGCGTGGCCTCCACGTCTTTTCTTGTGTGTCAGCCAGCCTCCGGTGCATGCGACCAGTAGCTACCTCTACCTCGTCTAGTGTGCGACAGTTATTCTCGTATCGTCCCATCAAATAGTGCAACAGACATCAGGACTACTTTTTCACTGGGCAGCTAAACACCGTGGCGAAAAATTTCTAAAGTGACAAAATTTTCCCACCTCCGGCTGCATATTACTTATTTTCCACTACCGGCAAATTCCTACAGTATAGCATTTTCCGAGTGTTAAGAACTGCAGCGTCTTGTCGATGTTGGATGATTATTTAAGTGCCGATGAACACCGGTCTCCTGGCGGGAAAACTGCCTGCTCGAAAGCATGGATTACAGTGTTCGAAATAGGAGGACATACGAGAGATTTCGTCAAGCGGCTACTCTTTGTAGGTATATCACGCCCGTGCAGATAATTAGCGCAACCCTCAGCAGAAGGTCCCGGCTTCGAGTCCGTTACTAATTTTCGAATGACCGTGTCGTATGATTACAACGCTTACAGGCAGCAGAGATTACAAAAACCCCAGTTAAAATCTATATTTCAAGTGTTAGTTGACGTTCGAGTGCTGTCCACTCACCAGCATATGGTGCACCAGTTGTTGCGAGTTATGCGTTTTCTTCTGGCTCATCTGCTCGGTAGCTGTATTCATACAACTCAGCTACCGCTTGACAGTGGTGTAAATCAGAAATTTCGCCATAGTGTCATAGAATATATAATTACAGACCAAGGAATAAAATGTCATTTGATACATCACCAGAGCATCTTCTCAGAATAATGTAACGAACGTACTTAAATTCGCTGTAACTTCGCATGTCGTAAAATCCCGCTGAGTTACCGTGCTCTTCTACAAGAGAACGGAGATACTTTTCAGTGCCAGTATACGGATGACGATTTCCATTTTTGTGTGCAAGAGTTCTAAGAATACGGTTGGCGTCTTCTACATGTGCGGCAGGCGCGTTTAAAAGAGGAACATAGAGTCTTCGGTCTGTAGTACTGATGAAAATATGTCGCATACAGTCCTCATATGGGAGCGAGAGGCGATCTTAATTTTCAGTAGAAGAAAAAAACTGCATAGCCAAGAACGCTGTACTGGTCATTTATTCGTAATTACTGGATTCGGTTAGCAATGTTAAAAAATGTGAAAAACAAATCACGTGGTGGTAAAATGTTTACTGAAGCCGGTAAGCTCGAATAAATGACAAGTATAGCGCAGTGTTTTCTTCTACTAAAAGCCGTTGCGTTTGTAGCTAGATGACAGCGTTCAGACGCCGGGACATCTCGAGGCATGCCGCATTCCGAATTTTTTGGTGCCAGAAGATGACGAGTATGACAGTCGTCGAAACGTCCCCGAGTGACAATATCTCTGCAGACCAGAGACTTTTCCACCACACCTAAGACGATTCTCTTCATTACCTTCAGGAGACGAATGTTTGTATTGTCGAAATTTTCGACGTATATAGTGATCGACATTAGGGATGAACACTATAAAATACAAGTTTCGCCAATTTTGCCGAAGAAATCTTAAAATGTGCTTACGGTTACTCAAAGTGTGTGACACATTATGCATCTGGACGAACACAAAAGTGGATGATAGTGTTTGATGCCAGAGCTTCCTTACTGTCAACGGAGGATTTCGCGAAGGGTGTTTGACAGTCGGCAGCCTAACCGCGTTACGTAACCGCGCGTGGTTGCGCGTCGGTTATTCTCGTCTTGAGCGACTGACGGCACATCAAAAGACCACCGCCTTATTCGAAAGACACAAATCATTCTAG
Source organism: Locusta migratoria (assembly GCA_026315105.1). Classification (NCBI taxonomy): domain Eukaryota; kingdom Metazoa; phylum Arthropoda; class Insecta; order Orthoptera; family Acrididae; genus Locusta; species Locusta migratoria. Next base: position 283,158,311 of record CM048744.1, read on the forward strand.
AAATCTCGTTAAGGTAGCACCTAAACAAGAGTACGCTGAGTCAGTTTGTGCCGTGTAGAAGTCATCTCGTGGCTCTTCATCACGGCTCACCACTGTTACTTATTTTTTCTCTCTTTATCATCTCGATACAAGGAGGCGACTTGTAAATTAACTCGTCTTGCGACGAAAATCATTGCCACAGAGACGGATCCATAAAATAAATTGTCTGACCTCAGTGTAACGCTGGACATAGCGTTGACGCATACTAGAAGTTCCGACGTAGTCCTACCCGTCAACGGCCATGGACACGACAGCAAAGTCATGTTGTTCTATTTTTCTCGTTTGCTGTAATGTTGGCATCTGCGTAGAGAAAGGGGACCGATTCTTTGTTGCACGTATCACTTCACTTATTCTTCAGAAGTCGGTGGTAGCTACAAACTAGCCTTCCCTGACAGATAAGTTGTCTTAAACTACACATTCGTGTCTACTAATATCTTAGAGAGTGGTAAACACCACGATAGCGAGTGTCCTTAAATCTCCATCAACTTCATTCTGTCACCCGTACAGTGACAGTCGACAAGACAAGACTCACCAAGTTCAGCGACACTTTCATTTCTTCCTACAAGAAACCAATTTCTTCCTACCTCCTTTTATTAATCCTCGGCGACTTTTTCTGTCGCTGTCACCATGAAAAGACAATTTTTATTCCATGAGCCCGTTTTCTTTGGAATGTCAGCTTATTTCAAAAGTCAACAAATTCGCAAAGTCGACCTCTTTGCTTACCGATTTTGTTCCCAATCTTCTTTGGCAATATTTCTCATTCATCAGTAGAGTTTTTAGCTTTATTACTTCCAAACTGACAAACACTACGTTAGAGTTTCTTCTTAATTTTTTTCCAGAGACAGCTTTAGGGCCGTTTTAATCACAAAAGTAATTCCGGCGATTTTGTTTTAATGTAATATGATATCCGACGGAATGTTGTCAACAGGAATTACATTTTCCCCCCTATTATTACTTTGAAATTCAGCCGCACAGTCTTCTGCTAACTTACCGCCGTAACAACAGATTGTATCGAAACACATAACACAAAAATATTTCTGACAAATCGGATAATCTTGCGTTTGAACAGTAATGAACAGATAGGTTACTGTGAATGAGCTGTAATTTGCTTGTTCAATAGCCTAACTTGACAGGCGCGAAGCGCTTAGTTCTAGTGCGTCGCGATTTTTTAACTCCTGTCTTTTCTGTATCGGACAACACTTACGCTACAAATATTGAATAAATAGTAAATACACGTCCTTCCGAGGTGCTTGACCGATTCTTAGACAAAAAACAGGACTTACCCAACCGCGAGGAGATAATACTGAAGTACTGGTACAAGCCGGCCAGGATCAGTTGAATCTCAGATGCCAAGTAGAGCAAACACAAGATGCCAAGTAGAGCAAACACAATTAGTAACAAACGGGAAAGGAATCGGTAATAGGTTCCACCCGCGTATGTCAAAAAAGAAACGTCGAATATTAGCGTGACGTCAACTGCCTAAGTCGCGACGCGTCAACAGTCTTACGGAAATGAAATAATTTTTTCCTTGCTATGGCGAAGAACTGTCGAAGATAAATGTAGATTTAAGAATTGCATTAGATTTTTCTTCTTCTTTCCTTAAGTGCTGTGTATGATGCGGAACAGGTACTGTGACATGACAGGGTGTTGCTAAGTATAGTGGTACAGAGGGAAACACTCGCGGGAGAAAGCTCAGGTCGAGAGAGATTCGGAGTATATAATCTTGTTCGGCAAACGTGCCCCTAGGAGGCAGGCAGACCCGCGGTACAAAGCACCTGCCGCTCGGACGCCCGAAGGCGCGCGCGATGCGTAACCGGCGACCGCGGCCGACGTCGCCGGCATCCGTGGGCCGCAGTGGTCGGACCTTCCGGCCAGGCGGCGAACCCCGCGTAGTCGCTAGCTCCACACATCGTCCGCTGCTACAGCTCTGGTACTTCCAATGACTCTAAAGCTTCTGTGCGAATACTTCCAGTGCATCCATTCCGAATTTATAAAAAATTTTGCACTTAGGTCGGCAGACGGGTGTCAGTGAGCGCAGTCAATGTTGATCGGGAATTGCCGCATGATAGGAGTGATTCGCCGTGCAAGGTGACAAAGCGATGACTTAACTCTATAAACAAATTTTGAATTCAGGGTAAGCGTGTCGTCTATGTTTTTTTTTTTTTTTAGTATCTCACATATCATCTTGCAAATCCGAGTAGTGTTGTTCCTGATAGTGCTTTGAAAGACATCACGCACGGCGCCTGGTTTTTGAGTTACTAAGTCGCATGAAGAGCGCTATATTGTGAAGGCAGTTAGTGAACGTAGATCAGAGAACGGCACGGGAGTGTTCATCACACGGTACTACGTCGTCGGACATTGCGCAGGATTCGCCGTTACAAGGCGGCAGAGCGATTAACTAATTTTATAAAGAAATTATTTAAGAGTTAGAATGCGTGTGCAATCACTGAAATGTTTTCCGCGTATTTTAGTAGTCTACATTTTTATCTAAAAAAAAATTACGCGTAAGATTGTTGCCACCAGTGTTTTGGAAGAAATCACACCGCGCGGGTAGTTTTTGAGTAGATAAGAGAGCGTGTATCGTGATGATGCTGTAGGGCTTTTAGCGGACTTGGAACAGAATGCGCTACGGAAGTGACCCGCACGCGGTACTTACGTTGTAGGTAAATCGTGCGCTAATAGAAATGACCCTCTGTAATAAGAGGGCAGGCAATTAACTAAGTAGATAAAAAATAGAAAAAATATATGCCGCGGCGGAATAGCCGTGCGTACCGATGCGCGGTGCCGCGGTGCGCGCGGCCGTTTGCTGTCGGCAGTTCGAGTTCCACTCGGGCATGGGTGTATGTGTTGTCCGTAGGTTAGTTTAAGTAGTTTGTAAGCTAGGGAATAATAACCAGTCAGTTAAGTCCCTTACATTTACAAGCATATGAACATTTTTTTAAAAAAATTATTAGAACATAACATATGTGTGCAGTGAATGACGAGGTATTTTTTCCATGTTATAGTAATGTGTATTACGTGATACAAATTTGGCGTGATGTTGTTACTCGCACGGCTTTCAAAGATATGTCGCGCCGCGCGTAGTGTAACTAGAGGTCGTGAACCGCGACTGTTTTGTGTTGGTGCGTTGCGGTCTCGGAGCGTTGTACGGCACGGGAGTGACGCGCGCACTGTACTTACATAGTAGTAGTAGTAGTAGTAGTATAGTAGTAGTAGCGGGCGAGCCCCAGCAGCGCTAAATACGAACATCCTCTCCAACACAATACCGAACACTCAATAGCCGATTATGCCGTCACAAGTCAGTCATCGGCGGCAGGGGAAGGCGAAGGGCGGAGGCCGGGGGGTGTGACCTTCCACCGCCGATATTTATTTGCGACGCCGCGTAATAGAAAAATTAATGTGATCGGTTGTGAGTGGCGGGGTGGGAGGGAGGGAAAAAAATCAGTGGTGGGGAGAAGTAGGTGACAGGTCCGCGTGTGATTGTAGGTTCATTATCGTATATCGATTGCGGAAATTGTATGTATTGGTTGCGGATTTATTTGTAGTTTTGTTTGGCGACCGTGACGGGATGTGTGGCGGAGGTGAGAGTTGTTGTCGTGGTGGTGGTAGTAGTGGTAGTGGTGGTGGATTTTTTAGGTGTGTGTGAGAGGGGTTTTTTTTTTTTTTTTGTAGTGTAGTGCAGGGCGGGGGAAAGTTTATATTTTCGGAGGAGCAGTGTAAGGAGACGTAGAGGAGGACGTGCGAAGGGGTGGAGCGAGGGGCGGACGGAGAGGGGAGAGAGGGGACGGCGGGGAGGGGATAGCGCGGGGAGAGGGGCGGGAGGGGAGGGGAAGAGACGCTCCCTTAGCACGTTTTTTCCCCTCCCGCGCTCCCCCCACCACGCGGGAAGCGAAGGCGGAGCAGGATTGGAGGAATGCCGCCGTGCTTACGGAGGCTCGGGGAGAGAGCGTAAAAAAAAGAGAGGGACGGCGCGACGCGCCGGCGGAAAGAGCGAGCGAGAGGGGGCGAGTGCGTGCGTATGTGTGTGTGTGAGTGGCGGCTCGGACAGACGCCAGGGCGCAGGTCCTCGGCAGAGAGAGAGCGCAGGGCCGGTCTTGCACTTGCAAGTGGAGTCTCCGGCGGCGGCCAAGGACGGCAGCGGCGAGCCGGCTGGCCGGTCAGTCCCGCGCGCGACACTGTCCGGAGCGGACGTGCGGGCTTCACTCCTCTCGCGAGCCGCCACCTGCGGCCATGCCTGCCGCGAGCCGACACCGACTCCGCCTCTGCCGAGGACTCTCCGCTCCGCCCGGCGCACGCTGCCGGCACACCTCCGTGCGCTGGTGATAGCACACCGCGGGGACCACTCCGCTTTTTTACTACTACTTCCGCTTTCTCTCGCAAATGCCGTGTGGGACATAGACTCCGAGCTGACATGTAAAAAAACAGACAGTGCAGTGTGTTCGGGACCTTACGATCTGGATTGTCGTGGGGGGACTTGCGTGTGTGTGCGCTCGGACTCGTGGGGGGAAAGAAGTGGACTTGGACTTGGATGGACTTCAAGTTACTACCTCTTCAGTTTTGTGCCGTCAGTGAAACCTGACTCGAGTGACAATCAACTATAATATTTTTTTTTCAAACCGCAGTGGATAATACCAGCTTTTTTTGCGACGAGTGCTGCACATCAGTGAAACAAAAGTTAGTATTGTTCTGCCAGCTTATTTACCAGTGCTGGTGGAATGCGATCGCGAGAATGACTGTCTTTCGTTGTGTGTGGGCCTCGCGCGCTGCCCTACCTCCCTCTCGTCAGATTTCCCTTTTCCTGAAAACCCTACTGAATGTCACTCATTTCCTTTCCGATTGGTGCATTTATTTTCAGCTTCCTATAGCTACGAGAGCACGTTACAAAACTTCCAGTCACAAATGTTCCCCCTGTCTACATCTTCAACTTTCTAACAACCAAACTGACAGTCATTTTCTACATCGAACATTAGTGCATTTTTTCAAAAAATGTTCAAATGTTTGTAAATCTATCGGACCACACTACGTGGTCATCAGTCCATAGGTTACAAACTACTTAAACCTAGGTAAACTAACCTAAGGACAACACACACTCCCATGCCTCAGGGAGGACTCGAACCTCCACGGCGAGCAACCGCGCGCTCCGCAGCGAGACGCTTTAGACCACTCGGCTACTCCACCGCGGCTTTTTTCCTGAAAACCCTACTGACTGTCACTCATTTCCTTTCCGATTGGTGCATTTATTTTGAGCTTCCTATAGCTACCAGAGCACGTTACAAAACTTCCTATTACAAATGTTCCCCCTGTCTACATCTTCAACTTTCTAACAACCAAACTGACAGTCACTTTCTACATCGAACATTAGTGCATTTTTCCTGTGTTCTTAGCACAGCACGATTCCTTATACTCGTCACCCGACGTATACTTATCCCAAATGAAAAGCAGTCAACAGTGAAAAGAAACAGGACAGTGCTTTACTAGGCATGGTCTCGTTTGGTGGTGGTATGCCACTGCATTCTCTCAACTCTGGACTGGTTCCTAACAAGAGACTCTTATTCATTTTTTGGTTACATCACAAAATTTTTCATAATGCACTAAATCCTTCATTTCAGAAACCTAGAAAAAAAAACGTTCTTCACCTTTCTACCTTTCGGCAGTCTACAATTTTCACGCTGCCACGTTCCACCGCCTCTGCCTCAGCTTGCATTCAATCACTATCACTGTTACTGTAGTGACTACTACCCCGAAAGAGTCCACAGTGAAATACATCAAGGCTGTAGCGCTTCGTTTTCAACTTTGCACTCTAAATAAGGACCAGTACCTCGCCAAATGAGATATTTCAATTTTCTAGTACATTTCATACTGCTTTCACTCTATCACAACCAATTCACCTTCAGGAACTCTTCGCCTTATACTTGTGAGTGAGGACTAGTACCTCACCAAAACACAACAGCCGAGTATTTTAGTAAATTTCACACGGCTGTCGCTCTATCATAATCAACTCGTATTCACAAGCCCTGTACTGAATCACGTTATACTTTGAAAAATCCCTGCATGTGCTTCTCAGTGTAGCCTACGCGCAAGGCGCTCACGCGTTAGTAACTAACGTTAACAACTTGACGAACGTTCAAGCGACGCATTCCACCTCTCCGTCGGCCTGTGCTAGCATCGTGGTGAACGTCGCATCAAACAAGTGCCAGTGCATCATTTTACACTTTTTTATATTTTCATTTTTTATTGTTTTGTAAACGTATTGTTCATTGTAATTATTATTTTGTAATTTTGACTTTTTTTACGTTGATTTAAAAACTATTATTTTTTTTGCTGTTGTGTTTATTTATTATTTTTTTGGCATGCTTCTGCTCCCTTACCCGTTTCCCCCTGCATTACGTAGTTTTTGTATCATTAGACATGCACTACTGCAGATTTCTCCCTTGTAAATAAATGAAGCTCTGGATTGCAATGCAAACAGCGTAAGGTTTCTTTCGAGTGAGAGATACTGACGCCTGTTTCCGGAGTCCCTACAAACTTCATTCCGACATGTAATAGTTAAGCCTTGCAAACTACACCACAGCGCGTGAAGCACACACTTTTGTTGCGATCACGTCGTTATTTTAGAAGTTTTTCTTTTGTTGTTATGCCATATCATATGCTATTATTAGACTGCTTAGTAGGTAATAAACGATAAAAAAAGTTATTATTACAACTGCTGCATGTTAGTCATGCCGTCAATATTCTCCCCCGCTATGTGACAGTAGCGAATATTTCGCTGCATCGTCTCGCGTAGTGCTCCTAACCGAATTTGGTTCTAATCTCCCGCTATTTGATCATTAGCTATTTTCGTAAATTTCATTACTTTTTTACTATATTAGTTAGCACATAAAGTTTCTCCTAATGCTCAGGCACTGGAATGAAACATACAAATATTCTGTTTACATTCTCTTAGTGTCTCATAAAGGACCGCGAAGTGAATAATACCTCTTCCTTAATTTCTTATAAAAATGGTTTCTCGTGCGTTTGCTGTCGAGAAAACGCCCAAGCGTCGCTAAAGCAACAATTGGGACGCTAAAACCGTTGCTAGTCAACGACTAATCGCCACAGCACGACAGTCTTAATGTTTGCAACGTCTGTCTTTGTGAGGAAACCACGAATACAATTCCCGAGCTAGCCACGGTAGCTATAGGAAGCGACATTGCAGGCTAGCGTCGTAGAACGACGCCCGGCGTCGCTGCCGCCGCCGACGCCGACGCCACCCCCGAAGCCGGCGGAGGAGGCGTCGTTCGCCGGGTAGCGCGGCGTCCCGTACGCCGCGACTCACGCTCTGATACTTGCATGGCTTTCCACCCGCTCACATTATGGCTTGCTTTCCTTCTTCCCAGTAAACGTTTTCAATCTTAATTTCTTATTTCTATGGAAACGTGCAGCGATTCAGCGCCTCAGGTAAGTCCAGAAATCTACTTTAAAAAATTTTACTGTAGTAATCCTGCCGGCAGAAATGCGACGCACGTGTGACCTGCACAGTTCTCAGGTACTAGCTAGTGCGCTTGAAAGAACCGTTATGCTTTCATTAGCCGATGCCACACGGCATAGTAGAGTACGTCAGGTTTTGAATTTGAAATATTGCCGGTGGAAGAAAGCCTCAATATAGACATAACGTCACACGAAATAAGTGTCAGTACACATGTTCCTAATGTTGTGAGGTTTCAACATTTAGATAGCGTTAGATTTCATTGTGCGTATGTAACGCGGAGAGCGTGAACGTGAACATGTCACACTTCCGCGTGGTATCGCAGATGCTACCGCATTGTTTGGTGCTAGAATTTATCTTCAAAATGTTCAAATATTTTTATAGCTTATGGGACTTAACTACGGGGTCATCAGTGCCTAAACTTACAAACTACTTATGAAATAACAAACACTAAGGACGTCACAAATATCCATGCCTGAGGGGGGATTCGAACCCCCAACCGTAGTGGCCGTACAGACCGTGACTGGAGCGCCTCAGTCACCGCGGCCGGCAGAATTTATCTTCCCACTCTGTAGAAAAGCGTTCGCTTTTTCATTTTATTCTTTGTCGATCTCACTACCCGACGCTAATACATTTCTTACATGTCGTCACAGTTTCGCTAAATCTTTGGTTTGATTCCAAAAACCCTCATCTCTGTAACTCTTTTCCGTTCTACACTCTGTTTAGCTGTGTGACACTGTGCTTCCATCGCTTCGTCGGTGGGGAAACAGTTCTTTCAACATAAGCCACTATGTTGATTCCTGTTAATATTTACCAATAGCCAGAGAGTAAAGTTACAGTCCAGTTTTGCACCTACTTCACCTGTCTAAGACAGTAATGATATTGTTTGGTCGGTGGAGCCACACTTCTTCACCATAAGCTGTCATATTCCCTACTGTCATCATTTCACAAGTTCGCCTATTGGCTTTCGGCCTTTGATCTACTCTGAAATTATCTGAAGTTTTAGTGCTTGAAGTGGTCATTATTTCCAAATAAATGAAACTCATCTGCGCAACATTGCGTAAGAACGTAGAAAAATTTAGAGCTCAAATATAACTCTGTAAACAGTAGACTTTTTTCTTCTTATAAAATACATTACTTCGCATGATTTATGAACTTTTTTCCCCTTTCTCTACTTTTCCAAACACACAAAGTGCCAAAAATCTCATCCCTGAGGTAAGAAAAACATTTTTGTTCTTATAGTATAATTTAATTTTGGAAAAATATTAACACCTACTTATTTCCTCTAGTGCTAGTTGCTGTAATTAATTCTACATGTCCTGTACCGAAGTAGACGTTTGAAATGATAACGAGCTTGTAATTACAATCAGGACACTGTGCCCGATGCACTCCAAATACATTTATTCAGAACATAGTGACGCGTCAAGGTAGTTTCGTGAAATTTTGTACCAATCTTGTGGTAACAGATACTAGCGGTGTGAAATGTTTCCTTAACTTTACTGACACATAATGAAAGTACTGTCAAAAGATTGTCCGAAGTGTTTATTTTATAGTACAATAATTAGCATGAAGGCAATTCGGATACTTTCTACTAATTAATATTGTGAATAACTCCTCACTAATTTTTCAGGCTAACTGCCGTTCAGGCAGCATACCTGAACGTATTATGTAGTCTCGTAGTTCTAGAAACAGATGCGATTATAATTCTATAACGGTGATATGCTGTCTCAATAGGGTCCATATCAAAGTATGGCAGAACACGTAATTTAAAATTGCTTTTGTACTGTGATGACGATGTAGTGAAGTGCGGAAAATTGTCTTACAGTATTTAAAGCGCAGGGAAACCTCTTTGTTGTGGTCATCTTGTGAGAATTTTATTCATCCAGATGGTAAAATTACGTAGATAATGTCTAGTTCCGATAACTTACATTGTCATTTTCAAATCTCCAAATGGCAATATAAGTTGTCGGAAGCAGTCATAGTGTACGTAGTTTCGCAATCTGGGCAGATACAATTCTCGTAAGAGAACCACTATAAATTGATAAGAGTGTCTCAGTAAGCATTTGTGGCAAGGTCTATTTAGAAAAAAATATCTTTTGTGGCCTCATTTCTATAAAGCTTTTTTTCTGATGAAAGCAATATCAAATTATCACCGAATCGCTTCATAACTTTTACAGAAATGTGAAGTCACAATAATTAGTTTACGTAGTTTTGGAGAGGCTTCGAAAGTACGGTACGCAGCATAAACAACCCCAAACAAAACGTCAATCGCCGTGTTGATACTGTCGCTCCCGCCGGCGTATTGGACCATCAAACGGAATCTTAATTCTCAAATAAGGGGGCGGCGGTGGTAAGAAAGGATAAGAAAATTACACGCAGAAAGACGAGAGAGAGAGAGAGGGGTGCAGGAGGGAATATGATTAACGGTTCTTTTTCCTACGTCCGGCCAGCGGCCGTCCGTCCGGTTTCATTAGGACGTGCCCATTGTCCGCGCGGGTATAGAGTTTTAAGTAGGGGGATGATGACGTCAGCTCAAGATGAGGGACAATAAATGCCCGAGTTAGGTAATTTGCCTCCCTCCTCCCGCGCCGCTTTCCCCCTCTTCTCGGCGTCGCTCCTCTCTCTCTCGCTCGGCGTCGCTCTCTCTTTTCGCCACTGCGCATCCCCTCCCCTCCCCTCCCCGCGCCGGTCCACCCCCTCCCTCCCCTTCCCCACTACCCCCCGCGTCGGCGCGCGCCGCCGCCGCCGCTGCTGCTGGTGCTTCCCGGTTTCTCCCTCAGGTGGCTCGCCTGCTCCGCGGCGCCACATCAAAAGTTTTGCGCCCGCACACGCGGCGGCGGCGACGCGCGCGCACTCTGCCGGCACTCGCCAGAAGCCGGTGGCGGTGGCAAGTGGCGGAGGCGGCGCCGAGAGCGCCCTTGCGGGAGTCGGGCCAACTACGTGGTGGCGCCGCTTCTGTGTCGGTCCTGCGCGCTTGCTCTCCGCGCGCGCGTGGTGGGTGTATGCTGCTCCTCTCTCATCCTCGCTAGGCGCTGTGTTTAGTGCGTGCGGCCTGTCTCTCTCTCTCTCTCTCTCGCGCGCGCGCGTGCTCTCAATGGGAAATCGCTTACGAGAAAAATTCCGCCTCCTTTTCATATTCATCCCCGCCTGCCTCGTCGGCGGCGGCTGTTAGTGCACACACACTTGCGCGTCGGGCTCTGCCATGGAAGAGAGCGTGGCGACGCGACTTCTCCTCGGCCGAGCACGTGAGTAGAAAAAAAGCCCGACACTCTGTTTGTGCCTCTGTGTCTGTTTGTGTGTACTGTGCGCGCGCGTGGCTGTGGCGCGTGCGTCCGTCGATTGGCGGTCCGGCGGACGGACGCCCACGATAGACGCGGCCCGCGGTTCCTGTGGGCGGCAGATTAGCGCGGGGTAAAAGACCTCGCGTTTTTCGCCGCTATCGGCGCCGCCAGAGCGCCCTTTGTCGGCGCCGGCAGATTCCTATCGGCACGGGACAGTGCGGCACGCGCCGCTTCCGCCGCTGCCGCGAACGGAAACGGACGAGTAATTGCCGGCCCGCCGCGTTTGCCCGCGCCTGATACTCCGCGTGGACGATCGTCGTGGCGCCTAGGCCTGTCCGGCCCTGCTTCCCGCTCCGCCACGCTCTTCCGCCTCGCTAAGCAAACTCTGGCAAAATCCCTAGCTAATTTTTACTAACCTGTACCCCAGTCACTTTTCACAAGGTCGTCGGTAAGTACAGGCCCGTTTAATTCTTGTAAAAGATCGTTTGTTTTTTTTTTTTTTTTTTTTCTAGTATGTCTTGCCCAAGATCATCTAAAGAAGTCTAAGCAGTCAGTGTAACGAGACTGTAATCGAATGGGAACAAAGTAGTAATCATATTACTTATTCATAATTATAGTCAAGATTGGTAGACAATTTTTTTTTTTTTTTTTTTTTTTTTTTTTACCACTCATAGTGACCAAGCCGTAGTCATAATAATGAACAAATTCTTTTTTAGAAAATTTAAAAAAAAATGCTTTATTAGCGACTGTAACTTGCCACTAAATGTGGTCGAAATAAAGAGTATTACTACGTATTGCAATAAACAGTACACTTGCCAATCAAATTTTTCTTCGACCTGTGAAGCATTGCTAGGCAACTCGTATATTTCTCGTTCTTTCTTATGACACAATTCGTTGCTTTAACTAAATAACCTACTAGCAACGTCCCTAGTTGATTTTTATCAGCTTCTACCTAAGTCACTGTTCACAAGGTAGTCGGTAAGTACAGACCCCTTTACTTTCTACAAATGATCTTGTTTTTTTTTTTTTTTTTTTTTTATTTATTTATTTTATTTTTCTTGTGTATCTTAGCCAAGATCATTTAAAGAAGTCCAAGCAGTCACTGTAAAAAGACTCTAGTCGAATGGAAACAAAGTAGTAATCATATTTCTTATTCAAAATTATTGTCAATTGAAAAATATTTTTATTTATTTATTTATTTCTTTTTTATTTCATACCACTGGCCAAGCCACAGTCATAATAATGAACAATTTTTTAAATTGAAAATTAAAAGAAAAATGCATTATTAGCGACTGTAACTTGACACTAAATGTGGTGTGAAATAAAAAATATTAATACGTATTGCAATAAACAGTACACTTGCCAATTAAATGTTTCTTCGACCTGTGAAGCATTGCTAGGCAACTCGTATATTTCTCGTTCTTTCTTACGCCACACCTCTGCCTTACAATTCGTTGCTTTCACTAAATAACTTACTGGCAAAGCCCCTCGCTGATTTTTATCAGCCTCTACCTAAGTCACTGTTCGCAAGGTAGTCGGTAAGTACAGACTTCTTTACTTGCTACAAAACATGGTTTTATTTATTTATTTATTATTTTTTTTCTTTATCTGACCCACAAAATGCCAACCCCGCATCAGGTGTGATTCTAGTTTTTCGGATAAAACTCGAATAGCAAACACCCAAGATCATTAAACAAGTCCAAGCAGTCACAGTAACGATACTCGAATCAAATGGGAAGAAAGTATAAATATTTTCACTTCGATATTACTGCCAAAAGAGTGTGACTGACAAATATTATTTTTCATACCACATATAGTGATCAAGCTACAGTCACTAAAAATGGTAAATTATAAAAGTTTTACAAAAGTCCATTATTAATAACTGTGATTCGATCACTATAAGCGGTAAGAAATAAAAGGTATTAATACGTATTGCAGTAAACAGTACCGTTGTCAATCAAATTTTGGCTTCGGCCTGCGAAGAATTTCTATCTAAATCATTTCTTTCTCCTTTCCTACGTCACACTTCAGCCTTTAAATTTGTTGCTTTCACTAAATACTCTGGCAACACCACTAGATAATTTTTATCAGCCTCTGCTGAAGTGACTGTTACAAAGGGTGTCTGTAAATACAAATCTCTTTACTTGCTATGAAACGAAATATTGTTTTTTTTTTTTTTTTTATCTCACTCACAAAATGGTTTTGATCTATTCCAGTCAATGCATGCCGCATTAGGTGTGGCACTAGTTTTGGGAATAAAACTCCTGACAGTGAACACCCAAGATCATTTAAGAAGTCCAGTTCAATCATTAATAGTTCAAATGTTTGTAGAGCTTATGGGACTTAACTACGAGGTCATCAGTCTTAAAACTTGCGAAGAATTGCCATCCAAGTCGTATCTTTCTCTTCATCTCTTACGCCACACCGCTGCCTTTCAATTCGTTGCTTTCACTAAATAACCTCCTGGCAACAGCCGTAGCAAAATTTTTATCAATCTCTACCCAAGTCACTGTTCACAAGGCAGCCGGTAAGTAAAAGCCTCTTTTACTTGCTACGAAACGAAATATATGTTGGTTTATTCGTTGCGTATCTCACCCGCTAAAGACGCTATCTTTACCACAATCTGTGCCGCTTCATATATGGCACTAGTTTTCAGGAGCAAATCCACAAACATTCATATGCCTTGAGTGCTTCCTCACAGCAAATATCCAAGATTACTGAAGAAGTCCAGCCAGTCATTGCAAGGAGACTCGAACCGATGGGAACAAAGTATTAATACTTATTGCAATAAACAGTACCCTTGACATCAAACTTACTTCCATCTTCGAAGTATTTGTATCCAAATAGTATATTTCGCCTTTTTTCTTACGCCACACTTCCGTCTTACGACTCGTTGCTTCGCTAAGTAACCTCTTTTCAAAACCCTACTTTATTTTAACTAACCTGTAACCAAGTACTGTTCACTAGGTACTCGGTAAGTACAAACTTCTTTATTCAATGTCAAACGAAACATCGTTTCGCTCGCTAAATGCACTACATTTACTGCAATCAATGCCATGTTATGTATCGTACTACTTACCAGGACAGATCTCCAAGGAGTCGTCAGCTTTGAAGATTTCACAGGTGAAGATTATTAAAGAAGTCCAAGCAGTGGATAGGAGGAGCCTCGAATCGAATGGAGAAAAAATATTAATACGTATTGCAATAATTAATAGGCCTACTATTGTCAATCAAATTTATTTAGATCTGCTTGTTTCCAAATCGTATCTTTATCCCTTTTTCTTATGACTCGTTGGTTTCACATAGTAACCTCCTGGCAACACCCCAAGCAAATTTTTACAAACCTGTACCCAAATCAGTGTTCATAAGATGCTCAGTACGAACAAACCTCTTTTCTTGCTAAGAAACGAAACTTTTGATGTATTATTTGTAGCGTATCTCACACGCCAAATGAGCTAGATTTATTGTAATCAATGCCGCATCAGGTATGGTACTACTTTTCAGGAAAAAATCTACTAACAGTCATCAATCCTACAGCGAGTACTTAATGTTATTAAAGAAGTCCAACAGTAACTGGAAGGAGACTCGGATCGAATGGGAAAACAAGAAACACTACATACGTATTGCAATAAACAGTATACCATTGTCATCAAATTTACTTCAATCTGCATAGCATTCGTATCCAAATTAAGTCTTTCTTCTTCTATCTTAGGTCAAATTATTAGAATTGTGACAGTTTTTATTCTGCACACCATCTCTACCATTTTTGTTCTAACATTTCCAGTTCTATAAAACTGAATATAACGGTCTCTATATTGTGGTTTATTTTCCGCATCTTATTCCTTGTGTCCCCCCTCCCCCCACTCCAAGAAAGTCCCCACCTTCCCAATACCACAACCCCCCCCCCCCCCTTATTTTCACCCGGCACTAACAAATTTCAACATCCCTATAACATTTTAACACCACTTTGTTCCTTCTCTTAGCAAACATTTTCCGCAGCCGTTTTTCTGTGTTTATTCATTCTGAAAGCTCTTCCTTTTATGAGTCTTCAACCAGCTTAATTATTTACATAGTTCTGTGAAAAAAATGTTGCTCGCCTTTCTAAATTTCTTCACAAATGTCCCCTGGCCCATATTGAGCATTACCTGCTGTTCTGTTTATTTAATTCCATAGAAATAATTTTTCCATACTTCATCCCAAAACAAAGCTACATTAATTTTGGTCGTTAATATTGTGTTATCAATACAATGAGTCATTTGTTGAACATAAACACACGATTCTGCCACTAGTCTATGTTCTGTGGTTTATTTCAGTAAGACTGAAACGAGAATTCTGCGAATTACCTTATCTACAGAGAAATAAAATAGCTAAAAAAAGAAATGTCAAACACCATTTCAGATACTTGCATCAACATCTGTCTCTGAAAAGAATGTTTATCAATAATATCCTGGTGCCGTGTAACTTCACCTATTTTACCTGGTTTTATTGATATTTCCAATCAATATTCTTTTTACCTGTAATGGTAGTAATTGGACTACATCAAAATTTTTGAGTACCTACATGAAGTTAAATGTTTTGTACATTCTGAAATCACTGAAACAAAATTTCTACGTTTTATATGTAGTTATAAGTTCAGTGGCATCTACGGAAACTGAACACACATTCTCTTGAGCATGACATAAATGTTGCTGTTTTTTTATACCTCTTCACAAAAATTTTGTAATTTCTCCTCCTTTTCTTTAAGTCTCCAGTACTGGTATATAATAGAAGTAAGATCTTTAAAAAATTCATATTGTCAACCATCAGCTGCTTATTGTATTTAGAACCATAACAGTTTCGGATATTTTCCGTCATCAGAAAAGTCTGTTAAAAATTCACAATCACGAATTATACACAAGATACAATGAAATATGACATAACCGAGTAGTGTTATCCAGAAGATACTTACAAAATTAAACAGATTGATTACATTGGTGCATTTTCTGTTACCATATCTATGTCAAACGATAAAAAAATACGTAAAGTGTCACTAGACATTAGCTCTTAATGATAAATAAAACAATACCGTGCTGCGTTATAGTGATTCAGGGTCTACGAATTCAAAGAGTAAGTAACAAACGTATTTAGAACCTTGGGCGAAGCCAGGGGGATGGTTTCTGAGGTACAAACTTCTGACTTCGCCCATGGTTACTTACTTTTTGAATTGTTAGAACCTAGATCACTCTAACGCAGCCTGGTATTGTTTTATTTATCATTAAGAGCTAATATCTAGTGACATTTTATGTTTTTTATAGTTTGACATAGATACGGTAACAGAAAATGCACCAATGTAATCAGTCTGTTTAATTTTGTAAGTACCTTCTAAATAACACTGCTGGGTTTTATCATGCTTTCTTGTAACTTGTATATAATTCATGATTGTAAATTTTTTAACAGACTTTTCTGCTGATGGATAATATCCGAACCTGGTAAAGTTCTAAATAAAATAAGCAGCTGATGGTTGACAATATGCTTTTTTTTAATTATATTACGGCTCTTAACACACATCTAAGTAAAAAATTTGAAAAAAGACCATTTGTGTCCGGGGCCTGGATCGAAGCCCGGACCTTCTTCTTATTTGATAGTTGCGCTCAGCACTTGTGCCAACCCAGGAATAATTCCTTCATATTCAAAGAATATATGACATCAACTGCGAATGGGCAAATCTGAAAATGTGTACCCTGCCGGGATTCGAACCAGGGTGTCCCGCATTTTAGGCAGTTGCGCTGACCCCTACACCGCTGGGGACACAGTGATCACCGCATCTGCAAGGACTACCTAAGTACGCCTCCCGCCAGAAACAAATTCCCAGTTTCACCCTGCCCACAGTACTCAAACTCGTAGTTATGAAACTAATTCCCATAAGAGTAAGGGCCACAAACTTGCCCACCCCTCCCCACTAACTATGGGATCATTGTTTGTAACACACTTTCAAAACTATCCAAGCACGTACCCCACCCGACACAAACTTTTACATGTCCTGTTGCTTCGGAGTGGCGGAGGGATCTGGCGCGATTGCCTAGTAAGCAGGAGGTTCCGGGTTCGAGTCCCGTCCCCGGGCAAAAATTCCCATATGCTCGTGTCGCATGATTATTGCATCTACTAGCATCTGAGACTTTTAAAAAAGAAGTACAATCTGCATTTCCCTGTGCTTAGCCTATAGCGCCGCATCGTCTCCTGTCACTTCTGATTACTCGCACAGACGTAAATATTGACAGACGAGCGGATCAACAGTTGCCGGAAGGTAGGTAAGGAGAGGGCAAGAAACGGCAGAGTTAGAGGGAGAGGGGGAGGGGTTGGAGGGAGCGATAGGGGAGGAAGGAGCACGAAAGAGGGACGGGGAAGGGGGAGGCAGTCAGTCTGTGTAGGCGCGGAGTGCGCCCGTATCGAATGCGAATGGAAATTTAAATACTGGGAACGGTAATAAGAGCGTTGTCGGGGCAAAGCCCGCAGGCCGCGATGGCGAAAGAAGACCGGCTTGTTATGACAGCGGGACAAGACGGCGCGGTGCCGTGTTTGGAAAGCAGAGGGCGCCGACCATCTGGGCGAAACGCCCGCATGCCGACCCGCAGCGCAGCTGTGGCAAGGAGTGATCCACTTACCGCAAGGTGCCACCGCCCTCCTAGGTACCAGCTGCCTGCCGCCTCACTATCAGGCTGCCAGTCGGAGGTCGCGGGTTCGGGACCCGAGGAGCTTATTGCGGGACTAGCTCGCTAGACTGATGCACTCTCCACGCTACCCTATCCTGTGCAAGCCTCTTCATCTCTGCAGCAAAACAGCAACCTCCATCCTTTTGAACCCGATTACTGTATTCGTCTCTCGTTCCCCTCTGCGATTGTTAGTCCACATACTTCCCTCAAATGCCAAATTGTCGATTACTTGATAGAATGTGTCCAACCAATGAAACCCTTCTTTTAGTCAAGATATGGCCGGCCGCGGCGGCCGAGGAGACTAAGGCGCTCCAGTCACGGTTTGCACGGCCATTACGGTCGGAGGTTCGAATCCCCCCTCGGGCATGGATATTTGTGCTGTCCTTAGTCTTAGCTAGTTCATAAGTAGTTTGTAAGTTTAGGGACTGATGACCCCGTAGTTAAGTCCCATAGACTATACAAACGTTTGAACGTTTTTGATATGACGGAAATTTCTTTTCTCCACAATTCTGTTCAGTTGTTGTGGTCTTCAGTCTGCAGACTGGTTTTTAGTGCAGCTCTCCACGCTACCCTTTCCTGTGCAAGCCTCTTTATCTGAGAATACGTTCGGCAACCTACATCCCCTTTAATCTGCTTACTGTATTCGTCCCTCGGTCTTTCTCTACGATTTTTACCCCACACACTTCCTTCTAATGCTAATTTGACAATTCCTTGATGTTTCAGAATGTGTCCCACCAACCTATCACTTCTCTTAGTCAGGATATGCCAGAAACTCCTTTTATCCCCAATTCTGTTGAGCACCTCCTCATTACTTACGTGATCTACCCATTTAATCTTCATCATTCGTCTGTAGCACCACATTTCAGAAGCTTCTATCATCGTTTTCTCTGAACTCCTTATCGTCCGCGTTTCACTCACATACAATGCTACAATGCAGATAAATACTTTCAGAAAGGATTTCCTAACATTTATACTAACACTGTATGTTAACAAGTTTCGCTACTTCAGAAACACTTTTCTTCCCATAGCCATTCTGCATTTTATATCCTCTCTACTTCGACCATCAGAAGTTATCTTACTACCCAAATAACGAAACTCATCTACTAGTTTTATTGTCTCATTACCTAATCTAATTCCTTCAGCATCGCCTGATTTTCTGACATTACGCTTCATTACTCTCGTTTTACTCTTGATAATCTTCATCTTATACCCTCCTTTTAAGACACTGTTCATTCCGTTTAATTGCTTTTCCATATCCTTTACTGTCCCTTACAGAATCACTATATGTCATCCGCAAACCACAGAGGTTTTAAATCTTCTCTATGAACTTTAATCCCGTCTCCAAATTTCTCCTTGCACTTCTTTAGAGCTTGTTCAATGTAGAGATTGAACAACATTAGGTAAAGGCTACAGCCCTGTCTTACTCCCTTCCCAACAACCGCGACCTTTTCATGCCCTTCGACTATTTTTTGCTGTGTATTCCAGTCAATATTTTCAAAAGCTTTCTTCAGATCTACAAATGCTAAAAACGTAGGTTTCCCTTCGCTTTCCTTTCTGTTCATAATCTTCTCACTGATTACGCGGTCTACCTGTCCAGTCCTTACCATTCTTTTGTAGCACCAAATTTTGATATATTCTATGTTCTTCTTGTCTGAACTCCTTATCGTCATTTCACTCACGTACAGTGCTACACTGCAGACAAATGCTTTCAGAAAGGCTTTCCTAACATTTAAATTAATATCGGATCCAAACAAATTTCTTTTCTTCAGAAACGTCCTGCAGACAGGTGGAGAAGTAATCGATGAGACGTTTTAGCTATATACATCCGACATATACGCACTGCTAGTCACCGTATAGAAGTCCTTAATTTCTAAAATGTTTGTTGCCACAACTCACCTGATCATCAAAATGTAAACATAATGACATTTCGTTCATCATAAACAGATCAACATCATCATCATTAGAAACTGACTACTTTTTTCAGCGGACAGTGTGGAGCATAGTCCCCTTAATTAAATTCCTCCATGATCCCCTATTCAATGCTAACGTTGATGCCTAGTCTGATGTTAAGCCTGATACTTCAAAACCATTCTTGTCCGAATCCAAGTAAATTCTCCTTGATCTATCTCGTCTCCTCTTACCTACTCTGCAGAATCCATGAGTCTCTCAGGTAATCTTGCTTCTTCTATGCGTGTAACATGACCGCAACATTGCGCTGAAATTGGTGAGTTATACCTACAGCGAGAGTCCTATGTCTATTTGTTCGTATTACTAACTTTTTTCAGCAATTTTCAACTCATTTCTATTCTAGCCGTTTACAGAGTCATCTGTAATGAAACAAAAATATGTTTCATACAAAGGTTTCACATATTTTTTCACGGAGAATCCAGATCCTGAATAAAAATAGGTGTTCCTATTTAAGATGTCAAAATCATGCCACCCTCCCATCCTCGGGGCTGTTGCTTTATTTCCGCCTTAGAGGTGAACAACTTTTATTGCAACTTTTTTTTAATCCGATTTGTATTTTTCGCAATATTCCGAAAACTAGTTTTAAGTGCCTCACCCTGTATATTTTCTCTCCCCCCCCCCCCCCCAAAGGCAGTATGTCGAATCTTCGTGCAAAATTGTTGAACACTGCTACCGTACTACTATTAGAGCAGATTGTCCTCCCTATCCTCCCTATCCTCCCTCCCCCCCCTCCCAACACCCTCTAATCCATCTTCTTCCGGTCACACATAATTTCTTTTCCTATGAAACCGCGAGCCATGCGGCAGTGACGCAGAGTAAATAGGGTCACAACAAGCAGGCGGTGTCCTGAAGAGTGCCGAGGTGAACGTCCTGTGTCCGCTATGCGGGTCCCAGCTGCCCCCCCCCCCCGCCTTCTACTTGCTCCGCCCGCACCCCACACAACCCACAAGACGGCGCCGGTAGGCACCTGGCCTGCGATCGGGAGCATCTGCCGATCCCATCGCTCATTCCGCCCGTCTCACACACCCGTGCAGAAGCGGAGGCGTGAGTTATCCGCCTATGAATACCTCGCCAAAGACGTCTGCGACCGCACATCAGTCAAATCGTGCCCCTCCCAGAATCCGCCTGGCGAGAATGATACAGGGATCGCTTGACAACTTGACTTCAATATTTGCTGCTCCCACCCCTGAGCAAGGAACAAAGAGTTGTTTTCGAACGGAAGTAAGAATCGGCTCCGCACTTGTCGAAAGACGGACGACATAACAGAGCGCGTATTAACGAGTAATCCATAACGCCAGACAGCAGAAATCAAAGAGTATAACGGCGGCAGATGTACGAAACGCATTGTGCGGTAGGACAGATCGTTGTGCTTCGCTGCCATATCCCTCCAAAACTATATTTGCACTCGATCTCTGCAAGTTATTACGAAGTCATTACTCGACACAAGAAAATTTACTAGGAAACTTCTAAAAAAAATTAAGTTACGTGTTATTAGTCGGATCATTCTGATCCGTACTGTCTAACGCTTCGTCCGAGTGCCAAATTTCAGTGTTGTCCTTACTCCTCGTACTCCATTTTTACCCATCTCGCTTAAGGTGTGAGGTCAGGTGCATATCACTGTCCTTCAACGTGTACTGCTTTGCATACGTCATAGAGATGCTGTAAAGATGACGCACTTGTACATGGATTTTTCATCCAATGATAATATTCTTCTTCTGCTTCGTTAGGACCCTTCAGGATCACGTGTGGCTTGTTTAGCACGTCTTCTTTCTTCCCAATACCTCTTCATTATCTCACTTCTTCTGTTTCTTTCTTCTCCTATTATGATGACTATGATTTTGGTGTCCGGCCACCTGTGACCGTCCACCACCCGTTTATACTTCTCTCTGTCCTGCACCAGTGCCTGCAGATTCCTTTCTTTTATTCCTACAGTCTTCCAATCATCTCTGACTTCCTTCACTCCGTTGTTCGCCGTATGACATGTTGCATTCCATACGTTCTTAGTCAGCCTCTCATGGTCCATCCTCATGATGTGCCCAACAAATCGTAACCTCCTTTTGGTGGAGTCTGTTCATTCGGACTCCACATATATATATATATATATATATATATATATATATATATATATATATATATATATATATAACTTATATAAACGCCGATGACGGACGATGATCCTTTCTTCAGTGCGGAGGCACATCTCACATCTAGGCCCTTAGTCTTATGGTAATTAATTTACAATAATTACGAGCTTCAGTTCTAGTGAGCAGGGGTAAAGTTGAGAACTTGTATCTGAAGGGAGACGTACTTTAGTAATTCCGTGTAGGTGTCCCCAGTACAGTAAGGCCAGCGCACCTGCCTGGAAAGCAGGATACCCGGGTTAGAATCCCGGCTGGGTACACATTTTCAGCTTTATCCTTCTCGCAGTTAGTGTCACACATTCCGTGAATATGAATATGAATATTCACTATTTAGTTTCAAAGCAATGTCATTCAGTTTCGTAGAGTGGAATTCCCGGACAGAATGAATCGTACTGGAGTTATACTTCAATCCTTACATTTTTGCAATTTTTGGTTTACGTCAACTATTAATTCACTGATTGAAATGGAACTGCGCAAACAATAAGCGCCCATCCGCAACTCACACAAATCACAGACTTTGTTCTTCAATTACTCTTACTTTCCTACCACGTGTCCCCATAGTCCTGTCTTCATCATTCACAAATTGCTCGAATCATAACATGCGAACTCCCTCTACAGCACAGTCTCAGTCGAATTACGCAAAACTTTTTATTTTTCATAAATCGATGGCCGACGCCTTGCCCTTTCTATCCGCTTGATGTCATCTTTCATGTTCTCATCTTGCTTTCAATCACGTCTTTTCTGAAATCTCCTACCCGTACTGGATGCATATGAAACTTTCACCACAATCTTTACACAGTGCAGATTTCCTGCTCATTGGATGCATACGCAGTCTGTAAATAACTCGTCCTCACTGAACTGGCTCTAGCATGACACTCGAGATAGAAGGACAACAGTTCATTACTTTTATGCTTTACGAAAGTATCCTTGTCGTTTAGTGGTCAGAAGTTAACTCATCCAATTGCCTCGGCCAATATAATCGACCGCAGCAGGTTTTTAGTCCTTTCACTTCTCAACGGAAAGAAACTGAACATCTTTCGTAATCTGACAGACAGTGAAGCGTCTAACCGCCATTACCTTCACGGGGCACTACTGTCGCGTGCAGAGGAAGGAAACTTAATTATAACATTTTTCCCCTCACTTCAGTAACACAGCTAATGAAAGTTGTCACAGCTGATCATTCTTTAAGTTCAAAGATATCCGCCTTCTTAATTATGCCCTTTATTCGTCCCCTTCTTCTACATTTCTCTCGCAATGTTTTCCTTTGTAAATAACAATGATTTAACATCATTAAGATTTCCTTGTGGTTCTCCCCGGTGGTTACAGTTGTTCTCAGTCCACCACACGCTATGGTCAGGGGTTCGATTCTCGACGATAGGCATAATATCAGCATTCGCCGTCCAGGCACAAAGTTACTCTGCAGTTCCTGTA
The DNA here is from genome assembly GCA_026315105.1 of Locusta migratoria. Lineage (NCBI taxonomy): Eukaryota > Metazoa > Arthropoda > Insecta > Orthoptera > Acrididae > Locusta > Locusta migratoria. Next base: position 283,181,325 of record CM048744.1, read on the forward strand.
TTCGCTCAAAATTCGGAGAGTAATCGTACGACACATATTTTCCCAGAAATTTTTCAGTCCCATCTGCTTAGTATTTGTGGAAAAAAGTTGCCTTTCGAAAGTACTTCATTTTGACCTAAGGGTTTCTATTCTTGCCCATTCCTATGTACTTGACACCAGAGCTGCAGCAGCACCTCTTGAAGGGAGAAAAATATTTTGCGATTCGGAAAAGTGACAAAATTTGTATACGTCGATTAGTTTTACTGTATAACACATTAAATATATTAAGCGGATAATAATGACAGTGGGAACCGCCCGAAAAAATTTTCGAGCTCACCTCCTATAAGGTTAAATTCGTCATTCCTTTCGGTTTTCCCCCAACATAAGAGTACAAAATACATCATTTACGCTGTCCTACTAACGCTACTTCTATCAAAAACGTAAAGTTAGTATGTTTCATCGGTATAATGTGTGAGTAAAGGATTAATACGATTTATTTTTGTTGAATATTATCGTAACTAATGAAGCATGAAGCATTTTGTTTCGAAAATGTACATTATTTCACACAAATATTCTATAAAATGAATTACATACCAGAAATAGCTTATAATAGTGAAATGGATTTCTTTACGTTATACCGCTCTTACCAGCTAAACCATCAAAGTATTGCTTACGAGCTAGCGCCAAGCATCAATACTTGATGCAGCAATACTTCTCGCTTGTTATCAGAGAACTCGCTCTGAAAGTCTACGTATTTTTGCAGTTCTATATACTCACGTTTCCTCAGAAATGACGTCCAAAAGGCTCAGTAATAAGCCAATGAGTGTAATGATCGATTAATTTTCGCTAGGCAATTACGCATGAAAAGGGAAATATATTTCTGCACTTTTTTTTTATTTTCTTTCACCTACAGGGCTTGTCGGCGGTATAAACCTGCTCGCGAAAGACAATATCTGCAGCTAAGAGGACTTTTCTCTGCAGGTAATTACCTTTTTGTTTTAAATCTGGAAGCCACAAAAGGCAAAAATTCTTTTGATACGACGGACCTTTTCGGTAAACAACTACGTCGATCGCTGCCACACATTGTTTCGCGTACAGGAGAACTGGAAATAATAATAATAATAATAATAATAAAAGTGAAACCGTCGTCTCCTTTTCTGAAGGTCTGCCTCCGCGGCGAATCGGAAACAGCACAAAGCCCGGAACAGACAGAGAAAGAAAGAGAAATATATGAGAGCGGGTTGCCGCGGTAGACGGATTATCTGAGCGCGTTAAAACGTTTCCGCATGTAAATGTGACATATTATCATTCCGGTGTTGTGTTAAATGCGGGAAAGGAGAAAACTCGAGAGATGCGTGGCGAGAGAGGAAGGAGACAGTTAGGAGTCTCGGCTGCGAGGGAAAAAAAAAATCGCAGGCCACTCTCCCGACCGGAATCGGTTCCCAGACGTGGAGAAAGAACCACATGCGTCCTAATTAAAAACAGTGCCCGCGTTTAAGCTAATTAGTGGCAAAGTTTTGACGAGCAGCGCAGGCTGCCCGAGATGCCCGAGGGCGCGATTGGCACCTCCCCCTCCCTCCTCCCTCATCCTCCCCTTCCTCTCCCACCCCCAGTTTTTTTCTTTTTTTTTTTTCGTCTCGGTGGCCTCCCTTTTTATCAGTAACGGTAGCTTACTTACTTCGCTTCGCAGACAAGTTGGGGCGTTTTAAAGAAGAAAATCTATTGTTTGGCTGAATAATTCTAGTAAAAGAAAGATGACCAGTCAATCAAAAACCTACAGGATTACGTTTCATGCGTGCAGTAAGAGGATAATTTGTAATAAATTGGTAAAAAAAAATAACGACACAAAATTGGTCTTCAACATTTTAATATTTCACAGAGTGTCCTCTAATTTTATGTTTCAGGTTTGTATTTCCCGCGAGGTTTTTCGGGGTGAATATACTCGTATCGGACAGTACTTGTCATCCTTGAGCGATATAATGCCTGACGCATTCATAATTCCATAATAACTTCTCCTTGTCACACTGTCAAATGGTCCTGAAAATTATCCTGTAGTGCCATCAAGTGACAAAGCTTTTATCAGTGAGTATCTTCAAAATTCGCTTACAACTGTTGGCTACTTGGAACAAAATTTCGGTCGTCTTATTTACTGACACTTCTGTTGTCGAGATTTCTCATTCTGTTCCTACAGAAATAAATCTCGTGTGGAATAATAAAGAACGTAAGTGAAAATATGAGGTTGTATAGTGACCATTCTCCGTGGTGGGTTTGAAACTTATTGGTGAATGGCTGGTGAATAAAGCAATCAAACCGCTTTATTTCAATGACAAAACCGATTTTGATCTATTATGCCCATCTTTAGAGGGCTTATATTAAGGACTACATTGTCGGCAGTGATTTTTCTTGCTATGGTCCATAGCTCATAAGAGACGGTGTATAAATCACTGATGTGAAAAAGGGCAAATATTCTAAAATAATCACAGTGGAACACAAACACTTCATAATATTGTTCACTCCAAATTGAGCTTCACACGTGTGCTTTACATTCAATGTTTTAGTTTGCGCCGTTGGATAAATTTAGACCACACATTGTAGAATCAGTTTTAATAAAAGCTCGAACTAACCTTCTGTTAGATGGGTGTTTTACTTTGGTGATGAGGTCCATGCCACTGCTGTAAGGTCGTTAAAATAGCTGTTCAGTTGCTGTTCGAAAATCGTTTCGGGCACTCTCCATCATCAGACAACAAAAAGTATAAAGCGTTCATATAGTGTATGTGCTCCCATGTTTACCAAATCATACATGTGATTGCATATGCCGCAGCAAGAATTTAGTTATTTTTGTGTATACCTGACGTTGGACAGCGTCCAAAACGCCCCAGTAACAAATATTTTCGAATAGCAGATGAACAGTTATTTTAGCGGTATTTAGCCGGTGGCTTTGAACATTTTCATAATGGTCGCAGGTCCCCGAGCAACTTCATGTCGCAGCTTACAGTGCTTTACTGTTTGGTGAACTTTAACATTCTCCCAGAAATGAAACTGTTCATGAAGCAAATTAAATGATCATTTCACCTAACAGAGTTACCGTCTTTGACACTTCCATAATCTTTACAAACTATATATACTTCTTACCTTAGCAAGACAGAATATAGTATCGTCCAGTAATTCACACTCTAGAAAATTCTATCAAAGCTCCTTTACATTGGTCGATAAAAGAAGGTGAGTTTTGTTTCGCAATGGCCACCATCTTCATTATCAAAAAATTTTCATTATGGTCGCAGGTCCCCGAGCAACTTCATGTCGCATCTCACAGTGCTTTACTGTTTGATAAACTTCAACAATCTCCCAGAAATGAAACTTGTCAAGAGGCAAATTAAATGATCATTTCACCGAGCAGAGCTATCGTCTTTGATACTTCCATAAGCTTTACGAAGTTTGTATATACACTTCTTTCCTTGACAGAATTTAGTCTTGTCCAGTAATTCAAACTCTAGAAAATTCTATCAAAGATCGAGAGAAATTGTTGAGTCTCGTTTTGTAATGGCCACCATTTTCATTATCAAAAAAAAAAAAAAAAAAAAAAAAAAAAAAAAAAAAAAAATAGGAGAAGAACGCGAATTATGTTAAACCGTCTTCCGTTGTTCATCCCTTTTCCACTACGGTCGGGGGTTCGAATCCCCCCTCGGGCTTGGATATTTGTGCCGTCCTAGTTCGTAAGTAGTTCATAAGTAGTTTGTAAGTTTAGGGACTGATGACCCCGTAATTAAGTCCCATAGACTATACAAACATTTGAAAACATCCCTTTTCACTGGAAGCTGCGAAGCACAGCCGAGGTGCTTCTTTTATCACTGTCCTAAGTGTTAATACTCCGTCCTGAAATGAGCATATGGCTTTCTTGGCCGGGCTAAAGGACTCGAAAAGCCCAACAGGTGCCAACCGGCCGCCACGCCATCCTCGTCCCGAACTCTCAACGGTTGCGGTATGTTGTTTGACGTGGTCAACACCCCACACTTTTAACTGCTGTTTTGGTTTTCTTGACTTCTCACTCAAGTATCTCCTCAGTTGACCTGGCAAAGGTTGAGTGCACCACTGCGATCCGGACGGTGCCCCATCAAAGTACTACCCAAGTCCGACGCCGCTTAACTTTGGGGATCTAGCGAGAACTTGTGTATCCACTGCGGCACAGTCGTCAAGTACGAATGATGACACAGCATTTCAAAACCGCAGGAAATCAAGTTGGGAGTGTCACGCAGGAACACAAATTACCGGTCTTGCATGCGGATACAAATCTCCTCCAAGGATTCGGCGAAAGCTAGTGCCACATTTCGCGACAAAGTGGATGACATATATCAGAGCGCAGGGAGGAAAGCTTCGGCCGCAGGCGGTGATGCATGCTCGCTGGCAGCCTTCGCGGGGCGTTGTTTACCTTGCCGGGGCGGCGCCGTCTATTCCGACCGCAGCGCCGCGACGCCAAGACGGCGTCTGGCTGATGTAGGACGCCGCCTAATGCGATATTAAGTCGCCAGAGCCGGCCGTTTCTTCTCTTTCCTGGCAACCTTCCTGCTGAAGTCGGAAGAGCCAGTAATTCAGGGGACGTTTTGCTGTGAGGGTGTTTCTGCTGACGGCGACGCAGGTACATTTCAACATACGTAAAGCAGAGAATCGAAATGGTGGCCTTCTTCCAGGATGAATCTTTCACTTCGCATTGGAATGTGCGGTGCTTTCAATCCTCCTGCTAGACTGAAACTGTGGCGTCGAGATTCAGGCTAGGAATTTTGCCTTCCTCTCGTTTTGTTGTTTTGATTATATACACGGTATCTGTTCTTTCGGAAACGACCGAAAGAACCATACATATATCGTATGTATGCCTCCAACAGGCAAATTCAATTTCTGTGTGGGTGCAGAAATACGCCCGATCTACAGCGTGAATGCAAGCTGCGAACACGAAGAAGTAATGGCGAAAGGGTACTGCAATCGTAGTGTGCTATGACTTGAGAGTTTGGACAGGACGGGAAACATGCCTTGATAGCATGATTGGTACGTCGGCGCTGCACTTTTTAAGTCTCCAACCGAGCGAGGTGGCGCGGCGGTAACACACTGGACTCGCATTCGGGAGGACGGTGGTTCAAATCCACCTCCGGCCATCCAGATTTAGGTTTTTCGTGATTTCCCTAAATTACTCCAGGCAAATGCAGGGATGGTTCCTTTCGAAGGGCACGGCCGATTTCCTTCCCCATCCTTATCCAAACAACCTGAGCGTAAGCTCCGCATCTAATGACCACGCTGTCGACGGGGTTTTAAACACTAATTTTCTTTCCTTCCTGTAAGTTTTGGAAAATTATTCACGGACGCCGTTCGGCGTAGGCCTATATTTATTTATTTACCTTTGTTGCGGACCAGCTGCCTTTGGGTATATAGCTGGTCGTGATTACAAAAACTATGTGATACATTTATTCGACTGTGATACATTATTTTCTTTATACATTTACAGTAATTAGATAAAAAATACAAAGAAAAGCGTAAAAACTTATCATAAGGAAAATGGAAAGGCAACTTAAAAATATCAACTATTTTAAGAAGAGAATAATAGAAAATAGGAAAGGTTGGGTTGAGTGACACTCTGAAGAATAAGAGAGAAAAGTCCAAGGTGGGAGGCCTCGGAATTTACTTCGAGCCCTGCCATCCTGGAGTTTTCTCATTTTGAGACTCTTATGATTGGCTATATCTGTAGGTTACATTTCGCATGTGTTTACATCGTCCTCTGTGTCAGGGCTGTCATCTGTGGTGTAGTTTGTACTGTTAGTGCTTTCAGTGTCAGATTCATCATAAGTGTTTCGTCTTCTGTTGTGGGCGTTTCGTGTTGCATTACGTCTTACGTTTTGTGTGTGCTCGTCTTTTTTTTTCGTAGTGAGACTTCGTCCGTCAGCCTGTTCATTATGTCCCATCCGTTCTTATCTCGTATTAATTCGTTTAGGTCTTTAGTCGTGTCAAACATAGTGTGAGTGTGTGTTTTATAGAGCTGACAGTGTTTGACAGTGTGTTCTGGGGTCCCAATGTCTCCACACGTACAGCATGGATTGTCACCGAGACCCACACGTGTGAGGTGTGTGGGGTATGGGCCGTGTCCCGTTAGGAAGTGGATCATACCCCCCGGCTGGGATTGATATGAATCATCCGAAAACGTTCCCTTATATTCGGGAAAAAGTCATAGACACGTCTTCCTTTCTCGCAGTTTTCCCATTCCATTTGCCATGTGTCCATTCTCCATTTAATTAGTTGCCTCCGTTCTTGTCCAACAAGTTCGCGGACCTTGTCGTATTTCCCCGCTTTCGGCCAGTACGTAGGCCTATATCTACATAGATACGGCGCAGGACACCGTGAGGTGCTTGGCGGTGGGCACCTTGCACTTGTCGTAGCAACGTCCCGCACACCTCGGCCGCTGGAGCCCCGCTGGCCTGCGGCGGCTGTTTTTCCAGGCGCGGCCGTCCCGCCTCCTTGGTCCCGGGCTGCCGCCTCGGCGATAGGCGCTATCTTGGGGCGCAGTCTTCCGCCGCGCGCCGCCGGTCTTGGCCGTATCGCAGAGCGCACGCAGCCGCCGCTGTCGCCTCCTGTCTTACGGCTCGTCGGCGCCTTCGACGGCTGCCGGCGTTGCCATGTCACTCGCACGACTCCGCTGTCCGGGGAATGCAAACGAGAAGCCAGCCAGCATTCCTCCTCGGCCCATTAACGCGGGACGACTTCCATCAAAACTGTGAAGGCTCTGTTGATATATTTCCGATAAGATTCTGCTCAGTGTAGATGAAGGATTTGTTGATAGACTACGGAGGATTGACAGAGGAGGTAGCGAAGATCCAAACAAGTGCAGCAAGCACTGTTATCCGTTCAATTAGAAAGTGCGTAAGCGCCATGGAGACATCAATCAACTCGAATGGCAGACGGTGCAAGAGAGGCGTTGGCACCACGTATGGAGTCCTGTCAAAGAAAATGAAGTCGTATTACTTGTTGGGCTACTGTCTTGGTTTCCTTCGCCTTTCTTTTGTATAATTATCTTCCTGAAGTTTCGCCAGCGCCAGTGGCTGACATTGTCAAAACTCACGCTCTATTGCTGATGGTCCACTACCAGCAATGGAGCGTCAATCTTTGACAGTGCCACCCGCTCGCATTGATGAAACGTTTGAAAGACCGCCAAACAATTGTCAGCGGAAGAACTCAAGACAGTAGCCAACACGTAATACGACTTAAGTTACTTTGACAGCACTCCATACCGTGATGCTGAACACCTCTCTTGCAACTTCTGCCAGTCGAGTAGATTAATCTCTCCATGAAACTTTCGCCCTTTCTAAATGAACAATAACGGTGCATGCTACACTTGATTGGATATTGTCTATCTCCTCTGTCCATTCTCCATCTATCAACAAATCCTTCATTTTCACTGAGAATGTCAATGCCGTGAGCGAATCTTATTATCCTCGATCTTTTCATCCTCAATTCATGAATATATTTGAGACTTTGTTCACTGTCTCAGACCCTTAGTTGCCTTCTGACTGATTTGATCAGCTTCTTGATGCATTTCTCTCATCCGTCATCACATGTATCTCAGACGAGCATAATACGTCCTCAGTTACTTTCTGTTTTACCACGTCTGTCTTCCACTACAAGTTTTACCCTCTACAACTCTCTAGTAACCAAACATATTATTGATCCTCTGCTATTCCTTATTTACATAAACGATTTAGGGGAAAATCTAAGTAGCTCTCTTAGGTTGTTTGCAGATGACGCCGTCATTTACCGTCTAGTAAAATCATCTGAAGATCAAAACCAACTGCAGAACGATCTGAATAAGATATCAGTATGGTGTAAAAATTGGCAATTGACTCTAAATAATGAGAAGTGTGAAGTCGTCCACATGAGTACGAAAAGAAATCCGTTAAACTTTGTTTACAACATAAATCAATCAAATGTGAAGGCCGTAAACTCCACAAAATACCTAGGAATCACTATTACTTCAGACTTAAACTGGAAAGAACACGTAGATAATATCGTGGGAAAGGCGAACCAGAGACTGCGTTTTATTGGCAGAACCCTTAAAAGATGCAACAGAACTACTAAAGAAACTGCCTACACTGCGCTTGTCCGTCCATTTTTGGAGTATTGCAGCCCAGTGTGGGATCCTTATCAGGTGGGTTTGACGGAGGACATCGAAAGAGTCCAAAGAAGGGCAGCTCGTTTCGTATTGTCGCGATACAGGGGAGACAGCGTTACGGAAATGATACAGGATCTGGGATGGGAATCATTACAACAACGGCGCTTATCGCTGAGGCGTGGGTTACTTGCGAAACTCCAATCGCCAACATTCTCCTCCGAATGCGAAAATATATTGTTGACTCCCACTTACATAGGTAGAAATGATAATCAGAATAAAATAAGAGAAATCAGAGCTCGAACAGAGAGATTCAGGTGTTCTTTCTTCTCGCGCGCTATTCGAGAATGGAATGGGAGATAAATAGTATAATTGTGGTTCGATGAACCCTCTGCCAGGCATTTAAATGTGATTTGCAGAGTATCCCATGTAGATGTAGATGAAACATCTTACCATACGCTCTAGCATGAAATTTCCAACTGTGCACCAGACCAGTCCTCGAAGTCAGGACTTATTCCCTTTGCGATCAGAGACCCTACTCAATGAACTACTAGAGTCACGGTGGCCGAGAGCACTGCGGCGCGCCAGTCACGGTCTGCACGGCCACTACGGTCGGGGGTTCGAATCCCCACTCGGGCATGGATATTTGTGCCGTCCTTAGTATAAGCTAGTTCATAAGTAGTTTGTACGTTTAGGGGCTGATGACCCCGTAGTTAAGTCCCATAAGCTTTACAAACATCTGAACATCTCTTAGGTGGAACAACATAACGTGATTTGCAACATACACAAACCAAACTGTCTTTTTTTTTCCCTTGCCTCACTAGCCTACGTTTTTATCTTAAGTTTATCGCTAATTTCATTTCTAGTTATCGACATTACTTTCGTCTGGCGGGAGGAATGCTAGAGTAGTCGTGATGATTACTGTGTTCGGATGTCGTAGTGGTCACAGCGACTTTCTGTTATGGAGGAGACTCGGGTTCGTATCCCGCCCTCGCACAAATTTTGAACTTTCCCCCAATTGATTTAATTCAATGAGAACTTATGCCGTAAGTTCCCGTGTGTATTCATTACAGCTACTCATTTTCCACGTATTGTTATATTATGACAAATGCTATATCATTGTGAAATGGTGACTGGAAACAGCTATATCGAATATTTTCTCTCGGTTTTCACGTCGAGCTGCAGTCGACGGCCTTTAAGTATGACTACCATTTCTACTATTGGTATCGTCTCGAGTTGACACCCCTGAAGGATCTGCAAAGTTAGGTAGTGTGTCGGCAGCGAGGGAACAGCACGGCTAGCGCACCAGCGGATGGCTCGGTGCATCGGCCGCGGGCAGCGTACCACGTGACAGCACAGTACAGCACAGCACAGTGGAGCGATTTGGCGGCGACCGCGGAATTATGATAATAAGCCGCGAGCAGGCCGCAGCGCCATCGACCCGCCGGCGGCAAATCAGCCACCGCGATACGCGACACCCATCCGCCGCTCCCATTCACCAGAGCCGCGCTGCTGTGCGTGTGTCTATGAACGGGTGCTAGCCGCACACGCCGCTTGCCGGAATGCGGAAGTGCCGCACTGGGTTACACGGTACTCAGTTGATCACGTTCCTGGTAGTACACTATCTGTGTCATCGGAGTCTTCAGCGCCGTTGCGGTATAAAATTATCTCGGTTTACAAGCCGCGTCGACAGTGAAGGCTTTGACGGCAGGAGTTGTCATTACTTGAAACTTCCGGACTGGGATGCTGTGGTCTTTCCGTAAGACTTTCCCCCTGACTTTTCGCCTTCTACTGCGGAAGGTATCCGCAGAGGTGAAGGAGAAAATTGCAAGTAGAGACCGAGTGAGCACCGTATATATTAGGCCATCCAGATGGCGCCACTGACAATCACATGACGTCGCCTGCTCTATGGATTATTGTCAACATTCTCGATTGAAAATAATCGATTGTCATTTTGTCGCAACAATGTTGATATCCAAATTTTATCCACTTCAACACCTTCCGCATTCCTGTAAAAATTATTTCGGTGTTCGAAAAGCTCTGTGGACCCTCTGTACATATGTACAACTTACTCTAAGGACAACATACACCCATGACGAGGGAGGAGTCGAACCTCCATCGGGGAGCGGCCGTGCATTCCGTAATATACCGCCTTATACCACGCAGCTATTCCCGAAGCTAACTTCTTCCAAAGGTGATCCACCGCAATCATGTCGTGACTTTTGACTGGCCAATACATGTCCCATATCCGGAATGATGATGTCTACAGATGCTGCTGCTTGTCATGCTGGCTCAACCAACCACCGTCTCCAAACTTTTCCTTTGCTATACACAATTCACAACGCTGTAAAATGTTTTCTTATGCTTGCTCACACAGCTCTTTCCTTGAGAACAAAAAGGAGACCACACCTTGATTAAGAGTAACGCCTCCTTACCGATAGAATACCTGCTCCATACTTCACTGTGGACACTTCTCATTGTGGAAGGTAAACTTCCCCAGGCGTTCTCCAAACCCCATCTCAACCATCTAATAGTCACAGGGTACAGTGTGATAAATCACACAACATTTCCAGTAATTCGCTCTCCTGTAGTGCAGTTCATTACACAGTACTAAGCGTCTCTTAACACTCACCATAGAAGGAGCAGTTCGGCCACTGTACGTCATTGTTTTCTAACTTCCCACGCACTGCTAGTAAGACTTTGGGACTCAAAATTGATTCCTTCCGTTGATTTTGTGCGATTTCTTAACAACTACCCCACGCAGATCCCGACGAATCTTGTACACGTACAAGACCGGCCCACTGTTGGTTTATCTGTGGCTTTTTTCGTTTTTCCACTTCACCAGCTGTCAACTTCGTGACGGTCTAAAACTACTGAAATGACCCTGATATATTTGTTACCGTGGTGTCATATAGTGTCACGTTTACAGTCACTGAGCTCTCCTTACCAAACCTTTCCCTGTTACTGCTTATCTACTGGCTTCAGTGTACTACCCTTCCCAATTTATACTGCCGGTTCTGTGTTACCTTCGCATCACATAGGGATTCCGGATATTTGGTGGCACAGAGTGTAATGGTCTCATTTCGGATGCGTAACCTTCCGTAGCACGCACAGTTCATTGTGTTAGGTGCTGATAATATATTCTCATACACCAAAGCTGAGATATGCTCCTTATTCTAGGATCATACGGTGTGCTGCCAGCTGGAATTATACTGTAGCAGCGACGCGTGAACTGGGCTTTGCGTCGTTTAGAGGGCTGTGCATTAAGTCGACCTCGGAACAAACGCCACCGGGGTTCGAACCTTGAGCCCCGTGCAGCGGGGTGGCGTTGATTGAGCCGGGTACAAAGGCGCCCCCTCCCCCACCTCGCTTCCTACATACTTGAGCACTCAGCAAAACCCAGCGCCACCGAATGAGCCACGCACTAGAATTTGCAAATGCAGTCGCAGCCTCCACACGCGACGTACTCCCATCTGACGTAGTGACGAGACGGCCAATACTCCAACTAAGGAGGTTTCGCCGGAAGGCAAAACTGCTGGCTGCGGTACGGAAAGACAGTACGACGCGGAGGTATCTTCTTTTGATTCGCGCACTAAGTAAACAAACACGGTGAATACGTTTTCGTATTTTCTCCACTTCGCTTTTGGTTTTTCCACGGCATTTAGCAATTTTTCATTTTCTCTTTTTCCTTCATTAATTACTCGCCTATTTCCCTTTTCCTGGAAACGCTTGAGAATTAAACAAAATTTCTGACTTCGCTTTGTATCGTGAATTCTTTACATACATTCTTGTAAATTACCATCTCTTTGACATAGATTCGTTGCTTACAGTTGTTACTGTTTTAAATATCACTAAAAAATTTATGGTACTGTTGTACATGTAGACTACTTGACTAAACAATGAAGATCGTTAGTCGCTTTATTCTCTTAGTAGGGAGATCGAGCAAGGATTGTACAAAGCCTCAAAAGTCACATGTGATTTTCAAACCGGTAATTAAAGTAAATAATTTCTTGCGATCAAGTGTCAACAATCCTTTACAGAAGTTTCACTTAGTGCAACATATGTTTAAATTGTAAACGTTGACACAGTTCAGTTGTACAAGTCAGTTGCTGATATAGGATGCTGATTTGAATGAACATGTCGCACTTGCAAGACTCTGAACCCTCTATCCGAGAAGAATCAATTATCTACGGAACTGTATGTGTCTATTTATTCATCATCACTTAACTTTCTTTTCGCTTAAATAGATAACATCTGTGACTATAACTACGACCAAGAAGTTAAAAAAAATTGTACGACTAGCACCAATAGACCAAAAATGATGAAAAATGTCAATAATAATTTATCCATTTTATTATTGGATTGTTGAGCTACATGGCTGTGGATTAGGTTTTAATATTTTATTTTAATAAATTTTACGAAGAGTTACTTTTTTAATGTGTTTTATTTAGCGAAGAAGCGTTTCGGGTGTTCACACATCTTCAGCTGGCGTAATTACAATTTTGTTTCATGCGTAGATGTCAACATCAGTTTGGGAGCTGCAGAGGGCAATCTCCTCTGCATATTGGTTGGTTGCTGGATTTATTGAAATAGTAATAAAAATCGGTGAAGAATTTGCGAGACGGACGTTAGAAAATTTGTCGAAGGGGAAAAATGATTATGTAAAACTCTGTCGTAAGTACTTAAAAACAGAGTGTACACCCTCAATGGTTAACAAAGAAAGAGTCGACTGCGGTGAACTAGTTTCAGGGTGACGTGAGCGGCGGTGGGGAGCAGACGGAGTCTGCAGACTTAGTCAGTTGCCGGCGCCGGCGCCGGCGCCAGAGACACCCGGCTCAGCCCGGCATTAGCCGCGACCCACAATAGCGGGCCATCCAGCCGTCCTCAAGACAAACAAGTTACCTACTTGCCGGCTCTCGAGCCGTCTGCGTGCCGCTAACGATTACTGCTAATTGCGTTAATAAGCCGCGAAGGAGCTGGGAGATGCCGCATTGCTGCACGGCCCAGGGAAGACGGGCGAACAAGTGGGGGGGGGGGGGGGGGGGGAAGCTGTGCCGGAAACTTGGCGGCGTCTTCCGGACGAGGCGACTGTCTGCGGCCATCTGCCTCTCCAGACGACGACGCTGCTGAGACACTTGCCGACCGGCAAACAAGTCCCTCTGAGATGGCTCATGCCTCTCTTCCGAGTTTGTTCAAATGTTTGTATAGTCTATGGGACTTAACTATGGGGTCATCAGTCCCTAAACTTACAAACTACTTATGAACTACTTACGAACTAGGACGGCACAAATATCCATGCCCGAGGGGGGGGGGGGGGGATTCGAACCGCCGACCGTAATGGCCGTGCAGACCGTGACTGGAGCGCCTTAGTCCCCTCGGCCACCGCGGTCGGCTCTCTTCAGTGGCGCAGGGATGTAGGTAATTTATTCTTCTGGGGGATGTTACTTCTCCAGTACGAGAAGTTCATTCGGATGACTATCGAAAATATCTGCAGCCGCCGTGGTGGAATGGTCGAGCGATTTAAGGCGCCTCAGTGCCGAGCGCGCGGTTGCTCCCCGTCGGAGGTTCGAGTCCTCCCTCGGGCACGGGTGTGTGGGTTGTCCCTAGGTTAGTGTAAGTATTTCGTAAGGCTAGGGACTGATAACAGCATTAGTTACGTCCCATTGATTTACAAACATTTGAACTCCACTCTAAAGAGTGTAACTAATAATAGAGGAAATAGTACAGGATATGTGGCAATTTACCTGTGCATAAATTTTCTGTTAGCTCTGGTATTCGTCCCTATCGTAATATCAAAGTACTGTATCACTGGTATCAACTCACGATCTGATATATAAAAGTCCCTAAATCCTCAAAATTTGACGTTGAAAAATCTCTTTCTATATGTTAGCCAAGTGAATTCAGCGATGTGGATATGTTAAAATAAGTAATCTATTAATTGAAATGACATCTTTTCATTGTCAGAAGCCTTCGTTCCAAGGACTGGTGAAGGGTAAGAACGAAGAGACAATCACTATAAAAAGACTAAAAACACATATTACTCTGAGGTGTTCCAAGCGAGTCACTGTTTAAAGAAGCTGCCTACGTAGAGGCTGCCTACTTATATTACCTAAGCAACACCATTAAGACAGTGATGAGCTTCGTGATGTAATTTCTGAGCAGCACACCACTTTAACGAGAAGATTAGTTTTTATTGTATTGGTGTGAAAAAAAAGCTAATTTCTTTTTTCTGTCCTAAATTATTACGTAACAAAGTTGAGACTTTCGTCTGAGGCGACGTTCCATGCACCGTGACCTAAACGAGCTGCGTTCTAGCCATTTTGGTGGCGTTCTGTCAATAGGCCCCTCAGGAAACCTTGCCAGTGGCATTCTCAGTACTCGGGGATACTCAAACAGAATCGCTGGCATGCGGCGCAGGAAGCATCGAAGCAAATATGGAGGCAATATCGGGACTAATATCGCCGGTACATGGGACGTGAGAGCGATCGCCGGTCCTGATCCTCCCAGATTAAGGTCCGCAGCGTTCCCCGGCTGCCTCAGGGACCGCGGTTTGAATCCTGGCCGCGGGCTTTTAATCCGTCCCCACTGGGGATTGTTCCCCACGAAATGACTCCAGCTGTGTGCGTGGTAGGAGGCACCGATTGGTTTCAAATAGCAGTTCCAGTTATATGTGTTTTTTGGACATGGAACACATTTCCAGAGAGAATTCTAGACGATGCAAAGCATACAACGTCTCAAGAAAAAGATACCACATTTCTGTCAAATCCGGATGACTTTGTTGGTTGATACAGGTATCTCGTGTGTTTCTTCGAGGTTATATCTTGAAAACTAAAAGAATGTCAGACGCTGAGATTTGAGTTTTACACAATGATAGGTTTGATGATTAAGGAGTTGGGCTTGGGTAAATGAGGATAAAGATTCAAGTCCAGGTTCAGTCTATATCGCACAATGGTTGAGACGATTTCTTGAAACAGACTACGTTTACCACAATGCACTGTCTTTGATCAACTGTGAAAACATAATTTATTAAAGTTTCTAAAATATGTAGAGTACATGCGACGACATAATGCTCTCATAGGTCATAGATATGATGGAAATATATGCGGCAATTACGATGTACAATTTTAAATCAAGATCTTTATCGCGATACAAATGGTGAAATAACATAATACTGAATTTGCTATTACTCGTTCTAATAGATATTTCCTTACATTCAATAGCGTTCTACAGTGTTTCATAATATATCACACATATATATCTTATGTTGATTAGGCCTATAAATTAAACAGCATAATTGATGACAGCAATACAACCCTTAGGCTTAGACCAATGACGTCATATCTGAATGTCACAAGATACGCTTTGTAGGTATACCATCTAGCAAAAATATTTTCAAATGTTTGTATAGTCTATGGGACTTAACTACGGGGTCATCAGTCCCTAAACTTACAAACTACTTATGAACTACTTACGATCTAGGACGGCACAAATATCCATGCCCGAGGGGGGATTCGAACCCCCGACCGTAGTGGCCGTGCAGACCGTGACTGGAGCGCCGGCCGGCACCAACTAGCAAAACAAACACTTATCAACGAACAGAAACATACGAGATAAAAACGTAATACTTACGTGTTGTAGATAATAAATAATTTGTGATTATTCTCGTAAATTACAGATTACCGCCACAGAATGTACCATCGATCACAGGTCTTACGCCAAAAATTCGCGCCTTCGGCGCTTAATTGCGGAAAAAAATGTTAACCTACATCTAACTATCAGAAAGAGCCTACAGATCACTTTTTCAACACAAAATCTATAATCTATGTTCCGCTTGTAAACAAACTATTTTCCTTAACTCAGATATGACGCCATTGGTTAAATCCAACGGGTCGTATCGGAGGCCTCAATTGACCAATTAAAGGAAATGATTCACAGACTTTTACAAGTCGCAAACGTGCCTGCTGGATGTATATAGACGGAAACACGGTATGAAAATTTGTATCAAGGCGGGGATTCGAACCCTGGTCTCATGGTCAATAGTTAGTTCCTTTTACCACTATTTCTGGCTGGCGTAGTGGTTAACATAACTACCTTGCGAGCATGATACCTGGGTTCGAGTCCCGGGCTCGGTACAAATTTTGATACGGTGCCCCAGTCTATATATATCGATATGACGATTAACTGCTCGAGGCGAGATAATTCTGCCCTCAGAGGCGTCACCCATTCCTTGCTGAGCACAGCCTCGTTCAGTGTCAGAGGTAGCCTTTTACCTGTCGGCTGTGCAGGAAAGGGCAGACAGCGCATGGCGATGGTGGCCCGCGGACCAGCGCGGCCGCTGTCGGTGTCGGTGTCGGTGTGGGGCTATTGATGTGTGCGTGGCGCCCCGGCGCTATTGTTTATGACACTTGCCGGTGTATCGACCGCGCGCCGGGTCGCTTTGTTTGCGACAACACGGGATTACTGGCGCGCAAATTGACTGACACACACAGCGCCACAATAGTCGCCGCAGGTGGGCGCGCCGCCACGTGGGCTCCACGTGGTCGCCGGCTGTCAGCCGAGACTGGCAACGCTGCCGTCACGCACAGGCCTTCTGTCCTACTGTACTTTCCCAGACTCACTACTCTCTTTACGTTTTCTATCATAAGCAAGGAATGTAGATAAGGACCATTTGCGTGTTTATCTATAAGTAGGCTGTCCGCTGTGGCCGAGCGGTCTGCAGCGCGCCACTCACGTTCTACACGGCCACTACGGTCGGAGGTTCGGATCCCCCCTCGGTCATGGACATTTGTGCCGTCCTTCTTATTAGCTAGTTCATAAGTAGTTTGTAAGTTTAGGGACTCATGACCCTGTAATTAAGTCCCATAAGCTTTACAAACATTTGAATTACCTACAAGTATGCAGACACAATTTGACGAATGAGCCGCATTTTTGTCAGAATAGTCGTGATTTACTGCCTGATTTCCACCGTGACTATTGAACTAATGAATACGACGGGGTGGATCAGTAGCTCTGAACTTCGATGACTACTATGCCGCGGTGGAGTAGCCGAGCGGTCTAAGGCGCCTCGCTGCGGAGCACGCGGTTGGTCACCGTCGGAGATTCGAGTTCTCCCTGGGGCATGGGTGTGTGTGTGTTGTCCTTAGATTAGTTTAAGTAGTTTGTAAGCTACGGGCTGATGACCACGCAGTTTGGTCCGATAGAATTACAAACATTTGAACATTTGATGACTACTATGAGCAAGCGGTGTATAACTGATTATCAACGTCGATCGACGTCGCTTAGAGATCTTACAACGGTTTGCGATATTCCGCCATTTGACAACGCTTGCCAAGAATCAAAAGAAGAACTTTTAGATTATTTTCAGCGACATTACGAACAATTACAGGGAAGAAGGACCAGGTTTAACGTCTCGTCAACATCGTGGTCTTTGGAGAAGGAGCACATGACCCGATACTTGTTTCGTGCGTGGGGAAGGAAACCAGCCGTACCCTTTGGTAGCAACTATCGCGGTATCTGCTTGGAGTGATATGAGGAAATCACGAAAACGCCGGAGAGAATGATCGGAGGCGGGTTTGAACCGCCGGCAACGCAGATGGAAATCCAGTGTGTTTACCACTGCACAACCTCGCTCGGTTTTTTTCGGTTAGAGCTGTAGTCCCTACAGTGATATTTGTTCAAATGTTTGTAAAGTTAAGGGACTTAACTGCGGGGTTATCAGTCCCTAAACGTACAAACTACTTATGAACTAACATCCATGCCCGAACGGGGTGGGGGGGAGGGGGGATTCGAACCCCCGACAGCGAACGGCCTCGCGCATCGGAGCATAGCGCCTCAATGAGCTTGGCCGGTCCGTCGCGGTGGTGATCTTTGAAGCTATAGTACACGTATTTCCTTGTTCTTATACAATGAATGATAACCAATGAGTTGTTCGCCCTGCGTGGTAGCTCGGCACAAAACAGTCCGACAGTACTCAGTTTAGTGGAAGAAATTCGAAAGCTAGCTTTATAAACAGTTTAGAATTTAGCTTGGTTGTACACCTGTTCAGAAGGGAATAGTTTCCAGAGGATTAAAATAAACGCTAAAGAATTATTTTCTTCACGAAAGGTAAAAATTGTCCAAAATATGTTTAAATCATTTTTATTACCAAAGTGACCGAACTGCTGAGGTGTCCCTAGGTTTACAACCTACTTTAACTAAAAAATTTTAATGATTCTAAAATTTCTTATAGGTTGCTGGAATAATCTCTTAGTTGTTGAAAGTAGATTATTTATTTTAGTTACACAACATCTGTCGGGCTTAGCCCTTCATTTGGTGACCTGTCAATAAAATACATGTACAACCAGGACTATATACACAAACTTAATTGCAATTTATAATTAAAATACAAAATATTGTTATATAGTAATTCATTTTACACAAGGAACACAGAGGCATTTAAATCTGTAATTAAAAATACCGTTGTTATGTAGTGCCATATAAGAGTGAACCTCAAATGATGTCAAGGCTTTCAGTCTAAAATAAGCTACTTTAACCAACTTGCCTAAGGACAACACACACACACACACACATGCTCGAGAGAGGATTCGAACTTCCGACGGTAAAATCTATCGTCAGAAAAGCGGATGTAAAGATGAATCCGAGATAGCAAAAACTGCACCATTCGTTCTTTACATCACTCGAACTGATCTCTTTGCACGTAAGAAAGAAGCGACGTTTGACTACAGTACATTAATGAATTTGTTGGTTTCGCATTTCTTGGTACATTACAGAGGAGCTCCTTCAATCGATTATGCCAGTGGCTTGGCGTAAGACGCCCGGAGGAAACGGATACTGACCGATAGCGTGTGAGAATGGGCGCTGACTAATGTTGCGTTCAATACGGAAATAACGGAAGTGGTGGCGACGCTTGCAACACAAATCTGTATGCGACGCGCACATCTGCGGCACTTAACAGTGAATCGTGGCAGTGAGAACGCAGCTCCTCCACATTCCACAGTGACACTTAATTTGCCAATCGCCGATATGATTAAAGTCTACAGGCAGGACAATACAACCGACTGCTGTCTCGAAACATTTTTCTTGGTCGTGAGGACATCAGGTAGGCTACATCATACCGCATGTATTTCTGAGATTTAGTAAGAGTCTTGCAACGTGGTTTATACATTGTGTAAGCAGAAATACACTCTACTAGTGATACATACTTGGACAATTTGTGTGTGTCCCACTTAAAAATCACCAGAAATATCACTGAAACAATAATAGTTATTGCAAGATAACTTCCATTGGCATGAAAATATGAAATTAAATACCTTAAGACATTCTAAATCTTAAACAAACATTATTTTTAACACAAAATTGTGAATTTTTCAATGGACACCCAACATAATTTCTTAAGAAATCAATAGAATGAAAAATGATGTTTTTTGAATCGCAATAGATCAATTACATCTCGAAACAATATGAAGCGAAGTTGACGCTTGAAACAAACGACTGAAATACGAACTTCACGTTGCCAGTAATAAATCTGCGCGCTTCATTTATTTCAAGTGTCAATCTCGCTTCATATTTTCTCGAGATGTAATTCAATTTTTTGTGATTTTCTTGCTATTGATTACATAATAAATAATATGGGGTGCCACCATTAAAAAGAAAAAAAGTTTGTGTTATAAATAATAAGTGTTTAAGTTTTAAAATGTCTCATAGCATACATTCATAAGCCCCTGTCGTGCATTCATGGCCGTGAAAGTCGTTTTCAGTCACTACTATTGTTTCAGAGATATTTCGGGTGAAACGTTTAAACGAGACACCCTGGGTATTGGGATAATAGCAAACAATTTCATTCGTTACTGAAAATGGAATTATCATAATGTTGAAAACGATTGCGAATTAAAATTAACTCACAAGCGTACGGCTGTTTAGTTTCGTCGTTTCAAAGAATTTACGCCCAGCTAAAGACTAACGCCCGTGCAGTGACGGATCAGATAGCTTTAATCTCACCGCTATAAATCCCCGATGCTTTATCACTAGACTGTGAATCTTTAGGTTAAAACCTATTCTTTTCCTGAGTTCCTAGTTGCAAATTAATTTGTACTTAGACATTTAATGATGAATTAAAACCGAATCAGCTAATTTTATAGGCCCTAAAACAGCCTATTTCCACATTAACGCATATCTTCATCTAATTCAGCTGTAAAATCCTAAAGGGCTTCTAATTCTGCTATTTTAAAAGGACTTGCTTCGAAAAATCAAAGGTGGGAATACTGAAATCGATATTTAAATAACATGTAGTGGTATGCATTTGTGCCGGCAGAGTTAATGTTGCGTAAAAATTATATGGACTCAGCTTACACGGACGCACTGCAAAGAATCCGACAAGGTATTGCGGATTCTTGCATATGAATTTCTATACATGAAACTACTGCAAATTCAAAAACTTTTGTTGGCAATTCAGACGTAGTTGCGACATCCAGAGCTTATTTGATTTGTTCAAAGCAAAGGTCAAAAACTAAAGTACAAGTAACAATACACCTTCTGAACATTCCGTTGAAGGTGCTATATTCAAATGGCGTAGATTAAAATAAAGCTTTGAAAAATGCAACACAATTACTGGAAGAGCCCACAGTTCAGCGGGGCTTGGTTTACATTACAGCCAACTGCACATTTATGGCTACAGTTATTTCCGAATTAGAAGGCTCAGGTAAACCAATCTATGACAATATTGCTTTTTCCGGAGGAAGTGAAAAGGAAAATTAATGAATCTCAGGTAAAGTGGGAGTAAAAGTATGAGAAAAAATTCGGAAGGTTTCCAGAACAACACCGTCGTGAAGGTCCTATACGGAAAATCCAGTGCCACTGGATGCAGCATGTCTGTCAAAAATGTACCGAAAGTGAAGTACGGCACATCCTCGGCATTTCGTGGGTGTTTTCTGTAAAACCTATAAAAAGGTTTCAGTCATTTATTGTGAAGACACTTATGACCTGAATGTTTGAACCAATTGCTTATTTATTGTTTGCTAAATTGTATAGGCCTATTTACATGTACATCAACAAGTGTCTGCTGATCTGTATCGTATTTTAATTTTCGAAAACTTTAAAGGTTTGGTGTCAGTGTGATCATAAAAAATTTTGCTCATTAGTCAACTCTACGTATTTTACAATTATATATTTTTAACGATTTGCGACCACTTTTGGCTTCATTGTACTAGGTTTGGATGTAATACCAATGTGTGGCGAATGAAAATTTGTGCCCGGCCGGGATTCGAACCCGCCAGAGAGGACACAGTGAGCACCCCCACTGCAGAGTACTCTTCCCTGCACATCTCCCGCCACACCCAAATCTCCATTCGCCACACGTCTCTTTCCTATGCTGAGGCTGTGGCAATAGGAAAGAGACAGTGTGGCAAATGGAGATTTGGGTGTGGCAGGAGACGTGCAGGCACGACTCCTCTTGCAGTCGGGTTGGTCACTGTGTCCTCTCTGGCGAAGTGGTCAACGCGTCTGCCTAGCAAGCAGGAGATCCCGGGTTCGCATCCCGGCCGAGCACAAATTTTCATTCGCCGCACATTGGTATTGCATCTAAACCTAGTACAGTGAAGCCAAAAGTGATCGCAAATTGCGATTTATTTCACTACGTTTTTTACTTTGTTTATTTCATCTGATGAATTCTTTTCAGAGCCTATTTTAGATTTTATTTTGCCTAAATGAGGTAATGGAAGAGCCTATTTTAGGCGCCTAAAATACTCTTTTTACGGCCTAAAAATCCACGGTCTATTTATCAAGCTCGACAGACGAAAACTTGGCTGTTTTTCGGCGCAGCATTCGCCAGTGCCGCCCTGAAACACGAATGGGCAAAATACTTTCAACGAAACGGTGACTCACCACGTATAAGATCAGCGGATATCAGTTACATTAATGCTTCTTTGATGTCCCTGTAGAGACCAGGCGCCACACGACACGCATGTCAACAAAAAAAGCGCGCAGCACACGAAATTAACGGCAGGGAGGTGCGCGTCTACTTGGCAGCGGAAAGCACGCGAGAAGCGGGCACGTGCGTGATTTCCGCATGTGGCCGCGCTTGCCTTAAGCGCCATATGTGCGGCGGAGACACGCGAGCGACGCGTGATGGCGCACTGCGACAGATAAGAGATAGCGGCCGCCCAGGGAAGGCAGCAGGTGGCGAGGGTCTGCGCGCCCGACACAGACACCTGCCACGGGCCGCCCTCACTTCTCTCTGTGCAGCCGCGCACTTTGCCCGTTTACCATCCCGCTAGAAGCGTGGTCATTAGTAGAAATTAGAATTTTTGTTCAGTCTTTATTAAAAAATTTTCAAACTGGGTGTGCCGAGCACTAAGGGTGTTGCGAGACTAGCAAAAGTGTAACTTACTGGCAGATGAAAATTGCGTGTCAGATCGAGATTCGAACCCAGGACCTTCGCCTTTCGAGGGCTCAAATGTTTGTAAATCTATGCCAGGTAACTATTGTGGTTGACAGTGCCCAGGCTTACAAACAACTGAAACTAATTTAAACTAATCTAACCTCTTCATTCCTGGAAATATTTTCCAGTTTTTTTTCCTTTGCTTTTTTTTCATTAATAATACTCCAGAAAGGCCTAAAATATTTAAAAGGTTCCTGCCTCATTATATTCTACAAAAACTCATATATCCTATAGCAGACATCGGGACACTACGTACCTTAACAGTCAGTATGGGGTGTGACATTTAACTATGCAGTTTATGTTGATATGATTTTATTTATTTGTGTTAGTAATAGTGTATACTGATTTTATATTAACTAAAGAGTTCCATAGATATTTGAGTGCTCACATAGCCAAGAAACCGTCCATTCTGTCAGCCTTCTTAGCACTGTTGCAGAGTGAAGAACGGGCAAGCTAGTGTGACATTTTATGCTTCAACATGTGCTGCCATCTTCCGTTTATGTGTTGCGATGCGTAACGCTGCATTTAATGTTCAAATGTTTGTAAAGCTTATGGGACTTATTGCGGAGTCATCACTCGCAAGCTTACAAACTACTTATAAACTTCGTTGTACTAAAGACAACACAAATATCCATGCCCGAGGCAGGATTCGTCCTAAAGATAACACAAATATCCATGCCCGAGGCAGGATTCGAGCCCCCGACGGGGAATGGCCTCGTGCATCGGAGTATAGCGCAAATTTTCAAATGTTTATTAAACTTAAAGGACTTAACTGCGGGGTCATCAGTCCCTAAACTTACAAACTACTTATGAACTAGCTAATACTGAGGACGGCACAAATATCCATACCCGAGGGGGGGTGGTTTCGAACCCCCGACCGTAGCGGCCGTGCAGACTGTGACTGACGCGCCGCAGTCCCCTCGGCCACCGCGGTCGGCCCCAATATAGCGCCTCAAGGCGCTCGACCATTCCGCCGCGGCACTGCATCCAACATTTGAATATTGTCACCAGATTTATCTTATTGTATATACTCTACAGAGACGCGGACACTGAAGGGGCTAAGAACAACACAGACACCCATGCCCCAGGGAGAATTCGAACCTTTGCCAGGGAGCAACCGGGAGCTCCACAGCGAGGCGCCTTACAGCGCTCGGCTACTCCACCGCGGTCACACTGTCTCCCTGGCTTTCTTGGCCGTTTCATAATGAGGGCAAATGAAGATTTTTTGTGCCTGTGATAGACTCCTTTTTTCCAATTGCATCGATAGAATTTGATATCTGGGATTTAGCAGCGCGCTCGGTTGAACGCTGGCAGACAATCCTTCGGAGAGGGCAGTTCGAGTTTCACGGCAGGGGTTGTAATCCGCGGCATGTGGCGCCGGCTGCGGGGGTGTCGGAGACGGATGTCGGGGTTAGACAGGCAGATGCCCGCCAGCGTCCGGTTTCTGCCCGCAGGCGGCCGCCACCCCCAGCTGCGGCTTACCTGCGCCCTCAGCTGCAGCCCCTAATCGGTTTGTCCTCATGAGGGCGGCGTGCAGGTGGTTCGTGGGGCCGGTGCAGCAGGCCGCCACACGTCGCACGGGCAGACAGCTGAGGCGCCGCGTACAATTAATGCCGCCCCCAGTGGAAAGTGAAACCCGCAAGGTGGTAGACTTGGTGCTCCCCAGCCAGTAAACAACTTGAGGCCAAACCCATCTGTCAGGGTGCTGTTATAACAGTCAACGAACCGAGCAGGTGACTGGGGAGTGTTAGTTTATGATATCCTGTAACATTGTACACGTAACCTAAGTACTTTTACTTTCCAAAGAATCGACCCTTAGTAGAGTCGAAATCTAGTTTAATAAATTCAAATGTACCTGCAGCTGATTGACTGTGAGCTTATTAACGTGATACTTTCTCCAGTTGCTGACAAGAGTCATTTCGACGTTTTAATATTAATACAGACGAATCAATGACATATGTGGAATACGAATGTCGATTAGGCATATATTAACGGAGTGTGTTTTATATGACGATCTAAGGGCAATTTTGTGCCTCTCACAGGACCTCTACTGTATTTTAATTGACGATGAGGCGTCTGTGTATTGTGTTTTAAGATTCTGTATTATGACTGGACTTCTTCACAAAATACCAGGTGTGAGATCTGCTGACCTTTTAACTAAGCCCGTAACCACATTTTACTCTCACCTGTTGCGTCTCATTATTAAGACATTAAATCGTATATTTCTGTGTTCCCATTTTATAGTCTACTTGACATTCGACCGATTGTTTCGAGTAAGGGCGCTGACCACCTAGATGTTTAGCGCCCTAAATAAGCAATCATCATCATTACCGACGAACCAAAATGTATATGACAGGAAATTGTAGGCATCTGCTGGTCTTCCAGCAAATGAAAACGTAAGAGACATACCAATCCGCCTTTCTTTTTACTGTTACCGTTTTAAAACGCACTTATTTTCATGTGTTAAAAGTCATTATTACGACACTTCCACGGAAACGAATCACAGCAATTTGAAGGAGAAATCGTCGCTGGGGGTAAAGTCAACGTTGCTTCTTTGCAGGTGAGAACAGGAAAGAGTAATAACTTATATGACGTTGTGCGATCCACGTAGCCGTGTATGGAACACAATTTTAATCTGTCGAGTGGATTTCCTCCGAGTTTCACTAGCTTAAAGGGAGTAAACCTCCGGGAAGTAGCCAAGTATTAGGCTAGTAGTGTCCCAGAGGACGTTACTGAAGTGTATACTCAGTTTAGTAAGAAGATGACTGCCTGCAAGCGTTAACTTCTACGTTTGCCCCAAGGCTGCGTGCCGTCTGCACGTATGGCGGAGCACGTAGCGGGCACACACGGTCGCACGCCATTCGCAGGCAGGTGAGACCTCGCCGGGTATCGAGCGGCAGTAATCAGGCCGAGAGTCAACAGCCGGCAGACGTGTCTGGCATGCAGAATTCCCGGGATCCAGCCCCGACCGCCGCCCGAAGCCCCACAATACGCTAACAGCGCGCTGTCGTGCATAGATTATTGAAAACGTCCTTGTATCACACACGGGTACGAAAGGCAGCTTTCGCGGCCAACAAGCTACACAACGAGGAAAAATTCTTGTGTAATGCGGAGAGTGCACAATGACACACCTTGATCAGTCTCCCGGCAGTTTTAGGATTATTAACACGGTATGGATACGAAGCCTAGAACTTTTATTATTAATGACTACCTAAATTGTTTTGTAGTTGCCGGCCGCGGTGGCCGAGGGGACTGAGGCGCTTCAGTCACGGTCTGCACGGCCACTACGGTCGGGGGTTCGAATCCACCTCGGGCATGGATATTTGTGACGTCCTAGTTCGTAAGTAGTTCATAAGTAGCTTGTACATTTAGGGACTGATGACCCCGTAGTTAAGTCCCATAAGCTTTACAAACATTTGAACATTTTTTTTTTTTTTTTTTTTTTTTTTTTTTGCAGTTGCTTTTGAACTTCTTTACTTTACTAACTGATGAACGATGACATAAACCAGTGAACAGTCTAAGAGAGCTGTTCAAATTGTCTCCTACATCATTTATAATCACACAGAATAGCAGGGGCCTTATAACACTTCCCCGGGGAATTCCACATTTCACTTCTGATTTAGTCGATGTCTTTCTGTCAGTTTCTATATACTCCGTCAAAATGTTCAAATGTTTGTAAACCTGCTCCCCGAGGGAAGACTCGAAGCTCCGAGAGGAACACCCGCCCAGGAAATTTGCACTGAATGCAAGGAGCCTCTACCTCCAACTTTCTTCGAATATTTCCATAGAAAAGGGAAAAACTCACAGAAATGAAACTGGAGTGCTGAAAAATTTTACCGTGCACATAGTAAATGGCAAAATAAATAAATAAATAGAATAAATAAAGTAAAATAAATTGTATTCTTCTGTGCTGTGGAAAACGGCATTTCGAAATTTTCTCCTCATTTGTTAGAAATTTATGCATCACAGGGTTAGACATGCTGTCAGCTGTTGTTGTTCTGGAGTAATTACTTCGTCTGGAGTATTTAATTCGTCTTCTTTGGTGAAGGAATTTCGTAAAGCTGTGTTCGGCAATTCTGCTTTAGCAGCACTGTCATCCGGAGCTTCACCGTTGCTTTAGCGTAGTTCAAATGTTCAAATGTTTGTATAGTCTATGGGACTTAACTACGGGGTCATCAGTCCCTAAACTTACAAACTACTTACGAACTAGGACGGCACAAGTATCCATGCCCGAGGGGGGATTCGAACCCCCGACCGTAGTGGCCGTGCAGACCGTGACTGGAGCGCTTTAGTCCCCTCGGCCACCGCGGCCGGCTTTAGCGTAGTGAAAGATGAGAATAAATCCTCGAAAATCGATATGCTGACCATAAAAAACGAGTAAATAGTGCTGTTTCCTTCATTTAAATTAAGAATGGAAGAGCTACTGAAGCTGAATAAAGGACCCACCGTTCGGAAAATACTGAAATGTATACAAACTACTTAAACCAACTAAGGACAACAAATACAACCATGCCCGAGGAAGGACTCGAACCTCCGACGGCGAGCAGCTGTGCGCTCCGTAGCTAGGCGCCTTAGGACGCTCGGCCACTCCACCGCGGCCACTGTTCGGAGGTAAGGCCAAACGGATCTGCACGGCCACTACGGTCGGGGGTTCGAATCCCCCCTCGGGCATGGATATTTGTGCCATCCTTAGTATAAGGTAGATGATAAGTAGTTTGTAAGTTTAGGGACTGATGACCTCGTAGTTAAGTCCCATAAGCTTAACAAACATTTGCCAAACGCGTTAAGTAATTTGAACAGCGGCTGGTGAGCTTTGCGCTGCCGTCGTGCCGTCTTGTATCTCTGCCGCGACCGTTACGGTATCTCGCTGCTATGGGGCATAAATGACGCGTCTTTTTTGTGTCTCCGCCGCCGTTGACGACACGAGGGACCGCACAGTGGTGATAGCACGGTTGTCGCGTGGCCGCCGCGGTGGGCGTGCAGGTCTCCTGAGGAGAGACGCGCGAAGCCGTATCTGCGCAGCGGCCGCGTGGGCGGCGGGGCGTCGCGGGAGGCGTGTAGGGGGCGGCGCCGCCAACGCCCCCTGCGTGGTGGGGGCGGGGGCGGGGGCGGGCAGACCGCCTCCGCCGCCTCCGCCGCCGTCACAGTCGCCAGCGTCTTTCACAAACAGGTTTCGCAAGCGACTCTCCCCGCTGTTGTCCCCACTGTCTGGTTAGGAGACGCCCACAAGTGATTCGTATCACCTGCGTATTCGTTCAGAATAGCGTCGGCGTGTTGTATAAGGACTCAGATTGAAGTAGAGGCTTTCCTAATGACATCTTGGTTTGTCGGGTTTCTTGACGGATATGTGTCGTACTTATGGCACAGTTGTGCGACTGGATTCTACATCTACATCTACATGGGAAACTGTGCAAATCACATTCATCGAACCACAATTATATTATTTATCTACCATTCCATTCTCGAATAGCGCGCGGGAATAGAAAGATCACCTGAATCTCTCTGTTCGAGCTCTGATTTATCGTATTTTATTCTGATGATCATTTCTACCTATGTAAGTGGGAGTCAAGAATATATTTTCGCATTCGGAGGAGAATTTTGGCGATTGGAGTTTCGCAAGTAGCCCACGCCGCAGCGATAAGCGCCGTTGTTGTAATGATTCCCATCCCAGATCCTGTATTATTTCCGTAACGCTGTCTCCCCTGTATCGTGACAATACGAAACGAGCTGCCCTTCTTTGGACACTTTCGATGTCCTCCGTCAAACCCACCTGATAAGGATCCCACACTGGGCAGCAATACTCCAAAAATGGACGGACAAGAGTAGTGTATGCAGTTTCTTTTGTAGTTCTGTTGCATGTTTTAAGGATTCGTGATTTCCTGTCAGAAGGGACGTAGTACGTTGTAATTGACGGTACGTCATCGAGTAGAACAGAAGCAATATCTGGCGTTCCCCAGGGAAGTGTTATAGGGCCCCTACTGTTTCTTATTTTTATAAACGATCTAGGAGACAATCTGAGCAGCTCTCTTAGACTGTTCGTGGTTGATGCTGTCATTTATCGCTTAGTAAAGTCACCAGAATTTCAAAAGCAACTGCAAAATGATTTAGATACCTGCATAGTGCAAAAATTGGCAACTGACCCTGAATAATGATAAATCCATATGACCACTAAAAGAAATCCGTTAATCTTCAGTTACACGATAAATCAGCTAAAACTTGCGGCCGTAAATGCAACTAAATACCTAGGATTAACAATTACGAACAACTTAAATTGAAAAGAACACGTAGAAAGTACTGTAGGGAAGGCGAACCAAAGACTATGTTTCATTGGCAGGACACTTAGAAGAAGCAAAAGTTCTACTAAAGAAACTGCCTACACTACACTTGGTGCGTCCGATTTTGGAGTATTGCTGAGCATTGTGGGATCCACACCAGGTGGGGCTGATGGACGATTTAAAGAAAATTCAGAGAAGGTCAGCTCGTTTTGTATCACCGCAATATAGGGGAATGATTGTCACGGAAATGATGCACAAGTTGCGGTGGAAATCATTAAAAGAAAGGCGTTGTTTGTTGCGGCGAGATCTATTTGCGAAATTCCTTTCACCAACTTTCTCTTCAGAATGCGAACATGTGTTGTTAGTAACCACCTACATAGGAAGACATGACCATCATAATAAACTAAGAGAAATCTGATCGAAAACAGAAAGATTTAGGTGTTCCATTTTTCCCGCGAGCTATTAGAGAATTATCATAAAAGTTGTTCGAAGGACCCTCTGCCTTGTACTTTTTTGTGAGACGTTGAAAATATTCAAAACGATCTCCTATTGATTCTAGACGAGCGTTGTCAAGTGACGGACTATTGCTACCCGTGGTAAGACCTCTAAGCGAAGTCTATCGACGTTGATAATCAATTATACAGTACAGTTCTCTCAGTAGTCGTCGAAGTTCAGAAGTACTGATCCATCGTTCCTATTCATTTGTCATGGTGGGAATCGAACAGTAAATTACGACCGGTCTTGCTAGCATGTTAACGCACACCTTAAAGTACATATTAAGTTCAATACGCAACTGGTATGTTCCAATTCCTTCTCTATATTACATATACTATTAAATATACTTAAAGAACGTTCATGATGAAGATTGCGGTAATTGATTAAGAACAATTGCTCTTATTAGAACATCACAGCGTGAATTAATTACATTTTAGAATGAAGAAACAACCATTTACGATACTCAACGTTTGCAACACTGTTTGAAAAAAGCATTTATCGCACAGTCATGAGAAGACATTATCGCAATATACAACCTCTGACAATAAAGTTCATTGAATAGTCCTGAAGCATTAACGAAGATTAGCTACAAATTACAGTTATCTTACTGTCCTTAGAAATAGTCACCTCCCTTAACCATGCAGCGCTGAGCTTTGCGATACATATCCTCGAAATTCTGCACGATGTCTTCCTTTGTCCTTTGGGATGGTGTTCAGAAGACTTCTCGTTTCGTTTGATGACAGGAATATCTTCAAATATCTTTCGTTTAAAAGCGAGTTTCATTCTAGGGTATAGGAAGAAGTCTGGAGGAATGAGATCCGGAGAGTATGGTGGATGTTCAAGTTCCTCCCCCCCCCCCCTCCCACATTTTTCACAGAAACTGCTTGAGAATACTGACTGTGTGTAGGCGAACGTTGTCGTGCAACTAGAATATCCACAATATTTACCGAATCACAGTCCTCTGCACTTCTTTCTATTCCTTCGACTCATACTCTGAAAGAAAAGAGATTTGACGATATTACTGACATCCAGCGAAACGTGACGATCCTTTTGAACACCACCGCAAAGAAGATTTCGTGCAACGTTTCCAGGACATATATCGCAGTGCTCAGCGGTGCATAGTTATGGGACGTGACTATTTCGAAGGACAGTAAAGTAATTATAGTTCATTGTCCATGTACGTTAATGTTACAGGACTATTCAGCTCGTATATCGTAATGTATTTAGTTCAGCAACAGATGTTGCTCTAAATTCATTGTAATCTGGAAAACTTAACACATTGAAAACATCTTGCACACTTATCCAACATGTCTGTGGTTTCGTTTAAAAAACACTAACAACAAAACTGGATCGAGGCGCTATGAGTGTTACAATTTCTGATCATGCAACCTACTTTAATTACTGTTTGGTAAGAATTTACATCCGATCTGTGAGAATTTAGTTTGGCTGCCATCCTCTCGTCCCAAATACCTCTTTGCTCGGCGCGGTCGTTTCAGACGCCACTAATACGCGATGGATTGCAGCGTTACTAGCAGTTATCCTTTGGAGATAAGAGACAACACGCCACCTGCAGGAAATGATATGCCCTATAAGACACATGTGCAAGGGATTACGGCTCTGTCTTTAATGCCATCTAATAATCCGGTTTAGTACGGATCGACTTCTGTCTGAGGCTAGAGAGACAGAGATGGTTGTGCGTCGCCACTTCGCACACGCCACAATACTGGCGCCAGTTCGGCAACAATCCGCACTCTTAACCCACACATGTATATCGCCATCGTTTGTACTTGATCTGCTTCACCTGCGTATAATCACTAAACCCCACGACATATTCAGGATCACCCTTTTTGAAACGGATTAGTAACTACGGCGAGGCTCAAAAATTCGGAGCATGTTTTCAAAACTCGTGCGTAACGTTTACAGCGACGAAACTGCAGATCGGGGAGGCTGGGCGTAACTTCGAGACGGAGGAATATTTACGGTTGCTCCGCGAATAAGCAAGCCGAATTTCTCTGAGTTATTCCTGTAGTTTATCTTTGTTTTGCGAACAAATGTTTTCTTACGGCCACCTTTGCGAAGCGGCCCGCGGGGCATCGCCAACTGTTGCAGATTAAACAGCGCGGCCGCCGACGCAAACAAAAGCTTAGGCAGCGATTCTTTCAGCGCCACCCGAGAGTTCTATCGCGAATACTCAGGCTTTAATTCGGAAATTAATTCAAGTGTAATTAATTTCGCTGAAATTTACGTGACAACTTTTTATGTAGTATTTTTCTGATACGACCTGGTATGCAACATCCTACTGTATCACAAACAAATATGCCTTCATAGTGTATAAGTGTTAAGTTTTATAGTCATTAGGCTCGTAGAACTCTAATTCTGGTTAAAGTATGGAGACAGCGGTAATGAAGCGGAAAGATAATTTATTCTCCTTCATAATGACAATGGCTTTTCGAATTGCAGTTTTGCCAGTTTGGGAAGAGGCAAGGAGGCGACGAAATTTTGTACTTTGTTCGGAGAGAAGGCAAAAAGAAATGGGCAATGTAGTTACTAACCGCAACAGCGATAACAGCAAAGTATTGGAAAATTTACGCCATGTCATTGGGATGGTGTCATAAAATGAGATGGTTGTCATAAATAACTAAACAACGTCTTGGATCTTCGGTTTCTACTTGCGCAGCAAATCGTCTTCCGGTCTGCACTTGGCGGATTCAAGACCTGATGTTAATGTGGAGTTCAGAGTGAAACTATTAATCTCAATTAAAAAATATCTATTCAGACGAAGTATATTGGCCGCAGTGGAGTAGCCGAGTGGTCTAAAGCGTCTCGCTGCGGAGCGCGCGGTTGCTCGCCGTCGGAGGTTCGAGTCCTCCCTGGGGCATGGGTGTGTGTGTTGTCCTTAGGTTAGTTTATCTAGGTTTAAGTAGTTCGTAAGCTACGGACTAATGACCACGCAGTTTTGTCCGATAGATTTACAAACATTTGAACATTGATCTTACACTAATTTATGCTAATGACAATACACACACACACACACACACACACACGCACACACACATGTCCAAGAACTCGAAACTCCGACGGGGAGCAAGAGCGCGCTGCGCAGCGAAACGCCTTAGAGCGCTCGGTCACTTCACCACGGCACTATGTTTCGTCTCCATTAATTATCATCCATTTGACAAACGTCTGATCATCTTTCGAACAACTGATGAGGTCATCATAGATCGTTATGCGATCATCACGTTGGTCTCGCGACAGGATTCGTGGCTCACTGTGCTGTGTAACACGAAAGGAAGGAAGGAAAGAAAGAAGCTTAGGATTTAACGTCCAGTCGACAGCTTGATCGTTAGAGACGGAGCTCGCGCTTGGATGTTGCATTTGCCTGGAGTGATTTAGGGAAATCCCGGAAAATCTGAATGGCCTGAGGTGGATTTGAACCACCGTCCTTCCGAATACGAGTCTAGTGTTTTACCACTTTGCCACCTCGCTTGGTGGGTAACATGAGACATGTTGAGGTCATCCGTCAGAATTTTGAAGCAAGTACCATAGCTGAACACCACTATTGCTGTGAAAGTGCCTACCGATTGGTAGACGTTAGCACGCACCATCGTGCGTCCCGTTCGAACTGCTTTTGGCTGACCATTACAAACACTATGCTCCAAACTGCCCCGTCCTTGCACGTCGGTATGACCTAAACAAAACACTGCGAGTCAATGCGTCTTCACCGTACACCTGCTTTGGCTAATTTCTGGCACAGCTTGATAATTGCCCGTTGCTCACACTGCGACATGTGAAGGCGCAATCAACTCACCGTCACAACAACGACCATACGTCTGCGTCCAATGCATGAACACAGCGGTCTCTTGCACGAACGAGTGACTAACTGGCATGGAACCATACCACCGTGCCACAAATGCGTTACAGTGCACCAGGGAGCCGTCATGCGGTCAGTCTCGGGAGTTATTGACTGTACTTCGTATAAGTGTTGACGTGTATGCAGAAATCTGTTTACTGGCGGGGGGGGAAAGACTTGCGGCGTTCGCTGTGCGAGTAGACGTCACTCAGGGATAAGAGCAGTGCAGGCCAGTGCAGACTTGAGATGCCGCGGCGGCCCTTAGTGCAGTGCTGGGGGCGGTGCCATTAGCGCAGTGAGTCATCCCACTGCGACGCAACACAGCGCCGTGCTGTGCCGGGCATCGACGCCGGGACCCTCGAGACGAGGGCGGGCGGCGAAGGCCTGTAGCCGCAGTCGAGTGCCCCGGCGACGTAGCGGCGAGGGCGTCGCCGAGCAGGGACGCAGCCGGCGCAGCAAGCCTGACGAACTGCAGTCGTAATTGAGGGGGCCGAGGGACGTACCGAGATCTGGCACTAATAACGCATTTCTGACGTAACAGCAGATTCCTTGCTGCCTGGTAACACTCGCTGTTTCTCCGTTTCTAAACGAGGAACTCAAGGACAACGTTAATGGGGAGTTACGCCTACAGGCGACAAGAGTTTTGCGCAGAGGGGGTTCGGGACTTGCAAATCAGCATGGTGAATATTTGGAGGTGTACGGAAATTATGTTCAAAAATGGCTATAAGGCTGTATGACATTGGAATGTTGTAGAAGTGCAGTACTGTAAAGTGTTTTCTGAAGAACGAAATTCGAATCTTACTTCTCAGACCGTCCTCGTACGATGAGGTCACAATAGGATGTAGGTAAGGGAGACGATAAGTATAGTGGTTAGGGTTTCGTTGCTGATTGGAAGGCGCAGTAGGGGAGATGCCAGCCAGGATGTGAGGTTTTAGGCGGTTTTTCCAATACCAGTACCCAAGTTCGACATCGGTTATACATATCGCAAAAATTTCGAAAAGTTTCCCACACTTTTGTTGGTTGTTTGGGATAGTGGTACCAAATTGTCAAGGTTATCGGTCCCCCGGTGGGTAGGGAAAGGTGTGAGGTTAAGAAATGAGGGGGAAGGAAAGGAAATGTAGTCCAGGGAGGAAAGAAGGAGGAAAGACTGCATTAGCTCGGGGCTCACGCACGTACTCACGAAAGGACAGTGTGGCCCCTGAGGGAGGGGGAGGGGGGCGTCCTACCCACACTTTTATGTCGATAACATTACACGCAGACATTTGGGATCCTCTAATTTTCTTTCTGCTGCCAATTAAATTAAGAAGGCGAATTCACAAGGAAACAATGCCTACTCAGCATCAGTGCTGGTCAAAAGCAAAGAAAAAGAAGAAGTATTTTCTTAAAAATGAATGACATAACAACCGCTAGTTTTGTATGGACAGTGCTGGTCAATTCACACGGGTCATTTCGTGGATACAAAACACATTTTCCCGAGTACGAAAAAAGATATCATCCTGTTCTCAGTTTTAAGTTCAATTTCGATACCTCAGCTACATTTCATCCCACAGGAATGTACCACCTAACATCGACCATACTTGAAGTTTACCGCAGTGCGATTTTTACCTCTGCGAACTGAATAGAATATATTCCAGTGCTCTACTTAATTTGATCCAGTACAGTAAATACGACGTAACGAAATGAAAGTCAGTCCTTCATCTGGCGGAGATATCAGCTGTATGACATTTTAAAATATTTTCTTAAATTCGGATGATGAGTAATACATAGTGACCGTCACGCTATACTTCTGGAGTTCGCGATGTCATGCTACTTACAGCAGTAAGGGACGGCAAATGTCAGGTAGACCAACCAAGTCCCTCAAAAAAAAAAAAAAAAAAAAAAAAAAAAAAAAAAAAAAAAAAAAAACGAATTAATTCCCCCACCTTTAAAGCGAACTTCAAACAAAACACTCCCAAGCATACGTTTACTAGTCATTTCTCGAATTCGTGTGATGACCAGAAGACTGTGTAAGTAGTTTTGGTAAGTCCTACATAGATACAAGCCACACAGGATGCCCCAGCAGAAGCAGTAGTTTGCGCTTGCACTTGCTGGCCAGAGAAGCCGTTCTGACTGTTTTCCTTCGCTGTTACAGGTGGAGCTGTTGGCAGGCGAGCGTCGCGCGCCTCCTGATCGGACAGTGGCCGCCGGTTTCGACACGTGAGTACTGCCAACATTTCTGCTAAGCCTCGCAGTTGCGTTGCGGCGCTAAGCTGAGATTCCCGTCCCACGGGAATCCAGTTCTATTGGTGCTGGGAGCAAATGTTTCCACCGCAAGTACGTTTCCACCAAGACAGAGACAGATAGGTCACAGTCTCTGCAATGTTATACTGTCGCCAGCACCTTACGAATAACTGCGCTGAACGAATTTATCCTCTGTCACAGAAGCCTTCTTATTTGTCCCATATAGGCTACCGCACGACCACTGCTTACGAAATGATTTGTACAGAATCCATAGAAATTCTTCTTATTAAGTATATTTAAAATGGTAAATTTTCCACTGCTCTGTTGGTGTAGCTCTTTCAAGACGTAATCAAGGTGTCTCGCTACACTGCTCCGAGATGGTGTTGAGCTACGAGCTCACGAGCGCTGTCAATAGTGGACTCGCAGCTCCTGCGCCGCTCCACACCATCTACGAGCACGTGAAGATGGCCCAATATTGGGTCGAAACTAGTCGGAAATCAATAATCAGTTTTGCTCAAAAATGTTTTAATGTTTGTAAAGCTTATGGGACTTAAATGCGGGGTCATCAGTCCCTAAACTTACAAACTACTCATGAACTACCTTATACTAAAGACAGCACAAGCATCCATGCCCGAGGGGGGATTCGAACCCCCAACGGGGAACGGCCTCGCGCATTGTAGCATAGCGCCTCAATGTGCTCAGCCGCTCCGTTACGCCATTCACTTATGCGCTCTAGATTATTTTTATATATAAAAGTATTGAAAGGAAAGAGCCGGCAATAGAAAAACATGATTCACAAGAGGTTAAAAAACGCTCATAGCGCTTGAGGTATGCTTTCAGTGTAGACATTATCGTTTTGAATGGTAGTCCTTGTTATATCCGCATATCCGCGAATGCTAATCATTCCCCCATGAAAAGAGCGGCATTCTGACCCTAAGGGCAGTTGCCCGACCGATCGCCGTGTCATCCTCTGTCAACAGTGACACTGGGTGCGTCAAGGAGAGGGTGATTAGTCACCATATCGTTCTCCTGGACTCTGTCGTGTTTCTTCAGTTTCGAACTGCTATTACTCGGTCACGTAGTTTTTCAGTTGGCCTCATGAGGCTAAGTGCACTCCATTGCATTCCTCCCATCAACGGAAAAATCCTTGGATTATCGGGAATCGATCTCGGGTCTTTAGCGTGGCACTCAACCACGCTGACCCATCACCTAGCGAAGCGTATATTCCTCCGGAGACACCGTGTAACATGTAGCGCACTCTGGACTACCTGCATCGACAATAACCACTGTCTTATTCCTCAATTTACTAAGAGACATTATTGATGATTTAAGCAGCACGTTACAGCCCCGATGCGCCTTAGGCTGCCGATACGTCATTCGCCCCCCCCCCCCTCCCACCTTACTCGGTCTATAACTTGGTCGGATCCCGGTTCCCGCGGCACACTTGCCCGGCTAACTTGTAGATGACGGCGTCA
The DNA here is from genome assembly GCA_026315105.1 of Locusta migratoria. Taxonomy (NCBI): domain Eukaryota; kingdom Metazoa; phylum Arthropoda; class Insecta; order Orthoptera; family Acrididae; genus Locusta; species Locusta migratoria. The sequence goes on from CM048744.1 coordinate 283,218,193, forward strand.
ACTTGGCCAGTCTTTAATGAGGCAATTAGGCGTGCCGCAGAGGGTAGGGGGGGGGGGAGGTGAGAAGGAAGACTGGCGGCGAGTGGGCACGTGTTTCGGGGGCGGCCTGGCCAAGTAATTAAGCCACAAATGGAAGTTGGGATTACTTTCGGTCGCGGCCACCTGGCTGTGAATGGGCGCAGATAACGTCAGCAAACACGCGGCTCCCTCAAAGGCAGACGGACGCCTCTCGCGGCCCTAACCGCACTTACCACCGCGTCTCCTCCCAGCTGCAAGCCGCGCACAACTGCCACTTACCAGACATCGTATTAGGTCCAACACCTTCTTTGTCAGTCGCAGTTTCCATCAAGTGAGACCAAAATAAGCAGCAGTTTATAATACAATCATTATATTACGAAAGACTTTAATAAGTAACAAAACAAAAACTATATCACCTACTTTGCTATACAGTCACCTAGATCTTAACACAATAATTCTGTGGGACTTAACTGCTATTGTTATCGGTCTCTAGGCTTACAAACTACTTAACCTAACTTTAAACTAACCTAAGGACAACACTCAAACCCTTGTCCAAGGGAGAACTCGAACCTCCGTCGGGGAGCAACCACACGCTCTGCATCAATGCGCCTTAGAACGATCGCCCATTCCACAGCGGCAGCAAATTTTTTCCCAGCTATATATCCATGTCACTTACATGCTGTCCACAGAAGTGATTTCCATAAATCAATCCAGGAAAATGTCTGGATGGTTCCTCCGAAATGGCACACCTGACTTCCTTTCTCATTCTTCACTGAACAATCCGAGCGTGTGCTGTCTCTAACGACCATGCTATCGACTACTTTTCCCTCCTTCCTTCCTCGTAGAAATCTGTTTGGTTGGGGTACACCCAACTATGGACTCCTGGCTTCACTTCCTCATCAGTAGTAAAGTGATGCCTATATATATATATATATATATATATTGTTGTTGTGGTATTCAGTCCGGAGACTGGTTTGATGCAGCTCTCCACAATACCCTATCCTGAGCAAGCCTCTTCATCTCCACATAGAACGACAACCTACATCTGTCTGAATCTGATTACTGTATCCATCTCTTGGTCTTCCTCTGCGCTTTTTACCTCACACACTTCCCTCCAACGCTAAATTCACAATTCCTTGATGTCTAAGGATGTGTCCTACCAATCTATCCCTTCTTTTAGTCAAGGTATGCCAGAAATTTCTTTTCTCCCCAATTTTGTTCAGTACCTCCTCATTAGTTACGCGATCCACCCACCTAATCTTCAGTATTCTTCTGTAGCACCATATTTCAAAAGCCTCAATCCTCTTCCTGTCCGCACTGTTTATCGTCCATGTCTCACTCCCATACAAGGCAACACTCCATACAAATGCCTTCAGAAAGGACTTCCTTAGGTTTAAATCAATATTCGATGTTAACAAATTTCTCTTTTCCAAGAACGCTTTTCTACCCATTGCCATTCTGCATTTTATATCCTCTGTACTGAGACCATCATTTGTTATTTTACTGCCCAAGTAACACAACTCATCTACCTCCTTTATTGGTTCGTTTCCCAATCTAATTCCTTCAGCATCACCTGATTTTCTTACACTGCACTCCATTACCCTAGTTTTACTCTTGTTAATGTTCATCTTATATGCACCTTTCAGCACACTGTCCATTCCGTTCACACTGCAAAAAGATTGGGAATCACTGCTCTGAAACAGCGTCGCATGCTCTCCATGAATCTTTATTTAAGTTCCTAGTGGATACTCCCATTGGCTACGCAAAACAGACATGCAGCCGATCTATTTATGACGTGCACGAGACAATGGCAAAATCGGTTCTGCGTTTTTGATGCCCCAAAACTAACTTAAACTAACCTAAGGAGAACCTTCAAACCCTTGCCCAAGGGAGGAATCGAACCTCCTTCTTTAAGCGCCAAAAGAAAAGGAAAAAAATGTTCTTTCGAGGTATTTGGAGCCCCGCCCCGTCCCCAAGAAGAGAGAGCCGGGGCGGACTGCCCCCTTGCCCCCCCCCTACCCATTTAGTCCGCCACTGGCAAGAGCAACTACGTCTTCTAGAAACCATGTCTGCCGCGTGGGAGTGGCCGTGCCCTCTAAGACCTTGCTGCGGAGCGCGCGCCTGCTCCCATTGGAGGTTCGAGTCCTTCCTCGGGTGCGTGTTTGTCTTGTCCTTAGCGTAATTTAGTTTACTTAGATATTTAGTCTAGGGGTCGATGACCACTGCAGTTTGGTCCCACAGCTTTACAAACAACCGAACATTTTGAAACCACCCCCATTGGGTCTTGACAACGTGATTCCGACAGCGCGGGCCGCTCTTTCGGAAGCGTGCACCTCAGAGGGGAGGCAGACGCGCGCTCTCCTTTTCATTCGGGCTCCGCGGCTTCGTAGCCCGGGGGCGAGCAAGGGTTAGACAGCGAGCAAACAGGCCGGTGCGCGAAGCAGGCGCGGCGCGCGCGATCGCGGATGCGCGTCAAAACAATGCGGCGCGGCGGGGCGCTGAATAGCTGGTGACAGCTGTCGTCCGGTCATTAGGCTGTGTCGCATTCCGCCCGCTCTTCATTAGCGCCCAGGGGTGGCTGCCGTCTAATCGCACCACCGCCGCCCCCGCCATTCTTCCGCCGTGCGTTATTTATTTCCACATGTCAGACAAGTGAAAGGGCTTGTCGCTCGGAACGCACGTGCTGCCGCCTGACGCGCCGCTTCGCCGGCTCCCGAACCCGTCACCGCGACTTGGACTTGGCTGTTCCTCACAGACGTGAATACCTCGCCTCTAGGGCCGGCCTAAGGAGAACGCTTTATCGGCTGATCACACAGTCTGCCACTCCATCATTTGCGTTTACAATTCCGCGGCAAGTAGTGTGTTTTCCACTGAGGGGATAAAAGGCGTAATAATAACAACGCCCTTCCCCCCCCCCCCCACTCGTCTCCTCACCCCTTTGCTGCCTGTTGTGTTTGGCTTTCTTCTGTCACGAGACGTCAACTGACGGAAACAATTAAAGGTAGCGAGAGCCGTGGTTGGGGCGAACGACAGAGCTACAACCGACAGGTGAAAAATTAATCGCGAAATGATCCCGTAGTTCCTTTCCTGATGCAGCGTTAATGACAGCCTTTCATTACTGCTGTAAACGTTAATTCTCCAGAAAACACCTACATATATTATTAAAATTTTTTAAAGAAGAAGTATTGAATAATTCGTCACCCTTCATCATGGTAGCTTCACGGGAAGATAATAATAACATTACGTATAATATGACATGATGTAAATTATGCAATACGATATTATTCATTACAGATCCTATTAATTACCTATTTAGGTGGAGAAAAATATGAGGTCCAATACCCTCAAGATCATCGTTTTCTTTTTTCTTTTGCGACCCAAAATCATTTCCGATATGATTAGTTGCAGAAGTCTCTTCCTTCATCTCTAACTCTAGCCTTGATGTCGATTAACATCAACAATAATTTCTCCTCACTTACTGTTAGTGTCAATACAATTACGACATGCCTCCTTCAGAATAAGACACTTGAAAATAAATTAAAATTTGTGTTTTTGCTGATGATCATAACAAGTACCTTACATCGAACATTTCACTACATTTTTTTTTTCTTTTTTTTTCTTTTTTCCCCCTTTTTTTTAATTTGTGGAAGGAGAGCGAGATTGTGTTTTCCAATGACTAGCAAGCATAGTTTCACGATTTGTCATTCATCAAAATTTGAAACTAGATTAATTAGCTGACTATCGTTTGTGGACGGTATTATCTAGAACTTTGCCGTATTGCCCTTAAATGTGTTCAGTATTATCGCATTTTATTAAAAAGGGGGGTCATGGACTTATCCAGTTGTTTGTAGCTATGAAGATATGGTCTGTGTAACTTTTACTTCGATTTACTTATTAATTAATAGAATACGAATTTAATTCTATAAGTTTCTTCCGTTGTTTTCTGAATGACAAAAAGGACAAAATAAAAGTTGGGCGTTTTAGTTCCATAGCAGTACATTCTTTTCGAAACTAATCAGTAAGTTCCTAGTTTCTGGCTCTTTACAGAAAAGTGTTTTTATAAATTCTAACATTCAACCACACAACCAATATACGACTCCCACATCGAATTCGAAAGTGTAACTACATCAAAAAGTATGAGTATTAACATTTTCATTGTCTTTAGCGGCATAAAGATGAGTGCTGAGTGCTAAGTGCCGCATTCTTTAGCGAAATGTTTCTCTGTCGTCTCTGCATTTGTTCCTACTGTCGTAAGTGTCAAAATTGCACAATAGTTTCTACGCCATTCTTTCCGGCCTAGTTTTCCCGGTTTTGACGCATGACGTAACTCCCATTGTTTCTTCGGAACTCTTGGATTATCCAACGAAGGATCCGCGTTGGAGTGTCAGTTCACCCGCAAGTTTCAAAGCGTAGCGCCCTTCACTGTAGAAAAGAAATGGATTAAGTGAAACGAAATAAGAAAATGGTTTAAGTGAAGTGTACGATGCCACCTCGCCAATGCACTCCGAGTCACCTTCGCTACATCTACTTCGCTACTAGCTTATACCTCAACTTACGCTACTGGTTATGTCTGGCACCACAACATATATTTCTAAAAATAATATGTAATGAAATTTGACAACGTACTGCACATTTACGATGTAACAAACGACATCATAATTGACTTACGGGACAAAGTTGACAGCAGTTATCGTAGTTTCACTTGACCTGAAAATTTATTAGCTGTTCTGCATTATAAGGCTCAGTCACAGTTCTGGTCCTCCACTGCAAAGTAAGAATTTTGATTAAATGAATCGTACGATATCGTTTCGATAAATCATTCCTCAGTTCCCTTTCGAATTAACGTAGACCTCGAGTTACGCTCAGACAATTGATCCACCGCAACCTATCTTCCAAAAACAGAAGGCATTGGCCTTCACCCTGATGTGGTGATCAGCAGCATTAAATTACAACTTGGAAGTATTGGGTTCGATTCCCGGTAATCACTTCCGTTTCCTCTTATTCAGAATCGCGAGATCAGATGAGGAGCTCTTCATGTATTTCTGAACAGAAATAATATATATCCGTCCCTTTAAGTGAAGAGGCACACAACGTTGATTTGTAGGTACATCTCTCGTGTTACCTCCGGTAGCTGTTTGCTTTCACTGAGGAGTGGTCGCAAGTGCTTATGGGCCTGGCTTCTCCGCAGGGCATCGGCCAAGCGCCGAGGACCGTGACGTCACACGCGCCGCGGAGTCCATTGTCTCGCGCCGGGCCGCCAATCCCCCTGCGGTCTGTCCGCGGAAGGCGGGTGACGGGCCCGGGTTCGAGGCCCGGACGGGAGGCGCGCATCTCTATGCAAATGTGACGGCCCCGCCGGCCGCTAACTGTATGAATTGCGTTAGTGATTGATCGGAGCGTGACGTCACGTGTGATCTAATACTCGTCCAATCAGGGTGCGCCCTGATGCAGTTACGTTGAGCGACGTGCGTCCCATTCAGCATGTCACGGCCGGAACAAGCGGCCATTATGGCAGCCGTCTTGGAGCCGCGGTACCAGCTAGCCCCTAGCCGCGCTGTCTCCTGTGACAAGTGGCAGACAGGGGAGCAAGTTGATGGCTGCGTGGACTTGCTAATTAGGCCTATGGAATAAATTTAGGATTTATAACTCAAGATGCCATTGTTACGCATTGTTAAAGGCGCAACTCGAGCTAGTCACAATGAGTAGTTGAACTGGCTGCTGGGCGCTTAAGCCAGCCTTGATAAGTGGGGGAAAACATTTCGTTGGTATGTATCTGTGAAACACTTAAAAAAAACTTTAATGTATATGGTAATTGTTAATTTTCTTGGAAAATTTAATTCCTTCGGAAACCTATGTACTTTGTACAGATTGAGGTGGGGTAGTTTTGGCTGAGCTGTTATAGGCGTTGTAATCATACAACACGGACATAAGAAATTTTTTCTGCTGCCTGGACTCGAAGCTGAGTTTCCTGTTTACTACATAGTTGTGCTAACTTTTGCACCCCTCCCCCAGGTACACATGTTTACACATCTGTAAAGACTATTCAAGTACGTACCCAGTCGAACCGAAATTTCCAATACGTCCTTCTATAGTAGGTTTAAAATAAGATACGAGATTTGGCAGGTCGGTGAGGAGCGAGTGAGTAGCGTGTGACTGAACGCAGCGGCAGACAGTAAAGCCACGCTTACCCTTGTAGTGAGCCGCCATGGAGACATTTGGCAGTAGAGACACGACAGAAGTGAGCAGAGAATCTGCCGACAAAGGAACTACAGCATTCAACACCCGACATCACGTGGCTTTGTTTACCTACTAGGTTGGAAGAGGGGCGTCTTACCAACAGTACCGATGGAGAAGATCTGGGAAAACCCGTAAAACTCGGCTCGTTATTCGTCTTACTTGTGATACGCCGCCAAGTCACCCACGTGAAGCCAAACGTCCAAAGACGCAATTAATTTTAAATGTACTATATACAGGCGGCTGTACTCAAAAGTTCGCAGCTACTGTATTCCCCACCAAGTGTGCGGTGCTCAGCACTGGAATAAGCATCACACCTCGACATTGTGGATTATAATTGAGAATTCATGGCCGAGCGGTTCTAGGCGCGATGTCGGGGACTGCGAGGCCGCTCCTGCCGGAAGTTAGAGTCCTCCCCCGGTGTTTGTGTTGTCCTGGTTAAAGTAGTTTGTAAGCATAAGGAACTGTTGGTCACTACAGTTTGCTCGCACAGATTCACAAACATTTGAACATTTTTAGAATGTACCTTACGGGAATCGTCGAAATCTCGCGAGATATGTGTTACAATGTGCACGGAGACTACGTTAGTGGTGTGTGGACTGCAAGTTGCGAATTTGCGTCCGTCAGGAGGCGCGTTTGGGTAGACGAGGAAATCAGTGGCTCAGTGGTCATCGTACTGCCTGCTGCCTAGTAAATAGCAGTGCTGCAAGGGTTTGAGACGTAGTGCTTGCTCTCCATTGTTAACAACTTGGGATAGGGCAGTACGCCAGCCACCGTAAAGTGGCTGGTTGTGGAGGCGACCGGTGGCGCTCGCAGCGGGCAGCAAGTGTGTAGCGTGGAGCGAGCGTCGCACGCGCGCGCTATCGGCGGGCGTCCTGTTTCCTGGGCCGCTCGTGTCCAGATAGCAGGCGCGGCGCGGCGCGGCCCACTCCAGATACCGGCCGTCTGGCGCGCGACCGCCGCTACGTCTGCATCTGCCCGCTGCACGCCGCGGGGCTCGAAGCCCAGACACTTCACACCACCACTCTATAACTACTTGTTCTGCATAAAACACTACGTAAAGGCGACAGGTTCTCCCGGTTGTTGGCGCACGACGTAAATCAGATTGTCTACTGGGAACTCATGGAAACTCGGCAAAGGATCCCGGTTCGAGTCCTGGCTCACAAAGAACTATGAAAGCGCAGCACCCGTCATTTAAATAAATTTACAGTACGATTAAATGAGCGGGATAAAAATATTGCAGTAACTAAACCGGAAAAATGTTACTGGATTAACTGAAGTGTACGATACCGTCCCGCCAAAGCACAAAAAATGTGTGTTTGTGCCGCGATTCGAACCCGGTACCTCCTGCATACTGGACAGTTGTGCTTGAATACGTCACTTGCCACATAATATTTACCTTGCAGGACGAATATAAGGAAAGAGTTGTCAGTTCTGTTTGAACATTTATGAAGATACTTGCCACATGATTTTCACCTTGCAGGCTGAATATGACTACGTGTATCGCTAGGTTTAATTGATCAGTACATTTATTAGCTATTCCGCAGGCCCAGTCCTTTAGGAAGATTAAAAGCACCACACTCTCATCTGCAAGGTAAGAATTTGGAATAACTGAAGTGTACGATACCGCATCGCCACACACTCGCAGTAACCTTCCAAACAAACCCATACCTGAGGTTCCCCTTTACTTACTCACGCATGATGTCACTCGCCACATCATCATTACCTTACTCGACGAATATGACAACCGGTATCGGTAGGTTCAGTTGACCATATAATTCATTCTGCATTACAACGCTGTGAGTAACCATCAGTTCTCCCATTACTTGGCACTTGCCGTCATACTCGTTGCTTCGTGTAGTTCAGGAAGATGCCTTTCGGACTCGCGAGAGCTGATTTTTGTGGCGAGCGCCGTCATCCTCTGGCGGCCATTGTGCGCCTCGCCTTGGCGGACAATGCCGGCGGAAGCGCGGGCCTGTCCAGCGCGCCTCGGCACTTCCTTCCGCCGCCCCGGCCAATGGCGGCCGCCGGTCACGCCGCCGCCCACCAATCACGGCGCGCACCTGTCGCTGGAGCCGGCCTCTCTCCGTCAACAATGGCCGCGCTGTCATTTCTACGACTCGACGACCGGCATTTCCTCCTATTTTTCCCCCTGCCGCCTCTGCGTCATATCCTGGTCTCTCAGAGCTGAAATCCTGTGCCCGTATCTAATTCTTCTGGTACCAAACCGCGCAGAATTCCTTTCAACTCTCGTCTCTCCTCGATTTTACGCGGTACCTATTCCGCATTTCTCCACTGTTCTTTCGGACATATTTACATTAATAGCTGATACCCGGTGTCGCCAGGGTATTTATGTGTTGTTCTATACTCTTGTAACCAAGCATCCCTTCGCTCCTCTCTCTCTCTCTCTCTCTTTCTCTCTCCACAGCTTGCAAGTGAAGGAAAAAATTTGTGGTTAAATCAGCCTTGTGCAACACACCTTATTTAGCTTTAATACCCAAACATGTTTCGGCACTTATTGTGCCATCTTCCGTGAGATTTTGCTTTTTTTATTTTATTATGTCATTAGCAGGATTTCCATATCCTGTAATTGAAGGATGACAAGTTTTCACAGCTTGTCGTATTCGACCTGTGGTGTAGCTGCTTGCTATTTCGTGGCGCGTTCTTAATGTTATATGATATTTTGTGCGTTTTTTCTTGTTAAGTGGCACTGTTTATATCACCATTTTAGTGCAGATAAGCATATTGTCTGGTGTCTGAACTATTCTACAATCACAGTTAGCATCCACAGAGTAGCCGCCGGCCGCGGTGGCCGAGGGGACTGAGGCGCTCCAGTCACGGTCTGCAGGGCCAGTACGGTCGGGGGTTCGAGTCCCCTCTCGGGCATGGATATTTGTGCCGTCCTTAGGATTAGCTAGTTCATAAGAAGTTTGTAAGTTTAGGGACTGATGCCCTCGTAGTTAATAGCCAATTAAAAAAAAAAAAAAAAAAAAAAAAAAAAAAAAAAAAAAAAAAAAAAAAAAAACAGAGTAGCCCCACTTTGCTAAGTTGCTCCGACACCTTCAAACTCCAGTTCTTATTCGATTCAGAATCCTCCATATAGTACAGTATATGGCTGTTCATGCCCGCACGCCATTTACTCCTTTATCTCGCGGTCAAGCCCTATTGGAACAGACTCCTTCCATAGGATTACACGGCGTAATTCAGGCAGTACGCTCATAGGTTCCGTTCTCATCTCACTGATGAAGAGCGAATAAATACGTTGTCGTTACCGATTGTGGCAGTAGAGTAATAGGGAAAAAATGGTTAGCGTGACGTTACGTACAGGGGTTCTATTCCTGGCCCTCTCGGAGAGGTTTTTTAATTCCATGGAGGGGGGATTGGAACGGGATGTACTCAGCCTCGTGAGGACAACTGAGCAGTTTATTGACTCAGCAGTAGCAGTTCCAAGTCACGACAATGACTTGAGTGGGCTGACTACAAGCTCCTCCAGAGAGCAAAAGAAACTTACGTTTGTTGTCTTTCAGATCACACACATAGTTGTTACGTTTCATTGACGGCGGAAGTACGGAGTGGGCATCGTCAGAATATGTTTACTTGTTAGGGGTTCGCTTAACAGTGCCCTAGTGAACAGGTGTGCAACCTTACAACTTATCTTGAACACAAAAATAAATAAATAAACAAAGATAAAAAAGATGACAATGGCGGGAGATACGTTGGGTATTTCAGGTCGATAACGCCCCGTCCAGTGTTCGTTTCTTGTTTTACATGGCGTGTTTTCTTAGTAGTCATTGGCGGACTTTTGCCTCGGAAGTCCCGCCGACAGGGCCATCGGCCCCGTTTTCTGATACCGTGTTTAATAAAGAACCGGCCAGGTGGCGGACTTGCGGCTATCTCTGAGGAGGGCGCGGCGCAAACACGGCCATATGGCGCTTTTGTCTTGTTGTTATGGCGACTGCCGGCTTATCAGCGCCCCCTCTATCTGGCGCCGTCCTTTACGTGTGAGGAGGCGGACGCGGCCCAACACGGCTCACCACTCCACTCAACAGCGAACCACTACTTCCCTGTACGCCGAAGCGCACACCTCTCGTCGTACATCAGCTACGTGTAATAACGCCAGCCATCTTTCCATCTGTAGGTGCCGGCCGCGGTGGCCGAGGGGACTGAGGCGCTCCAGTCACGGTCTGCACGGTCACTACGGTCGGGGGTTCGAATCCCCCCTCGGGCATGGATATTTGAGCCGTCCTAGTTCGTAAGTAGTTCATAAGTAGTTTGTAAGTTTAGGGACTGATGACCCCGTAGTTAAGTCCCATAAGCTCTACAAACATTTGAACATTTTGAACAGAAATGTGATATTTAAAGCAGCGTACGTATTTGTAATAACGCGCACGCAGAGTACTCGCATGAATTACTCATAAACAGCAGAGCTCAGCGCGTCTTCGCCAGTACTTCGGCGGTACTCAACTGAAGATGGCCAGAAGACTCTGCGCCGAAATATCGTGGCAGGAAGTTACGGACATCCGGCAGTGACAGAAATGTTGCAAAAAAAAATGTTCAAGTGTTTGTAAATATGTGGGTCCAAACTGCAGTGGTCATCAGTCCCCAGACTGAACTTATGTTAAGGATTACACACCCACAGTCATGCGCGTAGGAGGACGTAAACCTCCCACGGAGAGCAGCCGTTCACTCCGCAGCAAGGCGCCTTAGACCACCGGGCCATTACCGCTTCGCAGCAATGTTGCAACCTACCTGGAACCATTCGCGATAATGCGGTCACCGCTTGCGTCATGCACTTTACCTTTGCATACAAATTACTTTCGTGTAGTGTTCTTTCCTTATGCTCCTTTAAGATCGCTGGGATCCCATAATTGATCGCAACATCCTCTTCCTAGAGCCCCCCCCCCATTTTTTTTTCTCTGTGTTTAACTACAGGTCCAAACTTATAGCGTCATCGTCCCCTAGATCCACATATTGCTTACATTATCTTACACTAAGGACAGCAGACACACCCCTGACCGAGAGAGGACTCGAGTAGTCACGCAATCCGTGGCATGACGCCTCAGACTGCACGGCCTTCCCCGAATGCTTATCATTCCCTCCTCTCCCTTCTTCTATCCCTATAGTCCGCTTCTAATGGCCACGATATCGATCGGAAGTTAAACACTTACCTCCCTCCTCCTTTACTTCTCTATTCTTGACAAAAACGTTAAAATATATCGGTAACTCCAAGGAAACATTTTGCATATGCACTTTCCCTTTTTCGTCATTTTCGCGGAGAGCAGGGAAGAGAGTCGTGAAAAAAATGTGGAGTGGTGCGTGGCGGTCGCGCAGGCCAGCAGAGTTACCTGCGCATGCTCTCTATTATTGTACCGCAGCCGGCGCGCCGCGTAGAAAAAGGCACGCGAGTGCCTCTCATGTGGAGGCAGACGGAAATCCCTTTAAAAACTAAACGCGGACCGCCGCGCTGCGCCGTGCCGCCAGCATAATCCCGCGTGATTACATTGAGAGCTTTTCGCGGGCAAAGTTTTATTGGGCAGCGCCGGCGACCCGCGCCGCTTCGCTTTGAGCTTTGAGCGGCCGCCGCTGCAGCGGGCGGGCGCTGGCGTCGACCACCCCGCGCCTTGCTCCCGCCATCCCATCTTCCCTCTGTCTGTCGCTGCACCCTCCGCTTCTTAGAGGTCACATGTCTCTGCCTCTCGACCGCGGGTACGTCATAGGTGAAACATTTTGGCGCGGTGGAGTAGCCGAGCGGTCTAAGGCGCCTCGCCGTCAGAGGTTCGAGTCCTCCCTGGGGCATGGGTGTGTGTGTTGTCCTTAGGTTAGTTTATCTTAGTTTAAGTAGTTTGTAAGCTACGGACTGATGACCACGCAGTTTGGTCCGATAGATTTACAAACATTTGAACATTTTTTTTGAAACATTTTTTTTCCCCTTATATCTGTTAACATGAGCGGAAGAACAGACACTATATGTGATTCTGTACTGGGAGGAACCGGGTTCGAGTCCTGACTGGACAAATATTTTCAATTTTTCACACTCATTTATATTATAACTCACTGGCACCTACCGTAGTAAATTCATTTGAACGGTGATATTTCTTTATTATTCATTTCTTATAAAGGCCCCAACCCGCCAATATTTGCCACATGTAAAGCTAGGTGAGGACCCTAACTGTGTCTGTGAAGACAGAAAGCAACCGTTATGCCAGGTACTTGTATAGTGCGATCTATGAACACAGGAAAGAGTAGTGTTTCTTTTTGAGTTCCATCTGATTGTTGATAATTTCTTGTTGGTGATTTTGCACGTGTTGGCATATTTGTAATTCCTCCAGATTTTCCACTAGTTATCCTTTTTATTAGAGGTACTAATAGATGGGAACAATGGCAGGAGGGTATCCATAATGAGTAAATCAAAGATAACCTTGGAATGAACACCATAGATGAAGCAGTTAGAGCGAACAGACTGAGATGGTGGGATCATGGTACACGCATGGGAGAATCAAGGTTACCTAAGAGACTCATGAGCTCGGCAGCGGAGGGTAAGAGGAGACGAGGTAGACCATGAAGAAAGTACTTAGATTCGTTGCAGAATGATATTGCAGTAAAAGGCATAACATCAGACGAGGCATCAATGTTAGCATTGAATAGGGGATCATGGAGGAATTTTATTATAGGTACTATGCCTCAGACTGAACGTGGAAAGGCCTAATCAGTCTCTAATGATAATGATGACGATGGTAATGTCTAAAAAGGAGATTCCTAAGCATTAGAAACATATACATTTTGAAGAGTACCTGAAGATGCCACTGAGGCCGAAACAAGCTTATTAGTAGACCTACAATAAACTAATTAACCATACACAGCAACGCCATTGGTAAGATAAAATTCATAATGCAACATACGTCACAGCGGGTTCGGACGAGCACGAGTAATTGGGTACGCAAACGTGGTTCGCTGCCGAACCAATCTAATTCTCGCGATACCGGAACCATCAAGGATATATAGCGACTTAACACACTTTTTTTTTTACGATCTTCAATATATCTCCGCAATTGACACCGTCGCACTGAATGCGTAACGACTTGCGGCATTCGATTTTCGAGAACAAATGGAGAGTGGAGCGAGATAAATTGCAGCCCCGCCGGTAGGGAGCTAAAATTGTCCGCGGTGTCTTGCCGCATCCGATTCCGAATTGTAGGACGCGAGACTCTGGTGACGAGTGGGGAAGACGAGGGGCCAATAACTCGGCATCCGCTAATTAGCCGTGCCGGGAGCGCAGGCCTCGAACCTGGTGCCTCACACAATGGGCCCCCGGGGAACGCCGCGTCGCGGGTTGCCTAGCCCCAGGTGCGCTCCCGCACCGTCCGCCTCGGGCAATTTCCATTGCGGGTAGGCCTCGCTTGTTCCCCCGCGCGAAACTGCTCTGACGAATCGCGAGGCACGCCTTTAGCGAGGCGAGGCGACGTCTGAACGCAACCATTCACCGGCTCGGCACTCCGATTTTCAATCAACGAAAATAACCGTAATTCCGGTCTTTCTTTCTTTCTGTTTATTTTGAGGAAAACTGACATTTTCCAGAGACTGCGACTGTGTAAGGGATACAAGATGATTCTTGAAAATAAGAAAACAGCCACCAGACACTATTAAATCATTTAATGCATAGTGTAGTTGATCAGGTACATATCTAAACTTTTTCATTATCTCTCAAACTGATCACTATTTTACCACAAATTTATTTGTAGCTGCTCGTATATGCAAGAAGCACGTCACAGAAATTATAAGTTGCATAATGCTCCTGAATGACATCGACAGTTAGCTGCATTGAGTTAGGCATAGTAGCTTTCCCCCCCCCCTCTCCCCTTTAAGGGTGGCACAGTTCTTTCGTGAGTACGTGGGGGGCGAGCACTAGGCTCCGAGCTAATGCAGTCTTCCTTCCTCCTTTCCTTCCTCCTTTACTTCTCGTACTGCGTTTCTTTCCCCTCTCCCATACTTTCCTATTCTCACTCCTTCCCCTCCCCACCGGGGGGACTGATAACCTTAGCAGTTAATTTTTTTTAAAGAATTGCTCGCCATTTGACTGAATATATATATATCAATTTTTTTTTGTCTCAACCTGGTTTCGGTCTTAGACCATTATCAAGTTGTTACACAGGTTTCCATATGCCATGGTCATAATAATAAAAACAATAAAAATATTCAGATTTGGGTCCACGTCGGTAGTATAAAATGGGTGACACATTTGACCCCGCATCTTAATTTAAAATAGTGAGACAGGTATGCTTTTACCATACTTTGTGATCTTATGGTAAGCACTTACCTGTCTTATTATTTTAAATGTCGCCTGCCAGTGGCTGTTCCCTTGCTTTGAGACGATAAGGTGCCTACAGTAACACTAACAGGGTGGAATGGACTGAGCAGTTGGAGCAGGAGTTGAGGAAGTGATTGACTCAAATAGGGGGGAGCGGGAGAGGGGAGAGGTGGAGATGGCCAGAGAGAGAGAAAAGGAAAGAGGAGGAGAACACAGAGAGAAGACGTCGGGTTTTCGGCTAGTAAGCCGTGTTCTCCCCCCATCCTCGCGTTTGTGAAAGATTCTGGAAACAGCAGTGATTTCTGCGTTGTTACTCGCCACCAAATGTTTGGCCGTTTACTTCCGAATATGTCGGGAAATAATGGAAGCGCAGTCATTTCAGTGACCAGCAGCCAGGGGGACTGATGGCCATAGCAGTCTAGTTCCCCTAAAACCCCCAAAACAACCAACCAGCAGCCAGATTTATCAACAACAAGGTAAAGTGTTTTTGTATCTTTCGCTGTTCTCGCACTGCATCCTCGACACCTCGGCTGCAGGTAGCACTGGCGGCGCCATCAGCCTGCCCGGTGCGTGTGGAGTCGGCGGCGGCGTGCTGGCAGGTGCTGGCAGGTGGTGGCTAATTAGCGGCGAGTTGTGAGGCTGGGGTGGGCTGGGGGCGTAATGAGCAGGCCGCACTTCAAATTGCGCGCTTAATATTTCAGCGGCAGTCGCTAATCACATCCAGGCGAGGCGGCCGCAGCGCGCTCGCCCACTTCTCGCTGACCCTCGGCCTCCGTACGCTCGTAGCGGACACCTTAGACGATTTCTGTCACCTCAGGAGAACATCCCAAAGTCTCTAAGTGCAGTGTGAGGCGCCGGCTCTTTTTTAAACAATACGAAATTCTCGTTCAAGGCAAACCAGATGACTTACACACACAAAGGATTTTACGGCTTTAGCTGCCGTTGAGCACTGAAATAATTCAATGGGGAATGTTGAAAATTACTTACTTACACTAAGGACAACTCACACATAACCATGTCCTTTGTACCACCCACTGAGCTACGCAGTAAACGAAGTAAAGCTTTTATATTCAGTACCACTTCGAATACATGACAACAAAACCCTAGGTTCCGCCGGCCGAGGTGGCCGAGGGGACTGAGGCGCTCCAGTCACGGTCTACACGGCCACTACGGTCGGGGGTTCGAATTCCCCCTCGGGCATGGATATTTGTGCCGTCCTTAGTAGTAGCTAGTTCGTAAGTAGTTTAGTAGTTTAGGGACTCATGACCCCGTAGTCAAGTCCCATAAGCTATACAAACATTTTGAACACTACGTTCCCGGCAAAGTATCTCACAAGATAAATCTTAGTTCGATCAGAACATGAATGTGCTTGCTTCAGACCTCCCTCGATGGGTGACCTAATGCTTACTTCTTATTTTGTTGATTTGGTCCATACTACCTCCACCCAAAATACGAGGCGCGTCCAGAAAGTAAGTTCTGTTTGGTAATAAAATGAAATTGTACACAGATACAGAAGACATTTTTATTGCACAAAATTCTACAACTCTTAAACTACTTTTCCACATAACTGCCGAAATTTTGCAGGCATTTGTCATAGCGTGGCACCAGATTTTGTATACCTTCTTCATAGAAATCTGCCGCCTATGTCTTCAAACCAGTTGGAAACAGTTTCTTTCAGCTCGAAGTCCATAGCGAGAGCACTAATTGTAAACCTACGGTTTTCCTGGATCTTGTCATCAATCGCGCGAACCAGTTCTTCTGTAACCAAAATTGGACGCCCACTTCGTTTTTCATCGTGCACATCACTACGCCCGCCGTTGAACTGTCGGACCCATCTTCTCACCATCGAATCACTCATCGCATTTGGTCCGTAAACATCGCAAATTTGTCGATAAATTTCAGTTGGTTTCACTTTCCTCGCATTCAGAAACCGAATCACCGACCTGATTTCACAGGCGGCGGGATTTTCAATCAACGCCGACATTTCAAACAAGCACAACAAAGTGTACGTAATTGACAGCGATCACCAAATGGCGCACGCTCTTCTCCTTGATACACATCGTCTACAGCGCATGTGCGGAACTGCAATCGCAGCGCTGCAGCGGAGATAAATTGGAACGAAACTTACTTTCTGGACGCGCCTCGTATCTCACAAGATAAATCTTAGTTCCATCAGAACATGAAAGTGCTTGGTTCAGAGCACAAATTTACTGAATTAATGACTGACCTCCCTCGATGGGTGACCTAATGCTTATTTCTTATTTTGTTGATTTGGTCCATACTACCTCCTCCGAAAATATAGAAAGAAAAGAGCTTACAGTGGAAGAGATACGTCTCACACGATCGAAGATGAAGAAATACTCGTTGTGTAACATTTACGGACACGGGTATATGAGGCACAGATGAAAGATATCGGAGAACAATAATTAATCGTAAAAATGCATATAAAAGGGAGTTGTATCGAAGTGTGATTCACTTAAGAGTGATACCATTAGTATAAAGTCGCGAGGCGGCCTTTCTCATTACAAAGATCTCTGTCTAATTCGAATTCAAACAAGGATATTAGCGACCATTATCTGCTCCACTGGTACAGACGCACTCATCCAGATATTCTCCTTCCAAGTTACCCAATGAACCTTTTAAAAGCACGGCGACTTTAATTTTTTTTCTAAAGCAAAGTTTTCTGCTGTGTCTCCAATAGGGCGTCTCAATTACCAGTAGCAGAAGTTTAGAGAAAGGAGAGAAGAATTAAGTTGATACTGAATATCACTCCACCCCCCCCCCCCCCTGAAACCCGTCTCCCGCTAAGTTTTCTTTTGTGTCCGTATTTAGAGCAGTCGTTTAATTAGCTCATCTTTATTATGTGGGGACTTTCCTTAAGTTAAAAAGCGAAAAAGGCAAGTTTTCATTACAAGAGCGGACAGCGGGCGGAGTTCATTTGAAGACGCCCGAGCCGGGCCGGTCGGTGGCTGTAGGCCCGAGGCCGTCGCCGCCACCACAATATCACCAGCTGGCGGCGGTGGCAGCTCGTTTACGAGACACTAAAAGCCGGCTCGCGGCTCTCACTCTTTATGCGCCAGTAATTAGCAAACCGTGAAATTTTACAACTCCATTAGCGGCGTAATCGTTTACGGCAATAACGCCGTCCTCACCCCCCCCCCCCGGTATTCGAAGACTTGGCGGGCGGTGTGTACGGCGAGACCTTTAGTCGATTCGAGGGTGAAATCGTGCCCCCCCCCCTCCGCTGCGTGACAGGAATGCAAACAATCTGGACTCGACGGCGGGTGTTGCTCTGACGTCTTCCCCTGTTGTACCGCCGGGCAGGATTGCAGATAGAAGGAAATGCGTCCGTGTCAAATCGATAGCTGCAGGATAGGAAAGGAGGAGGAAGGGAAAGGGAAAACAGGGCAGAAAAAGAAGGAAATGCTTGAAAGTGGTTCAAGTCGTACCTCACTAAACAGGAAACAAAGGGTGTCAGTGCAAGTGACTAGTGAATTAAGCCAGCAGTCATCATCGGAATGGGAAGAAATTACATGGGGTGTCCCACAAGGATCCATCTCAGGGCCATTGATTTTTCTTGTGTATATTAATGACCTCTCATCGGTTACACGACCAGAAGTAGAGCTCGTTTTGTTTGCAGATGGTACAAGTATTGCAATAAAAAGTACGTCAAGCATAGTTATAGAAAGGTCTTCTAACGATATTTTCATGAACATTAATAAATGGTATAAAGCTAACTCATTGTCATTAAACTTTGAAAAAACTCACTACATGCAGTTCAGAATATGTAAGAGATTTCCCGTCAGCATATGCATTAAGTATGAAGAAGAGCAGATAGAAGAGGTCGACAGTGGTCAATTCCAGGGATTACAGCTTGATAATAAATTTAGTTGGGAGGAGCACACCAAAGAACTGCAGAAACGACTCAACAAATCTGTATTTTCAATACGAGTGTTATCAGACATAGGAGACATAAAAATAACAAAGCTTGCATACTTTTCTTACTTTCATTCCCTAACGTCATATGGTATAATATTTTGGGGTAACTCTTCAAGTCAGTCAAAAGTCTTCAGAGTCCAAAAACGTGTAATACGTATTATTTGTGGAGTAAATTCACGGACGTACTGTAGAAGCCTCTTCAAAGAACTGGGTATATTAACTACGGCCTCTCAGTATATTTATTCCTTAATGAAATTTGTCATAAATAATATATCCCTTTTCCCAACTAACAGCTCAGTTCATACATACAATACTAGGAATAAAAATGATCGGCACAAGGACATAAAAGCACTTACTTTAGTTCAAAAAGAGGTCCACTACTCAGGAACACACATTTTCAATAACTTACCATCAAGTATAAAAAAATTTAGCTACAAATAAAGATCAGTTTAAGAAGAACCTAAAAGACTTTCTAGTGGCCAACTCCTTCTACTCCACTACTGAATTTCTAAATTGTACCAAATGATGCATATACTCATACTATACTAGTATTATTATATTATCAGCTATTTAAAAAAAAACTTAAAAATGTATGTATCTGTATTTATATTATTAGTATTATCTATTATTGAACTTGTAAATTTTGTTTCTTGACATGTTCCACATCCACGAGGATGTCCTCAACATGGATCTACGGAACGAATAACTAATCTAATCTAATCTGAAAGGATTGCAGATGGAAGGAAATGCGTCCGTGTCAAATCAATAGCTGCAGGATAGAAGGAGCGGAAGGGAAAGGCAATCCAGGGAGGAAAGAAGGAAGAAAGAATCGTGGAGGGTCATACATATGTTTTCAAAATGCATCCGACGTGATTTTACCTTTAATCTGGACGAGGTATCGTACGCCGACCTCTAAGTGCGCCATTTATTCTTCGACGTCTATATTTACACGAATACAACCATTTACAAACTGCCAAAAGAGGCTGATACTGGCAAACGGATATTGCAATTAGCGTGTACAAGGGGTCTTTTTTTGTGATGACGAGGGTCATCGACGAATGGGGCCATTATGCGCTAAAGTCAGCCTCCCTACGTCTCGCGACTGTCAAGGGCGGATAATTAACACACCAGAACATCTCATTACAGCCGGTCCCCATCTTCATCCTCAGGTAATTCATCGGCGTCCCTGTCCATTACGCATCCTTATCCCAGCCGCTAAATGATTCACCGGCAATTACGAGCATTAGCGAGTAATTACCTACGCCTACTCGTGCAACAGATGAGTTCTTCTTACGAAAAGGTTGCTTACAACGGACTGAGAATAGTGGTCAAGCTTTGCTAGCCAAAAACTAACTTCTTATACCCTTTCGCTTTCTCATTCCCAGAATACGCTAAATTAATGGACAAAAGCAGTCACCAGGTTTGCATTTTCATATTGTTACAGATTCCTATACACTATTGCTCTTTCTTATTTATCATTCCCTTTATCTCCACATACTTCATTACCACGACTTGCTGCTTATGACATTGTTCAGTTCTGAGGATTAATTTACAGTAATCAGTTCTATCCACAAAACTGTAAATCCACACCTCCGTTTCTTAACAAAGGCAACATAGTTACATGATAAAACTTCATTGGCATCAGATACAAAAATGTTTGGCCTATTTTACGACATAGTCACCAATAGAATTGAGGCATATTTCGTAACTTGGAATCGATTTTTGTATTCCTGTGTCGTAGCAGTCTATCGTTTGTGAACGGAACCAGCGTGTGACAAGTCTTCAGCTTTTCGTCGTTGTCAAATCACTGGCCGAAGAAGAGGAATTTCTTGAGGTGTAAGAAAAGATGGAATCGATTACTGATCATACATAAAAAAAGTCGGTCGCACGCTGTGCTGTTCATCATGGACACTTCGACGACCGAAGGAAAGAAGCGTACGCCAGCTATGCACCATCTGTTTGCTCGTGTTTTCGGGAGGGGCTTCAACGTGTTGAGCTAAAATCCAGGTTCTTTCTGGTGGTGCTTGAACCATTTTAGCTAAAGTCCAGGTATTTTTGAGTGAGACTTGAACCAGTTGAGTTAAAAGCCAGGTATTTTGGAAGGGGGCTTGCAGGCTTGAACCAGTTGAGTTAAAAGCCAGGTATTTTGGAAGGGGGCTTGCAGGCTTGAACCAGTTGAGCTAAATTTTGAAGTGGAATTTGAAGCAGTTGAGCTAAAATCCAGGTACCGTAATTTTTAGAAGGGATATAATCATTTGAGCCAAAGACCAGTACTTTACCAGTTGGGGTAAAACCCAGGTATTTTGGCAGGGGGTTGACCGAGTTGAGCTGAAATCTAAGTATTTCTGGGAGGTAATCGAACCACTTGAGCCTAAGACAGGTACTTTCAGGTGGGACTTGAACCATTTGAGCTAAAACCAGGTACTTTTGGGCGGGGATTGAACCAGTTGTTCTAAAGACGAGTTATTCGTGGGTGGAACTTGAACCAGTTGAGCTAAAAGTCAGGTACCGTAATTTGGGAGGGGATTGAATCATTTGAGCCAAAGACCGGGTAATTTTTGTTGGTACTTGTACCTGTTAAGGTAAAATCCAGGTAGTTTGGGAGGAGACTGAACCAGTTGAGCTAAAATCCAGGTACGGAATCGAACCAGTTGAGCCCAAGACCAGGTACCTATAAGTGGGACATGAACCAGTTGAGATAAAAATCTGGTGCTTTTCGAAGAAATTGAACCATCTGAGGATGGTTTTTCATCAGAGCAAACACTATAAATCAGATACTTTAGGTGGATAGAATAGAAGGGGGAGAAGAGTTTCAGTGCCTAATCCTTCCTAACATCCCACCTCGACTCCCTCTGCACCTGCAACTGCGAGCCTTAATTGGTCCTTCGGCGCCGTGAACTTCACCTCCAGTGTCGGCGTAACGTAAACAGCTGCGACAGCGGGCTTGATAAGCCGTGTAAGCTCCTTTCGCTGCTCGGCGGGAAAAAGCCGGCAGCAGCTTTCAGAGCGAAATGAACAGCGCGCCGCGTATGAAGAACCTGTCAGCACCGCACAGTGGCTGCTCCTTGTGGCGCCGGCGGCGCCGCGGCGCGCTCGATACGTCATAATAGAGGTGAGGCAGCAGGCACTGTACGGCCGGACGCCCGGGGCCCGCGTCTTGCGAGAGCCGGCAGGCTCTAATCTGGTGCAGGTCCCAAAACAAAGGGAAACAATCAGCGTGTGTGCGCCGTGACGGGCGGCTTTGTGCGCTAAGACGGGCCGCGCACCGCGCCACCGGGCCCCTGGCCCTCGTGTCCGCGGGACACTAGCAGCCAGACAGCGGCCTATCGGAAAACTGTCCGCACCGCCGCACTCCAAGAAACGGACGGCCGGTGAAGAATGACCCGTCTCCGCTCCACTGTACCACTGCACAATTGTCACTAGGCCCTAAAATAGTGGGCGTAAGGGACGATTTCAAGAGGAAAGGACATGTAGATTTAATGGTAGCAGAAGAAGGATTGAGAGGCTTTTTCAGAAACCTCAGAAGTGTCACTTCTAAGGGTTCTGAAAAAGAGTCTCAATCCTTCTTCTTCTACCATTAAAAAAGAGATATAGGTTAAAACAGAAGCAGGCGTTCGACCGGTATTTTAATACTATGTGGGAGTCGTACCAGACTAGATTGGTGTAGGAGATGGAGAAAATCCAGAGGCGTTGATTGCATCGCAATATTCCAATTACATCCCGAGATATTGCGACGCGAAAATGACGCTTGAAATACGCGAAACGCGCGGCTAGCGCACGTCCTGAGACTTAGGCGAGAACCCCATGCTGCTCAGGACGTGCGCTAGCCGCGCGTTTCGCGTATCTCAAGCGTCAACTTCGCGTCGCACTATCTCGGGATGTAATTGGAATATTGCGATGCAATCAACGCCGTTGTTTATGTGATTTGTCATGCTATGGAGTGCTGAAGAAAAAATATAAGGTGTCCATTAAAAAAAACATAAGTTTGTGTTAAAAAACACATTTGCTTTCGTTTTATAATGTTTCCAATTATGTACATTCATGGGCCCCAGCCGTACATTGATACCGGTGAAAGTCGTTTTCCAATGGATGTTATTATTCCAGAGATATTTTGGGTGGACAGGATAGCTGGGAAGGGTGTTTCACTAAGTGTGTTTGCCTCCGTAACTTATAAAATAATAGGTGACGGGAAATCTTAATGCGGTAGGTCAACACAAGGAATGTAACACTTTCTGCGGAGCTATGAACATACTTTGTTGTATCATTTTCCAAAGAGTTACAGCACAAAGATACAATTTTTTAAATGGAACAATATTTTTTTCTACCGTGCATTGGATTCATTGAAACCAGCTGCGTCCAAATCATTTTAAACTACATTCCTATCACTGTTAGTTTGGGAGCTACAGCCCTTCAAAGTTTAGGGGGCGGAGGCTACGACAGCATATCTGACTGGCTGGTGGTCATGAGACAGTGGGCCGTGCCCCAGGGGATAGCCACTCGGCCAGTCAGCAACGCTATCGCAGCCTCCGCCCCCGGAACTTTGAAGGGTTGTAGCTCCCAAACTAACAGTGATAGGAATGTAGTTTAAATTGATTTGGACGCAGCTGGTTTAAACGAATCCAATACACGATAGAAAAAAACTATTGTTCCATTTAAAAAAAAATATCTTAGTAGTGTAACTCTTTGGAAAATGATACAATAAACTATGTTCATAGCTCCGCAGAAAGTGTAACATTTCTTTTGTTGACCTACCGCATTAAAATTTCCCGTCACCTATTATTTTGTAAGTTATAGAGGCAAACACACTTAGTGAAACACCTTATATATATATATATATGTGTGTGTGTGTGTGTGTGTGTGTGTGTGTGTGTGTGTGTGTGCTCTTTCGAACATGTCCGGAAGGAACAGACACCGCAAATACACCAACAAGTGGTAATCTTCTTCACGCCGTGCGTATCGCCCCTCTGAATGCAACAGGCTATTTACGTTTTCCGGTAGCGGCGAGGTGTCTGTGCAGGTGCGAAAACACTTGTCGCCGCGGTGGGCGGCGCCGCCAGCTCCCGCCTTTGTGCCACATCCGCCAAGACAGGCTGGCACAGCGCGCGGGGTCGGCGCCGGCAGCGAGGGGTCCCCGGGGAGAATGAATGGAAGGCGTGGGCCGGAAGGACGCCGCGGCAAAAAGGAGTCAGAGGTGTCTCGCACCTGTGAAGATGGAACGCGCTGGTGGCGGAAGAGGCGGCGCTCTGTTCCGGCGCGGGCCCTGGGGTAGAGATCCGGTCGCTTCCCAGCGCAGCGCTGGCCGCCGCGGATTGTCCGCCGCGGCCGGCAGGATGGGTGTTGGCAAGGCGAGCCCGCGCGCAACAATCGCGCCGCGGCCAGCGTGTGTGCTTCCTGCCGCCACAATGGGAAAGATGCGGCGCCGCCGCCGACACCGCCGGCCGCGTGAAAGTTGGGAGGGCGCGGCGGAAGCTGGCCAGATCCGGCGGAAGCCTGCCTAGCGCTGTGTCTCCGCTGGACGCTTCCGGCCGCCCTTGTCTGCCCCAAGATCGACGCACCGTCATTACGGCCGCACACCGCCCAGGCCGATGACCTCTCGGAGCCGCTGGTCCACCACGCCTCGGCTGCCGCGGGGCCGGACTTTCCGAGTAGTGTAAACATTCAGCTACACGTGTGAGGGACCAGATTTCATCGCTAGGCACTCTGCGTCACTGAGAATGACCGACAGGCATTGAAGACACAGGGATACGTTCGCCAGTTGGGACCCGCCGGGACAGGCGAGCTTTTTATGACACCGCTTCTGGAACTGGTGGAGACTCTCCTGGACTGAAATCGGATCTCTTTCGCGGCGCCGAAATTAGCGAGTAATGTAAATCTCCAACTAAGCATCAGTAAGATATCAGTATGGTGTAAAAATTGGCAATTGACTCTCAATAATGAGAAGTGTGAAGTCGTCCACATGAGTACGAAAAGAAATCCGTTGAACTTTGTTTACAAGATAAATCAATCTAAAGTTAAGGGCGTAAACTCCACAGCTAGGCGCCTTGGAGCGCCCGGCTAATCCACCGCGGAAAATCCTGTGACTAGAACGTGTTGTTAGTCGGATTGGGAACAAGGCGAAGCCGGCCGCGGTGGCCGAGGAGACTGAGGCGCTCCAGTCACGGTCTGCACGGCCACTACGGTCGGGGGTTCGAATCCCCCCTCGGGCATGGATATTTGTGCCGTCCTAGTTCGTAAGTAGTTCATAAGCAGTTTGTAAGTTTAGGGACTGATGACCCCGTAGTTAAGTCCCATAGACTACACAAACATTTGAACCTATTGGACCAAAGTGCTATGGTCATCAGTACCTAAATTTGCAAACTTCTTAAACTGACTTACACTACGGACAACACACACGCACACACACACACACACACACACACACACACACACACACACACACACACACACACACACGCTCCAGGGAGGACTCGAATCTCCGACGGGAATGGCCGCCCAGTCCGCAGCATGACGCCTTAGACCACGCGGCCATTCCGCGCGGTAATAGCTAGACCATTGGGTCTCATGTAAAGTTGGAAATAACGTTTCTCGACTCTGATGACAAGACAGAGAAATACACAAAACAGACGCGGCAGTATTGTACCACGGAATTTCACGATCTCGCGGGTATGGCCGCGAGTACTAAGATCCCATCCCACGGATTGCGCGGTCGATGGCGTCGGGCCACGGTGGAATGGCCGAGCGTTCTAAGACACCTTGCTGGAGAATCGCGTGATTGTTCCCCGTCGGAGGTTTGAGTCCTCCGTCGACCACGGGTGTGTGTGTTTGTTCTTAAGCCTAGAACTTGACAATCACAGCAGTTCACTCCCATAGATTTACAAACATTTGAACATATATATATATCTAAAAAGAGTCTAGAGTGCAATGATTTTTATTCGTATCAACTAGTTTTGGTCCATTTTTGGGCCATCTTCAGGACCGTAAGTCCATTGATGTGGAGCTGGGCCAGTGCTTGGGAGCCTGCAGTGAGGCACTGGAAGGCTCCCAAGACCTGCCCAGCTCCACCACATCAATGGACTTGCAATCCTGAAGATGGCCCAAAAGAGGAGCGAAACTAGTTGATAGAAGTAAAAATCATTACACTCTAGACTGCTTTTATATAT
The DNA here is from genome assembly GCA_026315105.1 of Locusta migratoria. Lineage (NCBI taxonomy): Eukaryota > Metazoa > Arthropoda > Insecta > Orthoptera > Acrididae > Locusta > Locusta migratoria. Next base: position 283,243,849 of record CM048744.1, read on the forward strand.
ATAAATTGAAATAAAATGGTGCTATTATCCCAAAAAATCAAACAAAAATGTTTCCAAAAATACGTGATTTGGACATTTGATCCCGTCGGAGGTTCGAATCCTCCCTCAGCCACAGTCGTGTGTGTTGTTCTTGGCGTTAACTGGTTTGAGTGGTTTGTAAGAGTAGGGACTGGTGAGCTAAGCAGTTTGGTGCCTTAGCTTTATAAGCATTTGATATGGAATTAGAGAAATGAATGAGCAGATCAGTATCTTACCCCAAATGGAAAGCTGAGAGCGGTGCCTGCGGACGCGGCGGCGTCGCTGGCGCAGTGAGGTGGGCGGCTGTCGGCTGTCGGCAGTGGTTCAGACGGATGTCCGGTAACGCCGCGGCGCACCCCACCCCACTCCGGGAGAGAGCCGGCGACGCGGAACCGGGCGCCTAGGCGTGCGCATAGCGCGCCGGCGATTGGGCGGGCTCGCCAGATGGCCAGGTGCGAGCCCGCTGCCTAGGGGAGATAGGCGGCCAGCTGCTACCCCCATCTCGAGGGCCCGGCGCCATCTTGCGGCGCGCTCCTTTCTCTCCCCTCGCGGCCAACTGGCTGCGGGCGCGAACCACGCACCTGGCCGCGCCCGGCTCCGCACTTCCTGTGGCCGACACCCCAGCACAGCCGTTGTTCCGGGCGCGGCTGCTGCCTACGCGTGGGGTGACGCCGCACTGTTTACACCCCGGCCGCTCAGCGTTCAAATGTTTCTAAAGATAACGGAGGTCGTCGCTACCTAGACTTAACAACGACGTAAACAAAACTTACGCTAACAACAACACCCACACGTCCCCGAGGGAGGACTCGAACCTCCGCCGGGGAGCGGCCGCGCTATACGTAGCACCTTATACCACACGGTCATTTCCGTTCGGCTGGACTTCCAGTTACGCCAGTACTGCATTGTGGACGTAGGCAGGAGAAAACTCCTGGGAGAAATTCCATCCGAATCTTTCCTCTCGCATTGCTGTGTACGTAACGTGCATGACTCGAAAATTCACAGTTTAGTAGCTGCCGGAGTGTTGATCGAACCGTTCTGCTGTCATAATGAGGACAAATTTACAAAATTACTGTTGTGAATAAGGATTCTGTATAGTAAAACGTGTACTGTTTCTCTCCAATGTAATTAATGTATGCAGACATCACCATCAGTGGCGGACTAGGGTGCAGCTTGGCAAGGGGGGGGGGCGTGTAGTGCATACCACCCCCGGGCCTTACGTAAAGAGGGTCTCCAAATACCTCGAATGATTTATGATTTTTTGTGTGTGTGTGTGTGTGTGTGTGTGTGTGTGTGTGTGTGTTGTCTGGAGCTCGAAATCTAGACAGGTAATAATTGTACTTCCAAATGGACGGCGTGTCTCTTTTCGCCCCCTTTTTTTTTCGCCCGGGCCTCCGACAGCCTAAGTTTGTCACTAATCGCAATGCATTTTGATATCACTACTTTCGCACCTACTGCCTAACATGATTTTCATGATACTCCTGTCAAGTAGTTTAAACTTCAAGTCAAATTCGAAGTACTGTGTGTCAATGGAGTACAGTAGTAAACATATGTTTACCACCTGAAATCATTCTCGAACTGACTTGACAGTGTTCAAATGTTCAAAATTTTTTAGATCTACGGGACTTAACTACTCTGCTCATCAGTCCCTAGGCTTACAAACTATTTAAACTAACCTAACGAGAAACAAGCACACACACATTCCCGAGGGACGTACTGAACTTCCGACGGTGAGCAACCTTGCGCTCCGCAGCAAGGCGCCTTAGAGCGCTCGGTCGCTCCCCCGCGGCACTTGAGGGTGTACCCGGACATGTGGTTCACTATCTGAAGCCGCGCGGAAACAGCCGTGCGCTCTAACGCGCCTTCCTGCGGAGTGCGCAGCTGCTCCCTCCCCGTCGGAGATTCGAGTCCTTCCTCGGGCATCAGTGTGTGTGTGTGTATGCTGTGCTTAGCATAAGTTAGTTCACGTAGTTTGTAAGTCTACGGACTGATGAGCATTGCAATTTGGTCCCAAAGTTTTACAATCATTTTCACTATCTGAATATTTGAGGATTTAGGTCACGGAGGAAGACGATCAAAAGTGACTGTATACTGTTCCCACGAAACTGTGTGTACGTGACACGTTAGTTCATACAGGGTATTGCATGTTAGCTAACAGAGCTGTTATTTGCTTCAGTATAGCTCTTACAGAAAACTTCGGAAACATCCAACAGGGAAGCGTATAAATTAGAGTAGTATTGGAAATACAGGCGTATGGACTACTTGACTCATATGCCCCTTTCTAAACACTGGGCAAGACAGTTCACTGGTGTTTGTGTTGGTGCATTAATAACAGTGCTTTCTCGATAATTATGTAGTTTCTAGAAATCATGCTAAAATCCATTAAGCTATAAAAAAGTTATCAAGATTCTTAGATAATATACCTTTTGGAAATGGTAAGGAGCATAGTGTTCGAATGAGTTGTTGTTTCGAAGACTTTTACCGTCATTGGCTCAGTCACAGCTATTAGCAACTGTACTTTGCTGCACCCCCTGACCGGCAAACTCGCTCGTTAATATCAGTGAGATATTGTCGACGGCCACTCGTACTTGCAGCCGGCCAACTGCCCGCTGAGTACCTTTTGTGCAATAATTTTCCGCGCGGGAGCCTTGGACGCCGTACACGATCCGACTTGGACGTCCGCAGACTTTTTAATGGGGGCTCCCTAGGAAAGAGCGAGTGTTTCATAACAGGCGGCGGGATATTAAAATCCTGCAAGTCTCAAATGAGGTCAGCGGTCCCGACTTTCGCGCCGGACGCCGGCGGTTCGTCCTCAAGCACGAGCTGGCTGCAGTCTGCGACCCGGCCACTAATGAGCCTCACGGACGAGACCCCGACGGACTCGGAGCAACCAGAGTGGAGCAGACAGGGGCCACGGAAAGTCCCAAACTGCGCGCAACTCTGTATCACTCACAAGCTGCGGGAAACCAGGACAAGCTTAATACTTGATTTTGTCCATCTTATGTATGGAACGCTGGAGCTTCAGCGGTATTTTCATTTTATTATTTATTGGCAACCAGTTTCGATGGACCAAGCCGTCATCTTCAGACCCTTATAATAGGGTATTCTGCACTTCGCAGTGTTAAAAACAACAAAATGACTGCTATCGCACGTTCATAGAATGTTACAATAGGGAGGACCAACAAAAACTTTGTCTTTTTGTTATTTTTAACGCTGTAAAATAGCAGAATACCCTATTATAAAGGCCTGCAGATGATGGCCTGGTCCATCGAAACTAGTTACCAATAAATAATAAAATGAAAATAAAGCTGACGGTGTTATTAATTCATTGCTATCCTCATACTTGTCTTCATATGAAATCAACTACATCGCGTAGTCTTCAACTCGGAGACTGGTTGAGACAAAAGCGCTTTACGGGATATGCGACCGACATTTCATCAAGACGATTGCTTGGCATGGTCAAAGATTCACCTACAACGGCAATGTAAACGATGCCATACACGGTGTTGCTGGAAATACAAGGTGATTTACTAATTAAAATGGACTCAGGAGGGCGGCGAAACTTCCGAGGGTGAAAGAAGCAATAATTGATATTATTAAAAAAAATACTAATCAGACCTTTCTTTTTCATTTCTTGAATTGAAAAACACTGTTGCTGAAGCAGACCACAGAGAGGAGGCTTTGTCGTCTGACAGACGTATCTATGTAGTCTGGCATCCCGATGAACGTCACTAAGTCAGCTAACAAGTATTCAGCTACTAGTAATACACCACTTTCAAACATTATTCAGCTAGATAGGAAGTAAATTCGGAATATATATTGAAAGTATTAATCGTATTAATGGCCAACCCCCTGATGGTATATACAGACAGTGTTCACTCAAGCTGAGAGAATCAGACGCTAGAACAAAAATGTTGTATCTCTTCACTTCAGAATAAGTGTTACAACCCACACCACTTGGAACGTACAGTTTTTAATGTTCTGATGATGACTGCACCACGATCGAAACTTTTTTTTCCTCCTGCATGTCTGCTCTCCGTTGGAGGTTCGAGTCCTTCCTCGGGCATGGGTATGTGTGTTATCCTTAGCATACTTTAGTTGAAGTAGTTTGTAAGTCTAGAGACTACAGTTTGGTCCTATTACGTTACAAAATTTGAACACAGGACACTTTAAATTTTTTTCCAATAGTTACTCTCAGTGCAGCCTGTGTTCCAAATTTAAATGCTGGACAGTTCGGCTGCAGAAATTTTGAATTTCTTGTACTTGACAACTTAACCCTCCTCCCCCCCCCCTCCAGAAGAACGAATTATCTACTTCCTTGGTTACTTTTTATAACTTTGATGCTGTTTTTACGGGCACTGCCTCTCCCAGGAAGAATCTTTGAAAAGATGCAAAATGATTCAGTAATTCCCACTTTGCTGCTTCAAGGAAGGCAGGAAGGAAGCTTGGAGTTTAACGTCCCGTCGACAGCGTGATCATTAGAGACGGAGCTTACGCTCGGAGTATTTGGATAAGGATGTGGAAGGAAATCGGCCGTGCCCTTTCAAAGGAACCATCCCTGCATTTGTGATTTAGGGAAATCGCGGAAAACCTAAATCTGGATGGCCGGAGGTGGATTTGAACCGCCATCCTCCAGGATGCATGTCCAGTGCGTTACCACTGCGCCACCTCGCTCGGTTTGCTGTTGCAAGTCACCGGAAATATTTGGAGTTTAGTATTGTTTACCGCTGCTGTTCGGTTCCTGGCCTCACCGTGTCGTCCCTTCCGGAGTTGGCTAACGCGCGCAGACACGCCAACGGACGAGACCGTTGGTCCTGTGGAACATACTGGCACGTCTCCTCGCTAACAGCGCCGGTTCTGGTGGCACAGGCGGGGGAATTTGGACAGCTGCGCCGGAGTGAGGCTCTGTGTGTGTGTGTGTGTGTGCGTAGCACACAGCTCGCGTCTTCCGGTATAGTGCCACGGATAACGACAATAAAATGAAAGAGGGAAGCTGGAGACTTAATTAGGCGTTGTTCTGGCGGAACAACTGGCGCAGAAGGTGCGTTATGGCTGCTCCCCCAGTCCCCTAGATCCCCCCTCTCCAGCCGGCACGACAACTTCGCACCTGCCGGCAGGCGTCTGTGGCACGGCAGACGTGCGGCGCGTGCCAACGCTCTGCTACCAGCGGCGGCAAGGAAAACTGGCGCCAGCGCGCGAGTCTCGCCACCCAGGGGGCGCTCGGCACGGTACGTTCCGCCCAGACCCACCCACTGTCCTTAACGTATTCACAGCAATGGTCCCATAACATCCAGTAGATCGGATCATCGTGGAACATTAAAAATCGCAAGATAATATGTCTCCATATCGGAGAAGGAAAAGTACAAATAGTTCCTACAGAACTGTTGTTGTTATGGTCTTCAGTCCGGAGACTGGTTTGATGCAGCTCTCCACCCTACTCTATCCTGAGCAAGCCTTTTCATCTCCTTATAAGAACGGCAATCCACATCCACTTGGATCTGCTTACTATACGCGTCTCTTGGTCTCCCTCTGCGATTTTTACCCCACACACTTTCCTCCAATGCTAAATTTACGATTCCTCGATGTCTAAGAATGTGTCCCACCAAGCGATCCTTCTTTTAGTCACGGTATGCCAAAAATTCCTTTTCTCACCAATTCTGTTCAGTACCTCTTCATTAGTTATGTGATCTACCCACCTAATCTTCAGCATTCTTCTGTAGCACCACAGAACTATCATTATTCAAATGCTCATGTGTTTATAAAGCTATGGGACCAAACCGCAGTGGTCGCCAGTCCTTAGACATACAAACTACTTGGTCTAATTTATGCTAAGGGCAAAAAAAAAAAAAAAAAAAAAAAAAAAAAAAAAAAAAAAAAAAAAAAACACTCACGTTCGAGGGAGGAATCGAATCTCCAATGGGCATGGAGTAGCCGAGCAGTCTAAAGCGTCTCGCTGCGGAGCGCGCGAGTGCTCGCCGTCGGAGGTTCGAGTCCTCCCTGGGGCATGGGTGTGTGTCTTGTCCTTAGGTTAGTTTACCTAGGTTTAAGTAGTTTGTAAACTACGGACTGATAACCACGCAGTTTTGTCCGATAGATTTACAAACATTTGAACATTTTTTTGAATTAAGAGTTCCTTTTCCCACCACACTATCAAGCCTTCTGACGGTCATCCAATTATACGAATTTGTACGATTTCACGTAAATGGTTCAACTCAGATGTCCAGACATTTCCTTTGGCCAGGAACGGTCCTTTTTTTCTTTCGTATCCCTCCCTTTAAACCCTAAGCCTCCTATCCTACCGCAACTGATGACCCAAATTTTAATTTCTTGGCCATCCGTAGGCCTTTAAGCGCGAACCTTTTTTTCTTGAAACCATCTTCTGTCACACATCCCCGTTCTAAGCGAAATGGCCACACTTTCCTCAGACTTCTGTCCACAAAATGATGTCAATGGCATTCATCGAAACTTCTCCCGATTTCGATAAAAACCCACCTCAGATCCTTGAGATTGGTTCAACTCACTGTTCCGCTTGTAACTTAGTGCGCCATCTATCTAATGAAAATCCGTTCCCTACACTTAGGTGTAGTCCCCGCGCGTCAGAAGATCGGATTACTTGAAACCCAAAACCGGAGGTAATTCGTTGTTTTGTCGCCGCTCTTAGTGACTTGGCAAAGTGATCCGGAGAGGCCGGCATAGTTTGCGGCCGTCCTCCGGCGCCGAATTTGCCGCCCATTGCGTCGGAGGCTCGCTTTTAAGACAGCGGGGCAAAACACGGCCGGCCTCGGGAGCGGCCAACTCGGCTAAGACGCTCCGCAAATGCGCATTGTTTGTTAAATGGCCCGGCGGCAGTTAATAGCCAGCGGCCAAGTTCATTTAAGGCCGGGCCGGGCGCTCCTTGGAGTTGAGGAGATTGCGCACTGCCCGACGCTAATTAAAGAGCGCGCAGTTCAGACATCGGCGGCGGCCGGGGATCGCAGCCCGTCCAAACAAGCCGCACTGCAGCGCTTCCCAACCTTCATAATCCGCTCTGTACGGCGTCCGTTGAACACGCCACAGGCGTCTAAGGAATAAGGAGCATCCACTCCCAATTACACTTCATCCGAGGCGAATTCTTTTGTGGCTCCTATATTCATCGTCTCGTAATTTTGACTGTCATGCAATTATGTATCAGTCCATCCTCTCCTTCCCCCCTCTCTCTGTCCATTTCTCCTCTCCTCGTCCCCACTGTCCATTAAAAATTCCATATATATACAACTTCCGTAATGGACAGTGTCATAATCTCTTTATAAGAAACCATTATTAATGCTTACGATAGGTGACCGTTGCCTTAAATCAGAGTATAAGTAACATGCATTCGAAATTTAATTTAAATTCCTTTGAGCGTGAAAGAACGAGAAACGAACACAAACACTTATGCATCGATAATGAACTAGTCGTGAAACTGGTGTTGTCCATGTGTTCCAATCCTTTGTTGATTTATCTCTTCTTCCTTCTGCCAACTGTTCATCTCGTTCTCTGCCTCACTCAGCCCATCTCCTCCTGAACCAATCTATGAAACATTACTGATATCTGACAACTTTCATGGTGATTGGTGAAGCGGCGTCGACGCTTAGACGCTTATAGCAAGGTACCCTCTTCGATGCACTATACCTTGTATAAAAGCCTTCTTAATACAATCTTTCGTAACTGAAAATTGTACTTGTAGCAAAATACTGTGATGTGTATATATTGCCAGTGTCTAAATTATGATATGGAATCTACACATGGTGCAAGAAACTATAATATTCCTGTAACGTCTCCGCTGTTATGAGCCTGCAGTTGCTCCAGAACTAGTTATGGAAGAATAAAAAACATTCATAAAAACGAGTACCCGGCTTTGCCCGGGTTTAAAATAAGACTTTCTGCATCTTGAGTATTAAGGAAACAGAGAAACAGACAACAAATGCGTCTTATATGTATAGAGATTGCAATCGAAGTCTGTAAGTAAAGTACTCTCCCTCATGCACCGAACGAAATTTTATGTAGACAGTAACCCTCATCTTGCTTTCAAGGTCCAGTGCACAAAATTTCATCAAGATCGGAGCAAAACTGTGGATTTTGGCGAAATTCATAAGAACCCTCCACCATGGTTTATGTAGACAGTGCCCTTCCTTTTGTTTTCAAGGTCAGTTGTGCAAAATTTAATTAGGATCAGTGCGAAGATATAGATTTACACGGACACATTGAAAACGTACTTTCACTTTTCCTTACATTTTCCAGTTGGTTTTCCGAAAACTGGAACGAAACCTGTTTAAGAACCTTTCCCATATAATTTTGTGTACGAGTACCAAATTTCAAGATATTTGGTTGTCTGGATCTTGAGTTATAAGAGAACAGACAGATAGACAACAAATGCGTCTTATACGTATAGAGATAAATCGCCAATTTTACTTTTTTGTCATACTAGAAGACATGCCATATATACAAAATAAGAACGTGGTCCCGCAACTGACCGCAAGAAAAGATATGGAAACGAATTTACCATGTCTAAAAACACAAACCACCATCCCAAAATACAATTGGTACAAGAAACTATGATTTCCCTGTAACATCTATCTCCACTGATGATGTGCCTGCAGAGGCTTGAAAACTAGTTACGGGTGAGTAGAAAAAACATCCACAAAAGCAAATGGTTGCATATTTACATCAAAAGAAATCGGCAATTTTATTTTAGAGTCACGTGTCGTACTGGAACGCATATGATTTATATACGTAAGAAACAGTAGCGGCTCCAGAACTGACCCCTGTGGGACCCCCTTGCGGCTGCACGTCGTAGTCATTCTCCAGCCTGCTGAGAGTTACCTGTTATCTGCTCGTGAAGAAAGAGCCGTTCTAAAGTGACGATCCTCGATACATGCGACGGTTGATTTTTGTTTAGGTAGATTTATGTACTTTGTGTTTCCCGGTATATCCAGAGGCGACCTGAGAGACACTTGTAAGCGCAACTGGTGCACGTGACGCACAGTGGAGGGCTCCTTCCTCGAGACGGCTGCGCCCCCGCCTCCATTCACGGCCAGCTGAGCGGGCCAGTTTTTGTGGGCCTCCCCGCCTGGGGTCGACGACTGCCTAACCGCTCACTTTCGCCCCCTCCTCCTCCTCCTCCTCCACCTCAAGACAGATGGCGTCTGGCTGGGCGGACAGCTGCGCGCCGGAGAAAGTAACCTTGTCGGCCGACAAACGGCAGCCTTGGCCTTCCTTGGCCACAATGCCGCCGCAGCCCCCGCGTTTAAAGTTTAAAAGGGGGCCGACTCGTGAATGGGCCAGCGCCTTACCTCACACAAAGGCCGCGCCTCGACACGTAGGCCTACACATCGGGTCAAGGACCCTGACGCAGCCGCCGTGTGTGGGTGCCACTTGCTGAGGGAATTACCACGACACTCGCCAGCGACAGGTGCGTCTCTGGAGACTCGGAGCTTACAGTAGCGCGTAAGACAGTAACCTGGCCGCAGAAACACTTACTGAATTACGTCACGAGACGTGAAAAATCGGCATGCTGGCATAGATCCTTTAGGTTGATCTCAAACGTTGAGAGACTTCCGTTACTAGGGATCTCTGTATGCATCGCGATGGTCCAATTGTAGAGACAGTGGTTTACGATTTGAAGGAGTGGGCTTCATATCTCTGTTGTGTATACAGAACACGTTTTCGCAAAATACTTGGAAAGCCTCCAGAATGAAATGTTCACTCTGCAGCATAGTGTGCGCAGATCTGAAACTTGGTGTCAGACTAAAACTGTGTGCCAGATCAGTATTCAAACCCAGGAGCTTTGCCTTTCGCACGCATGCGCACTACCGTCTGAGCTACCTATGCACGCTTCACGGTCCGGCCTCACAAATTTAGTTCCGCCAGCACCTCTCCTCCTACCTTCCAAACTTGACAGATGTTCTCCTGCGAACTTTGCACGTCTTTCATTCCTGAGACAAAGGATACTGTGGAGACGCGACTTAGCCAAAGCCTAGGGGATGTTCACTCTCCGGCATAGAGTGCACTGATATGAAACTTCGTGGCTGATTAAAATTGGCTAATATCTTGGGTTCAATTCCCGGTCTTAAACACAGTTTTAAACTGCCAGAAGGCTTCACTTGGAAAGTATATATATAGGTTCTTTATTGCAAAACATTTTATTAACTCTTGTACTGAGAAGTCAAATTAAATGTCTCTACTACAGAAACTTTTGAAGTAGTGACGAAGTGACCGTGAACAATTACCTTGCATAGACGTCGTCTACTACTAAATAGATAGGGGACCCTCTCTACACTTCAGCTCGATGCTCAATTGACTACACTGTGTACTCCGAGAGATGGGTTCAAAATCATCGACGACATAGGGCAGTCATCCCGCAACTGTTTGTCTATCTACTGATGTCTTTAGTACTGGTTTCGCCTGCTGTAAGGACATGCCCATACCGAAGTAGCCAGCTTCCTCTCATTTTGTCTACTATTCGAGCTACTCCGTAGAACCTACGAACTTCATTGTTTGTGCCGTGGCCGTACAGCGTTAATCCAAATGCTCTCCTGAGTAACTTTGTTCTGTAACAGCTAGTCTTCGCTCCACTTCTTTTGTCGAAGGCCGGCGTTCGGCTCCACACTCTGCAACTGGACGGATTATACCGATCGGTGTATTTCTGACTTGAGCCTGTTTGGGATTTTCCTGTCACAATGTATACCATTCACAGAACGCCATTCGAGCCATGCTCTCTCTGGAGGTTAAAGATTTCTCCCCTGAGACTTCCCATCAGCAGAAATTGTCGAGTTGTTTATTGAATTGAACACGAGAATTTCACTGGACGAATTCAGATGGGATACCCAGATTAGGGGATAGGGGTGTGAGGTTGGGGGGATATAAAAAAGGACATACGCCTCTGGAATCAGCAAAACCTTTACTAAAATGCCGCTCCTGCAGCCAAATGGTAAAGAAGAAGACTGCTGTCCTGTTTGGACGTAGATTCTCTCGGAAGGAACAGCTGCCTTTTTAGCAGTAAGACGCCCTCTGACAGGCGCCTGGCCGCCGTGCCAGCTGATGGCACAGTAGAAGAGCCGCTGCTCGCCGGCGTCTCGAATTACGGCGCCAAACAATTAGCGTCGGTCCCGGCCGTCTCGCGTTACCCCGGCTGCGAACCGCTGGACGCAGACCAAGCCGGCGGCCGCATATGCCGCTGTTTGCAGTTCCAGACCCCGCTCTCGCATTACATTTGAACGCGTGCCAAAGTGCGAAGCGAAAGAACCGCTATAATGTTCCTACAAAAGTTCGGGCCGTATACTGTGACATTACAGATGACGAAACTAGGGCGTGAGTAAGGCAGCCAAACGTGCTAGGGACAGGAGAAGCTAATGACTCACCAGAAAGACTGCTCGTTCGTATATTTGCCTCAGTTAGATCGCGTATGTGCCGTCTTGAACGTATTGAAATGGTGCTCCTCCTTGATAAAGAAACATACATATTGTCTGGAGCTACATGAGAATGAACACGAGCACTACTACAAAAAGTTTGTAACTGCTTTTTCCCATTCCACTAATTATTCGCAGTAAACCGTAGTAAGTTTAGGGACTGATGACCCCGTAGTTAAGTCCCATAAGCTTAACAAACATTTGAACATTTTAGTATTTAATTATTTATTCCTGCCAGTTTTCAGGCGTATATTCATTTGTACAAGGGCTGTATGTCTGTAAAATCTCTTGGGAATTCAGCTAGTAATAAAGAAGTAATATATGAATACTTTGTGCGTGATGTGGCGGTTTCCCATGAACATTACTGTTAATGTGCTCATTTCTCTTGAACTACGTGTCGTACTTTGATACAATTTAGATGGTACACTCAACTATATGCGTGTATACTGTCTGTAAAATTTCCTGCGTCTACAATTTGTAATGTGAAAATTACAAATTATAACGTCACACCGAATGCTGTAGTTTTATCTCAAGAACAGCGGAATGTTACTGTTCAGGTGGTCATATCTCATGAACTACGTGTCGGAATGTTATACAGTTTAGAAGCTACATTCAACTATATATGTGTACACTGTCTGTAAAATTTCCGGTCGCTACAATTTGTAGTGCTCAAATTATAAATTGTAACGTCATACCGAGAGCCGTAGTTTTACTCCATCAACAGCGGAAAAGTAGTCAGCGAGAAACTTTTTTACTTTCATAATTTTACTATGGTTGCCAGCGAGAAAAAGTTTAATAAAGGTTTGAAATTATGTTTAAAGTTTGTTGTAAGTCGCTAAGTACTGTCATTCTCATACAGTGTATTTCGAAAGTCTCGCCGCATTAACCATGTGCCGAATATGATTCTTAACCATGCAGCAATTGTTAGTTACCTCACGCTAAGGAATGTGAGTACCAAATTTGGTTGAAATCGGTCCAATGGTTTAGGTGAAAATGAGCAGCATTGTCGCAAAATGCAGCAGTTTTTCGCGCATCTCATTGTTTATGACGTCATATCTCGTGAACTACATATCGTATGTAATTCTTACACTTACGGCGACAGTTCTCATGGACTGAAGCTTACGTGTACAAAATTTCATAAAGACTGGAACAAAACTGTAGATTTGTATGCAACACGTACAAATATACGGACACTCTGCTTTATGTATTAGATTTGTGGGTACCACAAGAGAATCGTTCGTGAATCATCAGCACCTTGCAGAGTGGGGCTCTTATCAAGCTAAAGAAGAGGAGACGGAACAGGTTTGGGCCTTGTATGACAGGAAAGCGCTTCTGTTCGGCTCCCTCGGCGGCAGCGGGGAAACCGATACGTCTCGCACAAACACGGCGACAAGATCTCAGCGCGCCGCCCCCACACGAAACGTGAGCCCGACATCTGGCTACCACAAGCCAGCGCCGGTTGTCACAGCTGGTTGGCCGTCTCTTCCGATAGCGGCGGCCGCGGAGGTCTTCAGACCCTGCCGCCTGCCGAGAAACCCACCGTGTCCCGCAGGAAGCAGTCTCGCCGCCTCCTCCGCCTCCTCAAAAGTGGCTGCCGTCTGCCCACAGGCTTCCCCGCTGTTCGGGCAGCTGCGCGGGTTTGTCCATAATGCAGGTGGACGGTACCCGAGGTCGGTTTTCTGTTTGGGGAGCGGCGTCCGCGCCAGTTTGGGCATCATTTATTGAGCACGACAGTGGCCTGTCCGCTATCGATAACGGCACTGTTACGTGAAGACGTCGCCGGATGGCACTGCGCGCCTCCGAATTCCACAGTCACAGATCTGAGTCTCATGCAGTAAGCGGCTAGTCATGCGATCGTCTCGTTACGATTAACAAAATGTTTGTATAGTCTATGCGACTTAACTACGGGGTCATCAGTCCCTAAACTTACAAACTACTTATGAACTACTTACGAAGTAGGACGGCACAAATATCAATGCCCGAGGGGGGATTCGAACCCCCGACCGTAGTGGCCGAGCAGACCGTAACTGGAGCGCCTTAGTCCCCTCGGCCACCGCGGCCGGCAACGATTTACGTTCCACTTGTCAAACGCGTGCGTTATTTCGACTAATAGGCCACAGCAGGCGTTACCGTTACGGACAATACGTTCTTTGATACTTCCTGGCAGATTAAAAGTGTCTGCCGTGCCCGGATTCGAACCCGGACATTTTGCATTTCGCGGACAAGCGATCTACCTATTGAGTGAAGCGAGAGAGCTTTTGTGGTGTTTGGGACGTAGGAAGCGAGAGATACTGGCGGAAGTAAAACTGTGAGGAATGTCCGTGAGGCGTGCCCAGGTAGCTCATACGGAAGAGCTCTTTCTCGCGAAAGACAAAGGTCCTGGGTTCGAATCCCGGCCCGGCACATAGTTTAATCTGCCAGGAAGTTTCATAACAGTGCAGACTCCGCTCCAGAGTGGAAATATAGCCGACCGCGGTGGCCGAGGGGACTGAGGCGCTCCAGTCACGGTCTGTACGGCCACTACGGTAGGGGGTTCGAATCCCCCCTCGGGCATGGATATTTGTGCCGTCCTTAGTATTAGCTAGTTCATAAGTAGTTTGTAAGTTTAGGGATTGATGACCCCGTAGTTAAGTCCCATAAGCTATACGAACATTTGAAATATCATCCTGAATACGTTCTTTATTTTAAGAGGTATCGCACTATTAACCTTCGGGTTAGCTACGCGATATAAGGAGAGGTATGCCGAACCGATTCGAATCCACCCAGCGAACTAACTATACGGAAGGTATGCTGGCCAGTCCGGATGTTTTTCTTTTTTCTTTTTTTATGGGTTTTTCCACATCCCGCTAGTTCTAAATTATTTACATGACGCGCAAACTTTTAGAAAATTTTTGGTCACTTTGCAATGTATTAACACTATAGGCAGACAATTTGGTTGCACGAACTATACCACGCGGAAATGGCCATGTGGTCTGGAACGTCACGATACGGATCGCGCTGCCTCTCGGGTCGGAGGTTCGAGTCCTCCCTCGGGCACAGTTGTTTGTGTGTATCTGTGTGAGTGTGTGTGTGTGTGTGTGTGTGTGTGTGTGTGTGTGTTTCTGTTTTATCTTGAGGTGAAATTAATTTTAAGTAGTTTGTAAATCTACAGAATAATGACCATAGTAGTTTAGTCCCTTAGAATTACAAAAAATTCAGTTTTGAAACAAAATCTCCCTTCACCCCCTCACTCGGGACTTAATGGAGTGACGACAAGAAGAGCATTAGATTACCCTTAAAAGTTAGCATGCTAAATCCATAGCAACAAACCCAACTTCTCGTCGATGCCGGTAAAGGCAGAAGGAAACTTACGATTTAGTTTTTATTCTGATGACTATGTATTTTATCAGTCTCAAAACTTGAGTCCGAGTCAATGTGAAGATATTACATTTTTCTCTTTTTGTTTTAGTGCCACGTAGACTGTAGGCGACATTCTACTACCTAAATAATACAGTCATGGAGAGCTGGTATCGAGCGCGATTTTGTTGATAGAACTGTCTTGCATTTATAAAGGACAGACATACGAAAAGTAAAGTTAATGGTAGATCGAGTTCGGACCTACTTCCTAAACGTTAGTGCAGCGTAATCACCTACAACATTATTTGATGTAACGGATACGCTTTGTGTCGCCGTAGCACACGGAGAGAATATGACAATGCACTCAATTTTCACCTGACAACCGTCCACTTCGCGATGTTTGCAGATACTTCAGAAAAACAGTGTAAACTGGCCATTAAGTCCTCATCTTCCTTCCATCTTCTGTAGTTTCGATGACAGCTTAATTCACAGCACGAGTGTGCAGGATTATGAAGCAGATTACCCTGCAGTCCGCACAATATTAATCTTACTTAGACGCCTCAAAACTTGCTCCCTACCTGTGTCGGCAGCCAGTTGTAGCTGTCAAGCCTGTGATCACAAAGGCTGTTTAACGACACCAAGAAAAAAAATCTCCTCCCTTCACCCCAACAAGTGAGGTAGGGCCGCTCCCTTAGCACATTTTCCGCAAACAGCATCAGCTGCCAAGATAAAATACGAACCTCCCCGTCGCTCCCCGCGAATTTCTTCCCTTTTTGTCCGGGGGTTTCTTGGGGAGGGAACGCCCTTCCTTACAAAAGAGGGGAGAGTTTTCTTAAGAAAAACTGCTCTGAGAAACGAATAAAGAGGCAACCTGTTGCTTGCCCTCCTCCTCCTAAGAGAGCAATCTTGGCGACTCGATTACCGAGACGCCCTATAGACTGCCACTGGGGGAAGGGATTTCCCCGGAACCCTTAAACAAGTTCGCGCCTCCCGCCGTCTTGGCCAGGAAATGGAGCGAGAAATCCCCGACTGCTTCCTGCAACAGTTGGCACCCGCCGCCATCTGGAAGTCTTCAAAAGATAACGGCTTGCTCCAAGAAAGAGCCACTAGAATTTTTCCCGTAGCCTACTTATATTGTTAAATTCTTCGGGAACGTAGGTCAGACTAGCAATAGGCTTCGTGTAATGTCTTATCCTTTATAACACTACAGCCGTTTCTGATAAAGTCGCTATTACGTCGGATGGTTTCATTTCGTTTTCCTTCCGCTACACAATCATTGCTGGACTTGCTTTTTTTTTTTTTTTGGGGGGGGGGGGTTACAGTGACTTGAATTTTACTCAAGTCTTATGCTTTCCTTACGTTCACCAGCCAAACTCTTTATAGTTTCCTCCTTTTACTCCCATGAAGAAAATGTCTCTTGCAACAAGACGAAATAATTATGCACCACGTATCTTCTGCTTAGTCGCAGGTTACTTCTACAAATTTATATAGATATGCTTTCTACTTCTTTTTCCTCTTATTCAACATAATCTACAAAGAAACTCCTTCACATTTGTCGAGCCTTCCACTTTCATATCGTCTTAACACACATTTTTTGTAGATATCTCACAATACTTGGATAATGACTCACACATTATTATTATATTGCTGTGGAAACGTTACGTAGTGCGAAATAGTTGTATTTTCCATATCATAAAAACTCATGAAGGCAAGACAATTACAATCTTTCTAAACTAACTGCCATGTTACACAGAGAGCAAATATTAACGGTCAAGTCTGCTACGCTGCTTGAAAGGCCTCGCCAGATTTGTGTTTGTGCAAAGCAATACTCCAAGTGAGGGCGGTCAAGGGAACTGTATGCAGTCTCTTCAGACAGTGGACTAATTATCGGGGAGAGTCTTTCCAGTTGTAGAAACTCCGTCGTTTCCTAAATTAATTTTAGTGAAGGAAGAGAGGTCTATGCAGGTGCTGCAACTCTGAAAATCGGTGTAACTAGGTTGTGTCTGCAGTCTTGTTCAAACCAACATGGTGCTCCTGTAATATTGATCTCGACCTCTCCGCAACGTTACAATTACTGTCGAATTCGGATCCAGCAAAAAGATCATGTTCACGTAAAAGATAAAGAGAAAAACACAAGACTGTCTCCCAGAACGTGTCTAAAATGGACTGGAAAAGACGGCGGTTCTAACCAGTGATCTCCATACTACCTGGATGTTAAACTGCAAAATCTGAGAGTGCCAGTTCATATTCTGTTTCTTGACTAATTACAACATGGGTGCTGTGAAGTATTACAAGAAAACGAAAAGGAAATATGTTTCGATGACGTACTCCCGCGTTAATTCGCGTAGCTATTGACCTAAATTTCAAATCCAGAGGTAATCTAGCTACTATTTGTCACTTACTAACTGATGGAAATTCGTTTGACTGATGGCGGACAATAGAAATTCGTGTGCAAAACATATGAATGTGCAGGCACGCTACAGTTCTATGCTCCAACTCTAGAGTTATACATCCAGGTTTGATAGAGATCACTGGTTCTAACCCACCTCGGATTTATCTCACCGGTCACGACACTACAGACGAGAGGGTGGGGCGCTGGCCACGTCTGCGTCCATCCTGCCTTCTGGCGGAGGATGACACGGCGGCCGGTCGGTACTTGTTGAGCCTTTTCAGGTCCGTAGTCCTCGAAAGGGCATGGCGGATTTCCTTCCGCGTTCGTGACTGAAACAATCCGAGCTTGTGCTCCGTCCGTGATGACCGCGCCGTCGACGGGACGTTTAGCCTCGGCCTTCCTTCGTCTCTCGACTCCGACGGAGACATCGGCTGCGGCCTGGTGCGGAGTGTGGCAGACGGTGAGTGGGTCGCGGTGTAACAGGAGAGTATAAAGAGCGGCGCGCCAGGTGCAGCCCGCAACAGGTGTCTGCGCGCCCGTCTTGAGCCTCGCGCCGTAAACACTGTGCGCAGCGCGACACATGGCGCCCGCCCTCAACACGTGGACACGCATGCCCGCGCGCATTTGCATAGCCGTCCCACCCACCAAGACGTTGTCCTGCTTCCTCGCCCTCCGTCACGTAACACACTGGACTCGCAATCTGGTATAAGCTGGTTCATTTACCTCGGGCCACCCACCCCTTGGTCAATGACTCATCCACCCACCCACCCTCAAACTGTTACCACCCCTCCTCCAAACTGTGACCCCCCTTCCCCCAAACTGTGACCCCCCACACTCGAGGTATTAGTTTGAAACCCTAGTTTATTACATAATAAATATTGTTTTGCCATTTATTATTGATATTAAATATCCTTTATTTCACGTTTTGTAAATTTTTATATAAACACAGGCTGGCCAAAAGTACTAACTTTTCACCACCCCCCACCCGCAGAAATTTCGGAGACGCAGTTTGCGTCATGACTCCTCCCCCCCCCCCCCCCCAACCTTTGGACATCTCTGCCTCCGGCAATCCAGATTTAGGATTTCCGTGATTACGCTAAATCACCCCAGACAAATGGTCGGAAAGTACCTCTGAAAGTGAAAGGCCGATTTCCTTCCCCATCGGGATCCAAACAATCCCAGCGTAATCTACGCCTCTAATGGGCGCGCTGTCGACGGGTCAATAATACCAAAGATTGCTTCTAAACTTTCTTTCGTCAGCACCACACGCAAGTAACTAATAAAGCTCTGTGGGAAAATGTTTACACATGTTTGTTAAGCTTAAACTTACAAACTACTTATGAACTACCTTATACTAAAGACGACACAAACATCCATGCCCGAGGGGGGATTCGAACCCCCGATCGTAGCGGCCGTGCAGACTGTGACTGGCGTGCCGCAACCGCTCGGCCACTGCGGCCGGCTATGTGAACTAAGGAAGGTGGAACGAGATGACGTTGGCGGAACAATGTTGTGACCGCCCAAGAAGCCGATCACCTGAACACTCGATCGGTGACGTCAGCGTAACTGCAGCAGTAGCACAGCAGCATCAAAGGAGGAAAAAAAATTAAAAAAAAAAAAAATTCCCCTTGGATCGTGTTGCCTGACACGACCATCGGGCGTTCCGGATTGTTGGATACCGCACTATCGGTCTTCTACTGTATAAGTAAATAGATACACAACGATGACCAGTGACACTACCTTGGAGAACACCAGATATCACCACTGATTTACTCGATTCCTTTCCATAATGTTCTCTCTGACAAGAAAACCCCAATGTAGTCACATATCTGAGACGGTATTCCGTAACTAGGCAATCTGCTTAAAAGCCATTTGTGAAGGACGGTGTCAAGATCCTTATGAAAATCTGGGAAGAGGAGCATGTAAAATAATACCCCGAGAGGGAGAAACCCGCCATTAGGTTTCACCGCAGGTAGCGTATGCTCTGCCTATCGCAAGAGCTGCCACCATCTGTCATAAGACAGCGCTACACATTTACGGCACGGAGAGCGTGCGGCCTCGGTCCCGCAGACGAGAAACTAATTTTGTGTCGGCGGTCCCGGCGGATCGCTAACCCCCGAGGATCAGCGAGGTGGCTAATTAGGCGCGCGTGTCGCAACGGCTTCCAGGAAGGCGTGACGCGTGCCCGCGTGTTTGCGGAGTGGGCGGCGGCGGCGGACGCGTGGGCTCCGCGCCGCGCTGTGCCCCTGGGCGCCTACTTGCCGCTATCTTATCTGCAGATAGCCCACCCGCCGTCTGTCACCCCGAGAGCTGGGCTGCTCGGCCGCAGACGCGGTCAGCCCCACAGGGCGCGCCATCTGCGCCGCCCACGCAGCTGCCGCGGGCTCTGAGCCAGCCACGACTGCACAGGCAACCAGCCTGAGTGATCGGGGTCGTACGCATACGTCAATAGCTTGTGGTCGCGCCGCTATCCAGCGATTCCTTGTACTCGTACAAATACAGCTACAACTGGACGCAGCAAAAACCACGGCGATCTATATCTCCAGGAAAAGACTGTGGTGTCGCACAAGTATGAAGTGCGCGCCACGTACTTCCGTCGCGCGCCCCATACACGCACGGCGCGGCGTTCTTACGACGTCAGCCACGAGCGCCCTCTGCTGCAACTCCGCTCGTGGCCACGACTGCTGCATCGGCCACTTGGGAATCAGATAGGCACCCGTTAAGTCTTGGCTATCCGACAGACACTAGGAATCCTCAGTAGGCAGGCCTCTATCTAAACTATGTATCAGCATTCTGCAGTCAAGAACTATGTAAGAGTTAAGTATTAGCAAGACTCCACGAAATATATATCTTGTTCTAATTTAGCCTAGAGTTCTAGTTTCTGGTGTCCCACTGGCTGGTCACATCCGTAACTGCACAAGCATGCATCCTACTTTCCTGTGTCGGTCTCTCTCTACTCGGCCACCGACACCTACGACAATCGGCGGAAACGAGACACAAAAGTGGCGACTAGGCTGGGACACAAAAAAGACCACGGATGCCAACTAACTGACGACTTCACGGGAAGGACATCCCATGGGGAGAGCGGTAACTTACCTGGGAGTTACCCTCGATAAGCACTTTTTTTCTCCACAAACATGTTGACAACCAGAGACCTCAGGTCTATGCAATGGCCAAAACCCTGATGCCATTCTGCCTTAAGCCGAGAGATGAATACTAATACCAAACTGTACAAGGCAACAGTGTTGTCAAAAATGTTTTATGGCGTCTCAGTCTGGGGACTAGCTAGTGCGACCCAAATCTCAAGACTACAAGTAATAATAACGATGGATCCTGAAGAGCCAAGCCGTTACATAAGAAACGTGTACACCCAGCAGGAAATCCACATGGACGCTAACATGGAGTCAGTTAAGAAAAGTACCACGAAGATACACAATAAAGTAGATCAACTTAGGGTAACTGTACAGCCTTAGGGTTAGGAAGGGCAGCTCCAAATATAAGGCTGCCACGATCGTTAGTTCAAATGTTTGTTAAGCTTATGGGGCTTAACTGCGGGGTCATCAGTTTCTAAACTTACAAACTACCTTATACTAACGGCGACACACACATCCATGCCCGAGGGGGGATTCAAACCTCCGTCGGGGAACGGCCTCGCGCATCGGAGCAAAGCGCCTCAATGCGCTTGGCCACACCGCCGCGGCGGTCGTTAGTTAACTGAAATGTAACTTAACAGTAAAATGTAATGTAGGCTAATGTAATTTACATTGATAGCCTCAATGTGGAATAATTGACATCGTAAACTAAGAACTAAAATCAACTGGGGTACTCTACCGACCGACATATTGGTCCTTAGAAGCCTACCCCCAAAGATTATCTTAAAGAAAGTTATTGTTAAGCCCCATACCCCATTGTAATCCGAGGAAGTGTAAATACCTCATCCAGGAAGTAAAATAATGTACCTAAAAAAAGAGAAAAAAGTTTTTTCCAGCTGGAGGTATTTTTTATGCTGATCTGAAAACTCCTTTATTTCTGCTTGAGACCTACATTCAGTTCCACCAGGGAAGATAACTGAACCCTAATCCTCGCAGAAGAGTAAATTGTCTACTCCCTATTTGACCGATTTATTAAGATTTCTTACACAATGCTCTAATATACATTCAGAGATATTCTATGTACAGTGTGTCCCATTTATCTTGACCATCCAAAATATCTCTGGAACAACAACAGCTATTGTAAAACGACTGTCACTGCTATCAATGTAAGGTAGGGAGGGGCTCATGAATGTAAATATTTTGAAACATTCCAAAACGAAAGCGTATGTGTTTTTTTTAACACAAACTTTAAGGCTGAGATAAAGAAGAAGAAGAAGAAGAAGACTCTGATGATCTAACAGACACGACAGTATGCTGACGGAGCTGCATAGACGTGTCGGATATCAATAATAATAACAATAATAATATATAAAAATGTGGAAGTGTGAGTGAAGAAGAAACCTCGCAAACAAAGGCCCGTGGGTGGGTGGCACCCTGCTCGGCGGTGCCTCGCAGCTGGGCCTTAATCGCGCCATCTTATCTGGTCCGCGCCTCACGCCACTCATTAATCAGCCGCCCTCTGCCCCCAGGGGCGGCCGCAGCTGCGGGCTACGCCCACCAGGGGCGCTGGCGTCGCCAGGCGCTGCCAGACACTCCACTTCGCGGAAATACCGACTCACCGCTCTCGACGGAAGGCGCTACTCAGACACTTGAGCGTGCTGCCAAAATCTTGGATTAACTTCTTGAAACGTTGCTCCACACTTGGTGGCGTAGCACATTCGTGGTACGGTAGAGACGTATTTTGTTGTTTTCTCCTGCTCCTGGTGACATGGATGATTTTCCTCCATCTATTCCTGGACCTTGCTTTGGTCCTAGTATTTCCAGGGAAATTCCATACCTTTCTTTGGTGTGCTCTATCTCCACTCTTGTCGGTTTTCATCTACGTCTTTGATCTTCTTACGAGCATTAAAGATTTTGCTATTGATATTTTCTTTCATGTTATACCCAAAAATCTTAATTTAATCTACTTCATTCTTTAATTAATTTTTCTTACCGTGCTTTTTTTACAGCACATGTAATCCTCAGGATCCATTTCCAAACTCGCCAATACAGATTTAGAATTTTCTATACTGGAATGCAGTACAGACTCCTACAATAACAAAAATTATGAACTCTCTACTACTTCATAACAAGAAAACTTCTAATTTGCAGCCTCTTGCTACTCTCTTTAGAATTCACTAAAAAAAGTGCTTATCTATGCAGTTGTGAGAGCTTTCATTGACATAGTGTGAAATCGGAACAGGAATAACTCGATTTCATTTTAAATATACAAATGAAGTTGGTGTAACTGGTGATGAAGTTTGGCCCTATACTTTACTCTGCTGTATTCAACTACGGAGCGAGTCAGTTTGATCTGATTACGAAATTAAACAGTTCGGTGGTTTGTACCGATAGTTCAGTAATCCACGAAAGCAAAAGAATTAGCTCGTACTCATGCCTGTAGTTGACACAGTAGATTTTTCTACTGCTTCCGTACAGAAGCGTTTAGCGGAACAACCAGGTAACTCGGTCGCAGTGGGTTCGTCAACAGTGCCCAGAATATGCTTCGTAATCGCGACCGGATGAAAAATCTGGTACTTCGGCAAATTAAGCGACGCACCGCCGACAGATTTGGCTCGTTCGGAGCTGTTGTTGCGCCACAAAGAATATATGAGGGTGATTAAGAGCGACTGATTGATAGCTCCCAATAAAAGAGCCGCTCGCTGCGCCTGTCTTATCTGCGGCGGCAAGACACGGGGGGCCTTGTTATTGCGTTCTTTGACGGCTGACAGAGATACGACCGCTAAATTAAACCTCCACCTGCTCCGCCCTATGATGAGGCGACCACCGCCAAAGAAACCCGCCTGTTCCACCGCCCCCCGAAGCTGGTGACCAGTATTTTGAGACTACCCCATCAGTCGTCAACTGGCCTTTACTTCCAGCAATCATTAATGTTAGCAGAGTTCCACGAATGTCATTGCACGTTCATTCAATCTAAGATAACAACTACAGCAAAAACCGTGCATATAGGCCCGCTGTAAAATACATCCGCGTACAACAGTAATGAGAAAATCTTCGTAGTGGTACTGTAAACAACATCGGCAAGTATTTTCGGTGACTGTAAAGATCACCATACGTCTTTTGCTACGTGCTTTCCAAAGCACGCACTGTGACTCCCGTAATGTATGCCCACCTAAAATATATCTTGAGTGGACGTAATTGCCGTATTAAGTTTTCCTCAAAGTTTTGCTATTATTTTGAGATATGATTGCTACTCGTAACTTTTACAGCGAGTGAGACACTGTAGATGCGCAGCTATTCTAGTAAAAACTTCATACCTTTTATACCGGCGTTCATCAGCAGTTCAGAAGAATGTTACGATGTTACAAATTCCCATTCTTTCACTGCGATATTTCCACAAGATTACCCTGAAAGAGTCTTAAACCAGGGTCAAAGTTGCCCAAAGTAATGGAGTTAGCGAAAAACTCTAACTAAAGAATGATATTGGTCGTGACTTTTCAATGCAAACATCTGGGCACTATCGATAACCTCTGCTGCGGAGCTCCTAGAAGAAACAACTTGGTTGAAGCTGTAATACACTGGCGTTCCATTCGAAAGGAGAGCGGTTCAACCCCGCCTCCGGTCTTCTTAATTTAAGTTTTGCGTGACATCCATAAATCATCCCAGACAAATTTCGAGATGATTCCTTTAGAAGGGCGGGTCGGATATTCTTTCCTGATCCGAAGAAAAGCAATCCCGGCGTGTGATGCGTCTCTAATTACCACGTTCTAGGCGGGACTTACTGTTATTATTATTATTATTATTATTTCCTCAAGCTATAGGACTACTTCTTGGGTCAGAATTTTCTATTGTCCATCATCGTATGGAAATCATTACAGAAATATTTAACAGCTATTAGTACCATGCTGTTGATAGTAATGTCAGATACTGGATAGGCCACTAATAAAAGTGTTTATTGGGAGAAGGATAAAATTCAAATGTTTGTATAGCTTATTGGACTTAACTACGTAGTCATCAGTCCCTAAACTTACAAACTACTTACGAACTAGCTAATAATAAAGACGGCACAAATATCCATGCCCGAGGGGGGATTCGAACCCCCGACCGTAGTGGCCGTGCAGACGCTGACTAGCGCGCCGCAGTCCCCACGGCCACCGCGGCCGGCAATGATAAAATTCCTGGATGGTGAACTATACTCTCTGCCACTGTGTTAAAAATTCTACTCTGTGCTGTAGTAGAACAATTGGCCATAAATTTGAAACCAACCAAGTGATTTGATTACAATTAGTGAAGATGTACTTGTTGACGTTTTTCATGATGAAGTTCAGAAAAAATTTAATTGTAGTGTCGAGTGGCCATGAAAGTAAGTGACTTTGTAATTGTTCGTAGAGAGTGAAATTTATGTTAGAGTGCCGCTGTGAGGAGAAAGGGAGAGAGAAATGAGATATTGTGGCTAATGAGGTCGGAAGTACTAGTGGCAATATAAACAAGCGCTGCGATAGCCCATGGGGTCGATTGCAAATGAGAAACGGCTTTAAGGTCGCTCCCAACAGGCACCACCCGAAGTGCCAACTTAATTTGCGTGACTAGTGCGTTCCTGACAACGCACTTCGGTATTCCGTTGGGAAACAGAAGGTGTCTCTAGGAACCGTGGGAAACGAAAAATTGAATTTACTCGCCATCGACGGTAACCGTTAGAGACGGCAACAGTAGGGACCGTTGAGGAAACACATGACGTGCCAACAGTCAGGGTAATGCACAAAGACAAGGGCAGGAGCCGGGGGCGGTATGGCGCGGTGGCGTGTCGGGGTGGGTGGGCGCGCCATACGGTGTCTTGCCGGCCCATAAGACACGGGGGGTCACGGCCCGCTGCCGCCCAACGGACCGCCGTGCGGAAGTCGGCGGCGGGCGACCACGACCAACCACCTGAGGGTGGCGTGGACGCCTCCGGCTGGCTGTAGCCATGAGCTCCACGACCGTTCTCAGTCCAGCACTGCGTCTCGGCAGATATGTATGCCACTTCCTGATCCTTGACTTCTCTTTTCCGGGACTTCGATTTGGAAAACGTACAGCTGCGTCATACTTATCGTACGAAATCTGGCACTACGTCCTCCAGACGTGGACACAATAACGCAGTTGAGTCGCTGACAGGCCGTCTGTAGTGACCAAGACATCGACGGGACGTTAAATTCTAGTATTCCTTCCTACCCTGCCAGGGTCCCGTCGACATTAGGTCCACTAGCGCTGAGTGAAAACAAGTGGCACCAAATTCTGGAAATATTTCAATAGAGGGGAGTGCAGTGGGCCGCGTGGGGAATGGCCCAAGGCGTCTTGCTGCGGAGTGCGCGGCTGCTCCCCGACGGAGGTTCGAGTCCTTCCTCGAGCATGTATGTATGTATGTGTGTGTGTGTGTGTGTGTGTGTGTATGCGTCTGTGTGTTGTTCTTATCATAAGGCAGTTTAAGTAGTTTGTACGTCTAGGGACTGATGACTATTACACTTTGGTCCCACATGTTCACCAACATTTGAACATTTTTGGAGAGCACTGAGCTAACCCCATACACCTCCATAGCGCATTCTAATGACGCCATTGGTACTTTAGTACCGAATGTTCCTTCAAGAGGCCAAAAATTTCCTTTTTCCCATATTCAAAAGAATTCCTAGTGTAGTTGGACATTGTGATGTAACATGTTTTACATCACTTATTCCGGATAAGGCACAGGATAGCCACTTTTATTTATGGGGAGAGGGGGGGATTTATTTAAAAGACTGGAAGAGACACTGTGGGAGAATGCTCTTTCCGCAGGAACAAAAATGTTCAAATGTTTGTTAAGCTTATGGGACTTAACTACGGGGTCATCAGTCCCTAAACTGCTTATGAACTAACTAATTCTAAGGACGGCACAAATATCCATGCCCGAGGGGGGGATTTGAACCCCCGACCGTAATGACTGTGCAGAATGTTCAAATGTTTGTAAAGCTATTGCGACTTAACTACGGGGTCATCAGTCCCTAAACTTACAAACTACTTATGAACTACTTACGAACTAGGACGGCACAAATATCCATGCCCGAGGGGAGATTCGAACTCCCGACCGTAGTGGCCGTGCAGACCGTGACTGGAGCGCCTCAGTCCCCTCAGCCACCGCGGCCGGCTTTTGACCATCTACCCAGGTATCTTCATAAGGTACTACCATTGGTGTTTTTGTGTGTACTTTCTGCCTCGACTCCAATCAGAATGTGTTGAAGTCCACACAGAGAATGTGGAAAAGACCAGGCTCGTAGTACCGGTAGAGGCAGGCGTAAAATATGATCAGTAACTCGGTTGATTATCCGGAATCACACCACAAGCATTAACAATACTTTCGGGTGTTACAGATGATTACGCTTATTATATAAATTATCCCGAACTCGACGATATCAACTTGTGGTGTATTCTGCGGAAGATTTCCACAATCTCCGAAGGGGGGGGGGGGACTAAGAGTGTGTGTGGGGGGAGGGGGTGGTCGAACGCATTTGTCAGATGGCCGTAATGAAGGGAAATGTAATTCAATAGCTGAGTAACCGGCGGCAATTGGAAATGTTTTCAAAAGAAGCCGAGCCGCGGCCCTCTGGGGAGGCGGCCCGCCCCTTGTGAGGCTCGGGGGGATGGGGTGGCGTTGTGGTGTGGGGCGGATCTGCAAAGCCTGCGTGGCGCGACAGCTGGCTGCGGCGATCTGTATCGCGGGGCCGCCCGTCTGCGACGCCCCAGAAACAAGGAGCCAGCGGGGAGGTTCGCACCCCCTCCCAGACAGCTGAAAGGCAGCTCGGCAACAGAAAGGCCACACAATAAAAAGATTAGCCATTGTGCGCACCCGGCCGGACCCGGCGCCGCGCCGCCCCGGCCGCGTCCACCTCGCGCTCCACCGATTTCTCCGCGTGCACCCCTTGCATCTCCAGCGCCACAGTGGCACCCGACAGCCGGCGCGCGCCGCCGTGCACCTGGATGCGTGTGTTGATCCGAGGCGAGAGCTCTCTGGCGAACGATTGCTCGAGGCCGAACAAGTCGTAGGTGCAGCCAGTTGTTATGTTCAGATGTAATACTAAGGACGGCACAAATGTCCATGCCCGAGGGGGGATTCGAGCCCCTGACCGTAGTGGTCGTGCAGACCGTGACTGGCTCGCCGCAGTCCCCTCAGCCACCGCGGCCGGCAGTTGTTATGACCTCAACAAGAATTCGCCCCGTAATGGTCGGGATCACCAGATAGAATAGTGGCAATTTCATCTTCACATTCCCTCTGAAAGTGAGCTATTCTAACCGGAAATTTTTATTTTTATTTATTTATTTATCTTTTTTTAATGGAATGAAATATTTTTTCTTACTGATTTTATTGATTTCGATTCCATGCCGAAAATAGAGAATGTTTTGTTAAGAAATGTTTTGAGGAAATCTTCTCGGGTTGACAGCCGAGTCAGTGCCTCGTTCTCTGGCAACGTTTCGTCAAGTTGCTTACTTGCCATCTTCACCTGAAGAATGGCCTTAGACTCTGATCTGATTTAGTCCAGCTTAAAAGCGCGAATATGTGTTCGTGTGCCCGTACACTACTTGGAATCCGCGTGGGCCCATAAATTATCAGTGCGCGGTCGATTGCCTTGCACTTCAAGATTTTATTGGATACATTGTATTCACGTTACTAAGATATTAAATAATTAGATACGTGTAATTTATTTCGCTTTATTTTTACTGTAGTCGACATAATCGACTTCCGAGAGTCCATAACTGTATTAAAATTTGAAATGATTAATTGTCTAATTATAAGTCTACATTTGCAAGTGGTGTATGTGTGCGTGTGTTATTTTGAATTTTACTTTTTTTTCATTCCATCAGGAACATCTTCTGAAGATGATCCTGATGGATCGAAATACGTAAATGCAAAAAAATCACTAGCGCACGGCTGGCAGCGGGCAGTTACCAATCCATGTGCTAGTCAAGCCCAACGGTGCCAGACTTCAGTGATCCAGTGGGGAACCACTGTACCATTGCGACACGATCGATGACGAAAATTTGTGCTGTGGCAGGGATCTGAACCCGGGACCTCCTGCTTACCAGACACTCGTGAGAAGCACCTATGCCATCCCAGGCGGCACACAACATTTATACTGCCTTAGTTACTCAAGTATTGCAACAGTAATGTGAAAAGAGATTGCGGTTTAACGCGCTGTAGGCCCACTCCCATGAACAACAGACATTGCCGAGGTGGGGTGGCTTGCGTGCCTCAACGATACAGATAGCCGTACCGTAGGTGCAACCACAGCGGAGGGGTATCTGTAGAGAGGCCAGACAAACGTGTGGTTCCTGAAGAGGGGCAACAGCCCTTTCAGTAGTTACAGGGGCAACAGTCTGGATGTTTGACTGAGCTGGCCTTGTAACATCAGGTAATGTGGCTTTGACACACAGTTACTGCGAACGGCTGAAAGCAAGGGGAAATTACAGCCGTTATTTTTCCCGAGGACATGCAGCTCTACTGTGGAGAGCTGCATCAAACCAGTCTCCGGGCCGGCCGCGGTGGCCGAGGGAACTGAGGCGCTCCAGTCACGGTCTGCACGGCCACTACGGTCGGGGGTTCGAATCCCCCCTCGGGCATGGATATTTGTGCCGTCCTTAGTCTTAGCTAGTTGATAAGTAGTTTGTAAGCTTAGGGACTGATGACCCCGTAGTTAAGTCCCATAAGTGCTACAACCATAAAATAAAAACCAGTCTCCGGACTGAAGACCACAACAAACAACAAGACACCGAGGTCATTAGAGACGGACCACAAGGTTGGCATTTATCTCGAGCGATTGAGGAAAGACACAAACCTCGATCGCTGCACGCGGATTTGAACCTTCGCCCTTCCGAACGCGGTTCGCCAAAGTGATGAGTAACCTAGCTAAGATTTTTTTTTTTTTTTCTGCTGTGCAGATGGGCGGAGAGTCAGGAATGCTAAGTGCGCACGCCTCGCCGACCTACCTATTGTGGCGACGTCGCCGGCGAGATTTTAATAAAGGCGACACGCGGCGGACAGTCGGTACGGGGAGCGGGGGAGAGGGGAGGGGGGTCCCTGCAGTGTGTCAGTCGGCCGTACGAGGAAATCGGCGAGAGTCTGCTGTCAATCTGGAGAGGCGGCGATGGGGGCGGCGCCGCCCTCCTGAGCCTCACGGCGTGGGGCGGCGGACGCAAAAAGCGAAGCGCCGGGGCGGCGGACAGTGATGGAGAGGATCGGCCGACACGCGCCAACGGTCCCCAGAATGGCGTCATCGCGGGAGCCGTCTTGGGCGTGAGTCACGCGACACCCATTGTCCAGGGGCAGATGGCCTCTCCTTACGGGGGGCGACATCCGCAGTGTAGTGCAAATCCCGCTTTTCGAGGGGGAAATATCGCTCGGCGTTTATGGCACAAACACTCACACCACACACTCTCTCACACACACACACACGTTCCGAGAGGTCCACCAC
Source organism: Locusta migratoria (assembly GCA_026315105.1). Lineage (NCBI taxonomy): Eukaryota > Metazoa > Arthropoda > Insecta > Orthoptera > Acrididae > Locusta > Locusta migratoria. The sequence continues at coordinate 283,273,583 of CM048744.1, forward strand.
ACATCGACGCTATACACCAGATTTATCGACTCTTGGTATTAACGGTAGTTTCCATATGGGTGCGCCTCGGTTGCACAGTGGCAGAACGCACGATGAAAATGGGTAACCAGGAAAATGAGACCAGGCATAATGCTTGGGGAAACATAATAAAGCACATATCGAGAAGACGAGACTTGAGTGCTGTCGATATGCTGAGGTTGAAGTATGGAGAAAATAAAAAGAACACGCATTAAATCAGTGACTTAAGAGGTATTGCGGGACTACGTTTCCAAGTTTCTTTCCCGAAGAAATTTTAAGTTTCCTTTGTTAATGTCAGTTTCTATGCAGTGACTTCACTTACGGAAAAAGATTATGCACCTTCTTTTGTAGAGAGCTACGATATTATTTTATATAGAGGAAATAAATTATTTTAAAGGCGAAGAAGCCGGGCCGAGAAGGCAAAATTTGGCGAGCGTAAGGATCGGTTGAAGGGGAGAAAGGAGACCCGCTCCCCCTCCCCCCCACACAAAAAAAAAAAAAAAAAAAAAAAAGTGGTAAAGTGCCAGACTACAAACCCAAAGGTCGCGGGTTCGATCCCCGCCAGGTCCTAGGATTTTTATCTGTCACTTTCCACTTCTTTCACCTCTGGCAGTATTGCTCATGTGAAAAATACCGAGTAGCACCGTGGTTCGGAACCCACGTTAAACTGTAGGTCCCCCTATAATGGCTGGGTAAGTCAGTTTGAAGGTCGGAGGAAGGCAACGGCATACCCCCTCCAAACAGGACCATGCCTAGTAAAGCACTGTGGTGTTCAAAACCAATCTTCGGATTGTTCACTGCTTTACCTTTTTTTTTTTTAAGTACAACGTAGCTTCCTTGGCTTCTAATTCGAGACAAATGATACTTTTTTTTTAATTTTTTTTAATCTCTTTATTTTGTTGTACGCTTACCGACTAAGATCCCAATACATAGATGGTGACATTTTTCGTGATTACGGAGTGGTACTCTTTTCCTTGCTTACATCCTTAATCAGACAGATTTCGAACTCGTCCTAACGATTCCCACGGTAAGCGTCCTTTGTCCCGGCCAGGCAGACACATGACGGTACAGAGCCGCGCGTCCTCTCCTGCGGACGTTTCGGAGGGGTAGGGCGCGTGCCTCTTCAGGCGTAACTCTCCGCTGGCTTCCTGTGTGGAAACAGCTGCCCCTCCGCTCCGCCAGCGCACACCTACTCTGCGTTTTCCCGGAAACGAGAGATCCGCTCACTTCCTGCCTCTCGCCTGTGACCGCTAATCGAAGCTGCGTGATCTACTCGATGCTATCATCGCTGATTAACGCGGCCACGCAGGAAGAGACACTGGAACAGACCGGGAGAGACAGAGTCCGCCCGCGTGGGTCTCGAAACTGTTTTACGAACACGCTTGGGGACGGCAGCAGCTCTGACTACCACGCATAGTATACAAAAGGATAAACCCTCAGAGTCAAGAGTGCCAAATTTATTATTTGTTTACCAGTTTAGAATCTTAACGAGTCATCTTCAAATTGCAAAAGTGTTTAAAATGCATGCCTGTAGTCACATTAATAAAGCATATTACACGATTAAATTAAATAAGTCAGCAAAATGATTATTATATAATGCCGCTGTTGTGAAGTTATTTCAGGGCTGGCTGGCATAGTGTCTTTTCAAACAGAACTTGAGCAATTTCACCCCGAAAATTTGACCATTTTAACCTATTTTACGCAAAGCGCTACTGCGTTGTTACCTCATCTAACGACTGGGCTCGAATTCAATCAAATCTGGTGATGTCGAGTGATGCAAATCATACAGTCAAGGCTTGAACAATGGCATTCACAGATAATCATAACGATATCAGGCTCGTAATGGAAAGTAAGGGTCTAAGCAGCTGATAATGTATTGCTGAGGCTCTGTATGCATTAAAGAGCTCGCATTCGACAAGGCCTCGAGGTGCTACTGCGTCATCTCCTTGCGCTTTCATCTCCAGAATCTGCCCAGAAACGCACCCAGCTACCAATATTATTATTCCGTTTCCCTCGCCTCCCCCAACCACTCTTCCCATCCCCAGCCTCGCTCCAATTTCCCCCTCCCCTCCCCCACCACGCCATACGCGAAAGCGCTGGCGAGAAATTTTTTTCTGAAGAATTTAATGCCGCCTCTCGCGAAGCGCGCCGTAAGGCTAGTCATCAAAGAAGACGTACTTGCAGGGACACGCCTAAAAGGGAAAGCATTACAGCAATTTTCTTACGGCTAGGGTTCCTGGACAGGCGGCCTTCATCGTGCCGACGCCAGATGTGCACGGAGCCGCAGCAAAAGGTAGCTGAAACATTAAGAAAGATTAGTGGGACGAGCGTGACAATGCGGGTCTGTGCGCCGAGGGGGGGACTGTCTGAGCGCGTGAGGCAAACACACAGACCTCCCGGAAGAATTACCGACTCCTTACTCGCTCCAGAGCCCACCCTCTAAGGAAGAACACGGGCGAGCTTGCTAGCATGATAGATGAAAGAAGGTCGTTTTCGTTTGTCCACTGCCGTAGCGTGCATTCTAGGGCAAAGCACTGCTTACAAAACATTCCACAAGATACACTCGAACGTTCCCAGTGTTTGAGATCGACTCCAGTATCCTCCTCTCTTCACGAAGTCTGTTCAAAAATTTTTCAGATTTTTTTTCTACAATATTGTTCTACGCCTAAAGGTAAAGCAGTCATCAATCCGAAGATTGGTTTGAACACCACAGTGCTGTACTAGGCATGGTCCTGTTTGGAGGTGGTATGCCGTTGCCTTCCTCCGACCTTCGAACTGACTTAGGGGGACCTACAGTTTAACGTGGGTTCCGAACCTCGGTGCTACTCGGTAGTTTTCACATGAGCAATACTGCCAGTGGTGAAAGAAATGGAAAGTGACAGATAAAAATCCTAGGACCTGGCGGGGACGGAACCCGCGACCTTTGGATTTGTAGTCTGGCACTCTACGACTGTGCACCCGAGGAGCTGTATCTTTTACGTATTGTGCATTGCCTACTTGGAGACAGTCTCCTCGACATTGTTCAAAATTGTTGATAAATCTAAAGTATTGAATTAAAATTTGTGATGCGGCCGGGAATCGAACCCGGACCTCCATGCTTACTAGGCAGACGTCTTAACCGTTTTTTTTTTTTTTTTTTTTTTTTTTTTTTTTTTTTTTTTTTTTTTTCGTTAGACCACCCCACCACTAACGATTAAGGCGCCTTGGAATAGTCTAAGTACGATTTCCCTCCACGTGTCACAAAATTTAATTCAGCTTCTGTGTTTCAAAGATAGTTGTCACTACTGCCAAGGCTCTCCATGCAGCGGAATAGCACCTCGGCAATGGACATATTGGAACAATCCTGTTAAGGTGATATAAATATCAATTTAATACAAATAAACAATCCCTGAGACGGATTTTCGTCTCGAATATGTCAAAGACATTGTTGATAAATCTGAAGCATGTCTATGACATATTCTAGACGAAAATCTGTCTCAGGGATTGTTTATTTGTATTAAATTGATATTTATATCATCTTAACAGGATTGTTCCAATATGTCCATTGCCGTTTCATGACGAACCGCTAGTGACCACTGAGATCATCGCTCGCTCCTGACTACGCCATTGTATTTCAGAGACCAGCAGCTAGCCACTGCACTATTGCGACATGGAAGAGCTGCTTCCTTCCCGACAGCACTACGTAAGTCTGCCCGTCCACTGCGATGCACGCTGCTCTCTCTGGAGGCTGGCGTCAGCTTCTTGGCTGACGTAATCCGGAAGACTATTGATATAGGACCAACTGGTTTCCTGTTACGAAAGAGAGTCAGAAATCACTTCCGAAGTATAAGTGTCGTGCTGGAACTGTTGAAGAGTTTTGTTTGCAGGGCAGCTGGAGTCAAAGACAAGGACTTGTTACGTCCCTGTTTACTAATTTTTGACCACCTCTAATGACCACGCTATCGACGGGGCGTTACACACTAATCACCCTTCTTCTCCCCATTTTTGATGAGTAGCTAGCCTCGCTTGCCATCGTTGAAACATCCGAGGAATAACATCGCAAAATGGAAAAAAATATACGAACTGCAATCAATTGAATGCCTCAAGCAATAAATTTAAGTTCTATTTCGTCTCCCTTATACATTTCCTGGCTCAAGGTGATTTCACCATGCCACTTGTGTTTCCTTCGGCGTTTGTTTCAACGACATACACTAAGTGATGAAAAGTATCCGAAGACCTGGCTGAAAATTACTTACAATTTCGTAGTGTCCTCCATGGGCAATGATGCAATTCAATATTTTGTTGGCCCACCCCCAGCCTTGATAACAGCTTCCATTCCCGCAGGCATATGTTCAATTGGGTGCTAGAAGTGCTCATGGAAATGACCGCTCCACTCCTCGGAGTGGAGAATGAAAAGAAAAGAATAAGTTTTTTTTTTTTTTTTTTTTCTTTTTTACAGCCCATTCTTCACGGAGTGCTGCATGAAGGTGAGCTATCGGTATAGGTCGGTGACGCCTGGCACGAAGTCAGCATTCAGCATTCCAAAACATCTCAAAGGTGTTCTACAGAACTCAAGCCTGGACTCTGTGCACGCTGGTCGCGGTAACCGAGGGAACTGAGGCGCTCCAGTCACGGTCTGCACTGCCATTACGGTCGGGGGTTCGAATCCCCCCTTCAGGCATGGATATTTGTGCCGTCCTTAGTCTTAGTTAGTTCATAAGTAGTTTGTAAGTTTAGGGACTGATGACCCCGTAGTGAAGTCCCATAGACTATACAAACATTTGAACTCTGTGCAGGCCAGTCCATTACAAGGATGTTGTTGTCGTCAAACCACTCCGCCTCAGGCGGCGCATTGTGAACAGGTGCTTGATCGTGTTGAAAGATGCAATCGCCATCCCCCAATTGCTCTTCAACGGTGAGAAGTAAGTAGGTGTTTAAAATAACAGTGTACGCCTGTCCGAAACAGCAAGGGGTGGAAGCCCTCTTAATGAAAAACACCACCATACCATAACACCACCGACTCCTAATTTTACTTTTGGCATGTGTGGGCTGACGAGATTCCGCACGCAATTGTGCAATCACGTCATCAATAATGATTTTCTGTGAACGTTTGGGCAGGAATTGTTGGTGACGTCTTGATTGAGCCTCACGTTCTTCCACCTACGCTCACTGGAGCATGTTATCATGATTTCATACGGGATACTCTACCTGTGCTGCTAGAACATGTGCCTTTACAATTACGAGACAACATGTGATTCATGCACGATGGAGCTCCTGCACATTTCAGTCGACGTGTTCGTACGCTTCTCAACAACAGATTCGGTGACCGATGGATTGGTAGAGGCGGACCAATTCCATGGCCTCCACGCTCTCCTGTTCTCAACCCCCTTGACTTTCATTTATGTGGGCACTTGTAAGTTCCAGTCTACGCAATCCCGGTACCAAATGTAGAGACTCTTGGTGCTCGTATTGTGCACGGCTGTGATACTACACGCCATTCTCCAGGGCTGCATCAGCGCATCAGAGATTCCATGCGACGGAGGGTGGATGCATGTATCCTCGCTAACGGAGGACATTTTGAACATTTCCTGTAACAAAGTGTTTGAAGTCACGCTGATACGTTCTGTTGCTGTGTGTTTCCATTCCATGATTAACGTGATTTGAAGAGAAGTAATAAAATGAGCTCTAACATGGAAATTAAGCGTTTCCGGACACATGTCCACATAATATATTTTCTTTCTTTGTGTGTGAGGAATGTTTCCTGAAAGTTTGGCCGTACCTTTTTGTAACACCCTGTTTAAAACGTAGGTTTTTTTGGGGGGTGGGGGCGGGGGGTGATCTGATACTTTCGATCACACAGTGTATTTCCAGCAGTGCACCTTAAGCACTCCAACTGCCCCTTCGGTGGTGTGCAGAGCCTTCCTTGGCCAGAAGGCGGTGTTGTTTTGGCTGCAGTGCCGGGTGCGCTGGCAGATAACGCCAGAAGGCGCACCTCCTGCGTCGCCAGCTGCGGCCGCCTTGCCACAGACTCCCCGCGGACGCGGGACGTGTTTTTCTGCCGCACCCCCTTCGGTCCGCTGGCGACGCCGCCAAACAACCTGGAAACGCGCCGCCATGTGGCCGCACCCGACACATAACGCCTCTATTCCAGCACCGCAGCTGCACCCCCTTCTATACCGCCGATTTCCATTATTCGGCTTCCTTCGTGTCCGCTGTCCCCCGACACGCATTTTTCTTTCTCCTACTCTGTTTCCTTTTGTTTTCGGCGAACATGCATTTATGCATAAACGCATTTCTCCTCATACTCTTCAAGCGAGCGGTCATGAATCAACGCTGTAAAACTTCTCCACCTTTCGTTTGGGCTATTCAGGCGCCGAGCGGTGGCTGGTTATGCTAATTTGTTCTCACCCTTGGGATCAAAGGTGACCCCGGCTGCGGTCCTAAATGCTGCTGGAAGGCCGACATGTAAATTTTGCTTTTCTTCCCAACATACTGATTCGGTGACCCGAACGTTACATAAGTCTAGAAACAACAGTGAAAGTGTACCACGAATTCGAAATGCGGTTCCCGCAGTCCAGCCTTTCACCACATCTCTTTCATTTCTCTTATAAAAAATGTATGAGGTTTACACGCATAAAGGAAGAGAAAGGGCAGCTGGCGACGTATATTTCAACTGGTCTAGGGATACGAAAACCAGCTGTTCCTGTATATAGAATTACGCTTATTACAGAAACTTGTAAGATAAGCTGTCTACCGCTCTACGGAATACACACGTAAATTCCGTTTTAAAATCTCTATGTTTCTAATGCAAAACAAGAAGACGCTTCCAGTCTCCACTAGATGTGTCGTGAAAGATGTTATGGGTAGTATTTGTATGCGGTAACTGCAGCTACATATTACAAGAAGAAAATTGCAAGTATCTGCACAAACACCAGATAGAATGCTCCTGCTGAGTCTTACGAGCATGCAGTTACCTGTCTACGTGTTCTTCTTCGGATCTTGTGTCATATGTGTCAGAGTAGTCTGTTGTATGGGAGTCTCCTTGTCTGAACTATTAGTTGAGCTGGAATTGCCGTGTGGTCTCAAACACCTTGTCAAGGATTGTGAGACCGCTCCCCGTGGGAGATTCGAATCTTCCTTCGGGCATCAGTATGTGTATTATTCTTTGCATAAGGGTGACACAAAGTGTACTGGCCAAGTTCAAGTGGGAGCAGCTAAAGCATCTGCCCTACAGCCCGGACATGTCGCCCTGTGACTTCCATCAGTTTGGTCCGAAAAGTGCCTCAACTCTGACAGTGAACTAAAAGATACAATAGAGGAATGACTCTTGTCACAGCCACAGGAATTCTGGTAATACGTAATGCTTCAACTCGTTTAACAGTGGCATACGCGTGTTCAGGCCTCGTTTATACTCACAGGGTCGTTTGGTAACTTGTCATTTCAACACCCCTCGTAAGAAACGAAACATTCCGTGACCATAATTGGTGTGTTTATCGGTAGTCGTCCCCTTATGTTCAAGAAAAGAAGCGGACACTCTACACTGACTCCGGTTTAGGCGTTACTCTCCTTTCTACTTTTCAGGAGAAGGAAGGAACGAAGCATAGGGTTTAACGCCATATCGACAAGTTAGTCATTACAGACGGAGCACATGTCTGGATTATTATTATTATTAATATTTCGTGTGGCATTTTTGACCGTTAGACCCCATCTGGGATCGTGTTCGGCCTGCTTGATGCAAGTCTTTTGGTGACGCCACTTGGGAGACTTGCGCGTCTATGATGATGAAATGATGTTGAGGAGGACAACACAACAACCAGTCTCCCGAGTGGAGAACATCTCCGACCCCACCTGGAATCGAACCCGTACCCCCTGCGTGGCAATCTACCACACTGTGCACTGGACTACCGAGGCGGACAAGCTTGAATTGTTTGGGGAAGAATGATCAAGAGATCGGCCGTGCCCTTGCAAAGTAACGATCCCGCTACTGGAGTGATTTAAGAAAACCAAGGAAAATCTAAATCTTGCTGGCCGGAGGTGAATGTGAAACACAATCCTTCCCGAATGCGAACGCTCGGTTTTTCAGTACAGCTAAATAGGCGAGGGTGTTTGCGGGTTAGATCGTTTCGGGGAAGCTGCGCGGTGTGGCTGCGACTATTGTGCGGATGGCTCCTGGTGGCCGCAAGCTGCGCACCCCACGGTGCTTCCTTGTTCCGGAGTACATCTGCCTCGGCGCCGGGTGGAACAGTGGCGAAGAGTGGGGGGAGGGGGTGCGTGCGGCGTGTCCAGGCGCTCTAATAAGGAGCACCACCTGCGTGCGCGGCCCCTCACGCACAAACACGCAGCACGCACTTATTAGCCGCCTAAATACACGCCGGAGCAGTCGCCACTCGCCACGGCTGTGGGAGGGGGCGGTGCACACCGCCGCTCGATACTTCTTTTCAGCGCCAGGATATCCACTAATGTGCTGGCCATTGTTGCGTCTTTCTTGCCGTAATTGGGGCTCCCGCCGTTTAGGGATGAAGACGGGGAGGAGGAGGAGGAGGAAGAGAAGGAGAAGAAGAATAAGACGAGGAGGCGCGCGGCTGTCAGGCCATTCACCGGAGGGAGAGAGAGAGAGAAGACGCGAGACAGGAGCGGCAAAGAAGTGCGAGAGGGAGGAGCTACGCTGAAGTGGTTTGCAAGCTGCTGTAAATGTACGGTTTCTGGAGGTAGGTGGGCCTCTCGTGAAAAGCTCCAGGGAGCTGCCAGGAAGCAGTTTATCACGCCGCAGGGCGGGAGAGTCGCTCTGAGAAGTCGGACAGACGCGGACAATGCCTGCGGGAAGGCGCGAACCGGCGGCAATTTGTCGTGCCTGTCGAACTGACCCGCTAAGTGGTGCGGCGGTTCCGTGTCACAGAGCACAACAAACAATGTGGCCCGCTACAAATGTTTCCCGGGAACAGATCTTTTTTCTCTCGCTCCCGTATAAAAGCGCGCACCGGCTTTTGCAAAAGCCACGCAGAAAGGCGGTCGCGCCCCATTTTCTGAGCTCAGACATACGTCCCCAAATGGAATATTGCACGTGCCCCAATTTTGCCCTTAGTAGTGCTGAGCACCTTTTTCAAAAGCTTTACCTGGTGAGTTTCAGATGTTACCAGATACAAATCGGAGCAGGTCAGGAGTCAGTAATAGTCGCAGTGAGGCTAGCTGCATGTGCATCTGGACCTAAGTTTGTTAATTCTGGCATCAGGTATCTTACAATGTTTCGACAGTTCCGGGTTTGCTTCAGTCTTGTACTCCCTTATCTAAGCAGCTTCATGTTGCAATTTTGGCGGTAGAATGTGTCTCAAGACAGGCAAACTTGGTCGGTGTAGACCAAACTATTTCCGGAGCAGATAATGTTACAGGAATGCAAGTAGCACGTGTTGAGATGATACTGTTGAAAAAGCTCAGTACCCGCTGAGAAAAGAACCAAATCCGTATTAACATTAGAGAAGTCCACAAATTGTCAGCAGTTACGGTACTGCAGTTCATTTCCACCGCAAAGGAGAGCCCGAAGCAGGCCACTGTGATACGTCGCAGGCAGCATCAAACAATTTGAATTTATTATTATTATTATTATTATTTCACGTGTAGACATCGTTTGTTGGCTAAGGTGATATATGTCCCGATTTTTGGCACAGTAATTTAGGTTTCCTGATAACTTGCAATCGCTTAACTCGAATTTCGTAATGGCTTCTTGCAATACATTGTGTCACAATGATTACTTTTCGGCAGCGCGAAATGACCGCATTGTCTATACCTTGATGCTCTGACTGGGCGGCCGTTTCCGCCGGAAATTTGAGTCCTCCCTCTGGCTTGCGTGTGTTTGTGTGTGTGTGTGTATGTGTTGTCATTAGTGTTAGTTCAAGTAGTTCATAAGTCTCGATATTGATGACCTTAGCTGTTTGGTCCAACAGGCTTACAAAAATTTGAAGTACTTTTCAAAGAGGATATGGGTGTTTTCCACTGTTCTAAGATACAGCGTTTCCATTCTGGTAGCGGTCCAGTGGACAGCGGGGCAGATTTCCACGCAGGGCACCCGGGCTCGATTCCCGGTCTGGTGTGAGATTTTATCCACTCCGGAACTGGATGTTGTGTTGTCTTCAACATCATTTCATCATCATCGACACGCGAGTTGCCCATGTGGCGTCACCTAAAGACTTGCACCAGGCAGGCAGAACACGATCCCAGCTGGGGTCTAACGGCCTACAATGCTACACGAAATTGTCATCATCTGATATTTTATGATCCAAGCCAGCCAAATTCAGGTGACCAGTTTCTTCGATCAAGTCAAGATAGAGCTCCTTTCTCATCCTAGTGGAAAGGATATTTCTCCTCAAATGACACACAGTTGTTGAGACTATCTACTTATTTTTCTGATAGATGTTGTAATCATATAACAAGGACATATGAAAATTTGGGACTGATGACGAGAGTATGTAAGTCCCATAGCTTTATAAACATTTGAACATTTCTTTTTATTTTATTTTATTTTAAATGTCTCGATACCGGCCCCTCGAAGACGATTTTAGGCGAAACTGAACAATTTAACGGACTACCCAAGCCGTCCTTTGTACCCCATGGCACACAGGTCCTCGTGTTCAGGAAGGAGGAAGCTTTGAGTTTAACGTCCCGTCGACAGCGTGGTATTCAGAGACGGAGCTCACGCTCGGAGTATTTGGGTAAGGATGTGGAAGGAAATCGGCCATGCCCTTTCAAAGGAACTATCCCGGCATTTGCCGGGAGTGATTTAGGGAAATCACGGAAAATCTAAATCTGGATGGCCGGAGGTGGATTTGAACCACCATCCTCGGGTTCATTCGCACTGTAATAATCATCAGTCCTCGACATGGAACCTTAATACTTCGCAGTTACTAATTGCAGTGGAGGAAAGGATTTAACGTCCCGTCGACAGCGTGGTCATTAGAATCATCAAAAGACCGCTCTCAACCTAAATCAAAACAAAAACAATAACAATGACAACGAAAAAAAAGTACTCTGTTCCATTCATTTCTCATTCATCCGGAAGAGCTGAGCCACATGTTGATATACCACGCATGTCGTGTATTCAAACTGCGGTAGTAGAACCTGCGTCGGCCACGATTCTTTTTTTTTCTCCTCCGGGTCGCGCAGCGGCCGCGGGAAGTGGAGGCGCGTCTCGGCCGTGGCCGTCAGCTGTCACGGCCACTTGACGCAGCTTCCTGTGACGTCAGGCGCTGCACTTGCCGGCCCCCGCCTCGGGAGCCCGTGACGCAAGGGAAGAAAGCGGAAGGCGGCCGACCTTGCCCGCGCCGGATAAGAATCGGCCGGCGGCGGCGGCGTCTGTGGCGCGCGAGCGAGCGCCGGGCCAGGTGCGCGCGTAGCGTAGTAAGGAGGAGGCAGGGAGGCAGCTGCGCGCCGCCGGGGGGGCCACACGGTGTGTGTGCACAGGCGCAGCTGTGCGCGCCGCGAAGGGCGGCGCGACCGGTCCCTAAGAATGGTATTGACTATTGAGGCGGGCGAGGGCCCGGTGCGTGGCCGAGGGGCGCGTGGCCCGCACGCGCGCGCTCTTAGAAAGCCGGCAAGGGGGGCCGCCGGAACAAAGGTGCGCGCGCAGCTGATACTGTACCGCGGCCGGCGCCGGCGTCGGAAAGAGGGCGGTTGACGTCATGCCAGCTGACTTGCAACTACGGGACAGCTGGTCCTTTAACTTGGTCCGTTTCCCCTCCCGCACACACACACACGCGCGCGCACTGGGGGGCGGGGGCGCGTCGTAAACGCATCTTCCCCGTCGACCTCGCGTATCGGGGGCGAAGAGAGAGAGAGAGAGAATGGCTTTTCCGCGGCCCCATCCACCGCGACCCCATTCCCCGGATCGCCGGCGGGGGCAGAGTAATCCCTCCCCGGCTGTATCGGCGAGCGATCTTAGCCAGAGGACAATGGACGCTGGAGGCCATCTTGAGGTCCCGTTAGGCGGAGCGCGTGCCGCTTATTTCCATATGTAAGCGCGAGTGGCCGGGCCGCGTCACTGGGACCGTGGGACTCTCTCTCTCAGTCGTCCCCTCCCCCTCAACCACTCCTCCCCCGCGTCTAAGACCTGTCCTCCGGTTGCGTCACCGCCATATGAATCACGGCTTATCGGAGAGCACCCCACTGCTCCTTAGGACCCGCGCGCTCCTCGTCGACGGCGCGTGCTGCCAAAGAGCACTGCCACCTCTACACTTCACCCCTTTCTTTCTTTACTTCCCTCGCCCCCCCCCCCCCCCAGCCCTCGCCTTCACTCTTCAGTCTCGCGTCCGCATTCAGATCCAGTACTCGCGTTACAATTAAATACACCGTAGACTCCCACACTCGCACACACACTGGGCCGAGGCAACAGCGCGGATTATCGCGACCCCGCCGTTCCAATTAACGGCGGCCGCACATGTCGCGATCCCCGGCTGCTCAAGACGAGCGCCGCCCGCATCTTGCCAACGCCCGGCCCGCCCGGCCGCGGGCTAACGAGCTCAAAACTCATTAGTGCCAAGACGCAAACCCACTACCACCGCGCGGGCCGCGCCGAACGACGTTGTCACTTGTCTCGAGAGGCCCGGGGAAATAATAATGCAGCGACACCGCGGTCACCGTGCACTTGCGCCGACCCAGCGCAGCTTGCAAAACGTGCAGCACGCCTCGCCCCCGCCTGTCGGCGTAAGGTGACGTCATCCGGCAGGTAGCACCGGCCACGATTTCAAATGTTTGTACAGCTTATGGGACTTAACTACAGGGTCATCAGTCCCTAAACTTACAAACTAGCTAATACTAAGGACGGGACAAATATCCATGCCCGAGGGGGGATTCGAACCCCCGACCGTAGTCGCCGTGCAGACAGTGACTGGAGCGCCTCAGTCCCCTCGGCCACCGCGGCCGGCTGTGTAGGAGCCTTAACTGGTCAGCTATGACACGGACATTTGTACAGTCAAGTAGCCACTGCACCAGCCAGATGGGAGGTTCGAGTCCTCTCTCGAAGTGTGTGTTTTGTCCTTAGTATTAGTTAGTTTACACAGCGTATAAGTCTAGGTTTCTTAGAGGGAAAAAATATCACAGTGACTTTGCTTCTTACATAAAGGGTTAAGCATATTAAATGCTAACTACGCAGTGAAACCGCTGTTGCGCAAAGAGTTAACTCCGTTAACAAACTGTACGGACCGGCTAGTCATGCCAAAGCCACAGTCGGTTTCACCTGTCATATTTCCTCAAATGGAAAGGAAGGAAGCAAGGCTAGGATCTGACGTCCCAACTACAACGTGGTCGTTAAATACGTAACACAAGCTCGATTATTTTTCTTAAGGATGATTTTTTCATCAGCCGATACAATGAACTTGTTCGTAACGATCTCACATTCGAGGCGACTATGGGAAACTTTGAAGAGAACCGAAATTATCAGTTCTTAAACCTTCAATAAACCACTAGCAGCTTCATTCCGCATTAATTCTTCATCTACTGAAAAAGCTGATCAGACGCTGAATTTTCACCTTACATCTCCCTCCAACAACCTTCTTTCCTCCAAAACATCCCCCCCTCCCCCGACCACATATATAGACCCCAAACACAGAGTATGTTTACCTTGGAATAACGAAGTTCCTGAACACCATTTTCGCAGAAGTAATTCCTCTTCATTGCTCATACAACCATCATGAATCTCCCTTTCATTATGGTTTCAACAGGACCATTAGGTACAAACAGAGAAACAAATTTTGTCTATCTATAAGAAATACTGATATTTTCTACTGTGAGTGACAGAAGACTGTAGTAGTTTAGAAAGGTGAACAGGTGGGGCGTAACAGCTTTAAGATAATTGTAAAATGAGATGTTAACTATAGCTGTTTATTTATTTATTTATTTTAAATCAATGCTTCCGCTTTCGGTTAGTTTAGCATTTTCAAGCGCTTGCAGAATGGCTTAATATATCATAATACTAAATTGCAAAAAATTAAAATAAATATTTCTCATCATCTACATCTACACACATACTCCGCAATTCACCGTATTATCGATATTTTCCCAGTGGCTGATTGTTTTTCAAAAACGCATCGTAACAGTCTTTCCTGCAGGTAGCGTCGTTTGATAAATAATGTAACATTTATTCACTATCTCCAGATAGGAATAAAATCTAATTTCACAAATGATTAATCATATCTAAATATTATCATTATATGTGATCGAAATAATTTATCAAGTGTGTATACAGGTGTTTATATGAATCTTCTGTTCGATGATTATTTTGGCAATTTATCCTTGGATCATGAACGGCGGGGAGAGGAAGAGGCAGAGCACCATTAACTAGAAGAATGTTGCTCATAATGTGCAGTTTCATGACTTGTAGTTGTTCGAAACAGCTCGAATCTGAAAAGACGTATTTCACTAGTGGTCTGTAATAATTGCATGAAGGGCGATGTGCAGGGAGATCAATGTTTGGGAGGAGATGATTGAGATTCAAAACAAGATAAAAGTATTAGAGATAACGATATTAAAGTTTAAAGAGGAAATGAATAAAGCGCTTTGTGGGAGGGGTGGTATTCCTGCTTGTGAATGACGTAGCCGTGCCACCATCGGTCTTCATAGCTGGTACGCCCATCTTCGAGGCAATTAATTACAGTGAAAGGAGTCGCTGTTCTCAGAATTTACGAGGGGTAATCAAAGAGAGCCAGAGATGGGGGCGTCTCGGTCGAGGTACCCCCAATAAACAAGCAATTGAACCGAGACTTGTTAATTACAGGCTTGCTTAAAGTAATAGAGGCGGACGGGGGAGGGAGCACGGGACGAGTGTTTTCTTTGACAGCCGTTTGTGAAGTCTTCGAGACTGCGGGCCCGTCCTTCTGGTGGGAAATATCGCCAAGACTGAATAGAGGTTACATCTGTCAGCGTGCCTTCGAGTATTAGTCAGACTTACCCTCGAGTGGTTAACCTAGTAACTGACCTGGACTCTCAGCTCAAACTGCATACGTCGTGTACGGTGGTATGTGGCCGCGCCGTTTTAAATTGGAAGGAGTAGAGTCGACGTTGGCTGCAGATGGTGGTAGGTGGGGGAGGCAGGAGGGTGACGACAGAGAAAAGGAGTCCCCCTGCAGCGCGGCGGCGCATGCGCATAACGCCCAGACCTCCCGGGGCGTCGAACGCGGGACTCCTGCGGCGCAATCCCTTGTCGCAACCCGGTCTGCAGTGACAGCGCTAGGGATGCACGTTCTCTTAGCAACTGAACACGTGCTACAGACAGCTGCCCACCACAACAGTGTGGTACTGCTCTTATTCCAGTAGTATTGTGCCCAAAAGTAGGTCTCCCTCTCTTTACCTCTTCCTGAATGTCAAAGAGAAAAACACACTACAGTATAAGTAGCAGTTTAAAAGGATGATGAAAACTGGTAGATAAGATCCATTAGGTGCACAATGTGCTGAAAAAATGATGGGATCACTCCAAATATTACCTCGGAATTTAATTTGCCCGGCGAAGTGCAGTAACACTAAGTGGCAACGACTCAAGAATTCTTTGGAAGTCTCTTGAAGGAATATTGAGCCACTCTGCGCCTATAGCTGTCATTATGCTAAAAAATAATGCTTAAATATGTTAACAAAACTAGCATTGTATTCATGAGTAACAATTCGCCTCCAAATTGTATTACACTTTTTTTTCTCTAACACACAAAAACTGACCGAAGTGATGAAGAAACCAGCCCACCTCCTCTTGACTTGGACGGGCGACGTGAGCAGTTGAAAATACAATTTGCAACTACTCACGGCGGCTAGGAGGCTGGCGTACACTTGTTCGATATACCAAATTTGGACAAATCATGACCAGCTTTTTGAGTGCATATTTGCGGAAGTGTTGCCGGCGCAGGGTTTTCTGCACGAAGTTGCATCTCGATCATGTCCCATAACTGTTCGATGGGAGTCATGTCAAGCAATCTGGGATGTCGAATCATTCCTATACGTTTTTTGTCAGATCGAAAAGCATTCTGGGACAGAATAACACGACGCTTCCCACTGCTCTAGTTTCGTAAAGTGGCACCCTGATTAAAAAAAAAAAAAAAAAAAAAAAAAAAAAAAAAAAAAAAAAATCGTATTGTGAAAGGGAAATTCGCAGTGGGAACTTAATATCAGCTATGCAAGATTACGTATAAACACATTTAATCAGGTCATTGTTTACAGTCTGTGTTAGGTGATTTCATTATTTACATCCTATCCATAAAAATAACAGGTAGGGGCATTGCCAGAAATTTAAAGATATTAGTAAACGATGGAAGAATTTTAATAAATCGATATGATTTAGTTTTAACTATTTTTCAGATTTTACTAAGTTTCAAAAGTCATTATTATAGTTTGTAACTTTTCTTGCTATGATATAATTTTCATACTTTATTCACTGTATCATTATTTCTTAGTTTCCTCGTAATATTTCATTTCCTCCTCCCGCCCCAAGTATAAGGGCTAGAGATGTCCTTGATTGCAAATGCAGTATATTAATGGTGGTTACGTTCAGTAGCTTACCTCTTTGCATCACAGTGGATTCACTGCGATGCAAAGAAGTAAGCCGGCCACTGTGGCCGAGGGGACTGAGGCGCTCCAGTCACAGTCTGCACGGTCACTACAGTCGGGGGTTCGAATCCACCCTCGGGCATGGATATTTGTGCCGTCCTTAGTATTAGCTAGTTTGTAAGTAGTTTGTAAGTTTAGGGACTGATGACCACGTAGTTAAGTCCCATAAGCTATACAAACATTTGAACATTTTTTATTTGAGCAAAGAAGTAAGATAGAGAATATAACGAGTAGGAAATTTCTGTCCCGCTGGATGCATTGTAACTGGGATAATATCACATCCGCACTTGCAGTATGCGGCGGCTCCGAAGCCGGGCGTCGGCAGTGAACGCCAGAAGCGGCGAGCAACTCCAAGACTGGTAATGCCTTGCGAGGCTCCTCTGCGTCGACTTGTAGAGCACGTACGGCGGCGGGGGTAGGCGGCAGAGTGCATCGGCGAGGAGCGGCGGGGGCGGAGGAGGAGGAGGATCTGCGGAAGACGGGAGGGAGGGGGCACCGCGGCGCGCGGGGGCGGGGGCGGGGCGGGAGGGGAGGGATCTCATTAACAACTCGTCACTAATTACTCGCAAAGAGAGAGGAGATTTCCTCGAGTACATCAGAGGGGAGCGGAACGCGGGGAGGCGCGCGCCGCGGCCCGCGCCGGCCACCGGCTACGCCGCCTCCGCCGCCTCCTCCGCCTCCGCCCAAGACGGCCGCGGCTCATTTCGTTTATCCGCGGGCCGCACCGGCCGGCCGGCTCGATCGATGCCGGTTTTTTGCCCGCAGCGGCTGCCCCGCCTGCAGACGCCGTGCATCGCGCCTGCCACACCCAGTGCCCGCACCGAGCCAGCCGGCACTACTGTGGCCAGCACCGCCGGTTCCAACCTGCCTCCCGTCATCCTGATTTGGATCTCCGCGATTTCCTTATATCGATCCAGGCAAATGCCGGGACAGTTCCTTTATTAGGGCATGGCCCATTTCTTTCTCCCCCCCCCCCTCTTCCAGCCCGAACTTGTGATTGAACACGCCGCCGGATGGAGCTGTCGAGAGGTTGTATAATGCTACCGCCTATAAGAACTGGTTTAATCTACGGATAAAATTTATTCGAAATTCAACGTGGTGGAAAATGGTCAAAAAATTGTTAAATGATTATACTTATACTCATAACTTCAATTGAAAGTTTGTACATAGGGCGGCTAGTAGCATTATAAAAATTAGGAATGAAGTTTTATTGGAATGATTAATGCTGCAGCAGTCACTATTTATAAATATTTTTATTGGCACGACGCGTTTCGGCAGCACGCTGCCATCATCGGGTGCATTTTTACAGTTACTGGTTACATTCTTGATGTATTATGTTTTGTGTTGTGGATGCCAGTGAGGTTATGTTTGTACAGTTTTAACCTGTTAGGAAGATATAGCTATTTTTAGTATTATGTTTCATCATTATAGTTTTTGGATTATTGTAGTGTTGTATTTACTTACAGTTTTGATAATCTTAATAATCTTGTTGTCTGGCACACACAACACAAATATTTATAAATAGTGACTGCTGCAGCATTAATCGTTCAAATAAAGCTTATAATACAGTCGCAGATCTCAAAAAAATCCAAATAACATGGATAAATTTATGTTTAGGAATGAAGTTACCTCGTAAGGCTAGTCGATGCTGGTTCTGCAACACCAGTCTGTCGACTATGCTGGAATT
Source organism: Locusta migratoria (assembly GCA_026315105.1). Lineage (NCBI taxonomy): Eukaryota > Metazoa > Arthropoda > Insecta > Orthoptera > Acrididae > Locusta > Locusta migratoria. Next base: position 283,291,839 of record CM048744.1, read on the forward strand.
AAAATATATTTTTATTTCTAACTTATTCCTAAAGTGATTTGGATCAGTTATAGTTGTCATGTCATAACTTTTGATGGCTACCTCAGAACTATTCAAAAAAATGTTCAAATGTTTGTATAGTCTATGGGACTTAACTACGGGGTCATCAGTCCCTAAACTTACAAACTACTTATGAACTAGGACGGCACAAATATCCATGCCCGAGGGGGCATTCGAACCCCCGACCGTAGTGTCCGTGCAGACTGTGACTGGAGCGCCTTAGTCCCCTCGGCCACCGCGGGTGGTTCAGAATTATTCCAAGTGCGATAAGCAATAACATCTCTCTCACAGAAAGACTCAAGACCAGGCATTGCAGCATTAGTGGTAGGAACAAAAGCGACAGTAAGCCATCCAGAACCACCAAAAGCTTCAGTAGCCTTCACAGTAAAATCAAATCTTGCAGACACAAAAGTAACTGGTCATGCAGAACCTCTTCTTGAGCTGTAGTCCAACACCCGCAACACCAAGTGAAAGATCCAACCGTGAGCCCCCTGGGGGTGTGCCTATTGGAATCGTCTTGCGGCCATTGACAAGTAAGGCCGTCTGCAGTGGTCAGCGGGCCGCAGGAGGACGTCGCGGGGCCTGGGCTAATGACGGGCTCGATTAGGGCGAGTGGACGGTTAAGAGTGTGGAGCCACTGTGCTCCTGGCAGCGGCGCGCCAGCTGCCCCCGCTCGCCGCCAACGGACGCCGCCGGCTGCACATCTGCGCCTCGCCTCCGTTCCGTACAGCACGCCTCTGCCCTCCTAACGAGCATTGCTGCCACTGCTAGCTCTCGCCGCTGCTGCGTGACCTGAATATTTCTCGTGTGACCGCTACCGTTGCCACAAATACTGCATCTGATGCTCTTGAAAGTGCATACTGTGCAACAGTCAAACACTTGTTCAAATACGACTCAGCTGTACATTACGCTATACAACAACAAAAACAACAACAACAACAACAAATAGTGCGTTATGACCCCAGATTGGCCACTCGGGATGGGCCGATCGACGTGTCATCGTCTGCGAGTAGCGTTACTGGCTGGTTTGTTGCTCAGGGAACATCGGTAAATGACTGACATTATTGGAGAGGCAAGTAGTCACCATACCGCTTTGTCGGATTTCTTGACTTGGAACTACAGCAACTCGTTCTGTTAGCTCCGTAGTTGGCCTCTTGAGGCCGAGTTGCAGTGCTCCCGCCGCGGAAAAATCGTTGCCAATACCGGGAATCGAACCGAAGTTCCCCGGAGCGGACCTTACGTTGTGAATTATACTCAAAACTTCAGTGCCCCAAATGACAGATTTGATGACGCAGACAATAAGAAATACTAGTAACTTTGTTAAGTGGGGAAGAAATACGAAAACTAATCCCTGATTGCACAGGAAGCATAAAAAGGTCGTCTCACCATTTACCTATCCTCACAAGGTACGCGGGCTTGCAGTGAAGGTTCAAAACACATAAGAGAAGAGAAATCAAATGTCTGTAAATCTATCGGACGAAACTGCGTCGTCATCAGTTCGTAGCTTACAAACTACTTAAACCTAGGTAAACTAACCTACGGACAACACACACAAACACACCCATGCCCCAGGGAGGACTCGAACCTCCGATGGCGAGCAACCGCGCGCTTCGCAGCGAAGCACCTTAGACCGCTCGGCTACTCCACCGCGGCTAAGAGAAGATACGCAACGACATAATTGAAGACTACGATGCTACCCATCGGCTTTGACCAAAGACATCATATCCGACTCTCACAAGACACGCTACTTACATATACCAACTAGTAAAACAAACACTATCAACGAATATAAACATACGGGATAATATCGTAATACTTAGGTATCGTATAACTGCAAATTACAGATTACCACAACAGAATGTACCATGGATCACAGGGTCTCAGCCCAAAAATTAGAGCCTTTGGCGTTCACTTGCGAAAAAGAACCTCTCTGTTAACCTATACTTAACTATCAGAGACAAGCTACAGATCACTTTTTAAAGACAATATCGTAATCTATACTCTGTGTTCTGCTTGTAAACAAACTATCCTCTTGAACTGCCGACCACGGTGGCCGAGGGGACTGCAACGCGTCAGTCACGGTCTGCACGGCCACTACGGTCGGGGGTTCGAATCCCCCCCCCCTCGGCATGGATATTTGTGCCGTCCTTAGTGTTAGCTAGTTCATAAGTAGTTTGTAAGTTTAGGGACTGATGACCCCGTAGTTAAGTCCCATAAGCTATACAAACATTTGAACATTTTGAACTATACAGTTCCCATGCAATAGTTTATCTACTCCGATACCATTTAAACAACGCAACTGTTCACTACAGAACAGTAAAGTAGGATATCGACAAACGCTACGTCAACCTTTCTTCGATACCTGCTTGCCATAAGCCCATGAGAGAGAGGGTGAAACGGTTAGCCTGTTAACCTACACTTCCGTTGCGAAACGGAGCTCGGCTTCCCGTAGGAAGAGCACCCGACACGCACAACAAAGCGGCGCGGATGACGCGGCGTTATTGCCACACCTTTACATTGTCGTAAGACCCACTTGCCGAGGCGTGCCGTGCATCGCCGCTAGGGAGGCGGCCGGCGCATTTCCATTTGAAAACAACGGCTCCGGCTGTGGCACACCGGGCCAGGAAGATTAGCTGCCATCCTACGCCCGCTGGGCGTGACGTCACGGGACGGCTGGAGAGGGTCTCACGAGCGAGGTCGCGCGCCGCCTCTCGTCCCACGCGCCGCTGACTCAGCCGCACCTCTGGGAACCGACAGCTCGGGCGAACACTTCTCCTGGGCCCGTTTTCTCATCTCTGGAATGAGAGCAAAGTGTTCCATATCAGATGTCGACAACTTCTCAGGAGCGACACTACATTTCATCGGACACAAGTCCTTCTACATCTACATCTACATGGGATAATCTGCAAATCACATTTAAGTGCTGGCAGAGGGTTCAACGAACCACCATTATACTATTTACCTCCCATTCCATTCTCGAATAGCGCGCGGGAAGAAAGAACACCTGAATCTCTCTGTTCGAGCTCTTATTTTATTCTGATGATCATTTCTACCTATGTAAGTGGGAGTCAACAATATATTTTCGCATTCGGAGGAGAATGATGGCGATTCGAGGTTCGCAAGTAGCCCACGCCGCGGCGATAAGCGCCGTTGTTGTAATGATTCCCATCCCAGATACTGTGTCATTTCCGTAACGCTTTCTCCCTCGTATCGTGACAATACGAAACGAGCTGCCATTCTTAGGACTCTTTCGATGTCCTCCGTTAAACCCACCTGATAAGGATCCCACACTGGGCTGCAATATTACGAGGAAACTATGAAATAATGGTACAGTGAATAATGAAAATTGTGTCATAGCAAGAAAATTTACAAACTATAATAATGACTTTTGAAACAAAGTAAAATCTGAAAAATAGTTAACACACAATCTTATAGATTTCTTAAAATTCTTCCATCGTTTATATATATATTTTCCGTCCAAATACTACAGATCCTTCCGCGGGTTTTTTTTTTTTTTTTTTTTTTTTTTTTTTTTTTTTTTTTTTTTTTTTTTTTTTTTTTTTTTTTTTCTCTTGCAGGGCTTATTTCGTCTTTTCTCATACTTACCTCTGAAGTTTTACAATAATGTATGAACTTTTCCTGACTTTACCCATCAAATTTTGCTAAGACAACAGTGTTGTTTCCATGTCTTACTTGTTAGATACCACACCAGAAAGGTTGTTAGCAAATGAATATGCTTTACGCATGGAGGTGAATCCGCGCTGAAAAATTTGGTGCTATTATTTTGACTGACAGATAAGTCGAATCACACCTAATCTGAAGGTGAGGAGTTTTTATTTAGGCCTGTAGACCCAATTTTAGTCTTTCTAACTTTTCCGTAAATTACTTAAGGGCTGGTTAGTTACAAAGGTACGCAGCCAATTTCTTCCCTCATTTATGTTTCATCTGTTTTTGTGCTCCGATTGTAATCATCTCGTCTTCTCAAGTACATTAGTCATCATTCTTGCTACGAAACATTATACGCGGAATAGGTGAAGGGTATTGCCCTGTCGCTTGAGAATGGTCGTGCGCTCTAAAACGCCTATTTGCAGAGCGCGCTTGTTCCCCATTGGGTGTTCGAGTCCTCTTTCGGTGTTCTCCTTAGCGTAAGTTAGTTTAAGAATCTTGTAAGCCTAGGGACGGATGATCACTGCTGTACGGTCCGATAGCTATACAAACATTTGAACATATTTTGGTATTGTCCTGAGCAATCCTTCTCCATAGCTCGCTGATCAGCGTAGCTAATTGCTATGTGAAGGATCCGGGTTCGATTCAACTCATCTTCTTGCGGCCAACTGAGGAGCTACTTGACAGAGTAGTAGCGGCTCCAATGTCAAGAAACCGACCAGAAAACCGGTGTGCCGACTACATGCTCCTCCAAACCGTATCAAATGACGCCATTCGCATAGGACGAAACGGCGGTTGATCGGACCCGATTTTCCCAGAACGCGGAAGTTTGTTTTTGTTACTGCCTTGCGCAGATCTGTGAGGCTAACGGTTCGAGCTCCTTCACGACATGGATGTGAGAAACAACCCTTCCACACAGGGCGATGCAAACGAGGAGCTACACCATCCACAATAATCGCCTTTCAGATCCTTCTCCTTAATACGAGGCACCGTATTCTTTCTCCAGCGCAACAAAGCGGGACGAACAGAATGTCACGAGACGGATAAGCGAGATGCCTCGACTGACGTCAATTGTCTTGCCTTTTCTTCTGCACCACCGCCAAGGAGGAGCTACAAATGGCCACGGAGAAATATTCTAAAAACGGGCGTGATTTGTATGGCTAGACACTTGCTTTTCACGCGTCGAGCAGTTCGATCATCCGCTAATGTCCGCCCGCTAGATGTCTCGGGACAAGTCTTACGGCGACTAATTTTTTTTTTTTTTTTTTTTTACTTGCTTCTTCTGTCTCTCTTTTTTCTGGCAACAAAAGGAATAGAATTGCTCGGAGCTATGCAACGGGACGGGAAGTGGGAAAACGAGGAAGGCGTCGTGCAGCGGCCAGTGGTATCGACCGACGGACGCGCAGAGGGCCGTCCGTTGTCTTTTCCCCTCGGCCAAGACGGCTTATTTTGGCGGCATTGTGCGCGGACGCTGTCCCCACGGTCGATGGCCCTACATTAGCGTTCCGGCCTGCCCCGGCGACGGAATCGCTTGATTTGTTTCCCACCCAGTTCCGCCGAGGAACGCGTGCTATGTGTACACACAGTAGTTTACAGAAAAGAGGAGCGGGGGGAGGAAGGATATAGGGGGTGCGGGGGGAGGGGGACGGCTGGGGGAGGAAGGGGGCTAATGATTTGAGCGCAAGAGTGGATTGAGGGGTAGAAGAGGGGGGAGAGGATACAAAAGAGGGGGCAAAAAGGAAATAATTGTGGACGTGGCGTCGCCAGAGCGAGCCCCGGCCGTACCCTTGGGTTGTAAAAGTTGGAGAAAAAGCCGGCGGTGGCGAGTTGCGATGCAAGCGAGCAAGGCGAGGGGCGGGGGCGGCGCTGGGGTGGGAAGTCGCTGCAGCGGCATACAGCGCGCCGCACACACCCCCAACCGCCCCCGCCGACGCCGACGCCGTTTCCCCCCCTGCCCCTCCGCCGCCGCTGCCAACCTCTCCCTTTTTCAACCCTTTTCCTTTTTCTCCCCAGTAGCTCTTCTTAACTGCCAGGGAGGGAGCGGGGGAGTACGACTTGAGGCCATTGATTCATGAGCTCCCGAGGAACAGAAAGGCAAAAAATCAATACGAGGTCTCGGTACAGCGGTAGTACGTGGCCGGCGGGGAAGGGGGGAGGGAAATGACGACCGGGGGGGAGGGAGGGGGAGGACGGTGCCGCGGCGGGGAGGGGGGCACACGCGCAAGCTCACACACACACGCGCGTGCGTGCGTACACACAGACGCGCGGCGCGTACGTACAGCGGAGCTGCGAGCTTCCTTCCCCAAGGAGCGACCACGTGTGCAGTGCCGCTGCGGCGAGCTGTTGCCATCTTTGGCGGTAATGATAAGTCTACAGGGGGCGCTCGCCGCATTACGCATTCCCTGTCTCGGGCTCTGAACCCCGGAGCCCTACCCTCACGCGCGACGCAGGCTGCGCAACTTCACGGCTGTGAAGTAAGGAACGGCGCGCGCTGGGCGCGAACGCGGCGTCTTGTTTTCAGTGTTGTGTAGCCATCTCGTTAGTGGTCAGTAGTGGCGGATAAAGGATTTGATCTGGCAGAGGCTCGACTTAGGGATGAATAAAGGTAATCACCAAAAACTAAAATGGTTGTAAATCTATCGGACCAAACTGCGTGGTCATCAGTCCTTAGCTTACAAATTACTTAAACATAGGTAAACTAAACTAAGGACAACACACACACCCATGCCCCAGGGAGGACTCGAACCTCCACGGCGAGCAACCGCGCGCCCCGCAGCGAGACGCTTTAGACCGCTCGGCTACTCCACCGCGGCAATCACCAAAAGCTATTCCGTGTTTGTGTGTGTATGTGTGGGTGGATGAGAGCGGTGGCGGCTTGCCCCAATTTATGAGGGTTATATTGAGGTAAAAGCATAAAAATAAAGAACGGGTACCTTCTTTTGGAGTGAGGGACTGAGGGAGCTTGACACATTTGAGGAGAGCTTTATCAAGGTAAATACTAAAAGCATGTAGTTTTCAAAGGGACCTGACCCTTTACCACCCTCCTCCCCACTCTCGCAACACCTGGTCACCTGGAGATTAGCTACTGCCGGCAAGCAGGTACGAAGGAAAACATGCGTGTACTTGTAGACTAGTGTTTCTAATATGGATTCCAAGGAGCACTGTTGTCTGTAAGATTGTGACGAATGAAACAGCCTCTCCTTCTTACTGACCAAGAATCAGTTCTCCATCTAGTCACTGAAATGATCGCGACATCAAGAGGTACTGCCGTACGGAATGGCCGCGTGGTCATGCTACTGACGGAACAGTCGTTCCCGCCGTAGGTTCGAGTCCTCCTTTGGGCATATCTGTGTGTGTATGTCTGTGTGTGTGTGTGTGTGTGTGTGTGTGTGTGTGTGTGTGTGTATGAGTATGTGTATGTGTGTGTGTTTTGTCCTTAAGATACGTTTATGTTGGTTCAAGTAGACTGTAATTCTAGGGACTGACGATCACAGCAGTTTGGTCCGATAGTTCTACAAACACTTGAACATTTGAGAAAGTATGACCAGCTTGCTCTAGTTCTTACTGTGGTAGCTGTCATGTAAACAGTCGTCAACAGGATAAGAAAATGTTGATCCTCTCGCCAAACAGCAATTTCAGCTTTCGTAACATAGCCGTTACTGCTAGAAAATCCCTAATCGGATGTGGTTTCTAATGTCCGCGTTTGTGACTGTCTGACTTCAAAGCTATGTTTGTCGAATGTGGTTTCGCTTGAATTTTCGCAAGTGGCAGTCATTTGTGGTCTATATCGCGCAGTTCATGAATTCCATATTGACATCTGAACGGCATTAAGAAACCGCACGGTTCAGACTGAGACTAGAGCCAGCGAAGCAGATCGATGATTTATTTACAGATAACTTGAAGCTTGGAGTTTAACGTCCCGTCGACAGCGTGGTCATTAGAGACGGAGATTACGCTCGGAGTATTTGGGTAAGGATGTGGAACGAAATCGGCCGTGCCCTTTGAAAGGAGCCATCCCGGCGTTTGCCTGGAGTGATTTAGGGAAATCACGGAAAACCTAAATCTGGATGGCCGGAGGTGGATTTGAACCACCATCCTTCCGAATGCGAGTCCAATGTGTTACCACTGCGCCACCTTGCTCGGTTTACAGGTAACTGATGGACCCTGAAATAAATGCACACCCGCTAACTGATTCATTATCAATAATGTCTACCTGTAAGGCGAATTGCTGGAAAACTTCCAACTCCTAATCCGGTACGAAAAGACTTTAAACTGCAAAGGTTAAAAAAAATTAAATTAAAAATTCATTGCTTCAGATTACGATATCTGCATACTTGCCGCGGTTTAAAAAAAATAGAGAGAGAGATAGAGACAGAGCTTCGGTTAGCGATCCAAATTCGTTTACCTGCAGGATACGTTTTGCGCGCACGGGGCCCGGTGGAGCAGAAGAGTCTGAGAGAACGGGGAGACGCAATTATTTTGCGCGGTCGTCGCTCCTGGCGAAGTAATTACCGCGATCGGCGGCGCACGCACGCGCGCTCGCGTCGGCGGCTTTGTTTTCTTTTCATCTCCGGCCGGTGCGTGCACGACGCACGCAGCCGCGGGCGACCGCACAGAGTTGGCGAAATATTCGCAGCGCGGCTGCGGGTCTGCGCTCCGTGACGCCCACCTCATAGCCGAAGACGCCGGCGGGCAGCGGAGCAGTTGTCGAGACCGCGACAAGGCAGCAGCGCTTTTTAATTAAGCGGTCGCGTACCCGAAGCAGGAAGGACGCCACGCACGGAACAGCTCGCTGTCTCTGAAGCTGGCCCTCTCGCAGTCGACGCTTGTGGTGTTCTCTTCCGTACGGTCATATGTAGGTGGAGAAGGGCGAAATAAGCTGCCTTCGTCTAGTTTCTACACTGCTGTGGCCGTTTCTACAGGTGTGGGTACAGCGTTGGGGAATACCGCCCGGGTCCGATTTACGGAATGGGCAGGGAGTCGTCTAACTGCCTCATCAGAATTTCTACATCACTGATAAGTAAATTGACCAAGTGGCATAAAAAAAAAACTTGTGTTATTTGACAAGTTGTCAGGGAGGCGGTCTAAATATTCAATACTTATGAACTAACTTATATTAAAGATGACACAAACATCCATGGCCGAGGGAGGATTCGAACCTCCGACACGGGAGGCCGCGCGATCCAAAACGTGGCGCTCCAGACCGCTCGGCTACTCACGCGTGGCACAACTATTGACAAACACGAAAACAGGTCCGAGGATGACTGACAAATGATTTGAAACCGGTCATTACTGTTAATAAATTTGCCGTCAAGACTGTAGATATTGTCTACCTAATCAAAAATACTTGCAATAGCCGCCCGAAAGAAACCAATTGAGAGACTTAAACTGTGTGACAGACCGGGATTCGAACTCAGGACCCTCGCAAGACTAGCACTCTTGGAAGAAAGGATATTAAAGAGACATGGCTTAGCTACAGAACAGGGGTAATTTCCAGAACGAAATTATCTCTTTACAGCGGAGTGTAAACTCCTTGGTAGGTTAAAACTGTGTGCCAGGTCGAGATTCGAACGCAGTAATTTTTTCTTTCGCGGAAAAGCACTGTACGTGCAAATACTGATACTGAAAGGAGGGGACGGGTTCAGGGGGAGACAATAGGCTGTCAAAAATTCAAATTTTTGTACAGCTATGAAACCAAACTAATTAAACTAACTTACTCTAAGGAGAACAAACACGCACACACAAACACACACACACACACACACACACACATGCCCAATGGAGGAGACGAAACTTCGACGGCGAGCAACCGCGCGCTTCGTACCAAGGCGCCTTAGAACGCTCGGTCACTCCTCAGAGGAAGGACTGGAACCCCAGTTAGTGTACACTTGCCATGTATACGTTGATGCATACGTACTGATAACTGAAGGAGTGGCTAGTCAAATAGTAATTGACGAACTTGTACCACAATAAGGTCACACTCTACTTGGAATCACAGTTTAGCGACTAACGATTTCTTCGCTCTTGTGAAACTCAACCTACAGAAAATTTATGAGGAATATTTATATTTTTAAGCTACGAGCTGTGTCATGAGGTGTAATAGAATTGTTCAGTCGATGTGAATGTTCCTCTCGAAGGCTCCGAGTTCTGCATAATCCGACACTCTAACTACAATACTTAGACACGGCAGGGAGAGTAGCCCGCCAGAGAAAACGTATACGTTGAAGAACACAGGAATAGCATAGCTTGTTCCGCCTGCTTGTAGACTAATCAACTAATCAACCAGCAAACAATTAAGGGAAGACTTCTGTACAGGTGGTGCAGCAGAGCTCGCTAATACCTGAAAAGTTATTAGAATAAGTCAAGAACTACAGTTTCCTCTCACGCTGTTGTAAACGATTTTAACTGCACGAAATGGTCGCGTGGCCTAGGGCGTCATTCTACAGACTGGGCAGCCGTTCTCGCCGGATGTTCGAGTTCTCCGTCGGGCATGGGTGTGTGTGTTGTCTTTAAGTTAGTTTAAGTAGTTTGTAACTGAAAGGACTTATGGCCAGAGCAGTTTGGTGCAATAGGTTTACAAAGATTTGGACATTTTATGATTCCTGATGATGCTCACGTGGTCGAAATTGACAGTTAATGACGACTCACTGCATTAGCAGGACTTGGTGGTTCTGAAATACGACTTTTCAGTGAAGGAAGAAAGAATAGCGTCTAACGCCCCGTCGACGCGCCGATTGATAGAGACTGAACACTATACAAATTGAAGAAATAAATGAGACCAATTCTTTTCGAATGAACCATCTCGGGATGTGTCTCAAGCCGTTTTGGAAAAGTGCGACAAATCTCGACGGCGGAGCGGGGATTCCAACCCCCGTCCCTCCGTACAAGAGGCGCTGGGTTGGCGAACTGGCGAGGCGCGATGTTCGGCGAGCGTCAGCTGGGCTGGCAGGGCAGCCGGGCCGTCCCCTCCCGGCAGCCAGGAAGTCGGTGACGAAATCTTCGAGTGCCCGAGGCCACATCCTGGCCGCCGCCGGCCCGGAGGCCTTCGAAGTTCGGCATCCGCACTGCGCCGCCTATACTTTCGCACGCGGTCAGCGAACGGGTCCGATCGCTGTGCACCTGTTATTCGGGGATGCGCCGACGGTGAGTCGAATGAATACACAAGAGATGAGGTAGCGACAGACAAGTCTTTAAACGTTTACGCCTATTACGACCAAAGTTTTTGTAAGTAGTAGTCAGAATTGCGAATATCACGAGCAGAAATCTTACAGTGAGTCGTGCACGTTACAGTTAACTAGCTATGTATCGTGGCCATCAGTACCTTTGGATCATTCCCCAAGTTTCCTATGTCGAGCGAGGTGGCGCAGGGGTAATACTGTGGACTCTCATTCGGAAGGTCCGGCCATCCAAGATTAGGTTTTCCATGATTTGACGCACTCGTAGGAGGGCACGGCGGCCGGTCGTTACCTGGTGGTCCTTTCAAGGCCTGTTAGACGGAGTTAAACGGTTTCTTTTTATCAGGCCACGTAAATGACAGGGTGGTTTCTTTCAAGGGAACCGGCCAATTTCCTTCCCCATTCTTAACTATCCGAGTTACTGGTGGTCTCTGATGACCAGGTTGACATAAGGGACGGTACAAACCTCTCTTCCTTCCTATCTCTTTCACAATTGAAGTCTCCGTATATCTGACTCAATATTCTCTCTCACAGACACTCGTTGTTGAAAAACTACAGGTCATTACAATATTCCTCCAGAGCCCGTGCGCAACAACTACCTGCCGTATCTGCTCCAACTACTTTTCAATCACCCACAAGCTCGTCAGAAGTAGAAAGTACCTCACGCCGTTAAAGGCGCAATTAAAATTACAGCAATATCGGTCCCTATTGATTGCTTGTACTATACTTGATTACGAACGAGCGGGAATCCTGTTTAGTTTCAATCAGAAGTTTTTAACTCGAGGCTTTATTCCACGGTGGAACTTGTGATCAACGACTGTTTATATGACTTGTAGATTTTTTTTTCCTTCAGTAATCAGTAGTAAGTATTAAATTATTCACAGATGAAGATTTCGACCACAGTGCGGACATTATCAATGCTTAAAATAAAACGATTAAAAGACGTAAAACATCAGTAAACGTAACTTCCAACATGGAGTTGGGAATGTTTTACGTGTTTTAATTGTTTTATTTTAAGCATTGATATTGACCACACATTGGTGGAAATCTAGATGGAAGTAACTGCTCCAAGTGTTTGTCCTGCTGTCGCAGCACTTTATACTTGTTTATGTCGTGACTCAATCACCATTCTCCGAACTTTGTGTCCCATCCTCGTCGCCACTTTTACACTGGCTACTGTTCACTGTCTGTCCAGCACGGCCGGTAGAATTATAAGAATCGCTAGGGCACCGAGACCTTCGTCTTACTGCAGAAACTATCCCCCCGCGTATCTCGTCGCGATCTCGAATTTTGATGCACTAGTAGATGCCTTGAATGCTCATTATGAGAGAAAAGTTGTTGTAGCTGCGGAGCGGTACCGATTTTTCAGACTGAAAAAATCACCGGAACAGTCACACCAGCAATGGATCACTGAATTGAAGGGCTTAACCCGCAAATGTAAATTTACTTGCTCTTGTGGACTTTCTTATAGTGACGTTATGTTGGGAGATACAAAACGAACCACGATTCGATACGCTTCAGATATAAGGCGGCTAGAGCAAAATGCTGTCTTCGGTGACACCACTGACACTACGTACACTATTGCCAGTCTAGTTAATGCATATCTGTGGTTCCCGCGGCCGTAACTGCGATGACAATCGATAGTTCTCTCGTGATCTCTGGTGCCACTAATTTCGAAATTACACGCGGATGGCCATGGCAAATCTGAACTGCAGTCCTTTCTAATAGTGAGTCAATGTGTGGTAGCCGGTATAAGGACTGCTCGTGAGCGACGCGAGACGCGGGAAGCCGTCGTCTCCTCGTCAGGGCGTGCTCCTGGTCCGGACGGGAAGCGGCAAGGAGGTTCTCCCGCGTGGGCGCGGCGCCCACTTCCGGTGGCGAGAACAGCCGTGGGAGAGGTAACCGGAGACCCGTAACCCCATCCCCGCCGCCCCGCGACACCGCGATCAAGGAGACAATACTTCCTTCCTGCCGCCGCGCCGCTAGACCTCAACAATTGCCTTCCCTCGCTTCCTCCGGAGCCGTCTCGACGCGGGGCTAGGCGCGCGCACCCTGTGTACTGCCGCGCTAGTCGCTTGTTACTTCGCGTACATCCTGTCCGGCGCTGTGCATTGTTTCGCGGTGTGTTGTGCAACGCTGCTGACCCCTTTCCGCCGTTCTACGCTAGAGCGCAGGTAGTTTACTCGCTCTGTGCGAAGCAGCTACGACGGAAGTGGCCTGTTTTGCAATGCGGTAGGATCGGTGTTTGTGTGTGCTTAAACTACTCCGCAGAATAGTTGCGCAGTTGCACAGGTAACTCCACCTTCCCGCCAACAATAAGCCGACGACTCGTAGATTCCCACATCTCTATGGGCTACTCCGGAAATCAAATCTGCATTGTCAAATCTGCCCGTCGAGACACCTTTATTCCATTTCCATTCTGAAAGCAGAGCGCGTGAAGGATGAACAACTTTATCTACCGTTCAAGCTCTGCTTTGCGGAGGTCGGAGTCGATAATAAAAGATTTCTCCCTACTCCAAACGACTTCCCAGCTAAAGTCCGAAACTGGACATAATAGCCAATGTTCAAATGTTTTTAAGTCTATCGGACCAAACTGCGTAGTCATCAGTCCGTAGCTTACAAACTACTTAAACCTAGGTAAACTAGCCTAAGGACAAACACACTCACCCATGCCCCAGGGAGGACTCGAACCTCCACGGTGAGCAACCGCGCTCTCCGCAGCGAGAAGCTTTAGACCGCTCGGCTACTCCACCGCGGCGTCATAATAGCCCTTTACCAAAATGCTCGCAGTAGTTGTGCAATACAATTTCTCTGAACCCTCTACCTTGCTTGTTTTCAGCAAGAACATTGTTCACACTTTACAGTGTTTTCTTCGATTCTGCGATGCTGCTGCTGTATCGCTTCTGACAGGCCTCTTTGCACTGCATTTATAGACGACGACTGATATTGTCTCCGTACAAAGAGTGGAGCAGATCGTATTCGAGTGCTCTCCTTTACCCGACTCACTGCTGCTTCGTCCTCTCGCTGAAGTGTCTCCGGGCGGTAGTACAGGACTATATCCTCATTATGATCAATTTTTCCTCCTTGCCTGTTCCCTACTCGCTGCGACTGTCAAGTGGCATTAAGCAGAACTACGACTAATGGCACACAATAGAAAACTCAGCCCGCTTAGACTGAGCTATAAGCGAATAAAAATACTGAGATTTCCGCACGCCGATTTTGTCGACCAATCAAGATCATTTTTTAAAATCTTATTACCACTTGGACTCTTTGTTCAGGTAATACAGAAGAAATTTAATTGTTTAACGAGCCGGAGAAACTGAACCACGGCATCGTTTCGTCTCCCATAAATATAGACCCAAAGAATTGCTTTCTGTCTCTCCTACTTGACATTGGGGGAGGGGGGGGGGCTGGGTAAAGCTGTTAGTGGAAATGCTTACTGAGAAAGGATCACTGTGTTGCTACAATTTTCATTCGATGCCTTCGTCTACATACTGCGTCGCAATGTATAATCTCGTGTCTTTTGAGCTGCAAACGGAAATTACGGTTGACAGCCTAAGCAAGAATGCAGCTTAGAACAGTAAGCAACGGTTGTATAACTGTATAGCTACGCAAGAAAAACAATTTTATTTTGCAGTTGAATCTGTGACACGATGCACGAAACATTTATCATTTATTACTTGTACTGAGTATAGCTTCATGTTTGTAGGAGTAGAAAAAGTACTGTATCAGGTGAAATGATGTTAATGTCTCCCTCAATCACTCTAGACAAATACCGTAATGGTTCCTTTTAAAGGGCAGATTTCCTTCCACATCCTTGCCCGAAACAATCCGAGCCTTAGCTCCGGCTCTAGTGACAACGTTGTCGACAGAGCGTTGAACCCCCAATCTTTCTTCCTTCTTAAAGAGGCGTTCAATCACGTGAAATTGTAAAGCAGCGTTTGTAATTTGGTACCTATCCCGTTCAGTGCATTGAAAGAATCTTTCCACTGTTGACTGTAACGCCCACTGAGCCTTCTAGGCGGGAACGGAAGCGATATCCTAGTGAGGCGGCATTCATTACAGTCAGATGATTCGCGACTACCTGGGCGCCACGTTAGGCAAACATTGCCGGATACAGCATAGAGGTGTTCCTCTCCCATGGCCAGCATGTCTACTCGACCTGACACGTATGGTATTTGTTGTGCGGCGTAGACAAGACTCGTGTCTGTGCCAACATATATCAGCATATTGCGTGACCTGAAGCATCGCATTCCTGGAGACCATCGCTTCTGTTCCTGCTCTAATCATCCAATGGGCCTTAGAGTGAACAATGGACAGGTTCTATAAGTGAGCGGTTAAGCTATGACAGGCTTAAGATTGTAGTATGGTCTCTCCCTCTCGCGGGACTTGCACTATAATGTGTACGAGCAATTGAGGGATAGAGACAAGTGTAACACATGGAAGTTTGTGTGTGGCCGGGAACCGTGCACGGGTGTCCGACTGGTCAAGGCGACAGCTCGCGAAAAGCGAGAGACCCGGGTTCGAGTCCCGGTCCGGCACAAATTTTCATGTGTTGCAGATCGATTGTCCATCTTTAGAAGAGCAGAAAGTGTCAGAAAATTTCGCCATTTGCGATGAATATGTGTAAATACAATTGAAACCCCGTAACCAAATCGGAGCCTTGTCACTGAACACCTGTTAGATGTAAACATATTTTTGACACACCATGTGTAGCCATCGTGGTGACACTTGAAGGGTGGGTTGACGTGTATGCTGAACTACTCTTTGAATGATCTCGCCTCGTCACGTATCGACATCTGATGTAACACTAGATACCGGTGCGACACCTGAAGTGGCGGTGATCCAGTGCGAACGAGTGACCACAGGCAGTGGCAGCGGCAGGCGGACAGTGCCTCGCAGGTAGGGGCGGAGCGCGACCTCGGTCGCCGGAGGTGGAGCGGAAGTGAGGAAACCGGGCCGGTCGCAGGAGCCGCAGATAAATATCCCGCGGCGGGCTCGGGCTTTGTGCGGGGAGGAAGTGGCGGGCAAGCAGAGAATTACGCGCGGCGCGGCGGCCAGTGCTAATGGCGCCGCCGTCTGCAGGCGTGACGCCCGTCAAAAGCTCGCGTGTCGGCCAGACGCTATCCGGCCGAGGCCCGGAAGCCACACAAAAAGCGCCGCTTCCGATTGTCGCCGACCCATTGCCATCTTCAGCGGAGCACGTCTTCCGGAGGCCGCTGGCCACTGGCCGCCTACCCGCAGTCTGCACTGCCGCACTCCCATAGCAGGGCCTCTCTCGAGGCACCTGCACACGCTCCGATCTGTCGTCCACCCAACCAACTCACCAATGAACCAGCCATATTATTCGCACCCTACACACGTTTCGACCACCTGCACGCAGCGATTGCAGCGCCTCCCTCTTCTGGTGTCTGTTTGTCGAACTGTTTTGTTTTTGCTTAATCGCTGGGCAGGTAGCAGACAATCGCAGGCAGGAAGTTGGTCGGGCAGTGCTGCACACGGTACAGTTTGTCGGGTGGAGTGATGGGAGGGTCGGATGTCAGACGGCCGGGCCCGATCAACCATCCGACAACCTTAGTTGGTCGATAAGCGCCTCTACACGTCTAATTCATCGGACCGTCGATAAATTAGTCCCGATAAATCGTAACGTATGTGGGGGTTATGTGGCAACCAAAACCTGTCAGCTGCAGTCTGTTTCTGCGGTAACAGCTGAGGGCGATTAACTTAAGTTCTCAAGTTCGAGTCCCACCATGTGCTCGGACGTCAATTTCAGACTGTTCGTATACCAAAGAAACTGAATATGAGAAAAGCAGTTGATTTAAAATTCTGCGGCCAGAATTCGAACCCGGAACTGCCTGCTTATAAATTTCAATTTAACGTCTCTTCTTCGAGATACTGAGACAATATAAGTCTCAAAAATGTTCAAATGATGAAGTGTTTGTCCAAGCTAATGGGATTTAACTGCGGGGTAATCAGTCCCTAAACTTACAAACTACGTTTACTAAAGATAGCACAAACATCCTTGCCCGAGGGAGGATTCTAACCTCCGACGGGGAACGGTCTCGCGGATCGGACCGTAGCGCCTCAATGCGCTCGGCCACTCCATCGCGGCATTATAAGTCTCAGATAATATAATTATTCTTGATATTTCTCATCAGTGTGGGATCCGTACCAGGTAGAAGACATAAAGAGCAGTTACGGGCTCATTTAGTAAGCGCGAAAGCGTCACGGAGATGATCAGATAACTCCAGTGGCAGACGCTGCAAGAGAGATATTCTGTATCGCGATACAGGCTTCAATCGAGCTTCCGAAAGCATACGTTTCTCGAAAAGTCTACCAATATATTGCTTCCTCATACGTATATCTTGCGAAACGACCACAGAAATAAAAATAGAGAGATTAGGACGCACACTGCGGCTTACCGTTAATCATTTTTCGTGCGATCTCTACGCGACTACGGATAGGAGGAGGAAGTGGCAATGATACATTAAAGTACCCTCCGCTAAACCCCGAGAGATGCCTTGCAGAATAGGGATATAGAACTCAAAAGTTTGTAAACCTATTGGACGAAACCACCGTGGTCATCGGTCCCTAGACTTTTAAACTACTCATACTAACTTAAACCTGTACTAAAAACAACTCGCACGCCCATACCCGAAGGAGGATTCGAAATTCCGGTGGGGGCGGCCGCGCGGTCTTTGACATAGCGCCTAGAATCACAAGAGCATTCCAGTGCGCCTGTAGATGCAGATGTCGATTACCATTCCAAATGACGTGTGAAAAATGCTTGTCTGTAGATAAATCAGTCCTAAGAAATAGTAATAAACTCGCTATAAGTGCTACTGTAAGCAGAGTAGGCTATACTAGTATCGTAGATTACTACACCAATCACGAACGCGCAACATACGATCGACAGGCCCACGTGATAAGGAGAAAATGTTTTATTATCGTAGTTCTGATCTTGCATTTTATTTCATTGGCGTATCTTTCAATTTTTGGTTTTACATCTCCATTTGGAGATGGTATGCCTTGCATTTATCCAGCACTACAAATGAGTTACTCAGCAGGTCAAACCTACAATTGAACGTGCACTCCCGATTGTGGTACAAATCAACATTTTTCATTTTATAAGTAAATTTCCAGAGCCGTTAGAACTGATGAATGATGGACATGAATCCTAGGTTCCCATGACGATCTAACTCCGTAGTTACACACCAAACTATTACATAATTATGTTAGAGATAATTCAGTCTGCTAAAGTTTCATAGACACACTGTAGTTCGACATGTGATTACACAGCACATCCCACACAGTGTACTGTGCACAAAACTCTGCTCCCTGTGTCAACTGCATCCTAGCGTTGGACATGTGCCAACTCTCAACGTTGGCCGCGCTGTAATTATTTGGTTTGCCCCAACTGCTGCGAGGCCGCAAGTGTCACAAGCTTGATTAACACCGTTTGGTCCCATCTACGAAATAGATCACATGCTTGTTCCTCACCCGCTTGTTTAAAGGCACAGCAGTTAGTCGAGATTCCTCGGAACTATTACACCCAACGAGGAGCGACAACCGTGTGGGGACCGCTGCTTTACGCTAACACAGTTGTCATTCCGCCCAACACATTCTCCACGAAACCATTATCCTTTCGCGGCCACATCGTTTTCTGTAAATCAATACACTTAGTACGCAGTGTGTGTGTGTGTAATTAGTTATTGTTTGCGGTGATGGCTTCCAACACACCTTTCTGCAGTTGTCTGTACTGTTATGTAGTGCATATGTCATGTATAGTTTTCGTAAATAAATCTTGGGGAAATGGGTGAGGGTGGCAGGACAGCTATAATTTCTACTTTATTGGGTTCATAAAATTATTCGAGTAATAAATAAGATCTGCTATCGAAATAGCTCTAGTTCCCGACTTCGATTTGAAAAAGGGAAGGTAATGAATATTCCTAACAATCTCCCCAACACATTTTGCAGATAAATTTTGTAAATGAATAGGGTCACTCGCAGATGTGCAGGTTGTACATTGGTTATTTTCAGAAATGTTGCTGAATGTTCACTGTCATTTGGAAATCGGTTATAGTTCAGTGCACCTTGCGTGTGAACAATGAAGGTGACTTTCTCAATAACACAAAATTGTCCTGTATACTCACGTATACCAAATTTCGAGCGCTCCAAATTGTAGCATATGCCAGAACGTCTGCGCTGGAGACTGATAATTTTCCTACTCATTGTTCTTTTTGTAAACTCAAATTTACTTGTAAGCCCATCCCACATATTCCCATTTCGGATACCCCTTTACCCTACTACCAGATTGTCTGACAATTGGCTGAATAGAACCGCGACTTTTTATGGGCCCGATCTGAAACAGTCCGTTACACCCTTTGGAGTGGAGAATGATGGGAATAAAGTAGTTTTTTCCAGTGTTTAAGGAAGAGTGCTATCTCTTGAGTATAGTTACCTAGTGAAGAATCAAATAGGCTACTCAGCCCACCAAATGCAAGTTAACAATCGTAACGACCTACAGTGATACCAGTGTGTCAAAAGCAGCAGGTAAGGAAAGTGATAGATACACTGTCACCTGTTCTGTTTGCACGAAATGACTGGTCGCTTGAAGCAGAAGACTCAATTTTGGGATGCGCACAGTGTCAGCAATAGACACCACGTTTACTGTGGACACGTTTCCAGCCAGAACGAGACGTTTAGCAGTCAGCCGAGGGTGGTCGCTCGTGCGAGATGAGACCTTCTGCACTATCGGACACGCCACATCGCCTCCTTGACGTCACGGCTCGGGGGTCAAAGCAGTGCAAGCCGTCTTGAGGGTGCCAAAGCGTCGTGGTCCGCCTTGTCCGGATGGCGAGACGCCTTTGAGTCGGAGGAAACAGAGTATATCTCACGCCAAGGACGCTGCCTCCTTCCTCACTCACTTCAATGCACCCGATTAACTTCGAGCTCGTTTCCAAGACACTGCTGTGCAGTAGGCTGTCACAGGCAGCTTTGAGACCGTATAGTTTATTCGGTGTTAAGTCGGCGTCTGTATGGCAGCGTTTGTACTTCAAGCACCGCCTACAATCGTTTCTGCTCGATCTGTCTTTTCCGCTCCAATGGTTATCTTAACTCTGACGAGGGTACCGGACACTGTTGAAAACGTACGCTGTCAAAACAACACCAGTAAAATCTTGTTAAGGTCACCAATACCTCTGCATTACGCAAAGATACCACTGTCGCATCTACATTTAAGTATTCCAAATTATACATCACGTCGAGCATACAAGGGTCACTAACCACATAGGAACCTGGGGTCGGAAAGGCCATCAGGGCCTACGAAATGACATGGTAGCTAAGTAGTCACGTGCAACAAATGGACGCCCACTATAGGAGACACTCCTGATATCGACGCTGCACTGAACGGGGAACCCTCTGAAAGATACCTCGCGTATCTCGAAGACATCCTGCAGCCGCAACAGAGCATTAGAGTTTAATGTGTAGTCGGCAAAATGGTCATTACAGACGTAGCTTACGCTCGTAGAGTTTCCGTGAGGATGACGAAAGAACCCGGCCGTGCCCTTCCAAAGGAACCACCCCGTCATTTGACTGGAGTGATTTGGGGCAATCTTGGAAAAATCAGGATGCGGATTTGAACCACCGTCCTCACGAATGCTAGTCCATTGTGCTAACCACTGCGCCACCTCGCTCGGTGCAGCCGCGACAGTACTAACCAGTAGGTCTTCCAATGACGGCATAGGTTTTTCACAGCCTATGCCATTCAGATATCCTCATAAGAAATAAATCAAATGGGGACATATTGGTTGATCGTGATGGTCATAGGACTGGAACACCGCGACCAATCCGACGATCCGGAAAGGTTGTCTGCGTATGTGCCTTTACTTGTCTTCTAAAATACGTGGGTGCTCCTTCGTGTTGAAATAAAATGCAGCGACGAATAGCCGTGGTGTCGTTTTGCATCTCCTGCATAACCTCTCGTAGGAATACGAGATACGTGACCATCTAGTCGGTCCGGGAGAATATACGGCCCAATTAGTCTCCGACGATGCCAGCCCATGCATTACTGTAGCGTCCTTTCGTGGCGTTTGTGATCCCGTTTCCCATGTAACTACTGATCCTTGTTGTACGTCCGGTATCCAATGGATATGTTTAGTGGGCCCAGATTTACTCCATCCGAGGGAACTGTGTACAGTAGTGCAGTTGTCGGGGTTGTTGTCTCCGACGATGCCAGCCCATGCATTACTGTAGCGTCCTTTCATGGCGTTTGTGATCCCGTTTCCCATGTAACTACTGATCCATGTTGTACGTCCGGTATCCAATGGATATGTTTAGTGGGCCCAGATTTACTCCATCCGAGGGAACTGTATACAGCAGTGGAGTTGTCGTGGTTGAGGGAGCGCCCGTCTGCTGTGGTTGAGGTAGTGATCGTGACAGATCTTGAGTGGAACTCGACCACGGTGACATGGATGACAGTCCGGCAGCAGGTCGCCAGACAATCGATAGTGGGCACGCTGCGGTCGACCAGTGGCTACGCTAATTGCGCCTTGCTTAGGCCCTAATGAACAGCGGCGGGCAAGCCGCGACTAATGACAAAGTTGCCAGACTGGCGCATTCATTATTCAGGTGTTCGCGAGCCGCCAAGAACACTGTACCCCGTAGAGGCAGCTGGTCGCAAGGTAGGCCGGACGACTTTTTCCGTCAGTTCTTGTAGAACGACTCAGAGCCGCCACCTTGCATCTAATCAGGAGAGCCATTAATGCGTAGGCTAAATGTCTTTTAGCGGTGTATTTTTACTGTTGCCGTGATACCTGATTTGAGTTTTTATACCACTTTTCCATTTTCAGTTTTTTTTTCTTTCTTCTCCATTTCGGTCACAAATGAGATTTGTAATGTGGTTCGTTTTATTACCTTACACAATAAATGACGACATTTTTCTGTTCTTTTTTGTATAAATCGGATCCGACCGACCGCCTTTCAGTGCCGTCTTTGGATGAGGTCGGATTTCTTTACTTCTTTGTGTATGAGTAGTCTCTGATTAAACTGACACTCGTACTAGTTCATAACCCTGTAGACAAATGCTTACGCAATTTTCATCATCTCTAAAGCTGAAACAGAAAGTAGTGGCTAGGAGACTCATTATTCGCCCTGAGAAAAAAATATTTTATGTTTTGATAACGGATCTCGTATCTTTGCATGAGAAAAGCTAGCTACCATCCATACTTGTGCCGATTACAGTGGTATATTTATAATATCTGCTATGCGGTGGCAACTGCTTACAAAAATTGTGAAGGAATCACTCGCGAATTTCTCCGAAATAATCTTCAGTTTTCCCATGGCGCCTTAGGGCACATACGCCCATAACATTTTTATCTAAGTAATAATCATTATACGTCGATGGTGTGGTGTCTGTACTTTCGAACACATCCGAAGTAACAGACGCCACACTTGTTTCTCAGCCTCTATGCAGTTCCATTTTTTAATGATGGAAAGAAAGAGGGAAGACGAAATTTAGGAATGGCTCCTTCCGGCAGTTAAACAGTGATTTTAGTGGCATAGTGTAGCCACAATCCCCAATACTGCATCCATTGACGCCATTGGTAAAGGATGAGATGGCGTGTCCCTGAGGACGGCGGATGATATCGGCCACAGGCCATCAAGAGTTGAGTTTCCAGGTTTTTCCTAAATCTCTCCGGGCAGATACTGAGTTTTTTCCTTGCAAAGGACACAGCAGCTTTCCTTCACAATTCGTAACACTAACAATAGGACCTCGTGGTCCGTCTCTTCAAATGTTTGTGAATCTATCGGACTCAACTACTGGGGCCGGCCGCGGTGGCCGAGGGGACTGAGGCGCTCCAGTCACGGTCTGCACGGCCATTATGGTCGGGGGTTCGAATACCCCCTCGGGCATGGATATTTGTACCGTCCTTAGTGTAAGCTAGTTGATAAGTAGTTTGTAAGTTTAGGGACTGATGACCCCGTAGTTAATTCCCATTACCTATACAAACATTTGAACATTTCAATTACTGGGGTATTAGTCCATAGTTTACAAACTAAGGTAAACTAACCTAAGGACAACTCAAACACTGCCCCGAGGGAGGACTCGAACCCCCGACGGCGAAATGCCGCGCGCACCGCAGCATGGCGACCCAATGCACACGGATCATCCGCCGCGGCGCTCCGTCTGTAATGAAGACTAAGTCAACGGGACTTTAAATCGAAATCTTCCCCCCCCCTTTTTTTTTTTTTTTTTTTTTTTTTTTTTTTTTTTTTTTTTTTTTTTTTTTTTTTTTTTTTTTTAGAAATTCATCATAGTAGCCAGCTGCAAACCCTCCGAGGAAACCTCGGAATTGGCGCTGATGCGGAACCGCGGCTGATCAATAATATATCCCGGCAAGTTATCAGCTCGGCTTGCTACATCGGGCGTGAGATACCGAAGTGTGTTGGCACGCCTGACACACACTCTCTCTCCACGTACGTCCCCAGCCCGGTGGACACATTTTGGCACCCCTGCTCACCCTGTACAAAGTGTCCGAGACACCGGAATGGTTTCCAGCGACAAAAAAAAAGAAAAAAAGAAAAAAAAAATCTCCTCTAATTTACAGTTTTGCCCCTCGCTCTCCGTCTCTTACAATCCGGGGCTAATTTGCTAATTGATGTTGCCTTTAATTAGTGCGTCTGCGGCTGCGTGGCGTCTTACAAAAGCGGAGGTCGGCGGGAAAGCCTTCCGCCAAGACGCGAGCGCCTTGAATCGCCGCCGCCCTTTTGAAGCGATTTCGCCATTCAGCGGGCCGCGCCGTCCCCTCGCAAGCCACCAGCCGCGAGGTGCTCTCCGGCGCTGCTGCAACTGCGCTAACTGCCGTCGCGGACGACGCGATTTTTTTCCCCCGGCGATTTTTCGACTGGAAAGCGTCGCAATAAAAACGCTGGATACACGACGAAACGAGGCCACTGTCGGAATTCTTTACTCGGAACGAAAATGCTGGTTCTTCGCGAAACGGCGCGTTCTATTTTCTCAGACGGCGAGGGCGCATTCAGGATAAAGGGACAAGTTGGGAAAAAATGACTGCACAAACTCTTCATTTTTTTATACATGTAGACAGCGAATTATTCTTAGCAAATTTTCGGAAATTTTTAAAAGAAAATTTGAGACTGTATACTCACACCGAAATGCATGAAATTATCAAGTGCTTTTTCAAATTAGATAGCGCTTTACAAGGGCTGACGCTGCAACTGTTGTAATTATCGGTACCTATATGTACTTTGCAAAAATTCAAAAAGTCGATTTTCTCGAGAATTTTTGAGAGTTGCTTCGAATGGTTTTGGCTGATTCTTATTTATGTTTTGAACTTCAAGTCCCTTAAATATGGCCGGCCGCGGTGGCCGAAGGGACTGAGGCGCTTCAGTCACGGTCTGCACGGCCACTACGGTCGGGGGTTCGAATCCCCCCTCGGGCATGGATATTTGCGCCGTCTTTAGTCTTAGTTAGTTCATAAGTAGTTTGTAAGTTTAGGGACTGATGACCCCGTAGTTAAGTCCCATAAGCTATACAAACATTTGAACTAACAATCATGGCAGCCTTATACTTGAGCCATGGACATGGAGCTGTCCTTCCAAACCGCAAGGCTGTACAGTAGCCCTAAGTTGATCGATTTTATTGTGTATCTCTTAACTGCCTCCATGATAGTGTCCGTGTGGAGTTGAACATATTGCTGTTTCTCTGGGGACAAATATGTTGTTCAAATGTTCAAATGTTTGTATAGCTTATGGGACTTAACTACCGGGTCATCAGTCCCTAAACTTACAAACTACTGATGAACTAACTAAGACTAAGGACGGCACAAATATCCATGCTCGAGGGGGGATTCGAACCCCCGACCGTAGTGGCCGTGCAGACCGTGACTGGCGCGCCTCAGTCCCCTCGGCCACAGCGACCGGCCATATATGTTGATCATAGTGAAGTATTCTTTTACAGAGCATAACAACAGTACAGTGTTTTTCCAGGCTGTGCGTAAACCGACAGAGTAACCACCGACGATTTTAGGTCAGACAGAAATGACGCAAAGTGCCACACCACGACGAGACTTCGCTACCACTTTCGCGGTGTACCGAAAGAAGAAATTCCCATTTATAAGAAGAGCCTTTGGCTACTTGTGTTTGACCAAAGAAGTCTCCGGCGGAGTATAAAAAAAAAAGGGGGGGAGGGTGGAGAGAGGAACTGGTGAAAATTCTGAAGAGCCTTCCCTCGGCAGTGAGATGTTTGACTTTGCGAAGAGCGGCGTCCGAGACTTGCGCAAGTTGGGGAGGGCCAGTGCGGGGCGCGTTCCATTTCGCGGGCCTCGTGGCGCGCTCGATGCGTCTTCAAGTTTTAATGCGGGTTCTTTGCGGGGCCATTTGGAGCGCGTCCACGGCGGCCTGCTGCCAGCGTGACTCAGCGTCAGCGCCGCGACACAAGACGCCGGCGCCGTCAGCGGCGTACGCGGAACCCCGCCGGCCACAATTGGCTTCCGCGAAGCGTCGCGCCGCCCCTTCCGCGTACCCGGCTGACACACGGACTGAGCGGGTGCACGAGCACGACGCTTGGCGCCGTTCCCACACACACACGGCGTACAAACACACGTCTCTGCGCGTGCGCGTCTTGTCACTTGTTACCAGTCGTCAGACGGAACAACGCTTTGTAACGCACGCGGCGTCACCTCGCTACCTGAACGTCGTTCGACGTCCCGTTGACGACCAGTGTGATATGAGCACTAAAAGAAATCAGTTAAACTTCTCCTGATACAATCGATGCCACGTCTAATTTATAACACAATTCCTACATCATTTATTTATTCTAACCTGCTATCCCCTTTTCTGTTCACCTGCTTCTTCCCCCCCTCCCCCCACCTCTGTTTATATGCTCCTCTCACTTACCCATATTTTTCTCCTCTCCCGTTCTTTGTGAACCTCCTCCTTTTCTCTCTCTCTCTCCTCGCCATCTCTCGGTCCATGCCCTCCTCCATCCCCTCTCTTTCCATCTTCTGCTCCTCTCTGTCTCTCTCCGTCTCTCTCTCTCACTGTACCTCTATTTCTCATATCTCCTCTGTCTCTCTAACTCCCTGTTATCCTTCCCCTGCCTATGAAAAATTACATAGATATTATCTACCAAATTTCACAATCATCGGTGGAACGCTGTCGAGCATTACTGCAGAGACTCATCCGTTATGCTCCATAAGGTGGCTGGAAACATATATATGATACGAACATCCTCTTCGATTGAAATGTTGCCATTTCTTCATGATAAATGTACTATGAACAAACACCTCTTCCGTGAATACAACAGTCCTCCGCGCAGGATTGCGCGGGTAAGTTCCTGCCTTTACACACACGTTCATTATCGTAAACATAATGACAAAAAATCAAATATTCAAATGTTTGTATAGCTTATGGGACTTCACTACGGGGTCATCAGTCCCTAAACTTACAAACTACTTATGAACTAGCTACAACTAAGGACGGCACAAACGGTACAAATTACTTATGAACTAGCTACGACTAAGGACGGCACAAATATCCATGCCCGAGGGGGGATTTGAACCCCCCCCCGACCGTAGTGGCCGTGCAGACCGTCACTGAAGCGCCACAGTCCCTTCGGCCACCGCGGCCGGCTGTGATGTGTCATGTTAGGTGTGTTGGTATGTTGTGTTTCGTGTGGAAGTCGCTACTTACTATATCTAGTGTCTTTGATTTGCACCCCCCCCCCCCCCCCGCTGCAGTGCTCGCAGGTGTGACAGTGATGTACAAACCTAGGGGTTGGCCGGTACCCCGCCCCCCCCCCTCCCGAACTAAATCCGGAGGGCGTGCCCCTGGCACTGGGCTGGCCTTCTGCACTGCAGTCCTTGTGTTGTTTCTGTGTGTTATGCTTAACCTAACTTAATCTAACTTATACCTAGCGTCGCAATCGGTGGTTTGGCTGGTCAAGGGCACGGCGGATCCCGACCGTTACGGTCGGTCGGTACCGATACGAATGGAGCTTACGCACTAATGTGTAGACACCGGGTGTCGACGTCGCCACCTAGAGGAGGAAGAAGCGCGGCTCCCGTTTCCGCCGCCCCTCGGCGGCGCGCGATGCGGGCGGAAGGCGTCCTCCGCCACCTGATCTCAAGGCGCGCGCGCGGCCATCCCGCCGCTTCCGGCCGCCCGTCCTTTCTCACAGTCATCGCCGCGCCGCGCACTTTTTGTTGGCTCGGCGCGCTCTCTTGTTTACGGCTAATTTAGCTACTTCCTCCCGCGCCGGCCGGCGAGCCCGTCTTCCGCGCGCGCAAATGTCAAGAGTGGCGAAAATTAAATTCGTCACCTCGTGTAAGCCGACACCCCTCTCTGTTTACTGGCCGGCGGCCGCGGGTCGCTCTACTTGCCCCAGCTCGGCCGTGAGACCTGTTCCGAGTGCTGTGCGCTGCATCTGTTTCTTTCTCTCTTTTCTCCTCCATCATCGCCTCTCCTCTTACCCAGTTCGGTGAATCGTCTCAGGAAATATAGGTAACAAGTGTTACAAACAAAATACCGTTACTGGCCTTCAAGGTAATCGCCATTGGCTATAGTACCCTCCTGAAATAGGTGGTACAGCTGTTGGGAACTGTCAGCAAACGCTTCTTCTGGAATCACTCAAAGCACTGAAGTCACGAGTTGTTGGACCTCCGCAACCACGCAAACGCACACATTTTACTCACTGATCCAACAACATACAATTACACTAACATCCCATGGGTCTCCGTAGCCGTTATGCATATTACGAAAAAAAAAAATCTTCTTGCTGTTAACCCTTTCGTTCCCAGTTTAGTTCCTCGACAACAAAGTATTAAAAGCAGATTCATACCGTATTCTGTGTGTCAGTCCTTAAAGTCGCATTGTTGTTGATGAACAACATGCTTCTAGTACGACATTGTGCCGCTCGATTTGACTTGTAGCTACTTCTGAGGTATTCATCTATCCATAAATTTATCCATGTTATGTATATATATATATTTTTTTTTTTTTCACGACGCGTTTCGGCAGCAATCTACCATCAGCGGGTGCATTTTCATTACTGTTTTGCTACGTTTTGTGTTGTGGGAGCCAGTGAGGTTATGGTTGGACGTTTTAACTTGTTCAGGAACATACAGCTATATTAGTATTATGTTTTGTGATTATAACTTCTGAGTTATTATATTGTTGCATTTACTTACAGTTTTGTCGATAACCTTGTTA
The DNA here is from genome assembly GCA_026315105.1 of Locusta migratoria. Classification (NCBI taxonomy): domain Eukaryota; kingdom Metazoa; phylum Arthropoda; class Insecta; order Orthoptera; family Acrididae; genus Locusta; species Locusta migratoria. The sequence continues at coordinate 283,319,948 of CM048744.1, forward strand.
TCTGGCACGCACAACACAAGAACACAGTTATGTACACACCACATTTATATTAGATGTTTACACTGTATCAAAGATCCTTAGAAGCTAATATTAAATTTCATCCGTCATTGCATCCGAGAGTATTTCGAATTTCAAAACTGCTGTAGCTTCACAGTACAGTTCCTCTTTTTTTTTTTTTTTTTTTTTTTTTTTTTTTCCAATACGTAAGCCTAAGTTCACCAACGAACTGTCCCAGTTGCTCGGGAACTTAATAGCGTCCCTCAGTTTGTTTAAAAGTGTCACCCCCTTCCAATGACTTGAGGAACGTCTCACGACAACGACGTACAGCTGGACTATCGCCTGGTTATTCAAAGCTTGCATCCGCCAAATCCTACAAGACACGCATCGGGTCCTGCGAACTGGCGCCGTGGCCCGCCTCTTGCTGGAGACCTGCCGTGTGTTGGTCACAAGATACGCGCAGAGCTGAAGGAAGTGGTGGCGAGCCGAGTGTCTGTGGGCTTTGTGGCGGCCCACACAAAGACACGGCAGGCGGTGCTCGACTGCGGTCGATAGGTCTGGAGGAGCACCTGCGTGTCCGCTACTTGTGCGCCATTCTTTGATCATCAAGCGGCTCCCCGCCTGTTTAACGACGCCCTCCGGTACAGGTCGCCGTCCGAGAGCTGCCTCAGCGGCCTACTCGCCAACTGCCGTTGCGACTTATCACAAGGAGATTTCCAGTATACCGTGTTGGGCTTCGCTTTCTTGGAGCTTTCCAATTGGAAGCCGTGCTGTGGAAATTTGCAAGCATTACCCCATGCCTGTATAAAACAGTTTCATTGCCTCTTTCTATTTCCAGTACTTTTGCAGTCACATGCGTTTCGCAACTTGACTCCATCATCAGGTGAAAACTAAGTTTCCATATTAAGTCCGCCAACTGTAAACGGAACCAGGGTGTGACAGTCACTTCCATCTCTTGTCGTTGTCTAAAAGCTGGCCAGAGGACAGGAATTTCTTGAGGCGCAGGGACACGTGTAAATCCCTGGCAGGCAGATTAGGACTGCATGCTGAGTGATCAAACAGCTCACACACGAACTTCTATAAATTTTGGAAGTTTGTTTTTGCTTGTCCACGTTTCTTACCTTTCTTCACTCTCATCCTCAAACTTCTCAAATTCTGAGCTGACCAATGTTTTTATAGGAAACAAGTAGCGACACGACCATACTTAACCATACTGGAAGTGCCCATTTTAAGTAATTCTGTGAACAAATGTCCGCGTTTCAGTCCTAATTTTCGAATAAGTTTTGTCTTTAATGCGGTTGTCAAATGATATCAATACGAATATATGTGCGTACTACGCGGTTCAGTGAAAAAAGTAATTTAGCAAAAAATGGGACAGATGGAATAGAGATTTGTGTTCGATCTGTTTCAATGAAAAATATCCACCTCATCTGTTGAAATGTAATCCACAAAACACACTGTATTCAGATCTCACGTCATAAATCGACATTAAATTCAAAAATCAAATTATACTAGAGGCATGAAATACTACTTTGTAACAAATTTCTTAATGTTTTACGGCTGTACTGTTCTTCCACTGAAGCCAAACCACATATTTCAAATCTTCTGAATTTTAATTTGTAGTCGAATGCCATATGATGGAGACTAACATGATCGGTCACATCTGATCATAGTGATAGCCAAAGGGAACCCACAAGGTTCAATGTATGGACCCGTTGTCTGAAGAATACACCGGCAAGTCACTTCGATGAGGACAGGTTTTGTCATTAAATTTTCCTTCTACTAGTCTTGTTGTGAACTGTACACTTTTGCACTGAATGAGAAGATATAATCGGCTCCTTTCCGAGCGGTGGTTCGTCTCCCAGTCTCAGCTGCTGCCATTTAACACTCAAATGGCTTAAAGAATATCATTCGTTCTAATTCCTTGCCATTCCTTTCCTTACGGCTTTCCACATCAGTTGTTCTGTGCCCCTTAAAGGTTTGTTGATGACACGGTAGATCAAATTCGATTCGAGCTGCTGTTGTAAAAACTGAACCAGAACGAATATGCACTTGTGTACTTACAAGGAAAGTACTTGGGCTCGAATAAACATATGTGTATGAACGTTTGGTTACAGTATCTCTACGTACAGCTCAATGTGCTGGTGGGTGTCGTTTTTATGCAAAACTTTGCAATCAAGCGCTAGATAGCACTGTAGATGTAATTGTAGACGCCATACGTAATGCAGATATTTGAACTATAACTTATGTAATAACCGTCGTACATGTTGTCTAGGGTATTGTCATCACAAACCTTGATGATAATTGCAACTTTAACCTTCTTCTCGGAAGACTGTTGGTATTAACAGCCACTGCTTCCATCGCCTCTTCCCACACTTACCGTAGCACTACCGCTAGCAATGAGTTCTTCGTCATTATCATCCCTATTATCATCATTATGTGTTACTGTTACAACAGTATCTAACTTATGCTCATATTTCCGTACCATAACAGATACGAGAAAGCATGCGAGTGATTCATCTTCTACACTAATACCATCTTCACGAAGAAGGGTTCTTCGTAACTTCATCTCAACCAATCGCAATACATTAACAGGACTGATGATGAATCGCCGCTCCATCTGACGCTTCACCACACAAATGTCACAAAACGCAACTTCGGAGGCACACTGCACCATCCCTACTGGCGAACCGACAGGTCAATGTGCAATGTGGCAAGGCACACGCAGAGGCCTCTAACGGACGCCTGCAGAGTTTTGCAGATACGATTTTGATGTATATGTGTTTGGTCGAGCCCAAGTACTTTCCTTGTTAGATTTGGTACCTGAAAGCAAGTGCAGACATTGGTTTCAAGAAAAAAAAAAAAAAAAAAGCAATCCTTCCTCGGCCACCGGCTTGGCCTGCAGCGTCTGAGCAGACGCGCCGAAGAGGAAGCGAACCCCGAGCGGCGCGCCATCTCCGGCGAAAACCGCGACGGCCGTCTCCCCGCACTCGGGTTTCGCGCAGCGCAAGATTATTCATGAATGCCGTCCGGATCGGAAGCCCCCGAAACCGGAATTAATTCTGCACGCAGAAAGAATTAATTGAAGACTTGTGTAAGAGCTGTCGCAATTACTAGTGGCTGACTCCTTTGATCGCGGCGGCAGCTGCTGCTTGCCGGGTAGGGGCGGGGCTCGAGCCGCCGCCGCCTCTCTCCCTCTCTCTCGCTCTCTCCCCCTCCCCCTCTCTCTCTCTCTCGCTCTCTCTCTCTCTCCCTGTGAGCGGCGATCGATGGCCGCTTTATAATCTTATTTGCGTCACGGCGGATCCTGATATACTCGCGCTCGGCACACATCGCTTCGCAGGCACCGGCACGGGATAATAATGCACGGGTAGGCAACTTCTGCGGACCGCTCCTCCCTCCTCTTTTTCTTCCTCTCGGGCTTTTTTTTTTTTTTTTCGTTGGTACCGCCGCTTCCTCCAGCGACGCCGCCGCCGCTCAACAGGCGCTCCGAATGCACCCGACCGCCCAACCGGGAGGAGATGTCTCGCTGCTCGATCGATTCTCGTGTCGGCATTGCAAACAAAAGAAACTAAAGGCACAGCTGTCTCGTTTCGTGGACAACCTGGGCCGTGGCACTAAGCATCCCGCGCCTTTTTTTTTTTTACCGCGACCAGTGTCTTGGAGGTTGGCAACCGTGTGCTACTCACAATTATTATCCCCCAAGACTGACAGGTCTCATACGATAAAGTGGCCTTTCCTGTCCAGAACTAAATGGTTTAAGTTTTTATAATTTCCATAACGTTGTACGGACGTTTAACTGTATTCACATCACTACTAGCAGTGATGTCTGTCTGTTTCTCTGTGGCCCCTTTCCCACACATGCAGGGTTGGCACTGTGGCATGGGTATGTGTGTATGTGTGTGTGTGTGTGTGTGTGTGTGCGTGTGTGTGTGTGTGTGTGTGTGTGTGTGGGGGTGGGTGGGTGTGGGAGTGTCTGTGTTCTCCGTAGGTTAGTTTACCTTAGTTTAAGTAGTTTGTAAGCTACGGACTGAGGAACACGCAGTTTGGTTCGATATATTTAAAAACATTTGAACATTTGCACATTGAGGAGATGAACGAAGTGAGGGGAGATTAGGAGGTGGATTGACAGAAGTAAAATGGAGATGGACATAGAATAGAAGGAATAAATACGCAGGTAAAGCCGGGTTTTCAGCTACTATTCTATATTTTTAAGCGCACTGGACTCTCATTCTGGAGGACGGTGGTTCAAATCCGCCTCCAGCGGCATTTATACGTGAATTTCCTAAATCACTCAGGGTATATGGCGTGATGGTTCCATTCAAAGGGCATGGCCGATTTTCTTCCCCATACCAAAACAAAATTTATTCGATCTTGTGCTCCGTGTCTAATGACCCCATTGACGGTTCGACGTTAACAGTAGTAGCACCCTCAATGTCGATAGCCTATTATGATAGACCCCTCCTCCTGCTCCGGCAGCGGGAACAGTTCTGAAAACTCCTCGGTTAAAGTGCAGTTTATGCGGCAGCGGCTAGCCGTCGCACTCGCTAGGTCAGGAACGACACAGCAGCCAATCAGGAGTCGAGTTATGCCGGCCAATAAGATTGCGTGTTTCATGACGAGTAAATTTGGCGTCAATTTCGAAGTTTATTCGAGGTGCGGCATTTCTGTGATTGTGACTGATATTTACAAGAGATTTTTAGATAATTTTCGTATTACAGTCATAAGTGAAAATGTTCAAATGTTTGTGTAGTCTATGGGACTTAACTACGGAGTCATCAGTCCCTAAACTTACAAACTACTTATAATCTACTTATGAACTAGGACGGCACAAATATCCATGCCCGAGGGGGGATTCGAACCCCCCCGACCGTAGTGGCCGTGCAGACCGTGACTGAAGCGCCTCAGTCCCAGCGGCCACCGCGGCCGGCAGTCATAAGTGACCTATTATTAATACACAGCAGTCAACCATAGAGCATGTATATTATTTTTTATTATTTTTAGTATGTGAGTGCGCGTAGCGCCCGAATCTCCGGTTCAGAAAGAGTGAATCGATTTACAGTTGTACTCCTCGATTGCAAGCATTTTTTCGAAATTACCGCAATGACTTTTACTGGCCGGACAAGGGTACATACAAGAACCTGTCCACCATAGAGCAGGTATAGCATGTTTTATTTATTTTATGATATGTTCGAAACAGTGATCAAATGACATCCATACTGATAGCAACTGTAACTTGTTGATCGTCAAAACTTCGATTTGTTTACGTAGTACAATTGTAACGCTCTTTCTTATTGGCCGCGGCATCGCGACTCTTGATTGGCTGCTCTGCCGTTCCTAACCTAGCGAGCGCGACGGCTAGCCGCTGCCACATAGACTGCAATTTTACGAAACTCCCCGGCTGTTTCGTGCGCCCCGCAGCTGCAGACACTGTGCCTCTGGACGGCGGGCGCCTCGGGCGACACCTGCAGGCCCCACATGGGCGACCGCGGCCGGCCAGACGCGTCCTCCCAATTTCCTCTCCATTTCCAGCCAATCAGCGCCCCGTCGCGCTGCAAACACGCGCCGCGACGAGTAATTGCGCGGCCGACCTCACGTGAAAACCGCACGCCGCAGCAGCAGCAGCAGCAGCGGCGCCAGCGACGGCCGTGTGTCGGCCGTCCAAGTTGCGCGCGGCGAGTGCGCCGACGGCGTCCGCAAATAGAACCGCCGCCCCGCCCCCGCCCCCGCCCCTGCCCGCGCGGCCGGTTCCTGGCCTGCGCCGAGCCGCGACTCGCGTCAAATTAAGTGTAAACATTTACCGTCTCGGCCGCGCGCGCGCGCATGATTGCGTTCCGCGAGCTTCACAGGAGCGGCCGCGCGCCGCATTGTTTCGAGCCGGCTGGCGCGAAATCGTCGGCCGGCTGTCGCTCTGCGAGGGAGGGAAACAGAAAACGCGAGGCATCCGCGGCGCGCCACTCCGACGGTATTTTAGCTCGTGGGAAATGGGTATCTAACATTGTGCAGGGTGTTCTAAAAATGTGTCCAATAATTTGGCAGGTGGTAATACTCAAGGTAACAAGAAAACTGAGTCCAATAAATACTAGTCTGGAAATGGATATTTTCTTACGTAACATCGTGTGGCTCAGTGGCCTGCAGCACCTTCCACGGATATCTGATCCACAACATCACGCGTTTATTCATTACGCTACAAGGATCACAGTCCTGAAGTATTTCTGTTTCTCCGTGCTACGATAGCCAGAAAGCAGGGGTGTAGATAACTTATCGTTCTGTTGGGGTAGGCGGTGTGGTCGGAGGGTGGTGGAGGAGGAGACTATGACGAGGACGACAGCAAGCAGTTTGATAACATCAGTGTCCAAAATACTTGCAGATGAACTGTCAAGCAATTTCAACGTTTAAAATTGGAATCAGGTCGCGTAGTGTACGTCTTAAGAACAATAGTAAAAAGGCTTAATGGCTATGATTCTGTGGTGGGGGGATGTAGATTGGACCCGTTATTTCATCCCTGCCAGAAAATTACTATGATTTTCTAAAGCATCGCATTTGTGACTCAGCTCTCTCAAGAATATTTCTCCTCCAACGCTTCTTTTTTTCTTCAATTCGTTTCTAACTAGTGACAAATATCTTCGTGCCGATTGCACTGCAACTCACGGATTACCTTAGTATTTCATTCAAAGAACGCTGTAACTACTTGTGTCCCATTCCGTTTGCCAGGTGTGCACCCGCCGTTCGACGAGTTGGCGCCTCACGTTACGCTGTATGCTGATAACTGCTAAGGCCTGTGGCATCACGTGGTTAAAGTACCGGGAGAGAGAACTGCCGGCGTCTTGCTGGTACGCAGGAGTCGGTCCAAGGCGGTGCCTCGTCTCTCGCCTGCTCCTTGCGCCGGCTCCCCGCAGCACAGAGCGCGCGGCGCGGCCGGCAGCGGCTGCCGTTTCCTCATTATACGCGCCAGAGGGCCCGCGGCGATCCCACGCTCGGCCGCGGCGCGGCAGGTGCCACCGGCTCTCACGACCGCCGCCGCGCTCCTGGTCGTGGTCGTGGTCGTGGCGGTGCCCCGTCCCGGGCCGTCCCGCCGGCGGATACATTGCCCCTGGTCCAGCGGTCCGGCGCCGGTCGTGACCTCCGGGTCGCGCTCCCGTGAGAAGCGGGCAGCGCCGGCGCGACCCCTCCCTGCCGATCGGCGGATTTCGCAGCTTCCTGACGGGACGGGTCCTTTGCCGTCCCGGGACCACTTGTCACTGCCACCTCACCTCCCTTTTCTTCCCGTTTCTTCGGACCAGCTTCGGCGTACACGGGACCCTCACGAAACTGAGACCCTTGTGAATCGAGTCCGACCGTTTGTTGTCCAGCATCCAGCTTCCGTTAAGTTACTCGAGGTTACGGGCCGAGTCGTTCTCGTCATGGAGACACGTGGGAAATTGCCCCTGGCGGGGGAACTCCCTGTGCACCTCACTCAGATTTATTGTCAAGACTGTCGAACTCGGTAAAAAACTGGACACCCGTGTTGAAAACAGGAAGAAGGTTTACTGAACTGTGAGAAGCGAGGGTAAATAGAAAGAGTGAACGATCCGAGCAAAAGGTTTGCAATATCGAGCGAACTGGCAAGAGCCGTAGTGTTATGCTTATGCAGTCACAGTGTTGGGCTGCGAAGCGAGAGATCTTTATTTATTTATTTTGGGTGGATGGGGAATTATGGACTGTCCGTCCGGTTTTCTTCATGTCTGTTTGCTGTATTCAATTTCGTATGCGGAGTGGCCGAGCGCATTGGCCACTGTGCTCCGATGCGCGAGACCGCTCCCCGTTGGGGGTTAGAATCCTCCCTCGGGCATGAACGTTTGTGTTATCTTTAGTATAGTGTATAAGTAGTTTGCAAGTTTCAGGACTGATGACCTGGCAGTTAAGTCCTATAACCTTAACAAACATTTAAATTTGAAGACTACAGAAAGAAAACAGACGTGTCAGTGAGTGGATAGGCACTTCATATTTTGTAAAATAATAATAATAATATATGAATAAAAAGAGAAACGTGGAGAGAGAGAGAGAGAGAGAGAGAGAGAGAGAGAGAGAGAGAGGGAGGGAGGGAGGGAGAGAGAGAGACCACGATGGAGAGTTGAATACGGGTCTCCCCCTTCGAAGTTCAACACCTTAACCAAACATATACCCATTCCGCTTTGCCTCTTCTAAGTACCTCGATACCGTTTGTTTCTTTCTATCGACCCACAGAGTACTTCTGCTGATTTCAGTTGTAAACCGCTATCGTACTTCTTTTCTGTGGGTGGTTTTCGATAATTCATTTGACAAGTAACTAACTGCTTCTTCATTTCTGCATGTAGCTACTCTTTACACGGAACACTTTCTACATTAACATCTGCACGTGGGTGCACTGAAAACCGCACGTAAGTGCCTGGCACAAAGTTCATCGAACTATTTTCACACTATTAGTCCACAGTTCCATTTTCGAATAGCACGCGGGAAGAAAGAAAACTTACATTTCTCCGTTCGAGCTCTGACTTCTCTTTTTCTAAATTATGATGATCATTTTATTTTCGCCTTCGGAGATGGAATTTGGTGATCGAAATTTCGTAAGCAGATATTGCCGCAAATGAAAAAAGTTGTTGGAATGACTCCCATTCCAAATCGAGTACGATTTTCGTAGCACTGTCTCCCCTATATCGCGATAATAAAAAGCGCGCTATCCTTCTTTGTATATTTCCGATATCCTACCCTGTAACTATTGCACAGTGTGCAATAATACAGCAAAAGTAGTATAGGCAGTCTGTTTAGTAGTTCTCTGGCATCTTGTAGCTCTTCTGACAGTGAAACGCAAGCTTTGGTTCACTTTCCCGACAACATTTTTCGGATCCTCTTTCCAGTTAAGGCGATCGTAATTATAACTCGAGTTGAGACCTATTCGGAACTGCTGACTGTTTGTCCATCTTTCGGTTGCAGCCGCGGTGGAGTAGCCGAGCGGTCTAAGGTGCCTCGCTGCGGAGCGCGCGGTTGCTCGCAGTCGGAGGTTCGAGTCCACCCTGGGGCATGGGTGTGTGTGTTGTTCTTAGGTTAGTTTACCTAGGTTTCAGTAGTTTGTAAGCTACGGACTGATGACCACACAGTTTGGTCCGATAGATTTACAAACATTTGAACATTTTTTTTTTTTTTCGGTTATACCAAATGACACCAGATCCGCAAACAAATGTTTTATGGGAGATCGATCGAGTGCAGCAACGACGCCAGGAAGCTGTGGTCTCTCCCTGGGCTGGGGGTTGGAAGGTGTGGTACGGGGCGCGGTCTGGGGTTGAGGTACGTGCGCGGGGCGCTGTGCGGTCGGTCTTGCGCGCCTGTGACAGGCGCGGCCCGTTCGTGTCTCAGGCCAGGGAAACCCTGATTGAGGATTTCCTCAATCACTCAGACGAATGCGCGCCTCACGTAAATAAGGGCGAGCGCGGCCCTTGATTTCGGGCCGTCCCTCGCTTCCTCCCGCCGCGGTGCTCCACAAACAGCTCGTTACAGCCCGCGGGGGCGCCACGCCGGCCAAAAATTCCGCACTCTGCGCCACGTCCTCCCAGCAAAAGCCCGAGCTACAGTCGCGTGTCCTGAAGCTCACCACCGTCAAAAATACCACTACACATTTGGAAGCTACTACTAGAGGCACTAATACTAACTCTAATTATTTACAGACGAATGGAAAAAAACTTGTGAAATCTGACCTCGGGGAAGATCAGTTTGGATTTAGGAGAGATGTAGGAACACGGGAGGCAAAACTCACATTACGACCTATCTTAGAAGATAGTCTAACGGCCGTCCGCGGTGGCCGAGGGGACTGAGGCGCTACAGTCACGGTCTGCACGGCCACTACGGTCGGGGGTTCGAATCCCCCCTTGGGCATGTATATTTCTGCCGTCCTTAGTCTTAGTTAGTTCATAAGTAGTTTGTAAGTTTAGGGACTGATGACCCCGTAGTTAAGTCCCATAAGTTATACAAACATTCGAACATTTGATAGGCTAAGAAAAGGGAAACCCACGTTATTAGCGTTTGTCGATTTGTAGAAAGCTTTTGACAATGTCGACTGGAATACACTCTTCCAAATTCTGAAGCTGTCAGGGGTGAAATATAGGGAGCGAAGAGTTATATTCAACCTATAAAAAACGAGACAGCGGTTATTAGAGTCGAATGGCAAGAAAGGGATGCAGAAGTTGGGAAGGGACTAAGAGTTGCATCCTTTCCCCAAAGTTGTTCAACCTGTACATTGAGCAGGCAGTGAAGGAATGGAAGGAGAAATTTGGGGAGAGCATTAAAGTGCAGGGAGAAGAAATAATAACATTGCGGGTTGCAGACGATATAGCAATTTTGTCAGAGACTGCAAAGGATCTGGAAGAGCAATTGAATGGATTGGACAGTGTCTTGAAAGGAAGATATAAGATGAACATTAACAAGAGTAAAACGAAGGTAACGGAATGTAATGTCAGAAAATCAGGCGATGCTGAATGAATTAGATTAGGTGATGAGACAATAAAAGTAGTAGATGAATTTTATTATTTGAGTAGCAAGATAACTTCTGATGGCCGAAGTAAAGAAGATATAAAATGCAGAATGACTATGGGAAGAAAAGCGTTTCTAAGGAAGCGAAAATTGTTGACATCCAATATTACTTCAAATGTTACGAAATCAAAACCCTGACCCAGTTGGACAACTACGACGGAAGCGTCTTGCATAAACAGTACTCGCGTACACTCCCAAGTAACGCATGTAGCGACACTGGCTGACCACATCGAGTCCACACTGTGTGCGGAAAGTTGGGTGTACGGTCCCCTACAGCGGGATACGGCCGGCAGTGTTCTCAGATAACAGGCTCTTTCTGCGGCTTTTGCCCCGCCGGGTGTTCATTATGTCCGGCAAAGGAATCGCGTACATCTGCGGTATCGGTAACGCGTTTTCGGCCGCAAAGACGCCAGCATTGGAGTTCAGCGGAGCGGGCGACAGCGGCCGTCGGCGCTTCGGCTGAGGAAGAGCATCGGGGCTGCGGTCAGCGCTCGGCCAGCGGCGCATCTGCCACGCGTGTGCCGCGGCTCGGGTTGCAGTCGGCCAGACGACCAGGTGGCCCGCCGACCACCGCCCGCCACCGGGCAAAACACTCCGCCCACCGAAGGCACAGCCCAGCGGCCGTCTCCAGGTCACGTTTCCAGTTGTACGGCATCTCTAAAGAGCGCTCCGCCGAGAACCGCGTTTCCCTGGCGATTTCCCACCGTACTGGTTGAGCCGGTGTCTGACCCTCCAGTTTAACCTGTCATCAGTAGGCCTACCATCCCCAGTTGTGATCCATTTAAGTGGCCCGTTCCTGTCGAGGGACGACGTGGGAATGCCAGAAGAAAGATCGCAACGACTTAAGAGTTCATAGGGGAAAAAATGTATTGGAGCGAATGCCAAGGAAATCTCGATTGTTACTGCTGTTCCTATGATTCGGTAGAGTAGCCGAGCGGTCTAAAGCACCTCGCTGCGGACTGCGCGGTTGCTTACCGTGGAGGTTCCAGTCCTCCATGTGCGTGTGTTGTCCTTAGGTTAGTTTACCTAGATTTAAGTAGTTTGTAAGCTACGGACTGATGACCACGCAGTTTGGTCCGATAGATTTACAGACATTTGAACATTTTGCTGTTCCTATACAAAACGTATGTAGACCAAGGAGAAAGTACTTGGAATCAGTCAAGAATTATTTTGAAGGAACAGACTTAACAGCAATATAGGCTTCAAGGTTAGCATTGAATAACGGATGATGGAGGAATTCTATTAGGGGGACTATGCTGCAGACTGAACGCTGAAAGGCGTAATCAGTCTCTAATAATGATGATGATGATAATAATAATGAGAGTTATCTACAATCTGTCAATTGCTTGAGAGCGTCTTCAGTCACGGCATCAACATCCTTCTCAGAGTCTTCTAGAGCTTCCTTTCCTAATTCATCTTACTATTTTTGTATTACATAGTAACCAATTGATTACTAATATTCCTCGTTGTGATTACGCCACCCATTATCATTCTTGTGCGTAGTCGCGAAGCATGTAAAGCTAATCGATACGTGTTGGTTACGAAGCGGTTTCTAACACCACACTAATTCTCATCGACTTTATAACTTGGGCAGATGGCAAATTAAATTCTTTCTCGTTCATACCGAAAGCCTCTGAGAATGCGTCTTCTGGTGATTGCCGCCGAAAAATAACAAGCAAGAAATACAAAACTTCGGATATAGATTTTTGATTGAATTTTAAAAATACGTGTTTCGATTTTTTTGGAAATTCAACCATTAAGCGGATGAAATAGGGGAAAATCTTCTAAGGGTGCTACTAACATTATTTTTATGCTAGAAATGAGAAAACTTGTATTTGGGGACATTGTTAGAATTAAAAAAAAAAAAAAAAAGTTTTTCGCTATGTTTTGAATTTTGCCACCAATGGTGCAATAGTGGGTGGCAAGTTCTATCAAAATGCATGAGTAGGAAAGCGTTTTTAAAGTTAAATCTATGAAAATTTATATTTAGAAGTAGAAATAACCAATTCAGACTATCTAGTCTACGCGTGTGAAGCAGCGGGAATTAAGCTAGTAAAACATATTAAATAACTAGCTGGTTGCTGAATATATTAAAATAAAATAATAAAATATAATCGACAGCCACGGAGCTTAACAGAGCAATAATTTTTATTTTTATTTATTTATTATCAGCTACTTTTAGTAGCTTTGAAATTAGAGTTACGAGCTGTGGAGCACCACCTGCCCCAATATATCCCGAATAAGACTCCCAGGCTGCTTCCAATCGTGAATAGAGAACATCTCAGGCCCCTGCTGATTCCAGTCCGGGCGGTGTGTGCGACTGCGTGCAAAAAGGTCACCTACTGGGGCGGCACTGTGCTCTCCCCCCCCCCCCCCCCCCAAGTCGCTACACGGGTAACCGACGGAGGCGCGGCCGGCGAGGTGGCTTCTTGAAGGCATTGAGAGCAACTCCTTGGGAGCCTTTTGAGCGCGCGGCGGGGGCACGAGGGGCGTACCGGTCGCGGCGAAAAGTCCGTTAGGCAGCGGCGCCCAGCTACCTGCGCGTCTTGCTGCTTCCTTTCTTCTGCCTCCTTCCTGCCGGCTGCTGCTGGCTGCCGACCTCCTTGCAGGCAGTCACCTCCGCGCCACAAAGACGCGCCACAGCTGTCACCGGCCCTCAGACAAACACACCTGCCCCACCGCAGACGTTCCGCCGCTGCTGCCAGCCGCGAGATCTCTCGCCGCATCTGCAGCCAGTTCACGTCTCGGTGTAATGTTTTCCATCAGCATCATTTTCTACCACAAGTAATATACAGGGTATGAATTTTAAGTTGACAAACCAGAATAACTCGAAAATAAGCTTAACACGGAGAAAAAAATTGTAGAATCCAAAGTTGATTATTTTCGAGGGGTACATCTGCTGCCTCGGCGGAATGGCCGGGCGCACTAAGACGCCATGCTGTAGTGCGTGCGGTCGTTCGCCGTCGGGGGTTCGAGTCCTCCATTGACGAGATGTAATTCGAGAAGGAACCTTTGAAGGACTACATACAAAATCTGATTCAAAAGAACTACGATGCGGAATAATTTTATTTAATGCATCAGGAGTACCATCTTTCATATCATTCTTCGGAGCATTTTTGATAGAAGATTAGCACCAACAATTGAATTAGGGATAAAATGACCATCTATAGGAATTCAACCGTTCAATCCAATACAAATTCCCCTCCTTAATACTGCTTCTTGCGTCTGGAGTTACAAACACATAAGCAAATGATAAAATTATAGACTCCAATCTTGGCATTTCATTTTGAAGAACATAATACTTAAAATAAGATAAAAGACAATACATATACTCATTCCTGTAAAGAATAACCCTTGTATTGCTGCTTCATTTAGTGTTTGTATTAATTATTTTGTGGCCGTTGAGGACATCATTCCATATAATGGAATCGAACCTTATGCTTACAAATATTATTTACAGTGATAGAAAATAGTAATGGTCCTACCCACTATCTGGGGCACTCCTGACGATTCCGTAGTCTCTGACGGACACTCGCCATCGGGGCTTCTATTACTTAAATAGTCTTCAAACCACTATCATATTTGGGTACCTGTTCCAAATGCTCGTTTTCCTTTCCTTAAGTCTATACGAGCGAGGTGGCGCAGTGGTAACACACTGGACTCGAATTCGGAAGGATGGTGGTTCAAATCCACCTCCGGCCATCCAGATTTAGGTTTTCCGTGATTTCACTAAATAAATGCCGGGATGGTTCCTTTCAAAGGGCACGGCCAATTTCCTTCCACATCATTACCCAAAAACTCCGAGCATTAGCTCCGTCTCTAATGACCAAGCTGTCGACGGGACGTTAAAACCTAAGTTTCCTTCCTTCCCTTTCCTAAGTCTAAAACTACTACAATACCGATTGTATATTAGTAAGCCCTCAGTGCACGGGAAACGCTTGCGGCTGTTCTTCGTACATCCGGAAGGGGTCGGCACAACGCGAGACGCTATCGGAACAACACTCCCACGGGGTCACCTGCGCCGTGCATAGCGACGCCATAATTGAAAGGGAGGTTTGCGTGCGGTGGGGTGGCAGCGCCAAGTGTGGGAGCGCGGTGGCGTGGCGTGCCATATGGCCGGGCGCCCACCACTTCCGACAGCTGCAACCGGTGGTGACGGACCGCTGCACCGGCTTCCAGCAACAGTTGATGCACTCATTAGGCAGGGGACAACGCACTCCCCCAGCCCTCTGTACACCACTAGTCGCCACCTGTCTTTAAAACTTTCGTCACCATCGTCACTGTACAGTTTCAGATCCCCTGGTACTGACCCCAGTGGCCTCTTCCAGTGTCTTCTGCCCTGGTATGGCTTCTCACGCTAAGCCTCACCTGTTGCCCATTCTCCAGCAGCGAGCGAGGTCTTCCTCGATCGCACCCAGCCAACGGGATCAGGGACTTGATAAGGGACGACTCCCTTCGTCTTTCCAAATTGATTTGGGATGTTCCTGTGTTCTCCAGCTTCATTACCAAGCGTGGGGGCCTTAAATCCTTTATCACAGAATCTGTAGTACAGATTTGTCGTGGAGGCGATGATGAATCACTGATACTATTCTGAACGAAGAAATAGACTCGTGGTCTGGGGACCATGGCGAACTGTATGTCCCAAACGTAATTGGTCGAGCTTGAATCAATGACGAAGGAGTGCGATAGAAAAACTTCGAGGTCAGTGACTTCTCAGTTCGAGAGGGACGTATGATAATGTGTAGAGGATTTAAGCGTGTATGCAAGCCAAGGTGGCGGAAGTACACGCCCCCGTTCTGAGGTGGGACCCGCATCGTCGTCGGTGTAGAAAGTGTGGCGTATGGTAAACCTACACGGTATGCGTAGAGGAGAAACTTCAGTGACTACGGAGTAACCACATAAAACGGGTCAATTCCATGTTGTTCCAGCTATTGTTCATTACAGTTCTATTCAGTTTCACAAATATAAGGCTAAGATTTCGTTGCGTGATACGAAGTACTGTGTAGTGGCAGCCCAATATTTCTGGAAATTGACACGATTATTGTCTAACAGAAACTTGCAGAAATCTCATAAATGGGTGTGTCTAGGTGTGACGAGATGGCCTAAAATAATATCTTGACAAGCACAAGTTAAATGTTCTCTCTCTCTCTCTCTCTCTCTCTCTCTCTCTCTCTCTCTCTCTCTCTCTCTCTCTCTCTCTCTCTCTCTCTTTATTCGTTTAGTCGGTTCCGAATCTTCGTGACAAATCTATGAACCAAAGCACGATGATTTTCTCTTTGATGCCCTCCTTACGCAGATCTTCCGGTTGGAACACGTTGCTTCTCTGACGCCATAGATACACCTCATCCTCTGACGTCCTCTTCTTATAGTGGCTTCGACCTTCCCCAGCATTAATGGTTTTTTCTCCAGTGAGGCATGTCGTCGCATTATGTTTCCAAAATAGGCCATATTTTGTTTTAATATTAGACCTTCCAGGGAGAAATCTGGTTTAATTTACTCCAATGTTGATTCTCTTTGTCGTCCATGGAACTCTTAAGAATTTTCCTCCAGCACCACAATTCACAGGAGTCAATTCTTCACCGTTTAGCGTTTCTAATGGTCCAGGTCTCGCATCCATAAAATTGTAAAAGTTTTCCTTTTCTTTCGACCAGATATCTGGCAAATGTATGTAATACTGATAAAAGGAAACAAGTTAAAATTAGTATGTTATATGGGAATTCGACAATCACAAGGTTTTTTTTCTGAATTACATTGTCTACGTCCAGATCATAGTAAAACCTGCATAAGTTGTTGGTGAACGCAGAACTGCATCTTTACTGACCGGGTAATAAATGTTTTGTTCAAACAATTGAGAAGACATAGGTTCTTATTTTTATTTGCTTCTTTTTCAATTGATCGTTCTGACATTTGCAAATTTCTTTGGGTCAGAGCTTCTACTAAGACCATGAATTGCTTCCTCATAGTTGGAGGACAAACTGAAGACAAAAGAGTACCGCGTTTCATAACAGGTCAAAGATTTAACAAAGGACAAATTACACACGTAGCAAATACCATCCGTACGCCTTTCAGACAAGTGAAGGGAAAAAACCGAGCGTATAAGTGTCCTCGATAGGAATGTCGCAGTCTTCCGTTCTGTGAACTGAATAGCACGGAACGGAACAAAGGCAGCAAACGACGTTCGCAAAGGCGATCCTCGCTGCCATTGTGGCCCGTGGTGTGAACTCCGCGCGCGGGCCGCATGCTAACGCCGCCGGCTAGACTTGGGCGTCTATCCTTTTAGGGAACGCCTAATAGACTTACGACACTGATATGGCCGCTCTGCGTCTGGACTTAGCTGAATTCTATAACATCGGCATTCCTCCAATTAGGAGAGCTGGATTCCTTCCGCCCTGCACTGCGGTACGATGAAGCCCTCCTGTTTTTGAAGAAGCTTTCACTATCTGACACTGTAAATGAGAAGAAAAGTGTTCGGTATTCTTATTACATTTGAAAGGTCTTATTTTTATCGTACTTAAGGAGCCTCTGGGCATAAGGTGTGAAGGTTGTGAGGAAAAAAAAAAAGTTTGTAAATCTTTTGGACCAAACTACTGTTGTCATCAGTCCCTAGGCTTACAAACTACTTAAACTAAACTTAGGACAAGACACACACCCATGCCCGAAGGAGGACGCGAACCTCCGGCGGGAGGAGCCCCGTATTTCCTGATAAGGTGACAAGAACCGCTCGACAATTTCCGCGCGCCTGAGAAATTCATCTGGATAATTTTACATAAAATATTTCATTTTTCCGGTTAGATGACAAATAGTGAAGATTGGATGGGTAGATTGCGTAGCTAATGACGAAAAGGCATCAGGAGCGATTTTAAGTGGAACGACCAAATAAAATTAATCGTGGGTTAGGCAGATGCCAGAAATGAGATTCATTGTAAGAACCCCGCCAAGAAAGGAATTGCCTTACAAAACACTGAATAAATGTTGAATATTCCTCTTCATTGTGGGATGGGGAGATAGAGATTTAGTCGGCCGCGGTGGCCGAGAGGACTGAGGCGCTTCAGTCACGGTCTGCTCGGGCACTACGGTCGGGGGTTCGAATCCCCCCTCGGGCATGGATATTTGTGCCGTCCTTAGTTGTAGGTAGTTCATAAGTAGTTTGTAAGTTTAGGGACTGATGACGCCGAAGTTAAGTCCCTTAAGCTTAACAAACATTTTTTTTTTTTTTTTTTTTGGATAGAGATTTAAAGAGGAGATAGAGACGATCCAAATGAGAGCATTGCATGTCGTTACAGGTTCATTAAGCAAGAGCAAAGTGTCACGGAGGTGTTCGGGAAACTCCTGTCGCAGACGCTGCAGGAGCTGCTTTCTGCATCGGAGTATGGGCTTCGATCGAATTTCGTAGAGTGTACAGTATGTACGTTTTGAGAAGAATCAACCAATATCTTGCTTCCTCCTACTTAGATCTCGCTAAAAGACCGCAAAGATAAAATCAGAGAGACCGGAGGGTACACGGACGCGTGATTATAGAATCTCTCTCTCTCTCTCACTCACTCTCTTTTTTTTTTTTTTTTTTTTTTTTTTTTTTTTTTTTTTTTTTTTTTTTTGTGATCTATAGGCGAGTGGAGTACTAAATGGAGGAAGCAACAACGGCGCACAAAATGCTCTCCATCAGACGCTGTGAGGTGGCTTGCGGAGCATGGATTTAGATGCAGATGTAGAGAAACTGAAGTACGATAGCAGACAGCGATTTGAGCCTCGCTCGTCTCTAGTGCGATCGCAATATCTCGAGCACAGTGACAAAACACCCTGAGCGCCTCGCCGTCGGTGGAACGTCGAATACGAAAAGAGTGGCAGTTTCGCAGGTAATTTTGCACCACCTCACCCGCGAGCGTCGTCGACCTCCATTCAGCGGCTGCCGCATTGTCTCTGCGGGGGGAGGCGGCGGGCGTCGAACCGCGGTACCTGGTGGCGCGGCGCGGCGCGGTCGCCTTGCAGACCGGAGGCTAGGAAAGTAGCGGCTGCGCGCGCCGAGGAGCGGGGAAGGCCCCTCGCCTCGCCTCGCGCTCCCATTGTCGACGCACAAAGCCGATGACGTGGTACGGCCAGGGGGAACGAGTAGGTCTTTGTCGATTCGCGTTTTCTCCCGCGCGGCCATAATGACACACGCCAACCAAAACCTTTACACTGCAGCAGCCAACCACTCGGCAGCGGCTCCGTTCCTTCGCGTCGAGTCCCGCTTCTTCTTCTCCTTTTCCTTCCGACTTGTTTCGCGCCTCCGCCGCGTCGGAGTGACAGAAGAAAGCGGCGCGTGTGTTCTCGCTCGCGCCAGTGGCGGCTCTTTCTTTCTCTCACTCGCTCTGCGCTCGTTTTAAACTGCGGCGCGCCTCGTCATTCGACGGCGATTGTCTGAAACTGGCGCTCCGAGTCGGTCGCAGAAAATGATCGGAGATGAATCCTCGGAATGCTCGAGCGACGTAGATCCAGTTTATTAGCTGCCCCAGTACTCAAAAAGCTGCTCAGTGAATGGTGAGGGATGCTGTCGCCAACACTGCATGCAAAAGACACACTCAAGTGGCCCAAGATAAGTTCCTCTTCGCAGCTCCATCGAGCTACAGCGTTGTACTAACCAAAATCGTGAACCTCTTTACCATAAAGATCAAATAATAAGATCCCTTGCAATATAACCATTATCTGAGAAAATGTCTAGACTAGACTTTCTTCTTCTTTTCTTTCGTCTTCAGCCACCTAACCCTTTAATGCATGACTTTTTATTTGAAGCTATAAATAGTGCGTTTATACTGAGAAAAATATTGGAAAAAAAATTACACACACACAGACACACACACACACACACACACACACACACACACACACACACACAGGCGCGCCCTTCCAATACTCCAATTCCGACTAAGAATATTTAGAGGTTCGCTTTTATTGCCAAGATAGTGCCTAAACTGGATGCCCCTTCTCAAATTTTCCCATTTGGGGTCCCAATTTTCCCATACATTCTTGTTAGGATTTACCTTTTTCCTGAAAAAAAAATAAATAAAAAATAAAAGAAAATAAACATCAAGCTCTGTCCCATAAGCAGGAAATCAAAACAGTACATAAAAGATACGTAGTAAACACTATATTCTAGTTGCCACGTCGAAAGATAATGGGCATTGCAAGAAGTCGCGTTTCCGAAACCAGACAAGCCATTTCAGGTCTAGGAAGAATTCATACAAATTCGTGTGGTTAAGAAACGATAGATAATGCCATGACCACATGATGTGACTTTTATGTGAAAAAAATCCTGATCATAATGTAAGGCACAGGAAGTGAGTCATGTGTAGGCAATATTTCGTTCTTTTGTGTTTAAGGAAGGAGCCACAAATTACTTACACCTTTATAGCTTCAACTACACACTTTATTTTTTATGTACCTTTTTATTCCATCGTGTTCTTTTCTGAGCATCTTCCTATCTCTTTTTACAAGTTCGTCTATTTATAATGGCGTACATCATTCAAATTACCTTCTAAGCCGTTTTCTTCATTTAATCATACTTTTCCCTCTGTATTTCTTAGCTGCATACAATTCCTACACAGTGTATATCCAGTCCGAATTTTTTTTTTTTTTTCTTCCTGATCACTTCCCATAATCATCTTCGTTCATCTATTTTCCTCATTACTTCTTCGATCGTAAGTCTGTGAGCCCAAATTAAACATCGAAGGATGCTCATTTTATTCCATTCGCAGGCTGATGGAAAAATAAATAAATAGTTTTCTATTTGATGCAATCCTAGTTTCAGGAGACTCGCAAGGTGTTCACGACGCTGTCGTTGAGGAAACTTCATCGGTTATCAACCTTCCGTCACAGTAGTTTTTCAGGACTTAAATGGAATTCCCACAGTCATAGACCCTGGCGACGTCAAAAAAGCTTCCCAATCTAGTCTACAGATGTGTCTCCTAAGCTACTCTATGTATCCCTGTCGCCATTACGAAGCAACTGTGCCGTGTTCGGCTTGTGTGCCACTCCCCTTTCGCCATGACATTTGCTTCGTCCTATCGGCAGGGGTTTACTTTCGCGACAGACGCGCACTGGAAACCGCACCGCAGTTAAATTGAGTCTTGATTGCCATTACTGATTGCGCAGAAACGGTAATATCGCTTTTCCACTTTACGTCATGGTACCATCAAAGAGATTTCCTGTCTAATTGGAGATATGCAAATGTTAACCCTGGGACCGCCGCCGTATTACGATACGTCCCAGTCTATTGGTCGTGGCCGAAGAGATGTTTGGTCGTTTCGCCGAAATTGGTAATTCATCAGATACGGGGGGTTCAGTTTCACCTTTCATGCTGCGTTGGCCACAATTAGCTGATGGCGGTGGGAATTCACAATGATGTGGCGTTTGTTGTGAATTTAGGCTGGCATAAGGAGGCAATTTTGGAAGTGGGACGTTATCGAGGAGTTCGACGATGGCACAGGCCCGATTTCTATCTTCTTTGTATACAACAGACAAGTCTCAGAAACTTAGAGTGGGTGAATCTGAAATGTTTACCATTGCCTCATTGTTGCTCTCATGCGAACGTTGATTCAGTAAGATTGAATTATTTCTAGATTGTTTCATTATTCGCACTCCACATAAAAGAATATCAGATAATAGTGACATTAAGTTACTTGCTTGCTCGTTTCTCTGGGAAAGTCATAAAAATGTATAGTTCCCTTGTTCTACCACTTTCACGTCGTTGACAGTAACATTTTTTTCAACAGTTCGACCTCCACATTGTAAACCTATCCGCATTTTTCGCTTTTGCTCTTTTGCTTTTCCTATATTTTCTAGGTTCACTGTCCTCAAAATAGAAGTAGCTGCGATTCTACATTGAAACCTTTTATGATGTTATAATGTGTGTGTGTGTGTGTGTGTGTGTGTGTGTGTGTGTATTAAAGTACTACTAGTTTCCAATCCTCGCATTGTTGTCACTTTCTAATTACAACAATGGCAACCCATAGTGGCTACAATAAAGTTAAACTCTTCGCTAAAGGGGTAACTATATCTGAAATCATTAGCTTATATCAGAACGTTTATGATATTTTATTGTTGTAAATTGTAGTATGGCGAAGGATTTCATTTCTTGGCAACAATCAGGATCATCACAGCTGTTTTGGTACACAATTATCGAGTTATAACCTGATCCGATCGTCATAATATCAACAGGTATGTTGTCGGTGTATCATGATTTAGAATGTCTAGCTGTTAAAGTCTGGAAATTACTATCGTATAATATGATTGTGGCACGGTGAGTGTGTATCAATACAGCTGTGGTGGTCCCCTGCAGCCATTAATATTGATAGCAACCAGCAATGGAGCACAAAATGGTCAACGTTAAAGAGCAGTAGACAGTTTCGTGAAGGGTTCTCACCGCCAGAGACCGTATGGTGTCTTGTGGAGTATGTATGAAGATGTAAGTGTAGGTAAAAGTATCTGAAGGTGGGAACGTGACGTCGAAACGCTTCTTAACGACTTACTTTGATAAATCGTAGCAACTGCATTGCGTTCATTTGTCATCATAAAGCAGTAAATTAGTGTCCCGTCGCTCTTGGGCTAAGCCACAGCTTTCTAAACTAGGCGTCATGACACCTCAGGGTGTCGAGTAGTAGCGTAGTTTAAAAAAACGAAATGAAACACTTGTGATAAGACAAAAGAAAACATATCTTTCGTTGTTCGGTGCACACAGTACATAAATGATGATTTAAGTTAACTAGGAAAAATTAATGTTTCCTTAAAATATCACAAAGTACTATTTCTTTTATTAGTATTAGTGAATAGGTCACTTTTACTTTGCTGATGATGGCAGAAAGGCGACATTAGCTCGTTTGCAACAACATTATACTTTGTGAAGATCGCAATAACATCTTTATTTACAATCACGACCGATTTCTGCACGCAATGGTACCATATTCTGCTCTGATTCGATTATTACATTTGTACAATCTTCGAAGTGCTCAATATATCACTTGCTATACGTTGAAATGTAGATCACATAAAATTAATTAAAATAAGTACGTTAAAAATGACCAACATATGAATCTTGTCACCTGTTCACGAGTCGACAGCCCACAAGAATCGTACAATGGTGAATTTCAACGCACATATTCTTCTTACGAGTCATCCACCATTTTTGGTCGAGCACTTCAAAGACTACTTTGTCAAGAACTGACACTTTGAGACCGTGTCTGTATACAAGTACAGAGTGATTCTAGCAATTAAGGAAACCTGAATCAACTGCTATTAATAATGCTATTTATTGTTAAATGATAGAACCGTTGAGGTTTCTAATCTAAAGGTATATCACCGGAGCGCTGTTCACGTCTAAATAAATTTGTTATTGTTTACTTCTGCATTATGTTATTGACAGCCCTTTGCGGTGAAATATTCTTGAGATGGTGGTGCCACACAGTACACAAATGATTTAAACGATTTATTTGAACTCAGCTACTACAAATAACGATGTAATACACTGTAAACAAATCTTCATATTTAAGTAGTTGTTCTTGTTATTCTTTACTTACTGTGCTTTCTTTTTCTTTTGTAATTTGTCCCTGCTCTCAAAATAAGTGTTTCACAGAGTGAAACAACAACAACTCAGTTGTGAACATTTGTTTGAACTCTGTAACATCGTTATTAGTGGTAGCTGTTGGAATAAGTCATTTCAGTCATCTTTCGCATACTAAGTGGCACCACTATGGCAAGAATATTTGTTGTTAAGAACAGAGTGCGGAATTAAACATCAAAAAATGATTTGGACGTGAACACCCGTCTGATAATGAGCCTGTTCAAAGCCAGCAACGTCGATATTTTTTCTCTCTTTAATGAATGGCACTGTTAATAGTGGCTCGTTGCTGTGTAATTCAGTACAAAACTCAGCCTGTAATCCCTACACTGCCACGGTCTCAAAAAATTGGTTTTCGACAAAGTAAGGTTTGGAAAGCTCAACATATCACTTAAACGTAGAAATGGCGTCTCAAGTAAACGAAATATGTATGCTGAAATCCACTATTGTACGATTTTTGTGAACTGTGAACGCTGTCAACAGTTGGCAAAAATCGTGCAATAGTAATTTTAATGTAGGTATTTTAATTCCTTTTACATGTAACCAACCATTTGCACTTATACGAAGTGATATTTCGGGTGCGTGAAACAATGTAGAAATTCGATGAGAGCTATTTTTTTTCTTTAATGAATAACACTGTTAATAGTGGCTTGTTGCCGTGTAATTCAGTACAAAAATCAACTTGTATTTTCTATTCAGCCACGGTCTCAAAAATTAGTTTTCGACAAAGTAAGGATTGAAATGCGCAACATATCACTTGATAATCGTGGAGTATGAACTGTGAACGCTGTCAACAGTTGACAAGAATTGTGCAATGCTGATTTTAATATATGTATTTTAATTCCTTTTGTATGTGACCAAGCATTTGCACGTAGGTGATATGACGAGTGCGTGAAACACTGTACAAATGTAACAATTTGCTCAGAGCAGAATATGGCGATATTGCGAACCGAACAGGGCGTGTTTGAACATAAACGTGGTCGGTTGCTGTTTTCTTCACTACAAAAATGAACCGGTACTTCAGAAAAAGTTCATCGGACGGTACCATTGAGAAACGAAACCGGTCGTCTTTTGTATGTGACCAAGCATTTGCACGTATACCAAGTGATATGTCGAGTGCTTGAAACACTGTACAAATGTAACAATTTGCTGAGTGCAGAATATGGCGATATTGCGAACCGAACCGGGCGTAGTTAAAAATAAACGTGGTCGGTTGCTGTTTTCTTCACTGCAAGAATGAACCGGTACTTCAGAAAAAGTTCAACCGACTGTACCATTGAGAAACGAAACCGGTCGTCTTTATTAGTGAACGTAATATTGCGATCTCGGCAAAGTTAGTTAAAAATAAACGTGGTGTCACTGCAGTAAGCAACAGTTACTTTAGAGGAAGTTCAAGTGGAATCATCAGACTGCACCACTGCGAAGCGAAACGGGTCGTCTTTATTAATGAACATAATATTGCAAGTATCGTATTGTTTCAACTGGGAGTCTCGTAAAACTGTACGTGCCGTAGCGAGGCAAGGTTTGGGAAGTTGTGGCCTACGTACTTGGCGACGGGAGGGCACTGACTACGGAAGTGGGTTGGCGCGCGTTGGCAGCGGCAGCTGTGGCGGGCGCGCTGACGCCAGGTGTGCGTTGGCTGTTGCAGGCGCGGCGATGGGCAAGTGAGTGCGGTGTCGGGCCGAGCACAGCAGCAGCCGCACCAGGAGGGGAGTCGCCGAGCTGCCGAGGAGGGGAGGCGCGGAGCTCCACTGGCTGCGCCGGGGCCCCTACCACTCGCCGCGGACCCTCCGCCAATAACAGAGGCGCTTTCTTATGATGTCATCAGAGGAGGAGGCCGAATGCTTCGGGTTGTACGGAGATAAACTGCTGAAGAAGACAAAGCGCACGAGGCAGCGAGTGGACGCGGGCGAGCCCAGGAACAGCTACTCGTCCATTCCCAACTTCAGTTCGCGACCGAGCTTCCTCAGCGGAGGACTGTACGGCGCCATTTTTAGCCAAAGCCAGCAGCACTTCGGCCTGTTCGGGCCGGCGGCGTTCGCGCCCGCCAAGATGCTCAACGAGCTGCTCGGCAGGCAGGGAGTGAAGTCGGACGGCGGAGGAGGCGGAGGAGGAGGAGGCGGTGGAGGCCAGGCGACCAGTGCCGGGCCGGACGTCATGCTGGACAACAGCGCCGGGGGCGACTCCAAGGGCGCGTTCGACTGCCTCAACGCCACGTCGGTGATCCGGCGCGGGCTCGACGGCGAGGACACGACGGGCGCGGGCAGCCCACCGCCCGGGGACCTCGCCCACCACATGCTCAGGGACATCCTGCAGGGCCGCAAGAAGGACCTGCTCGGCCTCGACCTGCACGACCTGCGCGGCGACCCGGGCTCCCCGGACAACAACAACAGCATCACCAGCAACAACAACGACCTGTTGCTGCAGCTCAAGAACGGCGACGTCACGTCCGAGGGCATGGGCGACAAGGAGGTGGCCATGAACGGCAGCGACGGCGAGGTGCAGAGCGGCGAGGAGGAGTCGACGACCGCCGTCGAGGAGGCTCTCAACGAGGTGGCCGGCGCCGTCAGCAAGCAGATCTCCAAGGAGATCAAGAAGGAGATGGAGGAGGCGCTCAACGGCGGCAACAGCTCCGACACGGAGCAGTCGATCGCGTCTCCCGCCTCCGACCCGGGCAACCGCGGCAAGGACGAGACGGAGAGCGACGCCCAGTCGGGAGACAAGGATTGCAAGGACAAGGACGTGCCGTCGCCGGCCTCTGGCCAGCAGTCGCAGCAGCAGCAGCAGCACCAGTCCACCAACACGACGCCCAACAAGCCTTCGGAGCACATGGCGGAGCTGAAGCGGGCGCGCGTCGAGAACATCGTGTCGTCGATGCGGTCGAGCCCAGTGCCGATCGCGGTGAACGGCTGCAAGAAGAGGAAACTGTACCACCCCGTGCAGCACGACAGCAGCAGTCAGCAGCAGCAGCAGCTGCACCTGTCCGCGGGGCTGGGACTCCTCATGGACGACGAGGACGACCTGCTGATCGAACCGCCGGAAGTGCGCCAGAAGCGGGTCGAGAAGAACGCCCTCAAGTCGCAGCTGCGCTCGATGCAGGAGCAGCTGGCCGAGATGCAGCAGAAGTACGTGCAGCTGTGCACGAGGATGGAGCAGGAGTCGTCGGACTGCGCCGACATGGACGACGGCGGCAGCGACCTGGACGCGGACGCGCCGAGTCCGACGCCGCCGCCGCCCCCGCCGCCGCCCCCGCCTCCGCCGCCGCCCCCGCAGCAGCAGCAGCAGCAGCTGCCGCAGGTGATGCCCCCTGCTGCCATGGTCGCCGTGCCGCAGCAGCAACCTCCGCCCCCGGTCGCCATGCCGCAGCAACCGCCGGTGATGGCCCCTGTGGGCGTGCCGGACAAGAACGTGACTCCCAAGCCGTGCTCGCCGGCGAACAGGTTACCGGTCCCGAAAATGGGACAGCAGCACCACATGATGCAGACGATGAACGGCGGCATGCCGCTGATGCACCACCAGCAGCAACAGCCGCAGCAACAGCCGCCGCCGCAGCAGCAGCCGACGCCGCAGCAGCAGCAGCAGATGCACGACGGCCACCCGCAGATGGCGCAGCACCACCAACACCACCACCCGCTGAGCAACGCAGCCGCAATGTACCTGGGCGTCAGCCACAAGCTCTTCCTGGAGCAGGAGAGGATGGCCAAGGACGCGGCCGCGGCGGCCGCCGTCGCCGAGCAGCAACACCACCACCACCAGCAACAACAGCAACTAGCCGCCCAGCAGCAGCAGCAACAACAACAGCAACAGCAGCAGCAGCAGCAACTGGCCGCGCAGCAGCACCACCAGCAGCAACAGCAACAGGCTGTCGCGCAGCAACAGCAGCAGCAGCAACAACAACAGCAGCAGCAGCAACAACAACAGCAGCAGCAACAAGTGGTGCAGCAACAGCAGCAGATGAAGAGCTCCGCCGTGTCGGCGGACTTCTCCGAACGCTTCACGATGTTCCGCAACAGCGTGGCCGCGGCCCCCGTGTCGGGAGCCGACCTGGAGGGCCTCGCAGACGTCCTCAAGTCGGAGATCACCGCGTCGCTGTCCAGCCTCATCGACTCGATCGTGTCCCGGTTCGTGCAGCAGCGGCGGTTCAAGCAGTCGGAAGCCGCGGCCGTCGCCGCCGAGCAACTCAACAAGGACCTCCTGCTGGCGTCGCAGCTGCTCGACAGGAAGAGCCCCAGGACGAAGGTCATCGACCGTGGAGGTAAGTGCAAAACAACTGTTCTACTACAAACATTCAAATCTCATCTGACACATGTAAATTGTTCGAAAAAGTCGGTGTTTTACAACGTGCGCGGGTGATTTGGTGGTGGGGAAACGTGTGAGACAGTTTGCGGTTGTTTGGCGTTCGCCACGAAATGACGGACACGGTGGCGCCCACCTGTTGACGCCCGCATGCCGGCGACGACAGCTCGCGTAACTGGAGCAGCCGAGCGCAATATCTCGGCGGACAGCTGTTGTGGCCGAGCACGGCCCTGCGCAGTCGCTCCTGTTTGTTTCCACAGTTACTGCGTCTTTAGTGCGCTTTAAAATCGAGATATCGGACGCACACAACAAAAGTATCATTCTCTGTGATTCGTTGAAGTGAAAAGTATTCATATATCACGTGAAAATCCATGAATCACCTACATTGAACGATGTAGAAATCACTTACCACGTCATATTGCAGAAAGTGTGTGTTACACGAAAAATGTAATATGCATTAACACGGCATTTTCACAGTTACTGCGTCTTTAGGGTGCTTTAAAACCGAGATATCCGAAGTTCACAATAACACTAGCATTCACTGTGATTCTATGAAGTGAAAAGTATGTATATCTCACGTGTAACTTTGTGAATTACCTACATAGATCGTTATAGAAATCATCTAATACGCCATATTGCAGAAAGTGTGTGATACACGAAAAACGTCGTATCTAATAACATGGCAAATTCTGTAGATAAAAGTGCCGAGCAAGTTCGTGAAATTTCTTAATTCTCATTCCGTAGCTAGCAATATGACATGTTTCAAAAAGTGTAGCAATCGGTATTTAATGACATTCATCCTGACGTTACTGAATAATTTGCCAAAGTCACGGTGTTCGACAGCAAACTCCGAAATTGCTTAACATTCTTCTTTCGAGGCATCCGAAAAACTGTCACATGTAAGAAGCTTGTTCATATTCGTATTATAGCTGCATTGACAGTTTCAGTAACGAAGTGATCCATTCGGGTCAAATTACAGATTCACATTTTATTGCTGTGCGCCAGTTTAATGTACCTCTATAGAAACGCATCAGTCACTCAGGATCAGTATTTTCTACTTCTTCACTGTTTATTGTCATTATTCGTTTTTTTTACGTGGGGATGTAATTTAACTAACAAGTTAAAAGTTACAGAGCTATTGTTAGTTGTATAAACACTTGGTTCTGCTTCTTCCGATCTTGAAATGTACTGCATAGGAGCAAAAAGTGTTTGTGCAGGATACATCGCAAAATTTGAAAACTACACTTGCGAGTAAATGTAGTCAAGAAGGGATTTTTTACTATTGCGTGTGATAAAATATTACAAAATCTGACGTAAAAGTTATAGGTCAATTTGTAAATATTACAGTGTAAAGTAATTTGATACTGATTTTCGCACTGCATGCAAATAGCATCGGTATCATAGCAATATGATGAAATGATCTGTTATAGTGTACGTTCTTTTTAACGTAGCGACTGTGTTTTTGTTTACAATACATTACGCAAGGATCGTGTTTATGCGTCATCCTGTATGCCGTCATCCTTGATCTCATATTTACACACTGTCAATTTGCACAGTGTAATCTTACGAAAATTTCGAATGCCACTAATTCTGAGGCAGTGACTTGTTGGTAATCTAACATCATTACCACAAAATAGGAAAAGGAAAGGAAGATATAAAAACATATTTAAAGTAGAAATACGAAGTCACGCAAATGTCCCGCTCTCATAAATTAGTCACATGCTCTAACAACAGCTGAAATAGAGCAACATACAATGTCCATTTTGTGGTTTCTCGTAATTCTAAAAACATGCTGCACAAAGAAGGTAGACTAGCATGATAAACTGCTTAAAGACAGTTATTATTATTTGTATACAGTGTACGAAAACATATCTGTGATTACTGTTGCTGTTACGTAACTTCAGACAAATTAGATTATTCAACTTCTTGGTTTCACTTTTCAACACTCATATAACTTGTTCTTACGTTTATAAAACACTACTTCAGAAAAGTGTCGAACTTATTGAGCGTCATTTTCCTTACGATCATATGTTTTATATTTTTTAATTCCTCTGATTCCTACGAAAATCGACAGAACACGTCAGCTAGAACAACCAATTCAAATACTTTTAGCCATTATCTGTATAACAACAGAAAGTGAGGTGTTTTGTTTTGACACGTTGACCCTTTCACACACTATCAAGTATTTTACAGAAACATTGCTTACAATTTGGACATCTCGCATACATGTTATGAGTTCGAGATGTATTAGTCATTCTAAAAGGCAATATGTGACACCAGTTTAAACAACAGCACTTGAAATCAATTTCTAGGTAACAATTAGTCATGCCAGGCGTTCCAGAATGGTTGGATTGCGTGACAAATACAATCGACTCTCGATAAATCGAAGTGCAACACAGATTCTGAATTAATGACAGTTCGATTTAACTTAAGATCGCGTGATCATACTGCAATCAGGGAAAAAAGAAACAGAAGTGTAAGCTAAAATAGTACTGTAGTGTAAAAATATGTATTTCTCTACAAACAAAGCCGAAAGTAATAACTAGAGCGCATTCAAAAAGAAAAGTTTACTTTATTACCCTGTTAATTATTTTTATTTTAATATTTAAATAGAAAGACTCATACAAATTGCCACGAATATATAAGAAAACTTCATTCATTTTCCTGTGATGAATAGACTGTGCTATGCATTTATCATAACGAGGTCATGTCTCTTTTCGAAATACGTGAGCCACCCCTCACTAGCAGCGAATCATTCAGTTCCCAGACTAACTTTAAGTTAAGCTTGTAACCTCTGACACGTACGATTTGTTTTCTTCCTTCATTGAAGATATTACAATTAATATTCTTCAGGAAGCAGTAACTCACTTCGTCGGACCCGCCTTCTGCTTTCTTATTATACGCTTTCAGAAATCGTATCTCTCTGCTTCAGAATTATCGATTCGATATTCCAATGGCAAATGATCCATATTAGTACTCCATTACCCATGCAGTATGCAAGTTTTTGAAACTATTTTAGCTTATTCACTAACAAATAAACTTCACACGATAGACAAAGGAGTTATCCACCATTCAGTTGTAGAAATTTGCATCATTGTTGATCGCCCGATATCGGTAAGTGTCCCACGTTGATTCATTTTTGTATGAATAAGGACAGATGCTGTTTCAAAATGTTCTTACCACTTTAGTAAAGGAGAAATGATGTAGAGTGAGTGCCATTGGACAGTTGGAATAGAATTGCAATTATTTCACGTCGTACAGTGGTTGCAAAACTCCACTAAATTCTTAGATGTTGCACCTCACATGAATGGTGTAGCAGAAAGGAACCAAACCATTATTACTTATATTTAGAAAAACAATTAAGTTCTATTTCGAAATTTGTTGTCAGTAATGTTTCATAAATTCGAGAAGCAATACATTTTTTTCTCAAACCAAAAATAAATAAATAAATAAAAATCCAATCATAAAGGGGTTAATCAGCTGGGAAGTTTCATTTCGAACAATGTATTCACTATTGCATTAAGAGATAGTGTACGTATCCACGGATGCGATACGTAGATTCTGATCTGAGATTGATTATCGTATATGGTTAGTCCTTTGAAACCCTTAATTAGCAACAGCAGTAGGCACCAGTTAACATGCGTCACTGAAAGACTTCTGGAACAATAAACGAATCTGAAATACAGCTGATTCACCTGTTAAGTACAAAATGATCCGAATTACTAAAGCGTGAATATATGAAGACTGCCGCATCACTTGAAAAACTCTGTACCAAGGCTGGAACTAAAAATCTGTCCTTGGTGGTCAACATTTCAACGATGATGACGAGCTGAAAGAACATGCTACCACATGGCTGAATACACAGGCGGCAACCTTCTATGAAGAAGGCATACACAAACTTGTGCCACGCTATGACAAGTGCCTACAAAATTTCGGCAGCTATGTAGAAAATTAGTTTAACAGTTGTAGATTCTTGTACAGTAAATATTTTTTTTCTGTATCTGTACACGTTTGTTTTATATAACCAAACGGAACTTACTTTGTGGACGTACCTCGTATATTAAAAATGGGGCTGTTACATCCGCAAACAACTGATATTAATTTGTCACGTAATAGTTTGAAAAAGGAAGTTCATGACACTTGAAACGAACAGAATACAATATCTCGTATCAAATAGTGTTGCCTTAATGTTTTTCTTTAAAAAAAAAAACAATGGAAACATGGCCATAGCCCCAGACCATATATTTCGCAGCCCACTGAACTTCCACCCTTGAGACGTAAATTAAAAGGCCACTCATAACGCTTACTACTAATATAAGATTCTACCCAGCACTTATATACTACAGTAAATTAATTCGACTGACACTACTTTCACCTTAAGGTTTTCCTTGAACTGGTTGTTCTAGCTGACGTGTCCTGTCCATTTTCATAGGCATCACAGGAATTAGAAGATACGAAACCTATGATCGTATGCAAATTGACGCTCAAAAGGGTCGACATTTTTCTGAAGTAGATAAGGATCAGAACAGGCAGGGTTTTTATTTATTTATTTATTTATTTGTTTGTTTGGTGCTGATGACCTCGATGTTGAGCGCCCTATATCACCAATCAATCAATCAAAGGCTTTTTTTGTAGCTCATTGCCATGGTGCAAGGTAGTGTAGGCCGGTAGCGTCGGCAGCAGACTTCCTCACTAAGGCGGTCAGATGTGTGCTGTGCTGCAGGTGGCGGCGGCTCGGCGCCGGGCACGCCTCGCGTCAACGGCACGGCGTTCCCCAGCATGGCGATGACGCCGCAGTCGGCGGACGGCGGGATGGCCGGACTGGCGCCTCAGCCCGTGGGGGCGGCCGGCGGGCAGCAGCAGGCGTCGCACGTGCGCCCGTCGCCCACCGCCGCCATGTTCGCCACCCCCAAGGCGGCCGCGCCCTGGCTCGCCGGCCCGCCCCACGTCAACCCCTTCTGCGGGGGCGGCGGAGGCGGCGGCGGTGGCGGAGGCGGCGGCGCCGGCGGCGGCGACTCGAGGGACGGCGTACCCGAGCAGAACGAGGCCCTCAGCCTGGTCGTCGCGCCCAAGAAGAAGAGGCACAAGGTAAAGGCACTCGCCGACCACCCCTCTCTCTCCCTCCCCTTGCCCAGATACTTTGGTTTTTTTCTCTGTTAAGTACACGACACTTCGCCGAAGCCTGCCCCCTTGGTGGGGGAGGCCTCGCCGAGCCGGAGTGACAGTCGGCGCCTAATCTGTTTGACGTCAGACGTCGGTGTTGCAGGTGACGGACACGCGCATCACGCCCCGCACCGTCAGCCGCATCCTGGCGCAGGACGGGCCCGACCCCACCAAGTACGGCGGCATGATGGCGCCCGGGCCGGGCGCCGGAGCCGACTCGCCGCCCCCGCAACCGCCGCAGCAGCCGCAGCAGGTAACTGCCGCCCCCGAAAACGCCGCCCACACACCTCCCGATCCCTTCTCTCTCGACCCTCGGAATACGCTCGGCGCCGACGAGATGGTGACCGGCGGTGGTGCTTTTGCAGGTGGGAGGCGTCCCCCCGCAGGCGGTGTCGCAGCGGCCGTACCACCCGCCCCCACCGCCGCCCATCATGCCGGTCTCGCTACCGACATCGGTGGCCATCCCCAACCCGTCGCTGCACGAGTCGCAGGTCTTCTCCCCGTACTCGCCCTTCTACGGCGGACAGCAGCAACAACAGCAGGTACTTACTTGGTTATACTACTCCAAAATATTACCTTCAGGCACCAGGATGACTTAATGCTATGACTGATTCTGCTAAAAATTAAAACAGTGAAGTTCATGTTCTTCACAATAATCAGAACCGGAGTCGGAACTAATGTACTGGTGTCCATAGATTGAAGCTGAAATACATGAAATTTGTAGAAGCTGCCCAATGACGCTATCACTCCAGGCATCGGGGTTAACTTCTGTTGCCTGACACCTTATTTGTTGATAAAGTTGGTAATACACCTCTCAGATAGGGCAAAAATGTAATTTTTTTTAATGAAATTATCGACGTTTGACTGTTTTTATTACACCCACAATGATGATTACGTACGTGACAATGATATGCTCTCTAGGCGTATCAGACAATTTTTTTACCTATAACCCAAATGTAACTCACCATAATGTTACTGTTAGTGGCATTTGCTTTTCTTTGTATAAAGTTAACCATCACGATGTGGCTCTAATGCCACGAAACTAGTTGGTTGAGTAAACAAGAACCATACAGTAGGCGTAGGTTTCCGCGACGATTTGTCACTTTCAATAAAGCTCTTTAGGGTATTAGACAGCATCGTCATCGTGTAAAAGCATGCGACTTTCGGCCACTATTGCAAATCGCCTTCTTCGGGGTATTCGTCTGACTGCTGATTGTAAGAGAGCTTGCGTCTTATAACGTGAAATATCTGTTCAATAAGAAGGATGTTGGGCAATCTTCATTGGTTTTTGCATTAATTGACGCTGTTGGTGGAAATGGGCGTTCCAGATTGGTTATTTCTATGGTGTACTTTCCTTGTCATTGGTGTTTGCATTCTTCCATCTGACTGGTGACCAATGACAAACAGTAATGCAAACACCAATAACAGACGTCGATTTCCGTCAATCAGATGGAAGAATGCAAATACCAATAACATGGAAAGTACACCACAGAAACACCAACCTAGAACGCGCTTGTCCGTCAATTAGTGCTAAAACCAATATAGAGTGCGCAACATCCTCCTTCCTCAACAGACATTTCACGTTATAAGACGCAAGCTCTCTTACAATCAGAAGCCAGACGAATACCCCGAAGAAGGCGACTTGCAATAGTGGTCGAAACGTCGGTTGGTTTTACGCGATGACGATGCGGTCTAATACCCTGCAGAACTGGTGATGCCTCAAAAGGGCAAAAAGCGTCGGTGGAATACAGAAAAAAATTTGCAACTGAGACTGACTTTTTGAGATAAACAATACGACATTGTAAGTGGTTGGTGCCTTATTTAAATTAGAATGTAGTGAATTGCGAAGTGCGAGTGTCAGTAGAGTGTGTGTGTGTGGTGCAGGTGTCGGGCGCGCAGGCCGGCGGTCCCGTGGCGGTGCCGCCGGTGCAGTCGGCGGGCCAGCAGGCGGTGCCGGTGCCGGTGGGCGGCCCCGGCCAGGGCGGCCCCGGGCTGCACCTGGGCGGCGGGGGCGGCGCCGGGTCCCCTCCGGGCGGCGCGGTGGCGGGCGCCGAGTCGCCGCCGCTGCCGCCGCCGCACCCGCAGTCGCTGCTGCACCCCG
This sequence comes from Locusta migratoria, assembly GCA_026315105.1. NCBI lineage: Eukaryota > Metazoa > Arthropoda > Insecta > Orthoptera > Acrididae > Locusta > Locusta migratoria. The sequence goes on from CM048744.1 coordinate 283,354,636, forward strand.
CGCTGCTCGCCGCCGCGCAGCACGGCGCCTCGCCCGACTACTCGCACCTGCGCGCCGCCTCCGACGCCGTCGACAGGAACTCCGACTGCAACTCCGGCGAGGGCCCCTACGACGGCATTCAGCCTACAATATCCTTTTGCTCCAAGCTGTAGTGAGTTTCGCTCCAATGTGTAGCTACTAGACTCTATCTTACCCTGCTCGCCGGTGTGGCCTCTGCTCCTTCGTCCAACAGGCGACCCGCTCAACTCTCGCGTTCCGAATATTATTGTCTTGCTAGAAGATGGCGGTTTCAGTAAACCGTCCAGTCGTCTGTGGCTTTCCTTGATCGAAATGCTCTGATACAAAAATGATATACCAACAACCGTTCTCCTAGCACTTCATTCTGGGCTTCCAGTTTCGATGTCTCGGTAGAGTCATCATCACATCGTCTAGCACGGACGACAAACGGCCTCCAGTCGTGTAGGGTATGGTGGTACAATTGCGATCATTTCGGAGAATTGTTATTGTAACTGGAGATATATTGAGAAAAGAGATAATTTGAACTATGGCACTTGTTCTTGGATGTTTAATGAATACATAAAACAAATACTAGACATTTACAAATGTTGGTAAAAACACAAAAAAAGGTTACAAAAATGAGAAAAATCGATCGAAAATGTATCAGACTAGGTACAGTTGTGATCACTTGCTGGTAAAATTTTGATTACTGGCGTCTTACACATAAAAAACACTTTTTTCACCGGGTACCAATGCATACTACGTGGTACCAAACATTCCATTTTTGGCAGCGAATCCAGTCACCCGTAGTTACTGATTTCATAAACACAAAAAAAGGTTACAAAAATCAGAAAAATCGATCGAAAATGTATCACACTAGGCGCAATTGTGATCACCTGCTGGTAAAATTTTGATTACTGGCGTCTTCCAAATAAAAAACACTTTTTCCACCGGGCACCAATGCAAACTACATGCTACCAAACATTGCATTTTTGGCAGCGAATCCAGTCACCCTTAGTTATTGATTTCATAAACACAAAAAAGGTTACAAAAGTGAGAAAAATCGATCGAAATTCTATCACACTAGGTACAATTGTGATCACTTGCTGGTAATATTTTGATCACTGGCGTCTTCCACATAAAAAGCACTTTTTCCCTCGGGCACTGGTGCATACTTCGTGGTACCAAACACTGCATTTTTGGTAGCGAATCCAGTTACCGTTACATACTAATTTCATAACAGCGTGTTAGACTAAGTAGCTTCACTTACCTCTTAAAAGGAACAAAATTTATATCTCCAAACATTGCATTTTTGGCAGCGAATCCAGTCACCCTTAGTTATTGATTTCATAAACACAAAAAAGGTTACAAAAGTGAGAAAAATCGATCGAAATTCTATCACACTAGGTACAATTGTGATCACTTGCTGGTAATATTTTGATCACTGGTGTCTTCCACATAAAAAGCACTTTTTCCCTCGGGCACTGGTGCATACTTCGTGGTACCAAACACTGCATTTTTGGTAGCGAATCCAGTTACCGTTACATACTAATTTCATAACAGCGTGTTAGACTAAGTAGCTTCACTTACCTCTTAAAAGGAACAAAATTTATATCTCCGTAGCACAAAGTGGTGCTAACATGGTAAAATATAGCTCATCGGTTGCAAATTTGCAGGTTAATTACTTAACCATGATTTCGGCTTCAACTAAGGAAGCCTTCATCAGAAGTAAAAAAATTTTGTTACATAAAATGGACAAAGAAAGGTTCTTCAGCAACAGAGCTAACGTCCAAGTTACAACTGTAAACTTACTACCGTCAAGATTAAAACGAACACATTTCATGTAACTAAAACGCGCCGGTATGGGTCGCGTGTGTGGCTAGCACTGCAGGGGGCTGCCACATTTTACGTCGTTTGCCACGAAAATAATTTTTCATTTGTCTTGAAACAGAGTTGTCAAGAGAATTTGACTGATGTTTAAGTGCAGCTTATCAATGCATGGCATTTTTGCTCAAAAAGTTGGCATTTCCACTGCATTCACTGACTGGAAATCAGCCTGACGTATCACTTTCTCCCAAATGTAATTCACACATTGCGATACATTGAAACTGGTAGTCTAAGAGAACTGCAACACAAGAAAGACTGTTGTTATATTATTTTCACTATTCATCGACACCCACAGCCCCCTACTCCACAATTAGAACCAAGAGTTACGAATAAATATTCAGATATCAACACGTAGATTTCTGAAACGCCTGGTGGACTAAGGACTTTCACTACATTGCTGGCAGAGGGAATGTATCTGATAAATGTCTTAATATAAGGTTCTGCATGTGCAAGCATGATTGAAATTACACAATGTGCGCTGTGCTTTCATCACCCCCTCCTCAATGTTTAGATATATTTAGTTTATGTTTTTAATGTGGTAACAGTGTTACAAGAGCCTAGGACCTACAAGATTGTGTTTACCTATTTATCATTTTCTTATTCCTAGCCAGATCGATCACGGTGTCGTTTGTCGCGTAGAATCTTCTTAAGCAGGGTTGCAGTATGTTGATGGTCTCAAGTATGTTGATGGTCTCTCAATCCCTGTGCTCGATTTATTCATTTACCAGACATATGTAGCAACTCGGTCTGAGTGACAGCAATAGAGTCTTCAGTAATGAATAACAAAACCGTCAGTTGTATTCTCATTTTATTACTTTTTGCCAACCTGAAGATGATGGCTTGGTACAGCGAAACTGGTTGCCAATGAGTAATAAAATGAGAACACGATTACGACAAAGCACGAAGGAGTCAGGTTAAGACTCCGTTCTCGGAATCTGACGGATCAAGGGGTCCGACCGACCGCCGTGTCATAAACTGCCAGTTGGGTGATTTGCTGGGTATGGAATGGTAATACTGTGTCGACCATTGTTGGTTTTCATGACCCAGAGCCGCTTCTTCTGGATTAAGCATCTACTTAATTGACATCGTTCACCTCAGGCCACCTGACGAGCTACATGACCGAAAAAGCGTTTCAAAGTCAAGATACACGACTCACCATGCTGCAGCCAAGGACGCAATTCGCGACATTCGGTTGGGACCGATTGGCCAATCGCAGGACTTGGCTTTGGTTGCTTGCATCTTGTTGCTGACTTCACTCCATTGTATCTATTCGTCCGGTCATGGAAAAAGCTGTGGCAATTTTGCGAATCGATCCACGTTGGCAGTCAATTGGGCTCATCACAGCTACGAAGGTGGAGGGTGGTAAGGGACCTCATTATCACGTTTGGTTTGTGATTCCATAAGTCACCGAACAGCCACTTGTGTAACTCCACCTGCCTCAAAGTTTCCCGCGCTCCGGTATACTTCGACCAGCGACGACCCAAGTTTTCCTTCCCGTTCTTCGAAGGACAGCTACTTTTCCCTAAATCCGAACGCAACACACTTCCAAGTTAGCCCCGAGCCGAAGTTGGCTACGGCACCAAGGAGTTCCTCCCCTCCTCCTCCTCCTCCTCCCCTTTTCCCCGATGACCTGCTTGGTGGCGAGGGGTGGGGGGGGGGGAGATACGACGTAACAGAGGCACCGGGGCAGCCGCTGTGGGAGGGGAAAAAAATATCATAACAGATGCACAAACGAAGATTATAGGCGGCCGGCGGCTGGACTCAACTTGGGGAAAGGGGCAGTGCGGTGAATAATGGAGGCGGCTACGTCATCACAGAGTCCGTCTTTGGCGGCGCGCTCGCTCGTTCCTTATTCAGCGGCCGTGAGAACCAGTCCGGCGCCGTCTTGGCCGTCTTGCGAGCCGAGTTCCGCCTTGGCGGGGCCCCGTCTGCATTATGGACGGCCGCCTCGCTGTTTGCCTAACGTCCGATAACCTATTGTCACAAGAGGCTCCATTTTTAATGGCCGCCGGCGGCCTGGCGAGCGTGTCCGCGCCTCGTCCTCATTTTTTATTCTGTCTAAACTAATGAAACATTCAGCCGGCCAGTTCTGAGAACTAAAGTTACTTCGCCGCGTTATTAGTTGCAGCAGCTCCACGCGCGAGTTCGGGCACTTTTTTTTTTTTTTTTTTTTACGCCGGAAAAGTTACGATTCGTTTCGTCGACACAAGTGGTCCTGTGAAGACGAGTTGGAAGGGGGAGGGGGGAGGGCAGAGGGAAGTTCGGCTCATTCCCCACGCTCTGCATTCATTTTTCACTCGCCCGTCTTCGTTATCTACGTGCAAGAGACTTGTAAAGTACGCCTTTGAATTAGCTCCGTATTTCGATTTGTATCTGTTATACAACTGGTCTAGAAAGACACGAACAGGTGTTGCCCAACCAAGATAGAGCTTGGTACGCCTTGCTCTCGTAATAGGTCAGCCCGTTAACGTTCGTCTCTCTACCTCTGATTCACTGGGCTACAATTCGAATTTCCACAGGAAATGTGTGAGGTGTTAGTTCCAGCAAGGTTTTTCGCGTCGCAGAATGTCGTGGTAATTAGAGATGGAGCTCTAGTTTATCAGAAGAAACTTGGCGAAGGAAATTGTCGTGGCTTATCTGCGAAAAAAATAGAACATTCGCCTGAAGTGGTTTACGAAAATGACTGGTTAATCCTAGATCTTGATGAGAAATGGGCTGAGTTGATAGAAATCTTCTGATCTCAAACAGATTTCGTAAAAATTTTAAAAAAAATCGTAGATGTCTCGAGGCATTATATCCATATCGCAACGGAGGTAAATAACCATTATAAGAAACAGGCAAAATAGAACCAGGCCGACAAATATTTACAATAAGAAGGTGCCTGCGAGGCAAAATTATTAAAGACGTCGCAAAACATGCGGAAACTGGTCAGCTTTGACGTATATGCACGCTGTGCTCGATTTATTAAATTACCACACATATGTAGCAACTCGGTCGCAGTGACAGTAATAGTTTTCAGTGATGAATAACAAAACCGTCAGCTGTATTCTCATTTTATTCCTTTTTGCCAACCTGAAGATGATGGCTTGGTCCAGTGAAACTGGTTGCCAATGAGTAATAAAATGAGAATACAGCTGACAGTGTTGTTATTCATTACTAAATGTATGGCTGAAGCCCCATCGTCCATAAACAAGACGGACAAGATCAACCTAGAATCTTCAGTGTTCTGCTGTAATGGAAGGAAGGAAGCTTAGGGTTTAACGTCCCGTCGACAGCGTGGTCATTAGAGACGGAGCTTAAGCCCGGAAGTTTCGAGAAGGATGATGTTGGAAATCGGCCGTGCCCTTTGAAAGAAACCATCCCGGCATTTGCCTGGAGTAATTTAGGGAAATCACGAAAAACCTAAATCTGGATGGCCGGAGGTGGATTTGAACTATCATACTGCCGAATTGCAGTGTCTTACCACTGCGCCACCTCGCTCAATTCTGCTGTAGTCCTCAGCGAGTAATGAGTTGTATAGCGCAGAGGAACTACGTCAATAGTGTGTGTGTATTAGTTGAGAATTTGCTGATGGAAGGCGTGCAAGGTTAACACGTATGGCTGAGATGATCACTGCATCCCTAGTGGCGTAGAGGTCAGAGTGACCATCTAGTAAGAAGGAGGACGTTGTTTTATTTCATTTGAGGAAAAAGGAAAAAATACTCTTCCTAGCACCAAACCCACGTATCAATCTATCCATAAACCAAAACCTCTCCAAGAGCAAGTGCTAGCTCCGATTGAATACAGTAGGAATCATTTTTTTAAGGGAAAACAATGCAAAAGTCTTCTTGTTCTTACTAGGACATGATGCTTGCGAGTGGGCCGAACGGAGTTTCGCCAACTGTCGGGTTCTCCGAGCTCTGCGGAGCGGCTCGCATTGCTAGCGCTTCGGCGTTTCCTTGCATTGTCTCCCATCCGACTGCTGAATCAAATCCTTTTATTGGGTATCTTGTGGCGGTCGAAGCCCCACTGCTTTTTCCCCCGCGATAGGCTTAGCCACCGAAGCCTTAGGCTGCGGCGCGATGTTGTTGTTGTTGCTGAGACATCTGACCCAGCCCGGCTCGCCCATTTCACGCGGATTGACACCTGACCCGTAGCTTGAACCCAGCGACTCCGGTTGCCACTGCTCGGACTTGAAAGGCACCGCATCACTTGACAGATACTGTGTGGACCCGGAGAAATTCTTCGGTAGTCAGTTGAAAGAACCTCATGTACGTCAGTTCATAATAGCGAACTCTCAAGCTAGATCATGAGAGACTGAGTGATAGCATAGTTTACTGTTCACTGTCTCCGATTATCGGTCTGTGGCTTTTGTCGTCCACATACAACTATGAGATATAGAATTCATGTGTATATTGTCAAGTAATATTGTACCTCCTAAGTGCTAGGCCTGTCTTTGCTCTAGTTTCTACAACCTTTCTCAAACAACCCACCTAATTTATACAGACTGTTTCACTATTCATATTACAGACTTCTAGAGGCTGTAGAGGAACTTATAGGTTAATTTTTATATAGGATCCCAAGTCAGAGGATGTCATCTAACACTCAATCATCTTTGATACAGTAAAACAAATCACATCTACTCCAAGCTCTTTATTTTCCATATTTTAGGAGAGGTACTATGAAGCAAAAAATTCCTAGCGATCGAGGGCTCTAAAATCGATATCTTAAGAACTATGAGCTCTTGAAAGAAAATGAAATGTGTCCCACGGTATCGAAGATGAAATGGTCATACTTCTTACGGTATACGCGTTAGAGTCCATGCATACCGGATATTTTGTCTTATTTTAGTTCACAGTACCTCATCCCAAAACAAGAAAAGCAAAGCTCTTGCAGCAGAATAGATTTTTTTTTTTTTTTTTTTTTTTTTTTTTTTTTTTTTTTTTTTGTAGAACCAAAGTGCTCATAGCGTCGTTGGATGACATTTCCGGATATGGAGTCCTGTATAAAACGTGATCTACTAACTCCCCTCTACCTCTAGTGCCTCTAGAAGTGTCTAGCATGAAAATTTCTCCATTTATAAGAGTATTATGCTTCCTCAGTGTTATTTTAGTATCTGATAATTAGTAATTCATGAAAGTTCTATTATTACGTTCCTTCAATAGTGTCAAATTTCCACTGTTTTAAAATCCAAGTTTCACTGCTCTATAAGTCACGTTCTCAGGCTCTTTTTTTAATATTGGTCCACATACAAAACACAAATGTCTATTCTTAAAATGGATACTAGCCTTCTGCGTTGTACTTCAACATTTATAATTAACGGATGAACATAACACTAATACCCCCGACGGAAGTCCTATTCCGTCTGATTAATGCAACACCAATTCAAAATGTAACACTTTTTTGTGTTTCTGCACTTGCTACGCTATACTAACTACAGTACACGTAGGAATAGTTCATTCAGTGTCCCAACATTAATCTCTTCGAATATGGATTCTAAACTTCACGATTTCTTTAGTGGTATCATCCTCATAAATATAAATTCTAAAACTTATAATTATTTCAGCCCGTTAGATTAGTTTAGCGAAAGGAACACATTTTAGGCCCTGCACTCAAAACAAAGAACTACTGCAATAGTAATGTGGATTTTTTTTTTTTCGTGGTGCTCGTACAGGAGCGGAAATTCACCCGCCGTTTGGCGTGATGGTATTCCGGGGCGTTGCCTAATTAGACTTTGACACTGGCGCGCTATCCCGAACGCCCCTGGCCCCCACCATCTGATGCACTAATTCCAACTGGGACTCATTAATATACTTGCGCGCAAAGTTTGTATAATTTTTCCCCGCGCTTTGTCTTTATCTTGCCTCAACATTAGGGAACTGATTAACAGATAAGGAACACGCATTTGATTGCATGGTCTAAGGTAATACAACTTGGCTCCAAGTCCGCTTGCAACACCTGGCGGCGTCATTAACGATTCATCCCTGTGCCCGCGGGCAGGAGCTTCTCTGACCAGAACGCCTCCCCCGCCTGTTCCCGGGCGCGGACGGCCAACTTAAATACCGCACTTGATACTGAATAGTAATTTAGTTTTACGGCGCAGTTTAAGCCGAGTTACAGTCGGTAAAGCCGCCGTCATCCCTTTTCACTGTCATTACGACAACCGCGCTTACTGTAGCGTGTACTCTGCTTCGATTAATGGAATATAATTTGCTCCCGAGCGGCCTTGTATTTAGATCTCAATAAGTTACTACCGTGGCTGTGTTCGACGAGTAGTCTTTCCGAGGCACCTCGTCGATTACCTCACGAATTATCGGCGCAGTTTTAATGTCTTTGTTTCCCGTTGTCAGCGGCAATGGGCGACCAATCCACGCGTCGCTCTCTTCTCATTAAGTTTTCAGCCGCTTCCATGTTACACAATATTGCAAAACTCCCACGAGAGAGGGCGAACCATATTGCAATACTTATTGAGCAATGACATATGAGGATGTAAATGATAAACGGGCCGCTGCCTACTTTTTTCGGAAATCTGAAGGCAGTGCAAATCGTAACAAAAAAAGACACAACAGCATTCATATTTTGCATTTTACCGAGATTTCCTTTTGGATGCAAAGTACTCGTAAGGTAATTTGTGTTAAATACAATACTCTGTCATTTTCACGTAACAGGATGATGCGAGATGAGGCAAGATAGCTAAGCAGTGACCCAATTCTTTGCATTCTCATTTAGGGTTGACATCGTTCGTAGCGTTTCCTTCCTCAAAGCAGCAGAATAGGGAAAGATAACTGCTGCAACGCATTATAGCTTTGATTGATGCTGGTTTTTGATTTACTGTGCTTGTTTTTTGGGCAAACTTTCTACGGGGCCCCATTCTTGATCATTTCTTGATGGTCTTTACATGCAGCTCTAGTCGTAGCTACCTTCTTTGTTTTCTCATAACTGTTTCCTATCCTTATACTGTCAAACATCTGGTATCTTCTGCGTCCTCTTCTTCTTCCATCCACTCTCCCCTCCATAGTATCCATCAGCAGACAATCTCTTCTCATCCAATGCCCAAGCCAATTACGTTTCCTCTTTCTGATAACCATTAAAATTTGTCTCTCTTCACCCATTCTTCTCAACACCTCCTCATTTCTCACTTTGTCTGCCCACTTTATCCATTCCATCCTCTTCCAAGTCCACCTTTCAAATGTTACTAATCTTCTTTCGTCCTCTTTTCTAAAGGTCCATGTCTCAGAACCATATAGCGCCACACTCCATATAAGACATTTTGTCAGTCTCTTCGTCACATTCCTGTCCATACACCGGCATAGAAGTCTCTTCTTCTTATTAAATGCCACCTTGATAATTGCTTTTTCACTTCCTTTTGGCATCTCATATCTTGTGTAATTATGCTTCCCAGGTATTTGAACCATACATTTGGTCTTTTAACTCTCATTCCAAATTCCTCATAGGTCTTAGTGAAATCCTTTAACATTTCAATCACCATTGATGATACAAGTGTTTAAAAATTAATGACATTTACCTTTCAAAGTGAAGCATTTATGGAACATGCTTTAGGGTGTCGGTTTACTGCAAATACGGATTGGAAGCAGATTGTAGGCATATCTGCTTTCTTTTTATGTCGATAAATTCTTATTGGAGTAGTTCACTCATGTGTAAAAATATGATAGAAGGCACTTTCATTACTTTCAAGCATAAAATTTAGCCAAGTTACAACTTTTGCAATACTGTCAAAACTTCATTGTCTTGGCTATTTCATTAAGTCCTACACATGATATTAGAGTCACTTCTTGAATTGACTGGTAACGACTTGTAGAATGAAGTACTAGTAATAATAAGCATTAAATTTTTCCCACTAGTTTTTATACCTAACACTATCATGACATGATCAGAAACAAATCACGTGACTGTTGTAACTACTGTGTTTGGAAGGAAAACTGTAGTCATTTCGAACTGGAGATCATCACCCAGCACCTGCGTCAATTTAATGTAGTCAGACATAGAGTTACATTAAGCAACACAAAGAATGGTGGAAGCACGTGCACCATTTGTGTCATTTTGTGTGTTTGTGTGTGTGATTGTGTTGAGTGTGTCAAGCTGACGTGGCCCTCGCTTAGAGGGCGCGAGCCAAGCTTCGTGTCGCGGTCTGCCCGTCATTGTCCAGTTGTTGTTTCCTTAACCAGCGTGAACTCGTCGACGTTGACGCCGATGCACCTGCGAAAGGCGAAGCTGATGTTCTTCTGGGTGCGTTACCCCAGCTCGGCCGTGCTCAAGATGTACTTCCCGGACATCAAGTTCAACAAGAACAACACGGCGCAGCTCGTCAAGTGGTTCTCCAACTTCAGGTAAGCCGCAGCGCGCTTGTTGTGTAGATGGTAATACCAGTGAATCCTGTGTTATGCGAGGCCCACGAGAAAGACAGGCCGTGGCGCCCACGTCATGTCACGTAACCAAGGTAGATCTGAGCCGGCGCGATCGCTATCTGAGTGGCTGGCCACTATGAGGCAGTGGCCTGTGCCCCAGCGGCCGGCCAATCAGCTAGCGATGACGCCGGCTCAGGCCTACCTTGCTTACGTGACATGACGTGCGCGCCACGGCCTGTCTTTCTCGTGGGCCTCGTGTGTTATACCACGAAGGAACCGATGATCGTCTGGCTAGATTTAAGATAACATGCAATTTACCAACGAAGTGAGCAGCTTCGTCTATGTGGGAGCCTTGTGGCCAAACTACCAACTTTAGCACCCAGCCGAGATATGTCCAGTCGTGCGATCATTTGGTACTTCGTGGCGTTACACGAAATTTATATTTAAGCTTACGGTTATGGCCGAAGCACACGAATGTATTCAGATGTAAATCGAATGTCTTAAACATTACGCACATCACATTCACCTTGAAACTTGAATCCCCCCATGGAGCTGTAATTGAGTACAGGTTTCATATATTCATTGTTACCCATTTAATCGCCAATATTTTTACATAAGACGGGCTACCAAAGTGTGCAGTTCTTAGCTTTACATTTAGTAGTTTTGTGAAATAGCGACATCACATATTTACAGAATCTGAAGTAAATGATTTAAATCTTTCACATAACGTATAAGAAGTTCAAATATTCAAATTTCTGTAAGCCGTATGGGACTTAGCTGCGGGGTCATCAGTCCCTAAACTTACAAACTACTTATGAACTAACTTATACTAAAGACAACACAAATATTCATACCAGACGGATGATTCGACCTGCGACGTGAAAGGTCTGTAGGTTGATTCTTTGCCGTAAACTAATATATATATATATATATATATATATATATATATATATATATATATAACCTTTTCACTTTATAATACTTACAACTTCTAAATAAATGTGCTATTTGCCTTCAACCTGTGCACAATTTCAATGTTTCTGCTCTAAAACGACTTTCATTTTAGTAGGGATATGTTATAGAGGACTATAATTAGAAATGAAGCTACACTACACATCAAAACAGTGTGTCGACTGGACTTGAAACTTATACCCTTTCACTGATACTTTTGTTAACAAATGAGCTGCTTAGAAATCTCTCAATAAATACAACTTAATGTTCGCTTCTTTTCAAAGTTCACAAATTTTCTTTCGTTTGTAATAACTGTTAGTCACTCACAGCTGCGCAGTTTCATTATTAAACAACAACAATAAGGCAATGGTTTTGACAGAAGCATTTTTCTGTTTAGCCTTTAATTAGCAAAGACTGAAGTCTACCGAAAGTGGATGAATACCAATTTATTTTACATTTCTCCTTCGGAAGTCAACAGGAATTTCAATGTCCATAGTGATATAATGGTAAAGAAGCTCTTAACGATCAATTAGCGACAATAAATTTTATTAATTGGAGTACTGTTGCACACGGTGGGATCCTCAGCAGGTGGGAGGACATAGAAAAAGTTCAGAGAAGGACAATTCGTTTCGTATTATCGCGATACAGGAGAGAGAGAGAGTGTGTGTGTCACGAAAATGATGCTTGAGTTGGGGGTAGAAATCATTAAAAAAAGACGTTATTCCTTGCGGCGAGATCTATTTAAGGAATAGCTTTCAAGAACTTCATGTAGACATGATCAGAGAATAAAATGAGAGAAATAAGATGTAAAACTGAAGGATATAGGTGTTCATTTTGCAGTGCTACTCGAGAATGAAACTGTAGAGAAATAGTCCGAAGGCGCTTCGATGAAACCTCTGAACTCCAGAATAGCTATGCAGATGAAGATGAACAGCCAGGCATGAAATGACATACAAAATATTTCCAAGAAATAATTTTTTCACCGGAAAATATGCAGCAAAATTCAGTTGTATACCGTTTTCAGTTTTACATTGTGGCGTGTACTGTCTGCCGATAATGGGTGTTTCCGTGCTGGAAGTGAGGAGGAGAGAGAATTTTCGCCAGGCCTGGCGGCGGCGACGGCGCGGCGTAAGAAATGTGACTGGTTCGCAATATGTGCTCCCCTCGGCCCATTTCCGCGGCGCTATCGATTGCGAGGGGAGGGATCCACAGAATGGGTTCCGCGGCACTTGCTGCTCCCTTCGCGCTGCCTCCTTACAACAACTCTCCAGACCACGCCACGCCGCCCGCTCGCTACCCCTGCCACGTAGGCCCCACGCGACACTCCCGCGTCTAAGATGTTGCCGGTGCGGTAGGGGTAGCAAGTGGAATCTCGGAAACTGTGCGTACTCCTTCACACCGAAACAATGGTACCTGGTTCATCTGCTCGCATTCGTTGGTTGGTTGGTTTGATTTTGAAAAGGGACTAAACTCTCGCATTCGTCGTCGTCCGTATGAAATATTCTTAGTTTACGGAATGTATCTTCTCTCTACAGCGAAGCGCGAGGTGATTTCTGGCAGATTTAAGTTTAGGTAGCGGACAGAAGCTCGTACTAGCGATACGGGAGGCAAAAGGTGCCATGAATCTCAGTACGATACCAACTTTTAATTAATCAGGAAAAAAGCTGATGTTGCTTGACTGCGACGTTCAACCATCGGAGTTGATATCCTGGAAGATTAAAACTGTGTGTGGGACTCGAACCCAAGACCTATGTCTATCGAGCAACTGTTCTGCAGACATCTTTCCGAAAACATCGGTAAGACGACGTACTGATATAATTAAAGCTATGATGATGGTTCGCAAGTCACTTTCGGTTAGCTCGGTAGGTAAACGTCCTGGGTTCGAACCTCAGTCTGGCACACAGATTTCATCTGTCAGCTCAGAGTATTATTGGTCTTTCAAATTAATCTCTTGTGCTCTATATGTTTTTTACCATTCATCTATTAAGTACACAGACTGCCAAGGCTTCTAAAATCTAATTATCTTCACTCCATTACTCAAAAGCACTGTTCAGGCTGGAGGGGAAAAATAGTGGTTGGAAAGCAGCTGGAATTGTATTTGGCCATTAACCCTTTCTTCTGTTGGTCATCACAACGTTCTCAAACATTTTAATGATTTTTTTTCTTCCTTTCCCTCAAGTGTTGCTTCATCCTTCAAAAGCGCTCTTCATTTCGGATCCTCGAGACCATTTTGAACCTGTTCAATTATCTTACCTCCCTTGGAATCCATCAATCAATCTATCTATCGTTTATTACGATATGGCCTCCTCACTGTAGTTTCTTCATTTATTCACGAACTAACAACTCGGAAATGACTCCTTTTGCCGGACGCATTTGAGGATCTACTTCTTTACTGTGTTGTCATGCATTCGGATGAAATGTGCGAATAAGATCAGTCTCTTCCCTATTGCTACTATTGTTACGGAATACTGCCGAGCGGAGGAACCACGATCGATTGTTGGTACGGTCTGACGAGTTTCCGTGTGTGGAAGGCAGCTGTCCGAGTAGCAGAGCCACTAGATCTTCCGACCAGAACCGCTGGTCGATGGGTCACACGCTGTCGGTCAGTCCGGCATGGCCCATCTGAGACCAGAAGGCATTACTCAAGCTGAAATATTCATTACAGGATGTTCATGAAGTAGAAGTTGTAGAGGTGCTGCCTTAACGCTCACATTAACGCTTACTTTATTCGATTTTTCATTTGAATGCCTCCCATATTTTCTTCACCTGTGGAGAAATGTTCCTATAGAAACAGAATTTACTTCGATTTCTTTACGGATCTGCTACTGTAAAAGTTTTCGAAGTCGTCTTCAGAGCATCTCACGTGTCATGTCATGTTAAGACATTCTTCGACCTCAACTTCCAGAGGAGTCAATTTTTTACCCTTTGGGATACATGATCGGTCGATAAGAGCTCATCAAAACGTAATTACATTGCTGTAAGACGTTAGACAATGAAGACAAAATGGCAGATTTATTTGAGGCAAAGGTATCGTGTCCGTGTGGTGCCGGGTGTCCCAGGGTGACGCAGGACAGTGGAGGGGCGCGCCACGGTACGTATCCCCATCCCCATCCCCCGTCTTAGAAGCAACAAGCGGGCAGCCGAAGCCGCTAATGGGGGAACGCCGGTGTCGGAAATTGCTGCCTTCCGACACGCGACAGCCGCCCACCCTAGCATGCGCCAGATAAGCATCGCCACCCACCGGGCCAATACCGCGCCTGCGTGGTTAGACGCTGTCCGTGCCGCCGAGGGAGCCAGCGCATGCGATCACTGCCACCGTGCGAGTCCGTGTAGACACGCTATTTATTTAGGACGGCGGTGTCATTATGACCACATTACGCGGCGGCCACTCGAAAATGTAATCTATTTTTTAATTATTTAAGAAAAGCTCTGCAACCACGGATAGAAAGATGGAATGTCACCATCACTCTGGACAAACAAGATTACAGTAAAAAAAAAATAAAAAAAAATTGCTTACTATAATTCAATATGAAAGTGCAACTACTGAGCATTTTAGACTGACCATGCGACAATGATAAAAACTCAGTTTTTATCAGTCTCTTCTTTGGAAACTACTAATGTTTGCTTTTTAGGATGTAACTAAAAGGCAGACCAGGACACCTGTTTCGATCTTAGGTTCACATGTAGAAGTCGGAGGGACTAAAGAAAAATCGGAGGTAAGGAAGTACAGAATAAAAACAGAAGGTAATGTTATGAAATATCGAAAGAAGAGTGAGGCAGTCAGTGAAGTAAAGCATGTGACCTATCTTATGATGTGTCTGAACGCATTTGATAAATCGTTCGAGGAATAAGGAAAGGAAGGAAAGCACATGAAGTTAGCTCTTTTTGCATTTTGGCACAAGTTAAATATAGCGCACTGAAAAATAAACACATGCTAAGCACTCTCATACCTATAGAGAAAGTTAAGTATTCTGAATAACTTGTACTCCGAACGTTTCATTTTCTTTCGGCTTTTTTATTAACTTTCTCTTGTCGTGCAATTGCCTGGCAGCAAAACTGACCAGTACGTCCAGTTTATGTCGTACGTCTACTGCCGTATCTTACGAGCAGTTTCTTTGTTTCCGTAGTAGGTTTACTGACAGCCAATTACAAGTTGCGAAATGTTGAGAAATACTTGGTACATTATTAAGTGACGATTCGTGAGTAGTATATCATGTTATATTGACGATCAGTTTTCAGTAAACGTTTCATTTTCTTTCGGCTTCTTTATTTACTTTCTCTTGTCGTGGAATTGCCGGGCAGCAAAACTGACCTGTACGTCCAGTTTTATGTCGTACGTCTACTGCCGTATCTTACGAGCAGTTTCTTTGTTTCCGTAGTAGGTTTACTGACAGCCAATTACAGATTGCGAAATGTTGAGAAATACTTGGTACATTATCAAGTGTCGATTCTTGAGTAGTATATCAAGTGATATTGACGGTCAGGAAATGCCACGAGCGATAGAAAAATGAATGAAGAGGGTAGTAGAAGAGAGGGGGGGGGGCAGGAGACAGGGAAGGAAAGAGAGAGAAGGCCTCGGTGATATTATGCACTGCGTGTCGAGCCGGCATAGACAACTTTTAATTAATTATTTCGGGTAACGGCGTGCAAACAGAGCGCGCGCCCGTGCCAAGGTAACTCGCCATTAAAACACGTACAAGGGTAAATACGGAGCAGGCCGATAAATGTTTCAGGCGGAACTGCGGAGTAGGCAGGGAAGGGACGCAGCCACAAAGCGCGGCCGTCGCGGCGTCACGGAACACGACGCCCAGCTGCCGGCTGGGGCGGCCGCGCGACCGCGTCGTCAGGGGCCAAGGGGGGGGGGGGGTGACAGCTGCAACTGGAGCCTCCGTACGTGGCCGATCGAGCAGGGCTGCACCGTGCAGCGCAAGCACCCCTCTTTATCCCACTCTCCTTTTCCAATGTACGTTACCATTTTAATCTATATCTATAAATGTGAATGTCTGTTCGGTGTACGTTTATCACGTCTGAAACACAAGACATAAAGAGCTGAAAATTTGTACGGTTACTAATGTCTACCCGGGGAAGACTTTAGGCACGGTTTTATGGCGATTGGGTAGCTATTTAAATACATATATTAATGCGAATGTCTGTTCGGTGTACGCTTACCACGTCCGAACCACAAGACGCAGAGACTTGAATATTTGTACAGTTACTAATTTATACCCGAGGAAGATTTTAGACACGGTTTTATAGCGATCTGATAGATATTTAGTAATTTGAAGAATATAACGCGAAATGCGGAACAATAATTACTCTTTGAAAATTACATTTACTCTTTGAAAATGGTTTTTTTTACGATCCTTCGAAGAAGCAGGCTTACAGTACACTCGTTAGGCCAATACTTTAATGTTACTCATTAGTGTGGAATCAGTACCAGGTAAGGTTGATAGAGGAAGGAAAAAAAGAAGGAAGGACGTTTAGGATTTAGTGTCCCGTCGACAGCATGATCATTACAGGTGAAGCTCACGCTTAGATTGTTTGGGGGAGCCGGCGGCAGTGGCCGAGCGGTCTGCGGCGCGCCAGTCGCAGTCTGAACGGCCGCTACGGTCGGGGGTTCGAATCCTCCCTCGGGCATTGATATTTTTGTCGTCTTTAGTATATGGTAGTTCATAAGTAGTTTGTAAGTTTAGGGACTTATAACCCCGCAGTTAAGTTCTTTAAGCTTACCAAACATTTGAACATTTGATTTTTGTTTGGGGGAGGTCATCGGCTGTGCCCTTTCAAAGGAACCACCCAGACATTTCAGGGAAAACCTAAATCTGGATGGCCAGAGGTAGATTTGAACCACCTGCCATCCGAATGTGAGTCCAGTGTGTTACCTGTGGGCGAGACAGGAGAGACCGACAGAAGAATGTGAGTCGTAGTTAGAGGTTAAATTAGCAAGGGTAAGACCGTCAAGGAGATGTTCAGACGCTGGTCAGAGACGCGTTTCGCATCACGGTATGTGTTTCTGTCAAAGTTCGATCGTATGTTTCTCTAGGAGTGAACCAACCTAATTTCTTCCTCCTAAGAATGTGAAGCGAAAGGACAATGAGGATTAAAGTTGGGAGATCAGAACGCACAATGAGGACATTTGTAGTCTTTTTATCTCGCGAGCAATACGCGTCTGGAGCAGGAAAATTATGAAGTGACAGTGCTACAAAAATACCCTCTGCTACACACCTTGAGATGGACTGCGAAGTATAGAGTAAACGTAGAAGATCTAATCACCGTTTCCTGTTATGATTTGTGTATGATAAAATAAAATAAAAAATAATAACGACAGGTAATAATGAATCTGTTGAATGTCCTGGTAGTTAGGAGACGACGCCTACATCCTCAGTGATAACAAATTTTCCCGCAGACCTTCTATCCAAGTGCTGCTAGACTGCTGCTATTGTGTCACCTTGTGCCATCTCGTTGCAATCGTCCACGGAGAAAATAAAAACGTAACGCGACGCTGCGCTAGGGAGGGCAAGCAAGGCTGAGTCCCCCCCCCCCCCCTACCACCACCCTTTCGTGTCACTCCCGTCTGTTTCTCCCTCTCCCCTGATCCTGCGTGCCCCCTCCGTGAGCAGAAAAATCTCCCCCTCGTGATATTCGAATTAGCACCCCGTGCGCTCTCGCGACCAAAGATGCGCGACCGGGAATCAAGGAACGGGAGGCATTCAACACGTCCGCGGCGACGGTTTTGTGGCGTGTGCTGCGTAACACCTGACGCATGCCCACACACACACACACACACACACACACACACTAATTCACGGTGAGTGCGCCGGGGGTCTGTGACTGTAGCACTGGTGCCCTTTCCCTTTCGTTTTTTTTCTTTTTTTTTTTTTTTTTTTTTTTTTAATTCGACATTAAACTGTTACGAGGAAGTCATTTCCCTTAAGAGAAGGCGCACGGCCATTATGAGCTTGGTCGGGTTTCTTCCCCAGTTTAGATACACGCGCTTGCGGTCCTTTTCCTCCTCCTGTTTTGTCTTTCTCGCTTCAAAAAAAGAAAAGAAAAAAAAATTCAGAACGAGAGGCCGCAGAGGTAAAGGGTTGCGGAGGTGAGCAACAATTTGAACCGGAGGAGGGAGCCGGCACACACGCGGACTCCTCACCTCATATGCTCGCCGTACGAACGCCGCACCTTGAAATAATGAATAGTAATTAGGATAGGTTAAGAATAGCAATTACGCACGCACGGAGAGGGAGGGACGGGGGAGGGGGGGGGGGAAGCAAAGGCAAGACGGAGACGGAGAAAAACGCCCAGCGCGCGCGCGTGCGCGCCGGGGGAGAGCGACAAAGATAAAGAGAGCGTGAACGTCAAGGGACAGAACCGGAAAAAAGAGGCATGTTCACTAATTAGAGCCAAGACCGTAATTAAGTAATTTTTAATTAAGTGACTCCTGACTTGGTAATTCTACTGTGTGGCGGGAGACAGAGAAACAGGCGGCGGGCGGCGCGGGAGGGGGCACTTGCGGCCGCGAGGGAGCGGAGGGGTGGGTCCGGAGGGGGGGGAGGCAGGGGGAGGGGGAGGGGGTAAGCGCGGCCACGGGGGAGGGGGAGGCCCCACGGATCAATCCGCTCACTCACGTCCTGTTTATGTCGAGTTTTTTCGCAGTTATTTTTATTTCGCGAGCAGCAAGTAGCAGGAGGCGCTGCCCCCGCTGCTCCTTCCCTGGGGGCCGTTTTTTAACGATCCGGCCGCCCAGCCTCCGCAGATAAGTAGTGCGTATGTGCCGGGCCTGACGCCTAGCGCGTAGGGCACGCGACGGCTTTCGTCCGAGCTGTCGCTGCCTGCTCGGGTCGCACGTGCGCCCTCACTGGGGCGACCGGATCCGGTTCTGAGGCCACAGGCGTCCGCAGCGTCGCAGCTGCCCTTTCTAGTA
This sequence comes from Locusta migratoria, assembly GCA_026315105.1. Lineage (NCBI taxonomy): Eukaryota > Metazoa > Arthropoda > Insecta > Orthoptera > Acrididae > Locusta > Locusta migratoria. The sequence continues at coordinate 283,373,737 of CM048744.1, forward strand.
CAGACAATCTTCTATTTCTTTGCCGCGGCAGGAAAGCCGTGCGCACTAAGGCGCCCAGCTGCGGTGCGCGCGGCCGTTCGCCGACGGGGGTTCGAGTCCTCCCTCGGGCATGGTGTTTGTGTTGTCCTTAGTAAGTAGTTGTAAGCCTAGGGGGTGATGACCAACGTAGTTATGTCCCTTAGATGTAAAGACATTTGAACATTTTCCATTTGTGTGTGGTCAGTCGTTTTCTTTCAGTCATCCACTTCTCAACATGGAATATGTAAGTCTCTGTGACCATATATATTGGTGAAAATGAAATACATCGCAACTTGCGATCGGTTATGGCTTCACCGTACAAGGTTTACATCGAATACCAAACCACAGCGAATGAACATTTGTGCCTGGCCGGGATTCGAACCCGGAATCTCCTGCTTACTAGGCAGACGCGTTGACCACTTCGTCACCGAGGACACAGTGATCAGTCAGACTGCAGAGGACTCATCCCTGCACGTCTCCAACCACACACAAATTTCCATTCGCCACGCTGTCTCTTTCCTATACCACAGCCTGTTTGTTCTGTAAAGCTCGCAGCCACAATACTGTATTCCTGCATCAGGGAGAACAGACAATGAAGTATTGTCGTCAGGAGCCCATCCTCGGCTTGTAAACAATATTTTTGACGAGTTACAGTGTCCAATGAATGAAATTTATTGCATTCATTGAACACTGAAACTCGTCAAAAATATATAATTATATATTTTGGTAGACCAGGCATGGCATTGCTTTTATGACACCAAGCCGAAGCGGAGTGGCCTAGCGCATTGAGGTGCTATGCTCCGATGTGCGAGCCCATTCACTGTCGGAGGTTCGAATCCTCCCTCGGGCATGGATGTTTGTGTTGTCTTTAGTTTAAGATAGTTTATAAGTAGTTTGTAAGATTAGAGACTGATGACCCCGCAATCAAATCCCTTAGGCTTAACAACGGCGCAGTGAAAATTACTGGGGAAAAAATCTGGAAACTGGCAAGCAATATGGAGAAACGAATTCATTGATGGACGGATGGGTTTTTGAGGACGTGGAGGTCGAACTCCCAAGGTCAATAATCACCGGTGGGGAGAAGTAGAACTGAATATAGGAAAGGAGAGGAAGGGAAACGAAATGCAGTCCAGGAAATAAAGGAGGAAGAAAGACTGCATTAGTCCGACGGGGAGCGACCACGCATTAAGTAGCATGATGGCGATTCAGACCCGTGGTCATTGTCCCGTGAATACTGGCAAGTGTTTCGATCTGAGATGTAGAGAGTTTTGCAGAAACCGGATAAACGTACTTGGGTCGGAAGAGGCCCCTGGGTAGACGTGAAGCAGGCAGGCCGCGGAGGAGTAGCCGAGCGGTCTACATCGTCTCTCCGCGGAGCGCACGGTTGCTCGCCGTGGAGGTTCGAGTCCTCCCTGCGGCATGGGTGTGTGTGTTGTCCGTCGGTTAGTTTACCTTAGTTTAAGTAGTTTGTAAGCTACGGACTGATGACCACGCAGTTTGGTCTGATAGATTTACAGACAGAATCAGGCAGCAGTCGGACGGAGAAGTGTCGGCGGCGGCGCCTGACGCGACACGACCTCGGCAGGAGGGGACGTTCCGCACACGACACGGCAGCGGAAACATTAAATAACGCCAAGTGATCAGCGCGCCGGCTAGCCGGACGGCTTAATCGATGGGGAACATGGGGGAGGGGGAGGGGGCTTCAGTGGAGAGACGAGGCAAAGTGTGGCGCGGATACGGCGCAGACGGCGGCCGCGGCGGCCGCAACGCGACACCGCCGGCGCGTCTTAATCGAGTTAGCGTTTATTAAGTAGTCCATTACATTAGCGCGGCGCAGTTTGTAAAGCATCCATCACGGGTCGGCGCAGCCAGCTGGCCAGCGCGGCCCCGCCCCGCGCGTCCGCCGCCCACCGCAGGAACGCCCAGCGGCCCGGTTTCGCTGGCGCCTGCACTACTGCCGCCAGTCGCCAGTCGCCCTCATTTGCGGGGCGGAAGATCGCACCTCGCTGCTTCCGGCCGTCGCCCCTTGCTTAATGACACACATATGAGAGGTTTGAGGTGTCGGGTATTCTGCCGGATATCAGCGTCCTTTTTGCACGGTATTTCGATAACGTTACTCGTCACTTTCATCAGGAGCTGCCTGGCACATATGAGGTATATATACATGTGAGTGGTGTCTCTCTCTCTGTTTGTCGTATATGTCCGAAACAATTAACTCAACACAAAAACACCAATGTTTACAATAAATAAATAATAAAAATAATTATTCTTACGGGGGACTGAGTACTAAACATTTACGATACGAACACAAGTCTGCAATTGTCATCCAACAACGTCGTCACCACGTCTTCACCGCCAACACTGTCAATACAAACCTCTTCTATTGGAAGCTCCTTACTTTCCATATTCTTGTCAAATTCGTTGCCGCGACGATGCGGATCAAGTTCGATTCGGGCATGGATGTTTGTGTTGTCTTTCGCAGAAGATAGTCAATAATAAGTTTGTAAGTATTTGGACAGAAGACCCCGCATGTAAGTCCCATAAGCTTTACAAACATTTGAACATTTGAATTCGTTGGTATGGACCAAAATAAGAGAAATGGGCATTAAAAGTGGGGTCTAAAATGCATAGCTCAAGAGTTAAAGAGTACTTCAGTACTGTGCAAGACATCACTTGTGCTGATCAAGTGCTCATAGCTTTCATATTACACATTTTAGAACCCACATTCACGCCATAATTTTACCTATTTTGCTCAGTATTACGTCCTTCCAAAATTTGCAAAGCAAATAGATTTCAGTACATGACATTCGTTTGACGGTATCGAAGATCAAAAAGTAGTCTTAGCGTTGTCGTCAAAAAATTCAGAACTTATATATAATCCATTTAGTGTAGATTCACACCATGCACCTTGCTGGCAATCTTACGGTGAATAGCGTTTACTGATTAGAAAAATGTATTGCAAGGATGTCTTTTACACGAATCTCGATGCTGCCTTCAGCACCACGATGATTAGATTAGATATAGGTCCTGCACCCGCAATTATGCTTTTGGCTGCTATTACACTCCATCCCCGAAACCCTTCAATACGCATTACCGGTACTCTAACCTGACAGCGTAACATCTCTAAGATAACTCGAACATGGCTTTATAGTTACTTATCAACAGGCCAACACACACCTTCAGCAATTAATGTTGTAAATCCTTTATTACTAGTTTTGGTAACTCATTGTTACCACCTTCAGACCCCTGTTTACTTGAGTACTATCACATAACCAGGGTCCATATATATCTCGTAAGTAGACGCATATTTAATACCTACAAAAGTTAAACAATTATAGGTCTATATACGAGATCCACATGGAGCTTGATTATGTCATAGTAGTCAACTAAACAAGGGTCTCAAGATGGTAACAATGAATTACCGAAACTAGTAATAAAAGATTGACAACATTAACAGCTGAAGGGTTTTGTTTCGTTCATAAGTCTCACCTACTACAGCACTTCAGCTTTGGGTTTATCTGAAAACATCATGGACTGCTGTACCCCAACAACACATTGAATGCTTCAATGTCGAGTCGTAAAATGGCGTTTACAACCGCAAATGGCTGCAACACTGGCTACTAATGTTTCCCATATTCATTCGGTCTGTGTTCTCAGTCACGTGATTTTGTAGAACGTGTTACCTAGAAATATGAATTTGGCTGTCGTATCTCCTATGTTGCATTTGAGATGGTCAGCAGTGTAGGAGGTCATAAAAATGTGACCAGACTATTTGTCACAATACAATTCCCTGTTTACGGTCTCGCTAGTAACGCGAGACCACGCGACGCTAACGAGACATATGTCTTTTCGGTGGAAGTACAGTGGCAGACCGGGAGACGGTGAGCGGCCCTAAAGGAGCGCCTTGTGACACTCGACCCCGCGCGGTATCGCGTTTCCCCTGCCGTCCGCGGCGGGGCCCGAAACGCGCGCCCGGAGGCGCCTGTCGGCCTCGTGTTAATCACTTTCATTACGCTAATGAAGCAAGTGTCCGCGCGTGGCGTGCGCGCCGACAACGCCCCGCCGCGTCCAGGGGAAACGCACGCGGCGTCTTCGGGCCCGGCGACGCTTCCGCCGCCGTCTAGTGGGTGAGGTCACGCGACGCCCAGGCCGGCAAGGCCGCAGTCGCCGTGGGCGGCGGCCCGGTCTGTCCGATGGCCGACTCTAGGGACTTAGCTGGAAGCACCGCGGATCACGCTGTTCGTCTAAAGACCGTTTTACACGAACGACGTTCTTGGAAACCTTAAATACGCCATGTGCCGCCCACGGTACAACTCCAAGCGTGCGTCTTTCGTGCCCACGTCGAGATCAGTACCAACCCCTATCGCGAGTGCATCTAGTACGTCACTGATCTACAACATTGGTACAGTCCGTCCTTAGCAGCTTGTTTTGTTGTATGAACCACTTCGTCGTGAGTGGTACAGGACAGACCAACCCCTATCGTGAGTGCATCTAGTACATCAATGATCTACACCATTGGTACAGCCCGTCTTTAGCAGCTTGTTTTGTTGTATGAACCCATTCGTCGTGAGAGGTACAAAAATGTGCAAATGTTTGTATAGCTTACGGGACTTAACTACGGGGTCATCAGTCCCTAAACTTACAAACTACTTAGGAACTACCTCATACTAAGGACGGCACAAATATCCATGCCCGAGTGGGGATTCGAACCCCCGACCGTAGTGGCCGTGCAGACCGTGACTGGAGCGCCTCAGTCCCCTAAGCCACCGCGGCCGGCCGTGAGTGGTACAGGACCGACCAAACCCTATCGTGAGTGCACCTAGTACGTCAATGATCTACACGATTGGTACAGTCCGTCTTTAGCAGCTTGTTTCGTTGTATGAACCAATTCGTCGTGAGTGGTACAGGGCAGCGGTGGGCCACTCTGTAATCGGTAATCCTGATGTGCTGTCGAGTGAAACCCTTGAAGCTCCAGATCATGTATACCTTTCCTGTCTTCAACTCTGGATCGCCGTTCACCCAGAGCCAGAATGTCCATAAGCTTTACAAACATTTGAACAACATTCCGTGTGCGAGTCCAGTATGTTAAACTGCGCCACTTCACTTGCTGAAACATTCGCAACCGCGGAACAGGATGCAGGATTCAGCTCGACTAGCAATGAGGGGAACATACTTATCGCTGTTCCATAGTGAAGTCGTAACTGAGGCTGACGCTGTTGCTTATTACAGGGAGAAGTGTGTAAGAAATTAAGGTGGTGTCGTTATTTTGGTTACTACCTGGTTTTAAATATTAGGCAGCAGGTTATAAAAATGTGCAATAAATAAAAAAAATTGGTTACGTGAGTTCACCCACTGAATGTCCGTCTTCTTCCAGGCATGTGACGGATATTACTGGTAGCGAGTTATGTGTATTAGCGAAGATTTGTAAGTTGTGCTTAGAGAAATACGTGACCACTGGAGTAATTAGCAGACACAGTGGCAGGTTAGTGGTACACTGACCTCATCGTGCGTGCCGCAGTTGCCACGCATTGCGTGGGCGTGGCCCGGCGTGGGTGGCGTGCGTACGGCGGCAGCACAATGCGTGCCAGGCACCGCTCTCGCCTCGCCCCCCTTCCCCCTCTCCTTCGCGAAAACAGCTCGCTTCGTCTTGCAGAACTGCCGGCTCAGCAGAACCACCTGCGTTCGCCAACCGGCGTCAACTGTCTGCAGCACTCCTTATCTCATTAAGCCCAACTGGCATCAAAGTACATCAGTATCGCAAAAATGTCGCACCCAGAGTATTAATTTTTAAACATCGAGATATTACATTCAAGTCGTCATTTCATTCTGGTAATCGAAATTAAGGTGAAAGTTTCGATCTTCACTCACTTCTCAAGAAATTAATGGCAGAGACTTTAAGTGTAAAAACGAGACGACCGACTTCAGCATTTTGAGACATTATGTTGTTGGCTAAGGATATTGGCGACTGAATATCCGCTGTGGGGTTGATGTCCATACAACAAAATATATTTCATGTGAATATCTTCACATTCATTGATAAATTATAATACACTGAGAAAAGTCAGGCCTTTCCTCTTCCAGAAGTATCAATTATAATGCCGTCCTATTTTTGCAATTACGCCTCCTCAGATTAATCAACACACTTAGACCAAGTACAACAACATATTTTCATGAACGATATGATGAAGTGTGTGATATGTCTGATTATTATGACGATAGTTATGATTGCCTAAAACATCTTACGACTTGAAGATGGTTTGTTATTGTTTAGAAATTGGTTGTCACATAAATAAAATTGCGTTCTCGGCTTTGAGGATGGTATAACAAATCACAGATCTCGTCTATAATCGTTGACAGTGACAACATGACAACTGTTTTACATTTACACAATATCTCTGACTTGTACAGACCCCCGGATTGTCGACCTTCCTTTTCTGATTAATTCCAATATTTGACTGATAAATAAGTGTGCTAACAAACTTCCTGGGCGATTAAAACCGTGCTCCGGAACGGGATTCGAACCCGGGACTTTTGCTTTTCGCAGGATGTACGCTACCGACCGAGCTAACCTGACAAGACTTTCAGCATTTCCTCGCAGACTTTACTTCCCTGCAGAACTTCGGTTCCTTCCTTCCAAAATTCGCAGTTCTTCTGCGAACCTTACAGGCCTAGCACTCCTGGAAGAAATGGTATTGCGGAGACATGGATTAGCCACAGGCTATGGGCTGTTTCTAGAGTGATATTTTCACTCCGCAGCGCTGATATTAAACTTTGTTGGCAATTTACCACCGTGGACCGCATCAGGATTCGAACCCGGGAGCTTTGACATCTGTGGGCAGGTGGAAGTAAGCCGCGGTGGAGTAGCCGAGCGGTCTAAAGCATCTCGCTGGGTATGTGTGTTTGTCCGTAGGTTTAAGTAGTTTGTAAGCTACGGACTGATGACCACGCAGTTTGGTCCGATAGATTTACAAACATTTGAACATATTTTTGTGGAAGTAAGACTGTCAGAATGGGGGCTGTGGAGACATACTAGGTAGCTCAGTTGGAGCGTTGCCCTAGAAACGCAAAGGTCCCGTGTTCGAATGGAGAACCGAGTCGACCATTTTCAGTCAGGAATTTTCATATCAGCGCGCACTTCGCTGCAGAATGAAAATACGATTCTTTGAACCCAACTGTCTGATTTGTTCGGAATATCTGTGAGATACACGGAAGTGCACAGACAGAACCATTACCACTGATTGCCGAGCTTTCTTTTCCGATGACGTTGCAAAATTTTGCAGATGAGGAAGTGTGATACTGTAAAGCGTAGTAAGCAGGAGGAAACGGTTCAGCTCGGCAGCAATAACGACGTAACGTAACGCCGAGCAGCCCACCATTTGTCGTGACAGGTCGGCTGGGTAAAACATCCTCCGACTGCCGCTTACGCAGACAAAAGCGCTCTCGCAGGTGGCAGCAGGTGAGGAGGAACCCCCCTACCGGCGGGCGCGGACGCCGAGGAGCGAGCTGGCGTCGTCCCAGGATGACGACACCCCCACAAAGGACACGGCGCGCCAAGGCGCTAATTTTTGAAAGTGCCTTACGCATTTAATTCCGGTCCCGTGCGCGCGGATAGCGCACCGTCTGAAAGCCGCGCCCGAGACGAGCCGAGACGGAACGCGACGAGACGGGCGGGACGCCGCAGCCGCCGTCGGCCCGAATAAAAAGCGGAGCAGCAGCGGCATCAGCGAGCAGCTCCCAGCCGCGTGCTAATTGGCTCTCTCCAGAGCCGCCTTGCTCGTGCGCTGCCATTATCGCGACACAAGAGGGTGAGGGGGCGTGCGATGCCGGTTGATAATGAAGCACCCCCCGTTTTGTCGGTGTGCTATCATCTGCGGCGAATTGCGGTTGTATCAGTTCTATAGCCTTTTCACTTTGGAATGCCGTGGAGCGAGCTCTCCGCCTGTCGCTCGCGCACGCCAAGGGCGAGGATTCTGCGAGAGGACAGGCACGGAGAGAGAGAGAGAGAGAGATAGAAATAGAGGGAGAGGAATGGCGGAGCGCGGCCGTTGCCGGGAAACGAGTGCATCCGAGTGTCGCCGCACGCCCGGATGGCCGATACGGGGCATTAGCCGGGGACCGGCTTCCTCGCAAGGAGCGGCCACAGCTAATTACGTCGCAGAGGTGGCGCTTTCGCCCGCGGACGCCGCCGGCGCCAACCGCAGATGCGCGATCCCGCCGACCTCGGCGGCTCCGTAGCCGCGATGCACTCTGAATAGCGCTGCCGCCGACAGTGGCACGACAGCGCGCCGATGGCCCTCGACAGTGATGGAGCACCAATCGCACCTGTCCCGCCGTCATACGGAGCTCGTTTCAACAAACTCTTCCCTCCCCGTCCCCTACCGTGCGAGACTCAGATGAATTCGAGTGTTTCCCCCGTGTTGCTCTCTTCCAATCGATCTCTCGAATGCCCCGTTGCCTGTTTCGAGATATCTATTTTTTGTGGGCCTCCCTGAAATTTTTCCCTGTTTGCACCTGTCCCGTCGTCATACGGAGCTCGTTTCAACTAACTCTTCCCTCCCCGTCCCCTACCGAGCGAGACTCAGATGAATTCGAGTGTTTCCCCCGTGTTGCTCTCTTCCAATCGATCTCTCGAATGCCCCGTTGCCTGTTTCGAGATGTCTATTTTTTTGTGGGCCTCCCTGAAATTTTTTCCCTGTGGCGTTTGCTGTACAGCCTTACTGCCAATAGCATTAATTCGTCGAGTACGCGGTTTTCACTAACGGTCGTTTGCAAACTCCCGCTACTTGTAGACGGGATGAGTACATGGTACTTTATAAGGAACCACAAATCGCACCTGTCCCCTGATCATAAGTAGTTTGTTTCACCCTTTCAGTCCTGAATTATTTTAACAATGGACTTTTTCATGTCCATAAGACCCTATCTATTATGTATTTGAGCAAAATTTAAACTTTTATTCTCGGTTCCAAAAATAAAAAATGCCAAATAAATTGGACACTGGGTCTGGAAGGCAGTTCATAAAAAATGTTCAAATGTCTGTAAATCTATCGGGCCAAACTGCGTGGTCATCAGTCGGTAGCTTACAAACTACTTAAACCTAGGTAAACTAACCTACAGAAAACACACACACACATGCCCCAGGAAGGACTCGAATCTCCCGACGAGCAGCCGCGTGCTCCGTAGCGAGACGCTTTAGACAGCTCGGCTACTCCACCGCGGCTAGTCGATTACTATATGTATATAAACATCTTTGGAAGAGCTGTAGTTAATTACGTAAAATATAAAAGTTTTCTTTAAAGTTTCAGTGTAAAAAGCTGCATAAAACCTGACAGCTAAAAACCGTATCCAACAACTAAATACATGTTGTGGAACACCGACGTAACACAATTAAAGTAATTACGCTACAAGTCGGAGGGTGTGACACAGCACCCGCTCACCAATTTCCGGATCGTACTCGTAGCAGGAGCCTAATTAATTTTTGTGAAAGCCGGGGCGTAGACAACAAGTGAACCCTTCTTCTACAACGCGGAGCAGCCTCCGGTTGCAAGTAGTGCTTCGCAGGGTGGGGACAAGGGAGCGCCACAATGGTGGGCCACCCCCGACCACCAAGACTCGCGGGCCACTTTTCTTTCTCCGCTGCGCGGGCTTGCGGTCCCCGGCGTCTCGGTGGCGGCGGGTCCGCCGGAGGTACTCGGTGGCTCGGTGGCCAACCTCTCTGTTTGGGACGGTGCGGGAACGTCCGCCTCTCTCGCTATCACACACAAACACACCCACACACACAGGCGCGGGCCTTGTCTCTGCTGCGAGGCAGAGAAGGAGCAACACGCCCTGCCCGGGACCAATCTTACAAATTACTCGGCTCCTGCTGCCGGTTGCGGAAGGAGTAATAGCCCGCGCTGCGCCATTGAGAGGACAGAGCGGGTGCCGCGCGACTGCCTCCTAATTGCGCTGAAGGCCAATATTTGTGCCGCGCCGCCTCCGCCGCCCCCGCCGCCGCCCCCGCCGCCCCCGCCGGCACGCCGGTGTTTCCGCCCGCGCGGCGCCGATTCTTCGCGCGCTAATGCCGCGAGGCGCGGGCGCGACATGTGACGCACACAACGGCCGCATTGTTGACATCTTGTACTTGGCCGGCTCAATGGACAATTGTGCGCGCGAGGGCGGAGGCGGAGGCGGGCGCTGAACGCCAAAATGCGCCGTCCCGTCGCGTCGCGTTGGCGTTGGCGTTGGCGTTCCGCTCGCTCGCGGCGCACGGGAGACTCATTTCCTAACTAGCCCCGGCGAGGCCTTAAAACGGCTCCTCTCTCCCCGCCCCGTGTTTAACACGTGGGGGCCGGGCCCGCGCTGCGCGTATTGCTTGCTGCTTCCCCATTCACGCCGCGGCCGTTGTCTTCTATTGATCTGCCTAGCGCCTCTCTTTTTCGATGCCAGCCAACCACCTACGCCCCGCATCCGGCCTCGCACTCCCTACATCATTTCTCCACGCTTTCTCTCTCTCTCTTTTATTTTTTCTTTCCTTTCCCTCCCTCCCTCTCTCTCTCTCTCTCTCTCTCTCTCTCTCTCTCTTTCCGCCCGCCTTCCCATTCGTCGCTTAGACGACCGGTAAACTCACACGGTAACTTGGCACCGTGCAAAGTGCTACTTATAATCGCGGAGAAGCCATTCTCCGGAGGAACATAATGTCCCTACCCCGCCCTATTTCCCCCGTGCTGCGCTAGGGTGGTGTCTCTCTCTTTTGTTCATTCTGCCACGTCCTCGGTTGCAAAGGAACTAGCCAGAAAAGAAAAAAAAAATACACTCCCCACACACAAACTCTGTAGCCCGGAAATTTCTCGAACCTCGTCTGGATTCATACTAAGATCACTATGTGAATTCTAATTGTCATTTATTCACTTAGCCATTTATTTTACTTCGAAAGCAAGGTCCGTGGAGATAAGCCTACCTTAGATCTGAGTACGGGTGTCCAACTCGTGTTAATAATGTCGAAAGGTAAGGGGTCAAGCAAAGTTTCTTACACAATAACACACTCAGATTTAGGTTTTCCGTCTCTCTCTCTCTCTCTCTCTCTCTCTCTCTCTCTCTCTCTCTCCCTGGCCATGTTCGCGGACATGCAAGGTCGGCCTTGTTAAGTTCGGATTTGGCGTGTGTTAATATTTACGGGATGGCCAGAGGTTCTTCCTGCCGCCAACCCAGTTCCCCCACCCTCGGGAAGAAATATGTACCAAATGTTCAATGTTTGTATATCTAAGGGGCTTAACTACGTTGGTCATCAGTACCCAGGCTTACAAACTACTTAAACTAACTCAAAGTAACTTATGCTAAGGATAACACAAACACCCATGACCGAAGGAAGACTCGAACCTCCGACGGCAAGCGGCCTCGCGCTTAGCAGCGAGACGCCTTAGACCGCTGGGCTACTCCACCGCCTCGGAAATGTCTACCCCAAACATCTGTGTATAAGGAACTGCGAATCAAAGTTACAACGCTAGCAGAGACGTTTAGAAATTAGAGCTGTCTGGGCATTTTTAGTTCAAACCGAATAACAGTGAATCTTTTTAAAATATCGCGTCAAATGGTTCTAGTCACCCTAGCTATCGGTTAATATTAATCACAATCTGAATTACTTCAAACTGTTAAGTAATTCTCTGAACTATTTATATCCGGCTTTATAACTACCGTTAGTTTCACTGACATAACACTTTGAAACTATAAAAAAAAAAAAAAAAAAAAAAAAATATTCAAATGTTTGTATAGCTTATGGGACTTAACTACATGGTCATCAGTCCCTAAACTTACAAACTACTTATGAACTAGCTAACACTAAGGACGGCACAAATATCCATACCCGAGGGGGGATTCGAACCCCCGACCGTAGTGGCCGTGCAGACTGTGACTGGAGCGCCTCGGTCCCCTCGGCCACCGCGGCCGGCTGAAACTATCACAGAATAGGTCCAACTAGACATTAACATAGAGTACACACCTGACTTCATGTGCTTGGACACTAATCATTAAGATTTATGAAATTAATAAAGTCTTCTCTACAGTTTCCATACTTTTATCAAAGTCTATCTATGCAATGAAAGTAACATTTTATTCTTGGAACATTTGTGTAATATTTTTCAGAAAACGACTGAGCAGTTGATACATGTCTTTTAATTGCCCATTTAATGTCATTAAATCGTTTTATTATTCTGTGTAAATTGTGCTGTATAAACATCCGAGTAATGTGGTCCGTTTTTTTCTGTGTTGCAGGGAGTTCTACTACATCCAAATGGAGAAGTACGCGAGACAAGCGGTCAGCGAAGGAATCAAGAACGCGGATGACCTTCACGTGGGAGCAGACTCGGAGATCTACCGGGTGCTCAACCTGCACTACAACAGGAACAACCACATAGAGGTATGGGGACCACAGGTGCGGGATTCTTCAGTTAACTTTCCTAACGTCTGCTTGACCGCTTGCACGATCTCACACGCCTTTCTGCCCTTCGCCTTTTATTTGTACGTAGCCAAAGAAAATACGAGCTACCAGCTCAAAAGACCCGTGCATGAAAACATTAGTCTCCCGCTTAGTTTTTGCCACTGAACTCACGCTGATAAATGGTTCGCCCAAACTGAGTTCAAGAACTCGTATCTGGCCTGTGGCAAATGATTGACAGGTACATGAAACACTATATTTGGACCAGGGTTGGCCACTGCTCCTTATGTGTTTCGTAGATCAATTTCACTTCTCGTGCTGTAAAGCATTTCTGTTGTACCCAGCACACAACAGTGCTGTGCTTCTTACACGCAGGTTTTTCATTTGAAGAAATCTTGCTTTGATTATGATAGTGTAGTATTACAACTTTTCAAACTGTAATCTGTAAATGAAAATTGTCTTTCAAATTTTTGACACATTATGAACATTCTACAGAGAGACACACGCATAAGATTTCTCCTACGAACAAACACTATAAAATTTCCTTGAAGATATTAAATTATGAACTTGCTCAATTCTCTTCCAATTTCGTAACTGCTAGTGGCACAACATTCTTGCAAAACCTGAAGTGCTATACCCCTTCTTTCTATATGAAGTACTTTTGCTTCATGTGGTGACTAGCACGTTACATAGCATGACTTTTAAATTTTATTGCAAAAATAAAGATGCAACAATCGCTGTGCACTTAATAGCTATAGAAAATTAAATTTCAGCAGTCACTATCAATAAATAGTATCTTTAGGCATGCTTTGTTATGTAGTGTGTATTGCAATTTAATTTTCCTAAAAAATAAAGATACTATATTTTCTTGATTGTGAAAGAAATAATTAAAGATCATCCGCCAGTTCTCATTACATAACAGATAAGCCATTAGGTTGCTCTGAGGCACGTCATCCAGAATGTAACCACACTGTCTCGATAAATCATTATAAAGACATTTTATTTTACAAACGACAATAGTTCTTATTAATTGTATTAAAGCATACAGTCAACTCTGAGTCATCTAGAATAAGTATTGAAAGATGCTTTTATCGAGACATCTTGTCAGATGTGAAGGAAAGTGCTGTGCTAAAAACACGTCCAATCCGCTAACAGCACCTTAACTATCATTTTCAAAATTAAAACTTTCACTAGTATACTTTGCATATAATTATTCGATCCTTGAATGTCAGAAGCCCATGTACCATAGCTTTTCGAGCTCATTTCCACAATGACTGTTCCGTCAGCATGGAGCTCAAAAACGTTCAAACGTTTGTATAGTCTATGGGACTTAACTACGGGGTCATCAGTCCCTAAACTTAGTTCTTTTGAACTAGCTAATACTAAGGACGACACAAATATCCATGCCCGAGGGGGGATTCGAAACCCCGACCGTAGTGACTTATTCCCAATTGGGATTCCCGTTTGCCCCACTATCAACTTGTCTGCTAATTGGCCGAATAGATTCGCGATTCCTCATGAATTGGATCTGAAACAGCCCGCTCCTGTCCTTGGAGTGGAGAATGAAAGCACGACTCCTGACGACGACTATGGAGGGTATAGTCGAAAGCTTGGAAACTTACCTAAATTTGACGCGTCACAACTGAGGACACTTTATGCAAGGACTCTGTACCCAACACTGTAATATATCACAGCCTTTCCCAGCACAGTAGAAGTTACTGATTCTGGATGATCGTACCTCAGACATTTTATTGCTGTTTTTTCTCAGCTTTGCAGTAGTTACTTCCACTTGCCAATGGCCGCACCGCCTAATAGCGTACCCCTCTCCTTCTTCCGCAGGTCCCCTCGAACTTCCGGTTCGTGGTCGAGCAGACGCTGCGTGAGTTCTTCAAGGCCATCCAGGGCGGCAAGGACACGGAGCAGTCGTGGAAGAAGTCCATCTACAAGATCATCTCGAGGCTCGACGACCCCGTGCCCGAGTACTTCAAGTCGCCCAACTTCCTCGAGCAACTGGAGTAAAGCGCCGTCCGGTCACGGAAGGACCGAGGACTTGCCCAGTTGGCGCCCTGGACGGGCGCCATCTCGATGACCGCCAACGCCCTCCGCTCCTGCGGCCGCCGGAGGTCTCCCCGCCCAGCCTCCGCGCGGGGGGACGGGGTTCGAGTCCTGAGCGCGGTTCGCCGTCGGCTGCAGGGCCGACTCCGCCGGTGTCGCAGGGGTCCACGGGACGCCTCCCGATGGTGCCGACGCATCCAGGGACCGCGCACCACGCCTGTGTACATAAGGAAGACCACCGAGGCGATCGTCCGCCGCTGCGTGTGTTGCCACCGTGTAAAGCAATTATTGTGGTACTCTCTCCCTTCCCCTTTCGTGTATGTACAAAGAAAAAAACAAGAAAAGATAATACAGACAGAAACGATCGAGGGGAAGTAGAGAAACACACTGGCGGGGGACAAACTCGCCAAGAAGTCATTTGTGGTACCGATACGACCAAAGATAACAAAGATCCTTTATAGATTTAAAAAAAGTAAAATTTTGAAAAATGAGTTTGTTAATTTGTGCTAGTCGTTGAGTGATGTGTTTTTTGAAACGAGTCGTTGAACACTATGTGCGAAACGCTTGAATAGTTGTTTTTTACCTTCCTCTCTCATGGACTCTTGGAAGTTGCTATTGTTATATAAGTTGTAATTATTATTATTACAATATTGTTTGTGAACCCCACTGCGGGAGGGATTGCCCACGAGCGCAGCACGAAAGCACGAACTGTTTAGCCGTAGTGACGTCACCTGATCTCACACGCCCGCTGCTTCCCGCAAAACAAAAGAGGGCAATCCGTCACTCTGACACGTGAGCTGCACGTGGTTAAACTTCCTAGTCAAAAAAACCCAAGTTGTTTGTCTTAGGTTAATGCAATGTTTATATCATGTGGTGCAGTGGAAGGATTAAAAAGTAACATATTCAGATCTTTTTGCCTTCTCATGTTAAAAAAATAATACGACGGTGTAACTGATTTTGTGATATATACGCGATTGAATTTTGCATTGAAAAATTTTTATAACTGCTTTTAAGTAAGAAGTTAAAAAAACTGGAATTGTGGAGAGAGAGAGATTTATGTAAATTTTCCTCGAGTTGAGAATGTGATTTTAGTGAGAAAATGCAACAGACGGCAAGAGTATTACTGGACTCCATCTCTGCGTCGCCGGAGAAGAACGACGTGTGCAGTGCAAAAAAGAAAACAATTTTTGTCCTTTTTTTTCGTAGGGAAAGGGACCATCGAGTAACTAAAATAAATTGTGATTGTTGGAGAACGGTGGTAAAAAAAATTGTGCATAAAAGAATTCCGAACTATCGTGAAAGGGATTTATTTAAAAAAAAGTTTAAAAAGGACTCTCCTCGAGAAATTGTAAGAACATTTAAAGAAATGTGAACGTCAGGCTGGATAATGGTAGCAACTGGCCGATTAATTTCTCTATTTTAAAATAATATGCATACAATTCTACTGCCGATTGTATCAATAGTAACTTCACGAACCACAATTTACTGTTATCTTTCAGTGCAATCTTCGTTTCCTAGTTGTGTACTTGAGTTCCAACAGCTCTCGTATGGTAATGCTTTCCTTTTTAAAATGATTGTCTTCTTTAAAAGTAATTAAAAAAAAGGTACTTGGTCGCTGAACAGGGGCAAGGGGGCCCCATAGAACGACACTGCTTCAGGCCGACCGAACCATTCTATCAGGTTACAAATTTCACCACACTACGCTGCCAGTATTTTGGGAGGGAGAAAAAAAAATTGGGAGAGAAAGAGATAGAGAGAGGGAGAGAGGATTCAGGGAAAGATAGAAGATATAGTATATGTATAAATAAAAAAAATTATATATAGAGAGAGAAAGAGATAAATTATGTGGTAGAGAGATGTGGAGATGGGTGTAACCTAAGATGGTGACGAGGGAGATGAAGCAAAAAGAAACCAAAGTGTCCTTTAAGTTCCGGACTGCTGAGACAGTCATTTGTTTACCGTAAATATGGCGTCTCAGCAGTTCTGGTACCTAGTCATCGCCAAAATAATAATAATAAAAAAAATTTGATCATAAACAAACTATCAACAAGCCAGAAGCACATTCAGTATCCAAACGACAGGTGACCACTCACACACAAACACACACACACACACAGCAGCTTGGACCGTGGCGGTACGACGCCGCCCCCGCCCCCACACACACACAACACACCACAGAGCCGACTCGCTGACTGCAGTTTCGCCACACCCACGCAGTGTCCTAACCCCCTCCCCGGGCTGCCGCGAGCTGTTGCGCCCTCTTATTGTATTTTAAAAAAACCACAAAAAAACAAAAGCGCTTTCTTGCAAAAAGAAAAAAAAATGTTGCCAGTGCATGTACTGGGATTTTTTATGTAAACAGTTTTGTTTGTAACTCTTTTTTCCCCCGATAGAAAAAAAATCTGACATTGTTGACTCCTATGGTGATTGTTACCCCCTTGTAGTTTTTACCGCTTCCGATGGTTGTTGTAGCATTTGACAGGGAGCTAACCCTTAACAAGGTGGTGGTAGCGGTGAGGAATGTTTTCTCTCGTTGGGTGCGTCTTTTGTAATACAGCGGAGGTGACGTACCCAACTGTACCGGACTAATTTTCGAGGTTACTTTTTCAAGTACAACACTTAACAATAACGCAAACAATAGACGGCCGATTCTGTTACTGTTGCAGTGCAGACCGAACAAACAGACTTTATTTCCCGAACGCAACAATTTTTCAAATGCACACGGACCATTTGGACTTTCAACCCCCTCCCCCCCTTCCCAGCGTCTTTTTCTTTTTCATAAAGGGTGCAATATTTTGTTTCCTTAAATTGATATACCTTGACCCCCCTCCATTAATAGCAATACTTAGAAAAAACAGATTTGGCAAGTTTTAGTCCTGTTTTTTTAATACCGTTATCGTTTTGCAATGACAAAAAAAAGAGGTCTCGGCAATGTTAGGTCCCCGTTCGAACCTTGTCACAAAAAAAGTACAAGCTTATTTTGAAAAAGCACCTTCGCGCCTTATCTTTATGATAAAAGAGAAAGCGAAATAAAATTGTGTGTAATTTTTACCAAAATCTGCCTTACATTCTATTTTCTTACAGAAATACCTAGTGTGATGATTTGCTGTAGACGAAAAACAGTTCTCACATGTCTGGGTCTTGCCATTCAGTACACCTACGTTTGTTTAGCAGCGCTCTGCTACGTATCACTGGCAACTGCCCCGAGGGTTGCTTCCGCCACTCGTTCGTACGTTCGTTCGTTATTCATAAACAGGCTGTTTCACAATCTTCTAGTCCATTTCGCAAAATAGTCATTCTTTTGAGTGTGAGATGTAGTATATGTAAAACTGTTGGTAACTTTTGAGCGTTATGGGATACTTCCTTCAAGTTTGTTGTCTTTTTGTTTAATATGAATATATATATATATAGAAATATATGAACGAGTCGCTATGCGACTCTAACTGGTGACTTTGAGGTTGCGTTCTACTTTTTACAGTTGTATTTGAAGCGAAGACATTGTACAGACAGAATGGTGGCATTACTCAGTTGATGAAACGGCGGTACTGTCTAATGCCGCTACCGGTTTGTGTTGTTGGCAGCCCTGCCCGGGGAACTCCACCCCGCGGCCACTCAAACAGAGGACGCTGCTATCTGGGGACCCTTTACAGTGTTCTCAATTCTGAAATAGCATTTTTGAAACGGAACCATATTCACAATACAGTGCTCGCAATAGTCTGAAGGCAACTAAAAAGAATCTCTCGTCTAAAATATTTCTGATCAAGGCAAAAAAAAAAAAAAAAAACTCACTCAACATACACACAGGGCCAACTCGTCCGATCTAAAGTGCCTTCAAAATGTTAATTTTTTTAGAAAAAAAAGAAAAAAAACAGGGCCCTAAATAGACCATTCTCGCCCCACCAAAACACTGTACTTGGTCACCAGAGCAACGTCCTCTTTTCTGTATCATTTCGAAGGACCCAAAACGCAAAACTCAAGTTATTAAGATTGTTATGCTGAGAAATCAAGATAATTCCGTTTTACTGGTATTTTACGCAAGTACCGCATATTTAATTTATTGGTTCTTATTTAATATTGTATTTACAGAGGTTTCATATGTGATGCATGTAAGAAACCGTATATCCATGGTATAGCATTACTCTAGATGTAGGAATACATGATTATAATGATAATAATTACATAACTTGTCTTTTTATTTAATATACCAATACCTCAATTCCAAATCACAGCATCCCCACTTTCATATCATAATTGGAGTGTATCCACAAACAGAAACAAAGTTGCAGTATTAACATGATACACAAATTTGGAACACTAATGAGTAATTGTGAGAATTTCTTTCAAGTATGCTAGATTTCAATTATGTCAACAAAGGGAAGTTTTATAAAGTAATCAGACATAAAGAGTAGAACAAAACTAATGCACATATTAGACTACCAGGATAAAACCTGACATGGATCAATATGAATATACAGTGTACTATATACATTACAAATACATTATTTTATGTTTTTAAAGAAAGTAGATACACCAAAAGGAAACGCATAAATGAACATATTGGAATGTTAATCCTGTAAAACTAAACAGACTGGTGTGTCAACAAACACAGCCCACTGTAATGGTGAGGTAACAACCGTGCAGTACATTAAAACTGCACCAAATACTCTTTAAGTATGAGAACCAGTCTTCACGCTAGTTTACTTAACATTCTGATTTCACACTGGTTTATGGAATGGTCACTGTCTATCCCTAGTCTAGATCATTGACGTGTAACTCAGCTGCAGATGACACACAGATTTTTCCACACACAAATATTTTAGAGAATCACAATTAATTTATTTTCTTCATTGTTGATTACAGTCTTGCAATGAAACTTAATATCTAGGATTATTTTTAGATTTGCTACAGAATATGTGAATTGACAAGGAAGGAAAACAAAGACAAATAGACACACACAAAAAGAAAGACATAGTCCTACAACAATGAAACAGTGATGTGATTAACAATAAGATGGAGAAAAATTTTGAGGCATCACTTTTTATTATACTGTGAAAAAAGGAATACATTCGTTTTACATAGTAAAATGTACACAATATACACTAGTTCATGGCTCTAAAAGCGTAAGTCTATACATTCATCAAGTGATTCATAAATAGTGAAGACCCTCGGTTTTAGTTTGATTTTATCATAACTTCATATTAATAGTTAATGCTAGGAAATCCATTCCTAACATATATATATAGACTACCAAACAACATGAAAAAGTGTGGAATAAGGTTACACACTTTACAAAATATTGCTTTCTGCAAACAATTACGATAAATAGCAAATAATATGTACTGGTTCAAGCGAAATAACTTGTGAACTATACATCTTTCCACACAAACATAATACAGTTGCATGTTTAGTGTTCCATTCTTAGAGAACTGCAAGTGCTGTTTATTTAGCTACATTACACAAGTTATGTAGACTCTTACTCATAACAATTCTTTACGGAAATAATAGTTAACAGCAAACAGGTACAGAAGCTGAGTTTCTGGCATGTTCATAGTTTAAATAAATCCTGTGAAGACAGTAATAAGAGGAACGATCTCTTTGATAGCATCTGAAGGATGTTCACATCCATATTGATATGGTTTAGTGTATAAGCTACAACTACATACTTGTTCTCACGCAATTTGGAAACACTACATACACCTGTCCATTTTTTTTACCAAGTGACGTACTTGTCATCTGTTCAAAACACACACAATATTGAGCATTTACTTCACTTCCAAAATGAACCACTCATATGACTCCAAACACTGGTCGAAGATTTGAAGAATATTATAACAATCAACGAGATGGAGAGAATTTTCAAAACGTCACACAATAAATGTCAACAACCAAAACTCCTACCTGATACCAGTGAGATACTAAAGTTTTAAGAGAACGTATCAACAATTACAATTTGTACAGTAAATCAGTCTACACTTAAACAACAAAGTAGATTTTTTAAAATTATCAATTTAGCGTAGAAATATTTCACACATCTGAAAGGCGCAGTAAAATACAGCCTAACACAACAGAAGGGGGGGAAACACAGATAATAGTTTATGCCACAGAGATATCAGCTGATTAGTTTCCATTCATCAACTGGGACTATTCGTAATGGAGATGGTATACCGCAGCAGAAACTGTTTCCTATGCCACGGGACGGAAATACTAATCCCTGGATATCATGAAAATACTGGTGTTATCACCAAAGTACGTTATCCGAGTCAACTGTTCCTGAGTTGCTGACTGAGAGAGGTAAGTAATAATAACACACCTATTTGAAGGTCCTAATTCAAGGAAAACATTAATTTGAAAATACACCCAGTCTCAAATAAACACAAGAAGGTGAAGATAAACTCAACAACTGACACTAGAGATATGAGTTTTTTTTTTTTTTTTTTTTTTTTTTTTTTTTTTTTTTTTTTTTTTTTTTAGCAGGGTAGAAGTTTGCTTACAATTACCGTGAATTTAAATTTGGTTTCTAGTTGCATACAACTAATAGACAATGGGCATTTCAAAGGGGATAATAACGAAATAAAAGACACTTGAAAAGTACGTCTATCGTGGGACGTCAAAGTAATTTTAAAAGTCGTGAGATCCATTTCTATGCTTGAAATTAAAAACAGTCTTTCTGTTACTGAAATAATAAGAGAGTTGCTGGGTTGCGCTGTTAGACAAATGTGCCGCGATGCTTAGTAAGCACTTTCAACAATACAATTTTGGGGGTACAAGGAAGCCTTGGGCATCAGAAGGAATGGACTGACTTATAACAATTTTATTGTAGGACCAAAACATATCTACATAACTTTGTTTAAAAAAACAACAGTTCATTAGACCAAATATGAAATGAGTATAGCAGTTACATACAACCATATATACACTACAGGCCATTGAAATTGTTACACCAAGTAGAAATGCAGTTGATAAACGGGTATTCATTGGACAAATATATTATACAATAACTGATATGTGATAACATTTTCACGCAAATTGGGTGCATAGATCCTAAGAAATCAGTAGCCAGAACAACCACCTCTGGTCGTAATAACGGCCTTGATACGCCTGGGCATTGAGTCAAACAGAGCTTGGATGGCGTGTACAGGTACAGATGCCCATGCAGCTTAAACACGATACCACAGTTCATCAAGGGTTGTGACTGGCGTATTGTGACGAGCAAGTTGCGCGGCCACCATTGACCAGACGTTTTGAATTGGTGACAGATCTCGAGAATGTGCTGGCCAGGGTAGCAGTCGAACATTTTCCGTATCCAGAAAGGTCCATACAGGACCTGCAACATGCAGTCGTGCATTATCCTGCTGAAATGTAGGATTTCGCAGGGATCGAATGAAGGGTAGATCCACGGGTCGTAACACATCTGAAATGTAACGGCCACTGTTCAAAGTGCCGTCGATGCGAACAAGAGATGACCGAGACGTGTAACCAATGGCACCCCATACCATCACGCCGGGTGATACGCTAGTATGGCGATGACGAATACATGCTTCCGATGATGCCAAATACGAATGCGACCATTATGATGCTGTAAACAGAACCTGGATTCATCCGAAAAAAAATGACGTTTTGCCAGTCGTCCACACAGGTTCGTCGTTGCGTACACCATCGCAGCGTCAAGGGTAACTGCAGCTATGGTCTTCGAGCTGATAGTCCATGCTGCTGCAAACGTTGTCGAACTGTTCGTGCAGATGGTTGTTGTCTTGCATCTGTTGACTCAGGGATCGAGACGTGGCCCAACGATCCGTTACAGCCATGCGCATAAGATGCCCGTCATCTCGTAATTTTAATTTTTGTGATACAAGGCCGTTGGGATCCACCACGGCGTTCCGTATTGCCCTCCTGAACCCACCGATTCCATTTTCTGCTAACAATCACTGGATCACGACCAACGCGAGCAGCAATATCGCGATACGATAAACCACAATCCCGATAGGCTACAATCCGACCTTTATCAAAGTCGGAAACGGTTGGTACGGATTTCTCCTCCTTACACGAGGCATCACAACAACGTTCTACCAGGCAACGCCGGTCAACTGCTGTTTGTGTATGAGAAATCGGTTGGAAACTTTCCTCATGTCAGCTCGTTGTAGGTTTCGCCACCGGCGCCAACCTTGTGTGAATGCTCTGAAAAGCTAATCATTTGCATATCACAGCATCTTCTTCCTGTCGGTTCACGGCCATTAAAATTGGGGCTGGTACATTCGCAAACAACTGATATTAGTTTGTCACTTAATAGTTTGAAAACGGAAGTTCATGACACTTGAATCGAACAGAACACAATATCTCCTATCAAATAGTGTTGCCTTAATTTTTTTCTTAAAAAAAAAAAAATAAACAAAAAAAAGAACAATGCAAACATGGCCATAGCCCCAGACCATGTATTTCGCTGCCTACTGATCTTCCACCCTTGAGACGTAAATTAAAAGGACAGTCATAACGCTTACTACTAATATAAGATTCCACCCAACACTTATATACTACAGTAAATTAATTCGACTAACACTACTTTCACCTTAAGGTTATACTTGTACATGAACAGATAGTCCAGCTTATTACAATCGAAGCAAGCATCAATGACCATAGTTCCTTAACAACAGCACATTTAAAGAGAAGCAGTATGGTTCCACATTATTTAACATGGAAATAGCAACACCTTAAGATAAATTAGACAACGGGCCACCTTGATATACGCCCACAAAATCCTCTCTCCGCCCGATGACGAATAAGTCATACAGAGATGACACAGTCAGCCACAAAGATCGCAATGTGCCATTGCCGGCACAGAAGCTACAGTAAAAACTGAACTAATTTCTTGCGTGTTTCTAGCAATATTCTAATCACATATTCTAAAATCAATCCAGAGTTCATCAGTACTATGTCAAAAGTTTTCCAACGGACCTTGAGCATCATTTTTAATGAAAGAATCAGGAAATTCATAGAAAATGACACTAGTGTTAGAAGACGAAACCAGTACACACACATTTGGATTTTGGAAAATATCTCTTGATGTAGCACATGCTTTTCATGGCGAAAGCAACACTCGTCCAAAAACATTTGCGGTCGTTTCTAAAGGGCGTATTTTCTTAGTATCGTCAAGAGCGATGAAAATAAACACAGCAAAAACAAAGAGTATGGTCATCAGTGCAAGACGCAGAGCGGCCAATATTAAAATAGGACGAACTACCATTAGCCAAGTAAGTGCATTTAAATATCTTGGAAGCGCAATAACTGAAGACTTGAGATGCCAGCAGGACATGAAAACTCGTACTGCCATAGCGAAGGAGGCATTCAACAGAAAGAGAAGACTGTTATGTGGCAAATTAGATAAGGGTCTAAGTAAAAGGCTTGGCAAATGTTTCGTCTGGAGTGTGGCACTATTTGGGGCAGAAGGATGGACGCTGAGACGAGAGGATGGAAAAGGTTAGAAGCATTTGAGATGTGGATGTGGAGGACAATGGAGAGTATAAGCTGGATGGAAGGAGTAAGTAATGAAAGAGTGTTGGAAATGGTTGGGGAGAGAAGATGTCTGCTGAAGGTTATTAGAGAAAGGAAAAAGAACTGGTTGGGGCATTCGTTAAAAGGGAGTGCATGGTAGCAGATTCCTTTGACGGACTGGTTTGCGGGAGAAGACTGAGAAGAAAAAGGCGATACAAGATGATAGACGACATAAAGGGAAGGGGAAAATATGCGGACCTGAAGAGGGTGGTAGAAGACCGGACAGCGTGGAGAAATGCCATGTGAAAACCTGCCTTTTGGCAGAACACTGATGATGAAGCCAACAGCGACCTGTAATGCTCAGCTGTAGAGACAGGGACAGAGGATCCCGCACTGTGAGCAAACGTCAGCTTAAATGTGTTTTACAGAGTAATGGTGTAGATGAAGATTTAATCGAACAGAAAGAGGCAGTAATAGTCAGGTCTGTAGGTGAAGTTATGCCGGCCGCGGTGGCCGAGGAGACTGAGGCGCTTCAGTCACGGTCTGCACCGCCACTACGGTCGGTGGTTCGAATCCCCCCTCGGGCATGGATATTTGTGCCATCCTTAGTCTTAGGCAGTTCATAAGTAGTTTGTAAGCTTAGGGACTGATGACCCCGTAGTTAAGTCCCATAAGTTCTACAAACATTTGAACATTTGGTTAAGTTATGCGACACGCCGTAACACCGAGTCGAACCTTCTTTTAACCGTCTAAGTGAAAGAAGACGACGTCGTATGGACTCAACAAGTCGTTAGAAGTGCCCCGTAGAAATAATCAGTGTTGTTGTCTCTATAGAAGCCCATAACAGCGTTACACGTGCATGGTTTTTTGCACGAACTGACCTCATGATTATATCACATTAATGCTGAATTTGACTCGTGTCGCACGACCTAGGTGGCCTTATCATTCGCTGGATCGTTCAGAATGCACTTCAGACTAATCACCAACAATTGTGAATCAGTGGAACGACACTTTGTCGTCCATAAACATTCCACCTTTGTTTGGGAACACTATGTCCATAAATGGTTGTAAATGGTCTCAAAGGAGCCAACCATAACCATTTGCAGTCATCGCTAAATTCAGCTGGATGAGAATCTAGTCTATTCCAAATAAAAATTGTATGAATCATCATGGAGTCAAGACCAGCTTAAACAGAGCCCCTTGTTTTCAGAGTCCACGGCTTCCTGGGATCTGATCCACACTAGAATCTTTCCATGATCTCTTATCAACTCAAATTGGGACTCATCTGACGAAGCCGCGGTTTTACAGTCGTCTAGGGTACAACCCAGGGGAGTCGCTGCAAGCGTTAGCATAGGAACTAGAGTCGATCTTTTGGCGCCATAGCCAATAAACGAAAAATGTTTAAATATTTGTAAACCTACTAGACCAAACAGCTATTCTCATCAATCGCTAGACTTAGAAACTAGTTAAGCAAACTTACACTTAGGATAACACGCACATCCATGTCCGAGGGAAGACTCGAAACCCCGGACGGGAATGGCCCCCAGTCCGTACCAAGAAGCCTTAGACCAAGCGACATTTCCGCGCGGCGCCGATTAATGTCAAATAGCTCCACACTGCCCTAGCAGATTCGTTCCTCCTAGATCCCGCATTAAATATTACTAAAATTTTCGGGGCTATTATGCCGTGGTCTTATAGATTAGTTACTGAAACCAAACGTTTCGTTCCCATCTGCGGATGACATTCTCAAAGGGGATCTTGGCACTTTGGTCACTCCGATACCGACTCGTAGAATCGAAAATGAAAAGGTTCCTGAGAAATATAAGTTAAAATTTTGACGAAATGGAATGTCGCCGTTATTTTGAAACCTACTCGAAAGATGTAGGATCACCTGAAATCGACAAAGGATGCTCGCAAACCGCTGGAAAAAGCAAGAATTTATACGATACCGTGTAGCTGTGGAGACGTATACGTGGGTACCACAAAAAGAACAGTCAAACAACGACTAGAGGAGCACGAGAACTGTAGAAGGGGACAGATTGACAGATCAGCTGTTGCTGAACACGTTTTTCAACCAGGAGACCACCTTATTCAATTTGATGAGACTCAGGTTTTGGCAGCCACAAATGGATATCACGTTTGTACAGAGAGGCTATAGAAATTGTAAAGCATCCCAATAATTTCATTATGATGGAGGGGGCCATGAAAATGAATGAAATCTGGATCCGATGCTGAATAAATTTAAGTCTTCTACCTTGGAACGATATTAACAACGGCAATCGGCAACGTCGAACTGCGAGCGCCTATCCAAAACATCTGACGTCACACCTCTGCTCGCAAGCCCTCGTAAACGGAATTCGGCTGCAGTCAGTAACGAGTTAGGGTGTGTATCGGACTGTCAAAAGTGCTACGATCCCCCTTGAGAATGACCTCCGCAGATGGGGACAAAACGTTGGGTTTCAGAACAAATTCATATGACCACGGCATAATAGCCCGGAAAATTTAAGTGATGTTGACCTTTTCGGCCATGAAAAATTACGTTTTACAGCTCCCACATTGTGTGCTGCAGATACTGCTTATCTGTTGCCTCTGACAACTCTTCGCAAACGACGCTTCTCTCGGTTATTAAATGCAGGCAGTCGTGTAGTGCATTATCAAATGTTCAAATGTTTGTAGAGCATATGGGACTTAACTATGGGGTCATCATCAGTCTCTAAACTTACAAACTACTTATGAACTAGCTAATACTAAGGACGGCACAAATATCCATGCCCGAGGGGGGATTCGAACCCCCGACCGTAGTGGCCGTGCGGAACGGGACTGGCGCGCCTCAGTCAGCTCGGCCACCGCGGCCGCCAGTGCATTATCCATGGTGAGAGGCGACGCCGAAATTTTAGCGTTATCTTCCACATTTGGCGCTGTGGATCTCAAAATCCTAAGCATTTACGAAATGGAATGTTCCATTCGTCTAGCAACAACTGCCAGCCAGCTTTCAAAGTCCCCGTCGTGCGGTCGGAAATTTCCTCACGTAACTCACCTGAGATCAAACGACAGCTCCGACATTGTACTGTCTTCATACGTCCATCAAACAATACTACCGGCTTCTGTATCCGTACTTCTCGCTGTATTGTTGTCGCTTCAGTGTAGTTAGTTTTTCGTGAAAAACTTGAAAGCATTAGTGTTTCTTATTTTATTTATTTATTTACGTTTTGTACATTTGTAATAAGCTGGCATAAATGCAGAAAGTCTACAGTGAAAGTTTCAAAAACCGTTGTATGGAGAAGGGGAAACGATGAAATTTCCACTGCCTGTAACTGCCTGAACAGTAGATACCACAGAGTACAAAGAAAGTCTCTCTAAAAAATAGACAGCCTCCAATCGCCGTTCACATTAGTGATCAGCATTATTCTTCGCCCCCATGGCAGTTGACTCTGCTCATGTTTTACATTAAAAATAACATTAGGATTCCATTACGGTATGCGCGGAACAACTCCAAAGGATCCCGGTAGACATTGATTGCCCGGAAGCATGGAAAGTGACATTTTCATGGTGGTGGGGGATGGGGGGGGGGGGGCAGGCGTGCATAGCACTAACTTTCGTAGAGTTAGAATTGGGCAGCCATTACACGTCACAAATGAGAACTACCAGTTTTAGCGAGGAGTGCCCCAGTTCAGATTGTAACGAGAATCTGTACAGTTCAAGCTGGAAGACATGCAGATCCGACACATCTCGTTATTGTTTCCTGAAAACCTCTAACCTTGCTATCGGGATATCTACAGTGAATGTGCAGGTCGCTGACTTCTTCAGAATCGGTGGGTGAGGCTGTAACTATTATAAGTGGGTACTTAATGTCTATTCACCTTGTGGTAAAGAGCACACTTTTACAATGTTTATGGATGTCATTTATTGTCACTTCTACTTTCGCACTGCCATACAGATCACTTATCGCGCCTGTTCAGTTCTCTGGATATCTGACTTCGTTAACAATTTAGGAGCTATCTGCAATACGACCGTCTCTAATGACTCACGTCACTCTAACTCCGGTGGTCTAGCTCAGCTCTAAGCCTTTCATCTAACGGTCAAATAAGAAAGCTGGCTATTCCTTGTGCAATTATTTGGGCATCCTGCCAGGAGCCTGGTGCTTCTTAGTTCTAACCTTTCGGCCATGATCTTATGTGGTCCTCATCTAAGTTCCCAGCCGGCATGTTACGCCAACTTGCGTGTCACATTATTGCGCTACATTGCGAACTATTCCGCATATTACATAGTATTCTATATCCAAGCATTACATAACAAAGGATGTGAGTTCAAGAATAAAGAAGACTATGTGGCTCATGGTTAGCACGCCAGTGATTTCAAAGAAGAAACATATATCAGATACGTATTTCAGTTTTTATTATCATAAACCGTGCCAAACTGAAAATTCACTTTCGATTTCGCCTGTGAACTATTGCTGCCTGCATTCCAGCTCTCTTTCTTGATTTAAGCTCTGTGAGCCATTCAGCAAGTAATTTGGACCAACAGGAATGACCATCCTCATGTCTCCGTTTCTAACTTAACATCCTGACAGGTGTACTGACCTTACAAAAAATACTCCATCAAGATAACATGTCCAGTTCACTAATTCTCTGAATTTAATCGAGTGTGTATCTTAATTTCCACGTGACGTTCCTTGTTCCTGGGACTACAATTTAAATGTATATATTACGATGGCGTAAATGAATTTTCTCGTTGTGTTCCTATCATCATATGAGTCCTTCGATATATCTTCTGTTGACCTCTTTTGCAAGTTTCTAAAATAACTGAAACCAGACATGCGTTATAAAGAGTCGAAGGGCATGAAAGCGACACGGTGAATGGGAAGCGAGTAAGGTAGGATTTTGGTTGGTTGGTTGGTTGGTATGGGGGGCCATCAGTCCCCCATTGCATCATTAGGCGACACGCACAAAAAGAGAATCGTTGATAAAAGCGCCTGAACTGGATTTAAAATAGCACGAAATAAAAGGACACATTGTCAATAAAGTAGTGACAAAGTCTAAGAGACGATACAAAAGACGCCAATTACACGGTAACAAATAGTACATAAAACGGGATAAAACAACAGAGCCAATGAATGTAGTTGACCGACCCTGAGGACGAAAGGGGAAGAGCCATCCAATGCAGTGTATCACATTGGCACACGGGCGGATCCTCTCGGCGTAGGAGGTGACCATGCTTCAGCCGGGTGTGTCCAATGCGGAGACGGCAGAGGGCCACGGAGTCCCTACAGGACCCCAGCTGCGAGGACGACCTGCCAGATGTTCTCTTTTCTATCGTTCGCAGCTTGTTTGACACGTCCAGAACAGACCATTCAGCGTTCCACGGTTCTCGTATTTTACGGCGCAGCAGCGGGCAGACATCTGGTTCCGGGAGGCCAATCGCTGTTTGGCTAGCTGGTCAACGCTCTGGTTACTTGGAATGCCGACATGGCCCGGGGTTCAAATAAACGTCACTGAGCGACCAGAATCATGAAGAGCCAGCAACGAACGTCACTGAGCGACCAGAGTCATGAAGAGCCAGCGACGACTCCTGGATAGCCTTGACCAATGGATGATGAGGATAACACTGATCAAGGGCCTGCAAGCCGCTCAGTGAGTCCCTACGTATCAGGAAAGAGTTCCCAGGGCAGGTGCGGATGTGTTGGAGGGCGCAATATATGGCTACCAGTTCAGCGGGTAGGACGCTACGTCCAGGTAAAGAGCGTTCCTCAACATAATCCACATGCATGTAGGCGTATCCAGTGCAGCCGTCATCCAAAGAACCGTCAGTATAAATGACTTCGGAGTCACGGAGAAACTGTTGCTGGAGGACCAAAGGAGAAGCGGAGGTCTTCCGGTCGTGGGAGAGATCCAGCCGGATCTGCGGTCGAGGAATGGTCCAGGGAGGGGTATGGGAAGTGGAGCGGAAATAGGGATTAAGAGGGAAGGAGTCGAGGGTTGAAAGGAGTGATTGGACCCGTGCCGCTATTGGGAGTCCTGATCGGGGGTCGCCTCAGTGGCAAATGGATGACTTCTGGGACGGTTTTATCAGGACCAGGTTTCAGATAGTTGTCATCATAGTGGACAGCGAGTTCTTCAACCGCAGATGTTAGCTTAGATTCTACTTCTTCGAATGTTGACCCTTGAGCAGCTATAACTGTGTCATCTGCATAGATAAATGACTTGGTACCTGTGTTGACTGGCTGGTCGTTAGTATATATATTGTATAGCTTTCGGCCAGCATATTTACTTAGGGAAGCCCATTTTTTGAGTCCTCCATCGAGCTGCGGAGAGCCAAGTCACCAGGAGGACTGTGGACAGCGGAAGAGAAGCTACCAGCAAGAGGCCGTCTCCCAAGAGCGACCTGGAAGACCATCAGTAGGGTAAGAAGCGGAGTGACAAAGTGTATTAGCAATATGAAGAAGTGGGGTGTCGACCACGACGAACTTTGTGAGTGCGGTGAGAGACAGTACTCTGAATACTTACTTGTATGCGAATATCTTTGTTTACATTGTAACGTGCAAGACTTCTTTGCTGCCAATGATAATGGCATTCTGGTGGCAGAATACTGGACCAACAAAGTGTGATGTTGCCATTAATTTATTTATGCTAGATTGTAAGTTAATATTAAAAATGTATTGTGATGTAGTGCCTTGTGGACTCGGATAAATAAATAAACCACACTGGGGCTTGATCACTGTCCACTAACTGTCTCTTCTTCAGAGACGCTAGGGCAACCTGCCCGATGCCACAATTCGCTGGCCTTCGTTGAAGGATTTTACTCAAGGTGCCACTGTTCTGTAAGGCAATGCCGATTCCCCGCATGCCTCTTGAAGAACTTGATGACACTGTCGTGCTGTATGACCTCTGGCACAGTCAATCTTGATCCAACTGTGTTGTTCCTGTTTCGAAAACATAGTGACATCTTTACGTTAGACCGTTCGCTCACAAGTGACTATGTCTCCCTCAATTGTGCGCACGCCGGTGACGTGGGACGAACGAATCCATCTGCTTGGAGGTAAGGTAGGTATGTAAAGAACGTGTGCTAACAGCGACAATAGTAGATTCCATTACATAGTCTCTAAACAGCAGTGTTGCCGCTATTTAAGTTCCAGTCGTCGTATTAATCCATTCAGAGCAAACTGCAAAATTCTTTCAGTGACAACAGTGCTTTTAAATTCTCTGTGATCTTGGATATGAAATTATGTAATTCCCTCTGTTACATCTTTACATATGTACAAGAAGTCGGGAGTCACGATATTTGTCCGCGATGAAATCCGAAATCACTCAAATGATATTGATGAAATTTTGCACAGTGAGTGATTTAGTCCAACGTAAAAGATAGGACAGTTTTTATCTCGATGAATGACCACAATATTATTAATATTGAAAATTACGTGGGGAAGCTGGAAAATACGTTTCCCTGTCGACTGTCGTCAGAGTTACGTATAAAAAAATTGAATGAGACATTAAATATGAGACAATCTATATTTTTCTACATAATTTACAAGTACATTGAGACATTTGTAATACCGCTTTATAAGCTTCAAAACGCCTTCCAGAGAAAAAAGGATGTTGCATACGGGTTGTTTGACGTCAGCTTTGCTTCCAAAGCGTCTTCCGCCGAGAGTCATCTCCAAAGCTGGAAATAGGTGGAAGACACTTGGTGCGACATGAGGACTGTATGGCTGACGGTGTAGGCGCTCCCAACCAAGAGTTGAAATATGGCTTTGGGTTGTCTTCGCCGAGTGTGGTCACGCATTGTATCCAACAGCAGAACGCCAGATCAGAGAAGGCCAGGTCGCTTTTTCCGAAACACCTCTTTCAATTTCGACAGAGTGGCACACTACCGCACAGCATTAATGGTTGCATCCTCCTAAAAGTCCAGCAACAAAACTCCTTGGGCGTCCCAAAACTGTGAGTAGCACTTTACCTGCAGACGGAGTGCTTTTGAACTTCTTTCCGACGGGATATTTCCACTCCATAGCCGTTCAACACTTCTTTCGTGTGCAACGCCCTGATTTTTTTCCTGGACGGCTTTTTGAAGATTATAAAGCGGTCACTTAATGTACTTGGAAATTATATAGAAAAATAAAGATATGTCTTATCTTTAATTTCTCATTCTATTTTTTTTATTTTTATTTTTTTTATTTTTTTTATTTATTTATTTATTTTTTATTTTTTTTTCATTTCATATACAACTATGCCCACGGTTGACAGGGGAAACTTATTTTCCAACTCCCCCTCGTAAATATTTTTCTCTCTGTTGGGTATGTAAAATTCGTGCTGTTCTTCAAGTTGAAGAGTAGACTAGCGGCGGTTAGAGTGCGGAAGGTCACGGTTTATTTCACTCTGAGATTTCACCCAGCCTTCACCTCTCAACGATGTGAAAAATCACCAGAAACGACACGTGATTCGGATTCCATGGTAAACTGTACGTCCCATTTTTCGGTTATATAACTTTAGTAAATTAGGGACATGTTAGGCGCCGAAGTGTCCAGTCGAAAGACTTGCACCACGTCACTGAGACACGCGAAATTGTTATTATATTCGATTCAGGACGTTTCCTTAATGATCTCCTACGCGTTAGTCTAGCTAAAACTCAGATATGGCTTCACCGATTAGAATAATTTTTGTTTGTGTTTTGTTCGCTTTAATACGGAGGTGTTTTTGGAAAAAATCTAAATTAATAATTTTGTAAGGGGGCATCGCCCCTTGGGATTAGAATCTTGTATTATGCTCTGTCATACCGTTCATCCGATTGCGATAGATTTAGCACACTTAAGCTTCAAAACAAGAGGAACGTCACCGAGCCGCGGTGGAGCAGTCGAGCGGTCTAAAGCGTCTCGCTGCGGAGCGCGAGGTTGCTCGCCGTGGAGGTTCGAGTCCTCCCTGGGGCATGGGTGTGTGTGTTGTCCTTAGGGTAGTTTACCTAGGTTTAAGTAGTTTGTAAGCTACGGACTGATGACCACGCAGTTTGGTCCGATAGATTTACAAACATTTGAACATTTGAACGTCACCGACTCCTTAATAATTCGCGCGGTGCATGGCGGAGGGTATGTTAGACTAGACGTCGACACGAGTCTTCAGTTCCATTCCTAACTTGATAAAATTTTTCACTCTTGACCTTAAAATAAAACTAAAAAAAATACAGAAACATTACTGTCTAAATAAGATTTCGTTCGATGCGTGGCGGACGGTATCTTACCCCAGAGTTTGACGCCATTTGATCGAATTTGGCAGGTATTGTAATTTTTCATATAAAGGCTAGGGAGGGGATGAACAGATAAAGGGTACAGAAGGAAAATGGCAGAGCGGGAAAGGTAATGACTGAGATAGGGGATGGGACAGAGGAAGGTAAACAGAGACGAAAATGTTCAAATGTTTGTAGAGCTTAAGGGACTTAACTGCTGGGTCATCAGTCCCTGAACTTACAAATTACTTATGAACAACCTTATACTAAAGACGACACAAACATCCATGCCCGAGGGAGATTAAAACCCCCGACGGGGAACGGCCCCGCGCATCGTAGCATAGCGCCTCAATGCGCTCGGCCACTCGGCCGCGGCTAAACAGAGACATAGACAGGAAGGAGATGGACAGAGAGAGAAGGGAGGCGTATGTGGACTATCTGAATATTGGACTAAATAAATACCCGAGCAGCGCTATGTTTTGAGGTAGCTAATACGGTGACATGCCTTAGAGGACAAAGTGTTAATAAACAGGCATAGAGATGATGGAAGTGTTGGGCAGGGAAATTAAGGAAAGGAGTGCAGGAGTTACCTGTAATTCACATGCAGAGTTAGCAATTGCGAAACATTGCCAGGTCCTCAAGTAAGATAATAAAACAAAATTAAGAGTGGTAGAATTGTCGGACTTATACGCAGACAGAACAGATTAATCAGTGAATTACCACATTATGTATTTGTTTTTATTTTATTTTTTGTTTTATTAATTACTTTATCTAATGTTTAGTGTGAACACACCTTAGAAGTAAACCTTAAAAATTGAGTTTAATATTTCTGGATGAATTTTCTTTTCAAGCTTATGGGATTTAACTACGGGGTCACCAGTCCCTAAACTTACAAACTACTTATGAACTAGCTAATACTAAGGACGGCACAAATATCCATGCTCGAGAGGGGATTCGAACCCCTGACCGTAGTGGCCGTGCAGACCGTGACTGGCGCGCCGCAGACCGCTCGGCCACCGCGGCCGGCATCTGGATGAATACCGTTGAAATGGTAACAGATACAGAAACAATATTTAAAATAAATTTTCTGGTGTTTTTAATGTACGTTACAACTTGCTGTGTTGTTACAGTTCCAATTACCCGTGGCTAGGCAAGTATTTCTACAACTTGTCTTGCACGAAGAGGGTAGGGATTTGACAAATTTCTATGTCACTAAGTTTACAAAATAAACACGGGAACAATCATACGAGGAACGAAGTAGAACCTCTTTTACTACATTTCGGCCGCGGTGGAATGGTCGACCGCTCTAAGGCGTCTTGCTGCGGAGCGCGCCGTTGCTCCCCGTCGGACGTTCGAGTCCTCCCTTAGGCATGGGTGTGTGTGTGTGTGTGTGTGTGTTTGTGTGTGTTTGTGTGTGTGTGTTGTCCTTAGGTTAGTTTAAATTAGTTTAAGTAGTCTATAAGCCTAGGGACTGATAACCACAGTAATTAAGTCCCATAGATTTACCATCATATGAATCTGAACTAGACTTCCGTTCGGCCTGTCATGCAGCCCATTCGCTGAAAGAATGCGCTTCTCGAGATAAAACAGCGTTTTCCGTCGCTGCACAGATACTAGCAAACAAAGATTATATGGACGACTTCACGTTTGATGCAAATAACGACAACGAAGGTATCGCCATTTTTACGTACTACCGGCTCTCATGAAATTATTGAAATTTCAGTTAGCGAAATGGGCCACTAGTTAAAATCAGTCACAAGAAATGTGGTAAACCAAAGGTTGAGGGATTACTACAGTTACTTACGTTTTAGGCGTATTTTAGGACACAGCAATGGTCAGCTGCGGATAATGACACAGAAAAATGACCTGCTTGACCTACCACTAAAGGAAAACTATTACAAACTATAGCTATAATTTTCGACTGCCCGTTGTGTCATTCGCGGTAAAAATATTATGCCATGAAAGTTGGTTACGGAAAAGGACTAGAATGAATTCCTACCCCACAATCTAGTAAAGTGATGGAATACTTCACTTTCAATCCCTTCCACTCGTATCCCGCGATGGTTATCAAATACTGAACGTCGCGATGTTTCACTTCACGTGTTTACATGCTTGTGAACATGCGTATGGGGCAGCTGCTTACATTGGCAGTGTTTTATACGGCAACACGGTGATTAACGTGGTCTGCAGCGAGAACAGACTTACAACAGTGAAATGGTAACACTGTCACACCTCGAACTACTAGCTGTACCTTTGGGAAGACGGTTACTAACATATTTCTGTACGGCTACAAGAAACACCATTATACATTATGCTATGGACGGACGCTACAGTGACTTGAGGCTGGATATCAAGACTAACATCTCTATCAGGTTGGCAGAAATACACATGAAGTCACCTAGTCAGTAAAGACATTATTACGAACAAATCACCTAATAAGAGGACTTCTTGGCGATCACATCCAGTCTGCTTATGTTTGGTTGGAACGTCCGTCATGGCATGAACACCCACAAGTATGTTAACCCTATGGTACTCCAAATATGCGCCATGATATCCCGTAAAAGAGAAGGAATGTAAAAATATGTAATGCCACTTACTGTACCTCCCGGTATAACATAATTCCCAGACTCACAATTCATACAACCCCTTAATGCGTAAGATTCGTCACAAAGATAAACTTGCTGCACAGCTGATACCAATCGAACTCGCAGATACACGCCCTTATTGGACCATAATAGCCCAACGCGATTGTTTCAAGCGGGAAATTCACGCTCTCGAGCACAGTAAACCGCAAGACTCTAAACTTGGACTTTTACATCCCTTCACTGAAGATTGACTCGTTCGTCTGGGAGGTAGATTACAATTTGCAGGTTTCACAGTAAGTAACGACATTCAATACTTCTTGGGGGGGGGGGGGGGCATACCAATTTACGAGATTTCTCAGATTTCAAAACAATCTATCTTCATCATTTTGGAATCCGAGGAACTATGGGAAGAAATCTGAATAGGCCCTACTTAAAGGACGTCAGACCAGTAAAAAGGTCTGCATATATGTTTGCCATGAAAGACCATGAAGACTCGAAGAAGACAAGAAATTGAAGCCCCCAACCTAAAGATCGAATAAGACCTACGCCCGCAGACCCTTTCTACATCAACACAGTCATGACAAGAAATGACCTATATAACACTCTTCACTTATGCAATAAAACGCGCATTACATTTAGAACAGTGCTCCAATGTGAACAGAAACTCATTTCTGGTGGCTTTCCAAAGATTTATTATTACAGATGCATTTTCGAACATCACCTACACTGATAACGCAAAGATCTTACTCGCCGCCAATACAGAATTGTCGGGGCGAGGAACGTACTGACCACCTAACAGTACCATAGCGTCATTGCCATAAACGGTACAACTCGGAAGTTCATTGTACCACGGCACTCTTGGTAAGGAGGATTATGAGATGATGGTACGTGCGGTTAAGCGAAGTGTATAGAAAATTTTGGGAGAATCAAAACTAACTTTTGAACAATTGAATACCAACTTGGCCAGTATAGAAACTGCAGGCCGGCCGCGGTGGCCGAGGGGACTGAGGCGCTTCAGTCACGTTCTGCACGGCCACTACGGTCGGGGGTTCGAATCCCCCCTCGGGCATGGATATTTGTGCCGTCATTAGTTGTAGCTAGTTCATAAGTAGTTTGTAAGTTTAGGGACTGATGACCCCGTAGTTAAGTCCCATAAACTCTACAAACATTTGAACATTTAGAAACTGCAGCAAACTTGAGGATAATCTCTTCGAAAGATGACGCAAATCTCTGACGCTAACACACGTCCTAGTGGATTAAAGATGATGAAATATGCCCATAGGCCAGAACCTAACCGTCATTTGATCAAAGAATTTAAACAAATAGGCAGAGCACTTCTGGAAAATATCTGATGAAGCTTAAATGTTCAAATGTTTCTAAAGCTTATGGGACTTAATTCCGGGGTCATCAGTCCCTAAACATACAAACTACTTATGGGCTAACTTATACTAAAGGCAACACAATCACCCATGCGCTAGGAAGGATACGACATCCGACGCGGGAAGGCGCGCGATCCGCAACGTAGCGCTCCAGACCGCTCGGCTACTCCCGCGCGGCTCTGATGAAGCTTACGAGCTTTCAAAACTTTAGAGCTATATATTGATGTGTGTCGGCTTCTGAAGTGGTGGGAGGGGGTAATTGAAGATTTTCTATAATTTCACCATGAGTGAGAAACGTCGGAACAAACGTCAGATCTTTCAAATATCAAAACAGGTGGTGAAGCAGAATCGCTTGCAATACAGACGTTTATAAATGTATTCACACGGAATTTTCACTTCCTACATAGTTACATAATCTTAGACACCGTACAAACAATGACACCTAACACTTCTACGGTCGGGGGTTCGAATCCCCCCTCGGGCATGGATATTTGTGCCGTCCTTAGTATAAGGTAGTTGATAAGTAGTTTGTAAGTTTAGGGACTGATGACCCCGTAGTTAAGTCCCATAAGCTTAACAAACATTTGAACATTTTGAATTTGAACCCAACACTTAAAGTAATAAGATAACAGATCAACACCGAACGATGTACAAATGAAAGTCAAGAAGCTAAGTGAGATAAAATATACTTTACAGTAAACACACCTGGTTGATAGGACCATGACAATAACAGGAAAGTCAAAGTTTCTACAGCAGAAGAATGGAATCCACAACATTCCACACCAAATATTTTCCGAAACTCGAAGGTTTGACTACAAGCACAAGCTGGGTTACTTTCATAAGAGCAGGTTCAATTTTGAAAAATGAAACAAAATACATTTGGAATTCTTTAACAAATTTTGCACCATTTTAAATGGAGAATTCCAATTTATTCTATAGGCATCAAACTATTATTGTGATTACTTCTTTTATTTTGCGCTGTTGTAATTGTGTTTAGCAAATTTACATCTCTGATGATAATACTGATTCGTGAGACATGGACTGTAAACTCTTATGTTATACATTGAAGGAACGAAGCGTAGGGTTTAACTTTCCGTCGACATTTTGTTCATTAGAGACGGAGCTCACTCTCGAATTTTTGGGAAAGGATGGGGAAGGAAATCAGCCGTACCATCTTAATGGAACCGTCCGGTCATTTGCTTGGAGTGATTTAGGAAAATCAAGGAAAATTACTGTTTACTGTTTCCGAGCCTCGCTTGTAGATGAAAAAATAATATCTGTTTGGCCTGGGTGTTGAACTACAGCTGTGTGATCGTGCTATACACGTTCATTCTTGACAACTGAGGACATGACAGCTACGAAATATTGCTAGAACATGATAAAGACATTGCATTTCGAATCCACTCTCATATCAATCTATTACAGAGCTTACTGACTAAAAGTTCAAAATAGGAAGGGCATAAGCAATTCTTTGCTATATACAGGATGATGCAATTTTGTTTGTCAATTTGGAAATATAAAGACACGGAAATGTGTGGCACGCTGCAGTTCTGTGTTCAGAGACCGGAATTCAACATCAAGTTAGTATAGAGATCACTAGAGTACACCAATTATGTTCTTTGACAAGACTTGATTTAGTTACGAGTGTGACAAAGGACGTGTTTAGAACTGGAAAGAGTGTGGAACACTGACTATCCCTATACGGGAGAGAAACATCATAGTAACAAACTGGTTGCGTGTAACAATTTCAGCACAAGCAACTAATGCTAAACTGTTTATTGGTGGTTAGATACTATAGCGATCTTTCACTGTTTGACTCTACCGAATCCAGTTCCATTGGCTGCTTAGTTATTGTTGTGGACAACAATGCTATTCTTTAGAAAGTTTCATTAGATGAACATATGGATTACATTCCGTGGCCTACAAGCAGTCTGCGTGGAAATATTTATCGATCTGATTGGTGTTTACGTGGGAGACGAACTGCAGCTAGGACACGGTATCTCATGACCGTTCCAGGACAGGGGACTGTTGTTCTCGAGTAGCTTCAAATTGAACTTCATGATCAATTTTTCTTGATGCGATTCATTTTATGTGTTTGTGAAGTAGTAATCGTACTCACAGTCACGCAAACTGTATCAGATCACAGTAATTAAAGTTGCCCTTTCTGTTCATAATCTGTCTACCAGTGCATGACGATTCTCTCTCGTCTTCAATTATACAAATAACGGTTTTCTGAAGTTTCCCGTACGGTAATTAAGTTCTCCAGTATAGAATTATTTTCGTGGGGAACACACTGTTGCATGAACTTCTGGCACACAACACTGTTGCATGAACTTCCGGCACACAACAAACTTGTAATCCATTACAACGCTTAGAAGTACAATTACTACCGATCAAGTGCTTCTTACCTCGGTGATGTATAATTCCGTTGACGGCAGAGTGAACTTTCAGGTGGACAGTACTTTGACTTTTTCGTGGACCTACGAAATAGTTATAACAATGAAATGGAATAATTGGCAACGGTTATCTCGGAGACTTAAAACAGCTTGTTCTATTTCAGATCGTTGACACCGTTATATCGGTCGTCAATAAGCAAACAAAAATCCAAACGGCATAATTTAGGAACCTTGAGTGACTATATCTCTATGAGATAACAGATAATAGACATCTTCGCCGTATGAAAAAATGCAGTGAAAAAGTTAAGTGTATCACCGTATATAGTCACATATTTCACACAATATGTATCATCCCAGTACTATACTAGGCCAGTCAAATCGTACAAAAAAAGGGGCTAAAAACGCAAATCGTGATGTAGTTCTAAATTTTTGATATGTTGTTAGGACCAGTTAGAGTATTATGAAACCAAGTTTGCAGCTTCGAAAACCCTGTGCTTCCCAAGTTATAAGTGAAAAACTCCGAAATTTTCGGACATTTTTTAGATTTTGCCTTCTAACGCAAAAATTATGAATTTTACGGTGTTAGTAGCTTTTACCATTTCCAAAGTACATAGAATATGTAACAATTTAAGCTTAACCGCAGCGTTATACGTCCAATAGTTTTCTAGATATGAAGCGTCAAAAATGGGCTTATTTTCACCAAAAATGAAAATTTTAAGTTTTGCTCTGACTTCAAGTTGAATATTAGCATAACCGCTCATCCTGCGAGAATAGATTGCGAATTGAAGTTGTAGTACATTTTATTAGCTTTAAAATAAGCACAAGATGAACTCTCTAGAGCGAGTAGTTCTCTTCAAACTGTACTAAAACGTAAAGTCAGGAAACTGAAACTTTTGAAGAAATGAACCTAAACCCTAATGAGAAATTGTGAGCATGCAAAGAAATAAAAATGTGTACCACTGTCTTTAAAGAAATGCAATTGTGTAATAAAAACATACATTTCAATAACTGAGTAACCTACAACACCAAATGGTCCCAGAGGAATTTACTGTTTTCACTAGAGGAGACTTCACGATTCGCAGATCTCATAAATTTTGGTCACAGCTGTGGACAGATTTAACTATCGAACAGGTTCTAATGAGATCAATGAAGAGCCAGGGAGGTGGTATATCCAGCAGTATGCTTTCGCGGTGGACATTGCTGACTTGGAAAAACTTAATAAATGGTTCAGTATCCATCACCATTTCCATCTACAGACAAAATACTATCCATCAGCAACGGAATCGTGGGAGGTGCTGAAATAAATTGCCACCTAGCTCAGGAAAAAGGCATTGAAGGAGTCAATAAAATAACTGGCAGCTCGTTTGGCAAAGTAACTTTCAAAATAAAAGACAAAGTGGTAACTTTGTCGACAATCACGAACTCCATTAAAGTACACAAGAAGCGTGTCGACGTTAATCCACTCACCATTTTTCAAAGGATGTGTATCACAAAAAAGTCGGACAGTGAACTGAAAGAGCATTTTAAGTTCGAACTGGCCCCTTATCCACTGGCATTGTTCAACGAAGAGGGGATGCGTAAGGGAGCGAAGTCAACTTTTTATGCCGCTTTCGCACCACTTTCACAAAACATTTCTCTTGGAACCAGGACATTTGTAGTGGTCGATGGTGGATACCTTCTCCACAAGGTTATCTGGCACAGAAACAACTCGATGAAGGCTATAGTTGCTACCTACATTACCTACACTTTAAACAACTTCGGTAGGAACGTCGCAGTGCTGTTTGATGGATGTCCTGAAGATGGAGTCCTCAGGACTACGAAAACTGCAGAACGATTGCGACGCTGTGCTCCTCTTTCTTGCCATGAGATCATATTTGACTCTTCTAACTACCGTCAAAATGCCCCAGGAGAAAATGTTAGCCAACGACTCAAACAAAAGACGTCTCATTGACCAACTGTGCTCTGCGTTTTAACTCGAGGGCATTGAAACTAAGAGAGCAACAGAAGACGCAGACCGCGACATTATCTGCACTGCCCTCAGTAAAAGCGTATCCTACGAGTACGTGATCGTGATTGGGGAGGATATGGACTTACTCGTTCTCCTTTGCGGCTTGGGCTCTACCGTCCGAAATGTTTATTTCCAGAAAAACATAGAGTCGAGTCAACTGTTACTCAGTTTTCCACTACTTCTTTCTGTCGAGAAGAAATAGAATTGCCCCCCGGATTTGAACTCTTCCTACATGCATTTAGCGGTTGTGACACAACTTCCGCTCTTTTCTGGCAAGGAAAAACAAAATTGTGGAGAGTTCTTCAAAGGTATAAGTACCTGATTGACCTGGCCGCTGTGTTTCTATTGCCACATACTAGTCATGAAACTACAGCTGATGTTGGAGAGAAGTGCCTTATCGCTCTGTGTGGAGGGGCACATCCTTCCACAACCTACACGGCCTTCGATTCCGCCTGTTCGTCAAATCAGCAGCCAATGCGAAGGTGGACCTGGGACGCTTGCCCCCAACCAAATAAGCTGCTTCCTTCCATTCCTACCGCACATATCACCAAGTGCAAACATGGTTGGCAGTGGCGAAGGATGCCACACAGTGCGGTTGGTCAAAGAGCTCCGTTGGTCTATTACCAGTAACAACATTATGTGAACCAGCCCCACCTAAACTTCTCAGATCGCTCTCATTTAAGTGCAAGAAAGGTTGCATGGGATCGTGCAACTGCCGGAGAGCCGGACTTCAGTGCTCAGCTTTGTGCACTCACTGCTCTGGTACCACTTGCTACAACGTCACTACGAGTCTGATCTACGAGGATGAAGACGATTACGATGATCTCCCGACTTCGGACGAACAGCCAGGAATGGATGCAGCACAGCAGGAGCCTTCTTATGTCCTAGAACACGACTGTGAACAACCAGGACCTTCTAAGAAACCAAAACAGTGAGAGTTTTCAGTTATTGAAATGTATGTTTTTTATTACACAATTGCATTTCTTTAAAGACAGTGGTACACATTTTTATTTCTTTGCATGCTCACAATTTCTCATTAGGGTTTAGGTTCATTTCTTCAAAAGTTTCAGTTTCCTGACTTTACGTTTTAGTACAGTTTGAAGAGAACTACTCGCTCTAGAGAGTTCATCTTGTGCTTATTTTAAAGCTAATAAAATGTACTACAACTTCAATTCGCAATCTATTCTCGCAGGATGAGCGGTTATGCTAATTTTCAGCTCGAAGTCAGAGCAAAACTTAAAATTTTCATTTTTGGTAAAAATAAGCCCATTTTTGACGCTTCATATCTAGAAAACTATTGGACGTATAGCGCTGCGGTTAAGCTTAAATTGTTACATATACTATGTACTTTGGAAATGGTAAAAGCTACTAACACCGTAAAATTCATAATTTTTGCGTTAGAAGGCAAAATCTAAAAAATGTCCGAAAATTTCGGAGTTTTTCACTTATAACTTGGGAAGCACAGGGTTTTCGAAGCTGCAAACTTGGTTTCATAATACTCTAACTGGTCCTAACAACATATCAAAAAATTATAACTACATCACGATTTGCGTTTTCAATGTCTAATTTGACTGGCCTATACTCCACTCACCGAAACGAGAGACGTTCTCTAAACACAGCAAGGTGCGAGACCACAGCGCTGCCGTCGAGGGGTGTACAAGGCAGTGGGCGCACAGAGTGGCCGTCTCAATTGCTGGTGTGAGCTCGTTAGTGCGTGTTATACAGCGGCGATTTCAGGATCTCTTAAGTTCATCTTTAAACACGCTTGAAAGACTAGGTGACCCTTCGAGAAGTAGTTTTTAAGATGTTCTTCCTCAGCTTGCAGTTATTGTTGTTGATTAAGCACCATGCCATTTTCGTAGAAAAGAAAAAGTTCCCAATGCGAATTCCAATAAGCACGAAATATCAGAGTGGCTAAAATCTAAAAACCTCGATTTTGAAGACGGTTTGTTGAAGGAATAACTTTTAGATACATTTCCAAATTAACGAAGAGCGCACAACGAATATGCGATAGATGAAATGGCGAAGAATGCAGGGAAAACTTCTTAGAATTCCTCCATACCGCTGTGAATTAAACGCCATCGAGTAAGTGTGGGCCAGAATCAAAGGCTATGTTGCAGCGAAAGACAAAACGTACAAAATGCCGGAAGTTAAAGAACGGCAAGAAGAAGCAGTAAAAGCAGTGACTGCAGAATTTTGGAACATGTGCGTTCTCCGTGTCGTATTTTTAGTTGAAATTCAAATGTGGAAATTGTAGAGGAGAGAGTGGGGGGGCGGTTTGGTATAAACCTCAATGAAAACAGTTCTAGTTTGACAGAATGTACCTTGTTTCGCCGTCCTTTACCATTATTATTACTGGTATTGTTATTAAAAATTGTGTATGAATGGAGCGTTTTGTTAGCAACCTGTATGAAAACAAATCTGTTTTGACAGAATGAACTCAGTTTCATCGTACTTTTAACATGACTGTAACTGGCTTTGAAACTTCCATATCGTGCTTTATTTCGTTAGATTGTTGTCCAGGTTTCTCAGGGTACGCTATGACGTCAGCTCGGCAGCCAGCCGACGCCA
This sequence comes from Locusta migratoria, assembly GCA_026315105.1. Classification (NCBI taxonomy): domain Eukaryota; kingdom Metazoa; phylum Arthropoda; class Insecta; order Orthoptera; family Acrididae; genus Locusta; species Locusta migratoria. The sequence continues at coordinate 283,417,854 of CM048744.1, forward strand.
CCAGCTGCAAAGCGTGCGCCAAGGATTTTGTACACTCCTTCGTATCACGTGAACACCGAAGGCTTTCTCTGCAAACGATCGTAGTCGCTCACGTGACACTGTTTACGTTTCATCCCAGCTCTCGGTGAACGGACTATAATGCATCTTAATGTGCGCCCTCCAAGAAGTAATAACATTGCTGTAAGTAAGTGTGGTACTGCTTCTTACAAGGAACACCTTTGACTTCGAACGCTCGGAACTGCACGAAACTGTGCATAGAATAACAAGCAATCATAAAGAAAACAGTGTTGAGCATCATTGCCAACCAAACGCAGCTCTTCTCTGCCAGCGCAACTAGATAGCGGCATGAAAAGAGCCTATTGTTGTTAAAATGCTCAAATGTTTGTAAATCTATGGGACTTAACAACGTTGGTCATCAATCCTTAGGCTTACAAACTACTAAACTTAAAATAACTTATGCTAAGAACAATAGAAATACCCATGCCCGAGGGAGAACTCGAACACCCGACGGCGAACGGCCACGCGCACCGCAGCAGTCCGCCTTAGTGCGCACGGCTATTCTGCCTATTGTTGTGTGATTCCTGGACGGGTCATACATATCGTACCCTTATAGATGCAAGTTCTCCAAACAAAGACGTTACGCTGAAGATCTTGCCACCGAAAACAACGAAATATTGTCCACCGCTTGATGTTTACTTCTTTCGGCAAAATAAACTCTATATCAGCAGGACTACCGATTTTATAAGACTACTAGCTTAAACCCGCGGCTCCGCGCGCATGTTGTTTGTTTATGATAGTTAAGATATCTTTCAGTAGTGTGCTCTGAGGCTGGTTTTGAAGGATGAAATGAAATACAATACCTTTCTAGAAACAAACATTTTTAATCAACATTAGAATAAAAAATAAAATTATGTGAAGTGCTTAATGATTTACAATAAATAATACATACATTATTCCTTACAGCCTGTGTTGCAATATATCAGCACGTATGGTGAGAGTAATGTCCAAATCCATTTTAATTTCATTTTAGGGCATTATAGTAAACTACGTTATGTGTAGTATTGTTTGGAGCGTAAATGTAGACTTTTTGGGTTGCCCACCCTTGGGCAAGCGACGTATAATTGACCATGTGAAAAACATGAGGGCTTTAAATGGATTCCTGCGTTGTTTAATGATTGTCCTTGAGATTTTGTAATTGTCATGGCAAAAGCTAGACGAACTGGAAACTGAAATCTTTTGAACTGAAATGGCATATCTGAAGGGATTAAAGGAAATTCAACAATAATGATTGTAATAATATCACAGATCGATCACTTCATGTAATGCGCGAAACGTCAAATCGATTTTTTAAAGAGATGTATTAAAAGAAATTTCTTTTTTACTGCTTCATTTATTTATTCTTATATTTCTTTACAGAGAAAGAGCTCAAGATATTGTAGCACGCATAGACCAAAGATATGGTCTGTGGCATCACGTTTCGCTGTATGTAACCTCCTTGCTATAGAGTCCCAAATGTCATCGCTGGCCTTCAGTCCGAATTTTTTTTTTATAATTTGACGACTTTCAACCACCATATCTTCCACCCCCTTATAGCTATCGGCGTGGAGCTGCTACGGTATACAACAGGAGACTTCGGACAACAATTACACAGACCATTCTTTTGCGTTCTGTAGTTTTCGCTGCAGAGCGAAATATTAACACACACACACACGTAGAATTTTACATACACCGATGACTTTGCATTCCAATATACTCCACCCTTTTATCATTATCAACCCTCAAGCAACAATGCAATCAATAAAACCGTTTTAAAAGAGTAAATATAATTTTCAAAGAGTAATTATTTTTCTGCATTTCGCGTTATATTCTTCAGATTACTAAATATCTATCAGATTCCTATAAAACCATGCCCAAAACCTTCCTCAGGTATATATCAGTAACGGTAAAAATATTCAGCCGACCGCGGTGGCCGAGGGGACTGAGGCGCTCCAGTCACGGTCTGCACGGCCACTACGGTCGGGGGTTCGAATCCCCCTCGGGCATGGATAATTGTGACGTCCTTAGTATTAGCTAGTGTGTAAGTAGTATTGTAAGCTTAGGGACTGATAACCCCATAAGCTATACAAACATTTGAACGTTTTTGAAAAATATTCACGTCTCTGCGTCTTGACGTTAGGACTTGATAAGCGTACACAAAACAGACATTCACATTACTGTAATATATATAGACAAATAGCTATCCGATCGCCATAAAACCATGCCTAAAGCCTTCCCCGGGTAGACATTAGTAACTGAACAAATTTTTAGCTCCTTATGTCTTGTGGTTCAGACGTGATAAACGTACACCGAACAGACATTCACATTTATAGATATAGATAAGGTGCCAAACCAAAAAAGAATGTAACCTGATCGTTATTTTATCGTAACACATCACTCCGTGATTTACAATCAATTTGCTGCACCTACGTATAAGACTATGTTGCAACATGCTTAGCGAAAGCCACGGTATGACACTGGCATACCAATATCGTTATTTGAAAATGTAATTAGTGTGGCTTCTGATATTGGACTGCGTGAATACGATAGTGATTTGGAATGTGATAACGTGGCTTTAGTGAGGTGTGCACATTATTCTCTCCCTCTTCGTTTTAACCATTCATCGAAATCCCGCATCTGCACTTTGAGAACTAATACAAGCACTTCCAGGTGTGTGGTACTGCTGAATATGTGTGTTTGGCGCTAGTGTAAGTACTTTAGGTAGATAGGTTTTGGCGCTGCTGATTGAATGGGTAATGATACATTGACGCCATTAAGTCACATATAATTTCCTTTCTATGTTATTGCTATCTTGTAACTTCATTTCTCTCTGTTAAGATGTTACTTGAGGTAACAATGCAACGTTTTGCATGGAAATAACGCACACTACTGTTCTGTTTCTGATTGCCTGTTATTACAAGCATGGTTTCGTGCGGTTCCGAACGTCCTAGGTCAAAGACGTACCTTTTTAGCTGTAGAATAGAAATCACAGAATAATTAATGGAACAGCTGCTTACGTATTGTAGATTAAGGTTCCGCAGTGTAAAAGTGAAGCGTAGTGACTTCTTTATTTGTTGACCTGGAGGTGAATAAGCTAGGACGTTTATTCGTCTAATACGGGAAATATCAGCGATTAACGCAGAGCAAAAAGTTGTACGACAGTTCTCGAATGCCGTTTTGGTGTAGAGGGCAAAACAAAAGTCATCGTCGGCTGATTGTTGTACAGCGCACTACATGTCATGTTCACCTGTGATGGAGTGGTGTAAACGATTTGAAAATGGTCGCCCGTTTGTGCACGGTGATCCGTGAACAGGACAGGGTAATTGCCCCATTATCCTTGATGTTAATGAGCCGATGTATGGTCTCATCTACGAAAATTGCTATATCAGAGTTGATTACCTCTATAAATAAATAACTTACCAGTGTTAAAGAGTCTTTAAAATACCGAATAATTTGTATTGTTGCCAGTCAAGGAAGGAATAGAAGGATTAGATAATGTATGTGGCTGTGGACGTTCTGAAAAGCTGCAGCAGTTACTAATGGTGGCTGAAGCTTAAATGACTGGGGTTTTCACTACTATTACTGTATTGTGTAATTTACCTTCCCAAATAAATGAATCAATGATCTCGAAAATCGGTGGTCTCCACTTTTTTCTACCAAATCGAATATCTTGCATTTTCCAACTCTACAGTTGCAGATACACCATTTAAGCGGAAAACAAGTCACCTACTCCGTTTGGTCACAGAAAGCACTGAAATATCTGTGAAGTTTGATAACAAGCCATAATCTGAAAATTTCTTGTCGCCATCTAAAATAGGCGAAATTTCAACAGATGACACTATTTTATTGCCATTGTTAATGACGTTGTGCTCATAACTGACAGTAACCGTTAGTTAGCTATGTGTTTGCTTGTGCTTACAATAACTTGTGCCTAACCTAGGGTGACCATATATTCAGACACAATAAGCAGAATCTACCGGTTATGCAACAAATTTACTCCGCGTGTTTTATTTGCTGTTTGTAATTGATTAAAGGAGCATACAGCAAGTTAATAGTCGTCCACTCAACATTTTATCACTCTAAGTATGGTGAAATAAATGATAATGGTAAAAAATGGAAATGAGCGTATGGTTTTCTCGGCCGGGAGATCTCTTGCGGGATTGTTCGGCCGCCTTAGTTTAAGTCTTTTGAGTTGACGTGCCAATGATGATGAGATGCTGATGATTAGGACAACACACAACACCCAGTCCCCTGCCGGGAATCGAACCCGGGCCTCCTGCGTGGTAGTCAGCGACGCTGGCACTGAGCTACGGAGGCGGAAAATAATAAGGGTGAAATACAATTATGGTTAACACAATGATCTGAGTATGGTGAAACAATCAAGTATATTTTTCACTTGAATTAATTACTTTTAACATTGTTGAATTTCGCAGAAATGTACAGACTTTTAATAAAATGTTTTTGTCTCACGTCTGGATTTTTCACTGGACCATATACTGATTATCATAGAAAAAAATTGTTCTGTTGGCGCACTTATAACCAAGAGATTCTAACCTCCTTGTTTGAAAAAGGCACGCAACGAGTATAGTCTACAATGTTACCATCAATACGATAATCAATACTTCACTCATCAACTTGTGTAAATAGTTTAACACAACTTTAATAAGTTAGCTTGTGACTTGCATTTCATTCCTTTACTGTAGTATTAGTAACGTACTTACTAATATTCGAAATTTCATCAAAATTGTGTCGTTAATTTCTTTCTTAGTGCATTTAAGTACAAAATCCAGAGTTATTTTAACATAAAAACACTAGAACAGGATTCAGGTGAGCTCAAGATAGTTTTTACGATTCAGTAAAATCGGATTTTTCTTTAATGCCTACAATAAATGGATACAAATATCGCAATTCGGCTTAACACTTATTTTTCTGATACTTTCGGCATGGTTACATGTCCAACGTCTTTCCACAGCCCACGCACTAACGACTTCCATCGAATTTCAAACCACACAAAGGCTTGGGTTGAAATACGACAAAAGTTCAGAGTTCTGTTGAATGTCGATACACCATGTGATTAAAAGACTCCGGACACTTGACGGTCCATAGGTAATGCTGAAATTCAGTATGGTGTTAACCCAACCCTAATACGAAAACGTTTGTTTTGGGGTGTCCGGATACTTTTCATCACATAGTGTATGTGTTTCAAGACATTAGCACGATATTTGGATGCAATGTAAGTCGTCGTCTCGTTGCATATGGTTCATCTTTGTTGCAGATTTGCCTGTAAATTCATTTGAAGACGTGCTACAAGAGCGTTACCTTTCTTATAATGTATTCGGAAAAAAAAATAAAAAAGGTCGCCGTGCAGTATTACGCCTTTCTATTTGCTTTCCCCTCGCTCTGCTGCAGCCCGACAGCCGCCACCCCCCACTATTTATTCACATCCGATTCAAAAGCGTTACATGTTTGCAGCTGTTACTGTCCTTCAGAGTAGTCACCAGCGTTGCATAGTGTCTTCGCAGCAGTGTTACCATATTTAAGTTCCAACTCTCGTATAAGCCATTAAACATCATCTAAAGCCATTTCACATTATTTAGTGTTTCAAAGGTGTTCTTATATTTTACATTAGGTACATCGTTAGTAGAGTCTGCTCTGTTGATGGTGTGAATGGATCGGTCTACTGCCTGTCGAATCTCTGGAAGAGTCCTGAAGCGAATGCCACGAAGTGGTTCCTTCGTCTTCGGAATCAAATCAAAGTCACAAGGACTTAAGTCCGTGGAGTGTGGTGAAGGGTACAGTACTTCCCTGTCCCATCGAACGAACAGAGCAGCCACAGCTTGCGCTGTATGCGCCCGCGCATTGTCGTGCAAAATGGTAGATGGGTTGCACGGAAAGTGTTACCGCTTCTTTCGCAAAGATGATCGCAGGTGACGTTCCGAAAACGAACAGTAATATCGTGCATTGACTGTCTGCTGTAGAGAAACGTAATTCGTTAGGATAACATCATCACAGTCGTACACGAGAATCACAATAACTTTCACCACTCTGACGCAGTTTCGACTTCCGTGGCGACCTATAATGACGCCATTCGTTGGTTCGAACAATGTGGCCCATGTCTCATTCAGTGTTACGACAAGGCGTAAGAAATCCTCTCCTTCGCGCTCATACCACTCCAAGTGCGTCTTAACAGTGTCGTAACGCATCCATGTCTCAATTTCTGTCAATTCATGCGTAACGCATCGTGATGAAATATTTTTCGCATGCCCAGGCACATTAAATCCTGATCAAACTTCCTTGTTCCTGTTTCGAAAACATAGTGAGACAGTTACGTTACAGCGCTCACTCACAAGTGACTGTGTTCCCCCTCGATTGTGCGCACGCCGGTGACGTGGGACGGGCGAGTCCATAAGGTAGGTATGTCAACAACGTGTGCTATAAGCGACAATAGCAGATTTCATTGCATAGCGTCTTCACAGCATTGTTGCCACTATTTAAGCTCTAACTCTCATATAAGCTATTAAACATCATATAAAGTTATTTCACATTATTTAGTGTCTCAAAGGTGTTCTCATATTTTACATTAGGTACTTGGTTTACTTTCGAAGAAATTATTTTAGCACCAGAATAAAGTGTGTAGTGCTAGCCTAGAATCGGAAAGGTGTGTAATGTCTATAGGTATTGTCTGTCAGGTACAAGGTTCCAGAATCTGTTATAAACGGAAAGACGGGAAGAAGGTAGCCGGATGCGAACCCTCGTCCTATCCAAGGCGTTGTCTTTAACTGTGTAACTATTAACATCATTATTATTCACCTTTGGCTCTTCCTAAATGTTTTATAGATAATGGGTCCCCTTTTGCTGCTCCCCTCTGATCAGGGATGTTTATTTCACCCCCTGTCTATTAATCTCTTATCAGGGCGGAGGAAGATAATAGAACCTTTCATCTATTGTCACTTCTTCTAAGTCAATCGCTATTGCAATAGGACGGCTGATGCCGTTCTTCTCTTCCGCTGCAGAAAATGATGAGAGTTGGGCATGGTTTACATCAATGAATTTCTTCAAGATTATTTTCTTGAATAATCATTTAATAGAATTTTTCCACACTTTTTTTTTTCGCAGTAATTCTGTTTCATAAATGATTGTATTATGGGTACCATTTTCACACCCTGGCTCTTATGCCGCCATTATTACCGCAATATGTTATCATTCATAAATTTGGGGCGATGGTTAGAATCTGCAGTTTTTTTATCACCCGAGTCCGATTATTATTATTATTATTATTATTATTACGCAAATGCCGCGACTCGCGGAAGTATTTTGTTACTTATATAATGCACGGTTATAGGCGTAAACCTGGTATTGTTGAGACTGGCGTGCAAGCTATTAATTACGACATCATTCGTAGTCGGCCAAGTTGCATCTTCTTTACTCTCAACTCGAAACTAAAAGAATCTCATTAAATCTCTGTCCTCGTTCAACGACAGTTACAGAAACGCTTGAGTGCCATCTGGTATAATTGCCCTTTGGTACGTTCTGAACCGAATTAAGGTCGACAGTATTTCAGATAACAAATTAAGTGCAGAATCTTAAATATCATTAAGTGACTGTGAGTCGTTTTCATGTGATGAAGCACCAAAGACAGTTCTCCATTTTCTAATTCGTAGTTGTTCTTTCTTCACTGCGTGTTGAGGTAGGCAGAATACATCATTTGACGTGGACTGCGTACTAATCCGTTCGACTTGCTTATTGTGAATATAAAGCAACATTTCCGCACGATACATATTACGAAACTGAGCGCTGTTCGAAAATCTTCTTTGAAAAGACATGAAACGATTTTCTGCGTTGCAACGATTAGAAGAAAGGATCATATCCTTCTTCCTCATAACGAAAATACCTTTCGTCTCTTTCCCCTTTGATACGTATCATGGAACTCTTGCAAGACTGCAGTATATTCCAGCGAGAGCGACCGTTCTTGTTGATCTTTTATTACCATCAATTCCAAGTCCCAGAAACGACGCATGTCCTTGTTTAATGGCGCAGACTCTTCAGTGAGGTACACGTGACTAACAGTGGCATGCCTGACAATAATGTCATACCTACGACCACTCAAAATCCACCAAAATCTCGAAGGAAGGAGAACTTTAGAATCATCAAGACGTACTGGAGTGTCCTTCTTCACTATTTTCCAATACTGATCTGCACGTATCAGAATTTCAGTAGTTTGGATCAGCAAGTTGCACCTTCTGCACGGTAATATCTTGTGGAACCGCTGGAAGTGATGAGTACGTGTTCGCGAGGTGTTATTTGTCCAAACTTAATTGTTAATTTAAAATGAACTAATCTGCGACTTGTTGACGTAAAATGTGGTGACTCGAATCATTTAACAACTAGTGGGTGATGGCTGATGACTTGTAACTGCAAACTGTTGACCAATTCCATGCTAATGAAACTACGTTGGCTCCCGGCGTCAAGTAAAGAACGCGTACGCGACCTTCACTCCTGTCGGAAAGGTGAACGAAACAGACGCAATCTGAAGATACGTGGAGAGAGGAAAATGAATATAAACCTTCCATACGGAAACGCGCTGTTCGTCATTGCAGATAGCTGCGTGACGCGATTTCTTACATTTAGAACGGACTACTTTATTTTTCTTGCTACATTCTTTGATGTTGTACCCCTTTTTAAACAGAAAAAACTTCGACGAGTGACTTTCAGCTAGATGTTCGATATCTTCGTACAATCTTGTGCCCAATGACAACGTTCGTCACAAAATAGGCAATGTTTCGATTGTTCCCGTTTCGTCTTTCCTCCTGGTTTCTCCCCCTTAGTGTTCACTTGTAGGGTCGCTCTTGTAGACGGGACTGTATCTGCAACGCTACAACCTTTAATCTTACGCGTTATCATAACGCCTGCCAGATTCTCGTTCAAAAAATTAACCTCGTAATGTGACTTTCAGTGATATTTTCTCTTCTAGCGTAAATAATTCAGCATCCAACTATGTCTTCTGGGAATGCACGCAGTGTTTTAGGCGCCCGTATGCGCCCCTAAGGCTCGTAAGGCTTTTATGCGTTTGTCACATTCAACATACGTAGCGTTCAAAATATCTGTAGACGCATGTGTCATCGGTTTCATAGTTTCACGGTAGTCGAGATGAGCCTGTATTATACGGTTTTTGTCTCCATAACGGGAAACGAATATTCGTTTCGTTTCTTGATAAGGCTCTGCAGTAATTGGAATGCCTTCCACCAAATTCCTTGCTTCATCTTCCAAGTATCATCGGAGGAAGACGTATTCATCTATAGTAGAAATTTAAGGATTGCTGTCTATAGACGACTGGAACTGCCTCCAAAATCGAGACCACTATTCTACTTCTCCTGAAAATGAATCTAATCTGATTGTGGGAAGTTTGACAGTATGTGTCACAGGTACAGGAGCTAGTATAGCAACTGACGCTGTCGTAGGTATCGAGCTTGAATCAACTGAGCTAAAACAATCTTTCGCCTTCCTCGTTGCCTTCAAAATAGCTTTCCTAGAGTTGTTTACATAATCGTCTCATTTATGACACCGGCATCATAGTCTGTGTTGGAAAGTAATTTTCAATTGCATCATCTAGCAAACTTAAACGATCTAATGTCTCTTGCAGTTGTGTCCGGAAAGTACTCACAGTCGGTATCTTTGCCAGTATCTCTTTCATCTATTGCTCTACTGAACCATGTAACTAACTTTCGTTCAGCATTTCCTTTCCTTTAAAATTACGTAAACGTATTTCCGTATCTTTTTCTGTCGTTGTACTCCGAAGTAACGTCACGCAGAAATCAAGCAAGATATCACAATAAACAAGTCAAAGATAAACGCTACGTGAAGCACGGCCAAGGATTGTAGCATTCAAACAATAACAAACAATAGAAGGAGCAACCTGCGACTCAATATTCACAATTATTCAGAATGATGCTGTCTACTATACTGCTGTAACAAAAAGAAAAATGATAGATGTCAGATAAACATCGATTTTCAGTGGGAAAACATCAATGTTTTAACATTCTCTAATACATCGAAACATCGATGTTCAGAAAGCTAAATCGAACCATCGATATTTCCATATTGGCATCGTACCCCAAACTGATTTCTAAAAAAAAGAAAGAAGGAAAAAAAATCCTCGTGCTATGCCACACTCTTTCTCTCTGGTTGGATCGTTAATTCTGTTCCTTTTACGTACTCTTGCCCATTCTGCGATCGATAGATCGATATCTGATCATGAGAAATACCTCTCTGAATGCCAGAGTTTTGTTATTCACAATAATGTGCTTTACTACGAACTGTCGAACTTAAAATTAGTTCACCACTCATTATCAAGGTGAAAAAGTGGCGCTGGCAACTTTAAGTAAAATTTAACAAAGTAAATTCATTCTTTTGCACTAATCAAATACTGCACCAAGGATTTGTTTACTATTTTATACCTTCTTCCCTCTTCTAGGTTGTTTTGCAAAAAAGGGTAAAAATTGCTGAAAAGCATTAGCTTTTTTTGTCTTAAAGGAAAGGCTTCTTTTTTTCGGTTTCAGCGACTTTGGATACAGGTGAATTGAATGTTTTGCACTGTCATTAAATATTTGTAATGCCGTTTTAAATGTCTTTCTTTTATGAGATGGTATATAATTACAGCTAATTATTAACTTTTTATTAGCAAGCTTTTAAGATGCCATTGTTTTTGTTAGGAATCGCCATATACACTGTTATACCCACTAAGTTAAATTTGGTAGCACAAAAACCAATTGAAGAAACACCTAATTTGCCTGAATTAATAGCAGCAGTGAAAAGGATCGTTCAGTGGTTTAAACAATGTGTTGCTGCTAGTGATGAATTAAGAAAAGAATCTGACTTAAAGTTAATTCATGATATTCCAACACGCTGGAACTCAGCCTATTATATGACTGAGAGATTTTTGAAATTGCAACCTGCAATAAATAAAATTATCAACTTCCACACAAGTACACCAATAATGTTGAATGCTAAACAATGCTTCGTCGTCTTCGATGGTATTGGAAAACGAAAGCTGCGCTTTTTTACAGTGCTGCTATTGATTTGATTTGATTTGATTTTCTCAGGGAAGCCAAAACAATCTTGGTCCAACCAGCCACTGCCCGCACCGAAACTAAGTTTATTGTGCGATATCGCTCCCTGTATATCTAGTAAAGCCAACAAATGCCCTTGAACAGTGCAAGGAGTCCCTTTCCCAGTTCTTTATTAGACACAATTTCTCCCGGTCTGGTAGTCCAAAATGTTCTGTGCCTTTTACTCTCCAATGCAATGCATTCGAAGATTAGATGTGATGCAGTTTCATCACCGTCATCACAGATCCTACATTTAGGGTCCTCTTCTGCTATTCCCATTGTATGTAGGTGTTTTTTGAAATTCCCATGGCCTGTCAGCAATCCAACCATGAGTCTAATCTCTCTCCTGTTCAGGCCCAGGATTGCAGAGCTCCTTTTAAAACATGGCTTTGGCATTACCTACTAGATATTTAAAGTAAACAAAGGGCCTGACACACCAATGTTTCAGGTTAAGGGTTAATGTCAAATGTTACATCCCTCTAACTCTAATTGTGCTATAGTGAGCATACCTTTTTGAAAATCCAAGCGCTTCAAAAACATTACCACATTAATAAATATAAGCACTAAATGTTTGTTAAGTCACTGATGGGTAAATTTTATTTCCTATCCCGACGGCCTCGCGCGATTATGTTGGTAACATCAACAACACGGTAGGAAGCCTTTGCCAGGATGTCCGAATCACATAGAATGACTGGAGTACTGTATCGTAGATATCATGAAGTAAATAAATAACGCTGTCCCTGCTCTATGGTTGAGAGGTTCTTGTATGTCCCATGTCCGTTCAGTAAAACTAATTGACCTCGTAAAACGAAGATATAATAGCAAAACATGTGCGTTGTCATGCGACTGACTAATGCCAATGTCACATGATTGCGGGTATTCAGCATCTCTAGCCAAATTTATCACATGAAGCCGCAGGGGAAAGTAAAATTTCACCGTTAATATATAACAATAGGTTAAATTTTACGAACCATCGCGGCGGTATCGCGTAATAATGTTGGTAATAGATGCTGAATGCCGAGAATCATGTGACGTCCTCATTGCTCAATGGCGTGATAACACAATTTTTACTGAGCGGATAAGGGTACATACAAGGACTGTCAACCATACAACAAGGACAGTATTATTTATGTACTTCGTGGTCTGTCCGATACAGTAATCAATTCATTCTGTGTGGTTCGGACATCTTAGCAAAAAGTTTCTATCGTGATGTTGATGCACGAGGCCGTTGGGAAAGGAAGTAAAATTTTACACATACATTCTTTTCTCGCCTGTCATTGCTGACGTCAAAGTGGCACGCTATTAGCTACACGATATACGGTGCATTGCCAACCTTTATGCGCTACGGTACAGCCACCGACGGTCCCCATTCCCTGTGATATCAACTTTGGACTATAATTTTATGAACCATCCCGCCGACCTTGCTAGATTATATTGGCAATAACAATAATATGATAGAAAGTCTTAGACAAGATGTCCGAAGCATATAGAATGACTCGGTCATTGTATCGTACAGACCATGAAGTAATTAAATAATGCTATTCCTGCTCTATGGTTGACAGTTTCCTGTATGTACCCTTGTCCGCCTAGTAAAAATAATTGCCGTTTTGATGATTTCATATTAAAAAAAAAAAAGTGTCATCATGCTATAGGCAAATGAGGACGTCACGTGATTTTCGAAATTCAGCATCTGTTGCCAACATTATCACGCGGAGCCGTCGGGATGGTTAGTAAAATTTAATCAGGGCTAGCAGGTTTGTTGTTTTTGCGAGTGTATACTTTTACGACGTTACTGCGGGCTGTTGAGTTAAATGAAGTCAATAATCAATTCTTGTTTTGTTACAAAAGTTGTCATTACCACTCACAATACAACTTGACCTATTTACGTGCAGAAATCCACCTACCGTGCTCTAATTTAAAATTAAAGAAAGTTATCATGTGAAACGCTGATCATTTGCAATTTTTGTTAAGAACGTCGCTGCCAGTGGTCTGAACTTTTACCTTAAGGAGGGTCATTTATTCCCACACCCAGGAAAAGCTCCACTCCGAGGAGTGGAGCGGGCTGTTTGAGATCCGGCCCATAAAGAGTCGCGGTTCTATTCAGCCAATACCAGACAAGCTGATAGTGGGGCAAAGGGGGATCCCAATTGGGAATAAGTGGGAGGGGCTTACCAGCTCCGGCATACGCCTTACAACCAACGAAAACCTCCCGAAAACCTTGGTCGGAGCCGGGGGATTGGGACCAATTTAATTTAACTCCGGGACTTGCCCCGGCCAAAAATGGATTATCGAGAGAACACGAATGCACTCACGACAATCAAGGATCGGACGCCCGAGTTACTCTCGTAATTTCGTAGAGATCAGCTCGACCAACAGTGGACAAGCACCTCCCTACAGAAACCGCACCCGTGGACACGGTATCCTGTGCGTCGATGGAGGTTTGTGTGAAACGAACAATATCAACGAAAATATTCTCTGCGTGCCTGCGAGAGAAATCTTGCTGCACAAGCTGCTGGAGATAGGTCATGTGACTGCATTCTACTCTGGGTGGCGTAAGCTGTTTCCGCTCTTACCTCGATTCGTGGGCGTGCAACAAGCGGAGGTCGTATTTCTTGTTACATCTGGCTTCTTTTCATCTTTCACAGCTTCCGCCGCCTTACAGAATCCCGGATTTCGGCATCATTTTGCATTTCACACAGTCAACAAACAGGATACACATGTGGTACTTTCCATAACTTTATTTAAGTTAACCAGAGATATAAATATACAGAGATGAGAAACAAGCAAAGACTTCACAAGGTATAAGCTACCTCTGTTACAAATTCCATTTATATCCGTCCACTGATTTCAGCGTGAAGCCGTAACAAACGAATTAAGTAATTGTAAAGCACCCTCTGCCATGCACCATACGAAGTTAATTTTAGTATGCCTATAACCTTTGTGCGAGTGCAAGCAATGAGTTGACAATATTTTATCGCAATCGGATGCACAGTATGGCTGTTTATAAAATGCGAACAAAAAGACATCAAACAAATATTATTTGTAATTATTAGATTGCACGAGCAGCTTCTTTTTCTGGGGTTTCACTGAACTAGTGAACCCATCAGACAAACTGCCGCTGGTAGTTGCAGTAGAGACGTCTATATGGACAAAATTTATCCAAACGTTTAGTACCAGGAACGATTTCGTCCCAGGACGCAACCAAAATATTATTCAAAAACACAGAATGATTCATATCGTAATTTACGATAGTTTAAAATCAAGAATCTGGTAGTAATGAGTACTGCATTACTTCAAGTCAGTATCAAGAGAATTAATTTGTGCATTTAGGTGGCTACGAAATTTTGTACTTTTCTATTTGAAGTTTAACAGCAAGATAATTGGCTATAGATGAAGAAAAACGGACAGATAGCAAGATCAAGGAAAGCGTTTCTCAGAACGAGAGATATTTAAATATCTGATGTACATTTATGTCTTAGAAAGTCTTTACTCGAAGTATTTGTCTGGAGGTTAGTCATATGTGCAAACGAAACTAGAACGATAACAGTGACAAGAAGTGATTACCGCGAAGAGTTTGGCATGCTGTCTCACAATAGGCAGTTATAAAGAAAAATCCGCGATACAGTAGGTTCCCAGAGATGCGATTGGCTCGAATAGATCTGAAGTAACGTATCAGTACGTTGTTCTCGACGGCGAATGCTCGTCAAAGACGACGCTATTGTCAAGAGTGCCTCAAGAAAGAGCGATAGGACGCTATTGTCACCTCTATGATCTGACAAACAGACTAAGCAGGTGAATAACTACCTGCGGCCATCTTTTCAAGGCGATGTGGTGTTGTGGATGGTGTATCAGAGGCGAATGTAGCATATATTTTCGGGGAGGGGGGGCAAGATTAATGTAATTTTAAGTAGACACCCTAAGATATTTTGTATCTCATATTCTGCTCATACTCAGAGGATAATTTGCGTTAAATTCCCTTTTACTTATAACGAGCATTTTTATTGTTGACATTAACTCATGTTATCACTCATCGTTCATTACAGTAATTCAGATACCGGCGCCAGCAAGCCAATCATTTGCATATCACAGCATCTTCTTCCTGTCGGTTAAATTTTGGGTCTGTAGCACGTCATCTTCATGGTGTAGCAATTTTAATGGTCAGGAGTGTATGTTGTAAGCTAACCGCACGTGAAGTAATCTACTATGTATTAAAAAATAAACCCAATTTTTTAATCGCATGTCAACTATCTCCAGCAGAAGTAATATCATGATTACTTCGTTCACGGTGATTAAAATTGCCTCAATGAGCAAACGCTGAAAGATAAATTTCGGACAAAGCGCTAAAAGCGAACTAATTTCTCGGCATCATTGTTTGCCACAAAATATGCAAACTGGCTAGTTTTTACACGAACTGACTTGGTACGAACCATCAGCCGTTCTGCTTGGCACTTAATTACTGGTTATTAAAGACACAAGTAGATTCCAAACGAGAAAAAGAATCGTAAAATGAGAAATAAGAGCGAATATATTGTGAAAAAGATATAACAAGCCATTTTAGACATTACTGTAATAAAAATAACGATCAAAGTAATTTTATTTGGAAATTAAAATAATCGTACACGATGAAATTCCAACCCATGGTTTTCCATACGGAAAGCTATTACTTTGCTGCTGCGCTACGCAACAATGTTGTTATAAATATCCAAGTGACAGTACAGACCGAGTAACAACGCTGAATTGTAGCCTTTGGAGGAGTCGGTTTCGAGTAAATCATACGAAGCTCATCTAATGGAAGGTGAAACCTGTAATATAAAACTTGTATTTGTGACGTTAAATCGCGGTTTGTACGAAAGGATCCAGTAGCGTGTGCTTAGTGCTGTGCATAAGCACGTTCTTCAATAGCACTGTAGTCCATGTCTTGTTTTATTGTATCGGTATCATTAAGTCATGAAATGTGAAATAAAGAGGGCAGACCTATTAATCGGAAATTAAACAAACCAAGAAAAAGAATCAGACAAGGAAATGGAAGTGAACTGACTAGTTTTTGTGGCAGTTTAGCAACGGTGAACAATTGGGATGTGACGTTGAGCGCTATGATTGGAGGAAAGCAGCTCCCATGCGTGAACTGTCAACCAGGAAGTAATTGTAATCGGACTATTGTGCGACCCATGCATGAATACCGCCCGAGTGTTTGGGATTCTCACCAGGTTGCACTCAAATCAGATTTCAGATAGGTAGCATCAACACGTAGCTTTTAGGAAACACTTCGTGAGCATGCTTGAGAAAATTTAGAGAACCGAACACGTAACCTGCTGATTGCAAAACGATTCTACTATCTCCAATGTACATTTCGCACAAGAAATACGAAAATTAGATACGAGAATTAAGGCCTCGTACAAAGCACTAATTCGTAACTCCGTCGCTCTGACTGTTTGGAATCCACATCAAACTGTTTATCCCTATGTAATTGGCTGGGTAAGTTGGTTCAAAGTATATAGGTGGTAACGACATACTATGTCCAACAGTAGCGCACCTAGAAAAGTACTTTGCTGATTAAAACAATCTTTGGACTGATGATAGCTCCACACACTACGTACATTATAGATAGTCGTTTCTCCCGTTTTCGAATGCAGAATGAAAGGGAATGACTAGTGGTGGCAAAACATTGCCTTCGCCATGCGTCTTACGATGACTTGCGGAGTATGTATACAGTTGCAGTTAAATATTTTTGTGGGCAATGGTACAGAAGGATGCTGATGATTAGATGTTGTCGTTCGGTACATAATGAAGAATTACTGAACGGAGTTGAGGAAGAAAGTGTTAATGTACAAATCGCCTAAGAGAAAGGATCAGTTGACAGTACACATCTTGAGGCTGAAGAAATAGTGAATTTGATTACAAAGGGAAGAGTGAGGAGAATTTTTTTTATATAGGGATTAGAGTGTTGAATACTATATACAGGTCAAATGGAACTAGGTTGCAGATGAAAATGGAGATACGCGATTCTATAGCGAGAATCCTTACAGCAAACTAGTTTTCGGGCTGAAAATTACAACATCAACACGGTTCCTAATTTTGTGTAACTAGTTCTAATGTTCGTGGATTCGAAAATTGAACTATCTTAATGAAGTAGTGTGTGGATACTTTTAAATTACTTTGGGAATTGTCTATGATTTATAAGCTATATAAGTGTCAAAATTAGTAGATTCTCAAGTCTTTAAGGTGGAAGAGGGACCTTGTGTCGTTTCCCTACTATGTAATTATTTTTCAGCTCTGTCCGTGCATTCTAATTATTTGTTAGGTTGAACTCTCAATTTTTAAATGAAAAATTCATCTCTTAGCAAATTGTAGTATATTTTCGCTTCTGAATATATTTCCGTAATGAGCGGTCTGTTGATCCGATGTTCTTCACAAAAGAGACACAAAGCCACAGGGAAGCCTTACCCCCACCACATTTGCTCCACCGTCACTGCCCGTTACACGACAGTACTCGTGATGTGACCAAATTTTAAGCAGCTATGTTTTTGTTACTAACTGAATGAAACGGTATACCGTACGTCTAATTCCGTGAAGTGTACATTTTAAGAACAAGTATTTTTATTACTTATTTTGTATTATTATTATTTTTAATACCTAAGCGACCATAATGTTGAAGTCATCGACTCTAAACTTACTCACTATTATGAACTAACGTACGTCAAGGAAAGACAAAAACCCATGCCCAAAGGAGGACTAGAACATCCGTCGGAAGCGGCCGTGCAATCGGTGACTGGCGGCTCAGACAGCCGGCCGCGGTGGCCGAGGGGACTAAGGCGCTCCAGTCACGGTCTGCACGGTCACTACGGTCGGGGGTTCGAATCCCCCCTCGGGCATGGATATTTGTGCTGTCCTAGTTCGTAAGTAGTTCATAAGTAGTTTGTGAGTTTAGGGACTGAAGACCTGTAGTTAAGTCCCATAGACTATACAAACATTTGAAACATTTGCGGCTCAGACAGCGCGGCCATCCCCGCGCGGTTAAAAGAGATTAACTTACAAAGTAAGTTCAGAAGTTTGAGGGTTAATACTATGTTTCCATTATTTTGAAAACTGTAATGTACGTTGAATAGGACCTTCAACCATATTCTTCAGATTGACAATTACAGAAACAAACTTGATCCACGCTCTTACTCAAAAGCAACTTTTCAGATACTGTTAATCCATAGTGACCAAAAAAGGAAACTACTTCTGTACTATTTTCATGAGATTTACATAAGTTATCTGTCTGAGTAAAAAAATTTCAATTTTACATCCAGTACACAATAAACCTAATTCATTATCCAAGGGCATTTCAGTTTTTCATTCTCTGCGTACTTCTGAGGAAACTTTTGTAACTGATTATGAACATTTACTGTTGACAAACTCATGTGACACCAATAATGTGCGACATTCCTCTGTTATTTTAAATATTGTGGATAACCATAGTCTATTTACTGATACTCATGGTTTAAATAACCACTGTCTTTTACCAACTTACGTGAATGTTCATTTCACGTTATGCAAAACTGTCTGAAATAGTGAATTGTAATAAATAATAAACCTGTTTTTGTTTTTCAAGTAGATGACAAAAGGTATTGTAATTTGGAACCTGTAGCCAATCTATAACATCCTCTGTTAACACTGATGTACCCTTATAAGACATGTTCATTATTTTTGCATAGAAAATCAGCCACATTTTTCCATGGTATCTCACAAGTTCACAACATTAATCCCGATTTTATGCATTTTTCATGCATACTTTCTGTAATTAATCCCACACTTTCTCAACTATCAAAAGAATCTGGCTGTAACTTCCCCAACAAGGTGCATATTGCTAATGTTCTGATGATGACTAATAGTTCATTTACTCGATGTACATGGCATCCTATGCTCTTCCTTTGACTCCCAAAGATGTCATGCCATTTACAATTACTGGGGGAATGTTTAGTTGAAAATGTACTCTTTCCCTTTCACTGCTTATACAAGGAAACGTAGGTTAATTAATGAAGCTTCGTGTTATATATTTACAATTACTGGGGGAATGTTTAGTTGAAAATGTACTCTTTCCCTTTCACTGCTTATACAAGGAAACGTAGGTTAATTAATGAAGCTTCGTGTTATATTCTAGGATTTCTTCTTCATTTTTCTCTTGTTTAGTGTAAGATATGTGTAGGCCTACTATGTGCTTATGAATTATATAGATCATTTTTTTTTCAATGTGTGTGTGTTCTAGCTGTGTAACTAATCTCAACACAGCTTCAGGAGATTACAATAATAAGCTGTTATCAACCATTTAATTTTTATGTACAGTTTGTAAAGTGAACGGTTATCTGTGCCACTCTGACATTTAGAGTGTTCATGATATATTTGATAATGAAGAGTGAGAGTGAAGGAGATGAGGAATAATTATTATGAACACTGATGATGTTGTGTAGGTTTAACATTTCTTGAGAGCCTGTCCTGTTCCAATGTTATTTCTATGATACTTTTCCACTTTTTCATTACTTGTATATGCCACAGTTGCACAACTTTAACGTAATATGGCTTGTCAGGAGAGCGATAACAGACATTTTGTGAATCAGCTCACTTCAGGGTATGAAGTCCCAAGCCAAGATCACAATATTACAAAGTTATTTTTTTATCATTATATCATCACAAGCTTCGGCAATACTATGTTGTTGCTGTTATGAAATGATGCGGAACTAACACTTCATATTCTTGAAACACAGATTTTTCAACATCCAAAGATCAGCTGATTACATGTCCAGTACAAATAGTAACGGAGACATAATAAGCCGATCATGGTGTTATGAAATGATCAGGAACTAATACGCCATATTCCTGAAAATAGACCTTGATCGACTGATGATATGCCCGATCCAAAAATTAATAGAGACATCATCCAGCGATCAACGTCTGGTCCTTTGGATGCTTAAAAAATGGGTTTCACAAATACGAAGTGCTAGTTTCCGAGCATAAATAATGGCAAAATAGTGTTGTCGAAACTGGTCATGATAAAATGATGTAATAAATTAGTTTTTAATATTGTAATCTTGGGTTTTGGGCTCCATAATATCTTGAAACCAGTTGTTTTAATTCCACGGAATTTTGTGTATGTATATTTTCTTGAAACCAGTTGCTTTAATTCCACGGAATTTTGTGTATGTATTTTTCCTTGCTGACATTTGCTTAGAGATATGATTGGAAGAGAAGAGAAAGAGGGGGGGGGGGGCAAATAGGTCTAGATGGGGGGGGGGAGGAGATGAACATTTGGAAGGGAGAGGAGGAAAATGACATGTCACGGAAGGGAAGGAGGTGATGGACAGATGAGTAAAGGAGATGGACAGAGAGAGAGAGGATGATGAGGAGATGGAGGGAGAACGGGGAGGAAAGAAATGGACAGATGATGACCATTTCGTGTGGCATTTTTGGCCATTAGACCCTAGATGGGATAGTGTTCGTCGTGCCTGATGCAAATATTTAGGGTGCAAGTCTTTAGGTGACGCCACATGGGCGAATTGAGCATCGATGATGATGAAATGATGATGATGAAAACACAACACCCAGTCACCGAGTGGAGAAAAATCTCCAACCCGACCCGGAATCGGACCCGGTCACGTTTGTGACTGTTACAGCGCCAAAGCGTAAAAATCGTTTCAAATGAAACATTCATATTTATTGACGTATTAACGAATCTCTATATATAAAAGGAAGTGTCCCGATTGACTGACTGATTGACTAACTGACTGACTCATCATCGCCCAGCCCAAACCACTAAACATAAAAACTTGAAATTTGTGGAGGGTGTTGATCTTACTCTGTAGGCGTCATTTAAGAAGTTCTTTTTTCGATATTCCGTCCGTAAGGGGGTGAAATATGGTATGAAACGTTTTTTGAAAATAGGTAGCTATTTAGGCAATTTTGAAGCTAGAACTACAAAATTTCGGATTTTAATTCAGGGTTTGAGTTTAAAAGACACGTGTTTCGGCATTTTTTGAAATTCGACAAATAAGGGGGTAAAATAGGTGACGAAAAAAATTGATTTTAAAAAATATGTTGCTGTTAACTCAAATTTTAAGCTACAACTACGAAACTTGGGATATGGAATCTTGGTCAGGATTAAAAATCCATGCTTTTTAGTATTTTTGAAAATTCAACAAGTATGAGGGTTAAATAGAGGATAAAAATTCTTTTTGAAAACACGTTGGTATTGATACAATTTTGAAGCTAGTACTGCAAAAATTGATATTTGTATAGTTGGTTAAACGATTAAAAATACGTGTTTCGGTATTTTTGGAAATTCAACCATCAACGGGGTTAAATTGGAGAGGGGTGTTTTCCGAAAATATGTTGCTATTTAGGCAATTTTCAAGTTAGAACTACAAATTTTCGGATTTGGATTCGGGGTTCGAATTTAAAAGACAGGTGTTTGGCATTTTTTGAAATTCAACCAATAAGGGGGTAAAATAGAGGACGCAAAAAATGATTTTCAAAAATATGTTGCTGTTAACTCAAATTTCAAGCTATAACTACGAAACTTAGGATATGGATTCTCGATCAGGATTAAAAAGACAGGAGTTTCGGTATTTTTGGAAATTCAAAAACTAAGGGGGTAAAAGAGGGGATCAAAAATTCTTGTCGAAAACACTTCCTTGTCAAGACAATTTTGAAGCTGTAGCTACAAAAATTGGTATTTGTATTGTTCGTTAGAATTTAAAAAAATACGTGTTTCGGTATTTTTGGAAATTCAACCATCAAGGGGGTTAAATTGGAGAGGGGGGTGTTTTTCGAAAATCTTTTGCTTTTTAGGCAATTTTGAAGTTAAAATTACAAATTTTCGGATTTGGATTCGGGGTTCAAATTTAAGAGACACGTGTTTCGGTATTTTAGGAAAATTCGACCAATAAGGGGGTGAAATACGAGATGCAAAAATTGATTTTCAAAAATATGGTGCTGTTAACTCAAATTTCAAGCTATAACTACGAAACTTAAGATATGGATTCTTCATCAGTATTAAAAAGAAATAACTGGTGCAGACCAAACAGCCTACGCATGCGAAGCAGCGGGGGTTCAGCTAGTATGTAATGAAAAATGTGGAAGGGGGGTACCTATTTAAAAAAAAAATATAGTTGTTATCCGTTTGACCTATGGCAGCGCCATCTAGCGGGTCAAACATAGAGCCATCTCCCCCCCCCCCCTCACCTTTCGACGTAGAAAAGTTTTGTTCTCTGTAGCTTTTTCATTTGATGCTTATTTCGTGAGATATTTGGCCCGGCCACCCTGTACAATAATTGATGTAGTGAGTAGAAGGGTGAGGTGAAATAGTGCAGATGTGTTTCACGAGTTAGCGTGCCAGCAGAGAGATAGACGGCGGTGAGGGCAGCAGGTAGCAGCAGGCACGTGCCGCGTGCAGGTGGGGTGGTAGTAGCAGCGCTCGGACCGCCCGCGGCGGAAGACTGCGGAGGCAGCGGAGGCGTTGGCGCGCTGGTGGTAGCAGCAGCAGCAGCAGTAGTAGCTGCTGCCTGCCTGATGCCGCCCCTCCTTGCATGTGTGGGCCGCGGCGCATCCGCCCGGCCGCAACACTCATCCATCTTCTGTCAGCGGCGCCCATTCTTCCCGCCGTGTGTGCGCTTCTAATCTGCGGCTGCGGCGCGCAACTTGGCGGCAGTAATCTTGCCGCGACGTGTGTGTTTCTAATCTGCAGGAACGCAACCAACAACTTGCCAGGCGCTCGCCCGCAATCGCTCGGAGCGGTGCGCCACACAGCTGCTGCTGCTGTCGCACGCGAGGCAGCGGGCGGGCCGCGCCGTGGCTGCGGATTCTTACCGGCTGGCAGCAGCGGCCCGCCTCCAGCCACGCGCTAATTTGGACGGAGCTCGTTTTGTTGGTTTCAGGCGAGGCTGACGTCACTCCACACGAGACACGTGCCGTTTATTTCTGTACTCTTATTCACATCACCAGTGTGATCACTCAATGCACTGACCACACTGTCACTACGTTTACATGCAACACATCTTCCGGAAGACGAAAACCGATTTTCGTTCAAAGTCTAAATTTATTAATGGTGTCATGCCATTTATTGTATCAAACTATATATACTGGGTTTTATCAAAGTTTAATGAGAGGCCATTTGTAGAGAACCACTTAATAATTTTCTGGAAGCTATCATTTACAATTTCATCATTTAATTCCTGTTTGTCAAGCTATACTTGTACCACCAGCAAAAAGTACTAGCTTAGCATCTTCGTGAATGTAGAATGGCAAGTCATTAATATATATTAAGAACAGCAAAGGACCCAAGACCGAACTTTGTGGGACCCCATCTTTGATAACTCCCCAGTTAGAAGAATACTTGTATCATCAGCAAAAAGTACTAGCTTAGCATCTTCGTGAATGTAGAATGGCAAGTCATTAATATTTATTAAGAACAGCAAAGGACCCAAGACCGAACCTTGTGGGACCCCATTTTTGATAACTCCCCAGTTAGAAGAATACTTGTATCATCAGCAAAAAGTACTAGCTTAGCATCTTCGTGAATGTAGAATGGCAAGTCATTAATATTTATTAAGAACAGCAAAGGACCCAAGACCGAACCTTGTGGGACCCCCATTTTTGATAACTCCCCAGTTAGAAGAATACTTGTATCATCAGCAAAAAGTACTAGCTTAGCATCTTCGTGAATATAGAATGGCAAGTCATTAATATATATATTAAGAACAGCAAAGGACCCAAGAACGAACCTTGTGGGACCCCATTTTTGATAACTCCCCAGTTAGAAGAATTAATTGTTTCATCTATATCATGTGAACTGCTTATTTCAACTTTCTGCATTCTTCCAGTTAAGTACGATTTAAACCATTTGTGCACTGTCCCACTCATACCACAATACTTAAGCTTATCTAGAAGAATCCCATGATTTACACAATCAAAAGCCTTTGAGAGATCACTAAAAATGCCAACTGGTGATGTCCGGTTATTCAAAGCATTTAATATTTCATCAGTGAAGGTATATATAGCATTTTCAGCTGAAAAGCTGTCGTGTTTACATGGCAGAGCCTGAATCGGATTTCCGAGCACACTGAACATGGCGGCTGGAAAACAGCTGATTCAGTTCCGTATTTAGTCTGCACAATCGCTTATTTTTCTTTATTTAAATACACAGATTTGTGTTCACTCTAATATTTATACTTTTATTTCACATTAGAAAATATCACTCTTTTCCATATATGCCGAAAATTCGTAACAAGAAAACACAATCTGACAAGCCAAGAACGCTTCAAAAATGGTTGCGTTTACATGGGCACGAAAATCGCTTTGGAGTGTTTACATGACCAACCAAAAGCGGAATTCGGAAATCGGTTTACGAAATCCGGTTTTGGGAGCCCGTGTAAACGGTGTGTGTGTGTGTGTTAAGTAAGAGAACGATTTGATACTTGATGCACGTCCGAAACTAGTCATCCATTAATAAAGAATCGTTCCAGGGCAATTCAATGGCAGACTCTCAACCATATCTCGAAAGCTTGTGTCGGTAAGTATAATTATCTTACATTGAGAAAGAGCAGACATTGCATATAGGGGAAAGCGACTGTGGAAAATAAATTTGATTTTATAAAACAGCCACAAGTCGCTACAATTACTTATTGAATTTAACCGCTTTCACTCTATACACAAAAGCATCGTCAGAATGTATATGCCGCCCGCGGTGGCCGAAGGGACTAAGGCGCTCCAGTCACGGTCTGCACGGCCACTACGGTCGGGGTTTCGAATCCCCCCTTGGGCATGGATATTTGTGCCGTCCTTAGTCTTAGTTAGTTCATAAGTAGTTTGTAAGTTTAGAGACTGATGACCCCATAGTTAGGTCCCATAAGCTCTACAAACATTTGAACATTTGAGAATGTATATTTTGATAATAATTGATAGCTGTCGATTTATATAAGCAAATACTGTGCTCAAATATGATTACATAAATCGACAGCTATCAGTTATTATCAAAATATACATTCTGACGATACTATTGTGTAGAGAGTGAAACCGGTTAAATAAAAAAATAATAATAATTGTTGCGACTTGTGGCTGTTTTATAAAATTAGATTTATCTTACATTAGCCAAAAGCCGGCGTTTCACAAGTACTCATTTGTTCTAGTCTTCTGTTACTCCATATCCTTTTTCTTCCTCTATCTGTCAATCTCCTGCTCCCCCTCCCATTCTCTGACCATCTCTTTTTCCTCCTCTATCTGTATCTGCCTCCTCCTCCTCTTCCCATTCACTGTCTCTGAACATCTCCTCTCTTCCTGATATAAACAATAGAGGCAAGACTCACCGCTACCAGTACCTCTGAAGATGTCCGGCGCAGCTCTGGAAGAAACGTCAGGAACGGATATGTTTCTTGGACCACGACCACATAACCCGAAAGATACAACAACTATTACTTTATAAATACACAAAAATGTCAATATTATTTTCTGTAGATTTTTAGAGTAATTGGAAAATAGCAAACCCTTTATACTGGGACATGTTTATCATAAGTTGTTCATTTAGGGTTGGGAGAAATCACAAATATAATGGTCCGTTTCACAGCCATCACACTCGTTGTGCGCCCACATCTCGCACATTTGGCACTGGATCCGTAGCTCTCCTTTGGTGTCTTGGGAATATAACTCCTCACAAAAAAGGCAGGTAGCATCGTCATCTCCACCAACACTGGGCTCTAGAACTGACTCCCCAGAATCTAAGATCCCTCCTCTGAACTCTCGGATGATGATTGTAGGTCGATGGTCAATTTTCGCTTCACTGATGGAGTTTTGCTTTTTATTCCTTGTTTCTTTCTTTTGTTAACACCTGGCTTACATCTCACATTCTTCGTATTCCCTGTTACATTGTAACTTTCGATCTTCCTATTTTTGTCCACTTCTTTTTCCCCTGTCTTTTTATTTTCCTTTTTTTATCAGCTTCCTTCGTGCTTTTTTGAGCTTCTTCCAAATATATTTTGTAGGGTGATGCTGTAATTACAGCTGCCTTTCCTGGCTTAGGTACTTTGTTTGTTGTCTTTTTCTTATTTTTTGGCACAGGCAAAATGCCCTTTGGTGAAGTCTTAATGTTTCCTATTGGAACGTGGGACGCACTGCTTGGCCCAGCTTCTGCTAGGTCTTTGACACATGGTGTGGACCAGTAGAGGACTGAAGCAAGCCTTCTGTGTTATCAGACTGAAACAGAAAACCACACAGTATTTACTGTAGTGGGTAGCCCATATAACCACCACAGCGGTTGTCCACCCTAGCCCTCTTGGAAAGTAAAACGTCGCTATCCCTTACAACAAACTTTAAAAAACCAACTTCATGAGCATTAGAGAGCTAAATATTTATATAATATGTTGTTAATAAGTTAACAGCTAACTACGCATTGGCAGTACGTCTAATATAACTATAATTTCTTACCATTCAAAGTTTTGAAATGAGAAAAATCACGAAACAGCTCACCGCTAACATTCCACGTAACTGACTGCGGCAGCGCATTCTGTGGCGTTTGTACGAACTAGCTACAACTATTTACTGAGGTTGTCGCTAGTATGCGCGGGCTTATTAGTCAGATATTAAGGTAGCCCATATTGCAACCACTAGCCCATAATACCACCTTCGTCTCTACTATCTGTAATCTACATTATAATCACTCCTTCTCCTCCTCCTCCTCTCTGTTCGCCTGGCCCACCCCATATCTCTGTCCATTCCATCTGCCTCCACATTACAGTGGACAGCGTGGTAGTAAAACATCAAGAGGCATGCATAATACGGAAACAGCCGAAATTACCTGATCAGTGGTATAAAGAACATCTTCGTCATGAACAAATACTTACGAATATGTTAATATTTGCAGCTTATTCTGGTGAAAGTAAGTAGAATATAAATACAGGAGAAACAAATATTTCTATTATGGTCGTTTCTTACAATGAGAAGCATTTTCTTTTACGCGTATCAATTCGATGTGGATTCTAATAATTCGCACATTTTTTACACCTCACTCGTCTTCCTTATACGTGCATATCCTTTTGATTGTAATTACATTAGCTTAAAAATACATTTTTTTACTATTCTCTCCGTTTGTGGTTCAGCTGTAGCAGCAATTGAGGAACTGGGATCTTCTTTGTTAAAATCAGTTTGATTCGCTTTTTCCGTTTTATTGCCACGTCTGTGAAGTTTTTCCTTCAGCTACAGTTGTGACGACTGATTTAGTACGTTAAATACTGTAGTCACCGCATTCTATATACGTTTCCTACGTTCCACCCTCACTGATTTTACTGGAATTGTAATCAATAAACGTTAACGTCCCTCAGTAGAAGAGCGACGTCTTTCTGCCAAAGGGCAAGTCTTCTGGTATTTGCTAGCCATTTTTTTAAATTTTTAATATAAAATGAAATTATTCAGTAAAAGCCTATAGCTTACAAGATAATTGTAAATAAACTGCCCTTAATGTGCCGTTTCGTACCTTGTTAGGAAGTATACGACACCTAAGAAAGACAAACGTGGAGCTATTATTACGTTATTACCTATTTTTATGGCACTACATATGTTCCATAACATAAAACGTAAGTTAAAATTAACATAAACAATGCTATTTGTACGCACCCAATATCGTATTCAGATATGTAGCTTTCCGACCGCTTGGAGCACTACTGTTGCGATGGATAACAAAAATCTGTAGGAGTGTCGTGACTGTATATTCGTGTGAAAATGGACCGTTTACCAATTGCAGAAAAGGTCGACGGCTATTGTGATCAAAATGCCCAACGGGCCATGCCCAAGTACGTCTTTTAGCTGCAGTTGCGTCTAATCTGCACATCAGTACCAGACAAACTGAGCGGCCGGCCGCAGTGACCGAGCGGTCTGCGGCGCGCCAGTCACAGTCTGCACGGTCGCTACGGTCGGGGGTTCGAATCCGCCCTCGGGCATGGATGTTTGTGTCGTCTTTATTATGAGGTAGTTCATAAGTAGTTTGTAAGTTTAGGGACTGATGATCCCGCAGTTAAGTCCCTTAAGCTTAAGAAACAATATTTGAACAAATTGAGCGAGAATCGGGAATCTCAAGAACGTCGGTGTTGAATTCTACATTAACATAAATTTCACCCGCACCATATTTCTAAGCAGCAGGATGTCCATGGCGAATACTTTGAACGTCATGTTCAGTTTTGTCACTGGGCACAAAATAAATTACGGGACGATAACAGATTTTTTTCACGTGTACTGTTTAATGACGAAGCGTCATTCACAAACAGAGGTAATGTAAACCAGCATAATATGCACTATTGAGCAACGGAATATCCACGACGGCTGCAACAAGTGGAAAATCAGCTACCTTGGCGGTTTAATGTATGCTGCGGCATTATGGGAGGAAAGATAATTGGCTCCTATTTTATCGATGGCAATCTAAATGGTGCAATGTATACTGATTTCTTAAGTAATGTTCTACCGATTTTACTACAAGATGCATGATAGAATGGCGATGTACTTTCAACATGATGGATGTCCGGCACATGGCTCACATGCAGTTGAAGCGGTCTTAATGCAATATTTAAAGACAGGTGGGTTGGTCGTAGAAGCACCGTACCATGGCCAGCACGTTCATCGGATATTACGTCCCCGGATTTCTTTCTGAGGGGAAAGCTGAAGGATATATCGTGATTCACCGACAACGCATGAAAACATGTGGCAGCACATTGTCAATGCATGTAAGAACACTACTGAAGGCGATCTACTCGCTGTTGAGAGGAATTTAGTTACGCGTATTGTCAAATGCATTGAAGCTGAAGGACATCATCTTGAGCATTTATTGAAGTCATGAGGTAATTACAGGTAATCACGCAGTAACAGCATGCGTTCTCGTATAGTTTGATTATTTCACAAAAGTACATTTATCACATTGGAACAACCGAAATAAAGTTCAAACGTACCTACGTGTGAGAAATATGTTTGTCAATATTACAAAGCGACAAAAGTGTTCCAAATAAAACATTCAACTTTATTTACGTACCCGACGAATAAGTAAAAGATGGGGGTACCTATTTAAAGAAATGCAATTGTTATTCGTTTGACTTATGGTAGCGCCATCTAGCGGGCAAACCATAGCGCCATCTGTTTTCCCCCTTCAAGCTAGAAAAGTTTTGTTCTTTGTATTTTTTTCATTTGATTCTTATTTCGTGAGATATTTGGCCTGCTCACTATTAGTGGACCACCCGTATATATACCAATATTCTTCAATAGAGAAAACGCCAGTATCGCAAAATACTTATGTATTTAATGACGTCCGGTTTCGGAGGACTGTGTCAACATCATCTGGTCACAGTAAATTTTATAAATTTTTCATCTTATTTGAAAAATGGAGATAAAATAATAAGTGCAACATAGCACTTAGGCCAGAGGCGCTTCCAAGGAGGGTCTGACCTGAAATACCTGGAAAATTGTCAAACAAATGTTAGCAAAATATTGATAAAAGACGTAAAAATGATATGTAACTATTGCCTCAAAACTTCTAAATCACACATAACATTTTTTGCCCCTACTGACATCAGACCTGCGGAGCTCCTGCGATCAAAACGTTTAACTGAATGTTTACTGAAAAAGTTCAATACTAATGCGCTGGCGATTCCCTACATTCTAAACGAAAAGTAGCTGTAACGTTGCATTCGGACAGTATTGGCATACAAAGTTTGTTGGCATATCGACAATAAAAATAACCCCACACCTTTCTTCTCGCTACGTATTTCCTCTCTATTACCGTGTACTGTGCCAGAATATGGCAAGAGGCGCAGCCCTAAAGAAAGACAACATAGTTAATATTAAAAATTCATATTCACGGAATTTACGAGATTAACTGCAAATGGACAAAGTTGAAAAATATAAAGTTTATAATTAAAACAGCAACCAGCCACATGTATGGTAGAATGTTTCTTTACTTAAACCATTACCAGTTTCGGATTAATAAAACTCCATCTTATGGTTTTTCACGCTTTTGAGTTTGGGCCTTGTCTTACATGAGTTACAGTACCGCAGCCCTAGGATAGACAAAAAATATTTCGTTTACTAATTTGCTGAAGGTAACTTTATATTCGTCTTTATCAACATATTTGTAGAAAAGATTTATAGTTAAAATATATGAGTTGTGGTGAAAACGTACATGTTGTGCACTTTCTAAATGCGCACTGTATGTGTGTTGTTAATATGTTGCACATGACACAGTGCTAAAATTTATAGTACTTAGCACTATAATCGATTACAAAACGTGGCCCAGCTACACATAGGAGACAGTGGTGAAGTTGTTCGGTTGAGGACGCTATGTTAGCTGATGGTTAAGGGTAACGTTTATATTTGCTTATTCAGAAAGATTAATGTAAATAACGAACTTTGGGAGTGAAATTATTTACAATATTTATAATAGGGCATTCTACTGACCAGCTGGGGCAGGACATTCAAAATTATATATTAATATATTAATACAGTACATAGGCAGAATCAAGTTGTACACACACAGGTTGAATCTAAATTCGCGTACTCGGGCTTCGCAGCGCGATTCCTCAAATGCTAGCAATAAAAAAATGTCTCTCAAAATTTCGTCCTGCGCGTATTTCCGGCAGTAAATGGAAGTCGAAGATTGAGACGAGGGTGTGTCCCATACGTCAATGTGTTTTAGAATTACACTACTACACCAACAAACTTCTAGGGGAAGTGGGAGGTGTTCAAAATGTTCAAATGTTTGTATAGTCTATGGGACTTAACTACGGGGTCATCAGTCTCTAAACTTACAAACTACTTATGAGCTACTTACGAACTAGGACGGTACAAATATCCATGCCCGAGGGGGGATTCAAACCCCCGACCGTAGTGGCCGTGCAGACAGTGACTGGAGCGCCTCAGTCTCCTCGGCCGGCGTGGGAGGTGTCTTGAGGAACATAGTGAGCACAGAAATCCATGCTCGGAAACGCCATTCGACGACGCTACGGGGAGTCCAAGTTACAGGCTTCACTCTTGCCGCTACACATCTCTTCCAGCAACTTCGACGCTCTATAGCGTCATTGGATGATGTTTCCGGACATGGATTTCTATGCTCACTTTGTTCCTCAAGACACCTTCCACATCCCCTAGAAGTTTGTTCGTGTATTAGTGTAATTCTGAAACACACTGACTTATGGGGCACAAACCCATCTCAATCTTCGACGTCCTTTTACTGCCGGAAATATGCGCAGGACGAAATTTTGTGAGCGACATGTTTATTTTATTGTATTGTATTATTATTATTATTATTATTTATTGCTAGCATGTGAGGAATCGCGCTGCGAAGCCCGAGTGCGCGGATTTAGATTCACCCTATATAGATGACTAGCTGTGACTGAATTATAAGTTTATGCTCATTCTGTGTATTATAAATATTACTCTGATATATTTTCTTTATAGTGGTTTCGTTGTGCTAAGTAGTTTAGGCAACATACATGAAGTTTCATATAAACAAACATATAGAACGCAGGGAGAATCAGGGACTTTAATGTAAAAGCTCAAAACCTGATATAATAAAAATTATATATAAACATTGGTTTCATTTTGCATGAGTAGGACTTTTAATTTTTGTTGTATCAGGCTATGAACTTTTACATTAAATTTATAAATAGATTTCTATTTAATCCATGTAAGATGGGTATAAGCTGATTTCCATTTGTGAAGCCGGCCGCGGTGGCCGAGGGGACTAAGGCGCTACAGTCACGGTCTGCACGGCCACTACGGTCGGGGGTTCGAATCCCCCCTCGGGCATGGATATTTGTGCCGTCCTAGTTCGTAAGTAGTTCATAAGTAGTTTGTAAGTTTAGGGACTGATGACCCCGTAGTTAAGTCCCATAGACTATACAAACATTTGAACATTTTTTTTTTCCATTTGTGAATAATAGCGTAAAGTTGAAAAATGTGTACCCACCCGGATCTCCTGCTTTCTAGGCAGTTACACTGACCCCTGCACCATTATCAGAACTGCACGAACTACTCTACGTCGCCTCCCGTCAGATACAAATTTTCAACATATCCCTGTCCACTATTACTCAATTTCAGTGGTTTTTTTTCATATTCGCGTAAAATTAAGGGCCTAGGAGTGCCTCCGCACTGAATAAAGGATCATTGCCAGTCATCGACAAATTATGTAAGTTATATGTATATCGTGTCTGCCCGAAAGAACTGACACGGCCTGTATATAGCTTTCAGGAAAAACTTTATCGACAACAGGTACAGCAAGGTTTGGGATGCTTTTCGACACAGTCACAATTAGAATTGAGATACTTGTCATATCGTTGGATCATCTTTCGTACTCATGTGTCGTAGCCGCGAGGGAATGGCCGTGTGGTAAGGAGCGCCACAAGGATCGTGAGGCCCCTGGCGTAGGAGGTTCGAGTCCTGTCGCGCCCATGGTTTTTGTGTTAGTATAGGTTAGTTTAAGAAGTTTGTAAGTCTAGGGACCGAAGACCACAGAAGTTCGGTCCCTTAGGATTACAAACATTTGAATAAATGTCGAGGAAGTCTGCCGCCTTTGAATGGAACCAGCGCGTGACAGTCGTCTGCAGCTCTTCGTCGTTGTCAAAACGCTTGAGAAGGACAGGAATTTCTTGAGATACAAGGAAAGATGGAAATTGCTGGGAGCAAGATCAGGACTGCACGCTAGACGATCAAACAGATTTCACCCGACTTCTGACAAACAGTTGCTGCGGCCGAGCCGTGTGGAGACGAGCATTGCGATGGAGCAGCACAGCACTTGCGGCAAGCAAGATTCCGTATTGTTTCACAGTAAGCGCTGAAGACGACTGTCACACGCTGGTTCCATTTGCAGGAGGGAGAACTCTACGACAGAGGTGTACGATAGATGATTCCACGATACAGCTCACCTCATTGCTGTACTGGTTACTAAAAAAGTGTTTTTTTTTTCTTTTTTTAAATGCGCCTCGTATTAAACATTGCTTGAAAACGAAAATCTTGCGTAAGCTATTTCAGATCCTCACTACGTATTCCGACAAACGTCGGCAAGCGACCGTTCAGCAAAGTGTTTCAACAGCAACTAAGTTTGTTTACTTGTAACTTTATGTATATTGCCTCAACTATTTAGCATAATGAAACCACTGTACAGAAAATATATTAGAGCAATATTTATAAGATACAGAGTGACCATAAACTTATGATTCAGTCACAGCTAGTCATCTGTATATGTATAACTTGATTCTGCCTATGTACTGTATCGATTTGTCTACATGTAATTTTATATGTCTTGCATCATGTAGTCATTAGAATGCCCTATTATAAATACTGTAAATAATTTCACTTCCAAAGTTTGATATTTATATTAATCTCTCTGAATAAGCAAAGATAAATGTTACACTTACCCACTAACATAGCATCTATACATCCGAACAACTTCACCACAGTAAGATCTTTGTAAACGATGTTTATGTCACGTATGAATAACTGGGCCACGTTTTGTAATTGATTATAGTGGGGATTACGATAAATTCTAGAGTGGTGTCGAGAGAGACACATTATCTGCCCTGATACAATTCAGAAAATCGTGTGAAACATCTACGTCATAAACACACGCGCAGTGCACGTTTAGAAAGTGTAAAATAGACAAGAAAATTACAGGAAAATTTCATCATAGAAAAATAGGACACAATATGTAAGTTTTCGCCTCACTTCACGTATTTCAACTATAAATCTCTTCTATAATAGTAATACTGAGCATTGATAAAGACGAACATAAAGAAACTTAAATTTAACGTCAGCAAATAGTAAACGAAATATTTTTTGTCTGTCCTACGGCTGCGGTACTATAACTGATGCAAGAAAAGGGCCAAGCTCAAAAGCTTGAAAAGCGGTCTGAAGATGGATTTGTATAATTCAGAAACCAACAATGGTTTAAGAAAATAAACATTTCTGCCTAACTTGTGACTGATTGGTGTTTTGATTATAAACATTATTAAACTACCTGCGCGTCCTCGTGCTTCCATCGACAATGTTCCTACACCACAGTTCTCCTAGTCAGTACATTAGCGAACTCTCTAAGCCAGCACATTCACCACAATTAAATAATTTTATTCAATGAAATACACAAATTGATTACAAAATTATTTTTACATCTGAATACCTAGTAGGCATTAATGAAAAAAGCGATAACAAGGTACAGCATATAAGAGCATGCTTCCACGGCCGTTACTACAATCAATAAAATGTTTCTGGGTGTGAGACCGCATTGTCAATCTTTAAGAGTCTGCCCGACGTTTCCGCCAATTGCGACACTGGCCCAAACGTCGGGCAGACTCTTAAAGATTGACGGTTCGATCTCACAAACAGAAAAATTTTATTGTTTAAGGTATAAAAAACATTATAACTACATAACAGTTACTTTTGAATATGTGGGAAAGAGGTTAATCATTATATTATTGTGTTATACTTTCTGATGCTCTAATTTTATACTTGCAATAAAGACAGACAAGAGGTTAATAGCGCTCAAGTGTGGGTAGCAGTTTGAAACTTTGTTGAATCACTGCCCGTCATTTCGTCACTGTTACCTTCCTTAGATATAATTTTCTGCTATAGTTTTGATGAAATTTAAGGGTCAGATATTTGCCAATTTAGTCATGTTCTTGTTCCATTTTTTATCGTCCTAGTCAGTGAGTTTGATAAACACCAACGTCTTTGACTGATACTTTTGATTTTCGAATGATTCGCGTTAGAAATTTAGTTGATTCAGAAAATATAATGCGTTCTCGGTGGAAACAGAGAGGCTTTTGTAGACTGAAGCTTTTGGGATAGCCTGATGTGGAGCAGTAATGCGACAGTTCTAGGTTCAGCTCCATTAAGGCGAATAGTTGTAATCTGTCAGAAAGGGGCGTTTCTGACGAACACTCGGGTGTAACGCGAGGGGTTCTTTTTCTGAACAGTCAGAAGTGGCAGCATACGTGGTGGACCAATCAGGTGAGCTCCTACAAGCCACAGACCGAGAGGAGTGCTGACAGAGAGAGCAAAATTAATGTGAGTCAGGGCGAACGAATTTCTCTTCTAAATCTGCGTAATAGGTTGCTTTATTTGAATGAAGTCTTTCATTGAGTCTTCTGAAAACTCGGCATCAAAATGTGATATACAAAACTAAGTAAGTAATTTTTACCTTTTTAAATTTCTCTGTATTTTTATTCCTCTTTGAATAAATTACGAGCAATGGTCATTTAAGCGAGACAATAATTATCTCCACTTAAGTAAACCCTATTAACTGAAATATTACGGTAAGCCACGTAAATCTATTTGTACCAAATCGAAAATAGCAATCATCGGCACATCGTACAAGTAATATGTAAACTGCTATTGCATAACCGAATGTATTGAAGCGGAACTTCATTTAGTGCATTAGAGTTAGAATAACTGTAATCGACGAGATAATGGAACCCTACGTAGAAAAAAATTAATCTTTATGCTTGTACTGTCGTAGACGCCTTGAGAGAGAAAGAGAGAGAAACATTACAGGATTATAGTTGCTATGGACTTTCTGGGAGATATAAATGCCGGTCTAAGGCGCCTCGCTGCAGAGCGCGCGGTTGCTTGCCGTTGGAGGTTTGAGTCCTCCCTGGGGCATGGGTGTGTGTGTTTGTCCTTAGATTAGTTTAACTTAGTTTACGTAGTTTGTAAGCGACGGACTGATGACCACGCAGTTTGGTCCGATAGATTTGTAGTGTTAGAGCAGCAAGGCATTGCCGATCTGATACCTCTACAGTATGCGTTTATTACACCGTGAACCGTATGACATAGATGGACAGGTTTAGGCTGCAATTAACAAAAATTATTTGAATTTGCTAGTATTATTGTAAGGCACTAAGTAAAATGGCGAGACAAAAAAAGCTAAACTCGGTCAAGAACATTCAGAGATATGCGGTTTGGAACATCTACATTTTGTATATAAGTACAAATGTGACTTTTCGATGTCCATATCTCACATCGCTGAAAGTGCTCCATAGACTGTGTTATAAGTTTGATCCCATGTTGCGTTTGCTTTCGCTTATGTTTTTAGGTATCCATTGCGACGCCATTTGGTATGTGTATAACACAGGGTGAAGGGAAATTCACGCAATGCGATTCCTCACATGTCAGAAATAATAATAAAATGTCTCTCACAAAATTTCGTCCTGCACATATTTCCGGTAGTAAAAAGACGTCTAAGACTGAGATGGGTGTATGTTCCATACATCAGTGTGTTTCAGAATTACACAATACACCAACAAACGTCTAGGGGATGTAGAAGGCGTTTGAGGAACAAAATGAGCATAGAAACACATGCCCGGGAACGCCGTTCGGAGAGTCAAAGTTATAAACACCGGCGCCTACCTGTTATCTCCACCCCCCCCCCCCCCCACCCAGCAACTTCAACGCCCTTTAGCTTCGTTGGATGACGTTTCTGGGCATGGTCTTCTATGCTCATTTTGCTCCTGAAACGCCTTCTATATCTCTTGCAAGTTGGTTGATGTAACTGTGTCATTTTGAAACACACTGACGTATGGAACACACTGCCATCTCAGTCTTCGACGTTCATTTACTGCTGGAAAGATGCGCAGGATGAAATTTTGGACATATCTTTTTTATATATCTTTATTATTTTTTATATTTTATTTCTATTGCTGGCATGTGAGGAATCGCGCTGCGAAGCCCGAATTTCACTTCACCCTGTACATATGTAAGAAACGGTAAATGTTGGAATGATTTAATTGTTCGTTTGTTGGAAACCGTTAATATCCAAAAGTTTTTGTCTAAATACTATGAAATTTTTACTCAACGTTGTATTCTAATAAATGAGCGTTTATACATTGCTCAAATCAATTAAAAGTATCAGTTGAGATATCTAGGTTCTGAAGTATTGTCATCGACAGAATGAACTAAAATGGTTGGACGCCTTTCTATCGGTTCCATCGGTGAAGTTACGGATAAGAGTGGTTGCTCACGACACGTATTGAAGTGTTTCCAAACAGAGCCTAATACTGAATTGCCCTTTATTTGAGATTTGAGCCTTGGCCAACTATCGAGCTCCACGGTATACAACGTGTCTAAAATGGCGCAAGTTTGCTTGTTCGTCTTCTCTTCAGGTATTAGGAAGGAATTGCTTGTTACGGTACCCATCTCTGTCCGGGTCTTCCTCTTCCTTTTCTTCAATAGCACTTACAATTTCTCGTCTTTAAGGGAAGACTCCCACTTTCCATTATTTCTAGATGTTTGTTCCATTTCCTTTTGTACTCTCCAACTTTACCATTTAGGCTAAAGATTTGCAGTTATTCTCTAATATCTTGATTTCTTAGCCTGTCTTCTCTTGTAAAACTTCTAACTCTTCTCAGGAATTTCATTTTTTGTGTCTGAATACGGCTTTATTGCTTCTTGCTAATCACCTAGATGTCACTTCCATAGAGCAATGTGGGAAATGCAGAATTTAAGTGTCTTTCGTTAATTGTTTCAGATAACCGGTAGAATTTGCTAAACTTAATTTCAATATCTTTGCTGTAGCCATATGTCATCTTACATCCTAGGTAATTGAAATGGTTTTCTTGCTTTAAAATCTTCTGCCGCGATGAAGTAGCCGAGCGGTCTAAGGCGCCTCGCTGCGGAGCACGCGGTTGCTCGCCGACGGAGGTTCGAGTCCTCCGTGGGGCATGGGAGTGTGTGTGTTGTCCTTAGGTTAATTTACCTTAGTTTAAGTAGTTTGTAAGCTACGGACTGATGGCCACGCAGTTTGGTCCGATAGACATACAAATATTTGAAAATCTTCTGATTTATCACTATGTTGGTTCTAATTGGTTTCTTCCCCATGGAGGCAAGTGTCTTACTTTTTCTTTTGAGATTTCCATGTCAAATCTTGTACAGTAGAATCTCTGTAGTCCGACACTATGGGATCGAGATGTGTCGGATTATAGCAATTGTCGACTTCTTGATTGTCAATGAAATATGCTGTTTTAAAATATTAAAATAATTAGATTCCATTTTTGTGTGCCAGCCCACCACAGAATTATAATGAAATAACAGGTTTTCGCTTGGTAGGCGATGTGAGATGTTTCTTTTATTTAACTTCAAAACATATCGATTTCGTCCCTATGATGGGACATCATCAGTGCTGTTAAAAACAAGGTACCTTGGTCAGACATTGAAATTACAATAAGATTACATACACCAAG
This sequence comes from Locusta migratoria, assembly GCA_026315105.1. Lineage (NCBI taxonomy): Eukaryota > Metazoa > Arthropoda > Insecta > Orthoptera > Acrididae > Locusta > Locusta migratoria. Next base: position 283,456,222 of record CM048744.1, read on the forward strand.
AATGTTATAAAATAGAATTACATACCAGAATTGCAAGTCATGATGACCTATGTGCTCTGCTTAAAAACATTTAAAGGTCTTGCCGGTACAAGTCACAACAATAAAATCAGGTAGCCGCTTACGTACACCTACGCAGCTTAGCTTGTACATAGATGGTGCCTGGCGCCCTCTTTGTTTAAATCAGTTACATTGTGACATTTTTAAAAAGAAAATGGGTTCAAACATATTAAAAGCTTAAAAAGATAAAAATGTTGATTCTAGGTGAATTAAAGTTTAACAACTAACATACACAGATTATGCATTATATGATAAAAATAACCATTTATCAGCGCCCTCAGGCGGGTAGGTAATAAAACATATCTTTAAAATTTAAAATTTGTCACCATCAATTGTTAAAATAAGTTACATTGTATCACGTATAAAATACTATCTGTTTAAAAAAAAAAAAAAATATATATATATATATATATATATATATATATATATATATATATATATATATATATATATTTTAATGAAAATAATATCGTAGCTGTAGACAAGGACCCCACCAATGAAATACAAAGAAAGCTAAACGAAAAATTAAAATCTTACTCCGAAATAGTATCTCCTCGTGAGATACCATTTCTGAAAATAATGAACCCAAGTGCTCCAAAACTAAAGTCACAAATAAAGTCACACAAGGAACTGAAACCGATTAGACCATTGGTTGATGGTAGAAGTGGACCTTTATGCAAGGTAGCTAGGAAGTGTTTAAACATTTTGAAAAAACAATATGTTTTTGGACAACAATATTCCGTAAAAAATAGTGCCCAGTTAGTAGATACGATAAAAGACGTGCCTATAACAGATACAATGACATTTGTATCACTTGATATCGTGAATCTATACACAAACATTCCAATTGAGCAAACCATTAATATTATAGCTGACAATTTGATAAGTCAAAATAAGTTGTCGAATACTGAAATTACAGAGTTCATTGATCTATTAACCTTTTGTCTAAAGTTCAACTATTTCAAATTCAATGAGCAAACATATGTGCAAAAGGAGGGGCTCAGCATGGGAAGTCCAATCTCAGGGTTCTTAGCCGATGTTTTTATCAACTTTTTAGAGACCAGGTTCTTCCACGATTTCCCCATTTTAGCTGAAAAAATTGTATATTATTTTAGGTATGTTGACGACACACTCCTGTTGATAAATGGCGATGAAACGGTTATAAATGAAATTATAAACAAATTCAACACGCTCCATAGCAAAATCACTTTCAACTGAAATTGGCACCGAAGGTTTTAGATTTAATCATTTCTAACAAAAACGGAAAGCACATGTTCGACATATATAGGAAAGCCACCTTTACAGATATAATCATAGATTATACATCGCAACATCCAAACAGTCACAAAAAAGCCTTTTTCCACTTTGCCTTTAATAGGTTGTTTAAACTACCGTTGTCAGAACAAAACCATCTTAAGGAATTGAAGACCATTCAGAGTATAGCAAGGAACAACAACTACCCTCTGCAATATGTGATGAACATTTACGACAGTGTCGCAAAAAAACATGAACAATGCAATAAAAATCAAGATAGTCTAGCAGTAAATCAGCAAAGTCAGTATGTAACGTTGCCATATTATGGTGTAATGAGTATCAGGATTGCGGGCATTTTTAAGAAAAGGAACATAAATATCGCGTTTTCCACAGACAATAAAGTTGGCAGCCGTTTGATCCAAAACATTCAAAAATTTAACCAACATCAAGAATCGGGGGTTTATAGATTATCATGTTCTGACTGTGATGCTGTCTACATCGGACAAACTGGAAGGAAGCTTGAAATCAGATTCCGCGAACATGTGGCGTTGGACAGGCGTGATATTGCTGACAAGTCCAACTTCGCAGCTCACCTTATTAATTCCGGACATACCCCTCCTGACCTGACTTCACAGTTGAAACTTTTGCACAGAGGAAATAAGGGGAGGTATCTCGATCTGCTTGAAGAGATGGAGATTTTCTGTAACGGAAGGACACCAGGATACACACTGCTCAACGAATAGATAGCGATGAAAAGCACCCACATCTGGGAGTTTTTCACATCAACCCTGGTATGAAAAAATGAGCTCGTCTAAACTGTAGTCGAACGGCTGGGAAGGGCCAAATTTCCCTTTATATCTCCGCAGATGCACATAGTACATACGAGAACAATATTTTGTTCCAAGCAATAGTCCTATTTCACATGCTTTAGTTCGATGGAGCTCATGTTTGTTTCTAACAACGCCACTCTGTAATGTCCACATGTTGTAATTAGCTTTATTTCAATATATGTCTCTTTAAATAAGTAGCAACGTATGCGCCATGTAGCGCTAATATGTGTATTCCCCATGTCCTGGATTGCAAGTTCATCCCTTGTGCTCATGCGGTAGTTTGGATATAAAGTCACAGTAGCTGTAGTTATATTGAGTGACCTAAAGAACCACATATACCAATGTCACCTGGACAATGTAAGCGCATATGGTATCTATCTATATATATATATATATATATATATATATATATATATATATATATATATAAAAATGTACATTTCTGTATTCTATGTTTAGACGCAATGTAATCATATTTGAACCTTCATGTACATTTGTATAATTTTGATTTTGACGCACTGTACTAACTAAGCAAAGACGGCCAGCATAGTATCATTCTGAAAAACTAGATGGCGTGAACTGCTGTGCATTTATCTCTCTCTCTCTCTCTCTCTCTCTCACACACACACACACACACATCATTGGTGCTTTGTAACGACTTTACCTTTTATGCTAGTCTCAATTAAAAAAAAAATATATATATGTATATTTTTTAAACAGATAGTATTTTATACGTGATACAATGTAACTTATTTTAACAATTGATGGTGACAAATTTTAAAGATATTATTTAATAACTACCCGCCTGAGGGCGCTGATAAATGGTTATTTTTATCATATAATGCATAATCTGTGTATGTTAGTTGTTAAACTTTAATTCACCTAGAATCAACATTTTTATCTTTTTAAGCTTTTAATATGTTTGAACCCATTTTCTTTTTAAAAATGTCACAATGTAACTGATTTAAACAAAGAGGGCGCCAGGCACCATCTATGTACAAGCTAAGCTGCGTAGGTGTACGTAAGCGGCTACCTGATTTTATTCAAATGTTTGTATAGTCTATGGGACTTAACTACGGGGTCATCAGTCCCTAAACTTACAAACTACTTATGAACTACTTACGAACTAGGACGGCACAAATATCCATGCCAGAGGGGGGATTCGAACCCCCGACCGTAGTGGCAGTGCAGACCGTGACTGGAGCGCCTTAGTCCCCTCGGCCACCGCGGCCGGCCCTGATTTTATTGTTGTGACTTGTACCGGCAAGACCTTTAAATGTTTTTAAGCAGAGCACATAGGTCATCATGACTTGCAATTCTGGTATGTAATTCTATTTTATAACATTCTTGGTGTATGTAATCTTATTGTAATTTCAATGTCTGACCAAGGTACCTTGTTTTTAACAGCACTGATGATGTCCCATCATAGGGACGAAATCGATATGTTTTGAAGTTAAATAAAAGAAACATCTCACATCGCCTACCAAGTGAAAACCTGTTATTTCATTAAAATAATTGACTCATAAAACACAAGGAAAAAACTATGTAAAACACAAACGACATGTAAACAATACTTTATGTAGACCTACAAATTTACGGCAGCAAACGCATTAATTGAAAAACAAAAATACTGGTTTTAGTGTAGTAATCATTTCTTCGTTAATCTTCACCAGTCGGCTTTTTATGTAATATAAAGTCGTCAGTCTAGGATCTTTCGACATCAAACAGATTTTTAAAACTTTCTCTTGCAGCCTGCTTGAAACTATAACATCAGCTGTTTTTACGTCGTTTTCTTCAGCATGTATGTAATGAACTGATAGTATCGGTATGCTTGTACAGTCTGTACTGCAAAAGTTTACTTTGTTCCTGAAGAAACCACGAGTAGAAAGCGTCTGTCAGTGGGCACTCACCGGTTTTTATCACCTTCAAAAAAATGTTTGTGAAGCTTAAGGGACTTAACTACGGGGTCATCAGTCCCTAAACTTACAAACTACTTATGAACTACCTACAACTAAGGACGGCACAAATATCCATGCCCGAGGGGGGATTCGAACCCCCGACCGTAGTGGCCGTGCAGACCGTGACTGAAGCGCCTCAGTCCCCTCGGCCACTGCGGCCGGCTTTATCACCTTCCTGTCACTGCTTTTCCTGCTCAAATTATGCACTTTATTTCTATCAGGATTTTTAAATTTATTAGTGCTACCACGCCTAACGCCAAAAAAATAAAGCTAAATCGCTTGCGCCATATTGTAGGATGGATACGAAACACTCGCTAACAGTATTACACTCAAGTTAAAGGAGGTACTAATTCGATTGCACATTATAGACAATAATCAACAACTTGTGGCTGACTACACATTGTTTACTAAACCGTTCACTTTTAAGTGGCCTCACCCGTCCTCGTCACGTGACCTAAGCTCGTCGTGTCGGACTACTGGACGCGTCGGCCTGGCGAAGTATCGTATTATAGAGACTCTACTGTAATTACTTTTTTAACAAGTAGATTCCTTTCTGATGGTCATCTTCCATGTCTACTAGAATCACTACATCATCAGCATACAGGAAATTATTTAAAATATTGCCACTGTCTAGGTAGATACCTTTCTGAAATTCTGTTTTCATTAATGTAAATGTTGAACAAAGTTGGAGAGACGCATCAGCCTTCTCGTACTCCCTCGTTAGTTGGTATCTCTTTAGTCATTTTTTCCATTCAGATCTGGAGTGATATTTGTGTTTTGATATACACTTTTTATCGCATTTGTTAGATTCTTCGGTTATCCGTGATTCGTCATTATCTCCCAAAGAATCTGTCTATTGACATTGTCAAAAGCTTTTTTGAAATCAATAAAAGCAATGTGTGTTTCTTTATTATACTCTCTGCGTTTTTATATTATTTGTTGTAAAATAAAAGCTGCGTCTATTGTGCAGCGTCCTTTCCTATAACCCGTTTGTTCCGAATGCACAACTGCTTCTGTTATGTTTTTATGTCTTGTATTTAGATCTTTACATATTACTTATGTCTTGAGTCTAGTATACAATAATAATAATTTCGTGTGGGTCATTGGCCTGGTGCAAGTCTTTCAACTGAACGCCACTTCGGTGACTTTCGTGTCCCTAGCCTTACACCAGTTATCCAACCGCGGAAAGAGGACGTACAGCTTAACGTGAAATCCGAGATAGGTGAAGGATGGGTTAAAGCACAGACTGATAAATCCGTGGTCCGACCGGATTTCGAATCCGCGGACTTCGGTTTCCAGTCGAGCTCTTTACTCAAGACCACCGGGCGCGACTGAGTCTAGTACCTTATTCTTCTGTAGTTAGTACATAGGCTTTTATCTCCTTTAAAAAAATTAATATAAATCTAGTCGTTTTGGAGTCATTTTGAATACTCAATCAAATCTCGGAACGCAGCAGTCAGAGATAACGTGTGTGTGTGTGTGTGTGTGTGTGTGTGTGTGTGTGTGTTTGTGAGTTGTTCCTGTGATTGTATAGATGAAAGTGTGTTCTAACTTACGAAGGCTGTGGCCGAAATCTATAAGTTGTATATGTGTGTGTGTCTGTGTGTGTGTGTGTGTGTGTGTGTGTGTGTGTGTGTGTGTCTGTGTGAGTGTGTGCCTTTTGTAAGTGTCTGTTTAACCTTCTTGGTCTCGACCATCGTCTTTGCGGTGAGTTGCAAACTGTCCTCATTTTATTGCTGAATTCTAACGTGGCCTTTTCATTGTTAAATCTGAAGGCCATAAATTTTAAAAAAATGTTCAAATGTTTGATAAGCTTATGGGACTTAACTACGGGGTCATCAGTCCCTAAACTTACAAACTACTTATCAACTACCTTATACTAAGGACGGCACAAATATCCATGCCCGAGGGGGGATTCGAAACCCCGACCGTAGTGGCCGTGCAGACCGTGACTGGAGCGCCTCAGTCTCCTCGGCCACCGCGGCCGGCCTAAATTTAACTGAATACCTAGGAATCCCTATTAAGATAGACTTAAAATGGATAGAACATGTAGAAAATTTCGTGGGGAAGGCGAAATAAAGACTGAGTTGACGTAATTAGTGACTTCATATATTACACTTATTCCTCCTATTTTGAGTACTGCTGCTCAGTGCAGGATCCGTTCTAGGTGTAATTGACGGGAATCTCGTTCTGTATTATCACGATACAGAGGAGACATTCTTACGGAAATGATACATGTGTTGGAATGATTGCTAAAAATGTTTCTTTCGATGCGCCAGATCTGCTTACCAAATTCCGATCGATTACTATCTCCTTAGAATCCGAAAATATATTGTTTACTATCACCTACATAGGAAGAAATGATCAACAAAACAAAATCAGAGACATCAGAGCTCGAAGATTTAGTTTTTGTTTATTTCCGTTTCTTTCCGAATGCTGATTGAGAATGGAATATCAGATAAGTGGTATGAAAGAACCCTCCGACTGATACTTTATTTCGGTTTGCAGAGTAACTATTTATGGTATATACAGGGTGTTACAAAAAGGTACGACCAAACTTTCAGAAAACATTCCTCACGCACAAAGAAAGAAAATATGTTATGTGGACATGTGTCCGGAAAGGCTTAATTTCCATGTTAGAGCTCATTTTATTACTTCTCTTCAAATCACATTAATCATGGAATGGAAACAGACAGCAACAGAACGTACCAGCGTGACTTCAAACACTTTGTTACAGGAAATGTTCAAAATGTCCTCCGTTAGCGAGGATACATGCACCCACCCTCCGTCGCACGGAATCCCTGATGCGCTGATGTAGCCCTGGAGAATGGCGTATTGCATCACAGCCGTCCACAATACGAGCACGAAGAGTCTCTACATTTGGTATCGGGGTTGCGTAGACAAGAGCTTTCAAATGCCCCCATAAATGAAAGTCAAGAGGGTTGAGGTCAGGAGAGCGTGGAGGCCATGGAATTGGTCCGCCTCTACCAATCCATTCGTTCTGGAAATCTGTCTCTAAACAAACGTACCGCGCCACAGCCTATTGTCCCGTGCTAATCCATACATCAAAAGGACACCTGCCAACTCCGTATTTGTAAACATTGCACTGACTGCAAAACCACGTTCGTGATGAACACTAACCAGTTGATGCTACGTACTGATGTGCTTGATGCTAGTACTGTAGAACAATGAGTCGCATATCAACACAAGCACTGAAGTCAACATTACCTTCCTTCAATTGGGCCAACTGGCGGTGAATCGAGGAAGTACAGAACATACTAACGAAATAATTGGGTATTTTGACAATTGTCTGCACGAATTATTTCAGTTTACATTTAAAGAAAATTACTAAAATGAGCTCAAACATGGAAATTAAGCGTTTCCGGACACATGTCCACATAACATATTTTCTTTCTTTGTGTGTGAGGAATGTTTCCTGAAAGTTTGGCCGTACGTTTTTGTAACACCCTGTATAGATATATGACATCCACATGCTAGAGTTGAACATAAAGCGAATGCCAATTCTGTGGACAAAATAATGGCAATGACTTATGTAATAGGCGCAATTGTCGTATTTACGGTTCTAAATATCCACAGAAGAAAAAGCTATCACCATCGTGGCACTGGTGTGCGTTGTTGTCTGGAGTGAAACATTAGATGATTTTAAAAAGAGGTAAATGATGCAGTAACTGTAACTAGCGAACGTTGCCGTAATATAAAACAGTTCCTTGTGCCTCGATTGTATACGTGATTCATCGTAAGAATAATAAAATGAAATAAATAAACACAAAGCGATGGTTGGTTAGCAGCCGTAGCGCAAGTGCACTGGTATTGTTCCGCTCTCGGAAGTAGATTTCACCTACGTGTTACCTTTGTTGTTGCTATGTTGTGAATGAAACTTTGATATATTTTAAAGAATAGACAACCATCAAAGTTTTTCTTAAATTATAGTTTGGCTGCGTAATTTGTATTTCAAACATCGTGTACAGTTGCCGCCACTGAAAAGATCAGTTGTCCTCTGAACGTATCGCTATAATGGCTAAAGCTGCTTCCTGCTCCTTATATTTGGAACCAGGAACGACGACGATCGAGTTTACGCTTCTTCTGCACACCTACGTCATGCAACCAATCGGGATTCACTGTCGCTCTGAGCGCTCTGTTATGAATGATGTAACCATTGCCAGCATAAACATTAGAGCTGTGAGAATAGCAAAAGGATGCATATTCCTATGTGTCTGTCACTAAAAGAAAGAGTACTCGTTACAAACGTATCGGTACTCGTTGCTCTCATTTTTGAATTTGCCACGTAGATACTGTATGCCTGCTTTTTGAGGCAATTATACTACTGAGGAAAGGATCAGGATAGTCCATTTCCCTCGTGATTAAAATACAATAGTCATACAAATTGATCAAAATTAGTGAGATTCACCCTCAACTTCCATTTTAAGTACTGTTCCAGCACCTTACTTAGGGGGTTGGAATGTCATAATCAATAGGAATATTTGGTTACGAATGCTATTGTGACCGGTCCTACTAGTAGCAACACATTTGCGAGCAGCAGATTTGTTGTACTGTATTCACTGACATTAACAGTTAAGATTATACTATACTGTCATGAATGAAAATGTGTACATGATAACTTTTGAGTACTTTTTACAAAACTTTTTTGTAGTAGACAAGATGAAAAACAAATAATTTACTATTACACTGAAACCTTCACGGGTAAAAAAATGCAATAAATCGTATGTTTGCGTTAAAAACGTACGTTAGATCATCCAGTATTAACCTGGAAACGCGAGCCAAAAAGTGTAATTCAAAATGGTTAAAAATAAAAATAACCCTACGCAATAGGCATTTAAAATTCGTCACGGATGTCAATATAAATTACTCATCTCATAATAAATAGCATCACAGAATATATGCATTAACCGTATTGGTTTTCGTTACAGAGTTCGTATCGATAGGGTAGATGCAAATAACGAATTGTAAGTATGAGTAAGTTCGTACCGATACGGTAGATGAGAGTAGCGGAATGTGTTCAAAAGTAACGATTCAGTATTTCGTATCAGCCAAAGTATTCGTTACTCAGTGCCGAATAGATACGGTTTGCTGAAGCGAGTTATTTAGTGGCTTTCACTGTATTTGTTGCAAGTTGTCATCACTGGTGGTGCTGGTACGCGAAAAGCAAACGATGTAAGCTTCCTTCAAGCGCAAAACCCACGTAGACACATAACGTAATTGTTGCTTGAAACCAGCAACAATGATTTCCCCGTCTGTGCCTAGATATGCGCTATACGCCATCGTTCGGAGGTCCAACTGTAGTGAAACATGCGCGTGAAACACCGTTAGAATGTGGATTCGTGGATTCTGTTGTTGACCGTCTCGTTATAAGTGTAGGGGATTACAGTTCCAGTACTGGAATGTAAATGTTCAAATGTTTGTAGAGCTTATGGGACTTAACTACGGGGTCATCAGTCCCTAAACTTACAAACTACTTATGAACTAGCCAATACTAAGGACGGCACAAATATTCATGCCCCAGGGGGGATTCGAACCCCCGACCGTAGGGGCAGTGCAGACCGTGACTGGCGCGCCGCAGACCGTTTGGCCACCGCGGCCGGCTACTGGAATGTAATCTTCGGATTAGGGTATGGAAGTTTTTGAAGAAATTACCAAAAGAGATTGAGTAATTATTTCAGTGGCTTCAATACAAATCAATACGGTGAAATCCGTACAATACGATTTGACGTCACTCAAAGCACATTTAGAGAAGTTATCCTGTATTTAAGTCAGGAATTTTCATCACTTCTCTTTGTAATTACTATAATTTATTAGGTAAGTACAAGGACATATGTTTTCCATCCGGACTCTAAACAAGCGTATTACCGGAGTTTGGGTATATTAATTCCTTCCGTTTAAAACTAAGTAGCATTCGGAGCTATATTGTTCCCTTACTCGTCCCTTTTCATGTTTTAACTGTAATTCAGGTTTCTGCAGTTTATTTGCACGAGTTGGCTTGCTAGTGCTGTTCAATTTAAAAGCGTCGGTAAAGCAGTTGTCCCATATAATCGCACACTTGATGTGCGTGTGACTTTCGAATTCAGCATTACTAGTCAGCCTCTTGATACAGTGGTGTCGTCATTGCAGAGCGATATGAAATGGAACGAACATGTAAGGACAGTTGTAAGACGGACCTTTTTTGGGAAGATTTACTTCATCTGTAAAGGAGACCGCGTATAAAACGCTCGTACTGCCATGTCTTGAGTATTGCTCTAGCGTTTGGCACCCGCAGCAGATCAGTTTAAAGGAAGACATGGAAGCAGTTCAGAAGCGAGCAGCTGGGTTGGTTACTGGTAGGTTCGCCCAATGCGCGAGTGTCACGGAAATGCCCCGGCAACTCAGATGGGAATCGCTGGTGGAAAGATGGCATTCTTTTCGAGAAATTCTGTTGAGAAAATGTAGAGGGCTGGACTTTGAAGCTGACTGCAGAACGATCTTGCTGCTGCCTACTTACATTTCGCATAAAGACCACAAAGTCAAGATAGGAGAACTTAGGGCTTGTACAGAGGCATTTAGACATTATTTTCCCCCGTTCTATTTGGGAGTGGAATAGAAAAGGAAATGCCTAGTAAATTACTGTATGGTGACGAATTACAGTGCTGATATTTTTATCAATATTATTTCGCAATAGCGACTCATATGTGTGCAGTCAGTGTGGCATATGGAAGTTTGGGACGGTCCTGGAGTCGTGTTCGGGTAGCCTACTGGTTAAGGCGACCGCTCGCGAATAGCGGGAAACCTGGGTTCGAATCCCGGCCCGGCATAAATTTTCATATGTCACCATTTGGTAGAACATCCAAACCTTATACAGTGACGCTAAGAAAATTAGCTATTGCGAAATAACATTGAAATGCCTATTAGTGGTACAGTGTACACTCCGCCACGCACTTTACGGTGGCTTGCGGAGTATAAATGTACATGTGGAAACGTAACTTTTTACTTGACTGCAGCTGCGTAGGAACAGTCGAGCAGTTCTAGGCGCCTATTCAGGGACTGTGAGGCAGTTCCCGCCGGAGGTTCGAGTCCTCCTTCGGGTATGGGTGGGTAAGTTGTCCGTTGGCGTAAGTTTAATAAGTTTGTCAGTCTAGGGACTGATGATCACAGTAGTTTGATCTCACATAGTTACAAACATTTGGACTTGACTGTACTGCAGACAGCTTGGCTTCCGTTCCACGTGAAACGAAAACCAAAGAATTCAAATTTCAAATGTTTGTAAATCAAAAGGAACAAACTACGTGGTCATCAGTCCGTAGCTTACAAACTACTTAAACTAAGGTGAACTAACCTAAGGACAATATACACACCAATGCCCTAGGGAGGACTCAAACCTCCGACGGCGAGGTACAGCGCGCTCCGCACCGAGGCGCCTTAGACCGCTCGGCTACTCCACCGCGGCACCAAAGAATTCCTAGCAGTCATGTAAGAATACATTATGTTAACATCATGTTTTTTTTTTTTTTCATATTAAATAGAACATAGGACTGTGGGCCGATCAAAATTAGTTGCTAGTTGACGTTTGTCAAGTGGCACTACAATGTTGCCAGATGGGCAACTGTCTATCGCTCGGCGATAGGTGACACACAAACACGACGGGTGACTTCAGAAATGCTGTTAATATCATCTTATAACGCGCAGCAGTGATGGAACAGGCCGCCAAGAGTTAATGGCGACAGATAATTCTCAGTGATCAATCACTTAACTGTCGCATAAGAAACGTTTTGTGGACATTTAATCTTCTTCGAAAGTGAAACGCCAAGATCGCGAAATACTTATTCACTTAATGACGACCGGTTTAGGAGGACTGTGCGACCATCATCTGGTGATATCACATTTTATAAGTTGGTAATCGTATTTAAAAATTGAGCTTATATAATAAGAGCAACATAGCACTTAGTCTACTTTTAAAAATACATTAATTTAAACATCACGGTTTGCAAGATATCTTGCCTCCAAAAACCAACGCTGTCAGGTAATTTAATTTAATCCCATGTTGTAAGCTAAGGACACGTGATGTACACAAAACGGCGGTCAACCATCTCCAGCAGAACTAAACTCATAAATGCTTCGTTGACGGAGATGATTAAAGCTTATCTATAAGAGCAAACACAGACAGAAAATGTTTAGATACAGCGCTAAAAGCAAAGGTGTAATTTCTCGCTATCATTCGTTACCTGAAAATATTTTCACATTAGATGGTGGTTATACGAGCTGCCGTGTTTCGAACCAATCAGCATACCTGCTTGTCACTTAATTACGGCTTATTTATGACACAAGCAGGTGCCTATCGAAAAAAAGAATCATACGATGAAAAGTAAGAACGAATAAAAAAGTCGGTACTATTGTGAAGAAGACATTGACAAATCATTATAACATGTTGTAGTTGCCATAAATTCCTTTTCTCCCTAATTTTGATCAGTACCTCCTCATTAGTTACGCGATCTACCCACTTAATCTTCAGCATTCTTTTGTAGCACCACATTTCAAAAGCCTCTTCCTGTCCGCACTATTTATTGTCCATGTTTCAATCCCATATAAATGCCTTCAGAAAGGACTTCCTTAAGCTTAAATTAATATTCCATGTCAACGAATTCCACTTTTTCAAAAATGCTTTTCTTCCCATTGCTATTCAATACTTTATATCCTCTGTTCTGCGACCATTATATGTTATTTTAATACCCACGTAACAAAACTCATCCACCACCTTTATTGATTCGTTACCTAATCTAATTCTTTCAGCATCGCCTGATTTTCTAACACTGCATTGTATTACCCTTATTTTGCTCTTGTTAACTTTCATCTTATATGCTCCTTTCAACACACTGTCCATTCCATTCAATTGCTTCTCCAGATCCTTTGCTGTCTCTGACAGAAGTACAATGTTATCAGTAAAAATCAAAGCATTTATTTCTGCACCCTGAACTTTTTCTCCAAGTTTCTCCTTGGTTTTCTTTAAGGCTTTTTAAGACTTGCTCAATGTACAAAATGAACAACATTGGAGAAAGTCTACAATCCTGTCTTACACCATACCCAACCTCTGTATCCCTTTCATGCCCTTCAACTCTGATAACTGCTGTCTGGTTTTCGTACAAGTTGTGAAGTTGTGAATAACCTTCCGTTCCTTATATTTTACTTCTGTTGATTTCAGAATTTGAAACAATTTATTCCAATCAACATTGTCAAAACCTTTCTTCAAATCTAGAAAATTTAGAGATGTAGGTTTGCCTTTCCTTTATCTTCTAAGATCCGCCGTAAGGTGAGTATTGCCTGCCGTGTTTCTACGTTTCTTCTGAATCCAAACTGGTCTCCCTCAACGTCGGCTTCTGCCAGCTGTTCCACCCTTCTGTAAATAATTCGCGTTAAAATTTTGCAACCAGGACTTATTAAACTGATGGTTCTGTAATTTTCAAACCTGTCTGCACCTGCTTTTGTTTGGAATGGGGATTACTACATTTTTCTTAGACTTTGAAGGTATTTCCCCTGTCTCTTAAGCAAAATTAATTCAATTAAACAAATTAATTTTAATGAAAGTGACAATCTAACTAATTACGATTTAGAAATTAAAATAGTTGCACACGACGGGATTATAACCTACGATCATCAATATACGTGAATATTACTTGACCACTATGCTACGCAACCACATCCATGAAGATGTCAAAGTGACACTACAGACACAGTAACGAAAGAAGGGATTGCAGACTTCGGAGAGCTCCGTTTCACGTAAATCATACAAAGCTTCTCTAAAAGTAGGCTGTTATCTGTGATATAATACTTGTTTATGTGTTTATGTACTCACTGCTGTGAATGGGCATGTATTTCTTTAGCACCGTTTCCTATGTCTTGCTTTTTGTGTGGATATTATTAAGTCATAAAATAGGAAAAAAAGGGGGAAACTATCAATTGAGAAGAAAACAAATTGAGGAAGAGAACCAGACAAGGAAAGTGAAGTGAAGTGACCAATTGTGACAATGGCTGACGGTTGGGGTGCGACGTGAAATGTTCGAATGTATGTTACGCTTATGGGGACTTAACTGCGGGTTCATCAGTCCCTAAACTTGCAAACTACTTATAAACTACCTTATACTAAAGACAGCACAAACATCCATGCCCGAGGGAGGGTTAGATCCCCGACGAGGAACGGCCTCGCGCATCGTAGCATAGCGCCTCGATGCGCTCGACCCTGATTGGAGGAAAGCAGCTTAAACGCGTGAGCTGTCAACTAGCGAGTAACTTTAATCGGACTTTAGTGACTTCAGTAATACGGTGACACCTGTCGCCCGCCCTCCCCCCAATCCGTTTATTTCGGTAACCAGAATAGCCTGTATGCTCTATTAGAAATACGTTCCGTTTTGTTTTTGAGTCCCACCGAAACATGATTTGTAGCAGAAAAACCGTAACGAAATATTCGGTTACTCTTCTAGTTTCGGCCGAAACCGAAACTTGCGTAATCCAGTTAAAATTTTTGTATATTTACGTAACACCATAAATCACTAGTTTTTCCGAATTTTTCAAGGTCCCCTCCCTGTACTAGGCCTTCTTGAGGGTGTGTAAGCCTAATCAGGAGTCCGTAGAAGATGACACGGAAGGCAAACAGGTTTAGACACATCAACGGTACTTTTATGAAAGTGCTTCCAAACTGGACTTTTTTCTCCTCGTCGTGACATGTCCTGCCTTAGACAATAAGTAAAACTGAAATCGATACAGTGGAGTCAAATGTTTGTAAATCTTGAGTTGGTTTACGTCCTAGGAGGCGATCCATTTATAATATTGTAAAAAGATATAAAAAAGCCAAGATTGCTTATCATCAAGTTTTATTTACGACGACCGGTTTCGCTGAACTAAGTCAGCATCATCTGGTCAAATAAAATATAACAACTGATTGACATTACAAGATTATGGCCTTGTAAAATATTTTATTTGACCAGATGAGGCTGACATAGTTCAGCGAAACCGGTCGTCGCAAATAAAAATTGATGATAAGCGATCTTGGCTTTTTTAATATCTTTTTACAAGTTTGTAAATCTATCGGACTCAACTGCTGGGTTACCAATCCGTAGCGGGGGGGTGGGGGGGGGGGGGCACTCGAGCTCCCGACGACGAGCGGTCGCGCGCACCGTAGCACGGCGTCCCAGTGCGCTCAGCTAATCCGCCGCGGCACAGTGGAGGCTCGATATCTCACCCTCGAAATTACGAGTTTCAAATTGTTCAATCGTTTGTAATTCTGTGGAACCAAACTACGTTGGTCATCATTCCATAGACTTACAAACTATCTAAACTAAGTTAAACTAGCCGCGGCCGAACGGCCGAGCGCATTGAGGCACTACGCTACGATTCGCGAGGCAGTTCCCCGTCGGGGGTTCGAATCACCCTTCGGGCATGGATGTTTGTGTTGTCTTTAGTATAAGGTAGTTCATTAGTAGTTTGTAAGTTTAGGGACTGATGACCCCGCAGTTAAGTCCCTAAAGCTTAAAAAACATTTGAAACATTTTTTTAAAGTTAAACTAACCTAAGGACAACACACACATCAGTTCCCGAGGGAGGATTGAAACCTCCGATGCGGGAGGTCGCGCGATCAGTAACGTGGCGCTCCAGACCGCTCGGATACTCCCGCGCGGCCTATTTTAAATAGCTCAAATATTATTAACGTGTATTCTTTTCAAGTTCGATTTTCTCCTTTTTCACACTATGTTTGGCAGGAGTAAAGACATAAACAAACTAATACGAGAAGGACGAAGTCTCAATACAGAGAAAATACGAGTATAAACATAACGTAAGACGTAATGCAACTCGAAACGACCACAACAGAAAACACTTATCATGACTCTGACACTGAAAACGCAAATAGTGCGAATTACACCACAGATGACAGCCGCGACACAGAGGACGTTATAAACGCGTGCGCAATCTAACGTGCAGATATAGGTCATCATAGGAGTCTCCAAATGAGAAAACTCCAGGATGGCAGTGCTCGAAGTCAATTCCGAGGCCTCCCACCCTGGACTTTCCTCTCTTATTCTTCAGACTATCACTTAAACCAATCTCTCCCATCTTCTATCATTCTCTTCCTAAAATAATTGATGTTTTTAAGTTGCCTTTCCATTTTCCTGACGACAAGTTTTTAAGTTTTTCGATGTATTTTTTACCTAATTACTGCAAATGTACGTATAAGAAAATAATGTATCAAAATGTTCAAATGTTTGTATAGCTTAAGGGACTTAACTACGGAGTCATCAGTCCCTAAACTTACAAACTACTTATGAACTAACTAAGACTAATGATTGCACAAATATCCATAAACCCCAGGATAGGATTCGAGCCCCCGACCGTAGTGGCCGTGCTGATCGTGACTGGAGAGCTTCAGTCCCCTCGGCCACCGCGGCCGGCAAAAATGTATCACAGTCGCATAAATACAATTTATGTAACCACGACCAGCTATATACCCAAAGGCAGCTGGTACGCACGAAGGTAAATAAAAATAAAAAAAATCTCCTTTTTCACGTGTATATTTCGATTATTCGAAGTGATCCCGATCCCGTTCGCCTCAATTAACGAGACTACTGTATAGCTACCGCAAATTCCACAGTCCTGCATACCTTCTTGTAGGAAGACAGTCTTTAGTTTTTAGGTACACAATAAACATAGATAGGACGAAATGTCAAGAGTCTCGAAATGACTACCACACTACAAAATACCCGGAAAGTTATCATTTGTTTGCTTCCATAAGTAGCCTTCACGATTTTGTCCTTAAGAGAACTAACTTTATGTTGCCATCTTCGCTCCTTCTTCTTTTTTTTCCAATCAACAAACAACTTTACATATCTCATATTTGGAATTCCTGAATATATAGCAGCTTCAATCAGAGGAACAGAAAGTATTTCGAAAAATAAAGTACAGTTCCGACTAACAGTATGACTGTTGTCCGTAGAAATTTACGTAAACTGAACAGGAAAGTTCTGTACCAGATGATCAATGTTTCCTACACCCATATTCTAATATATAAAGCAGAGTATCCGTATGTTTGTACGTGTTGCATACAAATATACAGTTTTGTTCCCATCTTTATGAAAGTTTGTACACGTAAGCTTCAATCCATGAGGACGGTCGCCGCAAGTCTAAGAATCACGTACGATAAATAGTTCACGAGTTATAAACAATGAGATGTGCGAAAAACTGCTGCATTTAGCGACAATGCTGCTCATTTTCTCCTAAATCACTGGACCGATTTCAACAAAATTTGGTACACAAATTCCTTACCATGAATTAACAATTGCCGCAGTGTTAAAAGTCACTTACGACGCATGGTGCAGGAGATGCAGTGTCATAAACAATAGGAATCACAAAAAAATGCCACATAATGTGGCGAGACTTTAAAAATACACTGCATTAGAATGAGAATACTTAGCGACTCTCAACAAACTTTAAACATAATTTCAAACCTTCATTAAACATTTTCTCGCTGACAACCATAGCAAAATGATGAAAGGAAAAAAGTTTCTCGCTTACTACTTTTCCGCTGTTTATGGAGAAAAACTAAGGCATTCGGTATGACGTTACAATTTATAATTTGTACACTACAAATTGTAACATCAGGAAATTTTACAGACAGTATACAAACATATAGTTGAATGTACCTTCTAAGTTATATCACAGTACGACATGTAGTTCATGAGATATGATCGCATACATGGTAAAGTTCATGGAAAACCACCCCATCACGCACCAATTTTCAATCTATTACTTTTCTGCTACTAATATTATTCCCGAGAGATATTACAGACAAATAGCTCTTATACAAATGAATATATACCTGAAAATGGCAGGAATAAATAAATAAATACCCGGGCAACACCGGGTGTATGTTATGAAAAAAAAAAAAAAAAAAAAAAAAAAAAAAAAAAAAAAAAAAAAAACCTCTCTTTCAAGGAAACACATTAATAAAACTTTTACACCATAACAGTAACATCACCCGTTCCATTCCTACAATACTAATTTAAATTGTTACTAACATCGTATATCACTGTAAGGTTCGATTGTTTTATATTGTTCTTAACAATAAAATACCCACACTTTTTACGCGTTCGGAAAGACTCCTAGCAGTTAAATGGCGTTATTGTTGACTGAATCCATCCAGTACGCAATAAGCGACCGGACATAGGTAAGTTCAAGAAACCAACATTTTGACCGAAACTAGTCTCACCGAATATTCGGTCGTCCCTTAAAAAAATAAAATAAAGTAAAAAATTTTAAACAATAAAATAAAATAAAATAAAAACTTGTGATTCTGATTTATTATAGTATTTAAAAAGTATTTTTGATACATTTTCTCGCTAAAAACCTTTTTTTGTGTACCGTAATTAAAGTTAAAAGACATTAAAGTTCAAAGCTCGTTTATGTGATCAACAACACATTGTTATTGGCTGAAACTCTAGTGACGTCACAGGATAGCAGTTAAAACGAAGCTCAAAACATCAAATGTTTGTAAATCTAAGGGGCCAAACGGAGTAGGTCATCGGTCCCTAGACTTACAAAGTACTGTAACTTCCGCTAACACACACACACATACCGGGAGCTGACTCGCATCTCTGACATGGCGCCTAAGACCGTCCGGCAATTCTGGGGGGGCCCAAACATTAAGCTACATATATTTTATACCAGTGCTAGCCGAAGTTACTACTTTGTTTTGTACTTTTCTGCACTCAGTTCAGTTACTAAAAAAACGCATTGACAACTTTGAAGTAAAAATGGAAAAGTATTTTGTCGAGGCTGATACAGAGGACGTTACCTTCAAAACCAATGCAAATTTTTTATGTTTCGGAAACAAGCCAATATTCAAGTGTGTTTTTGCAGCAATCAGTCGTTATTTGTAAGAAACAGCTTTATTTCTAGATTTCGGGAAGTGACTTGCCATTATCAATGAATACAATTTTATGTTAGCATGTTATGTATGTGCATTGTATCATCCTCATAGATGGTCTGTAATACACTGTTTTCCACAATGTGCTGCTATAGCAAAAACTGTGGAAAACAATGTATTACAGACCATCTATGAGGATGATACAATGCACATGCATAACATGCTAACATAAAAATGTATTCATCGATAATGGCAAGTCACTTGCCGAAATCTAGATCTGCAAAATAAAGCAGTGTCTTACAAATAACGACTGATTGCTGCAAAAACACCCATTTGAATATTATAAATACAGTCGTTGGTGCAAAAAACCTTCTTTATGGAAGGCAATCTGATGAAACAAGCCAATATTGTTTTCATATGCCTAATTGTTGCTTGACTGGGACGGTAGGCAGACTCTACAGTTATTACGAATTACTTAAACACGATACCATAAAGAAATAAGAATTTCTTCTTGAATTCATTCGTCGTTTCTCTGCCTATGCATTTTGCTTTTACATAGCCCAAACACACAAATCTGTACGAAACATTCTTTATACTTTCGCAGGTGCAGAGTATAATACTTAATAGTAGAAAATAAATTAACTTCTTATGGCGTCCATACTTCTACAAAGCTACTTCTTGGGGTGATTTCGATCTCTGTAATCGAGTTGTAACCACATTTCCATTATTTTCTCATTATTTGCAACAACGAAAAATAATTTTTCAAAAGCTATTTGTGAACCCAGAGACAAGATGTCACTGTGAATGAGCTTCACGAGAGGAGCACCATGCTAATCAGTGACGTTACAGATATTACGTAACGCACATGGAATGGTTTAGAGGGCTTTACCATTATTTTAATTTCATATTAATTTTTTTAATGAAATTGGCGAGGAAAAAGAACTTGTTCTGACCAAAAGATGACGTAACAATTGTGTTTGTGTGACCACCTTCCGCAGCAAGCGCCTAATTATTTATTTTTGGAAATAAAAACGCCATGCTTTTGCTGGAATGAATTAATTTTCCCATACGCGTTTCATCCTGTTATTACTTCAAAGAATCCTCGTGTATTCTAGAAATTATAGTTTTGGTTATAGATGTAGTATTTATAGTTAATAAACGGTTTTCGTTATTTTTCTACTGTAAAGAAATTTCGTCTTTCGAAAGACGGTAAACTGTAAGTAACCATTAATGTACTATAGCAAAAAGACGTGAACTAGTCATTATCTATATTAATATTACATCTGAAAATAAAACTAGTTTCTAGAGCGCCTTGAGGATGCCTAAAAGTTTTATTTTATTTATTTTTAATGTGGAGCGGGTCTTTGAAAGATAAATGCATTATACGAAAACGTCGTTTTTATTCTTTTTTAAAAAAAAAAAAAAAAAAGAAAAAAAATGCGAAAAAAACACATAATTAAGCTATTGAGACAATTTCCGGAAAACAGTGAAATACCCTATTGGCGACTTTTAAATATTAAGATCATGGGATAATTTAGAGAGCTTTCTCTCCCACTCCACCCAAGCACCCTTCTCGGAGTTCATGTTCGTTCCATTCGACAATGAAGTTTTTGAAAGTGGACAGCGCGTGGCAAATTTAATTTGTTATACGTACAGAACTTTACGAGGACCTCTTTCTCGGGAGGTGTATTTTGTCTGGAGTCTGGACATCGTATTCGTATGAAATATCAATAAAATCAAGACGAACCCGACCCTTGGCATCCTTAGCAATGTGATACTGTCTGACTGCATGGCCGGGGATCAATCACTCACAGCCTGATGCGATTGTGGAAAGATAAAATTCTCAGTCGTGCTTCAGGTAAAATCTTCAGAATGATTGCATTTAATGTAGGTAATAATTTCCCAGACACATTGTTATTAAATGATTTTCCAAACCTTTGTGCCTTGTGGAATACTAAATTACTAACATTCTCTCAACATATTAGAAATTGTTGACCAGTTCATTGTCGCGTAGTTGCTGGGTTTTGATGGAAAGGGAGACAGCGTAACAGTCCAACAGTCTACTTGATGGTCGTTAAACAGTCAGGCAACAATACGCCATGACGAATATTTATTTAGTTAACAAAAATAGACTCATTAATTTAGTGTCTCACATTGCACCATCTGGAGTATAGAATCTTAAACTGCAGATATTACATCTTGCTCTTCCACGCGCGTATGCGAATTTCGTGTAAAGTAACTAGTCCATTATATTTAAAATTACAAAAATTGTGTTGTTGGTTAAAGGACAAGGAAATAAATCGTGTCATCATTTCTTCCTCGTAATTTCCCGCTGGGAAGCATCTTTAATTTCGCCAGAACTCAACCGTAGAAAGGAAATCCCTAAAATGTACTGTATCCATTATGGTGCTACATCTTACATGATCTGCGAATTAATTACCTACATGGTCCGAAATTTTGATACCAGCCTGGCCTACGAATTCTACATAATGACCGACGAATGCACGGGACTGCACTGCTGCGAAATGAACAACAGCCCAAGAAAGTATCACACAGTATAAGGAAATGTAATTAAACTCCTTCAAGTAGCGTTATAAACATATCATATTTTCATTTCGTCCTTTTAATTCTCGTTATTTTTTTTAACCACTGAAATCGTAAAAAACTCCGAAGCTATATAGAAAGAAATAAAGAACCCTATAGTATTTCACGACCTGTTCCGAGATTGCACTACTTGTAAAAAAATTTTACTAGTATAAAAAGCTGACAATAAAGTCTACCGGTGTAACAGAAACTTCGGTTAAATCAACAGGGTTCTATTACAGAAATGATGTGGAAAACTAATTCCCTATCTCTTTTGAAAAATATTATTTTCATATGAAGAAATATTAAAAACTGGCAAAAGTCCCATAAATCCACACACTGTTCTTCTCTGCTCTAGCATCGCACATTTTAACATTTTTACACTGTAATCTGCAACAAACCAGAAGTAAAATTCGTAAAAGCCACACGCATTCCGTGATTCTTCATTCTAAGCCGTACGCACAGTTTGATAATCTGCGCTCAGTACTCGACTATGTAGTTGCATAAGCACACTGAAGATGGCGCCAGAGGTAGTTGTTGCTAGCGCTGCCTGGCGAGCAGTAGCTTCAACTACGTACTCGAGGCGTTTTCTGCTGCCAGTCCGGTGGCGCCCCCACGATGAGTGAGGCGTTTCCCGCTTCGCTTTGAATGAGCTGCGCCTGCGTGTTGCGTCATTCAAACGAGGGTCGGCAAAGAAGGGTGTGTACCGTCACAGTAAGATACGTCTGCAGAATTTTGTAAATAAATATACAAATGAAACGTATTTACCAGGCTTCAACGGCTATACTGCGGAGATTACTACGCAGCAGTAGTTCGAAACGTGTGATTGATTGACGGCAACATGTGTCAGGACGTCATTTTCCCTACAAAAAAATTGTATAAAACAAGGAAACCCAAACTACTGTTTGTATTATACATATACTAATATGTATGCAAAGGAACTTTAATGACATTTAGTATTAGCCTACATACCTTAAAATAATGTGTAATTAGGAATAGTCAAAAGTAATAAGCAAGGACGAAGCATGAACTGTCGAACATACAAGACATTTTTATACATATCACAGAGTGGCGTTCATAATTAAAAATAACTGAAAATGACATATAAATATAGAAAAAGTATGCGGGCAAGGCAGGAGGAAACATTAGAAAAGGTGAGAGAATGTAACAACAAAGAAATCATAGATGGCATTAAAGCATCTTACAAATTTGTCAGGAAGCAACAGTGGTAGTTTGAATTGATTGTAATATATTAATTGCTCACTGGGGCATACCCAATGTCTAAACTCCGGTAGGCATTCGACACAGTACATCACTAGCGTCTTCAAATCAAACTGCGTGTTTATGGAATATCGTCACAAATGCGTGATTGGATGCGTGATTTCCTGTCAGAAAGGACACAGTACGTTGTAACTGACGGAAAGTCATCGAGTAGCACTGAAGTGATGGCCTTCCCCAGGGAAGTGTTACAGGGCCCCTACTGTTCTTTACTTTTACAGACGATTTACGAGACAATCTGAGTAGCTCAGTAAGAATGTTCGCAGTGATGCCGTCACTTATCGGAGAGTAAATTCACCAGAAGATCAAAAGCAACTGCAAAATGATTTAGATATCAGCATGGTGCAAAAAATGGCAATTGACCCTTAATAATGAGAAGTGTGAAGTCATCCCTATGAGCACTAAAAGAAACCCGTTAAACTTCATTTACACGATAAATCAATCAAAATTACAGGCCGTAAATTCAACTAAATTCCTAGGAATAACAATTACAACTTAAATTGAAAAGATTTGAAAGAACACATAGAAAATAGAGTAGGGAAAGCGAACCAAAACTACGTTTCGTTGGCATAATACTTAGATGGTGCAACAGCTTTACTAAAGAGACTGCCTACACCACACTTGTGCGTCCTATTTTGGAGTATTGTTGCTCATTGTAGGATCCCCACCAAGTGGGACTGACATACGATTTAGATAAAGTATTGAGAAGGGCAGCTCGTTTTGTATTATCGCTATATAGGGGAGAGAGTGTCATGGAAATGATGCACGAGTTGGGGTGGAAATGATTAAAAGAAAGGCGTTACTCGTTGCGACGAGATCTATTTGCGAAATTTTTATCTTTTAAATGGATTCTTCCTTCGCTTCCGAAAACAAACAAACTGTTTCTGTTCTATCAATTTTTTGTTTATTTACTAACTAGTTTTCGGCTTATTAGGCCATCATCAGGTAAACTGTTGACATGCTTCGATAAAGCCGCTATTGCTTTGGTTCTAGAGACGCTATTGTTTTGGTTCTCAGAGTACTGAAGCAATAGCGTCTTTGTCGACGCATGTCAACAGTTGGTCTAATAAGCCGAAAACTAGTTAGTAAATAAACAAAAAATTAGTAGAACAGAAACAGTTTGTTTTCTTTCAATCTTAAAAAAGAAATTTTTATCGCTAACTTTCTCTTTTGAATGTAAACAGATTTTGTTAGCATCGGCCTACATAGGAAGACATGATCAACAAAATAAAATAAGAGAAATCAGATCGAAAACAGAAAGATTTAGGCGTTCCTTTTTCCCGCGAGCTATTGGAGAACGGAACTATAGAGAAACATCATAAAAGCAGTTCGATGAACACTCTGCCGTGCACGCAAATGTGACTTTTAAAGTATCGATGTAGATGTAGGTGTAGATGTAAACTATTGCGGGAAGAGGAGGGGGGGGGGTGAGCAGGTCATTATTACTTGGAGGAAAAGGGAGCAGGACAACAAATTACATTTCTTAATAAATAAAATAGTAAACTAATGGAAAAACTACTTTTACTAAACACCTTAATAGAAGAATGCACTGTCATAAACTCCACCTTTTTAATTTTGTCAAAGTTTTCTGAGATTTTCAGTGACTTTCAACATCTTGCAGTTTCCTTTTATTCTAAGATACGTCTTTACTCTTCGAAGAGTACAGAAGTATCATTCCACATTCGCCGTTGTGCATGGAATAGTGCTCAAATTCTTAATGCTTTCTTTCATCATAGGGAAAAATTGGAATTTTTAAACATGACAACGACTTTTGTAGCCATTAATGTAGCTTAAGGTTATTGTTTTCTTAGCCTGGAGACAACACATTGAAAATATTGTGGGGAAGGCGAACCAAAGGTAATGTTTTATTGGCAGAACGCTTCGAAGATGCAACAGCTCCACCTAAGTGACTGCCTACATCACACTTGTGCGTCCTCTCCTGGAGTAATGTTGCCCAGTGTGGGACCCTCACCAGGTGGGACTGACGGAAGACATACAGAAGGTCCAGAGAAGGGCAGCTCGTTTTGTTTTATCACGTTACGGGGGGAAAGCGTCACGGAAATGTTGCACAATTTCAAGTGGAAACCATTAAAAGAACGACGTTATTCGTTGCGGCAAGATCTATTTGCGAAATTTCAATCACCGACTTATACTTCTAAATGTGAAAATATTTTGCTAGCACCCACCTTCATAGGGAGACATGATCATCCCAATAAAATAAGAGAAATCATACAGAAAACGGAACGATTTAGATGCTCTTTCTTCCCGCGCGCTATTAGAGAATCGAACGGCAGAGAAAGGTTATGAAAGTGGTTAATGAAGCCTCTGCCAGGCACTTAAATGTGATTTGCAGAGTATCTATGTAGATCTAGATATAGATTGCACCGTGGTTTAGAAATATTTCAACAACTCCACTATTTGAGGACTTTGAATTTAAATTCACTGGCGAAATTGAAAATTTGTGACAGGCAGTCTATGAGTACCTTAGGTGTAGTTTTTCGTAAATACCACAACCATTCATATTTAAATTTTTTATTTACTTTTTTTGCGAGTTCAGCATTTTTTAGGGTCTGTTCTCCTAATTGCTGTGGGAATATTCAAGGGATGTAGCTTATTTAGACCAAAAGCTGGCGTATTTTTTGGTGGGACTGGAATTTTTAACGACATGAGTGGTTCGATGCATGGTAGTAGTACTGAACATCGACTGTATTCGCAGTCATTTTCCAAAGGCGCATAGCTTCTGAAATATTTACTCACAAGCAAAACGTTGAGCAGTAATTTATGTTTTCCCCTCTACAATAACTTATACGTTTCCCAGTAAATCTCTACTAATTGTCTGCTTTCTTTCAGTCATTACTGATATCTTAAAGGATATCTATGATGTGTTCCTTCGCCGCTATCATAACTATTGACTTATATGGTATAATGGTATTAGATAATGTTTCCGTAACTGCCGGTTGTTTGGCTAGTGTTTCAAAAACTTTTATGAATATTAGTTGTTTGATGGCTGAACTAAACTGGTCCACATTATTTTCTTATATGATAAATTCCTCCTGTATACGATCACAGGAAAATATTGAGAAAATAGTATGATGCATTTTTACAGGGTATTCGAAAATTTCCGTTGCAAACTTTGAGGATTTGTAGAAGGAAGTGAAGTGAGATACCCGCTTCCGGAAATGCCATCGGGGTCCTTATTAACATTTTCATATCTCTGACACTGTGAAACAATTCTACTAGAAACCTCTTTGCTTTCCATATTTTGGGAGGAGTTAGTATGGACTAAAACGCATACTTTAGGAACAGTGAGCAGTTGACCAATAGAAGGAGAAAGGAAGCTTACGTTTTAACGTCTCGTGGTCATTAGAGACAGAGCCCATGTTCGGATTTTTTGGGTAACGATGGAGGAGAAAATCGGCCGTCCCTTGGCATCACGTCATTGGCCTGGAACGGTTTATGGCAGTGATTCCCAATGTGATCTATATAGACCCACAGGGCTCTATTCCAACCTGCAAGGAGCCCACGTCAGCGGAAAAATAATTTGGGGATCTATTTGTTGTAAATGGGGGCCCACGATAGTGGTTCACATTTAGGAAGGTCGTAACCAAAATTCAGAATTATTCTCACAGTGCTGAAACTTGATCATTTGTACGTCACAGTTGTCTTTATTGCCTAAACGAGAGAGTGGAGGAGAAAGTGTATTTTCGGTCTCCTGTTGCAGGCCCATAGTCAGATTTATTTATTTATTTATTTTTGTGGGGGTGAGGGGGAGGGGGGAGGTCAGGAGGTCTGTGGGGTAGGGGAGATCGATTATAACGCATGTATTCTAACTTGTAGAGCATTACAACATTATTAAATGAGGTGCAGATTTATTTCAATAGTGATAATATTAATGGGACCCAGGTTCGAGTTCCGGTTCCGGCACACAATTTTAATCTGCCGGGAAGTTACATATCAGCGCACACTCCGCTGCAGAGTGAAATATTTCATTCTCGAAACATTACTTAGGCTGTAGCTAAGCCATGTCTCGACCATATCCTTTCTTCCAGGAGTGCTAGTCTTGCATGTTTCGCAGGAGAGCTTCTGTGAAGTTTGGAAAGTAGGAGGCGAGTACTGGCGGAAGTAAAGTTGTGAGGCGACATCGTGAGTCGTGTCGGGATAGCTCAGTCGGTAGAGCGCTTGCCCGCGAAAGGCAAAGGTCCCAGGTTCGAGTCCCGGTATCGGCACACAATTTTAATCTGCCAGGAAGTTTCATATCAGCGCACACTCCGCTGCAGAGTGAAAGTTTCATTCTGGAAACATTCATTAGGCTGTGGCTCAGTCATGTCTCCACCATATACTTTCTTCCAGTAGTGCTAGTCTTGCATGTTTCGCAGGAGAGCTTCTGTGAAGTATGGAAAGTAGGAAGCGAGGTACTGGCGGAAGTAAAGTTGTGAGGCGGCATCGTGAGTTTGATAATATTACAATTTATTAAATGTAAATCTCCAAAGAGGAACTTGAGCATACTTTTCAATTACGATACCATCAGCTTCGTTATTATTTTCATAGCTCCACTACGTAAACTACTACCCCTTGACCTTCTCCGAGGAGTGGGACGAGTATTGGACGCTGCAGACGAAGAGCCAGCAAATGTTACGTCATTCAAAAAAAATCAAATGTTTGTAAAGCTTATGGGACTTAACTACAGGGTCATCAGCCCCTAAACTTACAAACTACTTATGAACTAGCTAATACTAAGGACGGCACAAATATCGATGTCCGAGGGGGGATTCGAGCCCCAGCCCGTAGTGGCCGTGCAAACGTGGCTGGTGCGTCGCAGACGGCTCGGCCACCGCGGCCGACTACGTCATTCATAAAGTGATATATTAACATATTGTGGAGTGGGCGAATTTGGTCTTCTTCTGTTTTTCTGCATTTTATGCAGCAGTTGCTACTGCACAGAATTTAAGCTGTTTATTGCATATGAAAGAGAGCGGTCAATGAAATGTAGGTTGATGACCTTTTTTTTTTTTATACTCCTGGTGGTCGCGGGGGTAAAGCACTCGACTAGAAACCGATGGGTCACGAGTTCGAAACCCGGTCGGATCACGGAATGTTTCAGTCTGCGTTTTAACCCAGCCTTCATCGCTCAACGATGTGAGGAATCGACAAAAACTGTTGCCAATCTTCTTACAGAAAAAAATAAACAGGCTTGAAATCACTGAAAGAGGAGATTTAAGGTTAAACCTAAAAAAAACTGAAACCAAATATTGATAATTACTAAAATTACTAAAAATCATCAGCTACATCACTCCTATTAACAGCCTGTATGTATCAGTTTTGTAAAATATGCATGTGTGTCATTTAAATGAATAAATGTATGATACTTAACATCTTTCTTTTAATTTTATCCTGTTTTTCCCTCCACCCTTTTATAGTTAAAGTTACCATAGCAGCAGCAATCAGGCGCGAAAACTCATTTGAAGTTACGAATTCGCGTAAAATTAAGTACATAAAAGGCAGAGGGTCTACACAGGACAGAAAAAGTAGGCAAGGAGTCTACGAGACAAAGAAGTTTGAGAACCCCTGGTTTAGGGAAATCACGGAACACCTAAATCTGGATTGCCGGAACCACCGGTCTCCCTAACGCCAGTCCAGTGTGTTACCACTTCGCCACCTCCATCTGTAGCTTTAACGGACGTATTCACGGTATTGAGGTAAATACTTCAGAGCCCATGTATATTTGGCATTTTGTTTTTGTTTGCTTTTATAATATCCGTTCACTTTACAAATGGCGACGGCTGAACGCGAAACTAATCTTTGTTTATGACCAGATGGATCCGAAGGCGTCCGATAATACTGGACACTACACGATCGACGCACGTGGTTCGCCATTGTATAGTCACGTTGTGGTTACAGAGCGACTGCTAATCTTAACGTCTTCTGAAATGGGTAGGCATCGTGCGAATTTATGTAATCAAAGAGCATGTTCAGTTGGGAGTTGGAGAGATTCTAATAATGTTGTTCTGTCGAGAAGAAAAACGGAAAGTGCCACTAGTACCGTTAGAAACAGCCATGGAGAGAGCAGTAGCAGCATGAAAGAGAGTAAGAACAGTGCGTAATGTTGGGGAGGGGGGGGGGGGGGTGGGCACGACATATTCGATGGTGGACCATTCACTTTAGTTGTCATTCATTCGAGAGAAATAGACGAGAAAAAATTACAGAATTTTGGGCCATTTTAGTAGCTAGCGTAATTGGTATCACATCTGCCAAATACGCAAGAGGTTCATATCTAGTTATGTTGATCTTTTCTCATTTTCAGATTTTTATCGAAAAGACTATGATCATAATTTTTATCGTTTAAATGGTTCAAATGAGATTTTTCATCATAGTGTTTCTCACAATATTGTAAACATCGTATAAACCTTTTTATCATCACATCACGTTTTTGTTCCGGTTATTATTTTTTTTGAATCTTTGTGAGTGAAATTTCAATTACTTTCTTATATTAACTTCGTTTTAATTTCTTCAATTTCATTATTATTATAAATTTCATTATGAATAAAAACTATGTTTAAATAATTGACTGACTAAAACAGTAATCAAAGTCACTTCGATAACGATTTGTAAATGAGAAATTTTGAAGCATGTGATGAGATTCGGATCTCTATACATTTACACACTAGCTGAAAACCCGGCGTTGCCCGGGTAATTATTTATTTATTCCTGCCTGGAGTTAGTACTTCTCCTACCCTTCTCCCTCAGTCCATCTTCTTTTTTCTAAAAATATGTTATCTTTATCTGAGAACATATAAGAAATAACGCTGTCTTGGATAATGTACAAAATTATAAGCGCATTATTCAAACAAAGAAAGACAGAAGTCAAAACACAAATGACATATAAAATTCGCACGATCTCATATTTATTCAGTTATATGTGGTACAATTGTATAATTTTTCAGGTGTGTATTCCTTTGTATAAATGCTGCATGTCTGTAAAATTTCTTGGGAATACAATTGGTGTTAAAGAAGTAATAGATTACTACTTGGTGCGTGATAGGGCGGTTTTCTATGAATGTTACTGTTTTAAGTAATCATACCTCATGAACTACAGGTCGCACTGTGCTACAATTTCGGAGGCACATTCAACGATATGTGTATACATTGCCTAAAAAAATTTCCTGCCGCTACAATTTGTAGTGTAGAAATTATAAATTGTAACGTCATACTGAATGCCGTAGTTTACTCCATAAACAGCGGAAAAGTAGTAAGCGAGAAACTTTTTTCCTTTCATCATTTTACTATGGTTGCCAGCGAGAAAAAGTTCAAAAAAGGTTTGAAATTATGTTTAAAGTTTGTTGCAAGTTGCCAAGTACTCTCATTCTCATATAGTGTATTTGTAAAGTCTCATCGCATTATGGCAGTTTCTTGCAACTCCTATCGTTTATGGAGTGATATCTCTTGAACCATGGGTCGTATGTGGTTCGTACTCCTACATAAGATGTTATATCACGTAAGGAATATGTGTACCAAATTTGGTTGAAATCGGTCCAGTTGTTTAGGAGAAAATGTGCAGCATTGTCGCTTATAGCAGCAGTTTTTCGCGCGTCTCATTGTTTATGACGTCATATCTCGTGAACTATATAACGTATGTGATTCTTACACTTACGGCGACCGTCCTCATGGAATGAAGCTTACGTGTACAAAATTTCATAAAGATTGGAACAAAACTGTAGATTTGTATGCAACACGTACAAATATACGGACACTCTGCTTTATATATTAGAGAAGAAAATAAGCAGACATGCTATCCAATACACTGTTGCAACTGAGTACTGAAAGAAGTGCAATTTTATATCAGAGCTCTAGCATATTAAGTTCGAAATTGTTTTTCGACGATTACTCGTAAAGAAGCATATCACCAGCTATCTAAATGTCTTCTGTGTT
This sequence comes from Locusta migratoria, assembly GCA_026315105.1. NCBI lineage: Eukaryota > Metazoa > Arthropoda > Insecta > Orthoptera > Acrididae > Locusta > Locusta migratoria. The sequence goes on from CM048744.1 coordinate 283,487,022, forward strand.
TTAAGGCTAAAGGGATTTATACAAGATCCTGGATGTTTTTTCGTTGGTTACTCACAAATAAGGGCTCATCAGAGTGAATGACCAACCTACACCATCGTATTGTTGAATGTTTTTAGACCGTCGATCCTCCCAGTGGGGATAATTTCTTCTTAGTTATTTTTATCGTATACTAAAATTTGTATTTTGTTTTAATATCTTGCGTTTTACTGTAGAAGAATGTATTAACAACAAATGCATTTTTACCAGCAACACGCCCCACTCAAGTTATCGCAAAACAAATGTTGTATTTCAATTTCGTACGATTTTTTGTAGAAGACTGTAAATACGCGTTCTATGGTAAAACTACAGTTTTTTTATTTCATATTTTTTCTTACACGAGAATATATCAATATTATTTTTATGATATAGAACATTTCATAGGCCTCTTCTGCGTTTTATTAGGTGACGAATTCGTAAATGTGGCTTCTTGTCTACTTAATTTTCTGAATGAACACACGGAAAGACAACATGTAACTCTACAGATACACAGGAAAAAAAAAAAAAAAAAAAAAAGAACGAGACCGCTAGCAAGCCACAGACATTGTTTCTTTACCGACACTGCCCACTACCACAGATTGCAGCTTATGTGTTGCCAGTGTGAGTTGTGAAAAACGGTACCGTAGTCCTCATTGCAATCACGCCCTAACGCCAACGAACAATCAAAAACTAATTGTACATGAATTCTTAACTTGGAGTATCGACTGGTTTGAATTGTTTTCCCACCGCGACACAATTTGCGCTAAAGGGAATCTCATATTTTACATCGAAAGTAAAAAAATTCGAACACTTCGTCATAAGCTGGCCAAGGCAAGCGTGTGTCTTGTTTCTTCTCCATGTCGAAAGGTGTGGAAAATAATCGGAGACTGTTTACGTGTGAGGCGTCAGGCGATTGTTATATATTTATTGTTGCGAACATAATGTAATATATAATAAAGAATGTTTGTGTGTTCATATGTTGTGCGCGGCCGTACCGTTCAACCGATTGTAATGAAACTTTGTCAACATATTGCTTGAACTTTTGCGGTGGTCAAAGCCACAGTTAAATGACTGTACGACAAATATTTAGGAGATACGACGTAATAAACAATGAAATGCGCCGAAAAGTGCTGCATCATGCGACGTCTGCTTCTAAACCACTGTACCGATTTCAACCAAATTTGGTTCTCATACCCTTCCATGAAGTAACAATTGACATAGGGGTAAGAAGTGCTTAAGACATAGTTCAGGAGATATGACGTCATAAACAATTATATGGTTGAAAATCTGAGGCATCATGCCACATGCGAATACGGACACTTTATTCATCCTAAAATTTTCATGACATTTTGGACACTTGACCTTCAAAAAGAGAGGAAGGTCACTGCCACATAAAATTCTGGATGGCGCATGACGGAGGATACGTCAGACTCTACAGTTGTATTCCGATCCTGATGAAGTTTTTAAATACGATCGAACAACTCAGTTTATCAGTGCAGTATAATTTTCATATTTCAGCGAAGTTTCGAATGAAATAAAATTTTTGAAAATTCTAGCAGCTCTCTCTGGAAGTTTCGTTACACTTTTCAGGGTGATAATCATCAAAGAAACATTTAAAACATAAATATTGTTCACACAATGTGAATTTTATGTAAGCAATTTAAAGTAAGAAATTAAAAAAAAAAAGCTTCAGTGGAAGGCATAATTCATTCATTTTTTTAAATGACGGTTTTTTGGCTATCAGCTTTGATGCATACCAAGCGTACTGAATCATTGGGGTGACAATCATCAGCAGAAGGAATTTGTTGTTACCAACATATGGTTTTAATGCGAATTTGAAAATAAATCTAATATATAAATATTAATGTTTGTTTGTTTGTATTTTTGTTCGTAGTTTATGCACGGACATAGCGAACATACGATTGCGGAAAAACTTTGCCAACTTATTGCTTGCCTGGCGCAAATGTAATAGGCATAGTAAAATTAACTTCGTTTGGTGTATAGTGGGGGGTGCTTTATAATTAGTTAATTCGTTTCTTACTCCTTCACGGTGAAATGGCTGAAAAGAATGAAATTTGTAACGGAGGTAGCTTATATCCTGATTAGTACATGGGCTACTTTCGTAAGCCACCGTACGGTATGTGGCGGAGGGTACTTTACAATGGGTTAATAATGTTGTTTCCTTTCCAAGAGCTGGACGGATTTGAATGAAATTTGGAATGCAGATAGCTTATACTATGAATTAACGCGTGAGCTACGTTTAGGAAGTTACCGTGCGGTGCATGGCGGAGGGTACCTTACAGTGTGTTAACACGTTTGTTTTTCTTCACGTTGAAACGGTTGCACGAAATTGAATGAAATTTGGAATGAAGATAGGTTATATTCCGAATTAATACACGGGATACCTTTCGTAAGCCTCAGTAGGTTTATGGCGGAGGGTATGTTACCACAAACAACCAAATTGTTTGACTGATCGCCATGAAAGGCAGCAAATAAATGCATGTTTTCATGACGGAGATTTTTATAAGCTGCAAGCCAGTGAATTTAGCATGGAGAAGGATATCTTGCGACTTTGACACCGTCTGACCAGTCACCATGAAAGTTGGCGCGTATATGTATGTTTTCATATACAGGAGGGAGTAGGTGGAGGAGGGGACGGATAGAAAGGAGAGGGAGGAGACGAACAGAGAGAGGGGAGAGGAGGAGAAAGACAGAGAGAGAGGAGAGAAGGAGAATGAGAGAGGGGAGATTGTGACGGACAGGCGAAAGGAGGTGAACAGAGGGAGGAGAGGAGGAAAAAGGAAAGAGAAAGGCGGAGACGGGGAACGGAAGGAGGAGCAGGTGAAGAGAGTGGGAGGGAGGCGAGGAAATGGACAGAGAGAGAGAAGGAAAAAGGTGGGCAGAGAGAGAAAAGGGAAGGGGAGATGGAGTAACTTAAGACTGGACTGAATAACTTCCCGGGAGACGCCGGGTTCTCGGCTAGTTTTAAAATAAAAAAATCGCACTGATGTGTTTTACGGCCCACTTTAGATTTGTAGTTTATAAGTTTTTGCAAACATTTTGGACCAAAATAATAATCTAAATAATAAAAAGTTAATTATTAAGAGTGTCTGAAATCCTTTTAGGAAAAAAAAATTAGGTAGTGGTGGGTTTCGAACCACTGACCTTCAGCGCCAGACTCCATTGCATTGCCTACTACGCTACGGATAACAGAAGTTGCGTTCTTTAATTACATACTATTGATGGCCGTTGTTAACTGATGCTAACATGGCATTTGTAGAAACTAGATTATCATTTATCGTACAAAGAAAGACGTGTTTTTGTTAATTCTTCAGTGCGCCATTGCTTTGAAATGACAACGTGTAAGTTACAATAAGAGAATCATCAAATACGCAACGCAAGATGGCGTATGCCAGAGACAGTTCTGGGCGAGAAATGCCACGTTACATCTGCGAACGACTGGTTTTCGTTAATTCACTTGAGGGTGTCAGAACTCTGTTATTTTTACAAATATCTCTCAAACGATACGAGATATGAAAAAAAAAAAAAAAACCCATAAGAGAACCAAGTTGTAGAGAACTTTCTCCCCTACAAATTCGTTAATTCAATTTTCGCGTCAGATGAACGGTTTATTTGCAATTAAAATTACATTACAAACAGCTTTTTTGGTATTACTAACGTATATCTTCTCCGAAATATTTCAAAAAGCGAGGTTCTGGTCTCTGGTAGCCAACAATTATGTCTGTAAAATTTGGTGCCGATCAGTTGAATGGTTCGACCTACAAAGTGGGAACACGTTACAGCCAGACAGACATCGTCAAATCGCCGTTATTTTTGCAAATATATCTGCAACGATGCAAGATATGAATAAAACATAATAGAGCGAAGTTGTAGAGAATTTTCCCCTCTAACAATTAGGTTATTCAATTTTCGTGTCAGATGAACGGTTCGTTTGCAATTACAATTATATTACAAACGGCTTTTTTTGGTATTACTACCGGTTTTTTTTTTGTTTTTGTTTTTTTTGTCCGAAAAATTTGAAAAAGGCAGGTTTTGGTTTCTGACGGCCTTCAATTATGCCTGTAAAATTTGGTGCTGATCAATTTAACTGTTTATCTTAAAAACTGGGAACACGTTACGGAAAAACAGACAGACAGACATCCCAAAATCGCCGTTAGTTTTGCAAATATCTCTGAAACGATACGAGATATGAAAAAAAACATAAGAGAGCAAAGTTGTAGAGAATTGTCTCCTCTACAAATTCGGTTATTCAGTTTTCGTGTCAGATGAATGGTTAAGCCTTTATTTGCATTTAAATTTCGAGCTGTCAAAAGACGATCGCAAAGGCCCACTTTTAGTGTTACTACCGTAACCTAAAGTGGGCCAAAATGTTATTAATCAATGGGTACTTTTAAGTGTTATAACGGCGCTAAAATATGTAATTCATACATTTCTAACACACGTTGTTGAATATATGTAATTTAGAAAAAATATTGATTCTTTTTTCTCTTGACTAAAATCAAAGCCTGGTATTCCGCTACCTTGAGATTCTTACGCTACTAGTGACAAAAAAATAACGATACTTCTGTTAAATCGTTAACCGATAAAAGTAACTTAGTTACAGTTAAAGTTACTTTTGGCAAATAATAACGCCGTTACCGTCCATTACCTATGAAAAGCAACTGTTACGAGTAACGGCGTTATAAGTAACGCAATACTCCCCAATCCTGGCAAAAGCGAGTGTACAGCAGTTTTCTAAACTCGCTGCTGCATTGTGTGATCGTAAAACAAAGTTTTTAATTCTTATTGTTCATGTTGATTATTTTCCTGTACAAGACTGAGTTAAAACAATTTACTTTTGTTTATATGATGCACGTGTTACATTATAATTGCGAGCAGTTATACTTCTCGTGCGTAATTCGAAACAACCAGTAGTAGAACACGTCAACAGCACCCTTGGCTGAAACGGTAATTTTTGAGGAGAACGGTTAATGTCAGGGCCACCTAGATTAATAATAACACTTGTGCGCTGCCTGCCAAGAGTAGGGAGTAATCACATCATAACAGCAAACTATTTGTCTTACTGAGTTGTACTGAGTGTACACAGTGTGTTTAAGAATTTCTTTATGTGATTCACAGACAAATTTTGTGTTGTTATAAGATATACTACTGGCCATTAAAATTGCAACACCAAGAAGAAATGCAGAATGTGCTAGCCAGGTCAGCAGTCGAACATTTTCCGTATCCAGAAAGGCCCGTACAGGACCTGCAACATGCGGTCGTGCATTATCCTGCTGAAATGTAGGGTTTCACAGGGATCGATGAAGGGTAGACCCACGGGTCGTAACACATTTGAAACGTAACGGCCACAGATCAAAGTGCCGTCGATGGGAACAAGAGGTAACGGAGTCGTGTAACCAATGGCACCCCGTACTATCAAGCAGGGTGATACGGCAGTATGGCCAAGACGAATACACGCTTCCAATGTGCGTTCACCGCGATTTCGCCAAACACGGATGCGACCATCATATTGATGTAAACAGTACCTGGATTCATCCGAAAACATAACGTTTCGCTATTCGTGCACCCAGGTTCGTCGTTGCGTACACCATCGCAGGATCGCAGGCACTCCTGTTTGTGATGCAGCGTCAAGGGTAACCGCAGCCATGGTCTCCGAGCTGATATTCCATGCTGCTGCAAACGTCGTCGAACTGTTCGTGCAGATGGTTGTTGTCTTGCAAACGTCCCCATCTGTTGACTCAGGGATCGAGATGTGGCTGCACGATCCGTTACAGCCATGCGGATAAGATGCCTGTCATCGCGACTGCTAGTGATACGAGGCCGTTGGGATCCAGTACGGCGTTCCGTATTGCCCTCCTGAACTCACTGATTCCATATTCTGCTAACACTCACTGGATCACGACCGCCGGCCGCGGTGGCCGAGGTGACTGAGGCGCTCCAGTCACGGTCAGCACGGCCACTACGATCGGGGGTTCGAATCCCCCCTCGGGCATGGATATTTGTGCCGTCCTAGTTCGTAAGTAGTTCATAAGTAGTTTGTAACTTTAGGGACTGATGACCCCGTAGTTAAGTCCCATAAGCTTAACAAACATTTGAACATTTTTTTTGGATCACGACCAACGCAAGCAGCAACTTCGCGATAGGATAAACCGCAATCGCGCAATCGCGATTGGCTACAATCCGACCTTTATCAAAGTTGGAAACGTGATGATACGCATTTCTCCTCCTTTCAGCACGCAACGCCGGCCAACTGCTGTTTGTTTGTGAGAAATCGGTTGGAAACTTTCCTCATGTCAGCATGTTGTATATGTCGCCACTGCCGCAAACTTGTGTGAATGCTGTTCTTCCAGTCGGTTAAATTTCGCGTCTGTAGCTCGCCAACTTCGTGGTGTAGCAATTTTAATGGCCAGGAGTGTATTTATGAACTATTAGTAAGATATCTTACCGTTAATGGAATCAGACGATTCATGTTAGCCGTTTTGTCTCTTAGGCCTACCAGCAAATATCTGCAATGGGAATCACTTACATATCACGAAAAACATTCTGAAACATAATGTGCAACGCTACATAATGTGCACGTATCCTCAAACTCAGCACAATTTTGCATAATGCAAATAGTTTGCTTGTGTTATGACTACTCTAGGCAGGCAGTGCACAGGCCTACAGGCCTGCAATATCCCCTTCCAAATCTGAGATCCGCTCACTGTACCTACTAAGTGTAAGTGACTACTATGCAGAGGGCTGGGAATATAATGTTATGCGTGGTCATTATCAGCGTCGTCTCCCCAAGTCGCTGACCTGTCATTAGGTAAAAAGAAGGCGTCCGAACTGTCCCTGTCGGGGTCTCCCGGCCAACGTAGCTATACGATCATTACATATGATTTCGAAGAAAGCAAAGGGCTCCGAATAGAAGAGATTTATTTCACACCTTCAGTGATACAGTAGCGCTCAAAGCATAACCGGATGACATTTCCAAAGTTTGGTCCCTTATCAGAATTTCAGAGTCCGAATTTTGGCGCTGCACACCAGGATGGTTCGATTAGAGTCTGGAGACACTCTGTCGAGAAATTAATGAACTGTAGCCGTGTTTGTCGCCATGCTGGTCCCGCGCCCTCTATTAGGGTTAGGGCTGCTGTTGAATTTTCCTCCCCTCCTCTTCCTCCTCCCCTGTAGTTGCAACCACGAACAACGGCGGTCGAGTTCAGGCTTGGAGTGCCCATCTACTACACATCACGCATTGGTCGAAAGCCAATGAGCGTTCGTAATGTTTTTAACACTCTCCTGCGACTGTCATAGGCACTGCCAAAATTAAACTTGATGGTAGCGAGTTATTTGATGTATTTAAGCTATTTGTTGCAAGCTGCCGTCGCAGATGGTGCTTGCATGTAACAAATGTTATCTAAGCAATTACAAGCTGCCTATAAGGTTACTTCGGGCGCAAAGCATGTATATAGGCGTACTTCAACTGTCGCTTGAAAGCGACAAAGATGCTGTTGTTTACACATGCGCGATACGCAATCGGTCGTGAGTCTAACAATAGTACGCATTGTCGGCACATAAACCAGCCAGCGTTATACGTGTTAAGTGTTAGAGCTTGTTGCACTCCCGTATTCTTGGGACTTCCAAACCGACGACCGCATTTCAAACATTGTCGGCACATTAACCAGCTAGCGTTACACGTGCAGTGTTGCCAGATAGCAAAGAGAGAAAATACCTACAATCTCACAAAAATGAACCTACGTTTTCCCTACTTTCTCCCTACCACCTCATTAAAGCCCCTACATCAGGGGCGTAGCCATGTTTTGGGTCTGTGAGGGACTGAATCCAAGACTCTGGCATAATACCTCAAGCTAATTTCTAACTAACAAACAAAAAAGTTTTATGTATCAAGACGCTCCGTGATGCTTTTTTGTTTTGTGGGGACGCCACTGTCCTACATTGAAACTTCAGCAGTATCATAAATAAGGAAATTATACTGTTTAGACGTTATACTGTTTAGGTTAGTACTTAATGAAGGTTGAATATCGTAACTACTCAACAACGTAAAATAGTATTGGATATAATTATTCAATTATTGATCGATGTGCAACAGCGATTTTTATTTCGCCACTGAGTGCTATTTTGCTGTCACAAATTTAAAATGGACAACTGGAACATTCCATATGAAATGCTTTTCAGAAAATCAGCAATGTAAAGAGTCAGGCATGTCAATACAGTAACAAAATATAATTACACAGATTTTTCCGTTCTCAATTTTGTCACACCTGTTACACGGCTTTTACTTGTTTTCAGCAATTACAAAAAATGATTATTTACACTTAATATAATTATATTCCTTTTAAATTATATGCATTAAAAGACGAAATTTTGAAAGGGATATCTTATGGTTATTTCAAAGTCAACTTCTGACAGTCTATGTTTCACACCCGTGACTATGGAATCAACCGTTTATATCTGGTCGCTGCTGATGTCCACATCAGCATTTGAAGTTTCACCACATATGTTGTTTGAAATAAACAGGTAGTACATGTCGTTTGGAATGACATAATCGCAACAATATTTTCCTTGATTCTTCATGTCAAATTTCACTCTCGCTAATGCTTCTAAAGTGTGTGTACCAATTCTGTTTCGTTGTTTGGCCTTAATATGTCACCACTGAAAAAAATCTTTCAACTGCAGCATTGGAATGTGGCAAACAAAGCACAATGTTAGCTATCACACCTATATTTTGAAACTCTTTAATGTCATTAAAGTTCTTGCACTGTGACACTAGGTCCAAAACTGTACAATAGATAACTTTAAAAGGTATGAATTTTCACTTTCTGTAAAGTAATGATTTTCAAAGAAAATGTTGAAAACGAATATCCAGCGTTTTGGTCATTATAACGTAGGCAGTCGCCACTATTTTAGCGTTTTCTTGTCAACATCTTCTCACTAACTAGTATATCGTCCTGACGTAAATAACACTCTAGTCAAGGTAATATACAGTCTTTTGTTCATGGAAACAATGAATTTTTCTTGAGCTGATTTTTCTAACACTATTTACAAAGCGACTCTCCATTACACTAATATACTTTGAAATCATCATATTTCGCATCAATTTCAATGTGTCTGAAACTAAGTTTTCAAATTAATATTGTTTACTATGAACAGAAAACATCTACGCCGTCTAAACTATCATTGGCTACTTCAAATTCGCCACCATTCGTCGGCTTCATTTCCGCAGTGTTGACTGTTGCCAACATTACCCGCTAGGCCTGTGTCGGCAATTGTTAAATTTTACCAAAGTACCTAGGCGTCGTGAACGTTTGGATAAAAATTCCCTACATGATTTTAATGCTTAAAATTACCTACGTGTAGGGAAAATTCCCTACGTCTGGCATCACTGTACACGTGTTAAGTGTTAGAGCCTGTTGCACTCCCGTATCCTTGGGACGTAAACCGACGACCGCATTGCAAACAGGATAATAAGCGAACACACGGGGCACGCAGTCTCGGTCTGACGTCTGTTGAAAACATCTGGTCGATGATTACGGAACGCCTGACCCCGGGTACACCACCCGCAGCTACATCACGTCAACTCTGGCAATATGTGGAAGCATCATAAATATTTGTACCCAAACAACTTTCCCCAACGTTGTTCAAACTGTACATTGAACAAGCAGTGAAAGAATGCGAGGAGAAATTTGGAGAGGGAATTAAAGTTCAAGAAGAAATAAAAACTTTGCGGTTTGCCGATGACAGTAATTTTGTCAGAGACTGCAAAAGATCTGGCAGAGCAATTAAATGAAATGGACAGTGTCTTGAAAGGAATATTTAAGATGAAAATTAACGGTAGTAAAACAAAGGTATTGGAATGTAATGTCAGAAAATCAGGTCATGCTGAAGGAATTAGATTAACTAACGAGACGATAAAAGTAGTTGATGAGTTTTGTCATTTGGGAAGCAAGATAACTTATGATTGCCGAAGTAGGGATGATATAAAACGCAGAATGGCTATGGGATGAAAAACATTTCTGAAGAAGCGAAATTTGTTAACATCCAATATTAGTTTAAACGTTATTAAGTCCTTTCTGAAAGTATTTGTCTGGAATGTAGCAATGTATGGGAGTGAAACGTGAACGATAAGGAGTTCAGACAAAAAGATGAGAAAACCTTTCAAATGTGATGTTACAGACGAATGATGAAGATTAGATGGGTAGATCACGTGAGTTATGAGGAGGTGCTCAACAGAATTCGGGAGAAAATGTATTTCTGGCGTATCCTGACTAAGAGAAGGGACAGGTTGGTGGGACGCATTCTTAGACATCAAGGAATCGTCAACTTAGCATTTGAAGGAAGTGTGTGGGGTAAAATCGTAGAGGGAGACCAAGGGACGAATACAGTTAGCAGATTCAAAACGATTTTGGGTGTCGTTCGTATTCTCAGATGAAGAGACTTGCACAGGACAGGGTAGCGTGGAGAGCTGCAGCAAACCAGTCTGCGGACTGAAGACCACAACAACAACAACAACAACCCAAACAATACATCATAAGAGTCTGTTTGATTGAATGCCGATGCGCGTAGCAGCGGTTATAGCCAAAAATGGCGGCAACACTCGATTATGGTTTCATCATCTTCTTCACTACACTAGGGCACAGTCTAACATATACAGCCACGACACTCCCACAGACTTTTGTTATACACTGCGACAGCAGTGCTCCAAGCGGACGGCAAGTTAATTTTTGAATTCGGTATTGGATGACTGCGAATAGTGTCGTTTATATTGATTTTAACGTACTTATTACATTACAGAACATATGTCGAAGCAGAAAATAGGTAATAACTTTAAAAAGCTCCAAATTTATCTTTCGGACGTTTCCTACGATCCCTGACAAAGTTCGAAACGATATATTACAGGACAACTTATTTACTATTATCTTGTAACCTATAGGATTTTACTGAATAATTTCATTTTCTATTAAATATAAGAAATGACTAGGAAACACCAGAAAACCTGCCTTTTGGCAGAAAGACGTCGCATTTATACTGAGGAATGTAAGGTTTCTTAAGTACAATTCCAGTAAAATAGATGACAATGATTGTAGAAAAAGCCCAACAATTTGCACTTTGTTTAGATACTTGATCTAGATTTCGGCACCATCTAAGTGTGCCTTCATCAGAAGATTAAAATTATTACATGAGACGTAAACGTATGAGCGATATGCTCAAGTCCACAAAATAAATAACATTAGAACACTTGCTAGCCAGAGGTTAGTAAGCCAAATTTTACAAAAGAGCACCTTTTTCGTTAAATAGGTACAAAAATAATTATAAATAAACATAACTCATTCAGCAGTTTGCCCACCGCTAGAAGCGCTAGTGTCGTTACAACTGTCAGTTGGTAACAAATTTCACAGCAGTGAGTGTCGCGACTGTAAGCCTACATGTAGACTGTGACTCGGGGCTGTATTTTCAATCATGTGATCTTTGTACAACACGTTATCTACCAAATGAATTGGGCTGTCGACCTCCGGTCCTTCATGCTGAAGAATTTTGTATGGCCAGCTGTAGACCTACAGTATTTTAGAATGACGCTGTCGAGACTGGTGGTCTTGGGGTAAAGCGACTGACTGGAAACCGACGGGTCGCGGGTGCAAATCCGGTCGGATCACGGAATTTTTCACTTTGCTTTTTAACCCAGCCATCACCTCTCAGCGATGTAAGAACTCGTCAGAAATGACGTTTGGTTCTGATTCCACGTAAAACTGTAGGTTCCTTTTCCCTGGTTGGATAACTGGGGTAGACTAGGGACTCGCAAGTCCCCAAATACTGCATGAGTTGGAGCGGAAATCATTAAAAGAAAGCAGTTGTTCTTTGCGGCGAGATTGATTTGCGAAATTAGTGTCACCAACTTTCTCTTCCGAATGCGAACATATTTTGTTAGCACCCATCTACACAGGGAGAAATGGTCATGTTGTTGTTGTCTTCAGTCCGCAATTTTATTTTGATGCAGCTCTCCACACTACCCTGTCCAGCGAAAGCCTCTTCATCTTCATATGTGAACGCCAACCTACATCCTTTTTAATCTGCTTACTGTATTCGCCCCTCTGTCTCCCTCTATGATGTTTAATCCACACAATTGGACGATTCCCTGATGTCTCAGAATGTGTCCCACCAACCTCTCCCTTCTGTTACTCCGGATATACCAGAAACTCCTTTCCTCTCAGAATTCTGCTGATCACCTCGTCATTAGTTACGTGATATACCAATATAAACTTCAACATTCGTCTGTAGCACTACATTTTAAAAGCTTCTATCATCTTTTTGTCTGAACTCCTTATCGTCCATGTCTCACTCTCCCATACAATGATACACTCCAGACAAATGCTTTCAGAAAGGACTTTCTAACATCTATAACGTCAACAAATTTCGCTTCTTTAGAAATGCTTTTCTTCCCATAGCCATTCTGCACTTTATGTCTTCTTTACTTCGGCCATCAGAAGTTATCTTGTTACACTAGGAAAAAAACTCGTCTACTACTTACGTTGCCTCCTTACCTAATATAATTCCTTCAGCATCGCCTAATTTTCTGACACCACATTCCATTACCCTCGTTTTACTATTATTAACGTTCATCTTATAGCGTCCTTTCAAGACACTGTCCATTCCGTTTAATTGCTTTCCCATGTCCTTTGGAGTCTCAGGCAGAATTACTATGTAGTCAGAAAACCGCAAGCTTTTTATTTCTTCTCCCTGAACTTTAATTCCTTCTCCAAACTTCTCCTTGCACTCCTTCTCAACTTGCTCATTTTACAGATTGAACAACATTGGGGAGAGGCTACAATCCTACCTTACTTCGTTCCCGACTAGAGCAACACTCTCATAACCTTGAATGTAGCCTGTTATTAAATTTGGCAAGATCTCGGGCATTTGAGATCTGCAAATGTAAGTTAAGACGCTCATTGTTGCTCTAAATTACTTTATGAGTGGCCACAGTACATGCCCAACAGAAATTTATCTAACTGCTCAATCCTTAAGGGAGCAGCCAACTTGACTTGTCTGGCTGTAACAAACGAGTGTATCTTCGGTGTTCCACACATCTTTCGTGGACAGTACGGGTTGTCTGTCCTGTATATGAACATTCGCAGTTTCCACATGGTATCTGATACACACCAGATTTTCTAAGCAACAGATCATCTTTCACAGATCCGACTAATGCTGCGATCTTCTTAGGTGGTCGGAAGATTACTTTAAATTGATGTTTTTGGAGAATTCTACCGATCTTTGAAGAAAGAGCACCCACGTAGGGCAAGAACGCTCTCGATTTGACGATATCTTCTTCCGCCAGGTCATCTATTTGCATTCTCGGTTTAACATTGAATGCTCTGCGAATCTGTTGTTGGGAATATCCATTCGCTTTGAAGATGTCCTTGAGGTGTGCGAGCTCTGTTTCCAATTTCTCGCCATCCGATATACAGTGTGCTCTGTGCACCAATGTTTTAAGAACGCCTGCAGTTTGTGAAGGATGATGGCAGCTGCTGGGATGTAAATACAGATCTGTGTGCGTCGGTTTGCGATACACAGCGTGTCCTAGTGTGCCATCAGTTTTACGGCGAACGAGGACGTCTAAGAAAGGAAGGCAGCCATCCTTTTCTATTTCCATAGTAAATTTAATACTATCGTGGATGGAATTTAAATGGTGAAGAAATCGATGTAATTCATCCTTTCCGTGAGGCCATACTACAAACATGTCGTCCACGTATCTCCAGAAGACTGTAGGTTTAAAACTTGCAGAGTCCATTGCTTTGTTTTCAAAGTCTTCCATAAAGAAGTTAGCCACCAGAGGGGAGAGGGGGCTTCCCATGGCGACTCCATCAATCTGCTCATAAAATTTACCTTGAAACTGAAAATAGGATGACCACAGTACGTGCTCAAATAAGGTAGTGATGTCCTCGTCAAAGTGTTGGCCAATGAGACAAATAATCATTTATAGGTACCTTGGTAAATAATGATACCACGTCGAAACTCACCAACACATCCGTACTATTAAGCCTGATGTTCTTAAGCCTCTGAATGAAATCTATAGAATTACGAATGTGATGACTACATTTTCCCACTAATGGTTTTAATAGTGAAGCCAAATACTTGGCAGAAAGGTACGTTGGTGAACCAATAGTGCTAGTTATTGGACGCATTGGCAGATCCTCTAGACGCTCATCCTTACCTAATTTATGGACTTTAGGAAGCCCATAAAATCTCGGTGGTACTGCCCCTCGCACTTTTAAACTTCTTATAACTTCCTTTTCTAGCGATGAAGCGTTTAGTAAGGAAGCAGTCCTTATTGTCACCTTGCTAGCTGGGTCTTTGTTGATCTTCCGATATGCGCCAGAACTCAGTAATTCAAAGATCTTTTCATTATAAACTTCCTTAGGCAGTAGGACGGTAGCAATGCCTTTATCAGCACGTAGAACAACGGTATCAGTGTCCTCATGGAGTTTGCGTATGGCTAACCTCTCTTCCTTAGAAATATTACTTTTCTGTGGACGATATTTTATAATTGCTCGGAAGCTTTCACGTCTAACTTCTTCAGCTGATTCTTCTGATAGCGGTCGGACAGCTTCTTCAATGGCACTGATGAAAGATGGTATTGGCAAGATCTTTGGAGTTGGGGCAAAATTTAGCCCTTTATTTAAGACAGATATTGTAGCTTCGTCTAGATCCTTTCCCGTTAAATTTATAATGGGGCGTCGAACAACAGATGCTTCCTGATGAGGATGGTCCAATCGGTTGTACTTGGTCATCTGTCTTCTTGTAGCCACTTCATGAACCCAGTCGGACTTGGCCCATGTCGTACCATCAACCCAGATCCAAGAGTCAGGAGATAAAGCAGGTGCTATCTTCAAATGTAACTGATACAGGTCTTCAGAGACACTGTCAAACTTTCTACGAGTAAGGCTGGTTCTGCTATTGTTAAAGAAAGTCCGACTGGGTTCATGAAGTGGCTACAAGAAGACAGATGACCAAGTACAGCCGATTGGACCATTCTCATCAGGAAGCATCTGTTGTTCGACGCCTGTTATAAATTTAACGGGAAAGGATCTAGACGAAGCTACAATATCTATATGAGGTTAGCCATACACAAACTCCATGAGGACACTGATACCGTTGTTCTACGTGCTGATAAAGGCAATGCTACCATCCTACTGCCTCAGGAAGTTTATAATGAAAAGAACTTTGAATTACTAAACCGAGAATGCAAATAGATGACCTGGCGGAAGAAGATATCGTCAGATCGAGAGCGTTCTTGCCCTACGTGGGTGCTCTTTCTTCAAAGATCGGTAGAATTATCCAAAAACATCAATTTAAAGTTATCTTCCGACCACCTATGAAGATCGCAGCATTAGTCGGATCTGTGAAAGATAATCTGTTGCTTAGAAAATCTGGTGTGTATCAGATACCATGTGGAAATTGCGAATGTTCATATATAGGACAGACAACCGTACTGTCCACGAAAGATGTCTGGAACACCGAAGATACACTCGTTTATCACAGCCAGACAAGTCAGCTGTAGCAGAACATTGTTTAGATAAAGGGCACTCAATGAATTACAGTGATGTGAAGATTTTAACACCTATATCTTCATTTTGGGACGCAATTTTTAAAGAAGCAGTAGATATTAGAATATCTGAAAATTTAATAAACAGAGATAATGGTCTTAATTTGGATAAGGCGTGGAATCCTGCACTTGATGTAATAAAATTACAGAGATGTCGACAAGATGTTGCCACCACAGAACATATATCGATAACAGAATCGAACTCCTGATTCCTTTCGCCACGGGGAGCGTGCGTGCTAAGTGTACCTCTTTGCCGCTGACCAGCATCTGAGAACCGCATGCGCAGTGCCGCCAGGATGGTGTGTATAAGGCCGCGCCTGGCAACTTGTCGGCAGTCGTGGACTCACTCTGAAGATGGCTGGACGATACACGGCCGAAATATTAGTGGAAGACTTAGAATTTGCACGGCTGCATGCCCGAAATTTATTGGATTACTCCTTACGCCGTGAAAAGTTGAAAATGCACATTATTTCTGCCCTTTTTTGAATATGGAAGTAAGGTGGAAGGAAATTTTCAAGTAGACAATGAGTAGCTGTAAGCACAGTCATTCATTCACAGACTCGTGCATAAAGCTAGGCGGTACATTACAAAACTGGAACACTTGAAAGCAGCGTCAAAATTAAGCGTCGATGGCGTCTTGATGAGGTTGCAGGTGTCTTGATCACAAATTTTTAAATACACTGTGCAGTAAAAGGACTCATGTGTGGAAAGGCAGCGGCATGCTATTCTTAAGCACCACATAGTGTGCAATGATGGTGATTTACATAGAATTAACACAGGAAATTAATTCAGAATAAGCAAATAGAGCACATGCGAGAATTTGTATAGAAGAAAGTTAGTATTAATAAAACCATGGCTGAAGGCCGAAGTAACGACAGTTACGAAAGCACAGGGTGCAGTTGGTCATACAAGACAGGAAAGACGGAATCAAACAAGAAAATCTAAGAAATATTCAGCATACTCGTGGATACAGACACGGCATGAGATGTTAGTTAAAAACAGCAAGGATATTCACACAGACTAAATTTACACAAAGGTTGAAGGACACACACTTGTATTCTAACTTGAGCAAAATTGGACACACAATCATCACTGCAATGAAAATGCAAATAAGAAATTTACCCTGAACTTACTCGAGTTCTGTAAATTCAAAAACACTTCCCCTCGCATAGAAAAAGAATTACACAAAAAACTATCAAAAAACCAAGACTGTCCTAAATCGAAGTCCTAAGAGCATGCCTTCCCCTCAGCATGATTCGGCAGAGTAGTTACTTCCACATTCGTCGGAACCAGAATGAAGAGTGAAGACTAAGGCTCTAAGGCCTTGGAGAAACCTCCTCCGCCATACACCGGATATAGAGCGCGCTAAAAGCGACGCAGAGTGCGATCAGAGACTAGTGTTTACCAACCCTTGCTACTTGGCCAGGACAATTCCCTCTTCAACCGCTTCCAGAGAGGTCTCCTGTCACCTCTTTCGTCCAAGATTAGGTTGGTACTACACTAACAACACGACCACCTCGCCACCTTGCCAAGCAAGCTTGTCTCTGGCCATCCAGCAGACGCCAGCGCAGACGACAAACGAAGCCATGCATTCTTAACTACAGCAAAACGAGGCCTACAGCGGGAGGCGACGACTGTAAGCCGTTGTGCGGCAGTCAGTCAATATTAAGAGCATACATTCACATGAACACACAAGTTCAATCACATGGATGAAACATTTATAAACATGGGGCATTGATCGTTAATAAAAAGAATAAAATAATTAATACACAGATAGATAACAATAATGGTGCAGAAACACTTTAGGTTAATGAATAAATCAAAATGGAACACGACCACACATTCAGTGGACGTGTTTCAACCTTCGACTTCACTAACTGCTGTCTGGTATTTTGTACAAGTCGAATATAACTCTTCGCTCCTTATACTTAACCCCTGCTACCTCCAGAATTTTAAAGAGTTTACTCCAGTCAACAATGTCAAAAGCTTTCTCCAGATCTACACACGCTAAGAACGTACGTTTCCCTTTCCTTAATCTATTTTCTAAGGTAAGTCGAAATGTGAGTAATGCCACATGTTTTCCCATATTTCTCATAAATTCAAAGTCATCTTCCCCAAGATCGCATTGCACCAGTTTTTTTCCATTCGTCTGTAAATAATTCGTGTTAGTATTTTTCAGCTATGACTTATTGAACTTATAATTCTGTAATTTTCTCATTTGGCACTCGCATTGCACCAGTTTTTTTCCATTCGTCTGTAAATAATTCGTGTTAGTATTTTTCAACTATGACTTATTGAACTTATAATTCTGTAATTTTCTCATTTGGCACTCGCATTGCACCAGTTTTTTTCCATTCGTCTGTAAATAATTCGTGTTAGTATTTTTCACCTATGACTTATTGAACTTATAATTCTGTAATTTTCTAATTTGGCACTTGCTTTCTAAGAAATTGGAATTACTATATTCTTCTTGAAGTATGAGGGTATTTCCCCTGTCTCATACATCTTGCTTACCAGGTAGAACAATTTCTTCATGCCTGGCTCTTAATAAAAATAAGTGAAATCAGATCGAAAATAGAAAGATTCAGGTGGTTTTTTTTTTTTTTTTTTTTTTTTTTTTTTTTTTTTTTTTTTTAGAGACTGGAACGGTAGAGAAATATCCGCCATGCACTTAAATGCGATTAGCGAAGTATTTATGTAGATACAGAAAGTGGCGTCCACTTGAAAGACTTGCACCAGACCACTGAAGCATACGATATTATTGTTATTATTATGACGCATCGTAATACACAAAATTATTTTATTCAGACCCACGAATGTGTGCTTTTTTAGCATGATAGCAAATCTATATACACGCTTTTAACTATTACATAGTTTTGCAAAGATTTATATATTAATGTTCTTTCCAAACTTAACACCCTAATTATACAAATGGTGCCCGAATAAATTAACTGCCATAACTACACCGTTTACCTTTGGCTTATAATTTGTTCTCTTCCTAAGTTCGTAGTTACAAATAAACTTGTTTATAAACGTTTCATGATTAATTAAACTCTAAACTGTTACTTCTATAGCACCTGACACAGCCTATTTCTACGTAAACATTTTACCCCTTATTTGAACTTTATTTTCTCAATAGAGCGTAAATTCTTGTAGTTTCTAAAGATTTTACGAACAAGAACGGACAGTGATGATGATGACCGTGCGGCATTTCGGCCGTTAGGCCCCAGCTAGGATCGTATACGGCCTGCCCGGTGTAAATCTTTTGAAATGGTGCCGCTTGGATGACTTAAGCGTCGATGATGTTAGGATGATGTCATAACACCCAGTTCCAGAACGAAGAAAATCTACGATCCGACGGGAAATCGAACCCGGGCCTACTGCTTGACGACCCACCAAGACCAAGTTGTCCACTTGTAACCCTCCCCTTCTAATCAGCTATTTAATTGTATTTTGCACAGTGATATTGCGTACCTAACTGAAAGAATTAAAATACAGCGAGCGTTTCCGAAGGAGAATTACTGCCAAATTAAATGGGAAGAGATGAGCAACAAATCGTCAGCAGGACAATTTACTTCACCCACTTTACTGCTAAAAGTGTGTTTATTTAAAGGAAACGAAAAAGGGGGCTACCACTTATCTACTGTACCACTCATTAATACATTACGAACAATAACTGGAAAATTAGAATTAATTTGTTTATGCTTAACAAATGCGGTCGCCAGCATAATTGGGCAATGTTTATTGACCGCCCAATTACAATTAACAAATGGCAATAGGAATCACTCAACAGAAGGTCGACGCACATATACACAACTTCAGCAAAACGCTTCTCTACATTGAATGACGAGTAAGTAATTTTAGATTGACTGCATGGTAAAATATGTCAGAAGGAAAGTAAATCTGTTGAATAGTTAATTGACTGATTATTAAGACGTTTAATAGACTTGAAGAATCAACTATAATCACGGCAATAGCTGAAAATCGTCACAATAACGTTCACTGACATATTAAAGTAAGGAATGTCTTCATAAATTTGACGAAATTGTTTTTGATTGTCGACAACATGAATTAAGAGCAAAACCAATAATAAATTTTAACTCTTTAGCAACATCAGAGAACTAGCCACCATAATGCGTTACAAAATAGAATACAATAAACAACGTAAGATGATGAACACAAATCTTAATTTATTTTTAAATATGATTTCATGCCAAACTAAGTTTCACCGTGATTTTTACTTCCACTTTTGTTAAGCAATCACTAATTACTTTGTCTCTCATTAAAACTAAGTAAGGCACAAGGAACATTTTTAATAATTAATCTTTCAAAGTAATAGCAATGATTCTTAACTGTCACTGAATTCTCTTTCAATTTCTCAGCGACGTTCAGATTCATTTTCACTGGAGAAGATAGGACTCTGTCTCGGTATAGCGACATAGGACAATGAACTGGTCTCCAATGTTCGTTTGTCAGTTATTATACAGAAAATAATAGTCACACAAATCAGCCAGAAGTGAAATAAAACGGTCTTTCAATTTCCGTTAGTTGCTTAGGCAACGTATTGGCTGTCGACGACAATGGTGCGGTGGTTCCATATGGAATTTGGAGTACATATTGAAGTGAGTTGAAATTAATTACGGTATAGAATCTTGATGTATTTGGAGCGCCCATTTCTACCCATTGCGCCACAAATAAATATTTTCATCTCACATGGGCATGTGTGCACAGAAGATGCCACTTGCGTATCTACATTCTTTTGAAACTAACAACGGAGTACGGTAAGTTCTATCGCACGCACTCTATCATGCGCCTCACGCACTGGCCAAAGACGTCGCTTTTCGTCTCTGACAATGACAATATATGTAGGCCTACATAAATTTCCCTATCATTCTCTTCCGGATTTTATCCAGCGTAATTTCATACCAAATAAGGATAATTAAGAAATGTATAATTACATTGTCATATATAATTACGGTTTCAGTTTAGAAACTTTATACACAATAATATTTACGACCCAGAAAATTCAAATACTGGGAAAAATGGTGAGTACATCAGAACTGTATCGTTACACACTGGACTACGGAGGCGGACAATCGAAAGACGACAAAATAAATAAGTAAATAAGTTAATAGAATCCGGTTTCTACAAAGAAAGCTAGGCCTTGAACTGATCTCAGACAGAGAACAAACACACACACACACACACACACACACACACACACACACACAAACGCACACACACACGAAGGGAGATTTAACGCTGCCTAACTATTATTATAGTTCTGCCTTTTTAGAATGTGACTACATTTTCCCAGTACCTATATTAGATTACATTAAATTACTAAGCATTGTTTTCTATTTTTCTCTAAATCTTCCGGTATGTTGTTCTTTCTGATTGCTGCTTGAACTTCCTTCGGCCATGTAATCGGTGGTTTTCCCTTTTTTCTTCTTCCATTTGCTATCCAATCGATTACAAATTTTCGAAGACTTTCTTGTTCCATTCTTCTGACATATCAATACCATTTTAGTTGTCTTCGATGAAATCAATAATTGAGTCTTTACATTTCATTTTGTCTTTGAATACTTAATTTCTTATTTTTTCTCTTCTTGATTATCTTCCTGAACATCTCCAGAAATCCATTTCTGTTGCTAATAATTTTGATTCCAGTTGCCATTTTGTTGTCCATACTTCTGAATGTAAGTTATAATATGCCTATTTATTATTTTAAATGTCTCCATTTTGTTATCAGTTGTTATCTATTTGTACCAGAGAGTTCCGTGACAATTTTTCTTCCATTTCTGTAAAGTTACGTCTGTGTATCTTTTATGCAATGTAAGTGAGATGCTACATCCTTGACATAATCCTTTTGTGACTTGGAAATTTTCCAATTTTTATTTTTGATGTGCGATTTTATATATAAATTTTCAATTTCTGTTATTATTGATCTACATCTACATGGGATACTCTGCAAATCACATTTAAGCACCTGGCAGATGGTACATCGAACCACCTTTGTACTATTTATCTCCCATTCCATTCTCGAATAGCGCACGGGAAGAACAAACACCTGAATCTCCCCGTTCGAACTCTGATTTCTCGTATTTTATTCTGATGATCTTTTCTACCTATGTAAGTGGGAGTCAACAATATATTTTCACATTCGGAGGAGAATGTTGGCTTTTGGAGTTTCGTAAGTAGCCCAAGCCGCAGAGATAAGCGCCGTTGTTGTAATGATTCCCATCCCAGATCTTGTATCATTTCCGTATCGCTGTCTCCCCTGTATCGTGACAATACAAAACGAGCTGCCCTTCTTTGGAATCTTTCGATGTCCTTCGTCAAACCCACCTGATAAGGATCAAACACTGGGCAGCAATACTCCAAAAATGGGTGGACAAGCGTAGTGTATGCAGTTTCTTTTGTAGTTCTGTTGCATGTTTTAAGGGTTCTGCCAATAAAACGCAGTCTCTGGGTCGCCTTTCCCACTACATTATCTACGTGTTCTTTCCAATTTAAGACTGAAGTAATAGTAATTCGTAGGTATTTTGTTGTGTTTTTACGGCCTTCACTTTTGATTGATTTATCTTGTAAACAAAGTTTAACGGATATCTTTTCGTACTCATGTGGACGGCTTCACACTTCTCATATTTAGAGTCAATTGTCAATTTTTACACCATAGTGATATCTTATTTAGATCGTGGTGCTGTTGGTTTTGATCTTCAAATGATTTTATTAGACGGTAAATGACGGCGTCATTATGCAATCAACCTAAGAGAGCTGCTTAGATTTTCTCCCAAATCATTTATGTAAATAAGGAACAGCAGAGGAACATTAACACTACCCTCTGGAACGCCAGATATAAGTTCTTAGTCGATGCCTTACTATCGATTACTACAAACTGTGTCCTCTCTGATAGGAAATCCCCAATTCAGTCGCAAATTTGGGGCGTTATACCATAACCAAGCAATTTGATTAAAAGTCGTTTGTGAGGTACGGTGTCAAAAGCCTTCTGGAAATAAAGAAATACGAAATCAATTTGAGATCCCTTGTCGATAGCACTCATCACTTCATTGAGTAAAGAGTTAGTTGTGTTTCGCATGCACGATACTTTCTAAATCCGTGTTGACGTTGGGTCAATAGATCATTCTGTTCGAGATATTTCATAATATTTGATTACAGGATATGTTACAAAACCCTGCTGTAAGTTGACGTCAATGTAAAAGGCCTGTAGTTTAGTGGGTTACTCCTATTGCCTTTCTTGAATATAAGTGTGGCCTGTGCAAAATTTACAGTCGTTTGGTACAAATCCTTCTTTGAGCGAGCGATTGTATATGGCTGTTAAGTAACGAGCTATCGTTTCAGTATAATCGAATTTAAATCTAATGGGTATACACTCCGGACCAAAAGACTCGTTAAGTGATTTAAGTTGCTTCACTTCTCCGAGGATATCTATTTCAACGTTACTCATTCTGGCCTCTGTTTATTGTTGGATTTATTCTTATTAATAGTGAATCCCCTTTCCATAAAATGTGTAGTGATACACAATCATAAGCTTCTTCTATGTCTTTGTACACGAAGTGTAGAGGCCATGCTTGAACTATTTTTTTTCAGTTACTTGTTGCAGGCAATATATATGATCAATTGTTGATCTTCCATCTCTAAAACTTGCTTGTTCTGCTGGCTCATTTTCTTTGTATTCTTGTTTTAAGAAATATTTAATTACTCTTCCATACAATCTAATAAAGGTATTGGTCACTGCCTAACTACTAAAATTAAAATAACCTCACCTATCTCCTCTTTTGCTCACAGTCTCCCATTATAGGAAAATTAGGCCACTGTCGAATTCCTGTTATCCACACGTTAAACTAAACAAATACCGACGGATTATAACGTGAAATATGTTCATTGTTCAAAATTTATTCTACTTTCAGTGCGCAAATAGTTCTATAGAAGAAAATACTGAATACAGATTTTTCAAAGTCGAGTCATGTCAGACCTTGGATTTTCCGCATTCTACACCAAGTGGAAACAATTATATTTGTGCCAAGCTAATTTCTTCTGACATCTTTCGACATCAGAGCGCTTGTGAATGAGGTTATTGAGTAAATATTCTTTAAAATTCTAGTAAAACGCACCGAGACTAAATTATTCTGATCTACTTCTTCATACAGACTCCACAATTTACCGTAAGTTGATTGGTGGAGGGTATATCGTGTCAATACTACGTCAGTACTAGTCATATTTTTTTTTTTTTTTTGCACTCCCAGATTTGTACAGGTCCTAATTTTTCTTATTTTATCTTTGTGGTCTTTATGCGAAATGTAAGATGGTAGTAAATTCGTTCTGCAGTCAGCTTCAGTTTCCGGCCCTCTAAATGTCCACAATTTAGCTTTTCTCGAAAAGAATGTCACCTTCAGCCATTCCCATTTGAGTACTCGAAGCATCTCTGGTAACACTCATGTAACATTCGCGCATAGATCCAACCTATCTGAAACACACCTAGCAGCCAGCATCAGAATATTTATTTTTCTGAAATGTTCAAAACGTTTGAAAATTTAAGGGACTTAACTTCTGTGGTTATTAGTCCCTAGGCTTACTAATCATTTAAACTAACTTAAACTAACCTAAGTACAACACATACACCTGTGCCCGAGGCAAGACTCGAACCTCCGACGGCGAGCAACCGCGCTAGGGGCCTTAGAGCGCTCGATCACTCCACCGCGGCAAATTTTCTGAATGAAGTTTTGATGTAGAGGAAAAATTACGGTTTTGAAAATGTCATACCTAAAGGACAAAGCAAATACGTCTTCAAAATGATACTCCAAGATTTGGGTGCTTTTATGTTTTGAGTTGTAACAAATATCTACTCAGTGACGGGATGATTGGTTAACTAGAAGTGATAAAATGTATTGTATGATTTTTGTATTGCTACAATTAACATCGGTGTCCATAACAGTACAAAGCAATTCTATATAATCTCCTGTTTTTCGATCGTTAAATGGTTCACGTAACTATGAATGTAGATGGAGTGTTACAAGAAGCTGAACAACAATCAAGTACTGAATGAAACGTATTTAACAATTATATCTGGTGGATCCACCAAAAAAATTAATTATCTGGTGACATGAGTCATGCTGTTGTGGTAGCAAACACCACTTTTCAAAATCGAGAAAATCTTATTTTGAATGGTTTTTGTGATAACAGTAAGTGTTTGCATGTATTTTTATTCGTAACTTAACATCTACATCTACATAGATACTCTGCAAATCACATTTAAGTGCCTGGCAGAGGTTCATTAACCACTTTCATAGTTTTTCTCTACCGTTCCATTCTCTAATAGCGCGCGGGAAGAAAGAACACCTAAATCGTTCCGTTTTCGATCTGATTTCTCTTATTTTATTGGGATGGTCATGTCTCCCTAAGTAGGTGGGTGCTATCAAAATATTTTCACGTTCAGAAGTAAAAGTCGGTGATTGAAACTTCGCAATCAGATCACGCCGCAATGAATAACGTCTTTCTTTTAATGATTTCCACCCCAATTCGTGCAACATTTCCGTGACGCTTTCACCCCGTAACGTGATAAAACAAAACGAGCTGCCCTTCTCTGAACCTTCTCAATATCTTCCGTCAGTCCCACCTGGTGAGGGTCCCACAAGGGGCAACATACTCCAGGAGAGGACGCACAAGTGTGATGTAGGCAGTCTCTTTGGTAGAGCTGGTGCATCTTCGAAGCGTTCTGCCAATGAAACGTAACCTTTGATTCGCCTTCCCCACAATATTTTCTGTGTGTTCTCTCCAGTCAAAGTTGTTCGTAATTGTAACTCCTAGGTATTTGGTAGAATTTACGACCTTAAGGTTTGTCTGATTTATCGTGTAATTGAAGTTCAGCGGATTTCTTTTAGTGGTCATGTGTATTACTTCACACTTTTCTTTATTTAGTGTCAATTGCCAATCTTCGCACCAAGTAGAAATTTTGTCTAAATCGCTTTGTAGTTGCTTTTGATCTTCTGTTGACTTCACTAACCGATAAACGACAGCATCATCCGCGAACAGTCTAAGGGAGCTATTCAGATTGTCTCCTAAGTCTTTTATAAACACGAGGAAGAGTAGGGGACCTATAACGCTTCCCTGTGGAACGCCAGATATCACTTCTGTTTTACTCGATGACTTACCGTCAGTTACAACGAACTGTGTCCTTTCTGATAGGAAATCGTGAATCCGATCGCACAATTGGGAAGATATTCCATAAGCACGCAATTTCATTAGAAGCCGCTTGTGGGGTACAGTATCAAAAGCCTTCCGGAAATCCAGAAATAAGGAATCGATTTGAGATCCCTTGTCGATGGCACTTAACACTTCATGTGAATAAAGGGCAAGCTGTGTTTCGCAAGAGCGATACTTTCTGAATCCGTGTTGACTATTGGTTAATAGGTCGTTCTCTTCGAGGTAGTTCATAATATTCGAACAAAGTATATGTTCCAAAATTCCCACTGCAAATCGACGTCAATGAGATAGGCCTGTAATTTTGGGGATCACTCCTATTGCCTTTCTTGAATATTGCAGTAACTTGGGCAACTTTCCAGTCTTTGGGTACAGATCTTTCGCTGAGTGATCGGTTGTAAATTATAGCTAAGTACGGAGCTATTGCATCAGCATACTCTGAGAGGAATCTAGTTGGTATAAAATCTGGCCCGGAAGATTTGTTTTTGTTTAGTGACTTAAGTTGTTTTACTACTCCAGAAACATCTACTTCTAAGTTTCGCATGCTGGCATCTGTTCTTGGAATGAATACTGGAGTGATCACTTCGTCTTCTTTGGTGAACGAATTTCGGAAAGCTGTGTTTAGTAATTCTGCCTTAGCAGTACTGTCGTTGGTAGTATTACCATTGCTATCGCGTAGTGAAGGTATTGTTTGTGTTTTGCCGCTAGTGTACTTCACATATGACCAGAGTTTCTTTGGATTTTCTGCAAGATTACGAGACAGGATTTCGTTGTGGTAACTACTATAGGCTTCTCTCATTGGTGTCCGCGCTAGGTTGCGAGTTTCAGTAAAAGATTGCCAGTCTTGTGCATTCTGTGTCTTTTTAAATTTTGCAGGCATTTTTCTTTCTTTCTGCAACAGTGATCTGACCTGTTTTGTGTACCACGGGGGGTCAGCCCCCTCTTTTATTAATTTATTTGGTATAAATCTCTCGATTGCTACTGATATTATGTCTTTGAGAGTAAGCCACAACTGATCTACACTTGCATTTTTAGTTTTGAAAGACTGGAGATTATCACTCAGGAAAGCGCGAAGCGAATTTTTATCTGCTTTATTGAACAGATATATTTTTCGTTTATTTTTTGTACCTTTGGGAATTTCGACATTTAGTCTCGCTACTACAACTCGATGTTCGCTAATCCCTGTATTTGTTTTGATGCTCTTTTTCTATCTCCGGATTATTTGTTGCTAGGAGATCAAGGGTATTTTCGCAACCACTTACTATTCTAGTGGGTTCATGAACTAACTGTTCGAAGTAGTTTTCAGAAAAAGCATTCGGAACTAGTTCGGACGATGTTTTATATTTGCCGCCGGTTTTGAATACGTAATTATGCCAACATATCGAGGGTAAATTAAAGTCGCCACCGATTATAACAGTATGCTTCGGATACCTATTTGAAATATGATTCAAGCTTTCTTTGAACATTTCTGCAAACGCGTCGTCTGAGTCAGGGGGCCGAAAAAAATATCCAATTATTCATTTATTCCGGATGTCAGGTATAACCTCTACCCAGACCAACTCACAGGAAGTATCTGCCTCAATTTCGCTGCAGGATAAACCATTTGTAACAGCAATAAACACGCCACCCCCTTTTTTATTTATACTATCCTTTCTGAAGACCATTTGGCCCTTTGAAAAAATTTCGGCCAAATTTATCTCAGGCGTCAGCCAGCCTTCAGAACCTATAACGATTTGTGCTTCAGTACTTTCTATCAGCGCTTGGAACTTTCCCAATACAGCTACGACAATTCACAACTGTTATACCAATGGTTTCTAGATCTGCTTTCTTCCTGAGTCTGACCTGCCCCCTTTGAGACTGAAACCCCTTTTGTGTATTCCCGAGGCCCTCCAACCTAAAAAACCGACCAGTCCATGCCACACAGCCCCCGCTACCCGTGTAGCCGCTTCCTGAGTAGAGTGGACTCCTGACCTATTTAGCGAAAATGTGTATACGTGTTTTCTGCTACATCGTATGAGTTTATTCACCATTGTAGATCAGCCCAGAATTGTTTAAAAGAAATGAACAGTGCTCAAGAGGCACCTGAATATGAGTTCTGAAGGGCCCGAAATGCATCTTGTCAGCAATCAGTCACCAGTACCACTGAAGGCGAGTTCCTTTCACTTTACAATTTATGTAATGTTTGTCCTGTTGTCCAACTGTGCATTTTTTCATTTTCCTTGTTTTAAATGGATAATGATATGCCCATATGCCAAGGTTGTTATTTTACATTGTGCTCATTTTTCTTTATACTACTTTTTATGGCCTATTTTAGGCAACTAAATACACTTTTTTGGACCTAAAATTCCACAATCTAATCATTCCTGATAAATATTACTACGTTTTTTTATTTTTTATTATTTTATTTTATTTTATTATTTTTTTTTTTTTTTTTTAATTTGCGTGTACATTTCCTATACAGAAACTGACAGGAATATTATAAAGGTTTTACCTGCTACATTGAGTTATTTAGAATATATGTTCTGCATACCGTGCAACATTTTGTACACAGCATTGAAAAATTATAAATGTTCAAATGTTTGTATAGCTTATGGGACTTAACTACGGGGTCATCAGTCCTTAAACTTACAAACTACTTATGAACTAACGAATACTAAGGACGGCACAAATATCCATGCCCGAGGGGGGATTCGAACCCCCGACCGTAGTGGCCGGGCAGACCGTGACTGGAGCACCTCAGTTCCCTCGGCCACCGCGGCAGGCGAAAAAGTATAAGAACTAATGAACACAAAGTGCTGTCAAAAATCAAATGTTTAAATGTTTGTAAATCTATCGGACCAAACTGCGTGGTCATCAGTCCGTAGCTTAGAAACTACTTAAACCTACGTAAACTAACCTAAGGACAACACACACACCCATGCCCCAGGGAGGACTCGAACCTCCACGGCGAGCAGCCGCGCGTTCCGCAGCGAGACGCTTTAGACCGCTCGGCTACTCCACCGCGGCGAAAGTGCTGTCAACTGAAACATATGTAAGCGTATACAGCTGTTACCATAAGTCTAATCAAATGTAAGCACATCAGCATGTTATTAGCATCGAAACAGCATATAAAGTGGCATCATATATTCAAATATTCTTTTACAGAGCAGGAGCGAAGGACCTGGTACCGACGAAATATTGTCGCAGCTGAAGAGCTGCAGCAGATAAAGTGTTGGACGTCGAAGCAAAGGGTCCTGCCTCTACATCTAAATCTACATACATGCTCCGCAATCCACACAATGGTAAGTGACGGAGGGTACTCGGTACCAATAATAGTTACTCATATCTCTGTTCCACTCCCATATAGAACGAGGGAAAAATGAATGTTTATCTGCATCTGTAGGAGCCCTAATCTCTCCGATCTTATCATTGTGGACTTAACGTGAAATGTAGGTTGGCGGCAACAGAATCGTTCTGCAGGTAGTCTCAAATTCCGGCCTTCTAAATTTCTTTAAAAATATTTCTCGAAAAGAAAGTCGCCTTTCTTCCACCGACTCACATTTTCAGTTCCCGAATCATTTAGATAAAACTCTCCCACCGATCGAAACTATCTCCATGTCCTCCTTTAATCCGATCTGGTGGGAAACCAAAATACTTGAGCAATACTCAAGACGAGATCGTACAAGCGTTTTATATCTGGTCTCCTTTACATACGAATCACACCATCCCGAAATTCTCCCAATAAACCGAAGTCCACCATTCGCCTACCCCACGACTGTCATATACTCGTTCCATTTCATATTGCTGTGCAGCGTTACACCTAGGTATTTAACTGACGGGACTCTGTCAAGCAGCAGACTATTTATGCTCTATTCGAACATTACGGGATTATTTCCCTGCTCATCTGCATCACATTTTTCTACATTTAGCGATAGCTGGCATTCCTCACACCACCTAGAAATTTGATCCAAGCCATTCTCCATCCTACTACAGTCATTCATGACGACAGCGTCCTGAACAGCACAGCATCAACTTACCCTGTCCGTCAGATCATTTATTTAAACAGAAAATAATAGCGGTCCTATCAGACTTTCTTCGGGCACTCCTGACGATACCCCGTCTCTGATGAACACTTGCCATCGAGGACAACGTTATGGGTTCTATTACTTAAGAAGTTTTCATTCACATATTTGGGTACCTATTTCATATCCTCGTACCTTTGGTAAGTAGTGCGGTACGGCGTCAAACGCCTTTCGAAAATCGAGAAATACGCAGTCTGCCTGTTGCCCTTCATCCATAGCTCGTAAGGTGTCGTAAGAGAAAAGGGCAAGCCGAGTTTCGTACGTTCGATGTTTCCTAAACCCGTTCTGATACACGGACAGAAGCTTTTACGTCTCAAGGAAATTTACTGTATTAGAACTGAGAATATGTTCAAAAATTCTACAGCGTAGTTAATAATATAGGTCTGTAATTTAGTGAAACCGTTCTGTGGCCTTCCTTATGCACCGGACCTACCTGCGCCTTTCTTCCAGTCGCTTGAAACTTTGCGCTGGATCAAAGATTCGCGTTAAATCCAAGCTTACGTAAGTAAGAGGGCCAATGCCGCTGAGTACTGTTTGTTTTGGTTCAAAAAAATGTTTGTAATTCTTCTGGGACCAAACTACGTTGGTCATCAGTCCCTATACTTACAAACTACTTAAACTAAGTTAAACTAACCCAAGGACAACACACACATCCATGTGTGAGGGAGGATTCGAACCTCCGACGCGGGAGGCCGTGCGATCCGTAACGTGGCCCTGCAGACCGCTCGGCTACTCCCGCGTAGCAACCGGATTGGTACCCCATTTGGATCTGGCGAATTGTTTGTTTTCAATTCTCTCATCTGTTTCTCTACAACAGCTATGCCTATAAGTACGTCCACCATTTAAGAATTGGTGGGATCATCAAATGAAAAGTATGTTGGCATGGTCCTCATGCGTGAATGATTTCTTAAATGTTAAATTTAAAACTTAGGCTTTCAGTTTCTTCTGTCTTCTATCACCACCCCAGAATTAACCAACGACTAGATCGAGGCTTTTCATCCGCTCACCTATTTTACATAAGACCAGAATTTTTGCGGGTTCTCGTAAGATTTTTTGTTAAGGTATGACGGTAGTAGGTATTGTATGCTTCGGACACCACTCTTTTTGTAGGCGCGCCAATCTTCACCAACTTTTGTCTGATTTGATTCACTTTTTTTGAACCGAGAGTGCAACTGACTTTGCTTCCTCAGCATTTTTCGGATATTATTATTAAATCACGGTGGGCGTTTCCCATCCGCAATCCACTTTGTCGACACATATTTATCAAGCGATTTATTTAGAATGTATTTAAATTTTGCCCATAATTCCTCTACGTCCACCATACCGGAACTAAACGATGTCCGTTCATTCCTTAAGTGGGACGCTAACAAATGCTTATCTGCTCTTTCTAGCACAAACACTCTCCTAGTCTTCTTGACTGATTTATTTACTTTGGTGGCCATTGTCGCTATGACGAAGTAGTGATCACTAACCCCTGTCTCTACAGTGACTGACAAGGTGTGGCCTGTCTGTGGCTATATTACTAAAATATCTAAAACTTAAATTAACCCTTTCAGACCTGGTTGTTTTCTCTATCAAGGAAATTATTCTTAATGCTGTAATAGACTTGAGTTAAATTTTCAATGATTTTAGAAGCAAGATTTATGCAGTTATATGCACCCATTTTCATACTACAACACTGCGTATATTGAAAAACAAGGCTTTTTTTAAGGACCAAATTAGTTAATTTTGTAGTGCCAACTGTTGTACTAAATAAACTGATCGTTCAGTAACTAGGCCTACATTGCCTACATTGCAAAAAAAAAACAACTTCTACTTTCAGTTATACAGTGGAATACAAGTAACCCACAATGTCCGTGTTCTTTGAAGTTCGTAAACTGCTGCGCAGTGCAACACTCGCTTCTTAATATTTTGATAGTGATCTTCCGCAGTTGGCAGTAATTGTGCATGATGAAATGAATGAACACTCAGGTGTTTCCATTGAGAAAAAACGGTTCTGAACCATCTTAGACACAGTAGACGTTATGCACACATTTGTAGCCAGAGGGTCCGAAAGGGTTAAACTACTTCGTTTTCTGAACGATGTGAAACTTGCAACAGGTGGTACTAGATTGGCTGATAACTGTCTCTGGCTTGGTTTGAAATACACAAATCGCAAACGAAAAACTATATGCAGTAGTATTTGCCAAATACGCGAGAATAAATTCTTTAAACATAAGCACCAACAAAATTTGCTAAATAAGCGAGAATAAAGCTCTTAAAAACAGAAGCGTTAATGGAATTTAAGAAAATTGATCGGTAATGAAAATGCCCAAAAATTAAATTTTGTTACTTAGTGCTCTGCACGATGTGACACTGGCAGCAGCTGACCCGTCAGGTCTGTATATTTTAATTTGTATATAGAATTCCAGTATCTTCTAGATGTGTGGAGAAATTATATTCCAGATGTCTCTGTTGGTGTATATATGCCGTGTAAACCGTCGGTTGGAGTCAATGCATTCTGTGCTTGTACGAGTGTGCAAAGTTCTTACTAAATCATCGGTGAGTTCAAACCAGTGTTGTTTAATCAACTAAGTCCTGCGAGACCACTCCGAGACAATAGTAATATAATAACGTCAGCCATCTGAAGAAGGGCATGATAGCTTAAAACTTGCTGAAGCGCTGAAATAAGCATTTTTAAAAGTATTTGTGGATGGTTGCGGTATTCTGCAACAATATATGATAATGATACAAAACAGAATATGAACTGTTCAGTAACAAAGAGGCTTCAGGAAGTGTAAACCATAAGCAGAAAAAATTTTGACCTAACCATTAATCGCGTATCAAAATCAGAGGAGTCAGAATGTCACGCTAAAATTCGTTTTTGAAGAAAGCTAACGATTCAGTAGATAAAAGAACACTGTTCCAAAATTGAAAGGAAAATGAGTTTGGGTAGAAAATCCTATGAACTGTTTAAGCAGCTCAACATCCAAGGTATATTTCAGAGGATAGCTTTAAGAGGTACTCGAGATGAACAAACAGTGGAGTCAGACATGAAGACAGACGCTGCTCTTTTCTCTTTGACTGTGTACTGGATAAGGTATCAGAGAGTGGCGACGGTAAATTGAAGGACTGGGTGAAACACTACTGTGATGAAAAACGTCTCATGGGAAACATAAAATGTAAAAAAAAAGTCATTGTATTTGTTACTAGCAACCAGTCCCGACATCTCACGAGTTGCTGCTATATCGATAGCTGCGATATAGCGCCTGTCACATGCACCCCGTTTACATGGGCTCCCAAAACCGGATTTCGTAAACCGATTTCCCAATTCCGCTTTTGGTTGGTCATGTAAACACTCCAAAATCGATTCTGGAAATCCGCTTCTCTAAAGCGGTTTTCCAGTTCCACAATCGATTTTCGTGCCCATGTAAACGCAACCGTTTTTGAAGCGTTCTTGGCTTGTCAGATTGTGTTTTCTTGTTAAGAATTTTCGGCACATATGGAAAGAGGGATATTTTCTAATGTGAAATAAAAGTATAAATATTAGAGTGAACATAAATCTGCGTATTTAAATAAAGAAAAATAGCGATTGTGCAGACTAAATAAGGAACTGAATCAGCTGTTTTCCAGCCGCCATTTTAAGTGAGCTACGAAATCCGATTCAGGCTATGCCATGTAAACACGACAGCGAAAAACGGTTTACGAAAATCGGTTTTCGTCTTCCGGAAGACGTGTTCCATGTAAACGTAGTGATGGATGGGTTGGCAACATCACCTTCGCGGGCCGCCACAGAGAGCGCCCCGCTAAGCCACGGCCGATGGGGGCGCCGCCAGCGCCTTCCAACTGAGCGACCGAGAATACGCGCCAGATGACCTTCTGACGGCGACCTGCACTGATCTAAATACTTTGCTTGTATCTAAAGAGGATAGCTGCTGTTACCTGGTTTCTATTTAAGTTATGTATCGAAATTATTCTGGAATATACTTCTGACTAATGGTTCGATGTCTGTAGCAATTCCTCAGAGTTTACTACTGCGGCGTACAACCTGGAACCCACCTTCATTCTGTGTGATCGCTAAGGACACAACAGATGCAAAAGTTTTTCCGTCCTAGTGTCGTGTCAGCCTGGATGCATCGAGCATGTCTGTAAGATTAAAAGGTGCCTCACGTTCACCCTACACATTATGAAACAATAATAGCATAGTCTCATGTACGGCAATGTTCTTCCTAATAATATTTATTGCTCTCTTTCGCGTATTGTTGTTCGTCTCTCACCCACTGCCACGCACCTTAATCAATAACACACCTAAACCTCCTTCATTGACACCCTTCATTGGTGAAAACCGTATGAAAATGCGTTTCGTGCTTTTTGAGTTTATAGGCGACAGACAGACGTGGTAGGAGCAGTATGTTTACTAATAAGTATTATTATAATATGTAGTACAAAAAGTGATGTGTTTGTGATAAATGAATTTGACGTTGCCTACAAGAGCTAAATCAATAAATGAACAGCGTAAATGGACGTCCTGGACTCGCAAAGGGTCATGGTAACCTGACCGTAGAGACTTCTGTATAAAGACAGAATCAGACAGCAATGTTTGAAGTACTCACGCTATAATATCGCAGGAGACTGACGATTATACAGCCTGGATGATGTTAGCCACGAGAGCATAGCTAGCGTCAATTGCAGTGTCTTATCTAGGGTTGTCAGTTGTCTCTAAAAGAAACTGTCGACGTCATACGAATTCGTCTGGCTAAAAATGAAGAAGGGTCATAGTGATAGATCCGACAGTGTCAAACTGCGCATGTAATTGATAAGGGCAGACCGATACTAACCAAACTTTTTGGGTACCGATAACATTACTTCCAAATGCAAACTCTGAAATGGATTGTAGAATCTAGGTCGTAACCTGAGCACAAAATACTAAGGATAAACAATATTTAAAGCGTAACCAAATATATGGCGGTACCTGATAAATTTGGCAAGGAGCATTTAAATTTTTTAACCAATAGCGAATACTGTGTCAGTGGCTACGTATTATCCGCAGCCATTGCACGCAAACACGCAAGAAAGTTACTGCGGTAGCGCACGAAACGAGTTACACAGTAAGGGGCGACTATAGAGACGATTTTTCGTAGCAAGCCATCAAGTCTGTCGTTGAAATTTTCCTGTGTTTTCGACTGTAATTATAACCAACAACAAACTACCTGATGTATGTTCATATGCTTATGCGAAGGGCATTTGAAAAGTCTGTGCTAAAATAAAACTACTAATGTGTTTGGGGAAAACCATCTTTATTTTCCGACATAGTATCCTTTTAGACTAATACACTTCATCCAACGCTGTTCTAATTTGTTGATCCTTTCCGAATAATAGGAATTGTCCAAGCCTGTAAAATAGCTATTAGTTTCTGCAATCACCTCCTAGTTTGAATGAAATCTTCGTCCCGCCAGCCATTTCTTCAAATTTGGGAACAAATAATAGTCCCGAGGAAACCAAGTCTGGAGAATAGCGGGGATGTGAAACGAAGTGAAATCCTATTTCCAATAATTTTGCGACCACAACTGCTGAAGTGTGTGCTGCTGCATTGTTGTGATGGAAAAGGACTTCTTTGTGGGCTAGTCGCTGGCGTTTTCCTTGCAGCTCGTTTTTCAAATGGTCCAATAACGATTAATAATGCGCATCCTTTTCCAGATAGTAGATGAGGATTATCCCTTTCGAATCCCAAAAGACCTTTGCCATAACCTATCCGGCTGAAGGACCGGTCTTCGCCTTTCTTTGGTGCAGATTCTCCGTTGGTAACACATTGTTTAGATTGTTCTTTGGTCTCAGGAGTATAGTAATGTATCCAGGTTTCATCCACAGTGACGAAACGACGCTTCAAGTCCTGCGGATTCCACCTGAACAGCTGCAAACCTTCTTTGTAACACTTCAGACGATTTCGTTTTTGGTCAAGCGTGAGCAATCGCGGCACCCATCTTGCAAATAGCTTTCTCATGTCCAAATGTTAATGCAAACTATTATGTACCTGAATGAAACTTAACTCTGCAGCGGAGTGTGCGCTGATATGAAACTTCCTGGCAGATTAAAATTGTGTGCCGGAACCGGGACTCGAACCTGGGACCTTTGCCTAACGCGGGCAAGCGCACTACCGACTGTGCTATCCCGACACGACTCACGATGCCGCCTCACAACTTGGAAAGTAGGAGGCGAGGTACTGGCAGAAGTAAAGTTGTGAGGCGGCATCGTGAGTCGTGTCGGGATAGCACAGTCGGTAGTGCGCTTGCCCGCGGAAGGCAAAGGTCCCAGGTTCGAGTCCCGGTTCCGGCACAAAATTTTAATCTGCCAGGAAGTTTTATTATGTACCTGTTCATTTGAGATGCCTACAGCACTGGAAATCTCACGCACCTTAACTCTTCTGTCATCCATTACCATATCATGGATTTTATCAATGATTTCTGGGGTCGTAACTTCCACAGGGCGTCCAGAAAGTTCAGCATCACTTGTGCCCATATGGCCACTCCGAAAATTTTGAAACCACTTATAAACTGTTTTAACCGGAGGTGCAGAGTCAGTATAATGTTTAACAAGCTTATCTTTATTCTCCCGAGGCGTTTTACCTTTCATAAAGTAATGTTTTATCACCACATGAAATTCTTTTTCGTCGATTCTTTGACAATCACTCGACTTCCCTGATTCACACGAAAGCCAAACAAAAAGAAATAGACCAATATGGCCGAAACTTGATGTGCGTTCTTTCCAAAGATACTACTAACTAAACATGACCTCGATACGCGCCAGTGGCGACTTTGCATGAACTTTTCAAACGCCCCTCGTATAATCTAAGGGACTTAACTACTGCGCCTCCGCTGGCAAGCAACCGTGCATTCCGCAGCAAAGCGCCTTAGAGCGCTCGGCCACTCCACCGTCGCGACTTACCCGAATACTGGAATGCACATTAATACACTCACTTACGTGTACAGTTAAAGAAAATATTTATTGTACAAAAATATACAAACCATTTTCCTACATAGATTCCAAAATATTGTAGGCACTTGTCATAGCTTGACACAAGTTTTTGTATGTCTTCTTCATAGACGGTTGCCGCCTGTGTATTCAACCATGTGGTAACATGTTCTTTCGGCTCGTCATCATTGTTGAAGTGTTGATCACCAAGGACAGATTTTAGGTGTAAGAAGAGATGAAAGTCGCTAGGAGCGAGGTGCGGTCTGTACGGAGGATGATAAAACACGTCCCAGTTGAGTTGTTTGGTCACTTTCGCCGTGCGAGGTCGTGCATTAACGTGTAAAAATAAATAAATAAATAAAAATAAACAGTAATCCTGGCCGCTTATTCTGTATTGCGCGGCGCAATTTCTTAACGGTATAGCAGTAACCATGTGCACTGATTATTTGGCCAAGTGGTAAGAAATCAATCAGCAAAATGCCTTTTCTGTCCCAAAAAACGGTGCACATGACTTTCCGATGTGTGAAGATTCGCTTAGGCTTAATCTTCGTTGGGGATGAAGTGTGCCTCCATTCCATTGATTGCCGTTTTCTGTCAGGGGTGTCGTAAGATACCCAAGTTTCATTCCTTCTGACTATCCGAGAAAGGAAAACAATCACATTCTTCATTGTAGCGTATCAAAAACTGTAGTGCACTGCCCATCCGTTCTTTGTTTGTGTTGTGGACTAAGAATTTTAGGTACCCAACGTGAGCAAAGTTTTCGAAATTTCAGTTTTCAGTAACAGTTTCATAAATTCGTGAGATTTTCGGAACTTCCATAGGAAGGGCACTAAGTGTAAACTTACGGTTGTGCTTAATGTTCTCTTCAATTCTGTGAACCAGTTCATCAGTAACCACAGACGGTCGTCCACTTCGTTCTTCATCTCGCACTTGATCACGTCCTTCATTGAACAGTCTGACCCATCTTATAACCATTGAATAACTCATAGCAATTTGTCCGTAAACCTCACAGATTTGCTAATGATTTTTCTTTTGTTTAACTTCCTTTGCATTTAGAAAACGAATCATAGATCTGATTTCTTTTGCATTTACATCTGATTGATTTTAATTGTCGTGAATTGTGTTCTTGGTTCCATACCGAGTATCCCTAACGGAGTAAAATAACAGTAATTATTTTAATCATGGTGCCACTCCTCGCGGTGATCTTTCGAGGAGGACTCCATACTAAAGTGATTTAATGGTCTGGATTTCGACAACAGTCAAATAGTTTCCGTTGCTAACCAGTATGTTTCGAATATGTTCAGAATTACTATAACACCAAAATACTTGCGCAATCTTTCTTCCATTGCAGTTGCGTATCAAAAGAGGCCATTGAAATTACCGTACAAGAAGATTCATTGTATCAGACTAACTTCCGATCAGCACTGAATATCCTCAGAAAGGGTACTCTCATAAGCGGATCCAAGAGGGTGAGGGGGGCGAAGGGTCGTTGCCCTCCCCCCAGCAGCTCTGTTTATTATTATCATTATTATTTTTAGAAAGCTGAGCTTGCGTGCTGTCACTGCACCGAGTCTACAAAACTGCGAGACTTTTGTTTGATTGGGCGTGGGGTAAAAAGGGGTGGCAGGTACTAGAGTCTTTCTATTGACCAGAGTTTAGCTGACGATGAGAATTGTTTCACCGCCCCCCCCCCCCAATTACTCACAGCAGGCAGTCCTGGATCCGCCCCAGGGTACTCTCCATCGAATCCCCTTCAGATTTATTAATAAGATGGGCCAGTGGATATCCGAACAAAAACTGAACACAGATCCAGCATGAAAATCTGAAGAATGTGTGCAATAATGTGAAAAAGGAAAGCGAAATGAAAACGGTGAGCGGTTCCATATTAAGATATGTACCGTTGTGCGAACTGACAGGGCCCTGGGGCCGGGGTCTTGTGGTTGTAGTGCTGGACTGCAAAGCCCGATGCTAGATCCGTGCCGGCCGCGGTGGCCGAGGGGACGCAGTCGGCATTTAGCCGTGGTCGTGAGCGGGTCGGCTCGGCTTGCCGAGTTGCTCCGCTAGCGCGTGTTTGTTTACTTCCGCGTCGCGTCGCGCCGTAGCGTATTAAGTCTTGTGTCCGTCTTCCGCGAACAACATGGCGCATACATATCGCCGAGCGACCCTTAAAGTTTCCTTTCTTGCCGATCACGTGCGACCCCGTGCTCATGAAGTTGAAACGTTCATACGTGAAGATATTCGTTTAGATCCTCGTGATGTTGTTGGTATCCACTTTTCGATCACGAGCAGTGTTGTTTATATTAAAATGACGAATGCCGAGGTGTGTCAGGACGTTATTCGCAGACATGCCAATGGTCTTAAGTTCAAATATTCTGATGGACACGTAGGAGAGGTGTCACTCGAACTTGCAGAGTACGGTCTTCGTACGATTCGAGTATTTGAACTTCCTTTTGAACTCCCACAGGACGTCGTCGTCTCGGCTTTCGAACCATACGGTAAAGTTGTCGGTTACCTAGAAGAAAAATGGCAAACCTTCAGCACATACCGTGTTCTCAATGGTGTGCGACAGGTAAAAATTGAATTAAAGAAACACGTGCCGTCGTACTTAACAATTGGTGGAGTGCGAGCCATAATTATGTACGATGGTCAACCCCGAACTTGTTCAGGCTGCGGCCAGGAAGGCCACGTCAGATCAGAATGCATGCAACGGCGCGTTGTACAGACGCCGATCGGAGAAGAAGTATCCCCAGCTGTGACCACACTACTCCCTGTTACCTATGCCAAAGTCGTCCATGATGCGGGTGCTACTTCTCAAGTAATTTCTGATCTGTCAACGACATCCACACGGGATACGGCAGATACCGAAGAGAAAACTTCATCAACGCCGTCAATGTCAGATCTTGCACAGTCGACTCTTCCGAGTACAGTGGATGCTCCTGTGGCTCCGATGCAAGTTGATCCGGGAGTTGTGCCTACCTCTGCCTTCCTAGAGACTGGTCCGGTGACTGATGACAGCCGCCCATCGTCGGATTCTGAACAACACGTTCGTAAACAACGATCGCCAAGGAGGAGGAAGAAACGCAGCCGTATTTCTTCTGATGCCTCTCCTTTTAGAATGGATACCAGAAATGCTGATGAGGAAGACATCGAGCAGCTGACCGATGGAAAAGTGTCTGATGCAGATGGCGCGCCCCAGGCGCTTTCCATGTATGCTCCCTCGTCCGTACAGCCGCTGACTCCAGCACAGGTGGCTGATGACGTACATCACTCCGAGGCGATGAGAGACCCTTGTCATCAACCGGCCGATGCATATGGCAGCTGTCTTTCCACCGCCTCTGCATCCTGGGCAGAAGATACAGAGATAGAGACGATGGGAGTGGATGGTGCTGCTGATGGGGCATCCCCGTCAGCTGCGCCTGCCACTGAACATTCCCTGTAATGGCCACTGCTTCAGCAATCCCAGATGGTCAGCGACGCGTGTCTGCAGAAGGCGAAGCCCGTCCTGTACCATCCAGAACACCTTGTCAGCATTATCGTATTGCCACGATTAACGTCGCCACAATTCGTGCCCAACACAAACTGGAGCTACTCCGAGATATGATTTATGGTGCAGATATTGACATCGCACTACTTCAGGAAGTGCACGTCGCCGATTTTTCCGCGCCATATGGGTTCACGACTTACATCTCACATGCCTCGGACAACGGTAGTGGTGTGGCTATCATACTTCGCGACGGTCTCCCAGCTGATGATGTTATGTACCTCCCCAACGCCAGAGGTATGGCTCTCACACTCTTTGGTGTACGCATTGTGAATGTATATGCACCATCAGGTTCCAGCCACCGCCAGGAACGAAATACTTTCTTCTCAGAAGAGGTTACGCCACTATTTTTAGGGCCACATGCTGATATGGTACTAGGTGGTGACTTCAACTCTACGCAGCGACCTCAGGACCAATTACCACACCACTCACCGTGCGCGGCTCTTGAACCTATCCTCAATCGCCTATCACTTATCGACACATGGCGCCATGTCCACGGTGATCGTCTGGGTTTTACCTATTACACCGCACATTCCTCGAGCCGACTGGATCGCATTTACATCTCGCGACCCCTAATAGGGGGAACTCGACAGGCAGAAATATGGCCTGTTGCTTTCTCCGATCATGAGGCTTATTTTTGTGATGTAGTTCTCAGTCGGCAGGCTGTGTGGCACGGAAGAGGATTATGGAAATTGAACGTAGCACTTCTTGCTTCGCCAGAATGTCGTCGGATAGTAGAAGACACATGGACCACATGTCAACGTCGCCTACAAATGTATCCGTCAACCATATCTTGGTGGGTCCAGTGTGCAAAACCCGCTATCCGCAAAACTCTGATGCGATATGGTAAAGATGTTGCAAATTGGAGAAAAAGCACGATGGACTTTTACTACAGGATCCTACGGGACTGTTCATTGATGCCTATCTCCCCAGAGCGCCAGATAATGATGAAACGTGCTAAAGCCCAGATATCTATTCTCATGCGAAGGCATTTGGACGGAGTGGTAGTACGATCTCGTAGTACTGATAGTATGCCTCACGAACACCCATCGATGTACCATATACTCAAGGACCGACGATATCGACGGAGGAAGTTGATTTATGCCCTAACGGACGAGCAAGGGAGACGATACGATACACAGTCTACCATCGGACATGCGCTTTATACTCACTACCAACAGCTCTATGCAGAAGTTCCACATTCGTCAGAGCTGATTGAGGAAGTATCACATCTCACCTTTGGTGCTGTTCCAGGAGATGAGGCAATGGAACTGGTTGCGGACGTGACTTCTGATGAAGTCCTCAATTCGATACGGGCAGGATCCGTTAATCGCTCCCCAGGACCTGACGGTCTTCCGCTTGAATTTTATCGTACGTTCTGCAATCTTCTTATACCCACCTTCACTTCCATTTGTCAAGAGCTGATGTCTCCGGAGGTGAGCATCCCAGATGCCTTTACGGAAGGGATCATTGTTCCTGTCCACAAGCCCCATGGCGGGATCGGCATCAGCGATTATCGCCCCATCACGCTCCTTAACAGTGATATGAAGATCTTCACTCGCCTTTTGGCCGCGCGCCTCAAACGCGCTGCTCGATATGTCGTGTCGTCAGACCAAGCATCCTTGGGAGGAGACAATAATATCCGTACCGCTTTATGTCGATACAGGGATATGATCGCCGTGGCACGGGCACAACGCCTCTCTGGTGCACTTGCGTCGTTGGATTTCAGCCAGGCTTTTGATCGAGTAGATCATTCTTTTCTTACGACTGTCCTACGTCATATGGGATTCCCAGACGTGATAATTACGGTGGTGATGCGCCTACTGAGGGGTGCTTCATCCAGAGTCCTTTACAATGGCAGACTAACCCCACCGATCGTAATTGGTCGCTCTATACGACAGGGTTGCCCGCTTTCGGCGCTCCTGTATGCCTTCGCCTTGGAACCCTTGCTTTGTGGCCTTCGGCAACGTTTGATGGGGTTACCCATTGATGGCTACCGATTCTGTTGTACAGCCTATGCTGACGATTTAGTCATCTATATACGTGATGTTGATGAAGTCCGGGCAGCCTTGACGTGGGTCGCGGCATATGGCGAGGCTTCGGGTAGCTTTCTCAATGTCCATAAGTCGCACGCTATGTTTATCGGCACAGGTTTCGCTGCTGGGTGCACTGCGCCCCTCGTCACCCAAGATACCATCCGCTGTTTAGGCATTGACTTTTCGGCTGATCTCCGGCGTTCGGCTGCTTCCAACTGCCGACGTCTACTTCAGCAAATGAGGGCTGGTCTTATTGATCATCGGCTAAGATCCCTGGATATTCTTCAGCGAGTCCGATATGTCAATGTCTATATCGCATCCCGCGTTCCCCATGTCGCACAGGTTTTCCCCTTTCCACTTACCATTGCCCATCGAATGTTAGCAGCGATGGCCTCATTCGTCAGCAATGGCTTGTTGTTCAAAGTTAATTATGAATCGCTCACCCTTCCCCGCGACCGTGGTGGGCTCGGTCTGTATCACGTACCGGATAGAGCTCGTGCCCTCTTTATTAGCTCCCAGATGACGATATGGACACGTTGCCCGACGAGCCTTACTGGTCTTCTATTGTCGACTTATACGCCGGCCTCACTGTCAGCTCCGGTCATGCTGTCGGTTATTCCAGTTCCTTTCCATTATATCAGATATTTTATTCTCGAGCTTAGCTATCTCCACCTCAACTTGTCCAACCCGTACTTACGCAAAACTAAAGCTGTCTACAATGTTCTACAAAGAAGTCTACCATCAAACCCAATTGAACAAAAATTTCCCCATTTTGACTGGCGCTCCATCTGGCGTTCTATATCTGCTTCTTTTCTTGATTCTGATGTACAGTCGGTCTGGTACCTTACTGTCAATCGTAAGCATGTTTGCAGATTTCGCCTTCATCGCATCCACCTCGCCGAATCACCTCTCTGTCCCAGGTGTGGGGTGGCTGACACTGACGAACATCGTTTTGTTTGCGGCACTGCTGCTGACGTTTGGCAACTGATTCGCCGTATTATAGCTTTCCTCACGAGAACTATTCCAGAGAGTGTTACTCCTCCTTCGTTCTTATTTCCGGACCGAGTGTATTTTCCAAAGGCTAAGACCAATGCGGTGAATTGGATTCGCGGGCATGCCATACATTATCTTTTTGGACACAACGCAAAATCGAAACTTGATTTTTGGACTTATCTCACGGATCGCCATTACAGAGTTGTACGACATCCTAAATACAGACAATACTTTTCCAACTTCCTTGGGAGTACTTTCAACGACCCTCCCCGCAGCTGGAATGTGTTCAGTCAATAGAGAAGAATTTTAAATGTTTGAACTGCTGCCCTCCTTGAACTGTTCAACGGAATGCACATTCTACGAGAAGCCGTGACTGAACTTACTAGCCGCAGGGAACCGAGATCTTCTGAACTATACACCGAACATCAAGATCTATTAAATAAAATTAAATAAATAAAAAATAATGAAATAAAATCATAGTAATGTGAATAAAGAGAATTTCTTTGTTTGTCTCCTACACATTCCCCTTCCTTTTCTTTCTTTTTGTTTCCTTATATAGTTAGTTTCCAGGGGTAGTTTTAGTTAGGCGCCAACGCCTGAAGAGGCTGAGGTTCTCTTTTTTTTATTAGGGTCAAAGTGGCGGTGGCACTTTAGTTTCCTTTCCTTTTGTGGTCCCCCCCCCCCAAAAAAAAAAAAAAAAAAAAAAAGGGACTGAGGTGGTTCAGTCACGGTCTGCACGGCCGCTACGGTCGGGGGTTCGAATCCCACCTCGGGCATGGATATTTGTGCCGTCCTAGTTCGTAAGTAGTTCATAAGTAGTTTGTAAGTTTAGGGACTGATGACCCCGTAGTTAAGTCCCATAAGCTGAACAAACATTTGAACATTTTGAGCTAGATCCGTGTGAAAAAGCTCACTCGTTTTCCAGTTCTATTTCCTTCTTCTTCTTTAGAATATATAAACTGCCCATCCTGTCATTGTCATGTTATCGTTCTCTACTACACGCAATTGACGTACTATCCAGTGGTTAAGGAAAATAAATGTGTGGTGAGAAAATATTACCAACGCACGTAATGAATATTGAGATCAGGGCAGAAACCGCTTAGACTTCTCACCGAAGTGAGGATTTCATAGGTCAGATACTCTAAAACGGAACGCAAGCGTCATAATACACTTGAGAAGAACAAATTCTGGACCTCAGAGGTAAACCTATCGTGACATTTCTCTAGCTTTACAGAAGAGCACAAAGAAGCTGCACTTGAGATATTTCGCCTGTCAGAACATACATATACAGCAGTTTTCCCCTAAGAAGATATGACTTGACCCCTCAAACGCGTGAGACGGCATATGTCGTCCACGCTTTTTAAATCAATTTTTCAGTTCTGCCGATGCAATTTGAAAGACGGCCGCGGAAGCCAGTGTCATACATTCCTTAGCTTCATGTTTACAGAGTTTACATTAAATTATTTGCTTGAACTGAAATTATACGAAATGTATTATCTTTGATGCATGCCGATTTTCGAAAGTTGTGCGCAGTAACTGGGC
Organism: Locusta migratoria; assembly: GCA_026315105.1. Taxonomy (NCBI): domain Eukaryota; kingdom Metazoa; phylum Arthropoda; class Insecta; order Orthoptera; family Acrididae; genus Locusta; species Locusta migratoria. Next base: position 283,531,998 of record CM048744.1, read on the forward strand.
TGATGGAAGATGATGTTCTGTGATTTTTTTATATATGGTTACAATTAGGAAGGCGAGTTTTTAATGTCTTGTGATGCACTGGGTATTCTGCTACGCTTTGAGCATTCTCACTGTCAAAAACATCTTGTAAGCAATTAATTTTTATGGCTTGATTAAAACTCCTTGTTTCTAAAGTGATTTAGCCTATTAAATCCTTATACTTCCAAGTATTAACGCTGTTTTTAGAATGTTTTTTTCCACTACCTCATTAGATATAGTATTTGCAGCACTGGTGGGACATGCGCAAAAGGTGTCACGCTTTAGGTGCTGTCAGGTAGAAGGCAGCGTTACGCTTTATGACTTAAACAAGCCACATGCGATAAAACCTCGAAATCGTCATTTTTGCATTGACAATAACGCAACATACGGAATTGTTGGATAATCTTTTCAACTCACTGTTGGAAACGATCAGAGGTGCAAGGATTATGATATGAAGATCAGCATCTCCAAAACGAAAGTAATGTCTGTGGAAAAGAGATTCAAACAGATTGAGTGCCAAATAGGAGGAACAACGTTAGAACAGGTAGATAGTTTCAAGTACCTGGGATGTATTTTCTCACAGGATGGCAACATAGCGAAAGAACTGGAATCGAGGTGCAGCAAAGCTAATGCAGTGAGTGCTCAGCTAAAATGTACTCTCTTCTGCAAGAAGGAAGTCAGTACCAAGACTAAGTTAGCAGTGCACCGCTCTATCTTTCGACCAACTTTGTTGTATGGGAGTGAAAGTTGTGTGGATACAGGTTACCTTATTCATAAGGTAGAGGTTACAGATATGAAAGTAGCAAGAATGATTGCAGGTACTAATAGATGGGAACAATGGTAGGGCCGGCCGCGGTGGCCGAGGGAACTGAGGCGCTCCAGTCACGGTCTGCACGGCCACTACGGTCGGGGGTTCGAATCCCCCCTCGGGCATGGGTATTTGTGCTGTCCTTAGTCTTAGTTAGTTCATAAGTAGTTTGTAAGTTTAGGGACTGATGACCCCGTAGTTAAGTCCCTTAATTAAAAAAAAAGGCAGGAGGGTGTCCATAATGAGGAAATCAAAGAAAAACTGGGAATGAACACCATAGATGAAGCAGTTAGAACTAACAGACTGAGACGGTGAGGTCATGTTACACGCATGGGAAAAGCAAGGTTACCTAAGAGACTCATGAGCTCGGCAGCGGAAGGTAAGAGAAGTCGAGGTAGCCCAAGAAGAAAGTACTTAGATTCGGTGCAGAATGATTTTGAAGTAAAAGGCATAACATCAGACGAGGCATCAATGTTAGCATTGAATAGGGGATCATGGAGGAATTTTATTAGAGGTACTATGCTCTAGACTGAACGCTGAAAGGCATGATCAGTATCTAATGATGATGATGATGATGATGACGTTGGAAACGAACAACACACATCACAAACATAAAATCGAATATAGCAAACAACACGGCTTGATCGGACGGACAATAAATAATTTCGTGTAGAAAAAATGATCCTGTGGGAGATTTGAAAACACATTTCCCGCTTCGCAGTCGAACACCGTAATCACATAACAACGACATCGTAAGTCACGGATGTTGCGCGATGTCGCACAGATTTTACTGAGACCGATGCTTGTTACAATTTTGCTTGTTCTTTCACAGTTCCATATATCACCATCACCTTTTCGAGCTTGTTCCGTGATCAGTTTTTCTCGGGATATCTATCGGGCCATCTGGCCACTAATCTTGAGGGGACTAAAATGGGAGATGCCCTTATCAAAATGATGAAAGTTCAAGGTGCGGTAGCTATTTTGAAATACGACTCTAATATAAAGACGAAGAACGCTTGTAAGCAATGTAGTAAACGGGCAGAGAATCCATCCATAAATCAAATACGGACTTGATGGAACGTACTGGAAGCAAGAATCGTCCCAGGCCGATAAGATTTTAGAGGCAATAACAAGCAATTACGCTATGGTTATTCGCGAAACGTCGTAAATCATAAATAACGTTTGCATAAATATTGCGGTGCGGCATCTCTCGAGCATTACCTGTTCACTAGTTCTGGGGCAGCGTACAAACAACGGAAGGCCCTGAAACGTAGCATGTTGAAAATGCCGGACAAAGATGACTGAATCAGTCCTTCGTTGTCTTGTACTCTTTATTGATCTCTGAGCGTATTAAATGTATCGATAAAAGCTGAGTCTCTTGCTCAACATCTCGTGTCTTAAAAAATCAGTACCGTCTTGATTTATTCTTCCGTCGGTTCTTGGTAGAACAACGAAAATAATGTGTATGTTCTTATGATTAAATTAATAGTTAACAAGTTTTCAGCTAACAACTATCGTTATCAAAGAGTTCACAATGTTTGTAAACAAGACTGCAAAATATTTTACACATATATCGTGAGCTTCTGTCATGTAACATGTCATCTTACACAGGCGAACTCTTTAAGGGAAGATGTTTGCGCATAAAGTTGAAAATGGATTTAAAACATTTGTAAATACACTCCTGGCCATTAAAAGTGCTACACTACGAAGATGACGTGCTACAGACGCGAAATTTAACCGACAGGAAGAAGATGCTGTCATATGCAAATGATTAGCTTTCCAGAGCATTCACACAAGGTTGGCGCCGGTGGCGACACCTACAACGCGCTGACATGAGGAAAGTTAAAATCGATTTCTCATACACAAACAGCAGTTGATCGGCGTTGCTTAGTGAAACGTCACTGTGATGCCTCGTGTAAGGAGAAGAAATGCCTACCATCACGTTTCCGACTTTGATAAAGGTCGGATTGTAGCTTATCGCGATTGCGGTTTATCGTATCGCAACATTGCTGCTCGCGTTGGTCACGATCCAATGACTGGTTGCAGAATATGGAATCGGTGGGTTCAGGAGGGCAATTCAGAACGCCGTGCTGGATCCCAACGGCCTCGTATCACTAGCAGTCGAAATGACAGGCATCTTATCCGCATGGCTGTAAAGGATCGGGCAACCACGTCTCGATCCCTGAGTCAACAGATGGGGACGTTTGCATGACAACAACCATATGCACGAACAGTTCGGCGACGTTTGCAGTAGCATGGAATATCAGCTCGAAGACCATGGCTGCAGTTACCATTGACGCTGCATCACAGACAGGAGCGCCTGCGATGGTATACGCAACGTCGAACCTGGATGCACGATAGGCAAGACGTCATTTTTTCGGATGAATCCAGGTTCTGTTTACAGCATCATGATGGCCGCGTCCGTGTTTGGTGACATCGCGGTGAACGCACATTGGAAGGGTGAATTCGTCATCACCATACTGGCGTATCACCCGGCGTGATGGTAAGGGGTGCTATTGGATACGCATCTCGTTCAACTCTTGTTCGCATCGACGGCACTTTGAACAGTGGCCGTTAAATTTCAGATGTGTTACGACCCGTGGCTCTACCCTTCTTTCGATCCCTGCGAAACCCTACATTTCAGCTGGTTAATGCACAACCGCTTGTTGCAGGTCCTGTAGGGGACTTTCTGGATACGGAAAATATTCGACTGTTGCTCTGGCCAGCACATTCTCCAGATCTCTCACCAATTGAAAACATCTGGTCAATGGTGACCGATCAACTGGCTCGTTACAATACGCCAGTCACTACTCTTGATGAACTGTGGTATCTTGTAGAAGCTGCATGGGCATCTGTACCTATACACGCCATCCAAGCTCTGACTCAATGCCCAGGCGTATCAAGGCCGTTATTACTGCCAGAGGTGGTTGTTCTGGGTACTGATTTCTCAGGATCTATGACCCAAATTGCGTGAAAATGTAATCACATGTCAGTTCTAGTATAATATATTTGTCCGTTTATCATCTGAATTTGTTCTTGGTGTAGAAATTTTAATGGCCAGTAGTGTAGATTATAACTTGGAATGCACTCCTGAGCAGTGGTGGTATTTCGATACGTGCATAGGGTGTGCAGCAAAGAACAATTTAATGTGCGTCAAGGTGCGGCACATTGTGGAGGCGAGCCCGTCCTTTATATTTCCTTCTCAGTCCCTGCGTCCCCTGTAGGGGGACATAAAACAAAATAAATCTGGTGACAATATTCAAATGTTGGTAACAGTACTAGGTATCTCAATCTATAAAAGGAAGGCGGCAGGACATGTTCGAACTGAAAAAGTCAGAGTAGCTCACCACTTGTTCATTCTGCAGCAGTGCTAAAATAGCTCACAGAATGGAAGGGCGGTTTGTTGGATATGTATGCACTCAAATTTCAATGAAACTCTTTACTTAACATAAAATCAGCCTACACTATTATTAACACAAATAAATAAATGCATATTAACAGAAACTGCATAGTTAAATATCACACCTCATATTGACTGTTGTGGTACCTAGTGTCCTGATATGGGGACACAAATTTTTGTAGAATATAAAGAAACAAGAATTTTTTATACTAACTGATCCGTGCGAATAATTCGCACTCTATCCTAATCCGTCACAGATAGGTAAGATAGTAATAAGTTATAATGAGATCATTATTTACTTTTGGCTGTATGTGTCTTAAGCACAAACATGCATGAGCGTACTTGTGAAAAAGCCACATATAACTGTCCATGCGAAAAAAGAGGTTCTGGTAAATATACACCTGACCATTGAAGCGTCTGACCTTGTGTTTTATTTATGATCATACAGAAGGCTACTTTTATTCGAAATTGTCTTATTTTTGGAAATGCATGGTTGGATCAGAATGTGTGAGATTAATGCGGGGTATTAGTACAGTTTTATCGCAGTCAATGAATTTAGCAGTGATGATGTATGCGCCTAAGTTAGTAACCACTAATCTTGCACCATTAATTAATCACTGATTTGCGTTTCAGATTTCTAATTAACATAATTATAGCATTTATCTGGGACCAACCGTAAATACTTGACCCATTTACGATCGATCGCCGCATGAGGAAATGGTTTCAAAATAGTTTTTTTTCTTTTTTTGTGGAAACAATATCTCTATATATTTCGTCATTAGTGGAGAACGAAACCTTGAAAATGATATCTCGATCATTAATTTCGGATAAGTAATACTGGAGATATGGCGTACCCAGAAAAAAAAAATCGCACTGACGTGTTTTACGGCCCACTTTAGATTTGTACTTTTATAAGTTTTTGCAAACATTTTGGACAAAAAAACAATAAAAACTAATCGGTAAGAGTGTCTGAAACCCTTTTAGGAAAAAAGTAATTTAGGTAGTGGCAGGTTCCGAACCACCGACCTTTAGCGTTATAGTCCAATTCCTTACCCACTACGCTACAGTTATGAATCAATCTCATACTATTGATGGCCGTTGTTAACTGATACTAATATGGCATTTGTAAACACTAGATTATCATTTGGACGGTGTTACGCATCACTAGTCCAAGAGCCATATGTTATAACTCACATAATGGAACCTAAATTTTACATGTTCTTAACATATATTTATTTATGAATGTTTCTAAACTTTTTGTACCAAAGAAGGGTTAGTGTTCTTTCACTTAGTAGTGAAATCTCACTGTAAATAACTACTAAACAGCATTGCGATCACATAAGAAATATAAAGTAATGGCGCTTGGTCTTGTGATGCATAACACGGTCCATTTATCGTACGAATAACGATGTGTTTTTGTTACTTTTTCAGTGCGCCATTGCTTTGAAATGACAACGTGTAAGTTACAATACGAAAATCAACAAATACGCAACGCAAGATGGCGTATGCCAGAGAGAGTTCTGGGCGAGGAATGTCACGTTACATCTCCGATCGGCTTGTTTTCGTTAATTCAATGGAGGGTGCCAAATCTCCGTTATTTTTGCAAATATGTCTCAAACGATACGAGATATGAAAAAAAAAAAAAAACATAAGGGAGCTAAGTTGTAGAGAATTTTCCCTTCTACCAATCAGGTTATTCAATTTTCGTGTCAGATGAACGGTTCTTTTGCAATTACAATTATATTACAAACGGATTTTTTTTTTGTATTACTACCGTATTTTTTGTCCGAAAAATTTGAAAAAGGGAGGTTCTGGTCTCTAGCGGCCTACAATCATGTCTGTAAAATTTGGTGCTGATCGGTTGAACGGTTCGTTTTAAAAACAGGGAACACGTTACGGACAGACGGACAGACAGACAGACATCCCAAAATCGCAGGTTATTTTTGAAAATATCTCTGAAACGATACGAGAAATGAAAGAAAGAAAGAAAGAAAGAAAGAAAGAAAGAAAGAAACATAAGTGAGCAAAGTTGTATAAAATTTTCTCCTCTACAAATTGGGTTATTCAATCTTCGTGTCAGATGAATAGTTAAGCCGTTATTTTCACTTAAATTTCGAGCTGTCAAAAGACGGGTGGAAAGGCCCTCTTTTAGTGTTACTACCGTAACCTAAAGTGGACCAAAAAACACCGATGAGAAATAATATATATGATATTTTTAGGTCTTTCTGGAATATTAATAATAATAAAATAAAATGCAAAAAAAAAAAATGTGTGTGTGTGTGGGGGGGGGGGGGATCCCAGGACTGAGGAGATTATGACGTCGCGTCTTGGAAATCACGTGAAATTGAAGAACTATATTATCTTCAAGGATGTAAAATGTATCTTAGATAGTAAGAGTCTTGATAACGCTTTTGAATGATTGGTGTCATAATTATTTTCGAAGTGTATTTCACTTGATTTAAAGTTCATAGTATGTTACCGCTATTGGAAACTTTAATTTCGCGGTTTGGAAAGAGTTTATTGTTCTCTATATTTTCAAAACCGCATCATCAGGAGAAGTCTCTTGGCTAAGGCGGTTATGAGGCAGCGCCTACCAGAAATTACAGCGTCAACCTAAGTAGCAATATTAAGGTAATTACTAGAAGCGTCGAGAAATATTAATACAGATCGGCCGGCCGCGGTGGCCGAGGGGACTGAGGCGCTCCAGTCACGGTCTACATGGCCACTACGGTCGGGGGTTCGAATCCCCCCTCGGGCATGGATATTTGTGCCGTCCTAGTTCGTAAGTAGTTCATAAGTAGTTTGTAAGTTTAGGGACTGATGACCCCGTAGCTAAGTCCCATAAGCTGTACAAACATTTGAACATTTTAATACAGATAGAATATTTGGTGCTGAAGTGTATCAGAGCATAGAGCCTTCACAGATACCGGCATTTCTGCCTAACAAGCTGTCACACAACATAAACCACCTCAGCACAAACATACAGACGACAACAACCATCTTTGACAGTAAGGTAGAAAAGCAATCGAAAGGGTAAAAACGTTTAACAATAAATACATATGGAGCAAGCGAGAAAAACGAATAACACTAAACTCGAAATACAGTGGCTATATGACAGCTTACGCTGAATTAACAACATAAAATTAGTACATGACAAGACTACTGAAGAAAAGCTTGGAAAGGTAAATGTGTCAAACGGATGTGATTAAGAAACAAATAGAGTTTGGAGTTCTGACAGCTACTAAATCTTGTTCACTGGCCCAAACTGAGAACTGACTTGTCTCAAATTACTTCAATAACAGGAAGTTAGTACTACAGTGGTCAATATACATAGCAGCTCACACGTTATTATACACAGACATTAATAAGCAAGTCACCACAATTAAAGTTATCTTAGAAAGGTGTCTAAGAAAACATTTATAGCGCAACGGAATTTAGACATAAGAGAAATTGCATCTGAATTTGTTCTCGGCACTTGTGAAGAACAATATTAAATAAAAGAGGGCATGTGCTCTAATACTACAATTTATAGGCAACTTACGCATTATGCTGAACTTAGACATGTTTATTCAGATAGAAAACAAGCAAAATGGGGAACCAATTTTGTTAATACAATAAAAATGCATCTCTCACATGGATTAATGCGGACGGTGACCAGCCTAAATTATACATGATTTAAAGTTACTGGGGGGAAGGATTCACAAAGAACACTCATTCTCTCACACACACGCAATGCGACAGCGAAACTCACCAAAATCTGCGTGCTGAGACGAGGTGGAAGCAGGCACCGCTATCGTAGGCGAAATTCAGCAAGTCGGAGGTAGCACAAAACACAATATACAAAACACTTTGAAGCTGGCTCTGGTCTGTCATGCCTGTTTTGAGATGGTGCGTGTGTATAGCCAAGTTAAATTACATCTGAATTGGACCGTGAGCAAACACGTAACGGCGACGCACGGTTATGTTACATGAACGCACTCCACTGAAGGTGAAGTGGTTGAAAATCGGATTCATTATACAAAATGTGGTGGTTTCTTAAGTTGCAGTCTGTTAGAAATCGATCTAGGTACTGGTTTTTATATGAGAAGTGGCTTGAATTCAGGCGACTATCTGCAAACCCCGGAAGTCGGTACCCGGACCCACGTGGTTCCAAAAACCGATAAAATTGAATAAATTCAGTTTCCGTAAAATAAAGAAAATTAACTACAGCATGCAACCCATAGAAATGCTTAGAATTATATAAGGAAGTGAATGAAATACAGCTACATGCGATAGGGAGCGATTACAGAGACGGATAAAGTCCGGTCTCCAAAACTCGTAAAAGTGAAATAATTACAAAGTCGGAAAAATAAGAATAAGAATTACGGAATGCAACCCCTAGAAATGCTTAGAATCACATGCAGAAGCGAAAGGAATGCAGGTACAAGCGATAGGGAGCGCTTACAGTTACGGATGAAGTCCAGTCTCAGAAAACTCGTAAAAGTGAAATAATTACAAAGTCAGAGAAATAAAATTAAGAATTAAAAAGCATGCAACCCATAGAAATGTTTAGAATCACATAAGGAAGCTATTGAAGTAGGTTGTACAAGGCTCAGAGATAATTACTGGCAAAGACAGAGTGCGTACTACAAGTCGGAGAAGAAACGGCAAAATTAAAATAGGCGGGGAGAGAAGATAGTGAAATATTAGTGGAAGTCATAAGGATACCCACATAGTTACTTGCCTGATGGGCATGGAACAAACAAGAGTGGAAGCTAAAGGCTTTGTTCTATGAACCAACCACGTGGAACACACATCACTCACGGAAAGTAACAATGAGAAAATTTTTATATGCACTGTACAAAAACGAACATATTACCTATTAGAAAACGGGCCCTACAAAGCTAATAAGTATTTACAGAGTTCATACACCGCCACATGATCACAAAATGTTTAACATCCCAAGCCGTTATCAAACTGCAACTAGAACCACAAAGACCGCACTTATCTATGGGATATCACTGAATTGAAAAACGAGGACATATTTCCTCACACGATCGGAGAAAATATCCCAAAAAATAATCATAAGTCGAAGTTAAACATGCTAGACAATGAAACGCTACCATCTCCAAACACAAGAGCAGAAGCAACCTCACCTCACCAGAAGACCAGCACAGAATGACCAGACCGAGAGCCACGAGACGCGGGAAGCCACCGGAAGCTAGAAAATCCAAGCTCAGTGGTGGTGGGCACGGAGAGACTCGCCCTAGGGAAGGCTCGACGACCGGACTGGAACCAAAGGGTGTAGAAACCTCTTTGGTAGCCTCAGCAGCTATCGACTCTGAGCCAGAGAACGATGCAAAGCGAGCTATTCCTACCTACATTCAGACAGCCATAGTTTCTCACACATCCACTTAGAAGTAAGACAAGTACACATTCGCACAGGGACAGTGGCGTAGCGGTGAAGCCAGATTTATGCCACATTAATTAATATAATAATAAATTATTAACAAAATAAGAAAAATCTAGCAATATTAACTAATATTTTAACACACGAAATAAAAATGCTATTCCTCAAGCCTTGAAAAGAGTGTGGTTCAAGTTTTAACAAAATGATAATCTAGCGACATTAAATAAATTATAACTTTACAGAAATATACAAAAAATATATGTAAAGCGACAGACGGTCGTCCTTCAATAGGCAATGGAAATAAAATTAAAATAAATACCGAGAAATAGAAGAATACAAAAGAAAAGGCAATGTGAGAAGTAATGGAACCGGAGAGGAAAGTCAGATTTGGAGGAGGAGAAGTATTGATCATTTAATGTTAAATCAGGGCTGTGGGCAAATGAGTTGATTTACAGGGCCTGCATTGATTTCAGTTTTGATCTTTTTCTAAATGAATGACGTAGGTCTGCGACACTCATTCAGTATATGCTCAAAAATTTTGGTTTCGTAATTGTTCAACCTCTAGCTGCGTTAATTTTCAGCTTGCATCTTTGTTATTGACCAATATAAAACTTACCACAGGCAGAACCTTTGGCTAGTAGCTGGGTGTCATCTGCCCTGCTGAAAATCCACTGGGCTGCACTAAGTAGTTGCAAGATCTTAGTGTTTTTGCTACCTGTCCTAGGAATTGTATTGATCATTACGTCGTACGGGCAATAGAAGGAGAAGCAGAGGAGATATAGAGGAAGGGAATAATTTTCGGCTTTAATTTCTTATTCAGTATGTGGCCAGTCAGGACTGGATTGTAGCCAATGGATTATGCACTAAATTTTATTATGTGTAAGTCTGATCTGAATTCTTATTTGCATTTGGGAAGTATCGTTACATCATTTAGTTACATCATTGCTAGTTAGGGTGTTACTGGGCGTTGTGAGCAATAAGGTATTACTAGAGGACTCGAGCGAATACTTCGCACCGTTAGTGGAATTACAAAATAGTTGGAAAAAATTGTAAGTAAATTTGAATGTTCACGCATAGCTTTCTTCAGAATAAAACAATGAAAGTGCTTAAAAGCGCAAATGAAACAGCTCGATCCGCTGAGTGTTATTAGGTCAAAAAGAACTGTGTACCTTAATTAGAACCGAAGATATCGTAAAACGAACAGATTAAAATGTTCACTGCAAGGACAGAAGTATACCGTGTTTGAATAAAAATAAAGGATGGAGAGACTTACGTTAATTCTGATACCTGATGACAAATCTGAAAATGAATGCCTTCCGTTTGAAGCAAAAATGAAGGAAATCGGCCGGCTAGAACGGCCTGACCGACTGCAAGGACATCCCCATAAGAAATATACAGAAGGAAATCGCCTTTGAGTATAGAAAAAGGAAGGCGAGAGTTATGTAAATTCTGATACTTGATGACAAATCTGTGGATGAATATCTTTCGTTTAAAATAAAAATGAAAGATATTGGTTGGGTAGTTTGGCTGGCCGACTGACTTTAGTTTTCGAAAATCATTTATATACATATGAAGATGGGGTACGACACTGTAATTCTTCTATAAATTTTGGAGCAATGTCTTTGTTTACGGATATCAGTGGTTAGATACAAGAACTTTATGGATATGTTTACAATCTTCATTGTAAAATGATTAATTATTGTTGATTGTTTAAATTATAAAAAAGTATTCTGATATGTTTTATAATACCTCTATATGTACACAGTACGCAAACTACATTTTCTTGTATTTATTTAATATTAGCACTCAGAAGTCGTTTATTCGAACAAATTATCTTCGACAAGGTTCATGGGTATTTCTACCAAACGTGGTCTAAGAGGGGACTCCATAGATAACTTTTTAGACAGTCCCTTATAATTGAAAATAGTTTTTCATTAGGCATGTCTGAGTGGCATTTTCAAGTCATTCAGTTTCACAACATTGACATTAGGCCTGTACCTCAGCTCTATTATACTATCAGACGTTCACCTATCAATACATTGGAAAACAAACTAGAAAATTCAAAGTACACAAATTCAGACGATATATCGATCGGTTCTTATTTACAAGGTCCACAGAGTTTGGAATAACCCACTTTGATTTAAGGTTGTAAGATGGAGCAGTGAATTTTGAGATAACTGAACAGACTGGTTGCCTTAATTTATACAGTTTAGGATGCCCATAAAGGGGGGATGCATTCATGTTGGTTATTTGTTTAGCTTAAAATTCAGAAAATAAGCTTATGCATGCATTTGTTATACACTTAACATCATCCGTGAACAATTTAGCAGGGTTCTTACGAAGGACTTTGTAGTAAGTAGGACTAAGTAAATCACTGATTTTATTTTTGAAATAATCATGCTTGTTGAGAAATACAATATTGTTATTCATGGCAATATGCAAAAACTTCCACTCCTTTAAGCTTGACTTTTTGCTCTGTTTTCCATTACTTTTCACGCTGTGTGTTCCTCTATTTTCTTGCATTTCATTAATTTCATTTTACTGCCATTGTCAATGCACTCCCCACATTCTGCTGTTACAGTTGTCAGTTCTATATTTTGCTCTGCATCATTATCCATATATAGTAACTCTTCATTACATTCATTAATAGTTGTCTCAAGTACAAAATTTACTTTATTGGGCTTACTAATTTCACTTCAATTATTTATAGGCACTGTGTAGGAGTTTATTGTTAACGTTCTACATGGTTCGCTCTCTATAAATTAGTTTATGCCTTGTTCAACTCCTTACTTTATTAATTACATTACCACTGCAGTACAGAACATGACATTTACTACGTTTGTGTGTCCCTGTCTAGATGAAGGGCATCTTTTCTAATGTTGTGTACAAATATGGCAATCTCTTTGACGACAACAATTAGATAAAGCCGGCCGCGGTGGCCGAGGGGACTGAGGCGGTCCAGTCACGGCCTGCACGGCCACTACGGTCGGGGGTTCGAATCCCCCCTCGGGCATGGATATTTGTGCCGTCCTTAGTCTTAGCTAGTTCATAAGTAGTTTGTAAGTTTAGGGACTGATGACCCCGTAGTTAGGTCCCATAAGTTCTACAAACATTTGAACATTTTGAATTAGATAAAGTCTACTAATGGTCTTCCAACGAATAAACCGGTTAACTATATACATTAATCCTGCCCAACATATAAAACTTTTGCTTTTCATGAATTAAAAATAATATATGTACCGAAGAGTGATATTCTAGAAATTGCTTAAAATTTTTGTAGACTATAAAGTAGCTTCCCCCTTCTCTGAAAAATATGTTAACGTGCATTAACTTCCTTTCGTCTCACACAGAATTTTGTCACTGTTCGTAAATTCAAAACTCGAGTGTTAGATAACACCCTGGCTACTGTATACACAACGTCACAAGTGTTTACAGTGCCCCGAAGACAAATGGCCCTTGAATACGTGCCAACGTAACGGAACATACATTTTTCCTTAGACACATTTACCAGATGCACGTGTGGCATCTATTTCACTCATGAAACTATTTTCTCTGTGAAGTAATTTTCTGACAAGTGTTAAAGATTATAAGCATACAAGGGTAAAAAATTTGAGAAATATAAATAGATCTAACGATTTATCTACACAGTTCAACTCTGCGTCAGACTGTAATCGAAGAAGATATCTTCTTTCAGTGAAGAAAGGTAAGAACATGGCAAAGCTGAAATGTTTAAAATGTAGATAACTTTAAACGTATAGCCGTCATGCTAGTTTTAAACAGTGGAGGTGAGAAACTATTTCAGGGCTTGCAGGCATTACTAACTTACAGTTACGGGTTACAGTTGTAATGATGTGTACAAAGGACTCGCTAAATTACGGTACTTAGTTTAGTAACTACCTCAAGCAGCTTTTGATCAGTTGATTACAGCATAAGCGACTGCAAGAGTTTACCATTAGAGAGTACTAATGTCTATAACATCTGGCTCTGAAATATTTACTTCGGATTAGTCCAGCGCCTTAACCTGGATGGGACAACAAGGTCACAAGGTGGCCGAAACGAAGAGTTAAACCTAAAAAATAAAAATAAAATTAAAATTGAAATGAATCGTCTTCAGCGATTTCGGAAAATTACAACAGGTCTGAACTTGAAGGTCAAAATAACTGAAGTGCATGGCAGAATGTTCATCAAACAGCTTTTATGATTTTTTCATATTCACAAAATGATATTTATTTAATATTCCATTCCCTTCATGTGCGCGGGAGAAATCAACACCTAACCCTTCCCGTTTGCGATCTGATTTCTCTTATTATGATGTTCATGTCACTCTATGTCGGTGGATGCTGACAAGATATGTTCGCATTAGGAAGAGAAAGTTTGTGAGAGGAATTTCGCGAAATTGTCTCTTAGCACCCCAACTCGTGCATCATTTCCGTGAAACTCCCTCCCCTATATCGCGGTAATATAAAACGAGCTGCCCTTCTCTGAACTTTTTGTATATCGTCCGTCCACCTGGTGACGATCACACAATGCGCAGCAATACTCCAAAATAGGAGTCAGTGAAACATAGTTTTTGGTTCGCCTACACTACAATATTTTCTATGTTGTCTTTCCAATTTAAATTGTTCGTATTTGTAATTCCTAGGTATTTAGTTGAATTTATGGCATGTAGATCTGACTGATTTACCATGTAATTGAAATGAAATGAATTTCCCTAAGTGCTCATGTGGATGACTTCACACTTTTTCACGCTTTTCATTATTGAGGGCCAATTGCCAATTTTTTCACCATGCAGATACCTTATCTAAATCCTTTCGCAGTTGCTTTAGATCTTCAGGTGCATTTACCAACAGTTAAATGACAGCATCATCCGCAAACAGTTTAAGAGAGCTGCTCACACAGTCTCGTAAATCGTTTGTAAAGATAAGGAATAGTAGGGGTCCCATAACACTTCCTAGGGAATGGCAGATATCACTTATAGTTTCTTCGATGGCTTTCCGTCACTAAAGCAACGTGATTTCTGACAGGAAATCGCGAATCCATTAGCACAGCTGTGGCGATATTCTATTAGCATGCAATCTGAAGGACCATAGGTCGCATTCACCGAGCTAAATGCGCAGTGGTAACACATTGCACTCGCAGTCGGGAATAGGGCGGTTCAAACACGTCTCCGGCAATCCAGATTTAGGTTTTCAGTGGTAAGGTTTTACATCGACGACACAGGCCTAGCGGCCAGTGTTGGCAACCAGAATCGCGGGCATGAAGCTGACCAATCATGGCGCAGTTTGAAATAGCCAACGAAATTTTATACGCCGACTGCAGGTTTGTGTTCATAGTTAGTAACATTATTTTGAAAATATGCATAATAACTTAGTTTCAGACACGGAAGATGGCCTAGCGGCCAGTGTTGGCAACCAGAATCGCGGGCATGAAGCTAACCAATCATGGCGCAGTTTGAAATAGCCAACGAAATTTTATACGCCGACTGCAGGTTTGTGTTCATAGTTAGTAACATTATTTTGAAAATGTGCATAATAACTTAGTTTCAGACACGGAAGATGATGTTTTCAAGGTATTCGAGTGAAAGGGAGAGCCTGTGTGTCAATAGTCTCAGAAAACGTCAACACAAGAAAAATCGGTATTTTCCATGAACGAAAGACGTAATATTAATCTCCCAATACACTATTATTTATTTAAGTGACGACGGTATAATAATTAGTAGTCGTAAGTGACAATACGCTGAGAAGAAAACACATCGACATTTGTAACAGTGACATACGTACATTACTAGACTGGCAGTCTTGTTTCTGTGAATGAAGCCTGATGCCGCCATCTTGCTTCTCCTCATGTCAAAAAGTTTCCGTATGGCACTGCTATGATCTGTCACGAAAATGACGTTGTAAGTTTTATCAGTTGGTTTAAATATGCTTTGCGTTTGAACTAATACTTTCGCAGTAGTTAACTTTAACATGTACCATGCAGAATCGTGTTTTGAGAAGATCATATTACATACAGTTTAAGCAGACCGTAGTTATCGGAAAACTACTCAGAAGAATAAAGATACGTGTATCCACGACTAACAGCACATTTGTAATGGTCATACTATTGAAAGAAAAGCCAAAGTTGATCGAAACTAGTAACAGATGAATAAAAACAGAAAATTAACACGACTCATCACTGTAATTGTCAAAGAAGACTTGTAGGTTTCGTAAGAGAATTCAAAATAATAAAGGTACGTGTTATCTGTGACAAATAGATCTTTTATAATGACCACACTAGTAAAGAAATGCCGAAGCTTAATAAAATTAGTAACAAATTAATAAAAAAGCAAATAATTCTGCTCATTACTGTATGTACCTTCCCTTTCCTATACGAAAAATTACAGCCATATGCATCACACGAATTGACCATTATGTCAAAACTGAAAAGACAGCGCAGTTGCGTTAGTGCATTGATACTTATACGAATGTTTGCTGTGATTTCACACACAACTGCTCACACGTTTGCAGGATAAAAATATGGCGACGGGACTTCCATGACACCAATGCTACTGTCTACGGTATAGCCTGTCTAGTAATATATGTCTGTGATGACAGCCAGATTTATAAACATCATCAAAAAGATACAAATTCGTTGGCACTGTAGCAATACTCCAATACTCTTTGGAAATTGAATCAAAAATTCGTTTCGCTCCAGCTCTATGGATAACAAGTTCTTGTATCTAACCTTTCGCGGTGAGTAAATTAACTATCACAGACATGCCCAAATCAATTGTTTTTCAACCAATGCGTAGTTAAAAAAAATGGTAAAATAAATATCTCAAAATGTTCAAATGCTTGTAAATCTATCGGACCAAACTGCGTGGTCATCAGTCCGTAGTTTACAGACTACTTAAACTTAGGTAAACTAACCTAAGGACACCCATGCCCCAGGGAGGACTCGAACCTCCGACGGCGAGAAACCGCGCGTTCCGCAGCGAGGCGCCTTAGACTGCCCCCCCCCCTTTTTTTTTTTTTTTTTCCGGCTACTCCACCCCGGCAAATATCCCACGGGATGCATAGAGGTGAGTGTTTCATTCTGTTCACAGAGATTCCCAGGTCACGAACAACGACCGTCTATTACAGCATTCAGATGCTCAGCGGGAAGAAGGCGGCAAATTTCATTGAACATCGTATACAGTCAAATGATTGACTAACAAAATTATTGGGAATCAACTGCCAATGCCCACATTTTACGCTGCGCCTGTATCGTCTAGTGCAAGAGTAAACCTATTTCGTTATCTCGGTAAACCACATAAATGCTGGAATGGTTCCTTTCAAAAGGAACGGCCGCTTCCCTTCCCTGTTCCTGACGAAAGTATGAGAAGGAAAACTCAGCTGACTGTTGGCGGCTTACCTTCTGGCTGTTGTCGTTGCTCTTACTGCAGCATACGGCGTTCTTGTGAGTTTGCTGACTGCGGACGGATACGTTTGTGTGGCTTACCAGTCGCCTCGTCACAGACTGTTGCTAAGCAACAGCATGGGTCGCTGCAGGCACCGTTCTATTCTTGAGAACTGCAGTTGTTCGCTCTTAAGAGGTGTGCGGAAAACAGCCACTGCGTAAATGAGGAAACTATCCAGCGATAACAGGAGGGCGTAACTAGGCAGCATGGCAGTCCCCAGGGATTCTACCCCCCCCCCTCCCCCGAGTGAAAATTTCAAGCACACCACCCTCTCCCCTCAATTCACCCATAACGTTTGATTTTCTTATATCTTGCACGTACCCCTTTTTGTAATGAATACATCTTTCGCCCTCTATTACATTGCAAAATTTTTAGGAAACCGATTTCAATGAAAAAATTAGAAAATCGACCAGAAGGACTTACTTTGTAAAATATAATTTTACACTTGACAACATTTTCGCTAAAAGCTAATTTGTGTTAATCAGGTAACACGTAATAACAGCTTGTGTCGCTTTTTACTGGACATACATTAAAGCCACATTTTTAATACATCACCTTTGTTATTAGACGTTCAGTGGTCTCGAAGATCTATAACTCGCCTGCTATTAACACAACACAAAATTATGTTATGACGTCGGGTTCATATGCATATTAGAAACCATACATGTGACACTTTTCATTTTTAACGTATATTTATTTATCCATTCTTGATGAAGCACAAAAGTAATGCAAAAGTAAGACTGGTTCACAACACACTTCCATACTTACTCATCTAAGACTGACTTAGTTCGCGCCAATTCGCGCGTATTAATACTTAATGTATATTCTATAACCTTCTAGACCATGAAAGTACAATATTTAAATATAAAACAATTTGTTGATGAAAAAATGTTGTGTGCTTTACGTAAAAGCACACAAAATTATGACAAATGTAATATTAAGATTTTTGCATCAAAATAAAACCATACAAAAGATCATACGTAACCAACAATTAGCACAGTGTTAATATATGTTTATATTATTGTTACGACTTTCAATAATTAATTAATTTAGTTTGTTAGAAGACCCTAGTAATGCAATTAATAATGTGACTTGACAGAAGTGCCATAAGATGCATATATGTTATAAATATGGAATATTAGGGCACAATACTACGATCAAATATGGTATCGTATACTGAAATATTACAAACAAAGGGGACCCTCCTGGCTAAATACATTACAAGATGTTTAAATGATCCCCCACCGACTTACACAGTCCAGCAGACGAGATTTTAGTATGTCCTTCTAGAGCTACCAAATTACCCTGTTTATCAGGATTCTACCGCGTTTATAATGTTATATTTCAAACCCTGGTTCAAAATCCACAAAACAGTAAAAACTCCCGATTTTTTTAAATTTCCATGTCAAATTGTTGATCTGTGTTATCTGAATATGTCCACAGAGCAGACTGAAAACTTAAAAGTGGGAGAAATTGGGAGAGTTGAAATCAGGATGGTAACACTTCGATTGTCGACTGTCATGACTAAGAAACGGCAGAGTATTCGGTTTCGGCCAGAAATCATCCGGATCTTCGGCTTAGCCGAAACTAGCTTTCGTAAGCTTACGGATGAAGTCGGATCGCTTTCGGCTTCGATTCAGTCTACAATAACGCTCTACCTCAGTTGACGGCGCGCCGGTTAACTGTGAGGATTCTTTCAAAATGTTCAAATGTTTGTAAATCTATCGGACTCAACTGCTGGGTTATTAATCCGTAGCTTACAAACTACTTAAACTAACGCAAACTAACCTAAGAACAAAACAAACACCCATGCCCGACGGGGGACTCGAACCCCCGACGGCGAACGGTCGCAGCACGGCGCCCCAGTGCGCACGGCTAATCCGCCGCGGCGAGGATTCTTTCCTCGCACGTAAATCTGTATGTTATTTTTAATTAATCACAATGTAACGCAATCATATCTTTTAGCGATACTGTTACACTGTGTTTCTAACAGTTTAACTTATTTAGTATTAAAATTAATGGAACTGGTTATCATATTGATATGCGATAAAGCTTTAATAATATATTTTTTTTGAAAGCGTTAGGCTTGTTTTAATAACCAATATGAGTTTACACAGCTTTTCCTGTTGACTTTGCGTAAATTTTCACTGATAACAATCGCACTGTTAGTTGGAACCGTGACATAATTTTTCGAATTACTTACTGCAGCACTGATGTACTGACAGGAACGAAGTCTATTAGGCTTCAGCACTATACAACAATAATTTTTCTTATCTTAAATGTAATTACTGCAATAATTAAATGAAAAATGATAACGTTAACTAAGAGATAAGGACACACAACGATATTTTAAGAAGGATATACGAGTCTCACGTCCGTCGGTGACATGACCTAATGTGAGTATGTCATGCAGTGACCATGCTCCACAATTTTGAATACATATCAGTGATAGGGTAATGTGTAAATGTTGGTCACGATTCAATAACTGTTAGCAGAATATGGAATCGGTGGGTTCAGGAGGGCAATACGGAACGCCGTGCTGAATCACAACGCCCTCGTATCACTAGCAATCGAGATGACAGGCATCTTATCCGCATGGCTGTAACGGATCGTGCAGCCACGTCTCGATCCCTGAGTCAACAAATGAGGACGTTTGCAAGACAACAACCATTTGCACGAACAGTTCGACGACGTTTTCAGCAGCATGGACTATCATCTCGGAGACCATGGTTGCAGTTACCCTTGACGCTGCATCATTAGTGTATGCAATGACGAACCTGAGGGGACGAATGGCAAAATGTCATTTTTTCGGATAAATCCAGGTTCTGTTAACAGAATCATGATGGTCGCATCCGTGTTTGGCGACGTCGCGGTGAACGCACATTGGAAGCGCGTATTCGTTATCGTCATACTGGTGTATCACCTGGCGTGATGGTATGGGGTGCTACTGGTTGTGCGTCTCGGTCTTCTCTTGTTCGCATCGACGGCACTTTGAACAGTGGCCGGTACATTTCAGATGTGTTACAACCCGTGGCTCTACCCTTCATTCGATCCCTGCGTAACCCTACATTTCAGCAGGATAATGCACGACCGCATGTTGCAGGTCCTGTGCGGGCCTTTCTGGATACGGAAAATGTTTGACTGCTGCCCTGGCCAGCACATTCTCCAGATCTCTCACCAATTGAACACGTCTGGTCAATGGTGTCCGAGCAACTGGCTCGTCACAATACGCCAGTCACTACTCTTGATGAACTGTGGTATCGTGTTGAAGTTGCATGGGTATCTGTACCTGTACACGCCATCCACGCTCTGTCTGAATCAATGCCCAGGCGTATCAAGGCCGTTATTACGGCTAGAGGTGGTTGTTGTGGGTACTGATTTCTCAGGATCTATGCACCCAAATTGCGTGAAAATATAATTACATGTCATTTCTAGTATAATATATTTGTCCAATCAATACCCGTTTATCATCTGCATTTCTTCTTAGTGTAGCAATTTTAATGGCCAGTAGTGTACGTTTCTGTCATACTCTGGCATTTGGCTTTTCTGGATGACCTAGCGTACTGCGCATCAAGTCTCCCTTGGTCGTCGCGTCGTTGTGATGTTAGCTGCTGTGATTGTAGAGAACAAGTAATGCGCATGAAAAAAAAAAAAAAAAAAAAAAAAAAAAAAAAAAAAAAAAAAAAAAAACGACTGCAGTGGAAATGCATTCTGTCCTGAGTGAAACTGCGCCATCTCTACAAAAGAGGGATCAACTTCGTTCCCTTAAAAGTAGGAGACGTCCCCTCTTAATGGGTCAATGACCAAGTTGTTATTCTCTTCAAAAAAAGATTTAATTTCTTTCTGTTCTTAGTGATTACATTATCAAAAGGATGAAGCAATATGACTAATTTAGTGTGTTTGATTCTATAACTTTGAACAAAAAACTTGGAAAGTTGTCAGTGTGTCGGAGGAATATAAGTTCTTGTGGATGACAATTGTTTCATGAAGTAAATCGCCTAAAAGCTTTTCTAAGTTAACAGTTCAAACCGCTAACTAGATCAACATGTACAGAGGAAACTGTATCAAGTAGATCGTGTCATTTCATGAACATTGCATTTTTCAATCCCCTTCCACAGCGCAGCGGTGCAAAGGGTATTTTCCTTATTAACATAGTTTGTACTGACGGAAAAAACAGAGTTTGTGTACATTGCGTAAGAATATATTTATGGTCAGGTCTCATTTGTTCTCAAATATATAATGACATCAAGTCCAAGAAAAAGTTACTTAAGAAGGTACGAGGAAGCGAGAAATACGCTTTTTTAAAGAAAGTACGCTATTGTGTTACATATATACTTTGTAAATGAAATAAATTAATTAAAGAAAAGAGATCTTTTCATTTGGATATATTGTAACCCTACTAATGGCTTTTCTCTCTTTCCTACCACCCTAAAAAATTTGAGAATGTACGAAATTTTGCCGTTTTCCATCTCTTTTGGTCCTCTTGTAACTGGGTTGTATCTTGGTCCTATACTCTGATATCAGATTGACCCTGGTAAGTGATCCTGTGTACCATGCACAGTTCGCCTAATATGGTCTCGTTCCATTCTTATTCTGGTCTGGTGTGAAAAGTCACTTTTACAAAACTGAAATGTCAAATGTCAAAAACCCTCTTACTTGACATACATGCTGATTAAAGTTGGTAACAACTTAGTACGAAAAGGAGGGAACTCTTATATTTATTAGCCGTTGCAATGCTTAGACCTGTTTCACACTTTACGTCAAAAAGATGTAAGAGTTTGTGTTGCATCCACAAAGCAAGTTTATTTTTTATTATTTTCTTTAACAAATTGTACGAGGGCCATTCAACAATAAAAGAGATAAATCGATCTGGAGATACAACGGATTATTTTTACGAAGCAATACCATTGTTTTTACTTTTCAACATAATCCCCTAGAACATTTATCCACTTATTACAACGGGCTACAAGCATATTCCGGCTGCAAAACTCTCGTTATATTGATGTTTAAACCAATTTCCCACAATTTTTTTCACGTCCTCGTTGTCCTGGAACCTCTTGCCACGTAATACTTTCGTCATTGTACCAAACATTATTGGAGATCAATAGGTGTTAAATCAGGATTGCAAGAGGAATGGGGCAGTATTTTCCAGCCCATTTTGTCGATGGTTTCAAGGGGTTAATAAACGAATATGAGGACGTGAGCCGGCCGCGGTGGCCGAGGAGACTAAGGCGCTCCAGTCACGGTCTGCACGGCCACTACGGTCGGGGGTTCGAATCCCCACTCGGGCATGGATATTTGTGCCGTCCTAGTTCGTAAGTAGTTCATAAGTAGTTTGTAAGTTTAGGGACTGATAATCCCCTAGTTAAGTCCCATAGACTATACAAACATTTGAAACATTTTTTTGAGGACGTGAGTTGTCTTGCTGGAGAATCGCACCTCTCCTCTGAGATCCGCGACATCTCTGTCTCATGGCTGGCTACAGCTTGTTTAAAAGTAATTACGAGTAATTCTGGCTGTTCATAGTACGATGTTCTTCGAGATAATCACGAGAAATTGGTTCTTCAGCGTCCCAAAACACTCTCAACGTGACTTTTCCTGCTGATTCTTAGGTTTTGTATTTTTACTTGACATGTGAGTTGATATGCTTCCACTCCATGCTTTTCCTTTTTTTATTGTGGCTCATAACAGTGAACGAAAGTTTTATTATAAGTAAAAATTTTGTCTAGGAAGTTCTCACCTTCTCCTCCATAACGTTCCTTTAGCTCTGTGCAGATTCTTACGTATCTAATGTATAAAAATTGTTTGTTTGTTTCTCTTTTTGTTCGTATTTTATGCACGGCCACACCTTACATCAGATTACGAAAAATTTTTTCAACTCCTTGCTTGTACTCGCGCGATGGTTATAGGCATACTAAAATTAACTTCGTATCGTACATGGCGGAGGTTGCTTTACAATTAGTTAATTCTTTTCCTACGCCTTCATGCTGAAATGGCTGGACGGATATGAACAAAATTTGTAACAGAGGTAGCTTATACCCTGATTAATACATGGCTTACCTTTCGTAAGCCACTATACGGCGCGTGGTGGAGGATACCTTTCAATGGTTTAATACATTTGTTTCTCTTCACACTGAAAGAGCTGGACGGGCTTGAATGAAATTTGGAATGCTGATGGCTTACCCTGAATTAATGTATGAACTACCTCTAGGGAGCCACCATATGGTGAATGGCGGAGGATGCCTTACAGTTGGTTAACACGTTTGTTACTCTTCACGCTGAAACGGCTGGACGGAATTGAATGTGGAATGATGACAGCTTATACCACGAATTAATACGTGGGCTACCTTCCGTAAGCCTCCGTAGGCTACGTTACTAAAAACATGCAAATTGTTTGACTGAACACCATGAAAGTCAGAACACAAATGAATGTTTTCATGAAGGAGATTTTTATAATCTGACAAAACATAAATGTTTGTTTTCATGAAAAAGATTTTTATAATCTGCAAGCCAGTGAGTTTAACATGTCCGAGGGTAGCAGGCGACTTTGACACCATTCGACCAGTCCCCATGAAACTTGGCGCGTATATGTATGTCTTCATATGTAGGAGGGGGAGGAGTAGTTGGAGGAGGAAACGGACAGAACGGGCAGAGGGGAGAGGAGGAGAATGAGAAAGAGGTGAGATGTTGACAGACAGGTGAAAGCAGATGAACAGAGGGAGGGGGAGGAGGAAATGGACAGAGAAAGGGACAGGAGGAGACGGGGGGAGAGGAGAGGGGAGTAACGGGTGTACAGAGAGAAGGGATAGGAGGAGATGGACTAATGGAAAATTGGCAACCTAGTATATAGTTGAATTCTTGAATAAAATAATGTCTCGATTGCAAATATTTTTATTTAAAGACGCGTTTCGCCCGGTTAGGGCATCTTCAGATATCTGACAAAGACGAAAAATGAAACAGAAATTACAATGTTTACATTAAAATAAAGGAGGTAGATGAGTTTTGTTACTTGGGCAGTAAAATAACAAATGATGGTCGCAGTACAGAGGATATAAAATGCAGAATGGCAATGGGTAGAAAAGCGTTCTGGAAAAAGAGAAATTTGTTAACATCGAATATTGATTTAAACCTAAGGAAGTCCTTTATGAAGGCATTTGTATGGAGTGTTGCCTTGTATGGGAGTGAAACATGGACGATAAACAGTGCGGACAGGAAGAGGATTGAGGCTTTTGAAATATGGTGCTACAGAAGAATGCTGAAGATTAGGTGGGTAGATCGCGTAATTAATGAGGAGGTACTAAAGAGAATTGGGGAGAAAAGGAATTTCTGGCATACCTTGACAAAAAGAAGGGATAGTTTGGTAGGACACATTCTTAGACATCAAGGAATTGTGAATTTAGCGTTGGAGGGAAGTGTATGGGGAAAAATCGCAGGGGAAGACCAAGAGATGGATACAGTAAGCAGATTCAGACAGATGTAGGTTGTCGTTCTTATGTGGAGATGAAGAGGCTTGCTCAGAATAGGGTATTGTGGTGAGCTGCATCAAATCAGTCTCCAGACTGAAGACCACAACAACAACATTACAATATTTTAAGGATTAAAAAAAATCTTTATAGCTACAAAACAATCTGAAACTGGTAATAAGGAATTGTGATAATTTACGGTGCTAATGTTTTATCTACTCTGTGGTAGAGGGTGTTTAGATTAAAATGCGGTCATAGGGTATCTTACAATAATATGTAAACCCTTAATTTGCGGTAACATGAACCGTTGAAAACAAATTCATACATTGTTTAATTGAATGCATATTGAAATAATTTTTATTCCATACCTTGCATGATGTCCGTGTACCATAGAGTAGGTCGTCAACTCATTAATACGCAAACATTGAAACACGTCCACTGAATGTGTGGTCGTGTTCCATTTTGAGTTATTCATTACTCTTAAGTGTTTCTCCGCCGTTAATATTGTATATTTGCATGTGAATTGTTTTATTCCTTTGTTAATGATGAATGCCCCATGTTTACATATGTTTCCACCGTGTGATTGAACTTGTGTGTTCATGTGAATGTGGTAGGTTGCTTTTAATATTGACTGACAGCCGCGCAATGGCTTACAATCGCCACCTCGCGCATTAGATTAATACTGACTAACTTTCATCGTCTGAAATGACATGTGCCCTGTGAACCAAGGTACGAAGTACTCATTCACGCTGAGCTGGATGGTGACAACTGTCAGCTCGCAGATACAAATCAGTTTGAGTAGGCTTCCCACAAACAGAATGCCCCAATGCACCATCAACCCTCCCTCCGACCAACACACCAAAGAAAGGAAGACAGCCACTCCCCTCCACCTCCATAGTGAACCGAACAATCGGGTAGATTGAACTTAGGTGCTCCAAAAAACCGCCCAAATCCTCACCACCATGAGGCCAAACGACAGAAGTGTCGTCCACATATCTGAGAAAACACGCAGATTTCAGAGTCGCTGACATAAAGCACGTTCCTCGAAATCCTCTACAAACAAATTGGCCACAATAAGTGACAACAGGCTTCCCATTGCAACTCCATCAGTTTGTCCATAGTACTGACCCCTGAATAAAAAGTAAGTGAAAGTCAGCACATGTCGAAAAAGATTTGTTAACTCGACACCAAACTTAACTTGAATTAGCTACAACGAATCTGACAGAGGGACGCTAGTGAAGAGAGACACAACATCAAAATTCACTAAAATATCAGTCATTCAAACGCAATCCCTGCAATCGACGTAAGAAATCCGCCGAGTTCTTAATGTGGTGTTCACACCTGCCTACCACTGAACTCAAGAAACTAGCAAGATGTTTAGGTACACGATATGTCGGAGCACCAATGTTAGATACTATAGGCCTCAAAGGTATGTTCTCTTTGTGGACTTAGGAAGGCCATACAATCTAGGTGGTACAGCACAGTAAGAATTAAGACTCTTGATGGTCTTCTGTGAGAAAGGACTTTTCTTCAGGAGGTTATTAGTCTTTCTCTCAACACTCTTTGTGGGGTCAGCACCGATCCGACGATATGGCGAATCAGAAAGCAGACATTGCATCTTTTGAATGTAATCGTCCTTATTCAACAAAACTGTGGCGTTTCCCTTGTCCGCAGGCAAGATAACAATATCAGGATCCATCTGAGAGACCGTAAAACAGACGCCTCAGCTTCTGTTATATTACACTTGGGTGGACGGGCCCCAGTCAACACACGACAAGCTTCCCTCTTAGCCTCTTCTGCAGAATCGGAAGGTAGTTTAGAAACAGCCTGTTCAATAGAACTTATGAAATCAATGATCGGTAAACGCTTAGGCGTCGGTGCGAAATTAAACCTTTCCCCAACACAGATAAAGCTGCGTCATAAGTTTTCTCCGTGAGATTAATCACAGACCGTCGCGAAATTAAATTTGTATCAAATTCCGAGCCAAGGAAACTTTCAAATTTCGCCGAATGACGAGCAGTTACAGATTTAAATTCACAATCAGACTGTGTCCAAGAGGCCGCGTTTACATTAGTTAAGAACGCATGGCTTCGTTTGTCGTCTGCACTGGCGTCTTCTGGGTGGCCAGAGACAAGCCTACTTGGCAAGAGGGCGATGTGGCCTGTTCTAAGTGTAGTACCAACATAATCATGGTCGAAAGAGGTGACAAAAGAGACCTCTCTGGACCAGGTAGCGAGGGTTGGTAAACACTACACTCTGAACGCGCTCTCCATCGCTTTTAGCGTGTCCTACATCCGGTGTGTGGAGGGGAAGGCTTTTAGCGTGGTCTTAGGTTTCGCTCTTGCTGCGACCACCGAAGTGAGTATATCGTGGAATAATGCTGAGGGGATGGCATGATGTTAGAACTTTGCTTTCTTTGTGATCAGGCAGTCTTGGTTTATCAGTGATAGATTTCTTGAGTAATTCTTTCGGCATGCGATGCGAAGTGTTTCTTAATTTACAGAACTCGAATAATTCAGTTTAAATTTAGTATTTTCATCCTCATTCCGGTGATGATTTTGTGTCCAAATTTTCACAAGTTAGGATACACATGTGTGGCTTTCAGCCTTCATGTAAACTAAGTCTGTTCGAATTTCCTTCGAGTTTTTAACTAACTTTTCACGTCACATCTATATCTGCGAATATGCTTAATGTTTCTAAGATTTTCTGGTTTTATTCTGTCTTTACTGTCTTGGTATGACCAACTAAACTATGTGCTTGTAAAGGTCTTTACTTCACCCTTCAGACATGCTTTCACTAATGCTAGCTTTCTTCTTTATGAATTCTAGCACGTGTTTTACTTGCTTATTCTAAATTAATTTCATTTTGTAAATTCTATGTAAGTCACGGTGATCGCACACCACATGGTACTTAAGGATACTATGCCGCTGTCTTCCCACACATGGGTTCGTTTGGTGCATAGTTGATTTTTAATCAGTGCTTGAAGACACCCACCATCTTGTCAAAACGCCTCAACGCTTCGTTTCGCCACTGCTATCAAGTGTTGCCACATGAGTAATGTGTCGCAAGCATTATGCGTGTGTCTGTGAGTGAATGAATGTGCTTTGCTTTGTCCACTGTGTATTTGTAAATTTACTCCCACATTACCTCCATATTCAGAAAGGGCGGAAACAATTTTATTAAGGGCAGCAACTGCATGATTTTCATTCAGTTTTGTAAAAAGTGTGTGCTTTGTTGTGCTGAATTTGGTCTCCCCACATTTCTTTGTTTGTTCATTTTATTGAATAGCTAATGCTTTTAAGTATCAAACCTCTGCTTCATAATTTCATGATCCCCGTCCCAAGCTTAAT
Source organism: Locusta migratoria (assembly GCA_026315105.1). Taxonomy (NCBI): domain Eukaryota; kingdom Metazoa; phylum Arthropoda; class Insecta; order Orthoptera; family Acrididae; genus Locusta; species Locusta migratoria. The sequence continues at coordinate 283,559,864 of CM048744.1, forward strand.
TATCTATTCCTTTCTTTTAACATTTATTTTGTGTTTGTTAAAACGTTGGCTGCTCCCTTAAAGAGTGAGCAGTTAGATAAATTTCCAGTGTGCATCTACTGTGGCCACTCGCAAAGTAATTTAGAGCAGTAGTGAGCGTTTTAACTTGCATTTGCAGATCTTGCAGATCTTAACTGCCCGAGATCTTACACAGAAAACTCAACAAGCTACTTTCAACATTATCTCTGACATTATCACAACTCCTTATTACCAGTTTCAGATTCTTTGGAGCAATAATTTTTTTTAAAATCTTTGAAATATTGTCATTTAAACATTGTAGGTTTTATCTCATTATTCTTCTTTGTCAGATATCTGAAGATGCCCTAAACGGGCGAAACGCTTCATTCAGTAAAAATATTTGCAGTCGAGACATTCTTTTACTCAAGAATCCAACATACTGTACCACACCATGTAAAAATGGAATAGGAAGATTTTTACAAACATATATATTTGTTCTGTGGCAGCAACTCACCGGGTACCAGCTAGTATCAAATAGTTGTAACTTCTGATCGGTTTGTGTTAAAAGGTTCAATCTGTACGTGTGGCCGCGAGGTATGCACATGTGATCATGATTTGGTGTAGCGACGAAGCCCACTTTTATTTTAATGGGTTCGTCAATAATGAAAATCAGCGCATTTGGAAGAGGGAGAATACTCATTTCGCGATCGGAAAGTTTCTTCACCCTCAGCGAGTGACTGCATGGTGTGTAGAGCAATGTCCAGTCACGGAATAATAGTGCGACAATCCTTGTTGACCTATGACTACCCAACTGTACCTGAATGTCTCGGAAGATGATTCCATCCCCATTATCCACAGTGGACCTAATTTCGACAAGATGCGGTTCATGCAAGCGGGAGCTCGACCCGACCGTAGCAGGAGAGTATTAGATGTTCTGGAGGTGCAGGTTGGGGATCTCATTCTGACTCTGGGGTTGCCAGAGGCCACTAGAATGGGCCTCGATTGGTTGCTATCTTTTCCCGATCCGAACACATGCAACTCCTTTTTGTGCGGCTATATTAAAGACATGGCGTTCAGCAATAACCCCAAAAGCACTGCTGAGTTGATAGCAGCCATTCAGGAGGTTTTCGACGGCATCGATGTTCCGACGCATCAGCGGGTCAGGCAGAATTTCGCTATTCGTCTGCGCCACATCATTACCACGCAAGGCAGGAATATTGTACATGGAACAGTTCGTAACTAATTTATGTTTTGTTTCATATAGTTCATTAACCACACACATTTCTTCGGACCTATAGCCGTTCGGTTTTTAGACGAAATCAAAATCGTATAATGTGAAAGAGGTCTTACATAGAAGCGAGGCCAGTAAAAAAATCGCACTGACGTGTTTTACGGTCCAATTTAGATTTGTAGTTTTATACGTTTTGCAAACATTTTGGACCAAAATAGTAATTTAATAATAAAACGTTAATTAATAAGAGTGTCGGAAACCCTTTTAGGAAAAAAAAAAAAAAAAAAAAATAGGTAGTGGCGGATTCCGCACCACTAAGCTTTAGCATCACAGTCTAACGCGTTGCCCTCTACGCTATGGCTAACAATTAGAAGTTGCGTTTATTAATCGGTTACGGCTGCTTTTCATTAATTCAATGGAGGCTGTCAAAACTCCATTATTTTTGCAAATATCTCTTAAACGATACGAGATATGTAAAAAACATAAGGGAACAAAGTCGTAGATAATTTTCTCCTCTAGAAATTCCTTTATTCAATTTTCGCGTCAGATGAAAGATTTATTTGCAATTCAAATTACATTACAAACGGCTTTTTTTGATATCACAGTGTTAACGTATTTCTTGTCAGAAATATTTCAAAAAGCGAGGTTCTGGTCTCTGGTAGCCTGCAATTATGTCTGTATAATTTGCTGCCGACCGGTTGAACGGTTCGACCTGAAAAGTGGGAACACGTTACAGCCAGACAGACATCGACAAATCGCCGTTATTTTTACAAATATCTCTGCAACGATGCAAGATATGAAAAGAACATAATAGAGCGAAGTTCTAGAGAGTTTTCCCCTCTACCAAATCGGTTGTTGAATTTTCGTGTCAGATGAACGGTTCGTTTACAATTTCAATTATATTACAAACGGCTTTTTTTTTTCTTTTTTACTACTACCGTATTTTTTGTCCGAAAAATTTGAAAAAGGGAGGTTCTGGTCTCTGATAAAATGTTCAAATTTGTTCAAATGTTTGTAGAACTTATGAGACTTAACTACGGGGTCATCGGTCCCTAAGCTTATAAACTACTTATGAACTAGCTAAGACTAAGGACGGCACAAATATCCATGCCCGAGGGGGGATTCGAACCCCCGACCGTAGTGGTCGTGAAGACCGTGACTGGAACGCCTCAGTCCCCTCGGCCACCGCGGCCGGCCTGGTCTCTGACGGCCTACAATTTGGTGTTGATCGATTGAACGGTTCGTCTTGAAGACAGGGAACACGTTACGGACAGACAGACAGACAGACATCCCAAAATCGCCTATATTTTTGCAAATATCTCTGAAACGATACGAGATATGGAAAAAACATAAGAGAACAAAGTTGTAGAGAATTTTCTCCTCTACAAATTCGGTTATTCAATTTTCGTGTCAGACGAATGGTTAAGCCGTTATTTTTATTTAAATTTCGACCTGTCAAAAGACGATCGCGAAGACCCACTTTTAGTGTTACTACCAGTGGCGTAACTATGAGTGGGGGGGGGGATGAGAGGGATAGAACCCCCCCCCCCACAGAAGCCGGAAAAAAAAGAAAGAAATAAAGAATCGTATAACAGCAATCTGGTAAAGGGAAATATTGGAAACTTATGGTAAAACACCCCAAGCTTTCACTGGATCGGAGTGAATTAGTTTCTTCAACGGGAGTAGTAGATGGTAGTCTGTCTGGAAACTGACTAAAATTTAGCTCGTCAAGCAGGTCTATCCCTCCCCCCACCCCCAAAGCCAAGTGCTAGTTACGCCACTGGTTACTACCGTAACCTAAAGTGGGCCAATAAATGTTAGTTTTACTAGTCAGACGGGAAAAACTGTACGCTCGCTTTGTGAACACCGCTTCACTTGGCCCTAAATGCCTATTTTTCTCGAGGTAGGCCGCACAAGAGACCGCCGGCGTGTGCAATGGGGAGCGTAGCCTGTTTACTGCAGTTGTGCAGCTGTGGCGGGCGGATTCCACGTGTGCAGCTGCTGGCTGCAGCCGCCACCTGTCTCCGCACAGTAAATTACGGCTCTCCGTTCTCCGTCTGACCGACCTGCACACCAAGACACATAGCGCTCCACTGATTTATCTGCGCCTGTGCTCGTTATAGGCGCAAGCAGTGGCGGCGCGTGCTGGGTGTTCACTGGTCTAGTGAACCCCTGGAAAACAGTTCGTCGTGAAAAAAAATGTAACAAATAATTAATATAACAAGTGTTTTTCGGGTCGTATCGCAGCCGCCTAATATAGGCGGCAGTGGCCGCTGCGTATCAATGAGCATGCGCGGCTGAGTCTCAGATTCTCTTCTGAACCCCTTGGAGGTGGCATAAGGGCCCTCTCTCGGCAGGGAGCGGCAAGGGGAAACGCCAGTTTTAACATCGGTATTGGAGCTGGTAGACACACCAGCTCCTGGCTACTTGAGCTCTAGCGGTTACGCACGAATGGTCCCGAAGTAATACAGTCGAGCTACTGCGCACCTCGCCTTGCGCATGCGCAAATACTCCTTGAAGGCAACATCCGCCCTTCACATTTGTTTTTGGCACATTGAAGATTCATTAAAAACACGTCATAGATGGAAAAATATCTTATAACTATAAATTAAAGACGCAACAACTGTAAAAGCTTTCAGAAGATCCGATCATGAATAATAATGAGCTGCCCGAGGGGAACGCGACGCGCCAGTCTCTGCCTGCACGGCCACTACGGTCGGGGGTTCGAATCCCCCCTCGGGCTAGGATATTTGTGCCGTCCTTAGTCTTAGCTAGTTCGTAAGTAGTTTGTAAGTTTAGGGACTGATGACCCCGTAGTTAAGTCCCATAAGCTCTACAAATATTTGAATAATAATCAAGTCACACCGCTCAAACTAGCAAGAATAGCCGTGTGGTTAACGGCAGCTCGCTGCAGTGCCGAATGATAGGGTTCAAGACTGACTGCAAGCATTTTTTTAAAACTCAATCTTCTTTTCAACAGATAGGGGAACAACAATGATTTTTGTATTGTTACTTGCCACATATCTTTGGATGTTTTTGCATATATGTTGCGATTTTGAGGGTAAATGACTATACTCTTCGTTGTAACAAATCTATATCTATAAATGTGAATGTCTGTTCGGTGTACGTTTATCACGTCTGAACCACAAGACATAAACAGTTACTAATGTCTACCAGGGGAAGGCTTTAGGCACGGTTTTATGGCGATCGGATAGCTATTTATCTATATATATTAATCTGAATATCTGTCCGGTGTACGCTTATCACGTCCGAACGGCAAGACGCAGAGACTTAAATGTTTGTACAGTCACTAATTTATAGCTGAGGAAGGTTTTAGGCATGGTTTTATAGCAATCTTATAGATATTTAGTAATTTGAAGAATATAACGCGAAATGCGGAACAATAATTACTCTTTGAAAATTATGTTTACTCTTTAAAAATGGTTTTATTGGTTGCATTTTTGCTTGAGGATTGATAATGATAAAAGGGTGGAGTATATTGGCATGGAAAGTTATCGGTGTATATAAAATTCTACGTGTGTGCGTGTTAATATTTCGTTCTGCAGCGAAAACTACAGAACGCAAACGAATGGTCTATGTGTAATTGTTGTCCGAAATCTCCGGTTGTACACCATAGCAGTTCCATTCCGATAGCCATAAGGAGGTGGAAGATATGGTGGGTGAAAGTCGTCAAATTATAAAAAAAATTCGGACTGAAGGCCAGCTATGACTTTTGCGACTCTATAGCAAGGAGGTTACATACAGCGAAACGTGATGCCACAGACCATATCTTTGGTCTATGCGTGCTACTATGTCTTCAGCTCTCTCTCTGTAAGCCGGCCGCGGTGGCCGAGAGGACTAAGGCGCTTCAGTTATGGTCTGCACGGCCACTACGGTCGGGGGTTCCAATCCCCCCTCGGGCGTGGATATTTGTGCCGTCCTTAGTCTAAGCTAGATCATAAGTAGTTTGTAAGCTTAGGGACTGATGATCCCGTAGTTAAGTCCCATAAGTTCTACAAACATTACATTACTCTTTCTCTGTAAGGATAAGAATAAGAATAAGGAAATATAAGAACAAATAAATAAAGCTGTAAAAAAGAAATTTCTTTTAATACATCTCTTTTAATTAAATCGTTTTGTCGTTTCGCGCATTATTTATCATAATCAACCAACACGCGAGCGGAGCCGTGGGTTTAAGCTAGTATTTAACTATTTGAAAAGATGTAGCGAAGAGCAGCCTTTGCGCATGCGTAAGTTTAGGAGGTTGTGCAGCTCACAGTGTCACTTGACGCGAAGGTAGCTTTGTCTCTTCATCGTAACAGATTCATTTTGTTACAGTCACTTAACAGTGTAATCAGTTACTTACTGGGTTTTAGTTCTCGTGTGCATATTCATATTTTCTCGGTATTCAGTATGTTTTAGAAACAAATTTCTCAGCCGGCCGCGGTGGCCGAGGGGACTGAGGCGCTTCAGTCACAGTCTGCACGGCCACTACGGTCGGGGGTTCGTATCCCCCCTCGGGCATGGATATTTGTGCCGTCCTAGTTCGTAAGTCGTTCATAAGTAGTTTGAAAGTTTAGGGACTGATGACCACGTAGTTAAGTCCCATAAGCTTTACAAACATTTGAACATTTTGAACAAATTTCTCAGCTTTAAGCTTCGAAGAAAAGTGTGAAATAAAGAAGCTTGGTAGACCGACGCCTCAGATCGAGTTGAAGCAAGTGCAAACAATCCGAGGTAAGGCATTCTGCATATCTTTTAACGAAAATACATCTAAAGGGGGAGGGACAAACCAGGACGCTTTTCCCAGGAGCCATTCGTAGAGGTGTGCCAAATTGTCTCTTTGGACGCCGAGAGGGAAGGGGGGACGCCGAAACATCGACGCGCCGAGCGGGAAGGGGTCGTGGGGCAGCGCCACTATCAAGATCTGGCACTCAAAGAAGTGAACCCCCACTAACTGAAGCACCAGCCGCCACTGGGCGCAAGCCAACTGAGACGTTATCATTAATTACAGCGTCTCTAAGGGTGCGATTTAAATGTACGTTTTGGGTACATACTCGAGAAAATGGCCTAACATATGATATACAGGGTGTCACATTTATCTTGACCACCCAAAATATCTCTGGAACAAAAACAGCTATAGTGAAACGAACTACACCCGTATCAATGGAAGGCAGGAGCTCCTAAATGTAAATATTTTGAAACATTCTAAAACGAAAGCATATGTGTGTGTTTTTTTAACAAAAACTTATATTTTTTTAAATGGTCACCCTGCATTATTTCATCAACAATCTATATCATGACAAATCACATAAACAATGGCGTTTATTGTATCGCAATACGCCAATTAAATGCCGAGATATTGCGAAGCAAACTTGACGCTTGAAATGCGCGGCTAGCGCACGTCCTGAGCAGTTTCGGGTTCTCGCATGAGCCTCAGGACGTGCACTAGCCGCGCGTTTCACCTATTTCAAATCTCGCATGAGTCTCAGGACGTGCACTAGCCGCGCGTTTCGCCTATTTCAAATCTTCGCAAATCTCGGAATGTGACTGCCGTTTTGCGACGCAATCAACGCCATTCTTTATGTGATATATGTGATGCTATAGATTGCTGATGAAATAACAGAGGGTGACAAAAACACATATGCTTTCGTTTTAGAATCTTTCAAAATAATTACATTCATGAGCCCCTGTTTATGGAATAGGTTCACAGATTTGTGACTGGCTGGAAGACTTCCTAAGTAATAGAACGCAGTACGTTGTTCTCGACGGCGAGTGTTCATCAGAGACGAGTGTATCGTCAGGCGTGCCCCAGGGCAGTGTGATAGGACCGTTATTATTTTCTATCTATATTAATGATCTGATGGACAGAGTAAGTTGTAAGCTGCGGTTGTTTGCTGATGATGATGTGGTGTATGGGAAGGTGTCGTCTTTAACTGACTGTAATAGCATACAGGATGACTTAGACAAAATTTCTAGTTGGTGTGAAGAATGGCAGCTAGTTCTCAATGTAGGAAAATGTAATCAAAATGTTCAAATGTTTGTAATTCTATCGGACCAAACTGCGTAGTCATCATTCCGTAGCTTACAAACTACTTAAACTACGGTAAACTAACCTAAGGACAACACACACACCCATGCCCCAGAGAGGACTCGAACCTCCACGGCGAGCAACCACGCGCTCCGCACGCTTTAGACCGCTCGGCTACTCCACCGCGGCAGGAAAATGTAAGGTGATGAACATGAGTAGGAAAAACAATCCCATAATGTTCGAATACAGGATTAGTAGTGAGCTTCTTGATGCTGTCGCGTCGTTCAAATATCTAGGCGTAACATTGCAGACCGATATGAAATGGAACGAACATGCAAGGACAGTTGTGAGTAAGGCGGACAGCCGACTGCGGTTTATTGGGAGAATTTTGGGAAGATGTACTTCATCTGTAAAGGAGACCGCGTATAAAACGCTTGTACGACCACGTCTTGAGTATTGCTCAAGTGTTTAGGACCCGCAGCAGATCGGTTTAAAGGAAGACATAGAAGCAGTTCAGAGGCGAGCAGCTAGGTTTGCTATTTGTAGTTTCGACCAATGCGCGTGTGTCACGGAAATGCTCCGGCAACTCAATTGGGGATCGCTGGAGGAAAGATGACGTTCTTTCCGTGAATTTCTGTTGAGGAAATTTAGAGGGCCGGAATTTGAAGCTGAGTGTAGTACGATCTTGCTGCCTCCTACTTACATTTCGCATAGTGGTCACAAAGACAAGATAAGAAAAATTAGGGCTCGTACGGAGGCATATAGGCATTCATTTTTCCTTGATCTATTTGGGAGTGGAATAGGAAAGGAAATGCCTAGTACAGTGTACCCTCCGCCACGCACCTTACGGTGGATTGCGGAGTACGTATGTAGATGTATTGATACTGGCGAAAGTCGTTTTACAGTAGCTGTTGTTGTTCCTGATTGACGAAGATAAATGGGACAATGTTCATACAGATGACATGAAAAGTCAAAGTAGTCCCCAGTTACTGTCATCACACGCTGGCAACGATGCGAGAGGCGCTGAATACCATCTGTATCAGCATTTGCCGCACCACATATGAATCGGGTGGCCTGTTCGCGCACAGAATTAGCAATTCCTCTCGAGTTGCAAACCGCATACGACGTAGTTGTTCTTTAATTTTAGGAATGAGATCGAAGTCACCTGGCGAAATGTCGGGAGGGTACGGTGGGATTGTCATGTCAACAGTGAGTATTATACATAATGTTGTAAAATGTGGTTTAATTATAGTTTTATATGGCCTTACGTGACTTCAGCAGCCTACGAATTCTCATACCTACGAAATTGAACATTTAACATTCAGTACAAGTTTTAAGTGATTTTAAATAGAAGTATGTTAGATTTTATATTTTAGACCGATTCCACATCCACAAGGACAATTTTGGGTTTGTGGAATGTACATTAGCATATTTGTTTCCTATTTGCTAAGTATTTATTACGTATGCTTGTTTTCTGACGTGTTCTACATTCAAGACGACCTCTTAACTATGGATCAACTGGAACGAAAGGCACATCTAATCTCCAATCGATACGTTACCTTTCGCCAAGAAGCTCTCTTCGAGTGGATGCTCTGACGTCAGATGCCAATTGCTCGACCACACTACGATGATACCGCCGTGCCCTTACAGCCAAATAACAGTTATCTCTTTTTGGTCAGGCCTGCTCTCGTCTTGGGGATTCAGTTTCGGTCTCTATAAACTGTCTGTGCTGTGAAGACAGGTAATATGGATGCAGTAATATATTTGACGATTGAGTGGCTTCTAGGATTCTTAGTATCAAAAAATCGGACACCTCAAATATTCAAATGTTTGTTAAGCTTACGGGACTTAACTACGGGGTCATCAGTCCATAAACTTACAAACTACTTATGAAGTACCTTACACTAAAGGCGACACAAGCATCCATGCCCGAGGGGGGGGATTCGAACCCCGACCGTAGCGTCCGTGCAGACTGTGACTGGCGCGCCGCAGACCGCTCGGCCACTGCGGCCGGCCGGTACACCTCAATTGGAAGAGAGTAAGAGAGGTAGAGAAGGTTACAGAAGCGGCTATCAAGGAGGCCAGGATAAAGGAAAACCGCGCGGGAGTAGCCGAGCGGTCTGGAGCGCACGATGCCGATCACGAGATCTCCCTCATCGGAGGTTCGAATCCTCCCTTGGGCATGGATATGTGCGTTGTCCCTAGGTTAGTTTAACTTAAGTAGTTTGTAAGCTACGGACTAATAACCTAGCAGTTGAGTCCGAGAGATTTACAAACATTTGAACATTTGTGAACACTTGATAAAGGAAAGAATGAAGAGTGTGGACGATAAGGTAAGAGGTGGCCAACTGCAATGTCTTAACCAGTTGTTTTTCAACCTTTTCGAATATGCCACGTCTTTCCAAGTAAAAATATTCTGGCGATCCCCTTCCAAATAAAAATATTCCCCTCCCCTCCACCCGCAGGAACCGTAAAAAACTGTTTTCTCTCAAAGGAAACAAACTTAGTCTTTATTTTGCAACAGCTTTCTTATAAATCGTTGAGAGAATTTTTTCTGTGTATATTTCAGAATGGAACACATTCTCTTATTTTTACCTGACTTCCGAATGAAAAATATATTTTTCATAACGAGTGTTTCGCATATAAGGCAAAACTCAGAAGCGAATTATGATCATAAAGAAATGTCCCAATGTATAGACAATTTGTAAGGAAGTACTTTTTTTTCGAATTTGGCAGAATTACTTATTGTATCATGTTGTTCTACACATCGATTAGTTCCTGAAGTCAGTTTTCAGGCTTTACGCTTATTCATCATTAACACACTGTATTATAAAACCATCATCTGTTCAATTCATAATTAATATTATACAAGGATCTCCATAATTTTACAATAACATAAATTTCACAAAGAAATGCGTTTTTATATTACTGAACCCATTATAGTTTTAAGGTGTCAGTACTTCCTCCAGTGACAGCCACCCCGTGAGCAAGACTCTTCGACCTCCCCGCCCCTCCCCCCCCTCTAGGGGTCATCACCCACAGGTTTAAAAACACTATCTTAAACCAACATAGTGGTGACTTAATAAGTTCGGAAATCTTCTATTGCTATTTACCGAAATAAATTTTTCTTCTAAACGGCTTAAGTTTAACTCACCATAATTAATGCAGATAATTATAATGACTTGCGCACCTCCCTTCCTTAATGTTTCCTGACAAGTTGTAACATTGTGATTTTTGCAATATTTGAGATAATTTTTGAATCACATTGAGCAATAGAATTAAAGGAACTCTTTCAAAATCCAGTTCTTTTGGCCCACTACGAGTTACAAGTTTCCACCCTCTGTAATGTTGAAAGAGTGCTTCAAACAATACGGTGTCGACCAAACCGAAGGAAAGATCAGAGTTCCAACTTTTACCTGAGTTTTAAAATTGTTGACACATTGGCAACAAATTTCTCCACACTGTTCCCCAATGCTACCTTCTACGTGCTACTATAATCCGTTCACCGAGAGCTGGGACGAAACCTAAGCAGTGTCACGTGAGCGACTACGCTCGTTTCCAGATAAAGCATTCGGTGTTCACGTGATACGAAGGGGTGTACAAAACCCTTGGCGCACGGTTTGCAGATAGTGGCGTCGGCTGGATGCCCAGCTGACGTCATAGCGGACCCTGAGAAACCTGGACAACAATATAACGAAATAAAGTCACGACACGGAAGATTCAAAGCCAGTTACAATAATGCCAAAAGTACGATGAAACTGAGTTCATTCTGTCAAAACAGACTTGTTTTCATACAGGTTGCTAACAAAACGCTCCATTCATACACACTTTTTAATAACATTACCAGTAATGATAACGGTAAAGGACGGCGAAACACTGTCAAACTTGAACTGTTTTCAGTTAGGTTTATACCAAACCGCTCCTCTCTCCCTCTACAATTTCCACATTTGACTTTCAACTAAAAATACGACACGGAGGACGCAGTTGTTCAAAACTTCTGCAATCACTGTTTTTTACTGCTTCTTCTTGCAGTTCTTTAACTTCCGGCATTTTGTATGTTTTGTCTTTCGCTGCAACATAGCCTTTGATTCTGGCCCAAACTTACTCGATGGCGTTTAATTCACAGCGCTACGGAGGAATTCTAAGGACAGTTTTCCCTGCATTATTCGCCATTTCATCTATCGCGTATTCGTTGTGCGCTGTTATGTAATTTGGAAATATATCTAAAAGTTAATTTTTCAACATACCGTCTTCAAAATCGAGGTTTTTAGATATTTCGTCCTTATTGGAATTCGCACTGGGAACATTTTCTTTTCTACGATAGCGTTACGGCCCTTTATCAACAACAATAACTGCAAGCCGAGGAAGAACATCTCACTTCTCAAAAGTTCAACTAGTCTTTAAAGATGAAGAGATCCTGAAATCGCCGCTGTAGAACACGCACTAGCGAGCTCACACCTGCAGTGGAGACGGCCACGCTGACTGCGCGCCCCTGCCTTGTACACCCCTCGACGGCAGCGCTGTGGCCACGAGCCTTGCTGTGTTTACAGTACGTCTCTCTTTTCGGTGAATGGAGTATAGATGCAAAGGCCATCACGTCCCTCTCATCAACATTTTAAACTAAGTAACTTGTTAGGCTCGGTCAAGGATAACGCAGGCGGCATTATAGGCCAGACGGTTCGCACAGTACAAGAACGCTGAGACGAACATTAGCGTCATAAACGCCTACGTCAGCCGGAGAAGACGGCAATCGAAGAACGCTGACTGAATACAGAATATCGCATGCTTTATGAAAATACACTAATTACATCCACGGCTGCATCTTTCTGGGATTATATCGTCAAGGAAGCAGTACATATGCATTCAGCTGACACGCTCTTCAAAGAGGGAGCGGTATTTCAATTGAGTATAGCCTAGAACCCTGCTTGGCCTACCATTAAATCACGACGAGAAAATCAAGACTTTACGATAACGTACACGTCATAAATTTGGTTTAGTTTTAGCGAGTAATGTCGAAGAATTCGTCCACTGTAGTCGGGACTCAGTATTAACAGGAATCTTATAACGAGATGTGGTATTGGCGATGTACTTTGATACCAAAATACTGTGATGTATGCTTATTGCCAGTACCCAAGAAATGACATAGGTAAGAAATTACGAAGAGTAAAGACGCAGTTGGTATAGCTGCAAAAAGCATAATAACCTAACTTTTGTTTGTTTTCGTTCCTACTTATTTGAGTCATTTCGCCAGTATGATCATCAAAATGTCTGGCCGTACTTGCTAGAAGAAGCGGTAATGTTCCTGCAATATATCCACTAATGATGAGTGCCTTGAAAACTGGTTACGGAAGAATAAATACAGTCATAAAATCAACTTGTTGAATATTTATAACAAAATAAATCGCCATTTTAGGCTACAATTGCAGTTAGTAATTTAAGATGAAGTACAAGGTGCATTCAAGGTATAACTACCCGACTTTTTTTTTCTTATTAGCACAAACAAATCACATGCAAAATTTTAAACTTGTCGCTTCTCGACGTAATTAGGCTGCGGCTGCAAACACTTCTCACAACGACGACGACACAATTCAGTGACCACTGCCAACGTTTCTTTAGGAGTCTGCACTTTGGTGGCGGTGAGCCAAGTGCTTCTAATGAGATGCCTGGTGCTTCGTTTCTCGATTGAAAACGGGATCTACGAAGCGCGTCCAGAAAATAAGTTCCGTTTCAATTTATCTCCGCTGCAGCGCTGCGATTGCAGTTCCGCACATTCGCTGTAGACGATGTGTACCAAGGATAAGAACGTGCGCCATTTGGAGGTCGCTGTCAGTTACGTACGCTTTGTTGTGCTTGTTTGAAATGTCGGCGTTGATTGAAAATCCCGCCGTCTGTGAAATCAGGTCGGTGATTCGGTTTCTGAATGCGAGGAAAGTGAAATTTATCGGCAAATTTGCGATGCTTAGGGACCAAATGCGATGAGTGATTCGATGGTGAGAAGACGGGTCCGACAGTTCAATGGCGGGCGTAGTGATGTGCACGATGAAGAACGAAGTGTGCGTCTACCTTTGGTTACAGAAGAACTAGTTCACGCGATTGATGACAATATCTAGGAAAACCGTAGGTCTTTCCTTGGCGGTCATCACTTTACCAATGACTACGAGCTGAAAGAAACTGTTTCCAACTGGTTGAAGATACAGGCGGCAGATTTCTATGAAGAAGGTATACAATACCTGGTGCCACGCTATGACAAATGCCTGCAAAATTTCGGCAGTTATGTGGAAAAGTAGTTTAAGAGTTGTAGAATTTTGTGCAATAAAAATTTCTTCTGTATCAGTCTACAATTTCATTTTTTTACCAAACGTAACTTGTAAGGGATTAATGTCTTTGCTACTATGTCTTTGAAGTGAGCCGTGGTATTTGTAATATCGCTAACTTGTAGCGCCAGCAGTGGTAGTGGTGTTCATTGTAGAAGTAGTAGCAGTTGAGTTGCTGACCGGTGCGGTTCTATAATAAGACTGAGGTTTCGTTTTGATATTGTTAGGCTGATCTTTAGAAAATAGTGGCACATGGTGTTGAATTTTTATATGTTAATTTATGTGTTGTGCATGTGAGGCTAATTTAAATATAATAAATGTCAATCTTACCAGTGAAACTTGCATTATCCTATCAAGTCACCAAGGCCCAAAACTAAGAAGAGAAAATCTTTATTCAAATTAAATATTAAACATTAAATGCATCTCTTCTCCACCAACTTTTTGATTAGGGCAGTTGGGCCCCAGGTAACAGCAACCTGACGGGAGGAGGAGAGGTTGCAAACTTACTTTCTGGACGCGCCTCGTATATCTCGAACATTGTTATAATCGGTGAAATGGAAGTCCACTTGACGCCGTCAACACGCATGAACGTTCCCCTACAGTATACCAGCGCGTCCTTGTGGTCAGCATTTACGGCGCACACTTGGAGCACACTTTTCGCATTTTAAGATCCTCGTGCAGGATTTTGTGGCCGCATTCCAACGGGGATGCCAAATTTGGAGCGAGCCGATGTGTTCCACAGTCCTTCGACGAGCAATTTTCGCTCGATCGTGTGGTCAGGCCGGCTGGTGCGAGGCCGAGATTGTCTCGGTGTCTTGTCACATGACGTCCTGCCTTCTTTCAACTGTGTAAGAATACGAGGGGGAGGAGATATATTCTGAACAGCAAGTTGCAACGCATCCCAGATATGCTGTATAATGTTCACGTCTAAGGAGGCAGGTGGCCAGCAGGTGTAGAAGAGTGGTCCAGGAGCCACTCTGTAGCAATTCTGGACTGCCCAAGCCCGTCGACTCGGAATGCACAATGGACATGAATGGATGCAGTTGAACAGCCAGGGTGCATACGAACATTTCACTTGCAGAGTCGTATCAAGACGTTTCATGGGTCTCATATCACTCCAAATGCGCACCAGCTACATTACAGAACATCCACCTGCTTGAACAGTCCCGTGCTGACATGCAGAATCCACGGATTCCTGAGGCTGTCTCCATACTTGTACGCGTCCATCCGCTCGGTAAAACTGGAAATCAGTCTCGTAAGACGAGGCAACGTCTTTCAAATCGTCAACAGTCCAATGTCGATGCTGACAGGCCCAGGAGAGACGTAAACCTTGTACAATAAGCAAGGGTGCAAGAAACTTCCTGGCACAGTAAATTGTGTGCCGGAACCGGGACTCGAACCTGGAACATTTGCCTTTCGCGGGCAAGCGCTCTACCGACTGAGCTATCCCGACACGGCTCACGGTTCGTCCTCACAGCATCAATTCTGCCGGTACCTCGCCTCCTACTTTCCAAACTTCAGGTTCGAGTCCCGGTTCCGGCACACAATTTTAATCTACATCTACATCTACATAGATACTCTGCAAATCACATTCAACTGCCTGGCAGAGGGTTCATTAACCACTTTCATAACTTTTCTCTACCGTTTCATTCTCTAATAGCGCGCAGGAAGAAAGAACACCTAAATCGTTCCCTTTTCGATCTGATTTCTCTTATTTTATTGGGATGGTCATGTCTCCCTAAGTAGGTGGGTGCTAGCAAAATATTTACACATTCAGAAGTAAAAGTCGGTGATTGAAACTTCGCAAACAGATCACGCCGCAATGAATAACGTCTTTCTTTCTTTTAATGATATCCACCCCAATTCGTGCAACATTTCCGTGACGCTTTTCCCCCCGTAACGTGATAAAACAAAACGAGCTGCCCTTCTCTGAACATTCTCAATGTCTTCCGTCAGTCCCACCTGGTGAGGGTCCTCCAAGGGGCAACAGTACTCCAGGAGATGGTGCATCTTCGAAGCGTTGTGCCAATGAAACGTAACCTTTGGTTCGCCTTCCCCACTATATTTTCTGTGTGTGCTCTCCAGTCAAAGTTGTTCGTAATTGTAACGCCTAGGTATTTGGTAAAATCTACGACCTTAAGGTTTGACTGATTTATCGCGTAATTGAAGTTCAGCGGATTTCTTCACACTTTTCTTTATTTAGTGTCAATTGCCAATTTTCGCACCATGCAGAAATTTTGTCTAAATCTATTTGCTGTTGCTTTTGATCCTCTGTTGACTTCACTAACCGATAAGCGACAGCATCATCCGCGAACAGTCTAAGGGAGCTATTCAGATTGTCTTCCAAATCGTTTATAAACACGAGGAAGAGTAGGGGACCTATAACGCTTTCCTGAGGAACGCCAGATATCACTTTTGTTTTACTCGATGACTTACCGTCAATTACAACGAACTGTGTCCTTTCTGATAGGAAATCGTGAATCCAATCGCACAATTGGGGAGATATTCCATAAGCACACAATTTCATTATAAGCCGCTTGTGGGGTACAGTGTCAAAAGCCTTCCGGAAATCCGGAAATATGGAATCGATTTGAGATCCCTTGTCGTTGGCACTTAACACTTCATGTGAAGTTTCATATCAGCGCACACTCCACTGCACAGTGAAAGTTTCATTCTGGAAGGGTACATGAGTTGGGGTTCGAGCCCCAATCGATGAATGGTTCCCACACACACTGTCACTTGTTGATGGCACGGCATTGAGTTTTTCATCAATTTGCGGAAGGGTTGTACTTCTGTCACGATGAACGATTTTCACTCGTCGTTTTCCGGCCACAGCGATGTCGGAGATCTGATGCTTCTTTGAATTCCCCATAGTCACGGTGAACTCGTGAAATGGTCTTACGCGAAAATTCCCTCCTCATCACTACCTGGAAGATGCCGTGTCCCATCTCTCGCGTGTCGGATATAGCGCCACGTTCAAACTCACACCGTGTCAACCTGCCATTGTAGCAACAGTAACCGATCTCACGCCTCAGCCAGACACTTGTTGTCTTATGTACCGGGACTCGACACGACTCACGGTCCGTCCTCACAGTTTCAATTCTGGAAGGGTACATGAGTTGGCCTGCGAGCCCCAATCGATGAATGGTTCCCACACACTGCGCCACGTTCAAACTCACACCGTGTCAACCTGCCATTGTAGCAACAGTAACCGATCTCACGCCTCCGCCAGACACGTGTTGTCTTATGTAAGCGTTGTCGCCCTATCAGTGTTTACATACCTCCGTGTTTGCATACACATTCCTAGACCGGTTTCCTCGGCTCTTGACGGCATCATTTTGCCTACCCCACGTATATTAGAATTCAGTCGGTAAGGAACACTCGAGTTTCAATATCGCGGTCGTTAGCAACATTGTCTCGACTACTACATCTCTCCAGCTGCGGTCCAAACTCCTCTCGTATGTATGCCGGCCGGAGGCCGGGCTGCCTGTTGGCGGATGGTGACGCATTTAAAATTCAAATACGGCGCGCAGAGTGGTTTACGAAGGCGGCACGGCGGCTGCGGCTCTGGCCGGCGTACGTGCGGCGCGACAGGCGGCTGAATAATGGCGTGCCGCCCACTTTGTGGCTACTTTGTAACTGGAGAGCGCCCGCGACCGGTCCAGGCGGGCGAGGCGGCCCCCGCCTGCGGAGGGCCGGGTTTTTGCCCAGCCGCGACCTATCACGCGACGGACCACGGCTGGCGGCTGGCCCCGACGTCTGCAATTTCCTACCTCAAGATCGTGGCTGCGCGGGAATGGAATTCCTGTGCCGCACTTGTTGTACCGCCGCCTCCTACCGCTGCTGTAATTTGATTCTGTGGGAACGAAGCGTCTCTGGTCTCAGCCGAACAATGGGCCATTTCACATTTCGTACTGGTCCGCGCATCTATACCTACATTTACATGAGTACTCCGTGAGCTACGCCAAGATGTCTGGTGTAAGGTATTTTAGGACGACTGTCGCTTCTCTTCTTCTCGTTCCAGACGTGTACGGTTTGCGAGAGATACGGCTGCAACTAAACCTCCGTGTGCCGGGATATATGGGGTGCAGCCAAAACTGGAGGGCGTCATCTCTCTAGGAAAACTGGCCTCAGTATTCCAGGCCGAAATCCCTGCCATCAGGGCGTGTGTGGAGGAGAATTTGCTACAAAGACCGTAGCATCTATATCTATTCAGACAGCCAGGCAGCCCTGAGATCACTAGCAGCACCTGCAACAAGGTCTAAAATTGTTGCAGAATGTCACAGGGTCCTGGTGGAGCTAGGGGAAAGCAACAGAGTAAACCTGTTGTGGGTCCCTGGGCACTCGGGGATCAGTGGCAACGAACATGCCGACAGATTAGCCAGGATGAGGGCAGAGACTCCATTTATTGGACCGGAACCTGTCCTGACAATCACCAAGGCAATCATCAAATTGGAGCTACGTAACTGGCTCAGAAGACAGCACGTAGAATATTGGACCAAAGTCCATCAACAGAAACATGGCAAGGTAATGATGCCAAAGCCATGTTTTAAAAGAAGCTCTGCAATCCTGGGTCTGAACAGGAGAGAGATTAGACTCACGGTTAGATTGCTGACCAGCCATGGGAATTTCAAAAAACACCTATGTACAATGGGAATAACAGAAGAGGACCCTAAATGTAGGATCTGTGATGACGGTGGTGAAACTGCATCACATCTAATCTTCGAATGCATTGCACTGGAGAGTAAAAGGCACAGAACATTTGGGACAACCAGACCCGAAGAAATTGTGTCTAATAAAGAACTGGTAAAGGGACTCCTTGCACTGTTCAAGGGCATTGGTTGGCTTTACAGGGAGCGATACCGCACAATAAACTTAGTTTCGTTGCGGGCAGTGGCGGGTTGGACCAAGACTGTTTTGGCTTCCCTGGAAAAATCAATCAAATCAATAAAACCTCCGTGTGGCTTCTTAACCTCTCTAATTCTGTCCTCATCAGTGGCAAACCCAAGGAAGGGGCTATAGGGGCTATGGGGCCGCAAGCCACCTTTTTAATTAGATACAGTTTGGAACAACATAGCACCCAGAACCCCCACCCCTCCTTGATCACAGTCCTGGCTTCGCTCCTTCGATCCAAAATTTGTATTTCTTTCCAAGATATGCAATGCTCTAAACAAATAGGGGATCAGTTGAGATATGTAGGTTTGGAAGTACTGTCATCGGTAGAAGATCATCTGTAAAGGAGCCAGCGTATAAAACGCTTGTACGAGTACAACCACGTCTCGATTATTGCTCAAGTGTTTGGGACCCGCAGCAGATCATTTTAAAGGAAGGCATGGAAGCAGTTCAGAGGCGAGCAGCTGGGTTTGTTATTGGTAGGTTCGACCAATGCGTCAGAGTCACAGAAATACTCCGGGAACTCAAATGGGAATCCCTCGAGGAAAGACGATGTTCTTTTCGAGAAATTCTGTTGAGAAAATTTAGAGGACCGGAATTTGAATCTGACTGCAAAAAGATCTTGCTGCCGCCTACCTACATTTCAATAAAGATCACGAAGACAAGATAAGAGAAATTAGGGCTCGTACAGAGCCATATAGACATTCTTTATCCCTCGATTTATTTGGGAGTGGAATAGGATAGGAAATGCCTAGTAATGGTACAGTATACCCTTTGTGGATTGCAGAGTATATATGTAGATGAAGAAGCAACTGAAATGGTTCGACGTCTTTCTGTCGGTTCTAGGGAGTGGAGACAATCTTACGGCAACCAAGATAGTCGTAATAACAGGAAGGTTCTGCAGAGAGGGTTGATGTTGACATGTGTTATAAACGAATTAGACAATCAGTTGGGTTCAGATAGTGCAGTTAGCAGGTACTGCAATGCAATAACAACGTGAATTACCCGAAGCTATGGCATGGAGAGCCATAGGAAAGTTGCAAGCGGGAGAGACACAGAGGGAGGTGGCTGCAGCTATTGAAGTGCCCCAAATTGTAATTTACAGGATCTGAATGCGACTTCAGGCAACAGGAACCGTTAAAAGAAAGCAAGGCCAAGGTCGTCCGCGGGTAACACCCAGCGAGAGAGGACCGTTATCTCCAGTTAACAGCCCGTCGAGACAGGAGGCTGAAGGCAATTCAGCTGGAAAGTATCCTCCTCGCAATATGGACCCAAACAGTCCCAAATCACCTTCGGGAATGTGGCCTCTATGCACAGAGGCCTATGGTATGGTCCCATTAAAACCCCGACACTATTTAGAAACTGGGCGGAGGAACATCAGGATTGGATTCGTAAACAAATGGCGCCGGTGTCTGTTCACAGTTGAGTCTATAGAACACTGAACTCGAATCAATCCTGATTACGTGCAGGAAACATCACCATATCATGCTGTGGGCAGGAAAGAGTATTGGCGGACGTTTATCGTTTAGAATGGCCCTATGACTGCTAAAAGATATAGAGACGAAATCTTCGACTTTTTGTTGTCCTACACTGGTGCCATAAGAGGTGGGTTCTTTCTGGTTAACGATAACGCTTTTTCCCTCAGATCTGCACTGGTGGACATCATGGAAGGAAATTAAACGAATGGAATGGCCAGCTTCTTCACCGGACTTAAACCCGGTTGAAGATGTCGGGGATGCATTTGGCAGACTCATTGCAGGCAGACCAA
This sequence comes from Locusta migratoria, assembly GCA_026315105.1. Lineage (NCBI taxonomy): Eukaryota > Metazoa > Arthropoda > Insecta > Orthoptera > Acrididae > Locusta > Locusta migratoria. The sequence goes on from CM048744.1 coordinate 283,580,098, forward strand.
TTCCTCCCTCGACGGTTGCAGAGTTGAAAATCGCACTCATGGAAGAATGGAGAAATATCACTCAAGAGATGATTGATGACTTCATACTGTCCATGCCATGCAGGTGTGCAACCGTGATGGCCGACAGAGGCGATGACACACCTTATTAGAGGGCAACGAGGACCACTTTCACTATTATGGTAGCCCCATTGTGCTTCGCTATACGTATACGCCATGTAAACCTCAAGTAAAGAGTTGAGGCTAAAATATCGTACTGTATCACATACAAATTTTAGTTGTAATCATTTTCTGACTAAAATACGTTACCATATGTACACTCCTGGCGATTAAAATTGCTACAACACAAAGATGACGTGCTACAGACGCGAAATTTAACCGACAGGAAGAAGATGCTGTGATATAGAAATGATTTACTTTTCAGAGCATTCACGCAAGGTTGGCGCCGGTGGCGACAGCTACAACGTGCTGAAATGAGGAAGTTTCCAACCGATTCGTCATACACAAACAGCAGTTGACCGGCGTTACCTAGTGAAACGTTGTTGTGATGCCTCGTGTAAGGAGCAGAAATGCGTACCATCACGTTTCCGACTTTGATAAAGGTTGGATTGTAATCTATCGCGATTGCGGTTTATCGTATCGCGACAGTGCTGCTCGCGTTGGTCGCGATCCGATGACTGTTAGCTGAATATGGAATCGGTGGGTTCAGGAGAGCAATACGGAACGCCGTGCTGGATCCCAACGGCCTCGTACCACTAGCAGTCGAGATGACAGGCATCTTATCCGCATGGGTGTAAAGGACCGTGCAGCCACGTCTCGGTCCCTGAGTCAACAGATGGGGACGTTTACAAGACAATAACCATCTGCACGAAGAGTTCGACGATGTTTGTAGCAACGTGGACTGTCAGCTCGGAGACCATGGCTGCGGTTACCCTTGACGCTGCATCACAGGTAGGGGCGCATGCGATGGAGTACGCAACGACGAACGTGGGTGCACGAATGGCAAAACGTAATTTTTTCGGATGAATCCATGATGAACGCATCCTCGTTTGGCGACATCGCGGTGAACGCACATTGGAAGCGTGTATTCGTCATCGCCGTACTGGCGTATCACTCGGCTTGATAGTATGGGGTGCCATTGGTTACACGTCTCGGTCACCTCTTATTCGCATCGACGGCACTTTGAACAGTGGCCGTTACATTTGAGATATGTTACGATCCGTGGCTCTACCCTTCATTCGATCTCTGCGAAACCCTACATTTCAGCAGGATATTTCACGACCGCATGTTGCAGTTCCTGTACGGGCCTTTCTGGATATGGAAAATATTCGAGTGCTGCCCTGGCCAGCACATTCTCCAAATCTCTTACTAATTGAAACCGTCTGGTCAATGGTGGCCGGGCGACTGCCTCGTCACAATACGCCAGTCTCTACTCTTGATGAACTGTGGTATCGTGTTGAAGCTGCCTGGCCATCTGTACCTGTACACGCCATCCAAGCTCTGTTTTACTTAATGCCTAGACGTATCAAGGCCGTTATTACTGCCAGAGTTGGTTGTTCTGGATACTGATTTCTCAGGATCTGTGCACCCAAATTGTGTGAAAATTAATCACATGTCAGTACTAGTATAATATATGTGTCTAATGAATACCCGTTTATCATCTGCATTTCTTCTTGGTGTAGTTATTTTTAAGGCCAGTAGTGTATATTGTGTATACCTCACCTGATTCCCTGTTCTGAATAGTGTACATATGAGGTAGCAATATATGGCGTATCAGGATGTTAGGTCCAATAAGTGGGCAATGTAGTTAAAAAGGTGTGAAATGCACAAGAAAAAAATCAAATGTATGTATAGCTTATGGGACTTATCTATGGGGTCATCAGCCCCTAAAATTACAAACTACTTATGAACTAGCTAACACTAAGGACGGCACAAATATCTATGTCCGAGGGGGGATTCGAACGAGTTTGTGACACTTGCGGGGAGTGACACTTGCGGGGAAAGGGAATGTGTAGACACTTGCGGGGAGACACGGACGCTGCAGATAGTGAACAGGGTGTTCCAGAAGTAGGGATACACCACCCCTACTCCACGCCCTCCAGCCGCTACCTGTGCAATGAATGTTACTACAAGAGATACAGCCATTCAAATTTATGGGCACCATAACTTTTTCCCCTCCTGAGTAAATGAGCTGCTTCTTGTAGTTTTAACACCACAGTAGCCTTTTTCTTGAATGTTCTGAATATAAATCTTTACACAGACTTCTTGAGGAAGAGAATGATACGGATATCTGATTGTAAACCACTGCCTATTACCTTAGACCTATTTGACTGTACTGAACAGGAGTTCCGCATATTCCGTAATTTATATTTATACAGTTAAAAGGCAATGTTATTTATAACCAACTATTGGCTGCCAATTCCGCTTCATTTTTGCTGGAAATCTTGCAACATGTTTCTCCCTGTTGGTTTATGCCAAGTTCGGAGTAAAAATGGTTATATATGACGGTGATAGAAAATAGAATTCATCTTTAGCATTTTTCGGTCTGTGACATTCCCTTACACATTCCGTATTTCATACATTTCTTAGATGTATTTGTAATTCGAAAACAGCCAAATCGTTTTGGGGTCTACGAATAAACGTTTCAAGTATGTAAAATACTCATTGACTTATTATAAACGTTTTTTATTTGAAGGTTTAAGGTTGCGTCTGCTATTTTAAGCATAGTAGCTATTTTTAAAGAGATGGACGTTGCGTGATAGTGGGGTTAAATACATAGCGGTCAATTACATAAACGTATCTGTGCAATATGCCTAATATATTTATTGCTTGCGCAGGTGTCTTGATATGCTAAGTGTTCTGAATAATATGACTGTGGAAAGTCATCGTCTTGTAGTAGCAGAGAATGTCTTAATAACTCTCCGAACATTAACACTATTAAAATACCTTTTTTTTCAGGTGGAACACTCAACGAATTATTATGTAGTTAGAACAAGTTACTATATTGCTCTTCAGCTTGCAAAGGGTTGTGCAATTTCACTGAGTTTCGTGTTATGTTGACAGTGTGGAAACTTGACAACAGCAGTGTTGGACTTCTTGGTGTGTCTGTTCCCAGGAAAAGCCATTAGCCGCCACAAGAGTCCCGGGTTCCCCTCAAGTGTCACTCCCCGCAATTGTCACTCCCCGCAAGTGTTCCAACCCCGATTCGAATCCCCGACTGTAGTGGCCGTGCAGACCGTAACTGGAGCGCCTCAGTCCTCTCGGCCACCGCGGCCGGCGCACAAGAAAATCAAAATGGATTTTATTACATTGCACTAAATGTATCTCGGGGGAGGGGGAGTGGGCGGGGGGGGGGGGTCGATGCCTTACCCTACAGGGAAATCCTGCAATTTTGTGGCAAATTAGAGTTATGAACGGAGCTCAATGGAGCAGACCGGGTCGGGTTGGAGGCCGGTGCTGACGACAGCGTCCGTGCTTCGCGCCGTCGGTTAGCTCTCGGGACCGCGCGCCACACGTGACCAGCAGTCTGACTCGTTGCTGGTGGCTGGATTCTGCCTGTTCTGCCAAGGAGGCGTACCCTCGTCAGCAGAATAAAACCACCAAGCAAGTGCTGATCCGACAGGCACGTGTCGCTAACATGCGTGCGGATAATTACGGGAGCAGGCAGCAGTACGGCATAATGGCGGCCAAGCCACCCAGGCTGAGAAAAATACTTATGAAAAATTTTAAATATTTGTTCTTCATTCGTATGGACCCGAGGAGGAGACGTCGCCCTCGTATAACAGATGTAATGAACACATCAGCTGTTACATAATCAGTTCGCGAAAATCAGCAATAGCAACACTCATAAACAACGTAGAAGAGTATCTTGAGATATCGGACCTCTTTTAAAGTCACATGTATGGATGTTCCACATCTTCTCATAAACTACCAGACCAATTTCAACCATATTTTGTGATTGATCATTACAAAACATTCGCTGTGGGGTAAAATCTACCTACGACGCATAGTTCAGGAGATATGACGTCATATACAGGAAGAATCAAGAAAACTGCACCGTAATATGACGTAACTTTGTTCATCCACTATTTGAGAAACAGTTGACTTAGTGACTTGCAACAAATTTACACACAATTTCAAAGCTTTAAGATCCCTTTTCTCGCTGTCAATCTCAGTAAAAAGATGAAGAGAAAGAAGTTTATCGCTTGCTACTTTTCTTTCCTATGTTCATGTAGTAACACTAGAGCTTTCGTCATGACGTTAGAAATTATTACTTCTACACTACTAATTGTATTCACGAGACATTTGGCGGACAATGTACACATATACCACTGCATGTAACGTCGAAATTATATCACAATTAGATACATAGTTCGACCATATGAAATGCATGAAACTACGTCCAGTCACACATGACTCTGTAATTATTATGTTTTTACTGTACTAGCAGCAGTAATCGCAACACTTTTCGCAGGCAGTTTACTAATATTCCACTCTACGAACAATTATATTATTATTGGACACAAAGTTCAGGAGCTATTATATTATACGAATTGAGCTGCATGAAAACGAAAGTTAAACAGATAAAGACTAGAGTAGTAGTCAATGGACAGAAAGAAGGCAATGGATTTAACATAAGAACGGAATAAATACACACCCAGGCAACGTCGGAACTAACGTAGGATTGTTTCCTCATTCATAATGCACAATCTTATGTAAATAACCTCGCAAAACATCTGGTGTACGAGGGACACTCCAAAAGAAGGGCACTTTTTTTTTAATACAGTTTTCATTCTGTATGTTAGAAAGTTTTACAGTGTGTAGATACATCCTTCCCGCTTGTTTTTCAAACTTAGTTCAACCTGTTCCCGTGAGTGGCGCCATCACAGAATGTCTTCAAGATGGCTGCTACACTTGACGTTCCTCAGAAGTAAAGTGCTGTCTCTTGTGCTGTGAAAACGAGACATGGGGAACATTCACAAGAGGTTGAAAAAGATGTATGGAGATGCTGCTGTCGATCGCAGTACAGTTAGTCGGTGGTCAAGCAGGTTACGTGATGAAAGCGGGCACGGCAGTAGTCAGGATCGTCCTCGCAGCGGGTATACAGGCGCTCGTTGCAAGATGGCGTAAGGCAGTTAAGAGGGATGGGGATTATGTGGAGAAATGAAAATATTGTTTCTAAAGAACGTATCTACACATTGTAAAACTTTCAAACTTGTAGAATAAAAACTGTATTTAAAAAAAAAATAGTTTCCATTTCATTTGGAGTGACTCGTATAACTAGCACAGAACAGATAAGAGGGTTTGTCAGCCCATGGTCTTCAGCTATGAAACCCTATTCTGCCTACACGTAAGTGATGGTCGTTTTAGCGTACGACATATACGAGCGCTTTCTCGTAGAGTGCATTCGTCTAAGACATACTGGCCCCACCTCGGGCCTTATGGTCTGGGGTGCGATAAGCTACTGCTCTCGTTCATCTTTGGCGTTTGTGGAGGGAACGATGAACAGCGTTTGGCACGTGCAGAATGTTCTTTTACTACGTTGCTTGCAGTGACCATTTTGAGCAGCAGCTGAATTGTTTTTCACTGTAATGTTTTTAAAGGAAACGCCTTTTGCTACTGCGAATGAAGGGTTTTATATTTATAAGTCACCCATACGCGTTTCGCCTTGTTTTGTACATATGTAAGAAACCTAACCTTTATGTGTAAACAGAAACATGTAAATATTTCAGGACACCCACTGATGATGCCTTGAGACAAAGGCGAAACGCGTATGGGTGACTTATAAAAATAAAACCATTCGCAGTAGCAAAAGGCGTTTCCTTTAAAAACATTACAGTTTTACTATTCGTGCAACAGAAGAAGCTGTGTTGTTACATCACAAAGCTCGCTCACACACCGCACTTGAAAGTCAAGGTGTTCTGAAACACGTGCTGCAATTTCCCTGGCCAACACGATCTCTCGACATGTCTCCAACGCAGCATTTGTGGGATATGATGCCACTCGTCAACCAACAACTGTTGCAGAAGTACGTGAACATTTCGAGCCGACGTGGAATAATGTATCCCAACGCAGTATTCACTATCTGCATGAACGAAACAGCGCTTGCATTGTCGTCATAGCAACCTACGCCGAGTAGTGATACAGATGTGTCAGTATGGACAACTGGTACAACAGTACCGCTTCATCTATTGACCTGTAAATGAAATCATTTCATTTTGAATTAAAAACACGAGACAAATGTGCAATATTATGCAAATTTATTGCTGTTACAAACCGGTTTTCGGCTGTTACGTCATCATCAGGTAAACACTACAGAGATATAACGTTCCAGCTGAAAGTAAATATTTCAAAAATCTTCATTTTCTGTGTAGATAATAAATGTACATTAATTTTCAATTAAGACTAATGTGTTAAATAAGATTGATAAAATATGACGAGGTATCAAGTACAACATTTGTCCTAAGAAAATAAACTGGACAACAGAAATTGGCTGAATAAATTATTTTAAGTGTAACAGGTCAAACAACTAGAACATAGAAGGGTGAGAATAAACTGAGTGACACATCTATGAATACATATATAGGTAAAAATTTTAAATGGATAATTTGTAGTTACTGGCTTAAATGTCCAATAGTACTACCAAAATAATTTATTTAGCCAATTTCTGTTGTTAAGTTTATTTTCTTAGGACAAATGTTGTACACGATGTCTTCCCATATTTTATCAATGTTAATCTTGTCATAATTTTATCAATGTTGATTGTCACACTAGACTTCTTTGAAAATCAATGTACGTTTATTATCCACAGAGAAACTTAAGAGGTTTGAATGTAAACTCCCAGATGAATCGCTATATGTATGTAGTGTTCACCTGATGATGGCGAAACAGCCGAAAACCGGTTTATAAAAACAATACATTTGTCAAATTATTAAACATTTATCTCTTGAGTTTCATTCGAAAGGAATAAAATATTCTGTCAAAAACCGACAGAATAGTCAGTGAATGCAATCATTTCCTGTACTCAATTTCCACCGTTTCAACAATAAATCTTCAGTGAGACGAAAACTCGAAGAGGGTGTATTTGTTACTCAAAGAGAGTGAAGTTATTCAAAATGTTCAAATGTTTGTAGAACTTATGGGACTTAACTACGGGGTCATCAGTCCCTAAGCTTACAAACTACTTATGAACTAGCTAAGACTAAGGACAAATATCCATGCCCGAGGGGGGGATTCGAGCCCCCGACCTTAGTGGCCGTGCAGACTGTGACTGGAGCGCCTAGCCCCCTCGGCCACCGCGGCCGGCAGTGAAGTTATGAGTGAATTAACGACAGCTGCCATCAACTGATGTCTCCAGTGTAACCATATTCAATAATATGATCAACCATGCCTGAAAGAAACCTACTTTTGCAGTTGCTTTTGATACTCCTGACAGTGTTATTTGCTCAACACCCAACTGTAGGACTGTTAACATATATCCAGTGCTTATTACTGTGGGCTGCACTTTTTGTTTATCTGATTTCTATACCAAGTCCCACAAACATGCTTCATAATTGGCACAAATGTTCAAATGTTTGTGGAGTCTATGGGACTTAACTAAGGGGTCATCAGTCCCTAAACTTACAAACTACTTATGAACTAGCTAATACTAAGGACGACACAAATATCCATGCCCGAGGGGGGATTCGAACCCCCGAACGTAGTGGCCGTGTAGACCGTCACTGGAGCGCCTCCATCCCCTCGGCCACCGCGGCCGGCATAATTGGCACAAAGAGCTAATTGGAATAAGTAAAAAAATAATTATTATTATGTCATACTGTTACCTTTCTTTCTTGTTCTGCTCAATATTACAACACTGTCTACAAAGCTCAACAATATGTATAATTACCACTATGGGCAGCTAAAATTGGTGTAGTAATTACTGATTGCACCGTAAGTGTTCATTGTATTTAATATTATTTCAGTATTGGTGAGATACTTTGCGAATGTATCTTGTAAGTAAGAGCCACCAGTGCCGAAGTTTTCAATGAATTACGGTCGGATTAACACGCTAGGTGCAGACCACACGACAGTGATACTCCTTGCTTAATATGAATTCTCACTGGCCCAGTACACGCATTTATGCCGGTTAATTGTTCCGTTAAGTTTAAAGGTCGCTTCATCCGATGAAAGAATTAGATATTGGGAACGTTACTCTTCGTCACGTCCGTTAATGAACCACTCGCCATTAGGAATCATCCTCGTTAAGAGGAACCAAAAGTCTTGAAATATAAGGCTTAAGATTTCCGAGCCAGCAGACCCACTAGTATCTCTTCTCCTCCTGGATCCAGGGCCTCTGCCACGCCTTTACCGCCACATCCCTCCCTCCCTTCACCTCCACACACTCTACGTCCTCTCCGAGGGTGGCTTCTGCCACCTACCTCTCCCTGACGACGTTCTCCACAACCGTCTCCCGACATCTATCCCTCCTTCCAACTTTGACCTTTCTCTGTAGATTTGCCGCCGCCTCCTCCCTCCCCCTCCCCTCTCACTCCCGTCCCCCGCTTGGCTCACCCCCTCCTTTCTCCACCTCCCCAGGAGCTCCTTCCGGTTTCCCCCATTCTCCCCTCCCCCACCTCCTTCCCCTTCCCCCGCGCCTTCTCCATCCTCCCCCCCCTCCCCCTGCAGGGCCAGTACAGTGCTAGTGTTTTTAAGTGTTCAGTGCTTCGTGTGTATAGTGTTTCGTCACCCAGTGATTTTTAACGTTGTGTACACCAGTGTTCAGTGTTTTTTACCTCAATGTCGCCGTCGTGTTATGTCTCGTCGTCTGCAGTGAGTGTTTTTTAGCCACCATGGCAATGTCTTGTTTTAACAACCATGTATGTTCTGTCCGCTGTCATGTTGTCTTTTAACATTCTCCCATATTTTCATCTTGTAATTGTAAAAGCGCCATTTTTTCACCTTTAATTTTATATTCTGTTTTGTCCATTGTTTCCATTCGCTCGGCTGTAGAGCAGCATCATCGGCTGCTGCCAGCCTGCCTGTATTAGGGCATTAAAATTCAATAAAGAAGAAGAAAAATGAGCCAGCAGAATTCTATGAACAAAGCGCACCCTTACGAGAGCGTTGCCTCGTGGAGTGTGTTCAAATGTTTGTAAAGCTTATGGGACTTAACTACTGGGTCATCAGTCCCTACACTTACAAACTACTTATCAACTACTTACGAACTAGGACGGCACAAATATCCATGCCCGAGGGGGGATTCGAACCCCCGACCGTAGTGGCCGTGCTGACCGTGACTGGAGCGCCTCAGTCACCTCGGCCACCGTGGCCGGCTCGTGGAGTGTGTGTCGCCTAGATCATTACATGAACACTTTCATTGTCTGTTGGATTTCTCTTCTTTCTGTTGTATCCTTCCTTCATATTCTGCACCGTTCTTTCGACTTCAAATTTCTCTCGGATACTTTTAATTATATTCAAGCTTTCAATGTCGCTCTACATCACTTACAATCCCTGTTTCACTTAAATACTTTAGCACCCACTTCCGTTTATTCAGTGATAGTGCCCTGTTTGTTTATAATCATGAAACAAAAGAAATCGTTTTTATATTTTTCACCGCCTTCTGAATTACTATCCGCAAAATAGTATTTCTAACTCGTTTAATTAAGGATATAATCACTTTGAATGAGCGTATCCATTATTATGTTGCAGTGTCTCGACTGTTGTTTGTTCTTTCGGACATGACCAGGAGAACAGACATCATCCATATGATTGTGATGCAGAACGCCTCCCTTGCAGCTTCTTTCTCTACAGTAGTCTGACAATCTCCACAGCGGTTTTGCGGCTACTAATTTCATGTGTTGGTTCCACTCCAGATCACTCCTTATGCTTATTCCCAGATATTTTATGGGTGTACGTACTTCCAGCAGTGGCGGATTTACACATTTGCCGCCAGTAGGCTATTCAAATTCTGCCGCCCCTACCGACCTCTGTAATTCTATACTCTAGTTCACAATCATTTTAATTACAATTTTTTGTCAATGAAATGATTTGTGCATTATTGTCCTAAAAGTCCACATTTTCACGTAATTAGTATGATTGTGAAGTAGGGGATCGATGTGTCAATGCCTAGATTATTTTTACAACCCAACAAGTTAGTTAATATATAATGATTTTGAAGCCAAGATCGCATTTTTCATTTATTATGTTACCGGGTTCGGCGTGCTCGACGCCATCATCAGACCTATTATACGAAGTTTAATAAGTGATCTGTATGTACATGATTGCGAAGACACTACCTATATGCAATTACATGGTTACATACCTGTCTTATTTTACATAACTTCACAAAATTTTTTACGTACTAAAAGAGTACATCCAGGTTGAGGCGTCACCAAACATAAAATTTCTAGTCACAAATAAAATATATACATCCATTTTCCAATGGTTCTGAAACGGGGTACTTCGAAGTCTAAGTTCAATATTAATTGAAGTACAGTAAAACTCTAACTGTTGGGCGGAAAACTATATACAAAGATGCTACATGCACATTTATACAACGGTCTCTGCCCTTGTGGTCGTCTTTTTTATTTTATTTTTTATTTTTTATATAATGCATATATACATTGACATATAAAAGATTACATGTAGTACATTTTCTTAAATTACATACATTATATACAATCATTATTAAACAAGTATAGATCGCCCCATTGAACAATGAGTTCCTTATATAAGTTAGTTAACATTGCACAGGAAATAATTTTGCGTATATTTCTGAGCTAATGAAAGCTCAATCATGTATTACTAATAAGGCGGGCTAACTATACCTTAATACTACTTAATGACGTATATTCGGTAAATGTAATTAAATAATTTTATTGCACTTGCTTACAGTTTAAAAACAATATATTCAATTATCACGTAACAATCTGACTGATGATGACGATGAGATTCAATTAATTACGCAATGAAACTTTTACAGTACCTTTTTGCGTGATTTTCTATTTGCAAAATCATCAATCACATCGTCATATGGAATCTTATTCATTAGTTCTGACTCTATGCACAAAAGAGCTAAAGCTCTCAGCTTATCTTGCTTAGATAATTTTTCACCCGTTTTAAGCAAGGAAAGCTTCTTTCGCCCGAACAATTAGTCACTGGTGTACATAGAGCTATGCGAACTGTTATATCTATGTTTGGATAAAACGTTTTGCAAGTTCTGATTTCGCAGAAACGAAGATAGACTTTTCAGTGATCCAGACTCTGGTTTTACCAAAATTCTTTCAGAAAATAGGTAGCATTGAAAATGTACGCATTCTTGAACTAAGTCAGTCTCTAAATCATTAGGATACATTTCTACCAAGGAAAGGGCTTTTTCCGTAAGGGTTGATGATGACAATTCACTCATTTTGGTCAGAAATGAAAACTTTTCATTGAACCTATTGTAGGCTTCCTGCCGTTTCTTTAATTCGGATACGAGCCTATCAACGAGGACGAGAAATGTGTTAACCCTGAAATTATCACTCGCAACCATTGTCATTTTTTCATCAGGTGTTTCATCATAATTTTTTTCCCATTTCGGTAGTCTTTTTTCCAAGTCTTTTGTATACTGTTTCGACACGCTTAATTCCATCGCCTTTTATTCGAAATACTTAAAATTTTCTCGTTCAGCTACGAAAAACCGGCAAAGAGATTCGTAAAGATCGGCTACAGTGATCAAATCTACGGTAAAAGACTGAATTTGAAAAAAAAAAAAAAAAAAAAAAAAAAAAAAAAAAAAAAAAAAAAAAAAAAAAAACATTCCACATGACAACCATCACCGCCGTTTCCAGTTTTTCTAAATTCAAAATTATTCCAAAGTTTTAAGGACTTCGTGCCAAGAATCTCTCAAACTTCTACATGCGTCCTCTCTAGCTGACCAATGTGTCAGATTTACTCTCTCCAGCGTTTTCCCTTTCTCTGTTTCATCCATTAATTTTGCCAGCGTTGTGTCGAACTTACAAAAAAAGTAGATTTCTTGAAGCAACATGAAGAAGCGAGAAGGTTCTGTGCAAGATTCAGCAGCCGTGGTTGCCACTAAATTTAAAGAGTGGGCAGAACAAGGAACGAAAAAAGCAAAAGGTGCTTGGCTTTGAAGTTTAGTCTGTAAGCCACTGTACACACCAGACATGTTTGTTGCATTATCATATTACTGTACACGACAGTCTTCAGTATTTATGCCCAGAGTTTTGAGTTTCGAAATAATGGTAGAAAACATATCTTCAGCTTTCTGTCCCACTGAGGACAAAAACTTGAGAAATCCTTCACACGTTTCGCCTGTTTCCAATGACGTGGGTAAGTTGGTCCACATGTGCTATATCTGGTGTTGAATCGATGATTAAGGAAAAATATTTCGCCCTCCTTATCTCCAATCTATTTTAACACTTTATGACCCGTCACCAGAATAAACTCATCGCAAACGTAACTAGTATTTCCAGATCCTTGATTTCCAAATCGTTCAATATGACTGGCTAAAAAGGGATCGAATTCAGCTAACAGTTCCAGAATCATACAATAATTTCCGTTATGTGGATCACCAAACTTCTCATTTTTTTCTTCTGAAAGCGAGGCCTCTAGAACACAGTCGCTTCACTACAGCAACAACCTTCTTCAGAACGTTTCTCCAATAAGTAAGTTCTTCATCAATCTGGAGATGCAGTAAATTGTCGAGTCGGACACAAATCCCACTTCTAACTTTCAAACTAATGATACTAGATTTATGACGTGCAGAGTTTTCATGCTGAGCTACTCGGTATTCCGCATTTTTCCAGTCATTAAATCCTTTGTTCTCAAACTGAGTCTTATTCTCCAATGGACCGAATGCTAAACAGGGTCCGCAATATACAGATCTTTTACTTTCAGAATAAATCAGCCAATTTCGGTGATTCACTTCATAATTTTTCAGTTTTCTTTGAAAGATAGTCACTGGTAAGAAACGATGCTGATCAACGTACATTTTTATTTATTTATTTTATTTTATTTTTACAAAATGTTTGTAAAATTTTATTTTATTTCAATAAATCTGTTGGAAAAGTCAGCAATCAATCGCAATTTTTGTTTTTACTTTTTCAGATCTAACTAGGTTTCAAAGCTTTTAATATGTGCTTACACCTAAACCGTCATGTTGACAGTTACGTTCAGCACGACGGTATAGATGTAAACATAACACAAAGCATTGAGAATAGACACTCTGTGCCAGAAATCTATGAAGATATGGAAAATAAAAACAGTTGAAACGGCCAAAGAGTGGGGTGGAAGACAATGGAGAGAGGAAGAATAAGGAGATGGATTAACATAATAATGCAATAAACACATACTCGGGAATCGACAGTTACTTATGCTAGTCGAAATATATTAACTCACTGCACTGCGGTTATTTATTTAAAAGAACTGACACTTGCCATCTGTCGTAATTTGCATGTGTCAGTTCTGTTGTGTCTGGTTATGGAATAAGGGATAACAAATTAGTCATCACAGTATCATGTCACTTTTCTGCGGTTTATTTTCGTTCTAGCTACTGGGGTGACGCGTGCTTATTTGCCAAATTTTCTTAAGAAAAACAAATTTTTCTAGTCTGCATTCTTATAGGAGAAAAATTCTAACTTATGAGTAACGTGCATGCGCAATACTAATTGTAGGTTATATGAAAAGCTCTTATCTGTTACATCCCAAGTTACAAGAAATTCGGACGCACCAATTCTTCTGTTCTTGTGAAACTCAATGTGTGGTGTCGCACAAGTATGAAGTGCGCGCCAGACTGAGGCGCTCCAGTCATGGTCTGTACGGCCACTACGGTCGGGGGTTCGAATCCCCCCTCGGGCATGGATATTTGTGCCGTCCTTAGTATTACCTAGTTCATTAGTAGTTTGTAAGTTTAGGGACTGATGACCCCGTAGTTAAGTCCCATAAGCTTAACAAACATTTGAACACATTTTTTGAAGTGCGCGCCACATACTTTTCGCCGCGCGCCGCCATGCACGCACGGCGCGGCGTTCTTACACCGTCAACCACGAGCGCCCTCTGCTGCAACTCTGCTTGTGGCCACGACTGCTGCATCAGCCACTTGGGAATCAGATAGGCACCAGTTAAAACTTGGCTATCGGATAGGCACTAGGAATCATCAGTAGGCAGGCCTCTATATAAACTATGTATCAGCATTCTGCAGTCAAGAACTATGTAAAAGTTAAGTATCACTAAGTCTCTATGAAATATATATCTCATTCTAATTTACTCTAGTGTTTCTAGTTTCTCCTGTCCCACTGGCTGGTCACCTCCGTACCTGCACACACGTGCATGCTTTATTCCTGTGTCGGTCTCTTTCTACTCGGCCACCGACACCTACGACAACCGGCGGAAACGAAACACAAAAGTGGCGACGAGATTGGGACACAAAAGTGGCGATGAGGAGCGATAGAAGAACCTTGAACCAGCCCGCTTGCAGCAGCCAGAAAGCAGTAGGAGCATGCAGAAATTGCTCCCGCCCACCCATCCTTATTATAAGATTTTTGGGGAACATTCTGTTACGTCTTTTATGGACATTTTTGTTGCAGTGCGTCCTCATTTACCTTGCATTTGTGTTTTGTTCTAATTTTCTTGTATGCGCGGTGCCTAATCGGTCAGCATGGCCACTACCACTGAACCCAAACTTAATGGAAATTATTCAGTTACAAACGGCGCAAATCAAGCAACTACTCCAAGCGGTGTCGCAGTTGACGGCACAGGCTCACCAACAACAAAACCAGCCGTCGCTTCAGACGCCCACATCTGCAGCCGCACCGCTTTCGCCAGTACAAGGAACTTGAGGAATAATGGAGCGATTATTTGGCGCAATTTCAAGAACTCGTCACGGCTCATCAAATTACAGGTCAGAGAGTGAAGCACCTGTTATTATCCGTTGTGGGCACCAACACCTTCGTGTTACTGCAGAAACTTTTCCCCCACACATCTCCTTATGATCTAGAATTCGATCAAATTGTAGAAGCACTGAATGCTCATTATGAGAAAAGATCTCGTAGCAGTGGCGCGGTACTGATTTTTCAGACTAAAAAAATCACCGGACCAGACCCACACGCAATGGATTACGGAACTGAAGGGCTTAACCCGCAAATGTAAATTTACTTGCTCTTGTGGACTTTCTTATAGTGACATTATGTTGAGAGATGCAATTACGCAGAACATTCAGGACCCAAGAATTAGGGCAGCAATTCTGAAACAGTCTGACCCTCATTAGATAGTGTACTGCAGCTTATAGAAGCGCATGATACTTTTGACTTAGCAGATGTAGAAATGCAAAGCCACAGTGTTAATGCAGTGCGCCGCAACGGACGCTTTCCTAGTCACAGTTCTGAACCTAGCCCTAGTGATTATAACATGTCTGCTGAACAGACAGTGAACAGTAGCCAGTGTAAAAGTGTGATACAAAGATCGGTCTGTCGTGTTAGAAACAGAAATGTGAATAACGGGCGCCAACACTCTTATCAGACAAATGTTCGTAAATCTTGCCCCCAGTTTGTATCTCGCCACAAACGTGTACAATGCCCAAGTCACATCACCATTTGTTATCAATGTGGCAAATCAGGACATGTACAGTCAGTGCGTATGCAGAATGTAAATTCAAAGAATGGTGTCGTTAGGAACAGTGCTTCGCAGAGTGCGAGAACAATTCATTCTGTAAATGTCATACATGCTGTGGACTTGCACACTACTTCTCTTGATTCTAAAATGCAATACAATTTTTCTGTGCCTACGGCAAAACTAGGTAGTGAGCCATGTCGCAAGCGCCTTTGAGAGCGCCTTTGTGCAACGGAAAAGGGTTTGGGACAAGCAAAATGACTATGTAAAGTGCAATCCTGTAGTGAACCTAGTGCCTTCTGCAACTTCTCGTTGTAATAGTGCCCAGTACTGTGTAGCTAGTGACAGTAGACTTGATGTAGCTACTCAAAGTAATTTTAGTGCAGTAGCCTCGCATTGTGCGGACGCCGATCCGGCGGTAGTGCCATCTAGGACCAGTGATATTAATCTGTGTGCCGATTCTGTGCCGCCTCCATCCGTACGCAGCCCGCGTATGTGCTAGTGCAGCAAACAAACTGTAGCAGACATTGCCCACATTCACGCACCTGTCGTGCACCAGAAGCACAAACTTTTTGTGACTCTATCTATAGACGATAAGACTGTGCAATTTCAGCTCGACACTGGTTCCGCTGTCACGTTAATTAATAAAGACATTTATGAACTTCTGGGTGCGCCAAAATTGTCGCCGCCACAACAAGTGCTAACGGCATATACAGGTCAAAATATTCCCGTGCTGAGAACGTGTAGCCTGCCCGCCTCTTTTCAAGGTGTAACGAAAACAGTTGCTTTTATAGTTCTTCAGGCCAAATCTACACAGAACATTTTTGGACTAGATGCATTTCATTTGTTTGGCTTATCAATTCAAAGAGATGTGCTTCAAATTTCGTCAGTAGTGCCTCAGGACAATATCAATGCATTGTGTGAAAAATATAGTGACTTGTTTTCGCTGGAACTAGGTTGTGCAAAAGACTTTGTGGCACATATAACTTTAAAAGAATTTGCTGTACCAAAATTTCGTAAAACTAAACCAGTACCTATCGCAATTCGTGATAAAGTTGCTGACGAACTTAAACATTGGCAGGATAGTGGGGTGATTTCTCCTGTTTCTGTGAGTCAGTAGGCCTCGCCTTTAGTAATTATAAACAAGCCGACAGGAAAACTTCGTCTCTGTGCGGACTTCATATCAACAGTGAACAGTCAAACAATTGTAGACACTTACCCCCTGCCCAGACCTGAGGAACTGATGGACAAATTAGGACAGTCTCACTTCTTTTCTAAGATTGATTTAGCACAGGCATACTTACAGATTCCGCTTCATGACGAGTCAAAAAAGTTTTTCGTCATTAATACTCACATGGGCCTTTTTCAATTTCAACGCCTACCCTTTGGCAGTTCTTCCGCCCCCGCTATTTTTCAGCGCTTTTTGGAACAGCTGACAGTTTCTGTACCATGTTGCTCGAACTATTTAGATGACATTGTGGTCTCAGGACGCACAGTTGGCGAACATTTATCAAACCTGGAGTGCCTTTTCAAAGTATTGACTGCAGCAGGTCTACGTTGTAATAAACCAAAGTGTTCGTTATTTTCAAACTGAAATAGAGTACCTAGGCTACGTGATTAATGCCCAGGGAATCCATCCCTTACAGTCACATCTTCGAGCAATCAAAGACTTGCCTCCTCCTAGGAATATGCAGGAATTGCAAGCAGTAATGGGAAAGCTTAACTACTATTTCAGATTTATTCCCAATGCCTCTCAGATTGCAGCTCCACTGCATCGCTTACGTAGGAAGAATGTTCCTTTTGTATGGTCTAACAATTGCCAGGTTGCTTTTGACAAATTAAAGTCTGCACTACTCAGTGATGCATGTTTGATTTCCTTCGACACACAGAAGCCTGTAGTGCTAGCAGTGGATGCCTCGTCATACGGTCTGGGTGCAGTAATGTCACATCGTATTGGACCTCACGATCGTCCTATTGCCTTTGCATCCAAGCTACTGACGCCAACGCAACAGAATTACAGTCAGATAGAAAAGGAGGCCTTAGCAATCATTTACGGCGTCACGAAGTTTCATCATTATCCCTATGGCAGAAAATTCTATTTGTTGACAGACCACAACCCTCTCACGTCGTTGTTCTCACCCACAAAGCCAATTCCGCCACGAACGCCACAAAAGCTTCAGAGATGGTCCTTGATATTGTCAAATTATCAGTATGAGATTTTGTACCGACCTACCACTAAAATGCCAACGCGGACACACTTTCCCGACTTCCGGTTGTCCAGGATGTGTCATTTGATTCTTCGGAAATGGCATGTTGTCAGATAGACTCCAGAGATGCATCCGCTGTCGCAGACTTCCCTTTGAACTCTCGTCGGGTTGCACAGGAAACAGCTGCGGATGCAGACCTAAGTGTGGTAGCACGTTTTGTTCGCTCTGCGTGGCCTGCCAGAGCCAAAGACATTGAGCGGCCCATGGTTCGACGTTATCTTGCACAACGTCATGTATTATCTTTAAGTCAGGGTGTTCTGTTGTTACATACCGACAACGACCAACCAAAAGTGATTGTACCTCGCGCCGGCCGCGGTGGCCGAGGGGACTGAGGCGCTCCAGTCACGGTCCGCACGGCCACTACGGTCAGGGGTTCGAATCCCCCCTCGGGCATGGATATTTGTGCCGTCCTTAGTCTTAGCTAGTTCATAAGTAGTTTGTAAGCTTAGGGACTGATGACCCCGTAGTTAAGTCCCATAAGTTCTACAAACATTTGAACATTTGATTGTTCCTCGTTCCCTGGTAAGAGAAGTATTACGCCTCCTGCATCAAGGACATTGTGGTATTGTTAGGACAAAGCAACTGGCCAAACGTCATTGTACCTGGGTCGGTACGAACGCCCAGATAGAAAGCATGACGTCACAGTGTACAGTTTGTGCGGAACATCAGGCAGCTTCTCCACAACGTTTCTCAGACTGGCCACGCCCCTAGGGACCATGGAAACGTTTACATATTGAGTTTTCCGGACTGGTTAATTGTTGTAGAAGCTTTCAGCAAGTTCCCTTTTGTGATTGCCATGAACTCAACAACAGTGTCTAGTACAATCAATGCCTTAACATCAGTGTTTTGCATCGAAGGTTTGCCTGAAATCGTCAGTGACAATGGACCTCAGTTTGTTAGTGCGGAATTTCAACAGTTTTGTCGTGTGAATGGCATTCAGCGTATCACCACCGCACCTTTTCACCCTCAGTCCAATGGTGAAGCAGAACTTTTCGTTTGAACATTCAAGTCTCATGGAAAAGATGAAAGGTCAGCACTCCAGGCAGCAAGCTCTTCAAATTTTCCTGTCTACGTATCGGTGCATGCCTTGTGACGGCCTGTCTCCAGCCGAGCTGCTACACGGCCGCCGTCACCGCACTCTCCTTCACCTGCTGCAGCCTCCCACGCACCGAGTCGGTTCGTATGGCGCTTCGCGTTTTCAGGTTTCTGCGTCGGTGCTGTACAGGGTGTTTGCTGGAAACAAGAAGAGTTGGTTACCGGGCACCATTCAGCGTGTGCTCGGTCGCAATATGTATATTCTTATTCTTCCACAGGGTCGGAGCTGCGACGCTACGCAAACCAATTGCACCTGCACAGGCCACTCGATTCTGTCTCGGGTTTCTTGATTCCAGACCCAGTTCACCGCCAGGGAGCACCTCCACATCGCTCGCCGCCGGGTCCAGCGTCCGCGGACTACGAGATCATACCTATGGAGCTCGATGTGCCTCCGCCGCTGTTGCCCCCGCAGATGACTGCGTCACCGAGAGGACTTCCGGGACCGTGAGTGCCCCCCCTGCCTGGGCCACGCACCTCAGAAGACGACCTGCTCCCTCTGGGCGGAGGGGTGCGCCCTTCCCCTCGTTTTGGTGGGTTTCCTGGGGTATCGCAAGGTGGATACCGGGGCACGGACGGCGTCTCGATCCCAGCCTCTGCTACGACGCACGTCCCACCAGTAACGCTCCCGCCCAGGCCCTCCTCCCAGTGCCATCGCTGTGGCCCTCAACCCTATGCCACGACGGCGCGGCGGCTTGGGGGGGGGAGAGGGGTGTGGTGTCGCAAAAGTATGAAGTGCGTGCCACGTACTTTCGCCACGCGCCGCCATGCACGCACGGTGCAGCGTACTTACGACGTCAGCCATGAGCGCCCTCTGCTGCAACTCCGCTCGTGGCCACGACTGTTGCATTGGCCACTTGGGAATCAGATAGGCACCAGTTAAGACTTCGCTATCGGATAGGCACTAGGAATCATCAGTAGGCAGGCCTCTATAGAAACTATGTATCAGCATTCTGCAGTCAAGAACTATGTAACAGTTAAGTATTACTAAGTCTCTATGAAATATATATCTCATTCTAATTTACTCTAGTGTTTCTAGTTTCTCCTGTCCCACTGGCTGGTCACCTCCGTACCTGCACACACGTGTATGCTTTATTCCTGTGTCGGTCTCTTTCTACTCGGCCACCGACACCTACGACAACCGGCGGAAACGAGACACAAAAGTGGCGACGAGGTTGGGACACAAAAGTGCTTCTGACCAATCTTGACTCTCTCGGGCAACTATCGAAACGATTTCTGTAGTTTTCGTTGTAGAGAACGCAACAATACCTATTGTCTGGAAAGGCGAAGCGGTGATGCGGCAGTGCCACCAGGAACTAGGTCACGTGATGCAGTACAGCGAGGCTACGGTTAAACTAGCGCCCAAGAAGAAGCAAGAAGCTCATAATAAGTATGTGACCAATGATATGGATAAATGTATTATCAGGCAGTAATTTTATAGCATTACGAACAATAGAAAGAAATACGAACTTTGCGAAAACTGCACAACTTTTGTCAAGCAGAAATGAGTTTCAAAGCTACCAAGGAAACCCTTAGAAGCAATGTTCAAAATTAACGTTTTGTTTCGCGCGGACGAAAAGGCATTGTTGCTAAAAGACTGTATTTTCTCAGGTTTTCATTACAATCAAAGGGACCAGTAGTTTACTTAGACGAAACGTGGATTCACACGCATTATACAGGAAATAAATGTCGTCAAAGTGATTGTGTGCGATTAGTATTGACACACAAAAGTGCTGGTCAGAGTTTAATTGTGTTCATGCAGGCGGAGACGTCTCCAAAGTCGACTGGATGCAGTGGAGGGCTGGTGCAAAACCAACAAAGTGCTACTGAATCCGGCAAAAACAACTGTCATCTACTTTAGTAAGAAGCGTCCACGACTCCCAATCAACCTGAAACTTTACGAACAAAACATACCATGGGGAGATGCGGTGACATATCTAGGGGTCACCTTAGATAAGCACTTCTTCCTTCATAAACACGTCGACGGCTTGCGGAATAAAGCGCACGCAATGGCGAAGAGCCTAATGCCTTTCTTCTTGAGCACTGATCTGAGTACTGGCGCCAAATTACGCCTGTACAAAGCCACTGTTCTATCGAAGATGCTTTATGGCAGCTCGGTCTCTGGACTGGTCAGTGCTACCCAAATTCAACGGCTGCAGGTGATACAGAACAAAACCTTACGATGGATCCTCAGGGCAAACAGGCACACACGAAACACCGACATCCATGAGGCGCTTCACATGGATACTATCATGGGAGCCGTCCAAAAAGAGCGACGAAGATCCACCGCAAGATTAACCAACTATGGGATACCGTACACAACATCCGCACATTGGGGAGGACAATGCCACTTCATGGCATAGATACAAAGTGCCACGGGCCTTGACTAATCGATAGAGTCTTAAATTAGATGTAAATACAAAGTTTAATTGAAATTGTCATTAATATATCGAGAGGGGTACCTTACGGACCAAAATAAAGGCCCTTACAAGTTAACCCCTAAAGTTTATTGTCATAAATAAAGTTATAGTTAACCCCCATATCCTGAACTGTGAAGTGTAAATCGTCCATGATGATGGTACTTCAGTTACTTTGTACCACAATTTAAAAAAAATAATAAATAAAATAAAATAAAATAAAATAAAATAAAGGAGACAGGTGTTTCAGGGCTCAAAAACCAAATCGTCCGACTATCTCTCAGTAACGGATAGCAAACATTTTCAAAAATACCTCGAAACCCAACTTATGCCGGCTTACTATCAATGTCTTTATCCCTTGTAATTACTCACAGCGTATTTACCCATTCCGAATACTTATAGCCATAGGTGTTGAACATGTTTGACTGTAGTAATGTTCAACAATATTTTTCCACAGCGCTGGAAGAATGAAACACTCAACTGCCATTGAAGGGCTTTGCAAAATTGCTTCAGGCTTAACATGTAACCGCAGTATCGAACATTGCATTCGAAATTCCAAATTAGATTTCGTCACCTGCAAAATTAGTTGGAGTAAACGCATGGCGCATAACAGGCTGGCAGCGCTCCACTTATAAGAATACTGGCGTGTGCGCCAAACTGCTTCCCCTCTCGGTTCCTCCGGCGTAAACACGACGGTGCTGCCACAATGCCGAGGAAGAATTTAGTCCCCCTCCCTCCCCTTCTTCAACAGGGGCGGCCGGCATGTAGTCGAGACGCCATGCCACAGTTCCCGTAGCCGCTCCCTCCGAGGTTTGGTTTTAAATCCCCTCTTCGGAAGGAATGTTGAGTTTGTCCTAAAGAAAAAAAGGAGGGGTTCGGCAGATTTGCCGCCCCCTGGAAAGTGCCGCCCCGTGCGGCCGCACGTTTCGCACGTACCTTTCGCCGGCCCTGCTTGACCACGATAAAGCGATGTTTGCGCGGTGGCTGCTGGAAATGGCCTTGCCCCGCATGTAGGCTGCGTAGGGGTGAGGAGTGGTGAGGGGAAGACAGCGTGGACTTCTTGCAACAGTGCTGGCACCATTACCCATAACAATGTGAACAGTGGCACTCCGCCTCTACGAGCAGCTTAACGTTGGCTGCACTCCAGTGGCGTAACTAGGACTTGGCTTTGGAGGGGGAGGATAGATCTGCTTGACGATCTAAATTTTAGTCAGTTTCCAGACAGACTACCATACACCAGTCCCGTTGAAGATTAATTCACTCCCATCCAATGAAAGCTTATGGTAAAACACCCCGAGTTTCCAATCTTTACCTTTACCAGATTGCTGTTATACAATTTCTTTCTTTCTTTCCCCATTTTTCTTCTTCTTTGGCTTCTTGGGGGGGGGGGGTTTCTATCCCCCTCATCCCCTCCCCGTAGTTACCCCACTGCTGCACTCTTAGACAAATGAATATCTTTCAAATAGTGCCGATTTTCTCCGCTTGTGCCAGCACGAGACGAGGTGGCTTTTCTTTTGTTTTTGAAGTAAATACGGACTGGACTTCCCCCGTTCGTATCGCCGCTCCCTCTCTTATCTCTCACGCGCGCGGGCGCGCGCGTGTGCGCGCGAACTTGTGCCACCACGCGGCGTATGCCTTCAACAGGGCGACCCCGCTTCGGCTCCCTAGGCGCTCAAGTGTTGCCAACTTGGGGGTTTTCCCCCTAAATTTAGGGGGACTGCTGTCTTGGGGGGAATTTGGAGGGATTTGTACTTCAGGGGGAAATTTAGGAGGAAGTGTGCTTCGAGGGGAATTTTTAGGCGCTTCTCAGACATTAATAAAATTTGTTAAATTTGTTTAGCCCTACCTTACGACGAAATACTTCATTGTTGTGTTTTTGTTGGCACTGACCTTCTTTAAAAGCGCTTCTGCAACGTCTACTGTACCGTACTGTTTGTTGTTGTACTGGCGATTGTTAACTGAAGTTGAATACGCTGGAAGTGTATGTGTATGTATACAAGTGACTATGGCTTCAAGAGAGAAAAATATTCCCAGAGACACACAAAGGCGTGGGAATCAGATCCCTTGTTGAAAGGTAGGCTTATTCCCAGTTTGTTAGTTATTATTAGCAAAGCTGAACAGGGACGTTTATATAGCCTAACTTCTCCCTGCAGTCTTTATACCACGGCTTACATCTTTAGAATGTCACGCATAAAATACTGCTTTTTCTTTTAGTGATCACTAAATAGTAGAATATTAGTAATTAGGTTTTCGTTAATTGACATTTAGAACGAATGCATTAATACGTTATGCAGAGCTTTATTGGAATGTTCTACCAACGAAAATGAATAGTCTAGGAAAGATATTTTAATATATATTGCACCAAAGCTGCTTTTTTTTATTGAAATGCTGACTAGTTTCGGGCTTTGCCCATTTTCTTAAGCCACATTATTTTGTTTGGACACTGTGTAAGTCACGCTATTGATTTCAAATAGGTATTTGAAATAAACAGCGTGACCCACACAGTGTCGCAATATTAACTAATATTCTAGCACATGAAATAAAAATGTTATTCCTCAAGCCGTGAAAAGAATGAGGTTCAAGTTTTAACTAAATGATAATCTAACAACATATATATGAATTATAACTTCGCAGAAACTATACAAAAATATATGGAAGACGACAGACGGTCGTCTTTCAAAGGAACAGGGAAAAGTATTCTTAACGTATGTTGGTAGAGTTTGCTGGTCTGGAGGATCCAGACCCAGAAAGCTTGTTCATGGTCGCCGTCTCTCTTCCTTAATACATTGTTTCTCCTCTCTGTTGGACCCATTGGTACTACCTCCACCTCTTTATCGTTGTCTTAACTGACACTGCCTCCCAACCTGCTGTGCTCTCTTCCTCTCTCCTACTGACACTTCTCTCATTTTCAGCACAGACAAGTTGTAATAATGTTGGATCCCAATTCGTAACGTAACTGCAGCCAGTAACAGTGAAACCCAGCCGCTAGCTTATCCCCTTCAGTCCCAGTGCCACGTTTAATTTATAATTTTGAAAATGTCAATTTTTTTTTGTTTATTAGGTTTCATAGGTACCATATTTTTCTGTTTTGCAATTTGGAAAATTTTCATCTTTTTGAACGTTGACGGTACACACTTGTGTGCCTCAGGTTTCAATCGTAAACATATTTGTTAAATTTTCTTAAGAGAACATACTGTATTTAAGAGTAAAATTAATTGCAGTAGGTTGTATTTGTACAACCTACATATTTTATTTACCATAAGAAATTTTACAATACATATTTACAAGTATTTGTTACTGCCAGATGGTTTTGTATCAGTCCCCATGACAACTTTAATTCCAACATGATGCAAAATTTCTGATGCTGTTGGTTTGAATCTAAGTAAACTAGTCTGGACAGATTTAAGGTTTGTCTAATATGACACAACCTATCAGAATTCAACTGGAAAGAATTCAGTGAAAGATTCCAAGTCCATTGGAGTCACTTTCCTCTCCAGAGATGCGCCAATGTCAGGCATGCTAAAAAGTAACGAACAAACCATGGTTAGGCACCAAATTTACATTTTTCTAAAAATTTGATGTCGAAATTTACACATTTTGTTACAAATAAAGAAAGAAACAAAAATACATTTCTTCAAAGTATAGCAATACTAACCAGATAGCTCCTCACGTCAAACCTCTTATGGTTTTTTTTTTTAAATATCGCCATTCTTTAAATCTTCAATGTTTTGAAACTGAATTTTGTTAGGAGCATCACGTGGGGAGTCAGAATTCGTACGCTGTGGTTTCATTACAGCAAATAAATCATCCTCAGATACAGAATTTGAATATTCTGCCACACTTCCCTTTAGTATGCATGATATCTCTTCATCACTTAGCAAATCAGCTGCCAAAATATGGTACGTTATGAAGTACAGAGCTATTGTAAAAGTGCACACTAAGAACCAAGGTACACAGATGCGTACTATGAAAACATTCGCATTTATTGTCCAGGAAAATTGAAATAATTCACATTTGCTGTATTTCAGATGATTCATCAAACTTCACTTATCCTTCACTAGAACAAAGATAAGCACATAAAGCTTTATGTATTACTAGCTGAAAACTCGGCGTTGCCCGGGTATTTATTTATTTATTCGAGCCTTGAGTTAGTACTTTCCTATCCACTCTCTTTCTGTCCATCTCCTTTTTTCTAAAAACATGTTACATTTATCAGAGTATATATAAGAAATAAGAAATCACACGTAAAAATGCACTCGTTTTTTTAAAAGAGATGTATTAAAAGAAATTTCTTTTTACTGCTTTTTTATTTATTCTTATATTTCCTTATTCGTATGCTTATCCTTACAGAGAAAGAGCTGAAGACATTGTAGCACGCTTAGACCAAAGATATGGTCTGTGGCATCACGTTTCGCTGTATGTAACCTCCTTGCTATAGAGTGGTAAACGTCACCGTTGGCCTTCAGTCCGAATTTTTTTATAATTTGACGACTTTCAACCACCATATCTTCCACCCCCCTATAGCTATCGGCATGGAACTGCTATGGTGTACAACGGGAAAAATTTTTAAGTAGGCGCTGGTTTCCAACCACCAACCTCCGGCATTACAGTGCAACACCTAGCCCACTACGCTACGGCTGTAACTCAGAACATCAGTCCTTACATCTCATACTATTGATGGCCGTTGTTAACTGATGTTAATATGGCATTTGTAGGCATTAGATTACCATTTATCGTACGAAGAACGATGTGTTTTTGTTAATTCCTCAGTGTGCCGTTGCTTTGAAATGACAACGTGTTAGTTACAATAAGAAAAATACGCGAGGAATGTCACGTGACATCTCCGAACGGCTGGTTTTCGTTAATTCAATGGAGGGTGTCAAATCTCCGTTATTTTTGCAAATATGTCTCAAACGATACGAGATATGAAAAAAAAAAAAAACATACGGGAGCTAAGTTGTATATAATTTTCTCCTCTACAAATTCGGTTATTCAATTTTCGTGTCAGATGAATGGTAAAGCCGTTATTTTCATTTAAATTTCAAGCTGTCAAAAGACGATCACAAAGGCCCACTTTTAGTGTTACTACCGTAACCTAAAGTGGGCCAAAAAATTTCTGTAGATCTGTGAAGAAGGGAATGAAGGGAGGTAGATTAGAAGTTAAGTTCCGTGAACAAAGTCGTTATTAGAAACGGAATAAATCCTTGGACAATTCACGCGTCCTTTGAAGGGAACCATCCTGCAATTTGCCTGGTTCGATTTAGGAATGTCAGGGAAAACCTAAATCTGGATGACTGGAGGCGGATTTGAACAGCCGTCTTCCAGAATGTGAAGCCATCATGCAGGGTGTGTCAAAAAAGATGGCGCAAACTTACTGCGTTGAAAGTACACGATAATTGAAGACAAAATGACGCAGAAAACAAGGCCGCAACCGAGCGAGATAACGTATTTATGGTTGCAAAGCTGCCTCTGACGTCAAGCTAAAACTCGTTCTAGTTATTACACATTGCTGCCACTGACGTCAAGCTAAAACTCGTTCTAGTTAGTACACATTAATTTGAAATATAGACCTTACTAATAGGTTTTACACAACATTTAGTGCACATTTCACGTATGGGTTACCTGTTAAAGGAGGTGTTCGAAGTACTCGTCCCTTCAAATGAATTTCGAATTCTTTCGAAAACCCCTGGATCGTTTCGGAATTCCTGACAAGCGTATACAACACTTCGCTCCAGGTCTTCAACCATGTTAATGGGTGTGCTGTAAAGTTTGTTTTTGAGGTGACCCCAGATACAAAAGTCCGAAACATTTAGATCACGTGATCTTGGAGGACAAGGTATACTTCCGCCTCGACCTAACCATTTTGGCCGTATCTGAGCCTTAGATGCCGTCTCACATAATCAGCAAAATGTGCCAGAGCTCCATCATGCATGTACCACATACTCTGACATTGCTGAAGGGGAACAGCCTCAAGCAATCCTGGAAGACAGTATCGTCTAAATTTCAAATTAATGTGTAGTAACTAGGACGATGTTTACAATGACTAGTGGTAGCTTGGAACCATACATTCATAGTCATTTCGCAAACGACTCGTTTGCTGACTCATGGGAAATTTTTGCTTCTGTTATCGTGTGCGTTCAACCGTGTAAATTTGCGCCATCCTTTTTGATACACTCTGTAGATCTGTAAAGATTTGATTCTTCGACATATTTATATACGGCAGAGGTGGGCACAAATCGGCTCAATGAGCAGCGCTCCGGCTCAGGCCAGAAAAAGAGCAGCGTTCGCGCTCGGCCGGTAGTTATCCTAGTTGCCGCTAGAGGTCTGCATGCTTGCTGGCGCACCTGACAAACGTTCGATACGGCGAGTTATAGTACGCCGAGACAAACTTGCGAAAGAACGTGATAACTGTGGACATAGTTCGTCTGCTACGACTTCCAAACTCTTCTTCACAAATTCACCGTCACAAAATGATCGGAAAGTACGGGCTATCAGCAAAACTATTCTGTAACTAGCAGACAGCTGCATCGGAGGATGAGGCATCACATTCCTGTTTAAGAAATTAACAGAAACGTCATTTCAAAGGAAAATTGATTTTATTCAACAAAACACTGTGATTAAGTTATCTCGTAAGTAGGTACAGCATTATAATACATACCTCTACTTTACTTCCTTCCTCGCTTAGATGATTAAGAAGATTAAGTCGCATTTCACCTTCTACACTTCCATACTGGTTGAAGTGATGTGTTCTATAGTGGCGTTCTAAATTGTACTTTTTTATGCCTAATATTTTACCACATATCAAACATTTTGCTCCTCCTATGCTTTCAGTGAACAAGTAATCACAGTACCAACTAGAGTTGAACTGGAAAATAGAACGCCACTTTACCGCGCCGATTTGACTAGCCATTTCAACTCCACAGCGTACTGTATCATAACGTAATATCATAGATTATAACGAAAACCGTCAAGTACAAAATTCGAACTAAGAGATGGCATTGTTAGCGGTGTCTTCTGAAACAAAACAAAAATCACTCTTATCTTTATAAGATATTTGCCGGCTTGACTGCACACGCTGGACGTTTTAGAGAAGAGTTTCCAGTATTATGTTTATAAGTTACGTACTTATAAACAGAATAGCATTTTTCAGGAGATACCACTAGCAGTGGAATCTGTTCATTCGAGTTGGATACTAATGAGTTTGCACTATTATCTTCATAAGTTATTTTATAACGCACTCAGCCAGGTGCATTTCTGCAGCTACATTAGCGTGTGGCTGCGCATAACGCCATCTAGTCTTTTCAGCAGGAACTACGTGATGGACGCCAGCTGCTCGTGGCTCTGCTCCCGCTCAGGCAGGCGGCTCCGAGAGCGCGGCTCGCTCATTGCCCACCTCTGATATACGGGGTATGACGAATAACAAAAGTAAATTGCCATTTACTCAATTTTTTTTTTCAAAATGTTCAAATGTTTGTAAAGCCTATGGCACTTAACTGTGGGGTCATCAGTCCCTAAACTTACAAACTACTTATAAACTAACTTATACCAAAGACAACACAAACATCTATGCCAGAGGGAGGATGCGCATCGGAGCATAGCGCCTCAATGCGCTCAGCCAAACCGCCGCGGTGCAAACTTTTTCACAGAATAGTTTTCTTAATATGGAATGACAAGTATTTCCTAAAGGCTGCCAAGTCCTTTTGAGTAGAAGTGGACAAATCGTGCAGGTTCGCCCGCCGAAACTAAAACTAACACCTCAAGAACGCAGTGAGATATTTCTGTACTCTCAATTTTAAATAAAATTTTGATATCTTCTCTGATTTCATACGTTACTGTGTATGACCTCAAATCAAGCATATGTTAAAGACTACGGAATGTGTTTTTACCTATGCAAACTCTGTAAAATGTGTTGCAATACGTTACGTAATTTAATGATACACTGTAAATGTAACGAATAACGAAAAGAAAGTCAACTTTTATCAGGCGAAGATTCCATACTGTAAGAAATGGAAATATCGAATTTATTCGCCGAGAAGATACCTTGAAATCGGATGGTACGTTTCACAGCGGCGCTGTACAAATATCTACAGAATATATTACTAAAATCTGAACCATCCTTTACGGTTATTAGATATTTTCAGTAACTAATTTTGGGGAATGGATAAGGCTATCAAAAATGAATAAATAAAAAAATAAAATAAGAAAGTATATTGAGAATATAATCTAAGAACATAGAGTAAAAATTTCGACGACTTGAACTGGACAAAAAGTATCCAATGCCCATCTCCAAGAGTATGTAGTGCTAGCTCCTAAAATTATAGTTAGTCTTGGTTTTCTCAGGAACGACCCAAATACGTATGTAATATTTAAATTTTGACCCAGTATGCCAGTATGCCAATACTTCTGATAGACAAATAATCACTGAGCCAAGTGCTATATAAAGCACTTCACCCCCTAATCGTGTGATTAATAGCACCCCTGAAAAATCGTAGTCTCCCGTGCTGCTTTTTCGAACATGTTAATACTGTGCAAGAAAACATCGCTGCGGTGGAGTAGCCGAGCGGTCTAAGGCGCCTCGCTGCGGAGCGCGCGGTTGCTCGCCGTGGAGGTTCGAGTCCTCCCTGGGGCATGTGTGTGTGTGTTTGTCCTTAGGTTAGTTTACCTAGGTTTAAGTAGTTTGTAAGCTACGGACTGATGACCACACAGTTTGGTCCGATAGATTTACAGACATTTGAACATTTTTGAAGAAAACATCTTCCCCATACAGGAACTTTTTTTTCTGACCGATTTCTAGCAGATTTTGAAACTTTGTTGAGTCAGAATACTTGTGACAGAGTTAGCAAAGGCTGCCTGACTGTTTCAGAATAATTGGCTATCTCCTGCCTTAATTGCTTAGCCACACAAACAAAAGTGCCCATCTGGCGTCTTCATTGGTGCCTCCTTTATATTACGTATTTTAATTGCCAGATCGTTTATTGTTTGATAGGCAACATTCTGATGTTCCATGATCATTCTCGTGACGAACACATTCCTCATGATGAATTCTCAAAAACACCACACATGTTGATCATCAACGGAACCCAAATTTGCATAAATTACAACCTTTATATTACTATTCCACCTG
The DNA here is from genome assembly GCA_026315105.1 of Locusta migratoria. Taxonomy (NCBI): domain Eukaryota; kingdom Metazoa; phylum Arthropoda; class Insecta; order Orthoptera; family Acrididae; genus Locusta; species Locusta migratoria. The sequence continues at coordinate 283,610,586 of CM048744.1, forward strand.
AGGCTTCGCACAATGTTCATTTGTTTCCATATTAAGTGTATATCTCACCCATTGTTGCTATTTTTTGTCCATTGTCTCTTCATAATGAAATATAGCTGAGATGAACAAATCTCTTACCACGACAAAGAAAAAAAAAAAAATGAGAGAAAAGAAAAGCTTTCTTGCCTCGTATACCGGTTACCACTTTCAGTGGATTCACGACCATCCTTGGAATGTTTATAGCACTCGTAAACTCGTGAACGAGTCGTAAATGCTCTCTAGAGACTATTTGCTACTTGAAATATTTACCTTTGGCTGTACGACACACTTGGGACAAAAACTGAACAGCGTTTGCGTCGAGGAACGTAAAACTTGCCTCCTTTCGCATGCAGATCAAATGAGCTGGTCACCGGCATTGCGGGATGGACGTGCGCTCATCTGCATAGCTAACTGTGCCCTTCCGTCGTTTCCTGACGCTGTGTAGTTAGAGTCAAGTCTGAATAAGAATTTGTGAAAAAATAAAGACCGCACTGGTTTCGGTGTCCAAGTATGTTTGATAGTCCGTCTGGTAATCCTATTCTAAAACATGAAAAAAAGAAATTAGTTTTAGTTCCGCATTCACTACGGAGGCGGTAAATTTTAAATTTTGAGAATACGGAGCCCGCCACTGTCGACAGACCCATGAAGTTCAGATGTTCAAATGTTTGTAGAGCTTATGGGACTTAACTACGGGGTCATCAGTCCCTAAGCTTACGAACTACTTATGAACTAGCTAAGACTAAGGACGGCACAAATATCCATGCCCGAGGGGGGATTCGAACCCCCGACCGTAGTTGGCGTGCAGACCGTGACTGGCGCGCCTCAGTCTCCTCGGCCACCGCGGGCGGCTAACAGATTAAAATGGATGTAGGATGCCATTCTATGAGGAGATGAATAAGCTTGCTCAGGATAGAGTAGGGACGAGGTGAAATGGCCGAGCACTCTAAGGCGCCTTGCTGCGGACTGCGTGGTTGCTCCCCGTTGGAGGTCCTAATCCTCTTTCAGGCATGGGTTTGTGTCCTTAGTTAGTTTAGCCTAGGGACTGATCACCACAATTGTTACGTCCCATAGATTTACAAACATTTGTTGACAGATTAGGATTGAATATATATATATATATATATATATATATATATATATATATATATATATATAAAATCAGAATCTGCCATCAACAGACATTCATTTCGTGAGATGTTCTTTATGTGTGAAACTACATGTATAAGATACAGTAAATACCAAACGCGTTTAGGCCAGTGGAGTAACTACATGAAGTCGGTATGGCCGCAACACGAAACATGTGTTGCCGATGCAAGGGCAATGAACGATGACTTTTACTGGGCTCCCCTTTTGAGATGGTCCGCATCAGGTAGTTGTGTCCCATTACTGCAGTAACAATATAAACAAACTGCCTGTAGATCTTCTGCAGACACGCACATAAAATGTCACGTGAGTACTCTTCGCGAAAGCCGAGAGAAAAATCATTTAACTGTCGGGAAGTGGCAGTTAGAAGGCCAGGTGCTGCGGGAGTGCGTATGTGGTCGTAATGCTGGATTAGAGACACCTGCGCCATTTTCAGGCCGTTAAGTTGCTATCACCTCAATCTTAGAGGCGGGCACTTTCTCAAGTAATGGACGCCTCGGGAGATGTCGCGACGCAGGAGACGTCGCCCATCAGGCGTCTGGTTTGAACCTTAGAGTAGGGAGCCCAAACACCTTACACCAGTTTACATGGGGGTCGTGAAATTAAGCAGTATTGAGAAATAAACCTATTTTCTCGAAGCCACTCTCAGAAATTTCGACCCATCTGTAACTTCGTTGTGGATAAATCTAGAAGTCTGAATTTTCAGAGACCAATAGGACATTTTTAAAGGGGTACAACCACTTTAAGGAACGGGAAGCTTTACTTATATGTTTATTTTAAATTCAATAATTGATCACAAGGGTTCACCACCTTCAGTTTAGTTCGATATGTTGACCGTTGGCGGCTATACACATAGCGGAATGAGGAGCGATCACCGTAACTTCGTCAGTCAGTGTTCCATTGGAGACCGCTGCACATGTCGCTGTAATCTCCTGGTGGACTTTCTCCAGCGTGCGTGGCTTACGTTGGTAGATGTTATTTCTCACAGTTTTTTACAAGTTGAAGTCCATAGGTATTAGATCTGGCGACAGCGGAGAAAACTCAATGGGCTCTCTTTGTCCAATCCAATGTCTCTGAAAATTGTCGTTCAGGATAGTTCGTATGGCTAGGTGGCAGTGTGGTGGCGACTATTCCTGTTGGTGGAAGACCCCTTCATCAGCTGCATAAGGCGCACGTATACCTGGCAAAATTAATGTGCGTTAATATTTCCAGATACACTTCTCCAGTGACATTAGCAGCAAAGAAAAAGAGTTCTAGATGATAATTCACACCATATGCGAACCCTTGGTGGATTGACCTCCTTATCCACATATACCGGGTGATCAAAAAGTCAGTATAAATTTGAAAACTTAATAAATCACGGAATAACGTAGATAGAGAGGTAAAAATTGACTTACTTGCTTGGAATGACATGGGGTTTTATTAGAACATAAAAAAAAGATTCAAATGTCCGACAGATGGCACTGGACAGCAAAACGTCAGTGACTGCTACCGAGATGGGTGACAGGTACGCCGATATGTTACAGAAACGGATCATCCCCATCCTGGCTGATAAACACTTGCTGGAACGTACGATTTTTATGCAGGATGGCGCTCCACCCCATATTGCTAGCCGCGTGAAAGAACTCTTGCGCTCGTCGTTTGGTGATCATTGAGTACTTAGGCGCCACTTTTGTCATGCTTGGCCTCCCAGGTCCCCATACCTCAGTCTGTGCGATTATTGGCTTTGGGATAACCTGAAGTCGCGAGTGTATCGTGATCGACCGACATCTCTAGCGATGCTGAAAAACAACAACCGACGCCAAAGCCTTACCATAACTCCGGACAGTGCTGTTCACAACAGGTATTGTTAAGTAATGATGGTGGACATATTGAGCATTTCCTGTAAAGAACATCGTCTTTGCTTTGTCTTAATTTGTTATGCTAATTATTGCTTTTCTGATCAGACATTTTTTGATCTTTTATTTATTTATTTATTTATTTTTGTTCTTTGGTTCTAGGAAAAAATGTTTGTTCAAATGTTTGTATAGTCTATGGGACTTAATTACGGGGTCATCAGTCCCTAAACTTACAAACTACCTATGAACTACTTACGAACTAGGACGGCACAAATATCCATGCCCGAGGGGGGATTCGAACCCCTGACCGTAGCGGCCGTGCAGACCGTGACTGGAACGCCTTAGTCTCCTCGGCCAGTTCTAGGAAAACCCCATGTCATTCCAAGCATGTGTGTCATCTCTCTATCTAAATTATTCCGCGATTGATTAAGTTTTCAAAATTATACTGACTTTTTGAGCACCCAGTACATGAGAATTTTCCGGTGCCCAGTAGGCACCGTTATGTCGATTCACGGTTCCATTAATTTTAAAATGTGCCTTGTCGCTTCACACTGCCTTCGTCACAAATTGTTCGTTATCAGTTACCATTTGCTAATACCATTCGCAAAATTGCATTCGGCGATCATGATCGTCATTATTAATCGCGTGCAGTGATCGTGGAATGTAAACTTTCTACTTTACAGCAATCAGAGTTCGTCGTACACTTGTACTGCTAACCTCCACTTCATGTGAACATTGCGTAGTAGACATATATGAGCTAACAAACGTTTCCAACACGAGAGCCGACGAAGCAGGACTTGTAGCTGTACTTTGTCTTCCTGATCTTCCTTTGTGAATATAAGAAATCGTTCCATGCAATTCAGAATTGTCAATAATACGTTTAACTGTTAGGTGGACTCTGTATAACTAGCTGCATTACCATCTCACTGTTCTGTTTGGGTTACCTTAGCAAAATTTCGAAGAGGAAAACAGAATGGCTGAAAACAAAACTTTTGTTAAAACTGTTGTATTGATATACGTTTGCAGCGTTTGTAGTTCGCCGTCTTGCACGCGTCGCCCATTAATCGGCACTCACGTCAGTAACAAACAGTCAACATCAAACATATTAGATCACAAAATAAGGAAACACAGTACATGCATCTCCTTCAGTCTGTGCCAATGAAAGGAAGCTGCCAATGCGATGCGTGGGCTCTAAGTCGAGACAGCGTGATTGTTGTCGCAAAATGTGATCAAATTCTCACACTTTCCGGCTAACCATGAGAAAAGTCTTAACAGGTTACTTATATTACCGTTGTAAATATTGTTTAATAACTACATGTTTCGAGACTGCGCCACATTTTCAGGTTATTACGGCACTACAAAAGTTATAAAATATTTTAGTATAATTTTACGTTGACAAAATTTTGCTGCCTGCAGCAAAAAACTTGTGAGAAACAATAGGATAGCCTATGCGAGATGACGTTTCTTTTGACAACGTTTAAGTGTAAACGTTTGTTTTTTCAACTCACTTTGTTCACGTTGAGTAGCTTCCATTAACTCTCAATTTTGAGTTCTGCTCGAAACTCTCAGGGACGAATAGCGCTTGGTTAAAGGCAAGACAATGACCTAACATTCAATGGGATCATTTTCCCCAGCAACAATCCGGCTGGCTGCCTCGCTTATCTCTGCCTCAGCAACATAACACGAATTAAACTAAACAAGCCGGCTGCGGTGGCCGAGGGGTCTGAGGCGCTTCAGTCACGGTCTGCACGGCCACTACGGTCGGGGGTTCGAATCTCCCCTCGGGCATGGATATTTGTGCCGTCCTTAGGATTAGCTAGTTCATAAGTAGTTTGTAGGTTTAGGGACTGATGACCCGTAGTTAAGTCCCATAGACTCTACAAACAAACAAAACAAAACAAACAAACTAAACAATAACACGAATAAAACTGGTCCCACTCCATAGTGATAGCTGGTACAGCAACTGGTTATGGCAACATCTCAAAGTCAGTCTCAGTTGCAAATTTTTCTCTATTTCACTGACGCGTTCCACCATTTTGAGGCATCATCAAATTATCTGAAATCAAAAAACACTTATTAAATGGTGCATACTACATCTATGTACAAGAACTTTAACAGTTATGAGAAAATAGCAACTCTGGAGGTGGCGAACGGTATTACCATCTATTGTTTAGTTCTGTGCTGTAAGAACCATAACTGAATTTATAGTTGTTATTTACTAATAACTGTTAAAGTTCTGGTACATATATGTAGTATGCACCACTTCATAAGTGTTTTTTGACTTCAGATAATCTGATGATGCCTCAAAAGGGCGAAACGCGTCATTGAAATAAAGAAAAAATTTGCAACTGTGACTGACTTTTGAGACAATAAAATGAAAATATCTGCCCTGAAATGGGAATGATGGTTACGTGAGAGCATAAACCCTACACACACACACACACACACACACACACACACACACACACATATATATATATATATATATATATATATATATATATATATATATATAAACCTATCGTGTGTTTTTACCACACTCAGAATGATTTACATTAGCATCCATAATTCACTTTCAATAAAATCTCTGGAGACAAGTTAATTTCTTAACATATTTTCGCAGAAAGAGTTTTTCCTAGGTTTAAAAAACACAATACATTTCTCTACTACTGTTTATACCTCGTAGGTTACAAACTATTGCCTGCCGAAATGGTTTAATGTTGTCACTGACACACGACTTAGTCAACAAGTCTATTGGTCTAGTAGAACGAATCTTTTCTTAACATAATTAATAGAGCTTATGATCATCTCGAACAATTTCCGATATTAATAAATAAAATGCAGCGACCGGTTGCTGGTTGTTGCATTTATGTATTAATAACCTGAACAGTTGCTGCCATGGATAAAATACTTCATTTTCCGACATGTATTGCTGTTACCATACACAAAAGACAAGGGATAAGTCTTAGCCGAACAATGCTGGACATTGGTTGCACAATATTCACATGTGTTTTACCGTACATGGCACTTCAGAGAGGCAAGTGAAATTTGTTTATTATGGGAAACTGAACGCCGTGTTTAGAATTATATGGATAAAATAAACACTGCAGTATAAATTAGATGTAGTGATATTAATATTATCACCATAATTTTCGTACATTCCATGAATTTCATTATATATTAACAATTGGACCTTGGGTCAACAATACTTGAGCACAATTAAGTGTAGTGTTATTAATATTATTGCCTTAAAATGTGCAAATTGCATGAATTTTAGTTTGAATGAACGCAAAAATATATCTGTTCTTCTTCGTAACCAAAAGTTTCTTTCAGGGGATGAAACTATACATAGTGAATAAACAGAATGGATACTTGATTTTTCTTGAAATTACTGGCTGTCTCATGTTTCACCGTATAGTGTTTCCTGTTCTATACTGCTGAGCTGGACTGATTTGTTCTTTCGCTTTTTTTTTTTTTTTTTTTTTTTTTTTTTTTTCCTAAGGTGAAAAACTCCACATCAGCATTCAAAGTTGTCTTTTACTGTATCTTTATATATTCATATCTGCAACCACTGATTATATCACACAATTTAATTCATCAGTTTTGCGGTTAACTTCTACCCTTTGCATAGCTACCGACGATATAAATTCTTCTTGCTTCATTTGCACTACTGTGTTTGCATTCTGTCCATGTGGCCGAGCCATGATTTCATTCTGTTGCTGTTCATCGTTTTCATCAGTGTCGCTTTTGGATAGATGATATTTTGAAGCAGAAGCAGAAATTTCTCACTTTCTTTGTTCATGATTTCTTTAACTTTTCATATACCATAATTTTTCACATTACCATAATCACAAACTCAGTCAAACATCAGTAACAATGACTGTAATGGCTTAGGCAAAAATATAGCATAAAACTTACAGGATCTGAAAATAGTTTACACAGTGTTATAACAGAAAACTTATGCGAAAACAGTCTGAATACTTGAAATAAAACAAAGTTTTATGCATGATAATAATAATAATAAAGAAAGGAAAACTTCCAGAGGGTGCATCAGAAAATCTAAATTTGTTTTATGGGATTGTGGTGCAAGTCATATTTACTTCATTTTGGTGTAATATGAATCATACATACCATTCCGAACTAGAACATAAGGTGCCCTCTGAGATGCATCCAAATGATACGTCCCGATTCCACAAAAAAAAAAAAGAAAAAAAAAAAAAAAAAAAAAAAGAAAAAAAAAGTGAAGCATTTGCTACATAATACATAACTTACTTTCGTCAAACATCTTCGCCATAAACCTCTTCAAGTATTGGCAGATTATATCTGTTTAACGTAAAATACGGAAGTATTAAAGCTCAAGAGTCCGCTTTCGCTAAAGATAAATCGACGTAGAAGCAGTTAATTCCTGATTTGCCACAAACAATCTGAGAAAAAAAATTTCTTTTATACGGATTCTGCAAAATCGATAACAATAATGATCATCTAATCCGATTAACTAATATGTTAGGTTGATCATGTAATTAATGAAGAGGTACCGAACAGAATTGGAGAGCAGATAAATTTGTGGCAAATCTTGACTAAAAGAAGGGATCGACTGCAGAAAAACATTCTGAGAAATCACGGAATCGTCAGTATAGTATTGGAAGGAAGTGTGGAGAGCAGAGAGAGAGAGAGAGAGAGAGAGAGAGAGAGAGAGAGAGAGGGAGAGAGAGAGAGAGACGAAGAGATGAGTAGAGTACCTACTTCAAGGAAATGTGCGTTGGAATTGTTATTCGGAGATGAAGAACTTGTACAGGGTAGAGTATGGTGGAGAGCTGCATCAGTTTTCAGATTGGAACAACATCATTTTTAATGTGATTACTTTTCTAACGTGGCAGTTAGTATCTAGAAAAAGCCACGTTATGTTACAAGTAAATACCTGAAATACAAAAATTACGTACCGGATGCTTTCAATACTGATGCACGGAATATTTATGCATCACCAAACAATTTATAAACGAGTAAGTCTACAATTTTTTAGACTAACACCTCATTTTTACTTACGTCTTCACTGTTCCCGTCATCGATACTAAATGGATTTGGTTCGTTTTCTAGGCTCTCTTTCCAAAGAAAAAAAAATCTTTCGATTCATCATGGGTATACAAAATGCTAATATTTTGACAGTTTCTTATACTGTCTCAGGAGTGATCAGGTTCCAACGCATAATCCATTCGTAAATTATTGCTGCCAATTGACAGTTGTTGTTGTTGGTTTCTACTGAAATAGAAATCCACGAAGCCAGTTTCGATATCCCAACTTAATGGATATTATACTCCGATGTAGGGACCTGAAGATGGCATAATGGAATACCGAAACTGGTAGGGAAAGAATAAATATTTCTATTAAACATACGGCTGTTGGTATCCCACTTCCTACATACTCTTGATCAGCCGCAGTCCCGGTTCCACCAGTAATGCTGGATTCAATAGAACTTTTTCGTATATCTCTGTTCCCACGAATCGTGATGATGAAACAGTTTTTTTTATGTGTAGTTTAAGAGTGAGTTGATGAGATTTGTGTTGGACAACTCCTGTACTGGTGTAAAAAAAGGTAAAGCAGTCAACAATCCGAAGATTGGTTTGAACACCACAGTGCTTTACTAGGCCTCTTTGGAGGTGGTATGCCGTTGGCTTCCTCCGACCTTCGAACTGACTTACCCAGGCCGGCCGCGGTAGCCGAGGAGACTGAGGCGCTCCAGTCACGGTCTGCACGGCCACTACGGTCGGGGGTTCGAATCCCCCCTCGGGCATGGATATTTGTGCCGTCCTAGTTCGTAAGTAGTTCATAAGTAGTTTGTAAGTTTAGGGACTGATGACCCCGTACTTAAGTCCCATAGACTATACAAACATTTGAACATTTTGACTTACCCAGCCAGTTATAGGGGGACCTACAGTTTAACATGGGTCCCGAACCACGGTGCCACTCGGTATTTTTCACATGAGCAATACTGCCAGAGGTGAAAGAAGTGGAAAGTGACAGATAAAAATCCTAGGAACTGGCGGGGATCGAACCCGCGACCTTTGGATTTGTAGTCTGGCACTCTACCACTGTGCAACCGAGGCGCTGATAGTGGTATTTACCAGCCTGCATTTTTTCTTTACTTGTCATTTTGTCTTTAGCTTTTTTACCAGAAAAATATCGCTCGCACTACTTACATCCGTCAGATCATGATTGGTGTTTCAGTCGCAAAGTGACGCGGGTTCCGGCGCTCGTAAAGCGAACTTCTGGCCGTGACTCTCTCCACAGTGGAGCTCGTCTTAAGTGGTAATTCTGACAAAGCCTGAGCAATGGAAGAAAGTTCCCGGCACTCTTCTTCCGAAAAGTCTAGATCTTGTCGCTCAGTTTCGCTCGCTTACTCGCAATAAGGGAACCGTAATCGAGGGCACTTTCGAAATAATGGTTATCATTACATGTAATCTGAATTCGTAGTTCGGTTACCGGTTGAGCATATAAACACTCTAATACGAATTCCGTTACTGCCGGATATTAGCACTCACAAACAGGTTTTGCTCCTTGCAGACGCTGATGCATTTGATCAGGAATGTGTTGTCGAGTTGCAATCGTAGGCTTGTATCAAAGATGGAATCAAAAAAAAAATTGCCAAGACTAAAATCACTTTTTATGGCCCCTGAATCTGTTAATTGTCACGTGACAAATGACGTTAAACTCAGCTTCAGTTGTCTTCGAAATATCAAAACTGTGAAGCTCTTTCTGTCACAAACACAGCCACAGCCCGTGAAGGGCAAACAGGTATATTTCAAAACACGGTTGGTTGCCTCCGAGCGAGATCTTGCGTTCTTGATATAACTTTGATTTGTCACATTCGTTACTAGCAGCAACCTGTGTTTCGTTATTTACATTGTTCTGCTGCATCAGTGCGTCAATGTTGTAGCGATCTTCTCTAGCAATTCGACGTACACTAGAGGTAGATTCTTCAACACATGGGCACGGCCACTGTTTAAAAAACAGAAGCAACGGCAGAGCATAAGAAATCTACGTGATCTTTCCAGAGATGAAAACATATTTTTAAAGAAAAAACGTGTGCCACGGTGGAATGGCCGAGACCAGTAAGGCGCGTTGCTGCGGAGTGCGCGACTGTTCCCAGTCGGAAGTTCGAGTCCTACCTTGGGCATGGGTGTGTGTGTTGTCCTTCGGTTAGTTTACGTAGTTTGTAAGCCTAGGAACTAATGCCCAGAGTAGTTAAGTCCCGTAGATATACAAATAATCGAACATTTGATTTTGAAAAACCTGATACCTTTAAAATAATTACACTCTTCGCCACTAAAATTGCAACACAACGAAAATGACGTGCAACAGACGCAAAATTTATCCGACAGGAAGAAGATGCTGTGTTATGCAAATGATTAGCTTTTCAGAGCATTCACATAAGGATTGTGCCAGTGGCAACACCTACAACGTGCTGACATGAGGAAAGTTTCCGACCGATTTCTCATACAAAAACAGCAGTTGACCGGCGTTGCCTGGTGAAACGTTATTGTGTGAGGAAGAGAAATGCGTACCATCACGTTTCCGACTTTGATAAAGGTCGGATTGTAGCCTATCGCGATTGCGGTTTATCGTACCGTGACATCGCTGCTCGCGTTGTCGTGATCCAATGACTGTTAGCAGAATATGGAATCGGTAGGTTCAGGAGGGCAATTTGGAACGCCGTGCTGGATCCCAATGGCCTCGTATCACTAGCAGTAGAGATGACAAGCATCTTATTCGCATGGATGTAAGGGATCGTGCAGCCACGTCTCGATCCCTGAATGTACAGATGGGGACGTTTGCAAGACAACAACCATCTGCACGAAGAGTTCGATGACGTTTGCAGCAGCATGGACTATCAGCTAGGAGACCATGGCTGCGTTTACCCTTGACGTTACATCACAGACAGGAGCGCCTGCGATGGTGTACGCAACGACGAATCTGGGTGCACGAATGGCAAAACGTCATTTTTTCGGATGTATCCAGGTTCTGTTTACAGTATTATGAAGGTCGTATCTGTATTTGGCGACATCGCGGTGAAGCACATTGGAAGCGTGTATTCGTCATCGCCATACTGGCGTATCACCCGACATGATGGTATGGGGTGCCATTGGTTACACGTCTCGGTCACCTCTTTTTCGCATCGACGATACTTTGAACAGTGGCCGTTACATTTGAGATGTGTTACGACCCGTGGCTCTACCCTTCATCGATCCCTGCGAAACCCTACATTTCAGCAGGATAATGCACGACCGCATGTTGCAGGTCCTGTAGAAGTCTTTCTGGATACGGAAAATGTTCGACTGATGCCCTGGCCAGCACATTCTCCACATCTCTCACCAATTGAAATCGTCTTGTCAATGGTGGTCGAGCAACTGGCTCATCACAATACGCCAGTCACTACTCTTGATGAATTATCCTATCGTGTTGAAGCTGCATCGGCATACCTGTACACGCCATCCAAGCTCTGTTTGACTCAATACCCTGGCGTTTAAAGGCCGTTGTTATGACCAGAGGTGGTTGTTCTGGGTGATGATTTCTCAGGATCTATGCACACAAATTGCGTGAAAATGTAATCACATGTCAGTTCTAGTAAAATAGATCCGTCCAATGAATACCCGTTTATTATCTGCATTCCTTCTTGGTGTATCAATTTTAATGGACAGTAGTGTAATAACGTAACTTCTACAAGAATTTTAAAATATTGTAATAAAAGTATGTTTTTCCAACACATATGTTAATAGCAGCGCTGAAGTATTTTATTGTATCTTCTATGGCTTTGTTCCTTATTGAAACTGACATTAAAATGTGAAAGGATGCACTACATGCAGTTCAGAAAATGTAAGAGTTTTGAATCCAGCATAGCGATAAAGTATGAAGAAGAGCAGATGGGAGAGTTTCACAGAATTAAATTCCTGAGATTACAACTTGATAATAAATTTCGTGTGGAAAGGCACACCACAGATCTCCAGAAAAGCCTTAACAATCTGTGTTAGCAATTCGAGTATTATCAGACGTACGCTACATAAAAATATAAAGCTTGCGTGCTTCGCTTACTTTCATTTCATTATGACATTGTATAATAGTTTTTGGTAACTCTTGAAGTCAAAGAAAGTTTTCAGTGCCCAAAAGTGTGTAATATATATTATTTGTGGAGTAAATTCACGGACATTTCGTAGAAACCTCTTCAGAGAACTGGGTATAGTAACTACTGCATCTCAGTACATTTATTCTTTAATGAAATTTGTCATAAATTATTCGAGGATTGGGGCAAAATTCATGGCAATATATTTTTTTTCCTAACAGATAGCAGTCTGGTTGGAAAACTTGACATATGGAGACGAAAGGACAAGGTATTAACTACAAGTGTGATCAATGAATAGCACAGAAATTTCGTTACGCACTAATTTATTACGGTACCGGTAGTATACAGGCCAACATGTCCTTCACGGTAGAAAAGAATGACAACACAGTGCACATCCAGTTGTCACAACAAACCTGGGCCTGCAGACCCTCAAAAGAGTCCCCTGCTGCTGTCACCAGACGCTGCCAGCGATGTGGGAGGCGCTGAATACCATATGCCTCTGCATTTGCCGCACCATGCCTGAATCGGATCACCTCTTCGCATGCAAATACCATGACTCTTGCCACAGCCCTCGTATATCTATTTTTGCAACAAACGTCTCAGTTCATGCAATTAATACTAGGAACAAAAATCTCCGCGGCGGAGTGGCCGAGCGCATTGAAGTGCTATGCTCCGATGCGCGATGCCGTTCCTCGTCGGGGGTTCGAATCCTTCCTCATGCTTTGATGTTGTTGTCTTTAGTATAACGTAGTTTGTAACTTTAGGGACTGATGACCCCCGCAGTTAAGTCCCTTAAGCTTAACAAACATTTGAACATTTGGAACAAAACCGATCAACACAAGGACTTAAAATACTTTAGTTCAATAAGGGGTCCAGTAGTCAGGAACACCCATTTTCAATAATTTGTCAGAAAATGTAACAAATAAATATCAGTTTAAGAGGAGCCTAGAATATATATATATATATATATATATATATATATATATATATATATATATATATATATATATATCCACTAGGATCTTCTCAATATGGATCTATGGAACGAACAGGTAATCTAATCTAATCTAATCAGAGAGTTACAAATGTTCGCCTAATGGATGTTACAAAGTGCTTATGTAAGGTATTCCGTATTTTCTTGTGGAAACCGTATTTGATTCATAAATACGAATATTTTTGAGACAGAACTAGTATTAAAGAAGACCTGTTTAATCATCTGAATTAAAACATCTCGATTTACTCGTCTACCAGCACAGATGTGAATATTATTACGTCTCACAACCCACGAATAGTACAGTTCACTTCCATGTTATACTACCCTAGTGACACTCGCTGATTTCGGCTCGCTTCCAATGCGTTGTAGCTTAAGTCAGAGTATGAAACACAAATCTCTTATGCGTTCCATACAGCCGCTGTTCCTATCCTTTTCTTTTCTGAACTGTTTATTGTCCATGTTTCACTCCCGTCAAGGTAAACACTCCAAAGATGTAACTTTAGAAAATAATTCCTGACACGTATATTAACATACGATGTTAACAAATTACTCTTCTTAGGACATTTTCTTTCCATAACCATTCCCCATTTTATGTTTTCTCTACTTTGACAGTCATAAGTCATTTTACTGTCCAAATAATAAAACTCATCTACTACTTTTGTTGTCATTCCGTATTCTAATTCCATCAGCATAGCCTGATTTTCTTGGACTACATTCCACCACCCTTGTTTTGGTCTTGTTAATGTTCATCTATTACTCTCTTTTCGGCAGCATATTAGCGATGTAAATTCACAAGGCCTAACGGAAGTCTATAAGAGGATTTCCAAATCTGGTGGCAAATGGTTTCCGGACACAAGTGAGTGCCGAGGTTGTGAGAAGGGTGTGGTCTTCCTGACATTCAAGGAAATACGATGGTAGTTTCATCCTTAAGGGGCCCTCACACTTTCAATACTATTGTCAATATATTGACAATGTTTCAATTTATTGACCTTCTGTGTGTGGGTATTGTACCATAAATACCGACAGAGCATTGTTTATGGGTCCAAAATATTTTCCGGTTTGACAATATTCGTTGTTCAGATGTTAACAGTGTTTCGTAAAACAGCTTCAGGGTGCTAACGTCTGTTGCATAACTATTGTTTTTCAGTGTTCACGTTTGTCATCCCTACCTCGTTGCGCTTTAAATCTATATTGACCAGGAAATATGAGCAAATAATTAATGGTACGATTTGGCCAATGTTTTAGAAGCAATGTATGTCTCCAGAGATCAGTCGATTACATGGGTAGTAGCCAGAAGGTTAAAGGTTATAAGCAATCCCGTGTAATTTATTCAAATGTTCAAATGTTTGTATAGTCTATGGGACTTAACTACGGGGTCATCAGTCCCTAAACTTACAAACTACTTATGAACTACTTACGAACTAGGACGTCACAAATATCCATGCCCGAGGGGGGATTCGAACCCCCGACCGTAGTGGCCGTGCAAACCGTGACTGGAGCGCCTCAGTCCCCTCGACCACCGCGGCCGGCGTGTAATTTATCACCTGCAGTAACCGAAAGGTAAAACAGAGGACGTTAAAAAGAAAATAAATTACGCAATTGCTTCGGAGGTTTGAATGACAATTTTACTAATCGGACATAACTGTACTGAACTTTACACACTCAAATGACTTTCTGTGGTCAAAAATCGTAAGATTACAGTTAATCTTTCATGGGATAGAGTCTCACATTTGTGTCTGACTTTTTGTTTCTGAACCGTTTCAACGTAAGTAATTTGGCGTATGATTCTGGGCTCATTCGAAAATTATTTAAGAAATCTTTCTGGTCAATGGTTCGGATTTCCATCAGCAGGTTCACATACAAAAAGTCATTCCTGTTCTTCAAACACTCATAATCCCATTCCCCCTTTTCGTAGTACTGTTAGTTTATTTTTTTCTTTCTGGCCAACGCTATACGACTAAAGTACACACTTTCTCACTGTTCGACACGTTGACATCACGACAATCCTGTCGCCCGCTGCCGCGGTAGAGTAGCCGAGTGGTCTAAAGCCCCTCGCTGCGGAGCGCGCGGTTGTTCGCCGTGGAGGTTCGAGTCCTTCCTGTGGCATGGGTGTGTGTGTTGTCCTTAGGTAGTTTACCTATGTTTAAGTAGTTTGTAAGCTACGGACTGATGACCATGCAGTTTGGTCCAGTAGATTTACAAACATTTGAACATTTGTTGCCCGTTGGGAATAGTGACAATATTATTGATCGTGTGAGGCCCACTGAAAGGTATGGAAAGTTAGACAATATATTGTTGACAATATTATTATTAGAATGTACTGAACGTATGAGGATCCCCTTATGTTGCCCTCTGACAGGACGTGGAAACGCACATGGAGGAGGAAGCGGTTGCGAGGGGAAACACAAAAAGATTAGAGACAGAACGACAAACGAACCAAAACTGCAGCACAACTGCACAATAAAGTCTCGTCTTCGAAAACTGCACACGTTAAAACATAAACAAACTGCTGTACTGTCTGTAATTTAGCCTAGGGGTATGATTGTGCACAGTTCCTGCCCTTTCCCTGCATATACAACAAATAAATAAAATATTCAATTTTCTGAAAGATGGCGGTGTGTAAATCAAAACATCAACACCATTTCAGTTCAAATGATGTAGTTCAGTTTATTACTAATTCCTTAATCCCTGATGGCTGATGCCTCTGGCACATTTAATTTAACACTGTTCATAGCTCGTGAGCCCCCATAAATAAAATGTTATTTGTCACTTACTGTTTTAGGGTCTTGACACTATCAAAACCAAAGTACTTCTATTATTCACTTCGTCTGTCCACAATTAGCACTGTTTCGAGACACAAATTCACACGGTAACTTTCCACTAAACTAATATCTCAGCATGTATTTCACTTCAATATGCTCTTCAGCAAGCTACCTCCAAGTAAACACATGCACTCATTCTTCTTATTGCAGCTACAAAAAGTCTTCCACCTCGATAAACTTACACACGTTGAAATCGTTGCACTGACTGATGTTGTGGTCCGCCTCGGACACACATAAACACACACTGAATCATGATAAATGCTGCCGTCGTAGCGGCGAGTAACAGAGCCTCCGGCCAAGTGCTCGGAACACTGACTCGTCTTCACAAACAAACACAGTGCCAACTCGAGGCACAGACCGACGCAGCCCCCACACAGGTAAGCTACTCTCTGACTGCCCCGTACAAAGGCCGCGTGCGCCCTTTTATGCGCGCTAACTGGTTTTACCCCTACGTCATCAAATTCCCAGCCTGAACTGCCCAAAGCGTAGCCAAGACGCACAGAGTACAGCCACATACATTTCTAACATTTGTTTTAAAATTGCAATAGTTATGAAATACATGAAATAATATTTGCTTATACACTTACATGAACAAACACATACTTGCATAAATTATTTAAATTGTATACCTGCACATACAATTGGTATTCTATTTAAATGAACATTTAACATAAAAATTACATACTATTTACAGGGATATCATATGAAATAATTATTGAAATAACTTTATATGCAAACATTGCCATGATATCTGTGTAAATCTCTTGGATATAAATATGGTAGCGACTGGTATGTTATTTTTCTCATAATGAAAATGCGTTTTCTGCATCAGATCAACACCTCTCGTAAAATATATTCATATTAGCAGATGCACATAGACAGAATGAATAATGCGAGCCCACGCTCGTCTTTGTATCACAGTTGTATAAATATTAACATGCAAAATCGTTACATATTTATTTAATGTTTGCTGCATGCCTGAGTTCCAGTTCAAATTACCAATTTATCGTACATTAAATTATTTATTAAGCAGCATGTTATCATCAGTGACGCCCATAGAGGTTCCTCAGTACGTAGTATTGCTACAAATTCAAGTAATGTTTGAATATTTTATACGCTGCACCTCGGCCGGTAGCTCCCATTGTCCAGCACTCCCCCTGGTAGGACTTAGCCTGGACTTCCCTAATCCGGGAAAAACCACTACCTACTGGCCTCTCCTCTGCCTCAAGCCCACAGCGCTCGCCAACATGAGAAAATTCTGTCCATGGCCTAACTGTAATTGTTGCTTCCACAATAAATGTTATTTTACTTAATACATATACTGCTACCATTAAATGAAAGATAAAGTACAACATTTTGTGCATTGGCATGGACAATGTCTGCAGTGTATTTAATGCTCTTTAGGTCTTATATTTTATGACCAAGTGGACGGTAATCTCGCACGGTGACGTCGCAGCGTGGAATTCTTTGTTCCACTGGCCTGCGAAGCTTGGAAAGAAGGATCTGGCATGTTAGATTTTTGCTTTGTGCAGTGGAACGTGGCCAGTGAGGAGCGACCTGGTTTTCACGAGACAAGCAGGATTTTTGAGCCGCCATATTGAAAAAGGAATACCGTATTTCGTGCCTTCTCTTGTTGTAGCGTACGATGTATGAATATAACCTTTTTAAAGTGCCAGAAAATTGAAAAACTTTTAAAAACGCGTCATTTTAGATATGATTTGTTACAATAAATTACCGGAAACTACATTTTTGTAGCTTTAACGGTCATCGGATTTAACGTGTGTCAGTGATATAATTTGTGTACCGTGAAAGAATATCGTTCGTTTGCTACGGTGTAGCTCCATTCTATCAAAGAAGCATTTTGTGGTCCTATGTCATAGATACATAAAATATTACAACATGTTTTATATGTGTAGTATACATGCACTCTGGACACGCTGAAGACGTGCAGTAGCACCGTAATTGGTGGCGTCATAGCTTGTGCTGGAGCGATTACTAGCTGATCTAGTTGGCGTCGGTGTACTACCAAAATATTTTTATTTTTTCCTTTTTTGTTTCGTTAATGTTTCCGGTTTTTTCTTGCAGATATTCGTCGTTATTTCTTTTTAAGATGAGGTATTAGCGTAGTGGTTAGCATCACGAGCTGTGGAGGAAAGGAGATGTAAATAACAGGTTTGCATCTACACTCTCTCAGACATTTATAACGGTTTGGTTTAATTACGGTTCATGTAGCTTATTTTTTTATTTTAATACACTTATCATATCAGGTTTTCGACGTTATTTATTAGGAACAAGATAAAACTCTGTCCACGAGAGAATTTTTTGAGTTTTTCCTGTTAGGGCACAGGAATCAATAAATTTCACGACAGTGCCCAGCGTCACTCGGTTTTCCCCACGGTGTTAGAATTCTGTTGAGCCGGCCGCGGTGGCCGAGGGGACTGAGGCGCGTCAGTCACGGTGTGCACGGCCACTATGGTCGGGGGTTCGAATCACATCTCGGGCATGGATGTTTGTGCCGTCTTTAGTATAAGGTACTTCATAAGTAGTTTGTAAGTTTAGGGACTGATGACCCCGTAGTTAAGTCCCATAAGCTATACAAACATTTGAACATTTGAATTCTGTTGTAGTTCAGTACACTGTGGTTACGGAAGCAGATGCAGTGGAGGAGAAATAGTGTTTACGTACAATACTAAAAGCAAAAATTATCGCCACGAACATTGTCGAGCTGAGGCATTATCCCGCGTGAATGAACAAGTAAACTGTAGCAGACAGAAACTATTATTTCCGAAAAAAATGTTCAAATGTTTGTATAGTCTATGGGACTTAACTACGGGGTCATCAGTCCCTAAACTTACAAACTACTTATGAACTACTTATGAACTAGGACGGCACAAATATCCATGCCCGAGGGGGGATTCGAACCCCCGACCGTAGTGGTCGTGCAGACCGTGACTGGAGCGCCTTAGTCCCCTCGGCCATCGCGGCCGGCTATTATTTCCGAAGGAGTGCGAAAGTATACATTTGAATATGCAGAATATGTACAACTTGGAAAATGGAAATATAAGAGAGCAAGACATGGTCGTTATTGGTCCCCTACTCTTCCTCGTGTTTATAAACGATTTAGGAGATAATCTGAATAGCTCCCTTAGACTGTTCGCGGATGATGCTGTCGTTTATCGGTTAGTGAAGTCAACAGAGGATCAAAAGCAACTGCAAAGCGATTTAGACAAAATTTCTACTTGGTGCGAAAATTGGCAATTGACACTAAATAAAGAAAAGTGTGAAGTAATACACATGAGCACTAAAAGAAGTCCGCTGAACTTCAATTACGCGATAAATCAGTCAAAACGTAAGGTCGTAAATTCTACCAAATACCTAGGAGTTACAATTACGAACAACTTTGACTGGAGAGAACACATAGAAAATATTGTGGGGAAGGCGAACCAAAGGTTACGTTTCATTGGCAGAACGCTTAGACGATGCACCAGCTCCACCAAAGAGACTGCCTACATCACACTTGTGCGTCCTCTCTTGGAGTACTGTTGCCCCTTGTGGGACCCTCACCAGGTGGGACTGACGGAAGATATTGAGAAGGTTCAGAGAAGGGCAACTCGTTTTGTTTTATCACGTTACGGGGGGGAAAGCGTCACGGAAATGTTGCACGAATTGGGGTGGAAATCATTAAAAGAAAGACGTTATTCATTGCGGCGTGATCTGTTTGCGAAGTTTCAATCACCGACTTTTACTTCTGAATGTGAAAATATTTTGCTAGCACCCACCTACTTAGGGAGACATGACCATCCCAATAAAATAAGAGAAATCAGATCGAAAACGGAACGATTTAGGTGTTCTTTCTTCCCGCGCGCTATTAGAGAATGGAACGGTAGAGAAAAGTTATGAAGGTGGTTAATGAATCCTCTGCCAGGCACTTAAATGTGATTTGCAGAGTATCGATGTAGATGTAGATGTAGATGTAGACATGTGCAGCTGTTGCAGATGATGTATTACACAGTTGACCATTTATTTTACGATGTTTTGCCGAATGTGATTTCGTCGCATATTTTATTATTATTCCCCTCTGCTGTCAGTTAAATATGCCGTCTTTGTTTCTTGAAAAAAAAAAATAATTTTTTGAAGAGTATTGTATGCCACATGCAAGCAAGTCTTTTTTCTTTGTTTTTACGATCGCTAACAGAGATATCGTGTATTTTAGGGCGTCATTAGACTAGGCCGCCAGGCGACGCAGCCAGCTCGGCCCCAGTGGTGGTGCTCGTCACTAGGTATTGCCTATTATGGAGCCTATGTTATTGCCAAGGAGATTAGAATAAAGGGAGTGGCATTATCTATGCCGAGCACATACGTCAATTGCAGCTGTCCGCCATCTTGGTCAGTTTTGGAATGCTATTTCTCTGTTAAAACTGTGCGTCTAAGTCGACCCTCTTACTGTTAATGCATTGAACTGACAGTCGCTGCAAAGTATGTACTTTCAAACAATATACTTTCTTGAATAATTAGTAACAAATAATCATCATAATATATTTGAAAACTTAATTTTTAACGGATAATTTGTAACCTTTTACCACGTTGTACGTCACGGCAAAAACGTCGGTCGTTTTGGTTATACTCCACCGCTATAACACAAATAAAGTTCCACTGATGTAACAAAATTTATTTCAAACAGTTCAGTCTGCACACAACAAAACAAATTGAATAAATTGGTTCTTGCAATTCACGTAACAGAAAGTCTGGTAGTAAATTGTGGCGTTACAGTCTGTGACAAGGTTCATAAACACCAAAAAGGCAAACAGAACTTCCCATAGCGTAGCGAAGAGTCCAATCCGGTAAATGGTCAGTATCCTGTTTCTTCCCGAAGAGCCCAAGCACGGTCCGTCGTAATCCTTGATCGGAGGCAGAGTCGTAGACACTTCCCAGGCGAGACGACTACTGCTGGAAGTGTTTTTTCCCTTTATTGTGTTTTATACCAGTACACTGGTAGATTGGCAGCAGCACTATAGGCTGCTCTTCAGCCGAGAGTGATTAAAAGACATATATGAGTTGAGAATTAAAATACATAATAGGAGACAAAACAATGGAGATACAATAACACAGACAAGGCGACAGTTTGGAGTACATTACAATAGACAGATGATTAAAACCACATTTACTTAGTTACAAATGATGAGCCACAGTGACCTAAATAAAACATGTAGGACGACAATAACACAGGACGGCGAGTACACGGACACACTAATTAATTAAAACACACGGTGCGACGCTTGTCTGATTGCGGTGGAAGCAGTTAAAAAAACATACACTTCACTGGAGCATAGCACACAACACTTGACGTAGCACTGTTAAAACTGTCGGTCCAGGACCACGAGAAGGGGGGGCGGGAAGCGCGGGGGAGAGGAAAAACGCGGGGAAGGTGGCGGCAGGGGGGAGCCGTAGGGACTCCAGGGCGGGGAGGGGGTAGCCAAGCGGGGGAGGGGAAGGGGAGGGGGAGAGGAGGCCCTACATCTACATGGGGGATCAGAACTGGTAGGACGGGTATATGTCCGGATGGAGGACGTCATCAGGGAGCGGGAAGCGGCGGAAATTATCCTGGGGGAGGACATGGAGGGTGTGGAGATGAAGGGAAGGGGGTATAACGCGGTTGAGGCGTGGCAGAGGCCCAGGGTTGGTGAGGATGGGGTGGACCAGGGGGGGGGGGAGTTGCGGGAGTCTATTTTATGGGTGGTATGGAGGATACGGATATGCTGGAGGTATTCAAGGAGATGGGGAAACGGGATCAGTTCATACAGGATCCACATGGGGGAAGGGAGCCGGATGCAGTAGGCGAGGCGGAGGGTATGGCGCTCAAGGACTTGAAGGGTTTTGTAATAGGATGTGGGAGCGGAAATCCAGGCAGGATGGAAGCTGCAAAGGACAGGATGCATGAGGTAACGGTAGGTGTAGAGGATGGTGGAGGGGCTGAGACCCCACGTCCGTCCAGGGAGGAGTTTTAGGAGATTAAGGCAGGAGAGGGCTTTCTGTTGGACAGTGTGGAGGTGGGGGGTCCAGGAAAGGTTACGGTCGAGGGTTAGGCCAAGGTACTTCAGGGTGGGGGTGTGGCAGATAGGGCGGTTGTGGAGGGTAAGGTAGAAATCATGGAGATGGAAGGAGGGGTGGTACGACCTATGATAATTGCTGGGATTTGTCAGGATTGACGGAGAGGAGCCACCGGTTACACCATGAGGCGAACTCGGTGAGGTGGGAAGGAGGGGTGGTACGACCTATGATAATTGCTGGGATTTGTCAGGATTGACGGAGAGGAGCCACCGGTTACACCATGAGGCGAACTCGGTGAGGTGGGACTGGAGCAAAACCTGGGAACAGGCAAGGGAGGGGGCAAGGGTTAGGAGGGCAGTGTCGTCAGCATATTGTAGGAGATAGATGGGCGGCTTGGGTTGGGGCATGTCGGCGGAGTAGATCAGATAAAGGAGAGGAGGGAGGATGGAGCCTTGGGGCACTCTGGCGGAGGGGTAGAACAAACGGGAGTCAGAGTTGCAGACAGTGACATAGGAAGGGCGGTGGGTGAGAAAGGAAGCAATGAGGCGGACGTAATTAAGAGGAAGGGCGTAGAACTAGAGCTTGAAAAGGAGACCGGAATGCCATACATGGTCGTAGGCTTTTTGGATATCTAGGGAGATAAAAATTGCGGAGCGACGGGAATTGAGTTGGACGGATAGGAGATGAGTTAGGTGAAGGAGCTGGTCGTCGGCAGAGAAGGAGGGTCAGAAGCCACATTGAGAAAGGGGGAGGAACTGGTGGCAGTGGAAGTGCTGAAGGATACGACGGGAGAGGACGGTTTCCAGGACGGTTTCCAGGACCTTGCTGAACACGGAGGTAAGACTGATGGGACGGTAGGATGAGGTCAGGGATGGGGGCTTTTAAGGTTTTAGGAACATGAGAATACAGGAGGTCTTCCACAGGTTGGGGTAAAAGCCTGTGAAAAGGATGACGTTGTATAAGGTGGCAAGAGCTTCGAGGAAGGAGGGGGGGCAGGCTTGGAGGTGGCGGTAGGTCAGCCGGTCATGACTGTGGGCGGTGTTGCATTTAGTGCGAAGAGTGTCGATGATGTCGGTAATGGGTGTGTTCAGTTCTGAGGGGTGGATGTGGTCCAAGTACTGGAAGCCAGGGATGAGCGGAGGAGTGGAGGTATCATTTCGCTCATGGACATCTGGGAAGAGAGAATCATCAGGAATGGAAAAGGCTTCAGTGAGTTAGGAGGCAAAGTGTTCTGCCTTACTGGTGTTGTCAGGAAAAGGACTGTCATCATGGAGAAGCGGGTAGTGTGGGGAGGAGTGACTGCCAGTAAGGCGGCGGAAGGCATGCCAGTACTTGGAGGAGTTGACAGGGAGCATTGAATTTAAGCGGGTGCATGTCTGGCGCCAGTCCCAGCGTTTTTTCGCAGACAAGAGGGTTTGGAAGTGTCGTTGGAGTTGCCGGTGGCGTTGGAGTATGTCCCGGCCACGGGTCCAGAGGAAGGAGTGGTACAGACAACGGGATTCGCGAAGGTCGGCCTGTGGAGGAAGGTGAGGATAAATCGCCCGGGTGGGGATGTGGGCATGGACCGTGTCAGCAACAGTCTTCTGGAGGAAGGAGGAGGCAATATCAATATCGGCGGGAGTGTGGAGGGGAAGTGGGTGGCTTGCGACCGAGGTGTCAATGGAGCGACGGTAGGCATCCCAGTCAGCACGGGAATAGTCATGAACGAGTTTGGGAGGGGGGCATAGGACGGGGAGCGCGGGCAGGGCGGGGGCGGTGGTCAAGGGTAAGTAGGTCAGGGGCATGGTCACTACCTATCCACCGTGATGCGTCCAAGGAGGTTGGGAGACGCCAAAACGACGTCAGACGCGGTGTTGCTTTCAGGGCGAGTTGGGTGGGGAAGAGGGAGGATGTCGCCCCAGAGCGAGGGGGTGATGAACTGGCGCCACCGCCGGAGTTCAGCAGGTGGACGGGAAGAAAGGTTAAGGTTGGCAGCAATCACATAGGTCGTGAAGGAGCGGTCTATGTGGGAGAGGAAGGCATATGGAAGGGGAGCAGTGCTGCGGACATAAATCGTGGCGAGGGAGACAGTAAGGGATGGGAGGAAGAGGCTGAGGATCAGGTGTTAGGTGGGGTCATTAAGGAGAGGTTGGAGCCGGATGGGGTGGTGGCGGAGGTGGCCGATCGCCACTCCACCTTGGGCGATGGGTGGGAGGCCATTGGTATGGTGGAGGATGTAGGGAGCATTGCTGTTGGGACAACAGGGTTGGAGGAAGGTCTCGTTCAGGAGGAAGGCATCCATGCGGTGGTGGGAAAGGATTGTGCATAAGGAGGTTTTTATTGGCAGGAAGAGAGCGGAAGGTATAGGAGGGGCTTGTCATAGGGGTCGAAAGGGAAGGGTGAGAGGAGGGAGAGGTGGCGACGGGAACAGAGGGTAGGGTGTGTCTAGACTAGGGTAAATTGCTGGGAGAAGGTGAAGTGGGAATGTGCATGGGAGAGGGTGGCAAAGGTTTCGAGGTGAAAGACGGAACGGGTGGCAAGGGCGATCTGTTGGAGGGTATGGGGATGCTGGAAGGGATGGATGTTCTGGAGGACGGTCGTGACAAATCGGATGAGGTCCTCTATGGTTGGAGGGGGGCAGAGGGAGTTGTTGGGATGGACAGGGGGATCGACAGGACGAACAGGGATGGTAAGTTCGGGAGTACTGGGGGCGGGGACGGATTTACGCTTATAGGAGTAGGTGGGATGGGGGCCACCACAGGTGTTGCATACAGGAAGGGAGAAGAGGTTGGGACAGTTTTTGTGGAGGTGATTGGACTTGCATTTCGGACAGGTGGGTGGGTTACGGCAGTGCTGTGTCAGGTGATTGTTATAAACGAGACACCTGGCACAGTGGTAGGATTGGGGTGGGGAGCGGGAGGGTTCTACCTTGTGGCGGCGGTCATAGAGGAGTGCCCCCTTGAAGAGAAGGCGATCGACGGAGGATGCGGATTCGGTAAAAATCCGCATCTGGTAGGTGGGACTGGTGGCGTTACAGATCCACTTGGCGGAGCGAATGGAGATGTCTGGGTGGGCGTTGAGTTGGCCCAACGCCTCCTCCTCCATGATAACCGGACTAAGTTTGGTTGTCATGGCGGTGAGGATGGGCAGACAGTGGGGAGGGAGGGGTTGATGGGGTGAGGAGGAGGTATAGTACTGGATGAGGGTTGCGTGGGGGCCAAGGTGGATGGCAGGGAAGCACTGAAGCATGTCGGTATGGAAAGTAGGGCTGGGAGATTTGATAAGGACAGAGTCCCTATGGGGGCTGAGTTGGCCGATAGGGGCGGCAGAGAAGTACTTTCGAAGCTCTAGGGAGAGGGTGCGATTGTCGAGGAAGTGGGGATCGGGACGGGAGAGGAGGTAGGTATACATATCCGGTTGGGGGGGGGGGGATGGGTGCAGTGTCCATGACGTCGGCAGGCTGTGGAGGCGGAGGAGAGGGGGAGGAGGAGCCTTCTTAGAGGCGGAAGGGACGGGGTCCGCACTTCCACGTTTAGTGGTCTTCTTTTGGTCACCGGTGGAGGAGGATAAGGACGGAACGGGTTCGATGGGAATGTGGCGGGGGGCGGGTGGCAGGGCCTGTTGCAGTGCAACTGAAAGAGGTGGCGACTGTGGGGTGTATGCCACCGTAGTCCGGTGATGGGCGATCCGTGCTGGTGAGATGGAGGGGAGGTGAGGGGGAGATACACGGTAGCTGGAGGAGGAGGAGAGACGGGAGGCGGCTGTCGTGGAGAGGAGCACAGAGAGGGGGATGTCGTGGGGAGGGCGGGCATATGTGGAGCTCCAAGTCGTGACGGTGGGGGCGGTGGTGGGGATGGTATATAAAACGGTGGTGGTGATGGTGACTGGGATGTTGGACATCATGACGGACGAAGGAGGGAAAGAAGTCGAAGAGGATGAAAAGGTGGGCAGTTCAAGCGAAAGGTGGCGACCATTCCAGGTGGCCGGCTGGGGCTGGCGGAAGCCTCGGGCCGCGGTGGAGCGGCGGGAGACCACCGGCAGCTGGCTGGAGGGCGGCGGCGGAGACGTCGCCGGCGGCGGTTGTGGCTGCGGCGGCGGGCAGCACGACCGGCGGCAGGGACGGCGGCAGACCTGGAAGCACAGCGGAGTTACGTTAGCCACCGTAACGGTGGTGCCTGCTACCAGGCGGGAAGGATGGCTGGAAGTGGCTAAGTGGCTCGCTTATATTGACAGGTTCGGCCAATAATTGCGTTTGTTGACCACAGTGCTCACTCTGGTGGCGAAGGAAGCGCCGTCTAGATCGCTCGAATCGATTTTGGTGTGTATACGCTGGCGTTAGACCAGCAGACGAGGCGTTCACTGGCGGCCGTAGTGGATTTCCTGGTGCGGCGTCAGCGATGCTTGCTGCGCGCCGCGCCTTGTGTGTGTACCCAGTGATCTCAATGATTAACACTGGATACACAACTGTAGTGTTTTGAATCTTTGAAAATCGTGACACTCTATTTTTGTTAGGCTGGCAACTCCGTACGTATAAGTCGTAATGTTCTTTTGTACTGTGCGTCCTTTGAAAATAAGATATGAATGATTAATTACTTTAATAAATACATTATACTAAAGTTCGAGCCGTTTACGCTTAAAGAGAACTCAAAGGAAAAGAAGTAGCGTTCATATCCATAGATGAACTATTTTTTAGTCAGTTCCTATCAGATTCAATTCAATGAATAAATTACACTGTTGTAGACGATACTTCTCGTGTTCATTTCTCTATTTGCCTCTTGTTTATAATTTCCGTTTGAGCCAACCGACTGGAAATTACTGCATGAAAAATAACGCTTATGTCAGACACCTCGAATTGATCCTTTTTACACCTTCATTTATCTTTCTACAGTAAAACAATTTATCCATTTAACGCAATATGGTAGAAACACTACTTCTGAATAAAAATATAACTGACGTACACGTTTTAAAACACCCATCCCATTTTCTGCTGTTTCGTTTATACGGTTTATTCCAAGTCGTAACTATTTTGTGAGTAGTATTAAAATGTTCATAGGTAGCTGCCGTTGTATTTGAGTTACTTTGTTCGAAAAGCAACTAAAACAAAAGATTACAGATGTCATAATGTTAAATTCGGTGTACGCAAATACTACTAACAACTAGCTAGAGACAGATATACGTTCACAAACATGGCGTCGAGCGTCACGCTTTCGTAATACACAGTACTGACTCCAGATTAACTTGGAGCTCACTGGGCGCACCGAGTCGGTTTGGCGGCGGCGGATACGACAGTTTTATTCCTGTTTTAAGTGACGTAAAACCTTAGCTCTACAATACGAACAAGTCTCCAAAACTTAGCAAAATGACGGAGGCATGCTTCACTTTTTGAGCGTGAGGGTGTCTTCTCGTATTCTAACCTCCTTGGTTATTACAGTAGGGAAGCACTCCCACCTTGCTATGAGGAGGACTGGATGACGTGGAAGTCCAGGGTCTAGAAGGTAGGACCTCTCTGATGCATCTGTCATGTGCGAGTGTGGAAAAGAACAAACCACCGAGCATCTGCTACAGTGTGAGCTTTGTCCAGCCTGCTGTACCATGCAGGACCTGACTGGTGCTTCCCGTGATGCATGTGATGTAGCCAGATTTTGGGCTAGCATAGTTTAATGTTAAGACCTTTTGAACTGTTATCACTGTTACTTGTAAATATGTGTACTATTAATGGCTAATTTGTATTTATGTTCATTGATCTTCATTTTTGTTTTTGTGTTTCATGTTATGTTTGCACAAGATGCTTTTGACACGAGTAAATAAATAAATACAGTAGGGCAGCCGGTGGCGCCGCCATGACTGGCTGCCCTGCCCCGCGACCAAGGCGGCAGCCACTGGCGGCCGGAGAGCCGTGGCGTAGTGGGGCACAGCGTCATACGGAGCCTGTCCGCGGCCAACGGAAAATAAAGGCCTCAGCGCGCACATCATGCGACGTAAGCAAGGTAGTTCCCGTGGCCGGCGAGAAAGACAGGCCCGAGCGCGTACAACATGTGACGTAAGCAAGGTAGTTCCGAGCCGGAGCGATCGCTAGCCGATTGGCCGGCCGCTGGGGCACGGCCCACTGAGTCATAGCGGGCAGCCACTAAGCTGGCGATCGCGCCGGCTCGGAACTACCTTGCTTACGTTACATGATGTGCGCGCTCAGGCCTGTCTTTCTCGCCGGCCACGGGAACTACCTTGCTTACATCACATGATGTGCGCGCTCAGGCCTGTATTTCCCGTTGGCCGCGGGTAGTTCCGAGCCGGCGCGATCGCTAGCTCAGTGGCTGCCCGCTATGATGCAGTGTGCCGTGCCCTGGCGGCCGGCCAATCGGCTAGCGATCGCGCCGTCTCGGAACTACCCTGCTTACGTGGCAAGACGACCGCGCTGGGGCCTGTCTTTCCCGTTGGCCGCGGATCCTGTCATGTCACACTGGGCCATCAGCGGCGCAGCCAGTACCGCCACCACCACCACCCGATTTGGCCGCCACGTGCCCAGTCCACCGTGCAGTGTTCTCTACTGATGAGGGAACACGCCGAGCAACGAGTATGCATGTATGCTCCTCCTTGTACTATTAATGAAAAGGAGAAGGCAACGGAAGATAAAGATGTATGTACACCCTATGCTATGGTTGAGTGAGTCCAAAGGGTTGTACTGTACTCTTTTTTATGAACCGTGTTCAGACGATAAGAAGTTTTTCAGTTAATGACGAATATCTAAATCGCCTTTCTTTGAACTATTGTCTTTGAAAAAAAAAGAGATATTACCGGTATAGATTCGAAAATGAGAAAAATGTCTTTCTCCAGAAGAAAAACTTGTAGTAACTTTCTCGTTATTACTATTGATAGAAACGACGAATACCGTCCCAAGCTTAAAGTAGGTGAATAAGGCCGAGTACAGTATAATAAAGTTAAAAGGTAAATGTACAAGTATTCCCTTTGTCCATATTCATCATAATTATCTTATACTTGCGAGGACTAATACAAATACAACGATTAAATACTTACTGAAATTATTAGTAGCGTACCTATCCGAGTCCTGGTTCACACCGCGTCCGGGACCACGCCGCCCCGAGCCGCAAGGTCCGGCCGCAAAATAAATGTATCTCACCGTTTAGACGATGCAAGCAACAGCCATCGAACGGAATGTAACGCTAAAAACTTGTATGTCCACCACTCTTTCGATAAAACAGCAATAACAACAGCAGCAGCAGCAGAAGACGACATATTGCTTATACAAAAATTCCAATTTACTGGTGGAAATAACGAAAATCGGCAATGACATCTAGCACAACGTCTGCATAGAAACTAATGATTTCCAACACACAAGGCATTTTACCGAACATAGCGAAAGCCGCTCTGTCAGACAGCACCAGACCGTTAGGAATGCGTCTGAATATACATATGCAAGCACCGTTAACAATTGTGCAGGACGCAGAGCGCTCTCTCGGCAGGCTACATAAAAGAAACATATGCTAAATGTTTAAACAAAATCTCTCAAAAACACCTAAGTTACATCTCCA
The DNA here is from genome assembly GCA_026315105.1 of Locusta migratoria. NCBI lineage: Eukaryota > Metazoa > Arthropoda > Insecta > Orthoptera > Acrididae > Locusta > Locusta migratoria. The sequence continues at coordinate 283,640,087 of CM048744.1, forward strand.
AATGATCAAAACCGCCGGCCGCGGTGGCCGAGGGGACTAAGGCGCTCCAGTCACGGTCTGCACGGCCACTACAGTCGGGGGTTCGAATCCCCCCTAGGGCATGGATATTTGTGCCGTCCTAGTTCGTAAGTAGTTAATAAGTAGTTTGTAAGTTTAGGGACTGATGACCCCGTAGTTAAGTCCCATAGACTATACAAACATTTGAACATTTTTTTTTTTTTCAAAACCTTCTAGGCAAGACCTCTGCAGACGCACCACTCTGACAAGGATAGCGCGCACTGCATTTATTTAATGGATCTGAGCCAGACCGAAAGTTCCGAAATTTAACTCTCTCTCTCTTTATCGATCTTGCCCTGTTACGTTTCCTTAGATCGAGGTATAGATGCGCCTTCCGAGAATTCGAGTAGTTTAATTATACCTCTTATTTCCTTGCTACAGCAGTACACATCTTCTTGCGTATACCCATTTAAGGAATCTTTGTGCTGTTACGATGCAAATTACATTTATCTGGCGCAGGTCAAACACTGATATTCCAGCTCCCCAGAAGACATTTAAACCCTATGGTGCAACGGAGAGTCGAAATAAAAAAAATGCACGTAATAATTTACCGATTTCCGACCGTCTACACTACAACTTTTTTTCACGAAAGGACTGACCTAACAAGACCCTTCTTCAAAAAGACACCAACCACGGAACCGAGGTAGTACTTTAGCTGCCCAATGCACATCGGGAACGGGGACAGCCGATATTTATAAAGTGCAGCTCTTTACTGCGTGTGTCACTCCCAGCCATTCCTTAGAGAGCAGTTCTTGTGCTGTGTTTTGCTGGGTTAATAACACTGAAAATTGACTGGTCTGCCCGTAAATCTAGCGAACTCTGGGACGTTTGCGGTCTTAAAGGGGTAGTTGATTGCAATTGCGTGGTAATGCGTAGAAATATTATGATCGATATCGCGTTTTCCTGCTTTGTGTGCTGTCGTTTGAGCCCTTAGGCGAACTACTTTCGTCTTTAAACGTTTTTGTTTGTGTAATACTATTCCGAGAGAGAGGATGATAGTGCGTACGACCTCATTGACGAATGTTTTTGCCTCTAGAGGGTCTACTAAATTTCGCTGTCTCTACTATTATTATTAGGGTGGGTCTTCTATCATGGCCTGTACTTTTACATAGGGGTCGAAATATGCGAAGTTTGTTGGCTATAAATTTTCTGGTGTGTAGGTTAGCATCTTCGTTTGCGGTAGACAGCTCCTTTAAAAAAGTAAATTCGAGTTCGGTTTAGTGGAATGAAAAAAGAAGTCACAGGAAACGAACCTGGAGTAGGAATTTTTGTGGGTAAAGAGCTGATCGATCTTGTTCTGAAAATCTGTGTTGCATTGGGCAGGTAAACTACTACCTCGGTTCCGTGGTTGGTGTCTTTTCGAAGAAGGGTCATGTTAGGTCAGTACTTTCGAGAAAAAAAAGTTTTAGTGCAGACGGTCGGAAATCGGTAAATTATTACGTGCATTTTTTTTTTCGACTCTCCGTTGCACAATAGGGTTTAAATGTCTTCTGGGGAGCTAGAATATCAGTGTTTGACCTGCGTCAGATAAATGTAATTTGCATCGTAACAGCACAAAGATTCCTTAGATGGGTATACGCAAGAAGATGTGTACTGCTGTAGCAAGGAAATAAGAGGTATAATTAAACTACTCGAATTCTCGGATGGCGCATCTATACCTCGATCTAAGGAAACGTAACAGGGCAAGATCGATAAAGAGAGTGTGTTAAATCTCGGAACTTTCGGTCTGGCTCAGCTCCATTAAAAAAATGCAATGCTCGCTATCCTTGTCAGAGTGGTGCGTCTGCAGAGGTCTTGCCTAGAAGGTTTTGAGCATTTGGAGATGTAACTTAGGTGTTTTGCAGAGATTTTGTAGTATATGTTTCTTTTATGTAGCCTGCCGAGAGAGCACTCTGCATTCTGGACGATTGTTAACGGTGCTTTCTTATGTATATTTAGACGCATTTCTAACAGTCTGGTGCTGACTGACAGAGCGGCCTTCGCTATGTTCTGTAAAATGCCTTGTGTGTTGGAAATCATTAGTTTCTACGCCGACGTTGTGTTAGATGTCATTGCCGATTTTCGTTATTTCCGCCAGTAAATTGGAATTTTAGTATAAACAATATGTCGTCTTCTGCTGCTGCTGCTGTTGTTGTTGCTGTTTTATCGAAAGAGTGGTTGACATACAAGTTTTTAGGTTTTGTTAGCGTTACGTTCCGTTCGATGGCTGTTGCTTGCATCACCTAAACGAAGGGATACAATTATTTTGCTTATAGATCTAAGGTTGCGGCCGAGTTCCGAAATGGAACATTTATTTTCTTTTGGTTATTGCTAAATGTTTTACTCTGGCTAGAATTGATTTTTTTTAAGCTTATGGGACTTAAGTACGTAGTCATCAGTCCCTAAACTAACAAACTACTTATCCACTACGTTATACTAAGGACGGCACAAATATCCATGCCCGAGGGGGGATTCGAACCCAGACCGTAGTGGCCGTGCAGACCGTGACTGGAGCGCCTCAGTCCCCTCGGCCACCGCGGACGGCGAATTGTTTTTGTATACCGAAAGAGTATTTGGTAAGATGGATACATAAGTTAGTGACGTTCGTTACCGACACAACCCGTTTATTATCCAATGTGCGCCATTATTAAACATTTCTGTCGGATGTTGTATATGCAGTCTATGCGAAGAGCTTGGAAAGAGAATGCTTAAAGTAATAAAACGTTACGATATTTCTGTTTAAACATTTAGCACATGCTTATAGAAATGTTTTATGTAGCTTGCCGAGAGAACACTGTGTGTTTGTGGGCGCCATGGGGGTTGAGCTGTACTCAGATTACTCTTAACACGTCTAGACGTCTAAAAACAGTAATTGGGAGCTGTGGTGGATGGTCTGGCTGCTGGCAGGGTCAATTTGTTTACGAAACTCTCGTGTTATTCCAGGTAATTGTACTGTCCGAAGTACGCAATAATAATTGACTCCTTTTTTTTCAATGTTTGTGTAAGTCTAAAAGTAATACCTGCAGTTGCCCTTGTTACTGATAAAAAAATAGGTTGTTACAATTAAATTGACGTGGGATGTGCGGCATTGTTTTTTCCTTTAAGTCATAACTCCAAACATATATCGCATAATTAGACTGCAAGACGTAACTCCGAACATTTACGATACGTAAATAGACTGTGTAAGTGCGGATTGCGACCTTTTCATAATAACGTTCGTAAGTATGTAACTCGTGGCGGCGGCGGCGGTTAATTTGATATGCAAATTAATCTTAGATCGCAACCTTCGGTGTCTTCGCATGTTCCCCAGCGTCTGTCTGGGGCGACGTGTCGGCCAGGTGCGTGGCTGGGGTTGGGGGGATGTGGCGTGAGTGGCCGAGCGGGTAGGAGTAACGGTACTTGCGAGACGTCATCGGCGGCCGGACCTTGCTGCTCGGGGGCGCCGTGGCCCCGGACTCGGTGTGAACCAGGATTCGGATAGTTACGCTAAATCCGCCATTTTGAATCCCAATGCGACGTCATCGTTGTGTGCTTCGTGTGGTGCAGCGAAGCTAATCAGCGAATATTTAGTGATTTTATTGTTTCACAGTGTGAAATGGTTGGTTGTGCAGCTCCAAACTCCGCAAATAATATCAGACATGGTACCTATTAGTTTTATCGGTTTCCTAGAAACATAGATCGTAAAAAAAACTGCTTGTAAATTTTAGACATCAGGTATTGACGCTGAAATCGAGGAACTATCTGTGTAACGTTAAGAATATTTTTTTTTAATTTATATTAGAAATAGTTCTGACCACAGAGAGATAGTAATAAAAATATAGGCCTATACGTGTAAGCATTAATTTTGCTACATTTGTTAACATAAGACGACATACAGCGTGTTTAAAGTACATAAGCTACTTTTTTTTTAATTTTATTTAGAGCAACTAAGGAGTTATTCCAAAGGCTGTTAGTTATATTTTAATTGATCTATAAGTGCAGCAGGCTTTATCCAGCTAGTGGTTTTTAAATTATATTATTCCGCATTAGATCAGTGTTTAATTTAAATGCGACTTTCAACATGGGAATGTATAGACCCAAACTAAGCTGTGAACACGATGTGTGAAAAATTAATGAATTGAATTTGACAAAGGATGGGAACAGGAAAGAAGTACATGAAAGGGATTAAATTCAAAACGAAGCATGCAACATGCAGTTTATTTCAAAATGCAATGTACAGAAGAGACTTTATTTAGTTATCCATCGAAACACGACGTTCATAGTTATTAAACACATTTTTGACGTAAAATCTTAAATATGGTGTGTGTCTAGAATATGCGAAACATTAGAGGGGAGAATACGGCAAGTACAGTATCGCAATTTAATTTAATTCCATAACTGTTTTCGAGTGCAACGCTTAGTAACCGTCAACATATGTCGATGTACCATTCATAAACCCGAAAATACGATAATTGTAACGTATTTAACTGTATTTGATAAATATGAACGGAAACATGTGTCTTTATGTGGAATCTATTTGAATGTATCATTACTCTAAATACCCCTCTAATCACTTTCTTTAAATTAGTTTCCACTTACAGTCAAACGTAAGCTAATAAATTTACTTTGCTTTAATGTTTCTACGTTAGGAAAGTATATTTAACGGCCAGAAGCGTCAGTGTTCCGTAGTCTTTAAATGTGCGCCGTCAATGTGGGATTCAAAATGGCGGACTGTTCTGCTTGTATTATACAGTGCTCTAGGTACGCTACTATTATTCCTGTCAGCCAAGGGCCGCTGCACAAAATTCGATAGGAATGTGCAAATAATTTCAGTCCAAGCATTTAATTTTAATTGCTTATTACTGTTAGCCTCAGAACTGGCCTGTAGCGCGAGCACGAAACTTCAAATCGAAACCACACAGACGAACGACAAGAAAACACTCAAGACGCATTAGTCAAAGCTTCTGACTTTTGCAACCAGGCTGCGGCAGCTACTACCGCCTCTCCCCTTTCCTACCCAATCCCACGCTGCAACACAACAATGCGTTTACCATTAAACGCCTGCCTTCGTCTGATGTACCGACAACAGGTGGAATGTGTTTGGCGCCTCAAGATGTTGCTCAACTGTATAAACGAAATCTTCCATGTTTACTTCTATGTCTAACAACTTCTGGTAGTCATTTAGGCATTCTTGAAGCTTCATGTTTTTCTTTTCGTCACGTCTACATCCTCACACCTTTCAGCCTGTTTCACTAGACCTGCCGAAAGCCACACTTCACGAGCGCAGACAAGGTATGAGGAGAAAACTGAAAACAGCAGACTGCTCAGCCGGAACAACAACTGCTGTGCCGCTGGTGGCGTCGCCTGCGGCCTTTAGTGTAATAAGGGCGTTACGCACATTCATCTTTCTAAACCCCGCAACGGGCGCTGGACAGCGCTGCGGTCGCAAATCACGATGAGCAGCAGTCAGCACTAGAGCTGTGAGAGTAACGAATAGATTCGTATCCGTATGTAGCCGCTACTAAAAGAAGCAGAACCCGTTGCAAACGTAACCTTACTCGTTGGTAGTGCTACCCGGAAATATGACCGCTACACTGTTACTGAAACCGTGAAAAATATTAACTGTTACTGTTAATATTACGTCAACATTTCAATTCCCCACATAGATACCGTATGATTAGTTTATTTTTTTATTATTTATTTATTTATTTTTGGCAGTTATACTACTGAGGAAAGGATCAGTACAATCCATTTCCCTCATGATTAAAATACAATTTTCATAAAAATTGATCAAAATTAGCGACAACCACCCGAGACCACCGAGAAGTGCTGTTTCGGCACTTTACTTCAAAGCTTGGAATGTAAGAATCAATTGGAATATATCTTGACGAATGACAGTGTGACCGATCACAGCAGTAGTGCTACATTTGCTCAAAAATGTTCAAATGTTTGTAAAGCTTATGGGGACTTAACTGCGGGGTCATCAGTCCCTAAACTCCAAGCTCCAAGCGCTGATAGAGAGTAATGAGGCACAAATCGTTATAGGTTCTGAAAGCTGGCTGACGCCTGAGATAAATTCGGCCGAAATTTTTTCAAAGGGCTAAATGGTCTTCAGAAAGGATAGAATAAATAAAAAAAGGGGGTGGCGTGTTCATTGCTGTTACAAACGGTTTATCCTGCAGTGAAATTGAGGCAGATACTTCCTGTGAGTTGGTCTGGGTAGAGGTTATACCTGACAACCGGAATAAATTAATAATTGGATCATTTTATCGGCCCCCTGACTCAAACGATGCGGTTGCAGAAATGTTCAAAGAAAGCTTGAATCATATTTCAAATAGGTATCCGAAGCATAGTGTTATAATCGGTGGCGACTTTAATTTACCCTCGATATGTTGGCATACTTACGTATTCAAAACCTGCGGCAAATATAAAACATCGTCCGAACTAGTTCTGAATGCTTTTTCTGAAAACTAATTCGAACAGTTAGTTCATGAACCCACTAGAATAGTAAGTGGTTGCAAAAATACCCTTGATCTCTTAGCAACAAATAATCCGGAGATAGTAAAGAGCATCAAAACAAATACAGGGATTAGCGAACATCGAGTTGTAGTAGCGAGACTAAATGTCGAAATTCCCAAATGCACCAAAAATAAACGAAAAATATATCTATTCAATAAAGCAGATAAAAATTCGCTTCACGATTTCCTGAGTGATAACCTCCAGTCTTTCAAAACTAAAAATGCGAGTGTAGATCAGTTGTGGCTTACTTTCAAAGACATAATATCAGTAGCAATCGAGAGATTTATACCAAATAAATTAATAAAAGAGGGGGCTGACCCCCCGTGGTACACAAAACAGGTCAGATCACTGTTGCAGATACAAAGAAAAACGCCTGCAAAATTTAAAAAGACACAGAATCCACAAGACTGGCAATCTTTTACTGAAACTCGCAACCTAGCGCGGACTTCAATGCGAGAAGCCTATAGTAGCTACAACAACGAATTCCTGTCTCGTAATCTTGCAGAAAATCCAAAGAAACTCTGGTCATATGTGAAGTACACTAGCGGCAAAACACAAACAATACCTTCACTACGCGATAGCAATGGTAATATTACCGACTACAGTACTGCTAAGGCAGAATTACTAAACTCAGCTTTCCGAACTTCGTTCACCAAAGAAGACGAAGTGAACACTCCAGTATTCAATCCAAGAACAGCTGCCAGCATCCGAAACTTAGAAGTAGATGTTCCTGGAGTAGTAAAACAACTTAAGTCACTAAACAAAAACAAATCTTCCGGGCCAGATTGTATACCAACTAGATTCCTCTCAGAGTATGTTGATGCAATAGCTCCGTACTTAGCTATAATTTACAACCGATCACTCAGCGGAAGATCTGTACCCAAAGAATGGAAAGTTGCCCAAGTTACTGCAATATTCAAGAAAGGCAATAGGAGTGATCCCCAAAATTACAGGGCAATCTCATTGATGTCGATTTGCAGTAGGATTTTGGAACATATACTTTGTTCGAATATTATGAACTACCTCGAAGAGAACGACCTATTAACCAATGGTCAACACGGATTCAGAAAGTATCGCTCTTGCGAAACACAGCTTGCCCTTTATTCACATGAAGTGTTAAGTGCCATCGACAAGGGATCTCAAATCGATTCCATATTTCTGGATTTCCGGAAGGCTTTTGATACTGTACCCCACAAGCAGCTTCTAATGAAATTGCGTGCTTATGAAATATCTTCCCAATTGTGCGTTTAGATTCACGATTTCCTATCATAAAGGACACAGTTCGTTGTAATTGAAGGTAAGTCATCGAGGAAAACAGAAGTGATATCTGGCGTTCCACAGGGAAGCGTTATAGGTCCCCTACTCTTCCTCGTGTTTATAAACGATTTAGGAGACAATCTGAATAGCTCCCTTAGACTGTTCGCGGATGATGCTGTCGTTTATCGGTTAGTGAAGTCAACAGAGGATCAAAAGCAACTGCAAAGCGATTTAGACAAAATTTCTACTTGGTGCGAAAATTGGAAATTGACACTAAATAAAGAAAAGTGTGAAGTAATACACGTGACCACTAAAAGAAATCCGCTGAACTTCAATTACGGGATAAATCAGTCAAACTTAAGGTCCTACCAAATACCTAGGAGTTACAATTACGAACAACTTTGACTGGAGAGAACACATAGAAAATATCGTGGGGAAGGCGAATCAAAGGTTACGTTTCAATGGCAGAACGCTTCGAAGATGCACCAGCTCCACCAAAGAGACTGCCTACATCACACTTGTGCGTCCTCTCCTGGAGTACTGTTGCCCCTTGTGGGACCCTCACCAGGTGGGACTGACGGAAGATATTAAGAAGATTCAGAGAAGGGCAGCTCGTTTTGTTTTATCACGTTACGGGGGGGGGGGGGGGGCGTCACGGAAATGTTGCACGAATTGGGGTGGAAATCATCAAAAGAAAGACGTTATTCATTGCGGCGTGATCTGTTTGCGAAGTTTCAATCACCGACTTTTACTTCTGAATGTGAAAATATTTTGCTAGCACCCACCTACTTAGGGAGACACGACCATCCCAATAAAATAAGAGAAATCAGATCGAAAACGGAACGATTTAGGTGTTCTTTCTTCCCGCGCGCTATTAGAGAATGGAGCGGTAGAGAAAAGTTATGAAAGTGGTTAATGAACCCTCTGCCAGGCACTTAAATATGATTTGCAGAGTATCTATGTAGATGTAGATGTAAATTTAAAAACTACTTATGAACTAACTTATATTAAAGACAACACAAACATCCACGTTCGAGGGAGGATTCGAACCTCCGTCGCAGGAGACAGCGCGAGCCGCAACGTGCCGCTCCAGACCACTCGGATACTCCAGCGCGTCTCTACATTTGCAAGCAGTGGGACTGTTGTACAGTATTATGTGACATTAACAATTAAGATAATACCGTCAGTAATGAAAATATGTAGATAACTTTTAAGTATTTTTACGAACTTTTTATAGTAGACAAGAACAAAAACAAACAACCATTTAACTGAAACCTTTGCATCTAAAAATTACCATAAAACTTATATTTGCGTTAAAAACCTACGTCAGATTATCGAGGATTGAACTTCAAACACGGGCCAAGAAATACAATCCAAAATCTTTAAAAACAAAAATAACTATCTAAAATTATAGAGCTATGCAATATGCTCTTAAAGTTCGTCACGGATGTCTATATAAATTACTCACCTCATAATAAATATTATCACTGAATACAGTAAAACTTCTGAATGACGGGACAGCAATGGTGAAAATAAAACTGTCCGTTTTTAAGAAGTGACCGCTGTTAAGAAAAGAATAAAATACAAAACAGTATAGTACCGTTTACCGAAATGATCGGGACGGCTGCCGATTCGGATAATGAAAATCTCGGATAAACCAAAGTCCCCTGTTTTCACGCGTGAAACACACCGAAGTGCGTCAATACCGCGAAGTATGCTCGTAAAACGTGCGAATACGATGCCGCTTCTTGAACCGATCCAGCCAGCCGTCATTTCCAAGGAAATCTTGCTTCCTTTCTTGAATCAGCTCATAAGAGATCAGCGCTTCTTGACGAAGTAGAGGACAGGAAACTGGCACGGCTTTGGCTCTTATATTGCTCATGCCGCAAAAATAAAGCCTCTTCTGAGGATTGAATCTTTTCTCATTGTTTTTCGAGATTTTATTGAGCTGTCTGACACTTTAATGGAACAAAATGGTTAAATTTCTGATCGATTTGTTTTTCCAGTAAGTAATTGCACTCATACCGACCTCCAAAACCGAGACAACTTTCGCGGGTAGCTCACCAGGATCTATTTTCTGGAAAGTGCGAAGATTTTGACACAAGAGTTCACTTTATTTTTTCGTTTCACGCCCGTAGCCAGCGTTTTTTTAATTTTTATTTATTTATTTAATTTTTTGGCTACTTTCATCTCTGGGCATTTTGAAGCATGTAGCGCGAGCACGAAACTTCAAATCGAAAACACACAGACGAACGACAAGAAAACACTCAAGACGCATTAGTCAAAGCTTCTGACTTTTGAAACCAGGCTGCGGCAGCTATTATCGCCTCTCCCCTATCCTACCCAATAGCCAATCCCACGCTGCAACACAACAATGCGTTTACCATTGACCATTAAAAGCCTGCCTTCGTCTGATGTACCGACAACAGGTGGAATGTGTTTGGCGCCGCACACTCATTGTCGGTTTCGACAACTCTACCTCTGCGCTGCATGGAGCAATACTGTACGTACTTTACTTGTAAGGAGCGCTAATAGATAGCAAAGCCATGAAACCACGCAATACCAACAAGAAACACGCTAAATGTTCAGTCAACACACGTTAGAATGACGACACTCAGATTTTTGACACGCAAGAGTGCACTGATTCTTTCACGCTGTCCGTTATTTGGAAGTTTTGATTGTTGTTGGGGGACATATTACGGTGTCCGTGTCCGTTATTGAGAATGTCCACTATTCGGAATAATTTTAGCATAAGGGCTAATGATGTCGTGCAGGGGAATTTTAAAATGGCCGCTATTGAGAGGAGTCCGCTACTGGGAAGTGTCCGTTAAGGGAAGTTTCACTATGCATTCTCTGTACTGGTTTTCGTTACATACTAGGTACGGTTTCGATATGGTTGATGCGAATAACAAAATATATGCATTAGTAAGTTCGTATCGATACGGTAGATACGAGTAACGAAATGTATTCACGAGTAACGATTCAGTATTTCGTATCAGCCAAAGTATTCGTTACCTAGTACCGAATACATACGGTTTGCTACAGCTCTAGTCAGTACGTTCCGTGTGATGTAGCGGGTCGTTTCAGAGCATGCTGTAGCTATATTCCGTTCACCGAAACGAGAGACATAATGTAAACATACTGAGGCGCGTTACCAGGGGTGGACAAAAAAGGGTTGCTCGCTGAATTCGTTTCAGGTCCTTGTGTGCGTTGTTATATAGCAGTGATAACAGGTGTTGACTGTCAACTTCATCTTAAAGGATCAGTTGCTGAATAGTAGCGTAAGAATTAGTGTTTACAATAATATTCAGCATTTATAGTCTATGTGTCACTTTCTCCCTCTCATTTGTATCACATGAGAGTAACCTCATTATGTCATCCTTCAATTTCAGTTCACGCAAAAAGCATTCAAAGAAGAAGTAATAAAGTTCTTTAGAGATACACATGGTTCCTAGTGTGTATAAAACTCAGCTGTTGTGTCCAGAACAGTCAATGACTGATATTGTTAAGAAAAAAGTAAAAAGGTACGCACTCTTTGAAGCCTTCAAGGAAAAAACAACATTTACGACAAAGCTTTCAGAACGTCGTGATGACTTTGACTGAAATGCGATACGAAGAAAAGTATTTCGTAAGAAATTTCCAACACTTGACAAAGTGCTTGTTGTCGTAAGCGAAGATGCAAATTTGGGAAATTTTCGGAGAAAATCACATTTTATAATGTATTGAAATTGAAATGTTTGGCTTCTAATAGCACTGCCATAAAGCAAAACACACAACGACCTTACACCTGAAACGGATGCAGCTAAATTGAGCGAGCGACCCTGGTTTGTCCACCTCTGGTCACACGTCTGCCGGCCGCGGTGGCCGAGGAGACTGAGGCGCTCCAGTCACGGTCTGCACGGCCACTACGGTCGGGGGTTCGAATCCCCCCTCGGGCATGGATATTTGTGCCGTCCTAGTTTGTAAGTAGTTCATAAGTAGTTTATAAGTTTAGGGACTGATGACCCCGTAGTTAAGTCCCATAGACTATACAAACATTTGAACATTTTGATTTTTGGTCACACGTCTCAGTGTGTTTACAGTATGTCTCTCGAATCCGGCGGAGTATAGATAGACAGCACGTCTGGCGTGCGCCACGTGGGACAACACGTCCCGTGTGAGGACGGCTTTACTATAGCTTTGTTAGTAAATCAGGCGCAATCGAAGCGATCGACTAACCTTCCAGAGCGGCCAGTAAATAACTACGTTTTGAGGGGGCCATACTAGTGCAGTGAGGTGGGACACGCCACCGCAGCCCTGGCACAGTCTAACATGTACAGTCGGGACACTCACTGCTGTGAAAGTTGTTACCAACTGACAGTTGCAACGGCACTAGCGCTCCTAGTGGGGGGAAAGCCACCGTAGGAGTGATGTTTGTTTATAACTATTTGTGTGCGTAATTAACGAAATAGTTGTTATAGTTTTTTGCGTTACAAGCATTACTAAAATATTAAGAGATATATATAACACGGACATTAATGTAAAAACAGCCGAATTTAGCTGATTGAGAGATGTAATGAACAACTTCGTCATGAACAAATACTTACGAATATGTGATATTTTGCAGCTTATTCCGCTGAAAATAAGTAGAATATAAACATAAGAGAAATATAAATTTCTATTATGGTGCGTTCTTACTATGAGAAGAGTTTTCTGACACGTATCAATTCGGTGTGTAGTCTAATGATTGGAACATTTTTTATGCTTCACTCGTCTTACTGATACGCGCATATTCGTTTGAGTGTCATTACTTTAGCTTAAGAAGACAATGTCTTGAAGATTCTTGCCGTTTGTGGTTCAGTTGTAGCAACAGTTGTGGAATTGGGTTCTTCTTTGTTGAAAACAGTTTGATTGCTTTTTCCGTTTTCTTGCCAGATCTGTAACGTTTTTCCTTCAGCCACAGCTTGGTGGCTGCTTTGCTACCTTAAATACTGTAGTTATTGCGTTCTGTATGCGTTTCCTACGTTCCAAGCCCACCGATTCTACTAGAATTGTAGTGAAGAAACCTTAACGTTCCTGAGTAGAAAAGCGACGACTTTTTGCCAAAGACAGTTCATCCAGTATTTCTTAACCATTTCTTATTTTTAATAGAAAATGATATTATTCAGCAAAAGCCTGTAGGTTACAAATTAATTGTAAATAAACTGTCATGCAATGTACCTTTTCGTACCTCATCAGGGATCTCAGTAAACCTAATAAAGACAAAGGTGGAGCTAATTTTAAATTATTACCTATTTTTATGTCAAATCAAATGTTTGTAGAACTTATGGAACTTAAATACGGGGTCATCAGTACCTAAGCGTACAAACTACTTATGAACTAGCTAAAACTAAGGACGGCACAATTATCCATGCCCGAGGGGGGATTCGAACCCCCGACCGCAGTGGCCGTGCTATTTTTATGGCACTACATACGTTCCCTAGAGTGAAAAGTATGTCAAACACAATATAAACGATACTATTCGCACTCATCCTAAACCGTATTCAGAAATGTAGCTTTCCGGTCGCTTGGAGCGCTGCAGTCGTACTGTATAACAAAAATCTGCGGGAGTGCCGTGACTGTATAAGCAAATTAATGATAAAGGAGAGGAAGGAAGAAGGATTAGGAAGGAAGAAGGATTAGGAAGGAAAGGATTGACAGTGGCTGCTTTATGGCATTGAAATGAAACAATGGCAACAAGTGAAAATGTGAGCCGGACCGGGAATCGAACCCGGGTCTTCCGCTTTGGGCCAGCGGTCGCCTTAACCCTGTGGCGGGCTAGTGGCGGCATACAGTGCCGCCAATTTTGTTTTCATTCAATAATTACATCAGCGTGCCGAGCACGCAACAATGGTGCTAGATATGCTTCGATTGTTTAGTCACGCGCCAAACTACATTACTGCACCACCAATATACTCACCATCACAGATGTGACTGACCTGTGAAGTGGACGACTGCACCGAGACGGCATTGCGTACCGCACGCGCCCGGTAATTTAAGTACGTGTAGCCGTACCACTGTCTGATGTTTTGATGATTAGAATTTTTGCTTTACAACTCTGTGGGTGCATGATGATTTAGTTATTGACATTGCTTCGGTATTAGAATTATTTTATTGTCTCCCAGATCCGCAGAAAGGAAAGGACTAACACGAGAAGAAATTGAGCGTCTTCTTCTGCAATCATCTGACGAAGAAGATTGTTTAATGTTTGTTAAGCTTATGGGACTTAACTACGGGGTCATCAGTCCCTAAACTTACAAACTACTTATGAACTACTTACGATCTAGGACGGCACAAATATCCATGCCCGAGGAGGGATTCGAACCCCCGACCGTAGTGGCCGTGCAGACCGTGACTGGAGCGCCTCAGTCCCCGCGGCCACCGCGGCCGGCACGAAGATTAAGCTGATTTCTCTGACAGCGATGAGGAAGCAGAAATAGTTGAAACTGCAGATCATTCTAGCGAATCTCAGCAGTCATACGTTGACGAGAATGAAGTGATAGGAATGTCACTTGATGGCTGCCATTTTTATATTGGTAAGCACCAAGAAACATTGTGGATAAATAATCCGTTAGCACTACCAGGGAAAACAAAACGTAATAATATAATCAAAGTCCTACCTGGCCCGAAACTGAATTATAGAGAAGCTAAAACTGAAATTGAAAGTTTTCTCAAATTTTTTGATCCTGAGATAATTGATTACGTTGTTGAAAACACAAACAAGACATAAATAACAAGAGATCATCTGTGAATTACTCAAGGGCTAAAGATTGCAAAACTACTTCTGCTTCTGAAATAACGACTCTTTTAGGAGCACTGTTTCTCATTGCTGTACAAAAAGGAGGACGCACAAATGTATTAGAACTGTGGGCATCAAATGGAACAGGGCAGTATTTAGCTACAAGCGCTTTCTGTTCTTGCTCCGGTCACTCAGGTTTGATGATACTTCTACAAGAAAAGAACGACTAGCAACTGATAAACTAGCTGCGATCGGCACAAATATCCATGCCCGAGGGGGGATTCGAACCCCCCGACCGTAGTGGCCGTGCAGACCGTGACTGGAGCGCCTCAGTCCTCTCGGTCACCGCGGCCGACTCCGCAATCTCCACTCAGCATTTCTGAACCACTGCAGAAATAACTACAGTCCAGGGGAGTTCACAACCATAGACGAAACGCTTCTCCCATTTCACGGACTTTGTGGTTTTGTTCAGTACATGCCCAATAACCCCGCTATGTACGGATTGAAGTTGTATGCATTGTGCGATACAGATCATATTAAAAGTTGCTGTTAAGAAAGGCGTTATACACAATATATAATTCCACCCATTTTTTTTTTTTTTTTTTTTTTTTTTTTTTTTTTTTTTTTTTTTTTTAATAGCTTTTCTATGTATTTAAATGTAGGCGGCACTGAGTGCCGCACGCGCCCGCTGACGTAACAATCTTAGGCGCGGCTGCCGCAGGGTTAACCAATTGGCCACCCGTGCTCCCCTCCTAGCCGTCTCAAACTCCCACGTGTCGCACGCTATGGTTGTAGCGCCCCTATCGTTCATGCCCTCTTACACTCGCCATTTCGGATTCCCGTGCGAGGTCGAACGTATTACCGCATCTGCTGGCGCCGTCGTCGCGTCTAAACACTTATTAAGTGACTGTATATGTTAGACTGTGGCCCTGGATGGGTCCTTCAGCTGCGCCGCCTGCTCCACCCTGCACAGCCGGCAGTCAGACGGCAGCTGAGCGCTTGTGACGTAACCGCCCTGTCCGGCCAGTCTCCAGTTGCCGCTGGCGCGTGGCGCGGCAGCACGCCTTGCTGCAGGTCAACCACCCGCGCCGTACCAACCCTACCCGACACACACACCGCACTCGTTTCTTTTACTCCCTTCCGTAAATAACACGGCGAACCCATGTACGTCTTCTTTATTTTACTGTTAACTCTTGTAAATTTACTAGCTGAACCCTCGCTGCTTCGCAAGTGTAGGCTGGTTGGTCTGCACCAGTTGTTTCTTTTTAATCCTGATGAAGAATCCATATCTTAAGTTTCGTAGTTATAGCTTGAAAATTGAGTTAATAGCACCATATTATTGAAAATCAATTATTGGTCGAATTTCCAAAAAATACCGAAACACATGTCTTTTAAATTTGAACCCCGAATCCAAATCCGAAAATTTGTAGTTCTAACTTCAAAATTGCCTAAATAGCAACAGATTTTCGAAAAACATCCCCTCTCCAATATAATCCCATTGATGGATGAATTTCCAAACATACCGAAACACGGATCTTTTTAATCATGATCAAGAGTCCATATCCTAAGTTTCGTAGTTGTAGCTTAAAATTTGAGTTAACAGCAACATATTTTTGAAAATCAATTTTTTGCGTCACCTATTTTACCCCCTTATTTGTAGAATTTCAAAAAATGCCGAAACACGTGTCTTTTAAATTTAAACCCTGAATTAAAATCCGAAATTTTGTAGTTCTAGCTTCAAAATTGCCTAAATAGCTACGTATTTTCAAAAAACGTTTCATCCCTTATTTCACTCCCTTACGGACGGAATATCGAAAAATCGTTTCTTAAATGACGCCTACAGAGTAAGATCAACACTCTCCAAAAATTTCAAGTTTCTATCTTCAGTGGTTTGGGCTGCGCGATGATGAGTCAGTCAGTCAGTCAATCAGTCAGTCAATCGGGACACTTCCTTTTATATATAGAGATTATTATTATCCGGTTTTACAATGTAATTTAGTTTACATTTTCCGGTACCCCCAAGATTATACATTACACCCTTTTACATTACTATTATTTATTAAACATTATTTTATTTCCATTCCCCATTTTTCTCTATCTGCCCATAAACTTGGAGATAGACGCCTGAATTCCTTGGATCCATGTAGTTGGCGGTATCCCTCGTTTTTGGCCCACTTTAGGTTACGGTAGTAACACTAAAACTGGGCCTTTGCGATCTTCGTTTGACAGTTCGGAATTTAAATAAAAATAACGGCTTAACTATTCATCTGACACGAAAATTGAATAACCGAATTTGTAGAGGAGAAAATTCTCTACCACTTTGCTCTGTTATTTCTTTTTTTTTTTTTTTTTCATATCTTGTAGCGTTTCAAAGATATATGCAAAAATAACGGCGATTTTTGGATGTCTGTCTGTCTGTCCGTAACGTGTTCCATGTTTTTAAGACAAACCGTTCAACCGATCAGCACCAAATTTTACAGACATGTTTGTAGGCCGCCAGAGAGCAGAACCTCCCTTTTTCAAATTTTTCGGAAAAAATACGGTAGTAATACCAAAAAAAAAAAAAGCCGTTTGTAATATAATTGTAATTGCAAACTAACCGGTCATCTGAATAACCTAATTGGTAGAGGACAAAATTCTCTGCAACTTAGCTCCCTTATGTTTTTTTCATATCTCGTATTGTTTGAGACATATTTGCAAAAATAACGGAGATTTGACACCCTCCATTGAATTAACGAAAACCAGCCGTTCGGAGATGTCACGTGACATTCCTCGCCCAGAACTCGCTCTGCCATACGCCATCTTGCGTTGCGTATTTGATGATTTTCTTATTGTAACTTACACGTTGTCATTTCAAAGCAGTGGCGCACTGAAGAATTAACAAAACACATCGTTCTTCGTACGATAAATGATAATCTAGTGTCTACAAATGCCATTTTAGCATCAGTTAACAACGGCCATCAATTGTATTGAAATTCAAGGACATATATTTCGATTGATAGCCGTAGTCAGTTGGCCTTGGGCCGTGCTAGCGTGCGCACCTGCGCCGCGCGCCGCTTAACGCTCCGCTCCGGGGTTTGTTTACTTCCGCGTCTCGGTATTTGTGTGTATTGAGTCCCGCATTCACGTACCTCATGGCGCACGCTTACCGCCGTGCGACGATCAAAGTAACGTTTCAGGCTGAACATCCACGACCAAGAGCTTTTCAAGTCGAACAGTTCATACGAGAAGATCTTCGTTTGAACCCACAAGACGTGATCGGAATACACTTTTCAATCACGGGAAGCATCGTCTATATCAGGATGATGACGGAAGCGCCATGCACTGAAGTTGTCCAACGACATAACACCGGGCTGAAGTTCAAGCACTCTGATGGACACATCGGTGCCGTAACGGTCGATCACGTAGGATTTGGATTACGAACCCTGCGGGCGTTTGAGATCCCGTTTGAAGTACCTCAAGAAACGGTCATTGCAGCTTTCCAACCGTATGGAAACGTCGTGGGTCACCTCGCAGAAAAGTGGCAAACATTTACGACCTACCAGGTATTAAATGGTGTGCGTCAGATACAAATTGAGCTGAAGAAACACATTCCGTCGTATCTGATGAGTGGTGGCGTGCGGGCCATCGTTATGTACGATGGCCAGCCACGAACATGTTCAGGATGTGGCCAGGAAGGCCATGTCCGGTCCGAATGTATGCGCCGACGTTTGTTACAGACACCACTAGGTGAGATGGCCTCAGCAACGACGGTCACGTCCCTACCCGTCACCTACGCTGCAGTTGCACAGAACCAAGTAATACCACTCCAGGCTACGCCTGAACCTACGTTGCCTGTACCCAACGCAGAAGAAAATACCGACGACACAAGCACTGCACCGCCTCCAGCGCCCTCACCAGAGCCGGCAACAATAGAGACAACTCCGAATGACTCTGTTGGTACCATGGACATCGACCTAAGTGTGTTGCCGACGTCTGCTTTCGTCCAGACGGGTGCGGCGATAGAAGAGGAGCAACCACATTCTGATTCAGAGCAACACATCCGAAAAACAGCGGTCACCTCGGAGGCGTAAGAAACGCCGTCGTACACCCTCCGCTGACTGCATCCATCGGACGACCTTTCAGATAACGAACGAATGTCTGACAGTGACCTACCATTTTCCGACCAGCAGCAGAATGGTACTGCCACCCTGGACAGTCCTAGGGTGACGCGCCATACCTCAAATCAGGTCATACCCTCCTTGCAGTCAGCACCTAAGAACGACCTTTCCCTCACAGCACCGCTTGGAGCATGCACCTCGTCCGTTACATAAGAACAACGCCAGCACACGTCATCGACATCCACATCATGGGCCGACGATGTTGGCGAAGGAGCGGATCAGACAGCTAACGTGGCCGAGCGGGTGCATCCCATGGAGGCACCAGATTTGGTACCGAACTAAGAACTGCGGCAAGTGTGGGAGACACGGCAAGTCAGCGACTTTCAGGAGCCGCTGCAACGCCTTCTGTAAACCTTGCAAGTGTCCATCCGCAGCAATATCGTATCGCCACGATGAATATGGCCACCATTCGCGCCCCACACAAACTGGCGATGTTTCGAGACACCATCTACTCAATTAATGTTGATATTGCGCTCCTGCAGGAGGTGTTTGTCGCTGATTTTCTTATCCCTACCGGTTACACTGGCTATGTTTCACACGCCTCCGAAACCGGCAGCGGCGTCGCCATCCTCCTACGCGACGGCATTCCAGCAGAGGATGTCGTTTACCTCCACACTGTTCGGGGAATGGCCCTTACTGTATTTGGCGTGCGTGTCATTAACATATATGCACCATCCGGCTCCAGCCACCGTCGAGACCGCAATACATTCTTCGGCGAGGATATCACGCCGCTATTTACGGGTCCACAGGATGACTTGGTATTTGTCGGGGATTTCAACTCGACACTAGGGCCCATCGACCAACTGCCACAACATTCACCCTGTGCGGCTCTCTCTGTAGTCATCGACAGACTACAACTCGTCGACAAAGCTCTACGGAACTCGCCCAGGCTTTACGTTTTACACCGCCCATTCCTCGAGCCGTCTGGATCGCATATACCTCACCCGCCCTCTCGCAGATGGTACCCGTAACGCGGAAGTCTGGCCCTTAGCCTTTTCAGATCTTGAGGCATATATCTGCGACGTTAGTCTCGTCCGACAGCGTGTGTGGCATAGTCGTGGCTTGTGGAAACTAAACGTGTCTCACCTGACCGCTCCAGACGTCGACATATGATAAAAAATGCGCGGGCAGAGTGTTTACTCCGTCTTAAAGCCTATAACTCCACTCTATCTTGGTGGCTCTCCTGTGCAAAGCCAACACTGCGCAAGTCTCTGATGAATTACGGCCGAGACATCAAGACATGGCGAAACAACACTTTGAATTTTTATTATTCCATTCTTCGTGAATGTGTGACGATGCCTTTCTCACCTGCCAGGCAGACGATGGTTCACCGTACAAAGGCCCAAATCTCTTTGCTAATACGCCGCCACCTGGAAGGGACTGTAATCCGATCTCGTACAAATAATCGAATAGGTGAAGAACATCTGTCGATGTACCATCTCCTCCAGGAAAGACAAAAACGACGCCGGGCTCTGATACACGTACTGATTGACGCGGAAGGTCACCGGCACGATATCCAACACGCCATCGGTCAGGCGTTTCATGTCAATTTCACAAGACTATATGAAACTGTTACGCATTCGCCAGAACTGATTTCAGAAGTCGCACAACTTACACCAAGTACTCTCCAAGTGGAGGTGGCACATGAACTCCAGGAAGGCGTGACCACGGATGAAGTACTAGAAGCAATTAAAATGGGGCATACCAATAGGTCTCCTGGACCCGACGGTATTCCCGTTGAATTTTATAAAAGTTTTGACTATTTGTTAGCACCTACATGGACGACAATCACTCAAGAAATAATGTCCCCGGCGACTGAGGTCCCTAAAACCTTCCTTGAAGGCATAATTATTCCTGTACACAAACCGAACGGGTCATCCAGAATACAAGGTTATCGACCTATAACTCTGCTTAACAGCGATATGAAGATATTTACACGGTTGTTGGCCTCACGACTCAAGAAAGTTGCACGATACGTCACATCCTGGGCCAGACGTCCTTAGGAGGAGACAACAATATCCATTGCCGTTATCGAGACATGATAGCACTTGCCCGATATCAACGACTTCCTGGTGCCCTGGCTTCACTTGACTTTAGCCAGGTCTTCGACCGTGTTGATCACTCCTACTTACAGACAGTTCTCCAGCACATGGGTTTCCCTGGCGACATTATTGCAGTAGTTATGCGCCTTCTGACCGGTGCGACCTCCAAAATCATGTACAACGGTCGCCTCACCCCACCCGTGGTTATAACACGATCCGTCCGGCAAGGCTGCCCACTTTCAACTATGTTATACGCCTTTGCTTTAGAACCATTGCTCCAGGGACTACGCCAACGTTTGGAAGGTATGAGTTTACATGGGAACCGCTTCTGTTGTACAGCCTACGCCGATGACATCGTCCTCTACCTACGCACTGAGAACGATGTACGGGCAGCTCTGACATGGGTTGCAACCTATGGCGAGGCATCAGGCAGCTTGCTCAACGTCTCAAAATCCAAGGTCTTTCTCATCGGCGAGGGCCTACCAGAGAGAAGCATCGCTCCTCTAAGTGTAGCCACCACCGTCAGATGTCTTGGCGTAGATTTTTCAGCCGATCTCCGCCGCCAGCAGTGATCAACGGTAGGCGATTGCTTCAGAGAATCAGGGGAAGTCTGGCAGATCACCGGCTACGATCCCTCGACATAGTTCAACGTACACAATATCTGAACATCTATCATGCCTCTCACATACCCCATGGTGCTCACGTCCTACCGATCCCAACTCTCCTGGCACGGCGTATATTGGCTGCGTTAGGCTCCTACGTCAGTTCCGGATTGATATTCAAAGTGCAATACGACGCCCTTGTACTCCCACGGGAATGTGGTGGGGTGGGACTAACACATGTGCTGACCAGAGTAACAGCGCTCTAAGTCAGCTCTCAATTAAAAATCTGGCGACGTTGCCCACAGAGTCTCACCGGTATCCTATTCAGTGCTTTTGCCCCGGACTCTTTGGTAGCCCCAGTAACGGTTGCAGACATTCCAGTTGCCTTCCATCATATCCGACGATTCTTCTTGGACCTTAGTTATGTATACAAATCTTTACCACTTGCTCGTTTGTCTCAGACTAAAACAGTATATGATCTACTACAACAGTGTCGACCATCCAACCCGATCGAAATTAAGCATCCAAAGTCTGTGTGGCGGCATATATGGAAAGCTGTTTACGAACGTTTTCTCGAATAAGACGTCCAGTCAGCTTGGTATCTCACTGTGAACGGAAAACAAGTAAACCGACATCGCCTGCATCGGATCCATTTCGCCGATTCGCCCCTCTGTATTCACTGCGGAGTGGACGACACAGACGGCTACAGGTTCCACTGGTGGCCAGGCAAACGATGTCTGAACGCTCGCGCGGCGAATTTTGGCGTTCCTTACTCGCCAAACACCCGTCCAGATCGACATCAACATGCTCTTATTTCCGGGGGAGACTTTCTACCCCACCACCAAAACACACTCGGTAAATTGGATTCGTGGCCACACGATCCGATACCTCTTTGATCCTGGCGAGAAATCAGTACTTGGATACTGGAACTTTCTTAATGATCTACACTGCGTCCTAACGCGTAACCCAAAGTACCAGCAATATTTTTCCAACTTTTTACGGAGTGCCTTTCACCACCCGCCTCGCAGCTGAAACGTCCAAGCGATGAAAAGATAAATCTTAACACAACCAACCTGAACTGAACAGGACCCACAACGGAACATAACAATCAACGAGAAGACACTACGGCGCACCTCTTATTATATAATAAATAAATATATATACATAAAGGATAAAAAATAATAAAAAAAAGAATTTAAAAGAAAAGAAGTTTTCCCAGTTTTTTTTTCTTCCAAATCTCATGCTTTTTATTTCATTTCATTTTCTTTATTATTATTTTTCTGCTTTCGGTAGCCTCTTAGCTTTCCTTGCCCTTTATTAGAATTAGGTTAGTTGGACTGGGACTAGGATAAGGTAGGAGCCAACGCCTGAAGTGGTCAAGTATTTTTTTTTTCTAAGGGCAAAAGTGGCGGTGGCAAGTTTCCCCAAATAGAAAAATTGAAATTAAAAAAAAAAAAAAATAGCGTACTGGGCAAGGTGTGGAACTATGACGCTAAATGCCGGTGGCTCGGAACCCGCAGCTACCTAAATTTTTTCCCTTAAAGCGTTTCAGACACTCTTATTAGTAAATTTTTTATTATTTAGATTATGATTTTGGTCCAAAATATTTGCAAAAACTTATAAAACTACAAATCTAAAGTCGGCCGTAAAACACGTCAGTGCGATTTTTTTTCTTCCTGGTGGTTCCCATTCCAGAATTCTCTGTGCTAGTCTTTCTTTTGACATCCTTTTTGTGCTCCCATACCATACGAGTTGTTTTCCTTCTATAAAATCTATAATTGAATTTTTAACGTCCATTTTCTTCCTGATGACTTCATTCCTGATTCCCCCCCCCCCTTCCTAGATATTCCTGCAGCTCGTCTCCAAAAGTTCATCTTCGTTACCATCAACTTATTTTCTATTTGCGATTTAAATGCCCATACTTCTGATCCATATGTCATGATGCTTTTGATGATTGCCTTCTTTCTTCTTTTACGTATGAGCTACTATGGACTACGATTATTTCAACTGTTTATCCTTTCTTTTTCTCCATATTTCTCTCATCATTGTCCGATGTTTCTCTCTTCTTTCTTTGGTCCACTTGACTCCAGTCTTTTTCTTCAGTTTTTCATGGAAACATTTGGCATCCTTTAATTTTTTTCTGAGTGGTAGTCTTTTCTCAATATCTTGTTGGCTAATTTGGAGCTCGTCCATGTCCCTTCCAACTTCTTTGCACCACGTATTACAGTCTTTTTGTCAGTCTGATGGGATCCATCCTTTGTATGTGAGCGTAGAGAGGTATTCTTCTTTTCTTAATTGCATCCGTGATTTTTTTCAATATGTGTATTGATTTCAGTATTATGACGCATTTTTTATTGCGTCTGCTCTTTAATTGGCCCCAAGATTTTCCTTAATATTTTTCTTTCAGTAATTTCAAGTAATTCCATCATTGCAGTTTTGTTCAGAGTCAAACATACTGCTGCATAGAGTGCTTCTGGACGGATTACTGTAGTGAGCCAGTTTAGCATTGATGAATATCGGCTTCCTTATTATATAGGTCCTTAGTGAGGTAGTGTGCTGTTTTCATTTTACTAACTCTTGCTTTAATGGCTTCTTTCTCTGAAATATCTTGTTCAGTTACTTCTCCTAGATACCTGAACTTATTTCTGCTCTCAGTTTTTCCATATTTAGTTACCATTATGTTTGGAGCAGTGTTGATGTTCGTCATAAATCTCAAAGGAGATTTGTAAGCCTGTTTTTCAGCTTGTTCTTTGAGCAATTCAGTTTGTCTCATGGCTGTTTCTATTGAATCCGAAAAAATAGCTAATTCATCTGAAAATGATAAACAGTCTATTTATAGATGGTCCCTTTTGTAACCTAATCTAACTCCCTCATTGATTTGGATGACAGTCTCCATTCCCCCATAACATTTTGCAGGACACAAATAAAGAGCAGTGGAGAGAGACCATCTTCCTGCCTCGCTACAGTTTTGGTTTTGATGACTGTATTGAAGATTTTTCTTTTTGTTTCCTTTTGATCTGTTGGTCCCATACGATACCATTTAATGTTCCAACAGCACACTTTTAAAATTTATTTTACTCTTGTAAAATTATAAATTTCTGGAAATATACCACAGTTGGAACATATATAGTGGCAACTATTTATTCACAACCGATACATGTTTGCACCTGTTACTGACCTTCAAAGTAGTCACCGGCGTTGTGCAGAACCCATTCCCAGCGATATGGAAGGCGTAGTACACCGTTAGCAAAGCCTGTTCTGTTGATGGTGCGAATGGGGCGGTCCACTGCCTGTCGAATCTCTGGAACAGTTCTGAAGCGAATGCCACGAAGTAGTTCCTTCATATTCGATATCAAATCAAAGTCACAAGGACTTAAGTCCGGGGAGTATTCCGGATGGTACAATACTTACCAGCCCCATCGACCGAACAGAGCAGCCATAGCTTGCACTGTATGCGCCCGCGCATTGTTGTGCAAATTAAATTTATAATTGTATAAATAACTAAATATGTAACACCATGAATTTCACCATTAACTTATATAATTGTTACTATCACTAAATATTTAAACTTAACCGTATTAAAATGTAAAAGACAACACAATTACGACGAGCTATATACCCAAAGGCAGCTGGTCTGTATCAAGGACATTTATGGACACTAAGTGTTTTTGGCCAAACTAAACTTTAAATGTGTATGATAAATTTATTCAGGAGAAATTTACCAACAAATAAATAATAAATTGTGTGCAAAATGATGGGTTGGTTGCCGCTCCTTCGCAAAGCTGGTCGCAGGGCATGCTCCAAAGACGGACATTAATACTGTGCATTGACGGTCTGCCGTAGAGGAACGTAATGTGTTATGATAACACCATCACAGTCGTACAAGAGAATCACCACAACTTTCGCAATACTCGGTATCTGAAGCAAAAAACGTTGAAATATTTGTAATTCTATGGGACTTAACTGCTTGGTTATTAGTCACTACCTTACAAACTACTTAAACTAAGTAAAACTATCCTGAGGACAACACTCACATCGATGCCCCAGGGAGGATTCGAACTCCCGACACGGAAGGGCGCGCGATCCGTAACGTGGCGCTCCAGATCGCTCGGCTACTCCCGCGCGGCTATCTGACGCACTTTTGACTTTCCCGGCTACCCATAATGACGCCATTCGTTGGATTGGGGTTTCATTTTTAGCTCGTACGATGTGGCCCATGTCTCATCCAGTGTTACGATGCGGCGTAAGAGAGCCCCTCTCCTTCGTGATCATAGCGCTCCAAGTGTGTCCGATCAGCGTCGTGACGTATCAAATTTTCAAATGTTTGTAAATCTATCGGACTCAACTGCTGGGTTATCAGTCAGTAGCTTATACTCAAACTAAGTTATACTAACCTAAGGACAACGCAAACACCCATGCCCGAGGAAGACCTCGAACCCCCAACGGCGAACGGTCTCGCGCACTGCAGGACGACGCCCCAATGCGCACGGTTAATCCGCCGCTGCGTGAAGCATCCATTTTTGCATTATGTCAATTCATGCGGAACTCATCATGACGTAATTTTTCGCATGCCCAGGCGGTACTTCAGGA
Source organism: Locusta migratoria (assembly GCA_026315105.1). Lineage (NCBI taxonomy): Eukaryota > Metazoa > Arthropoda > Insecta > Orthoptera > Acrididae > Locusta > Locusta migratoria. The sequence continues at coordinate 283,666,029 of CM048744.1, forward strand.
TGCAAAGCATAGTCTATGCGCTAAACCGGTTTTTTGGGCGAGCTCACGAATCGTCTGGCTTTAATCGCTTTCCACTAAAGCGGCAGCAGTATGCACATCCTCAGAGACGCAACGACGGCCGGCCGCGGTGGCCGAGGGGGCTGAGGCGCTCCAGTCACGGTCTGCACGGCCACTACGGTCGGGGGTTCGAATCCCCCCTCGGGCATGGATATTTGTGTCGTCCTAGTTCGTAAGTAGTTCATAAGTAGTTTGTAAGTTTTGGGACTGATGACCCCGTAGTTAAGTCCCATAAGCTGTACAAACATTTGAACGCAACGACGACTTGCCTTTTGCATGTCTGCCATAGTTTGCCGACCTTCTTTCTTTGAAGGCTTTTACCCAACGTGCCACTGTTGTGAGAGCAATGCCGGTTCACCGCACGTGTCTTGAAGACCTCGATAACACTGTCGTGCTGTGCGATCTTTGGGACTTTCAATCTCGATCCAAATCTGCTGTTTCTGTGTTCCTGTTTCGAAACATTGTGACACCGTTACGTTATATCGCTCGCTCACAAGTGACTGTGTTTCCCTATATTATTCGCACGCCGGTGAAGTTGGACGACGAGTCCAAATGTTCTAATGTTTGTAAATCTATCGGACCCAACTGCGTGGTCATCAGTCAATAGCTTACAAACTACTTAAACCTGGGTAAACTAACCTAACACACACACCCATGCCCCAGGGAGGATTCGAACCTCCACGGCGAGCAATCGCGCGCTCCGCAGCGAGACGCTTTAGACTGCTCGGCTACTCCACCGCGGCCGGGATGGCGAGTCCATTTGCTCGGAGGTAAGGTAGATATTATGTCAACAACGTGTGGTATCAGCGACAATAGTAGATTCCACTGCACATTTTCTCCACAGCAGTGTTACCACTATTTAAATTCCAACCCTATTGCGAACACTTTCAATATTTATTGCACAAGAAGCAAACATTGCGCAGATATCATACATATGTCATTTTCAAGAGAAGCCCTGAAAGTATTTTTAATTCTTTTATTTACTTTTTTGGTAATTTGCCGATAATCAGCGCTAGTCGCAAAACATGGTGAGTTCAGGTGCATAGCGAGCTTTCTGTGTGTTGGAGTTCGACAAAAACAAGTGTGCTACAGCTGTTCAACGGACGTTTAGAACCAAGTACGGTAAGAAGCCACCAATAAGGAAGGCCATTTACCATTGGTACAATAAATTCATTACGACGGGTTGCTTGTATCCGGCAAAGAGAAGCGGACGTCCCAGTGTGAGTGAAGTGAATGTGGAGCGCTTACGAGATACATTCAAAAGGAGTCCAAAGAATTCGGTGCAGTGTGCATCCCGTGACATCAAATTGGCTCTTAGGACATTGTGAAAATCGTGCGACAGAAGCTGTCTTTGAAAGCATTCAAATTGCAGCTAGTGCAGAAGCTTAATGACGACGACAAATCCAAGCTTTTTGAGATTTTTTCACAGTTACGACACTTGAATGAGGATGGGGAGGGTATTTTTGATCGCTTAACTTTTAGCGACGAAGCCACTTTTACACACTACTGGGAAAGTAAACAGGCATAATTGTCAAATCTGGGGTACGAAGCATCCACACGAATGCATTGTATGTGAGCGTGATTTCCCGAAAGTAAATGTTTTTTCTGCCTTGTCACGTGGAAAACTGTACAGGCCATTCTTATTCGCCAGAACACTGTCGCTTGTTGTTCTTACTTGGACATGTTGCAGCCTCTTCATCACCGTGGTGGGGTGGCCGAGCGTTGAAGGGTGAAAACACAGTGGAGCTGTTAGTCAAGAGTCAAGCGGCGCGTTAAGATGTGAGTTTTTTTTCTTTTCTTTCTTTTCTTTTCTTTCTTTCTTTTATTTATTTATTTATTTATTTATTTATTTATTTATTTGTAGTGAAGATGGTAGCGGCGCTGCACATGTGTATAGTGGAGCGGTGAGGATAGCTGTGTCAGGGAAATGTTGCCGGACAGTGATGATGATGTGGTATATCAGAGTAGTGCTCTTAAAGTGGTGTAGGTTTTAGGGTGGAGGAATTATGTTGTACATACAGTAAACCATGAACGTAAACAATTGGGCCAATATTACCATCTGGTCAACCTTCTAAAGAAATTTCCTGAGCGTTTTTTCCAATATATGAAGACGGATTATAGCACATTTTAGTACTACATGCGCAGTTCAATTAGTTTAACTTTGTAAAGCAGCCAACTCTAGCTGGAAAGGTGGTCATTACTTTGAGATATGTTTTCTCCCATCTATTATTACAGAAAGAAAAGTAACATATTGAAGTTGAAGATCCTGTGGTCTGTGTTTGCTTCATGAAATCTTCTTTTGTAATTGGGTCGGTCTGCCTTGAGTTAAACATTGTATTTCTTCTTTTTATTACGCAACTTGTTTCATTGCTGTTGCAGCATCTTAAGTGGGCTTTTACTAATTTCTTCTTATTACATCTTTTGGAATTCCTGTGACGCACGTAATGGCCGCGTGGTCTAAGGCGTCATACAAGTGTAGTGATACATCATCTCTGTTGTCTGTAGAGGTCAATTTGGAAAAATCCGCGAGATGATGCGTAAGAAACATTAAATAATTACGAGTGAAAAAAATTAAGATAAATAACAACTAAAATCAATTTTGATAAAGAAAGAATCTGTAACGACAATGAAATGAATAAAGGGATGAAATGGCGGTTGTAACAATCACGGTTGAGAGAACAGGCTCGAAATATCACTATAAAAATTGCAAGAAGTTACCGTTACCTCACAATAGCTCATCGGCTCATGGGCAGTGTCGTCTTCTGAAAGGTCACTGATTGATTATCTACTTTATGGTGACATCTTACCGTGCATAAAGGTCTGGACATATTAAGCTTCACTTAACAATATGTGGCAGACCGTGCAAGAATTCAGTCGTGGTATGGGAAATATATGAATAGTAGGACATAAAAAATGTTGAAATGTTTGTTAAGCTTATGGGACTCAACTGCGTGGTCATCAGTCCCTATACTTACAAACTACTTATAAACTGTCGGGACCGGTGGTCTTGGGTTGAAGTGCTCCACTGGAAACCGATGGGTTGCGGGTTCAAAACCCGGTCGGACTTCGCATTTTTTCAGTCTGCACTTTAAACCATCCTGCACTTCTCAACGATGTGAGGAATCGCCGGAAACGTCACGTGGTTCGGATTGCACGCTAAGCTGTAGGTCCCCTTTCCCGGTTGGATAACTGGGGTAGGCTAGGAACACGCAAGTCGCCGAAGTGGCCTCCAATTGAAAGACTTGCACCAGTCCAATGAACCACACGAAATTATTATTATTATACTTATAAACTTATACTAAAGACAGCACAAATAGCCATGCCCGCGGGAGGATTCGAACCCCCGACGGGGAACGGCCTCGCGCATCGCATCATAGCGGGTAGGACTTCGAAATAGTGTTTAACAGACTGTAGGTTATTATGAAATGAGCCATAAAATTAAACAGTGGGGCTTACTGATTTCGTGAAGTACATAATGAAGCGTAACGGCACCCAAACATATTACTGTGAAAAAGTTGCAACAATGAAAACAGCTATTAGTTCGGATAAGAGAAGGCATCACGAATGAAACACTGTACACGCTGAAAATTAATGATTTGGGGATATTTAAAGAAAGGAAATAACCACATAGACAGTTTTCAGCTCATAGTTACACGTTTTAATGCAGTTCTCGAACATACAGAGTCGTTCTTCCTCGTCCAATCTGAACAACGAAAGACGACGACTGCTCGTGTTGAAAAGCAAGAACAAAATCTGGCAGATGTTTATTTTGAGAGGAAAATGAAGTCGAAAGCGATAAGCACCGCGTTTGTCTTTGAAAATTTTCCGTGTATCGCTACACTAGGGACAGGCCGCAGTGGCCGAGCGGTCTGTGGCGCGTCAGTCACAGTCTGCACGGCCGCTACGGTTGGGGGGGGGGTTGGAATCCCCCCCCGGGTATGGATGTTTGTGTCGCCTTTAGTATAAGGTAGTTCATAAGTAGTTTGTAAGTTTAGGGACTGATGACCCCAGAGTTAAGTCCCTTAAGCTTAACAAACATTTGAACCGGCCGGCCGTTTCCGCCGGAGGTTCGAGTTCTCCTTCGGGTATGGATGTGTATGTTGTCCTTAGTTAAAGTAGTTTGTTAGTCTAGGGACTGGTGGCCATAGCAGTCTGATCCAGTGGGTTTACAGACATCGAAATTCCTGTTTTTCTTAGTTTTCTTTGGGACCCAATAACAAGGCAAAAGATGTAGAAAAACAGGAATACTTGAACCATGTAATAACAAGAAATATGTAAAAGCCTACTGAAGATGCTGCAGTTACAATGAAACACGTATCGGTAATACAAAGAAGAAATACGGTGTTTTTCTCAAGGCAGCCCTATCCAATTAAAACAACTTTTACGTGATACTAGTTGTAGTAATAAAGGTAGTGAACAAACGGTCGGCGAAGTTAAAATTATGACTACAACTTCAATCTATTCATTAAGAAATTATAGACATATTTCATCCACACATATGAGAAATTTGATGAAACTGTTCATATTGACAAATAATTACGCAAGGGTACAGCCTAAAACCATACCAAGCAACGCGTCTCGACTGGAAATGTGCTGCAAAGAAATCGGGACTGAATTCCCGTCCACAGAGTCAAGCGTCTCGCCGCTACAAGCAGTGCTGCTTGGCGCTCCACTATGTGTTACCCCATTGGAGTGCGTGTATTTCTTAGAAGCGTGCTGCTGCGGAGCCCACGGTTGCTCGCCGTCGGAGGTTCGAGTCCTCCCTCGGTTGTGCGTGTTTGTCTTGTCCTTTGCATAAGTTACTAAAGTAGTTTGTAAAGCCTAGGGACTGATGCCCAACGTAGTTAAATCCCTTAGATTTAAAATTTATTTATTTATTTATTTTTTTTTTTATTTATTTATTTATTTTTTTTTTTTTTTGCCTCTTTAGTGTGTTTCCCAGTACACCACTCTGCAGTTTTGCCTGTCGATATAGGCCGCTCCATTGCCGGTATAGCACCTGAACTTGCCATGCTTGCGACTAGCGCTCACTATCGGCGCAGACATATGTATGATGTCTGTGCAATATTTGCTTCTTGTGCAACAAATAATTGAAACTGTTCCCGAACTTTACGTACACCCTCTGTTTATATCCCATTTCTCTATGTTTATCGCCGACGATCTCCGAAACTACTGAACTGATCAATGAAATTTTGCAGAGTGTGTGTAATTTGGTCCAGCTTTAAAGGTAGGATACCTTTTATCTCGATTAATAGATTTTTATTGCTGATTAAATACTGTTGTATAGATTCGGTAACTGCCTTATAGAGTGCGCCGTGTTTTGACGTAAAGTCTGTATTTAACGTGAGGCGCTTACAGCAAAGGTCACCGGTTCAAAACTCGCTCGGCTCACGGATTTTTGACACTGTGGTTTCAACCTGACTTTCACCTGTCAACGATGTGAGAAGTTTCCAGATACGATACAAGCATCGGATTTCGCTGTAAATTGTAGGTCCTGTTTTTCCGGTTGGATAACTGGAATAGGTTACGGACATGCAAGTCGCCAAACTGGCGTGCAGGTGACACACCTGCTCCAGGCCACTGAGCCACACGAAATTTTTATTACCATCTACTTCAAACGCTTCCTTCGTCATATAATTTATTTCTCATTTCATGTGTTTTCCAAATTTACTTAATACATACCATACTTTTTATTTTTCGTATATCTCATTTTATTCTAGTTGTTCTGTGTATTATAGCAAATAAAATGCCCCGAAGAAAAATAAGAATATCCGTTTGTTGTTTTGTGATTCGCACCAAATCTATAGCTTTTTTCCGATTCTGGCGAGAGTTACCACACCTGACCTTCAAAACAAGGGGACGGTTACTGTCTATATGAAATTAATGAAGTGCATGGTAGAGGATAATTTACTTGCAGTATTGGACACCAGTCTACTCTTTCATTCCGATCTTGAACACTTAACATTTAAAACAAGAGGAACATCAGTTTTTACTTAATATGGCGAAGAGTACCTTACTACAATCGTAGACAACGTTTCACTGATCAACATGAATGTTGTAAGATGTATGTAACTGTTCTTAGACATAGGAAGGATGCGATGGGTTGAGAGAGGCTGAGAACGAAATGGACAGAGAGAGAGAGAGAGAGAGAGAGAGAGGGAGGGAGGGAGGGAGATGGAGGAGATGGGCGGATGGGCGGAGAGAAGGGGAGGAGACGTGGCGAGAAACGGAAAGGGGGACGCTGACAAAAGAAAGGAGGAGAGGAAACGATGCACAGATGACAGAAGCAGATAGACAGAGGTGGTTGAGCAAGGTCAAAATATAGACGGATAAGGACGAGATGCATCGATGCAAGATTGTAATAAATACATAACGTAGGAAATGCTGTAGTGAATTACGTATACCATCGCTTATAACAGGAGGAGGAGAGGAGGACAGGATACAGGCAGATGGACGTATAGAGTGGGCAGAGGATGAACGTAATGAGGTGGAAGTAAATAGAGGAGAAGCAGAATTTGGAAAAAGAGAGGTGTAGAGGAGGAGAAGGACAGAAAGAAGAAGAGGATATGGAGAGTGAGGGGACAATGGGATGGTTCTAGAGAGGGGAAGGAGTATATGAACAGACAGAGGAAAAGAGATGGAGGAGTGGGGATGTAGTGAGATAAGATCACAGTAAATAAATACCCGCACAACGCTGGTTACTGAGGCTCTCGTGTAACGATGTTTGTCCTCTGTAACTCCGAAACTACTCAAGTGATATTAATAAAATTTTTCACAGTTTTTGTAAGTTGTCCCAATTTAAACGACATAGTAGTTTTTATATCATTGGTAACAGCAATACCTTTTTATTGTAAACCTTTTTATCAAGGTTGTGTAAGTTGCTATTCGTCAACTTAATGCCAGGGCTACAGGTAATGTAGCTTGACGAGTTACTGGGTCGAAATTCACGTGCAACATGGAATTTTTCACTTTAACTTTTTATGCTATCCTTCACGTGTCAACGACATGAGGAATCGCCAGAAACGACGCGTGGTTTGGTTCCACATTCAACTGTAGACCTCCTTTTGCCAGTTGCATAACTGGGGTAGATTAGGAACAGGTTAGTCTCTATAGTTCCGTCCAAACGAAAGACTTGCTCCAGTTACTCAGCGACACGCTGTTATTATATTGGAATTAGGAAGTTTGTTTGATGCTACAATTTACTTCATATTACTCTTTTTCTTTAATTTACATAAGGCGTAACGGTTCTTTTGAAATTTTTTGTGTACTTCATTTTATTTTAATTTTGATATGTATTATCTTTGTTGTTATAGTCTTCAGTCCGGAGACTGGTTTGTGCAGCTGTCCATGTCAGAAGCATAGAATGGGTAACGCATTTGTCCCCGAATCTTACTTTAAAATAATAACACAGGTCTGTGTTTGCCATAAGATGACAAAGGCAACTGGTTGATGAGGACAGAGGATATATCAAATGTTTTTATTCCTTTTATTATTATGACCATGAAATAAGGACACCTGTCTGACAACTTTTATATAAGTAACTAACTTATTCCACAACAATGTGCCTCATATTTGTATTTCATATTACTTTATATTAATTCTAATAATGTTTTCTCAAAAAAATATGCACAGCACTTGCAAATGGCCTAAGGTTGAAACCAGGTTGAGAAAACCAAGTGCATATCTGGGGGGCGGGAGGAGCGGCAGAAAACGTATCTCAACCCCCCCACCCCTTCGAGTTTGAAATGGAGGTGGTGGGGCGGGAACTGCCCCTCCTGTGTCCCCCTCCCTCCACTCAGTTGATGGCGAGGTGGATAGAGGGGAGTGGGAGGAAATCACCAATTTTAGCAAAGGAACAGAAGGACGACAGCAGCAATCATTCGACAGTCAGCCACTTGACAACGGCCGAGGGGATATCGGCCGAAACGTCGTGGACAGTGAACCACATGACGCAGCTGGAAGCCAGAGAAAATTTTATCAATATAACTCACCGGGAAACGTTGCATTCACATATAAACTAAATGACAATTCTTTCAGCTTCGTAGGTGCTCACACTGCAATACTGCCCGTCTACTTCTGACACTGAGTCGCTCATAGACGGTTGCAACACCTTGTCAGCGCTCGTGATGAACATGTAACAGTTAAAAACTTCAACACCTTGTATTTCTGTCCCACAATATTCATTTGTAATGAACCGGAATTTCGGCGTCTTAGGCCATCAGCAAATAACTTACTATTTAACAGGTGGTTTACATATCGGTGTGAGTTCTTACATGTACAAAGATGGTTTTCCTAAGATATGTGAACGTTTCTGACAATACATCGATACCAGGAAACAAGCATAGTATAAAACATTATTGTAATCTGAAAAATACATCTTAGCTACCTTTGAATGCGAATATTAAAACGATGGATACTATCAATATTACTATATTTTGTCCAGGTGTCTAGGATTGTAAATCCCAGAGAAGTATTTAAATAAATTAACATTATACATTTTTGATTAAAGTAATTAAATGACTACGAATTTGTGAGAAAGAGACTACTGTACACATGATTATTGAGATAAAACGGGAAATGGGTACAGAAGTGGAGGGAGGGGTGATGACAGAGATTTGTCTAATGAATGTGGATAGCCGCGGCGGATTTGCCACGCGTACTGGAGCGCCGTGTTGCGGTGCGCGTGGCCGTTGGGGAGTTCAAATCCCCCCTCGGGCATGGATGTTTGTGTCTTCTTTAGTATAAGGTAGTTCATTAGTTGTTTGTAAGTAACCCCGCAGTTAAGTCCCTTAAGCTTTACAAATATTTGAATGAAAGTGGATACATAAAAGGGGAAGGGGAGCATCGAATGAATGCCGAGGGAAGTCTATGGAATATGGATCTGGGACAGTTATAACCGGGGACTGATGACCTAGCTGTTTAGTCCCCTCAAAAACCAACAACAACGACAGTTGTAACCAAATTAACAACACACTGTGAGGCAAACATTATGAAGTCACCATTAGGCCTATTTCAATGAGGGTGAGTAATGAAACTGTGTTCGGTCATTAAGGACTAGGTCACTTAGTCTGGATTCTTAGATTGATGTTTATTGATAGACATTATTACAAATTCTGTCTATGAATAAACATCAATCTAAGAATCCAGATTTTGTCCTTAATGTTCTACAAACCTGTGACAGATTTTAAAAAATACGTAGGTCAGTAAAGTAATTACAATAACATAACTTAAAGGCCTACATTAGTACTCAGCGGTTCCTGGGTCATCTGGAAGCACGCAGTGCCCCCGCTGAGAGCACAACCGTAGCATCATTATCTCGAAACCGTTTGTGGCACTTTCACCCTCTTTTAACTTTATCGTGGATTAAGGTAGGAGCCCAAATTTTCAGTGACGAAGACGATGATTAGCTACATCCCCAATCTATAGTATCTTACACCTTATAGCTTACGAATTATTGCCAGTCGAAAATCGTTACTTTTGTCACTCACTCTCTAAGCATCGAATTTCTCAGGTACTACTTGCAGAAACAGATGCTTCAAATTTTGTTTACGTCTGATACCATAATTGGACCATTGTGCAGCAGCGACTGTTCATGATTTGTGAGAGGAAAACAGCCGTCGCAAAATACTTTGATTGTTACAGATCCTTCCTAGCTAGCCATCAAAGTGTTTCAGCGTTTGCCAGCAGGAATGTCCACTCCTGCTAACATACGCTGATATAAAGTGTATCTGTTGTAGACACTCCTGCTCGCATATGCTGTAACACTTCGATGGCTAGCTGGGAAGTACCCAAAAGCGATCTGTAACTATCAGTCTACTTTTTTCTTACAATTCAAGTTTTGAACATAGTTAGCGTTTAGTATATAATGGAAGAAAAAAATCAAACATCGATAAATATCAGTGCCGTTTTCGAGCGTTCAGAACGGTTTTCCTTTCGGTTGTTACAATGGTAGCTGGTACACGAAAATCCGGAATCAATGTAGTAAGCGTGGTTTTGCAACCTGCAGGTCCCGGAGTCGATACCTGTACTGTTTTTCCCAACTGTTCATTTAGCCTAACCTTCACCTCTGTATAATGTGACGAGTCGTCAAAAACGACATGTGATTCAAATTTCGCCGGCCGCGGTGGCCGAGGGGACTGAGGCGCTTCAGTCACGGTCTGCACGGCCACTACGGCCGGCGGTTCGAATCCCCCCTCGGGCATGGATATTTGTGCCGTCCTTAGTTGTAGGTAGTTTGTAAGTTTAGGGACTGATGACCCCGTAGTTAAGTCCCTTAAGCTTAACAAACATTTGAACATTTTGATTCAAATTTCAAGCGTAAATTTTGCCCTGATGGGACACTGGTTTTTCGGTGTTCACACGCTGTTAGACCTACACAGCACTTTCGAGAGTGAAAAGTTAAGGCGGACTACATCCAATGAAAGTCCGATAGCATCAAAGCTGTATAGTCCGCAATCGCTGAATGTAATCGAGGAGAGGGAGAGAGGGAGGGCGACAGAGAGAGGGGAGGGGGAGATGGGTGAACAGAAGAAAAGGAGAGTAAATTGATAGAAAGCATAAAACGGTTGCTTTCCTCACGGTCAGTTACATGTCGCACGTTTTGTTTATGTAAAAAAAAAAGACAAACTATAACTTCAGTTACTCAAATGGCTTTACAATAAATGATGATTTTCTTAGAAACCATTTTATTTTTGTAAAAAGATATAAAAAAGCCAAGATCGCTGATAATAAATTTTTATTTACGACGACCGGTTTCGCTGAACTATGTCAGCATCATCTGGTCAAATAAAATATTTTACAAGGCCATAATCTTGTAATGTCAATCAGTTGTTATATAACAATTTGCAGTGCATAGGTGCACTATGTCATTATAATAAAACATAATTATCACAGTGAGTGACAATAGCACAGTGAGTTTTGCTATTGTCACTCACTGTGATAATTATGTTTTATTATAATGACATAGTGAACCTATGCACTGTAAATTGTTATATAACAACTGATTGACATTACAAGATTATGGCCTTGTAAAATATTTTATTTGACTAGATGATGCTGACATAGTTCAGCGAAACCGGTCGTCGTAAATAAAAATTTATTATCAGCGATCTTGGCTTTTTTATATATTTCTACAATATTATAAGTGGATCGCCTCCTAGAACGTAAACCAACTCAACATTTTTTTTTTTACTTGCCCTTAATTCCACATAGCTACAGAACCTAAACGGGATATTGATTTGTCTGATACACTTTCTCGGCGAGTCTTTGCACAGAAGAACTCTTTTATTTACTTTCAATTTCGCTTCACATCAGACTAAGCCACAGCGAAACGTGAGCGAATTTGGCTTGTATTACTAAAACCAGTCCAGTAGTATTTTTTGAATGTCTGCTCTGATCGGACAGTGTGCCGTAATTGAAAATGCCTGTAACAGCCGCTGGCAGTGAAATTCAAGGGGCACAGCTCACCTATTAGAATGCCACCTATGGGCACAAATAATTACAAATTTTCAAATGTTTGTAGATCTATCGGACCAAACTGCGTGGTCATCAGTCCGTAGCTTACAAACTACTTAAACCTAGGTAAACTAAACTAAGGACAAACAAATACACCCATGCCCCAGGGAGGACTCGAACCTCCACGGCGAGCAACCGCGCGCTCCGCAGCGAGACGCTTTAGACCGCTCGGCTACTCCACCGCGGCCACAAATAATTCACATGACTCAGATGCTCATACCATACAAGAAATTAAAAAGGACGTTGTTTTAAAACTTTACAATTGGTCAAATCAAATGATCAAATGTTTGTATAGCTTATGGGACTTAACTACGGGGTCATCAGTCCCTAAACTTACAAACTACTTATCATCTAGCTAACACTAAGGACGGCTCAAATATCCATGCCCGAGCGGGGATTCGAACCCCCGACCATAGTGGTACAATTGGTCCTGCAAATAAAGTAACACCACCACTTAAATGGGTGATTGTAAAATGAGTATCAAATTAAAATTAATACATCTATAGTTGTTTTCTAAGCCAGCACAAGCAACAAATGCTGTCAAAAAACACTATATGAAGTATACTTGTACTCTAAGACAATCTAAGAGCTACAGACGACAATAACAACGTCCCATTGCACTCACAAGTACTTGGGCTCGAACAAATATAAATACACGAAAATCGCGTGAGAGATAATATTCAAACGTTCTAATGTTTGTATAGCTTATGGGACTTAACTACGGGGTCATCAGTCCCTAAACTTACAAGCTACTTACGAACTAGCTAATACTAAGGACGGCACAAATATCCCTGCCCGAGGGGAGATTCGAACCCCCGACCGTAGTGGCCGTGCAGACCGTGAGTGGAGCGCCTCTGTCCCCTCGGCCACCGCGGCCGGCGAGAGATAATGTGAAGGTTCCTCATTGCACTAGTGATATTCCCTCATCTGCAATGCTCTGCGGTCGCCTATTAGAGGCCTCTGCTTGTGCCAAGCCGCACTGCACCTTGACCTGCCGGTACACCAGTAGTGACGGTGCAGCGTGCCTCTGAAATTGCGTTTTGTGACGTTATTTGTGTAGTGAAGCGTCGGATAGGTCGACGATTGGTAAAAAATCCTGCTAATATAGTGTGACTGGTTGAGATGAATTTACGAAGAAACCTTCTTCGTGAAGATGGTATTTGTGTAGAAGATGAATTATTCGCGTGTTATCTGGTATATACTATAGTGTTTCTAATCTATGCTCATATTCCTGCACTATAACAGATACCAGAAAACATGTCAATAATTCATCTTCTACACCAAGACTGTATTCACGAAGAAGGGCTCTTTGGAATTTCATCTCAACCAATCGCAACCAATTGATTACCAACCGCCGACCCATCTGACGCTTCACTACACAAATAACGTCACAAAACGCAACTTCAGAAGCACACCGCACTGTCCCTAGTGCTCCCGACTGGTGTACCGGCAGGTCAAAGCGAAATGCGGCGTGGCTCATGCAGAGGCCTCTAATGGGCGACTGCAAAGTTTTGCAGATGCGAGAGTATCGCTAGTGGAATAAAGGACCTCTATATTAGCTCTCTGTCGATTTTGGTATAATTGTGTTTGTTCGAGCCCGAGTACTTTCCTTGTCAGTTGAGCTTACCTGCTTCGTGAACAACGATGCAAGATATGAAAAAACATTAGAGCGAAGTTGTAGAGAATTTTCCCCTCTACCAGTTAGGTTATTCAATTTTCGTGTCAGATGAACGGTTCGTTTGCAATTACAATTATATTACAAACGGCTTTTTTGGCGTTACTACCGTATTTTTTGTCCGAAAAATTTGAAAAAGGGAGGTTCTGGTCGGCCTACAATTATGTCTATAAAATTTGGTGTTGATCGGTTGAACGGTTCGTCTTAAAAACGGGGAACACGTTACGGACAGACAGACAGACGGACTGACAAACATACATCCCAAAATCGCCGCTATTTTTGCAAATCTCTCTCAAACGATACGAGATATGAAAGAAACATAAGATATCAAAGTTGTAGAGCATTTTCTCCTCTACAAATTCGGTTATTCAATTTTCGTGTCAGGTGAATAGTTAAGCCGTTATTTTTAATTAAATTTCAAGCTGTCAGAAAATGATCGTAAAGGCCCAAGTTTAGTGTTACTACCGCAACCCAAAAAGGGAAAATTTCACGAAGAGATAATAACTGCGGAGTTGCTGTTCAAGGCAACATATAAAGAAATGACACACATTTCATTACCAGATTCAATTGTAAACGAAGTTCTATTCCAACAAAATACTTAATAATAATTGTAGACAGTATCTCTTTTCGTAATGCAGGGCTATAAGCAGGGCATTTACGACACATTCATTCAAAACTTCACTCACAACTGAACATGTTTGCTGTAACAGCTAAGTTAAAGAAACATTACAACTTAAAAAATACTGTGGGCACTATATTTTGATTCTAGTAAATTGGATATAAGTAGTAAAACAGTACATAACTGCATAACTTCATACTAACGCAATTTTGTTTATTACATGAAGGACTGTGGAGTAGTAATGAAAAAAAGTGTGGTAAGCGGGCGCGTCTGCGACGCTTCCTTCCACCTTCTAAAAAATCGCACTGACGTGTTTACGGCCCACTTGGGATTTGTAGTTTTATACGTTTTTGCAAACATTTTGGACCAAAATAATAATATAAATAATAAAAAATTAATTAATAAGACTGTCTGAAACCCTTCTGGGGAAAAAAATTAGGTAGTGCCCGGTTCCGAACCAATAACCTTCAACGTCACACTTCAACGCCTTGCCCACTGCGCTACGGCTAGTAGTGAGAGATTGCGTTCATTAATCTCATATCATTAACGGCCGTTCGTAACTGATGCTAATATGACATTTGTAGACAGTAGATTAGAATTTACCGTACGAAGAACGACGAGTTTTTGTTAATTATTCAGTGCGCCATTGCTTTGAAATGACAACGTGTAAGTTACAATAAGAAAATCATCAAAGACGCATCGCAAGTTGGTGTATGCCAGAGACAGTTCTGGGCGAGGAATGTCACGTGACATTTGCGAACGGCTGGTTTTCGTTAATGCAATGGAGGGTGTCAAAACTCGTTATTTTTGCAAATATCTCTCAAACGATACGAGATATGAAAAGAGAAACATATGGGAACAAAGCTGTAGAGAATTTTCTCCTCTACAAATTCGTCTATTCAATTTTCGCGTCAGATGAACGGTTTATTTACTTCACAAACGGCGTTTTTGCTATTACTACCATATTTGTTGTCCGAAAAATTTGAAAAAGGGAGATTCTGGTGTCAGGCGGCCTACAATTACGTGTGAAAAATTTGGTGCTGATCGGTTGAACAGTTCGCCTTAAAAACAGGGAACACGTTACGGACAGCCAGACATACATCCCGAAATCGCCGTTATTTTTGCAAATATCTCTGAAACGATACGAGATATGAAAAAAACATAATAGAGCAAAGTTGTAGAGAATTTCCTCCTCTACAAATTCGGTTATTCAATTTTCGTGTCAGATGTATGGTTAAGCCGTTATTTGCATTTAAATTTCGAGCTGTCAAAAGACGATCGCAAAGGCCCACTTTTAGTGTTATTACCCCCATGAACCACAGACATTGCCGAGGTGGGGTGGCTTGCGTGCCTCAACGATGCAGATAGCCGTACCGTAGGTGCAACCACAGCGGAGGGTTATCTGTGGAGAGGCCAGACAAATGTGTGGATCCTGAAGAGGGCAGCAGCCTTTTCAGTAGTTACAGGGGCAACAGTCTGGATGATTGACTGAGCAGGCCTTGTAACATCAGCTAATGTGGCTTTGCCACACAGTTACTGCGAACGGCTGAAAGCAAGGGGAAACTACAGCCGTTACTTTTCCCGAGGACATGCAGCTCTACTGTATGGAAATATGATGATGGCATCCTCTCGGGTAAAATATTCCGGAGGTAAAATAGTCCCCATTCGGATCTCCGGGCGGGGACTACTCAGGAGGATATTGGCATGAGGAAAGACAATACTGGCATTCTACGGATCGGAGCGTGGAATGTTAGATCCCTTAATCGGGTAGGAAAATTAGAAAATTTAAAAAGGGAAATGGATAGGTTGAAGTAAGATATAATGGGGATTAGTGAAGTTCGGTGGCAGGATGAACAAGATTCCTGGTCAGGTGAGTACAGGATTATAAATACAAAATCAGTTGGGGGTATCACAGGAGTAGGACTGATAATGAATAAGAAAATAGGAATGCGGGTAAACTACTTTGAGCAGCACAGTGATCGCATTATCATTGTCAAGATAGATACGAAGTCAACACCGACAACAGTAGTACAGGTTTATATGCCAACTAGCTCTGCCGATGATGAGGAGATCGAAGAAATATATGAGGAGCTAAAGGAAATTATTCAGAATGTTAAGGATGAGGAAAACTTAATTGTGATGGGAGACTGGAAATCGGTAGTAGGAAAAGGAAGAGAAGGAAAAATAGTAGGTGAATATGGACTGGGCAGGAGGAATGAAAGAGGAAGTCGCCTGGTAGAATTTTGCACGGAACATGATTTAATCGTAACAAACACGTGGTTTAAGAATCACAAAAGAAGGTTGTATACGTGGAAGAGACCAGGAGACACCGGAAGATATCAGATAGATTTTATAATGGTAAGACATAGGTACCGGAACCAGGTTATAAACTGCAGGACATACCCAGGAGCAGATATAGACTCTGACCATAACTTGTTTGTCATGAACTGTAGGCTGAAGCTGAAGAAACTGCAGAAAGGTAGGAAAATAAGGAGATGGGACTTAGATAAATTGAAGGAAAGTGAAGTTCTGGAGAATTTCAGAGGGAGATTTAGGCAACAATTGACAGAAACAGGGGGAAATAAAACAGTAGAACAGGAATGGGTAGCATTTAGAGATGAAATAGTGAAGGCAGCAGAGGACAAAATAGGTAGAAAGGCAAGACCTACAAAAAATCCTTGGATATCACAGGAAATACTACAGTTAATTGATGAAAGGAGGAAATATAAAAATGCAGTAAATGAAACAGGCAAAATGGAGTACAGACGACTAAAAAATGAGATTGACAGGAAGTGCAAAATGGCTAAGCAGGAGTGGCTAGAAGCCAAATGCAAATCTGTAGAAGAATGTATAGCAAGGGGAAAAGTAGATACCGCCTACAGGAAAATAAAAGAGACATTTGGGGACAAGAAAAGCAACTCTACGAATTTCAAGAACTCAAATGGGAAACCAGTTCTCAGCAAAGAAGGGAAAGCTGAAAGGTGGAAAGAGTACATAGAGCAGCTCTACAAAGGAAATGAACTTGGAGACGATGTTGTAGGAAGGGAAGAGGGAGTAGATCAAGATGAAATAGGAGATACTATACTGAGAGGTGAATTTCACAGAGCCTTGAAAGACCTAGGTCGGAACAAGGCCCCAGGAGTAGATGACACACCCTCAGAGCTACTAAGGTCTCTGGGAGAGCCAGCCATGACAAGACTATTTGAACTGGTGTGTAGGATGTATGAGACAGGCGAAATGCCCTCAGACTTTAAGAAAAATGTAATAATCCCCATTCCAAAGAAATCAGGCGAAGACAGGTGTCAAAATTACAGAACCATCAGTTTGATAAGTCATGGTTGCAAAATTTTAACACGAATTATCTACAGGAGAATGGAAAAGCTGGTAGAAGCTGACCTCGGGGAAGATCATTTTGGATTCAGGAGGAACATAGGAACTCGGGAGGCAATACTCACTTTACGTCTTATCTTAGAAGATAGATTAAGGAAAGGCAAACCTACATTTTTAGCTTTTGTAGATTTGGAGAAAGCATTTGACAATGTTGACTGGAATACACTCTTTCATATTCTGAAGTCAGCAGGGGTAAAATACAGTGAAAGGAGAGTTATTTACAACTTGTACAAAAGCCAGACCGCAGTTATTAGACTCGAAGGGCATGAAAGGGAAGGATCAGTTTGGAAGGGAGTAAGACAGGGTTGTAGCCTTTCTCCGATGTTATTCAGTTTGTACATTGAGCAGGCGGTGAAGGAAAGCAAGGAAAAATTTGGAATAGGGATTAAAGTTCAGGGGGAAGAAATAAAAACATTGCGCTTTGCTGATGACATAGTAATTCTGTCAGAGACAGCAAAGGACCTGGAAGAGCAGTTGAATGGAATGGACAGCGTGTTGAAGAGAGCGTATAAAATGAACATTAACAAGATCAAAACAAAAATAATGGAATGCGGTCTTAGAAAGTCGGGCGATGCTGAAGGAATTAGATTAGGTAACGAAACAATGAAGGTGGTAGATGAGTTTTGTTACTTGGGTAGTAAAATAACATGCGATGGTCGCAGTACAGAGGATATAAAATGCAGAATGGCAATGGGAAGAAAAGCATTCTTGAAAAAGAGAAATTTGCTAACATCGAATATTAATTTAAGGGTAAGGAAGTCTTTTCTGAAGGCATTTGTGTGGAGTGTTGCCTTGTACGGGAGTGAAACATGGACGATAAGCAGTGCGGACAGGAAGAGAATAGAGGCTTTTGAAATGTGGTGCTACAGAGGAATGCTAAAGATTAGGTGGGTAGATCGCATAACTAATGTAGAGGTACTGAACAGAATTGGTGAGAAAAGGAATTTTTGGCATACCCTGAGTAAAAGAAGGGATCGCTTGGTAGGACACATTCTTAGACATCGAGGAATCGTAAATTTAGCATTGGATGGAAGTGTATGGGGTAAAAATTGCAGAGGGAGACCAAGAGACGCGTATAGTAAGCAGATTCAAGTGGATGTGGGTTGCCGTTCTTATGAGGAGATGAAAAGGCTTGCTCAGGATAGAGTAGGGTGGAGAGCTGCATCAAACCAGTCTCCGGACTGAAGACCATAACAACATAACAACCGTAAAGTGGGCAAATATATAATGTGGCTGAAAACAATAAGTATAAAATGTAATAAAACTGAATTATAACATAATAAATGTAATGTTAAATATTATGTAAATTGCATATAAAAGGGAAAGGTGGTAATTGTTAATACTCTACGATTGTCGTATACAAAATAATGCAAAAATGTCGGATATCTTGTCAGTGTAAATGAAACGTTTTATTCGCCTGCTGTAGAACAGCTGGTAGGACAGCGAGCGCACGTGGTCGCATTGCTGCATCAGCCAGTGACAATAGATGGCCGGTGTCAGCGGCGTGGCGTATAGCACGCGCATCTGGCGAGCTGAAGCGGTGCGTGGTCTGCCCTACTGCGTGTGGCCAGTGGCCGTTCAAAACATTGCCGCAAGGATTGGCGCATAATTGACGATAATGGTGTAGGGAAAATCTATCAACCATATTTAACGTCAGCAGTGGGCATGCCACTATAGTCAATCTACAAGATAATTGTGCGCAGCAGATACTAAAATAAACATATTTGGAGCGCGTGGCACTTGACAAGTGCGTGACGCAGGTGCTTGCGAGGGATGGAAGGGGAGAGTGGAGGTACGGCGGGGAGTAGCTTGACTTCTCGCTGAGCGCGCGTGGCGTGTGGAATTTGACGTATAGAAGGAAAGAGGAACATTTAGTAGAAGTAACAGGAAGACGCTAAATTTTCTCGTTTGCAACTGCACAAGGTATGGTTTTATTTCAAAGCGTAGACGTGTATGACGTCTGTTATGGTTCGAGAAAAAATCGTTCCTACTACATACAATAAATTTATTCGCTGACGGGTTTCGGCAATCCTACTAGACGTTTCTGCATACGTCTGCGGTGTAGGTCAGCGTAGAACCAATAAGCATTTTTTATGTTACTGGTGTTTTAGTATAGTATTAGTAGCTTAAACCCGCAGCTCCGCTCGTGTGTTGGTTGATTATGATAGATAAGCTATCTTTCAATAGTGTGCTATTTATTTATTCTTATGTTTCCTTATTCGTATGCTTATCCTGACAGTGAAAGAGCTGAAGACATTGTAGCACGCATAGACCAAAGATACGGTCTGTGGCATCACGTTTCGCTGTATGTAACCTCCTTGTTATAGAGCCGCAAACTTCATCGCTGGCCTTCAGTCGCAATTTTTTTATAATTTGACGACTTTCAACCACCCCCTTATAGCTGTCGGCATGGAACTGCTATGGTGTACAACGGCAGACTTCGCACAACAATTACACACAGACCATTCGCTTGCGTTCTGTAGTTTTCGCTGCAGAGCGAAATATTAACACACACACACACACGTAGAATTTTATATACACCGATAACATTCCATCCCAAAATACTCCACCCTTTTATCATTATTAACCCTCAAGCAACAATGCAACCAATAAAACCATTTTCAAAGAGTAAATATAATTTTCAAAGAGTAATTATTGTTCCGCATTTCGCGTTATATTCTTTGAATTACTAAATATCTATCAGATCGCTATAAAACCGTGCATAAAACCTTCGTCAGGTATAAATTAGTAACTGTACAAATATTTAAGTCTCTGCGTCATGTCGTTCTGACGCGATATGAGTACACCGAACAGACATTCACATTAATATATATATAGATAAATAGTTATCCGATCGCTATAAAACCGTGCCTAAAGCCTTCCCCGGGTAGACATTAGTAACTGTACAAATTTTTAGCTCTTTATGTCTTGTGATTCAGACGTGATAAACGTACACCAAATAGACATTCACATTTATAGATATAGATCTGACTGTCCTCTGGGGGGATTCAGCCAAAGTAAACTTTGTCACAAGGAATGCTAAAGGAAAGAATTTGTGCGAAAAAGTATGCAAGGGAGGAAAGTGGAAACAGTACACTGAACAATCCTTTTGTTTCACAATCAGGCAAATGAAAGAGCATACTAGGATTTTGGTGGCTTGCAGACGCTAATCGATTCTTACGATTGTTATTCAACTGCACGGCCGTAGCCACCTAATCTCTCTAGTTAGTAACAGAATGGCAGGAAAAGAAATAAGGACAATGTGGTGGTTTTGTTGGTTAGCTTGCTACGTACAACATATATAATTCTCATCAGGATTTCACGCTCACAGGCGGCTCTTTGACTCGCCATGTGGCAACTGCATTTAGGCAACTTTAGCTGCCCTCTGGAGGGTAACAGCTTAAAGGGTTCTAACTGCACATCATTTTAGATGCAGTAGGACTTAGGGTATCCTCATAGGCTATTTTATCTCATCAGGATTCTCTCCGGCAAGACATTTTGGAATCGGGAAGATTCACATTTTGTGCTCTGAAGCACTATTGTCACGACTGTTGGTAACCAGTTTGGCGAAACTACCACTTGTATACAGGAAAATGCTTAAAGTGTAAGAAATACACAGGGGGAAGACAGAAAGATGTAAAGGGTAGAGGAGGGAGAAGTTTAATCCTTGTGTTTATGACGTGGAGGTTCAACACAGCATTCTAACTGTTGCGACAGTTGCAGGCACTAGTCTTGTCTACGACTGTTAGTGCAACTACGGGCCTCAAACCATCCAAACGTGTCAGTAAATCTGACAGACTGAACCACGATTGAAACTTTGGGTTGCAGTTTTTCTTTGAAGACCTGAACACTTGTATATGTGTCGGTTACTGATTTTAAAACAAATGCACACTAACTGCAAGGGTTAAAGTGGTTAAAGGAAAGATGAAAGAAACAGATTAGATCATGATATGAAAACTAAACGGAATTGATATCGTGAACAGCTTAGGAACCGGGTGTTTGCCAGACACCAAGTGCAAGGTACACGTCCCTGCGGTTCAAACTGACTAAACTGAAGATGCCGGAACGTTTAGTTTACACCAGGTGATCAGCGCATGTCTTACGCACTAAGCGGAAGCGGCGGGGCAAGAGTGGAACAAAAGGCGGCGGCGTGACGTTTAGAGGGGTGAGGGAGGGGCAGAGGCGGCAGGTGCTGACAGCTGAGAGCGAGCACGTGCTGTCGGTAACTGTCACGTGGCGTAAACACAGGGGGGCGTGTCTTGCGTCAAGAACTCAGTGGTTCAAGTAACTACATCATAATTAATAGGCTGAACTCATCAGGCAAAGTAACATCTATGTTAGGCAGTGGAGTTCAACACCGTTCTGTTTACTTGCAAAATACATATTAAAGTAATAAGGAAGGATTAGTGCACAAGGTATATTAGCACTCTGTTAGTGAAGGACGATATGCTCCTAGAAATTACGGAATTGAATATTTACTCTACTCATTTCTGGGTAGGGAGACTAACAAACAGCTGACAGATTTGTGTCATATGTTACGACATTACTAGGAAGTTTCAGGATTACGATAGACAGTGCTATCCATTACTAGGCTTAATTGTCCTCTTACATTAGCGAGTAAACGACAGTGGCTAATACAACATTAATATCCTTATTGTTACGAATGTTCTCAAAAGGAATGTAATTAGGCCTGCAAGAACACAATATAAAAATTCATAAGTATTTGCAAGCAATGAAGATGAACATACAGGTTACAAACACACATGAAGGTGTGCAGAACAAAAGACTGAGAACTTTGTGCGGGCCAGGCACATCTGGATCTGCTCGAACTTCTGCAGTTATATTACATAGATATAAAAAACAATAACTGGATGGCATAACATATATCTCGGCAGGTTACAAACTGGAATTTCTCTCTTTCCCCCCTTTTTTTACTACATCCCTAGAGGTGGGTAATGGCCTGTCGGAAGGGTTGGATTGACTACTCGTCCATCGTTAGGTTTAGGCGATCAAATTGTATCACGAGGGTGCGGTCGTTCAGTTGCATTTTCGCGGTGACACTGATGTCACACGTGCAGGGCGATATTCTCATTCAAGGAACCTTTCTTTCTAACCTCTTTATCTTTATAACTGGGTGTCGTAATCCTAGATCAACTGGTAGGTAGGAGGCAGGGCAGTGTCTTTGCTGCTTTTTCTGCCTGTTTAAATAAGGCTTGACCGCAAAGGGAATGGTAGAAAAGGTAGAAGAAACATTACCAGCAATGGAAGACACGGTAGCTTCCATCTGCGCTCATGCAGTGTGAAACTCGCCCGCTCTTCTTTTGGCTGTTACCTAGCCGTGTTTGTGAAGTTAACAATTGACTGCTTGCTCACAAAATCCCATTACTGCGATATTCACACAGTAGCGGAAGTCTACAGCTTCCTTAAGCAAAACTCTGATTCTATAAGTTAAACAACAGTTCTACCTTTACTGTAATCTTTAGAGGAAACTGCACATAATTAAATAATGATCTGCATTCATGGATGTAAATCAAAAATCATAATCGTTGACAACGGAAACGCAAATATTCTCTCCTCCAGAAGGGAGCAGAGACACAAGATACATGAACAAATTACTCCACATTAATCCAAAATAAACGATGAGGGGAGAATGTAAATTAGCACAAAAGGATTATAGTTTAACAAATTAATTTATTGTTCAAAACAAGAACAAGGGGGAAGACCATTATTTTATAAATTACAATAAAAAAACAGGGAACACATTACGGACAGACAGACAGACGGACAGACAGACATACATCACAAAATCGCCGCTATTTTTGCAAATCTCTCTCAAACGATACGAGATATGAAAGAAACATAAGATATCAAAGTTGTAGAGCATTTTCTCCTCTACAAATTCGGTTATTCAATTTTCGTGTCAGGTGAATAGTTAAGCCGTTATTTTTAATTAAATTTCAAGCTGTCAGAAAATGATCGTAAAGGCCCAAGTTTAGTGTTACTACCGCAACCCAAAAAGGGAAAATTTCACGAAGAGATAATAACTGCGGAGTTGCTGTTCAAGGCAACATATAAAGAAATGACACACATTTCATTACCAGATTCAATTGTAAACGAAGTTCTATTCCAACAAAATACTTAATGATAATTGTAGACAGTATCTCTTCTCGTAATGCAGGGCTATAAGCAGGGCATTTACGACACATTCATTCAAAACTTCACTCACAACTGAACATGTTTGCTGTAACAGCTAAGTTAAAGAAACATTACAACTTAAAAAATACTGTGGGCACTATATTTTGATTCTAGTAAATTGGATATAAGTAGTAAAACAGTACATAACTGCATAACTTCATACTAACGCAATTTTGTTTATTACATGAAGGACTGTGGAGTAGTAATGAAAAAAAGTGTGGTAAGCGGGCGCGTCTGCGACGCTTCCTTCCACCTTCTAAAAAATCGCACTGACGTGTTTACGGCCCACTTGGGATTTGTAGTTTTATACGTTTTTGCAAACATTTTGGACCAAAATAATAATATAAATAATAAAAAATTAATTAATAAGACTGTCTGAAACCCTTCTGGGGAAAAAAATTAGGTAGTGCCCGGTTCCGAACCAATAACCTTCAACGTCACACTTCAACGCCTTGCCCACTGCGCTACGGCTAGTAGTGAGAGATTGCGTTCATTAATCTCATATCATTAACGGCCGTTCGTAACTGATGCTAATATGACATTTGTAGACAGTAGATTAGAATTAACCGTACGAAGAACGACGAGTTTTTGTTAATTATTCAGTGCGCCATTGCTTTGAAATGACAACGTGTAAGTTACAATAAGAAAATCATCAAAGACGCATCGCAAGTTGGTGTATGCCAGAGACAGTTCTGGGCGAGGAATGTCACGTGACATTTGCGAACGGCTGGTTTTCGTTAATGCAATGGAGGGTGTCAAAACTCGTTATTTTTGCAAATATCTCTCAAACGATACGAGATATGAAAAGAGAAACATATGGGAACAAAGCTGTAGAGAATTTTCTCCTCTACAAATTCGTCTATTCAATTTTCGCGTCAGATGAACGGTTTATTTACATCACAAACGGCGTTTTTGGTATTACTACCATATTTGTTGTCCGAAAAATTTGAAAAAGGGAGATTCTGGTGTCAGGCGGCCTACAATTACGTGTGAAAAATTTGGTGCTGATCGGTTGAACAGTTCGCCTTAAAAACAGGGAACACGTTACGGACAGCCAGACATACATCCCGAAATCGCCGTTATTTTTGCAAATATCTCTGAAACGATACGAGATATGAAAAAAACATAATAGAGCAAAGTTGTAGAGAATTTCCTCCTCTACAAATTCGGTTATTCAATTTTCGTGTCAGATGTATGGTTAAGCCGTTATTTGCATTTAAATTTCGAGCTGTCAAAAGACGATCGCAAAGGCCCACTTTTAGTGTTATTACCCCCATGAACCACAGACATTGCCGAGGTGGGGTGGCTTGCGTGCCTCAACGATGCAGATAGCCGTACCGTAGGTGCAACCACAGCGGAGGGTTATCTGTGGAGAGGCCAGACAAATGTGTGGATCCTGAAGAGGGCAGCAGCCTTTTCAGTAGTTACAGGGGCAACAGTCTGGATGATTGACTGAGCAGGCCTTGTAACATCAGCTAATGTGGCTTTGCCACACAGTTACTGCGAACGGCTGAAAGCAAGGGGAAACTACAGCCGTTACTTTTCCCGAGGACATGCAGCTCTACTGTATGGAAATATGATGATGGCATCCTCTCGGGTAAAATATTCCGGAGGTAAAATAGTCCCCATTCGGATCTCCGGGCGGGGACTACTCAGGAGGATATTGGCATGAGGAAAGACAATACTGGCATTCTACGAGTCGGAGCGTGGAATGTTAGATCCCTTAATCGGGTAGGAAAATTAGAAAATTTAAAAAGGGAAATGGATAGGTTGAAGTTAGATATAATGGGGATTAGTGAAGTTCGGTGGCAGGATGAACAAGATTTCTGGTCATGTGAGTACAGGATTATAAATACAAAATCAGTTGGGGGTATCACAGGAGTAGGACTGATAATGAATAAGAAAATAGGAATGTGGGTAAACTACTTTGAGAAGCACAGTGATCGCATTATCATTGTCAAGCTAGATACGAAGTCAACACCGACAACAGTAGTACAGGTTTATATGCCAACTAGCTCTGCCGATGATGAGGAGATCGAAGAAATATATGAGGAGCTAAAGGAAATTATTCAGAATGTTAAGGATGAGGAAAACTTAATTGTGATGGGAGACTGGAAATCGGTAGTAGGAAAAGGAAGAGAAGGAAAAATAGTAGGTGAATATGGACTGGGCAGGAGGAATGAAAGAGGAAGTCGCCTGGTAGAATTTTGCACGGAACATGATTTAATCGTAACAAACACGTGGTTTAAGAATCACAAAAGAAGGTTGTATACGTGGAAGAGACCAGGAGACACCGGAAGATATCAGATAGATTTTATAATGGTAAGACATAGGTACCGGAACCAGGTTATAAACTGCAGGACATACCCAGGAGCAGATATAGACTCTGACCATAACTTGTTTGTCATGAACTGTAGGCTGAAGCTGAAGAAACTGCAGAAAGGTAGGAAAATAAGGAGATGGGACTTAGATAAATTGAAGGAAAGTGAAGTTCTGGAGAATTTCAGAGGGAGATTTAGGCAACAATTGACAGAAACAGGGGGAAATAAAACAGTAGAACAGGAATGGGTAGCATTTAGAGATGAAATAGTGAAGGCAGCAGAGGACAAAATAGGTAGAAAGGCAAGACCTACAAAAAATCCTTGGATATCACAGGAAATACTACAGTTAATTGATGAAAGGAGGAAATATAAAAATGCAGTAAATGAAACAGGCAAAATGGAGTACAGACGACTAAAAAATGAGATTGACAGGAAGTGCAAAATGGCTAAGCAGGAGTGGCTAGAAGCCAAATGCAAATCTGTAGAAGAATGTATAGCAAGGGGAAAAGTAGATACCGCCTACAGGAAAATAAAAGAGACATTTGGGGACAAGAAAAGCAACTCTACGAATTTCAAGAACTCAAATGGGAAACCAGTTCTCAGCAAAGAAGGGAAAGCTGAAAGGTGGAAAGAGTACATAGAGCAGCTCTACAAAGGAAATGAACTTGGAGACGATGTTGTAGGAAGGGAAGAGGGAGTAGATCAAGATGAAATAGGAGATACTATACTGAGAGGTGAATTTCACAGAGCCTTGAAAGACCTAGGTCGGAACAAGGCCCCAGGAGTAGATGACACACCCTCAGAGCTACTAAGGTCTCTGGGAGAGCCAGCCATGACAAGACTATTTGAACTGGTGTGTAGGATGTATGAGACAGGCGAAATGCCCTCAGACTTTAAGAAAAATGTAATAATCCCCATTCCAAAGAAATCAGGCGAAGACAGGTGTCAAAATTACAGAACCATCAGTTTGATAAGTCATGGTTGCAAAATTTTAACACGAATTATCTACAGGAGAATGGAAAAGCTGGTAGAAGCTGACCTCGGAGAAGATCAGTTTGGATTCAGGAGGAACATAGGAACCCGGGAGGCAATACTCACTTTACGTCTTATCTTAGAAGATAGATTAAGGAAAGGCAAACCTACATTTTTAGCTTTTGTAGATTTGGAGAAAGCATTTGACAATGTTGACTGGAATACACTCTTTCATATTCTGAAGTCAGCAGGGGTAAAATACAGTGAAAGGAGAGTTATTTACAACTTGTACAAAAGCCAGACCGCAGTTATTAGACTCGAAGGGCATGAAAGGGAAGGATCAGTTTGGAAGGGAGTAAGACAGGGTTGTAGCCTTTCTCCGATGTTATTCAGTTTGTACATTGAGCAGGCTGTGAAGGAAAGCAAGGAAAAATTTGGAATAGGGATTAAAGTTCAGGGGGAAGAAATAAAAATATTGCGCTTTGCTGATGACATTGTAATTCTGTCAGAGACAGCAAAGGACCTGGAAGAGCAGTTGAATGGAATGGACAGCGTGTTGAAGAGAGCGTATAAAATGAACATTAACAAGATCAAAACAAAAATAATGGAATGCGGTCTTAGAAAGTCGGGCGATGCTGAAGGAATTAGATTAGGTAACGAAACAATGAAGGTGGTAGATGAGTTTTGTTACTTGGGTAGTAAAATAACATGCGATGGTCGCAGTACAGAGGATATAAAATGCAGAATGGCAATGGGAAGAAAAGCATTCTTGAAAAAGAGAAATTTGCTAACATCGAATATTAATTTAAGGGTAAGGAAGTCTTTTCTGAAGGCATTTGTGTGGAGTGTTGCCTTGTACGGGAGTGAAACATGGACGATAAGCAGTGCGGACAGGAAGAGAATAGAGGCTTTTGAAATGTGGTGCTACAGAGGAATGCTAAAGATTAGGTGGGTAGATCGCATAACTAATGTAGAGGTACTGAACAGAATTGGTGAGAAAAGGAATTTTTGGCATACCCTGAGTAAAAGAAGGGATCGCTTGGTAGGACACATTCTTAGACATCGAGGAATCGTAAATTTAGTATTGGATGGAAGTGTATGGGGTAAAAATTGCAGAGGGAGACCAAGAGACGCGTATAGTAAGCAGATTCAAGTGGATGTGGGTTGCCGTTCTTATGAGGAGATGAAAAGGCTTGCTCAGGATAGAGTAGGGTGGAGAGCTGCATCAAACCAGTCTCCGGACTGAAGACCATAACAACATAACAACCGTAAAGTGGGCAAATATATAATGTGGCTGAAAACAATAAGTATAAAATGTAATAAAACTGAATTATAACATAATAAATGTAATGTTAAATATTATGTAAATTGCATATAAAAGGGAAAGGTGGTAATTGTTAATACTCTACGATTGTCGTATACAAAATAATGCAAAAATGTCGGATATCTTGTCAGTGTAAATGAAACGTTTTATTCGCCTGCTGTAGAACAGCTGGTAGGACAGCGAGCGCACGTGGTCGCATTGCTGCATCAGCCAGTGACAATAGATGGCCGGTGTCAGCGGCGTGGCGTATAGCACGCGCATCTGGCGAGCTGAAGCGGTGCGTGGTCTGCCCTACTGCGTGTGGCCAGTGGCCGTTCAAAACATTGCCGCAAGGATTGGCGCATAATTGACGATAATGGTGTAGGGAAAATCTATCAACCATATTTAACGTCAGCAGTGGGCATGCCACTATAGTCAATCTACAAGATAATTGTGCGCAGCAGATACTAAAATAAACATATTTGGAGCGCGTGGCACTTGACAAGTGCGTGACGCAGGTGCTTGCGAGGGATGGAAGGGGAGAGTGGAGGTACGGCGGGGAGTAGCTTGACTTCTCGCTGAGCGCGCGTGGCGTGTGGAATTTGACGTATAGAAGGAAAGAGGAACATTTAGTAGAAGTAACAGGAAGACGCTAAATTTTCTCGTTTGCAACTGCACAAGGTATGGTTTTATTTCAAAGCGTAGACGTGTATGACGTCTGTTATGGTTCGAGAAAAAATCGTTCCTACTACATACAATAAATTTATTCGCTGACGGGTTTCGGCAATCCTACTAGACGTTTCTGCATACGTCTGCGGTGTAGGTCAGCGTAGAACCAATAAGCATTTTTTATGTTACTGGTGTTTTAGTATAGTATTAGTAGCTTAAACCCGCAGCTCCGCTCGTGTGTTGGTTGATTATGATAGATAAGCTATCTTTCAATAGTGTGCTATTTATTTATTCTTATGTTTCCTTATTCGTATGCTTATCCTGACAGTGAAAGAGCTGAAGACGTTGTAGCACGCATAGACCAAAGATACGGTCTGTGGCATCACGTTTCGCTGTATGTAACCTCCTTGTTATAGAGCCGCAAACTTCATCGCTGGCCTTCAGTCGCAATTTTTTTATAATTTGACGACTTTCAACCACCCCCTTATAGCTGTCGGCATGGAACTGCTATGGTGTACAACGGCAGACTTCGCACAACAATTACACACAGACCATTCGTTTGCGTTCTGTAGTTTTCGCTGCAGAGCGAAATATTAACACACACACACACACGTAGAATTTTATATACACCGATAACATTCCATCCCAAAATACTCCACCCTTTTATCATTATTAACCCTCAAGCAACAATGCAACCAATAAAACCATTTTCAAAGAGTAAATATAATTTTCAAAGAGTAATTATTGTTCTGCATTTCGCGTTATATTCTTTGAATTACTAAATATCTATCAGATCGCTATAAAACCGTGCATAAAACCTTCGTCAGGTATAAATTAGTAACTGTACAAATATTTAAGTCTCTGCGTCATGTCGTTCTGACGCGATATGAGTACACCGAACAGACATTCACATTAATATATATATAGATAAATAGTTATCCGATCGCTATAAAACCGTGCCTAAAGCCTTCCCCGGGTAGACATTAGTAACTGTACAAATTTTTAGCTCTTTATGTCTTGTGATTCAGACGTGATAAACGTACACCAAATAGACATTCACATTTATAGATATAGATCTGACTGTCCTCTGGGGGGATTCAGCCAAAGTAAACTTTGTCACAAGGAATGCTAAAGGAAAGAATTTGTGCGAAAAAGTATGCAAGGGAGGAAAGTGGAAACAGTACACTGAACAATCCTTTTGTTTCACAATCAGGCAAATGAAAGAGCATACTAGGATTTTGGTGGCTTGCAGACGCTAATCGATTCTTACGATTGTTATTCAACTGCACGGCCGTAGCCACCTAATCTCTCTAGTTAGTAACAGAATGGCAGGAAAAGAAATAAGGACAATGTGGTGGTTTTGTTGGTTAGCTTGCTACGTACAACATATATAATTCTCATCAGGATTTCACGCTCACAGGCGGCTCTTTGACTCGCCATGTGGCAACTGCATTTAGGCAACTTTAGCTGCCCTCTGGAGGGTAACAGCTTAAAGAGTTCTAACTGCACATCATTTTAGATGCAGTAGGACTTAGGGTATCCTCATAGGCTATTTTATCTCATCAGGATTCTCTCCGGCAAGACATTTTGGAATCGGGAAGATTCACATTTTGTGCTCTGAAGCACTATTGTCACGACTGTTGGTAACCAGTTTGGCGAAACTACCACTTGTATACAGGAAAATGCTTAAAGTGTAAGAAATACACAGGGGGAAGACAGAAAGATGTAAAGGGTAGAGGAGGGAGAAGTTTAATCCTTGTGTTTATGACGTGGAGGTTCAACACAGCATTCTAACTGTTGCGACAGTTGCAGGCACTAGTCTTGTCTACGACTGTTAGTGCAACTACGGGCCTCAAACCATCCAAACGTGTCAGTAAATCTGACAGACTGAACCACGATTGAAACTTTGGGTTGCAGTTTTTCTTTGAAGACCTGAACACTTGTATATGTGTTGGTTACTGATTTTAAAACAAATGCACACTAACTGCAAGGGTTAAAGTGGTTAAAGGAAAGATGAAAGAAACAGATTAGATCATGATATGAAAACTAAACGGAATTGATATCGTGAACAGCTAAGGAACCGGGTGTTTGCCAGACACCAAGTGCAAGGTACACGTCCCTGCGGTTCAAACTGACTAAACTGAAGATGCCGGAACGTTTAGTTTACACCAGGTGATCAGCGCATGTCTTACGCACTAAGCGGAAGCGGCGGGGCAAGAGTGGAACAAAAGGCGGCGGCGTGACGTTTAGAGGGGTGAGGGAGGGGCAGAGGCGGCAGGTGCTGACAGCTGAGAACGAGCACGTGCTGTCGGTAACTGTCATGTGGCGTAAACACAGGGGGGCGTGTCTTGCGTCAAGAACTCAGTGGTTCAAGTAACTACATCATAATTAATAGGCTGAACTCATCAGGCAAAGTAACATCTATGTTAGGCAGTGGAGTTCAACACCGTTCTGTTTACTTGCAAAATATGTATTAAACTAATAAGTAAGGAGTAGTGCACAAGGAATATTAGCACTCTGTTAATGGAGGACGATCTGCTCCTAGAATTTAGGAGATTGGATATTTACTCCACTCATTTCTGGGTAGGGATCCTAACAAACAGCTGACAGATTTGTGTCATATGTTTCAGCATTACGATAAACAGTGCTATCCATTACTAGACTTAATTGTCCTCGTACACTAGCAAGTACATGACAGTGGTTAATACAGCATTAATATCCTTATTGTTACGAATGTTCTCAAAAGGAATGTAATTAGGCCTGCAAGAACACAATATAAAAATTCATAAGTATTTGCAAGCAATGTAAATGAACATACAGGTCACGAACACACATGAAGGAATGCAGAACAAAAGATTGAGAACTTCGTGCAGGCCAGGCACATCTTGTTCTGCAGGAAACTCTGCAGTTATATTACATAGAAATAAAATACAATAACTGGATGGCATAACATATATCTCGGCAGGTTACAAACTGGAATTTCTCTCTTTCCCCCTTTTTTTATTACATCCCTAGAGATGGGTCATGGCCTGTTGTATGGGTTGGATTGACTACTCGTCCATCGTTAGGTTTAGACGATCAAATTGTATTACGAGGGTGCGGTCGTTCAGTTGCATTTTCGCGGTGACACTCACTACGATTACATGCAACACATCTTCCGGAAGACGAAAACCGATTTTCGTAAACCGTTTTTCGCTGTCGTGTTTACATGGCATAGCCTGAATCGGATTTCCTAGCCCACTTAAAATGGCGGCTGAAAAACAGCCGATTCACATCCTGATTTAGTCCGCACAACCGCTATATTTCTTTATTTAAATACACGTGAAGGGTTGTAGCTCCCAAACTAACAGTGACAGGAATGTAGTTTAAATTGATTTGGATGCAGCTGGTTTCAACGAATCCAATGAACGATAGAAGAATCTATTGTTCCATTTAAAAAATTATATCCTTGTGCTGTAGGAGGGTGAACCTTTCGTTCTAAACCCTTTTTGTTTATAATTGGGTGTCGTAATCCTAGATCACCTGGTAGGTAGGAGGCAGGGCAGTGTCTTTGCTGCATTTTCTGCCTGTTTAAATAAGGCTTGACCGCAAAGGGAACGATAGAAAAGGTAGAGGAGACATTACCAGCAATGGAAGACACGGTAGCTTCCACCTGCGCTCATGCAGTGTGAAACTTGCTCCCTTTTCTTTTGGTTGTTAACTAGCCGTGTTTGTGAAGTTAACAATTGACTGCTTGCTCACAAAATCCTATTACGGCGATATCTACATAGCTACGGAAGTATACAGTTTCCTTAAGCAAAACTCTGATTCTATAAGTGAAGCAACAGTTCTACCTTTACTGTAATCTTTGGAGGAAACTGCACATAATTAAATAATGATCTGCAGTCATGGATGTAAATCGAAAATCATAAATGTTGGCAATGGGAAAGCAAATATTCTCTCTTCTAGAAGGGAGCAGAAACACAAGATACATTTACAAATTACTCCACATTAATCCAAAATAAATGATGAAGGGAGAATTTAAATTAGCACAAAATGATTATAGTTTAACAAATTAATTTATTGTTCAAAACAAGAACAAGGGGGAAGACCATTGTTTTACAAATTACAATAAAAAACACACCTTACAAAATTTTGAAAATATCCACAATTACATGGCCCTAAAATTGCCCACCTGCAAAGCTGAGTACAGGTTAATTCACGATCACGTTTCATAGGGGGGAACGGAGGAATTGCAGAACATTTACACACAAATTCATACGCCAAGCCATGCAGGTACTTACCAAGCACCCGATACCCTGCTTTACGTGGGTAAAGTTTCATTTTTACATGGCCATAAAAGAAGACAGCACTTAACAGCTTTGTAAGAGCTAACTGAAGGCATACGTAACAATAGTGGTCAACCTTTTGCAGATGATGCCAGTCATTATCATGATTGCCTGTGACATTCAGTAAGGCCTCTCAATCCTGGTGGTACGGTAATGCGAATGGAACTGGAGGAAGGTATCATGTAAATTGGAACGTGGATTGGAGATTAGCTGTAGGTTTGTCTAGTAGTTCTAAATGGTTGCAAATTGAACTATTCTTTGAGTGGCGTCTGTGTGACACGAAAATTAAGAGTAGAGGGAAGACGTATTGGGGAATTGCTGAATTTCAGAACTTCGTATGGTGCACATCACAGTTTTTAAAAATCTCTGGACATGAACTAAACCATTGTTGATGTAACAGCTAATATGCAGTAGCTGAATTGAAACTGTTTTAGGAAAACAGAAATTATTAGGTAGTGGCGCGTTTTAAACCACTGACCTGCAGTGTCACAGTCCAACGCATTACCCACTACGCTACGTCCAACACTTAACAGCCACGTCCTTTAATCTCATATTATTGATGGCTGTTATTAACTGATGCTAATATGGCATTTGTAGACACTAGATTATCATGTATCGTACGAAGAACGACGTGGTTTTGTTAATTCTTCAGTGCGCCATTGATCTGAAATGAAAACGTGTAAGTTAAAATAAGAAAATCATCAAATACGCAACGCAAGATGGCTTATGCCAGAGAGAGCACCTTAGTTACGTGATCTACCCATCTAATTTTCATCATTCGTCTGTAGCACCACATTTCAAAAGCTTCTATCCTCTTTTAATCTGAACTCCTTATCGTCTACGTTTCACTCCCATACAATGCTACACTCGAGAGAAATGCTTTCAGAAAGGACTCCCTAACCTTTAAAGTAATATTGGATGTTAACAAGTTTCGCTTCTTTAGAAACGCTTTTCTTCCCATAGACATTCTGCATTTTATATCTTCTTTACTTCGGCCATCAGCAGTTATCTTGCTACCCAAATAACAAAATTCATCCACTACTTTTATTGTCTCATTACCTAATCTAATTCCTTCAGCATCGTCTTATTTTCTGACATTGCATTCCTTTTACTCTTGTTAATGTTCATATCATATCTTCCTTTCAACACACTGTCCATCCCATTCAATTACTCTTCCAGATCGTTTGTTGTCTCTGACAGAATTACTATGTCATTGGCAAACCGCAATGTTTTTATTTCTTCTCCCTGCACTGTAATGCCGTCTCCAAATTTCTCCTTCCATTCCTTCACTGCCTGCTCAATGTACAGATTGAACAGCATTGGGGAAAGGCTATAATCCTGACTTACTCCCTTCCCCTTTCTTGCCCTTCGACTGTAATAACCGCCGTCTGGTTTTTGTATAGGTTGAATATAACTCTTCGCTACCTATGTTTTACCTCTGGTACCTTCAGAATTTGGAAGAATGTATTCCAGACGACATTGTCAAAAGCTTTCTCCAAATCGACAAACGCTAAAAACGTAGGTTTCCCTTTCCTTAGCCTATCTTCTAAGATACGTCGTAATGTGAGTATTGCCTCTTGTGTTCCTACGATTCTCCTAAATCCGAACTGATCTTCCCTGAGGTCGGATTCCACAAGTTTTTCCATTCGTCAGTAAATAATTCGAATTAGTTTGTAATGTTAAACTGCATATAAAGGGAACGGTGGTAATTGTTAATACTTGTCAAAAGCTTTCTCCAAATCGACAAAAGCTGAAAACGTAGGTTTCCCTTTCCTTAGCCTATCTTCTAAGATAAGTCGTATTCCTACGTTTCTCCTAAATCCAAACTGATCTTCCCCGAGGTCGGATTCCACAAGTTTTTCCATTCGTCTGAAAATAATTCGTGTTAGTTTGTAATGTTAAATTGTATATAAAGGGAACGGTGGTAATTGTTAATACTCTACGATTGTCGTATACAAATTAAGGCAAAATGTCGGATATCTAGTCCGGGTAAATGAAAAGTTTTATTCGCCTGCTGTAGAACAGCTGGCAGGACAGCGAGCGCACGTGGTCGCATTGCTACATCAGCCAGTGACAATAGATGGCCGGTTTCAGCGGCGTGGCGTATAGCACGCGCATCTGGCGAGCTGAAGCGGTGCGTGGTCTGCCCTACTGCGTGTGGCCAGTGGCCGTTCAAAACATTGCCGCAAGGATTGGCGCATAATTGACGATAATGGTGTAGGGAAAATCTATCAACCATAT
Organism: Locusta migratoria; assembly: GCA_026315105.1. NCBI lineage: Eukaryota > Metazoa > Arthropoda > Insecta > Orthoptera > Acrididae > Locusta > Locusta migratoria. Next base: position 283,701,313 of record CM048744.1, read on the forward strand.
TTAACGTCAGCAGTGGGCATGCCACTATAGTCAATCTACAAGATAATTGTGCGCAGCAGATACTAAAATAAACATATTTGGAGCGCGTGGCACTTGACAAGTGCGTGACGCAGGTGCTTGCGAGGGATGGAAGGGGAGAGTGGAGGTACGGCGGGGAGTAGCTTGACTTCTCGCTGAGCGCGCGTGGCGTGTGGAATTTGACGTATAGAAGGAAAGAGGAACATTTAGTAGAAGTAACAGGAAGACGCTAAATTTTCTCGTTTGCAACTGCACAAGGTATGGTTTTATTTCAAAGCGTAGACGTGTATGACGTCTGTTATGGTTCGAGAAAAAATCGTTCCTACTACATACAATAAATTTATTCGCTGACGGGTTTCGGCAATCCTACTAGACGTTTCTGCATACGTCTGCGGTGTAGGTCAGCGTAGAACCAATAAGCATTTTTTATGTTACTGGTGTTTTAGTATAGTATTAGTAGCTTAAACCCGCAGCTCCGCTCGTGTGTTGGTTGATTATGATAGATAAGCTATCTTTCAATAGTGTGCTATTTATTTATTCTTATGTTTCCTTATTCGTATGCTTATCCTGACAGTGAAAGAGCTGAAGACGTTGTAGCACGCATAGACCAAAGATACGGTCTGTGGCATCACGTTTCGCTGTATGTAACCTCCTTGTTATAGAGCCGCAAACTTCATCGCTGGCCTTCAGTCGCAATTTTTTTATAATTTGACGACTTTCAACCACCCCCTTATAGCTGTCGGCATGGAACTGCTATGGTGTACAACGGCAGACTTCGCACAACAATTACACACAGACCATTCGTTTGCGTTCTGTAGTTTTCGCTGCAGAGCGAAATATTAACACACACACACACACGTAGAATTTTATATACACCGATAACATTCCATCCCAAAATACTCCACCCTTTTATCATTATTAACCCTCAAGCAACAATGCAACCAATAAAACCATTTTCAAAGAGTAAATATAATTTTCAAAGAGTAATTATTGTTCTGCATTTCGCGTTATATTCTTTGAATTACTAAATATCTATCAGATCGCTATAAAACCGTGCATAAAACCTTCGTCAGGTATAAATTAGTAACTGTACAAATATTTAAGTCTCTGCGTCATGTCGTTCTGACGCGATATGAGTACACCGAACAGACATTCACATTAATATATATATAGATAAATAGTTATCCGATCGCTATAAAACCGTGCCTAAAGCCTTCCCCGGGTAGACATTAGTAACTGTACAAATTTTTAGCTCTTTATGTCTTGTGATTCAGACGTGATAAACGTACACCAAATAGACATTCACATTTATAGATATAGATCTGACTGTCCTCTGGGGGGATTCAGCCAAAGTAAACTTTGTCACAAGGAATGCTAAAGGAAAGAATTTGTGCGAAAAAGTATGCAAGGGAGGAAAGTGGAAACAGTACACTGAACAATCCTTTTGTTTCACAATCAGGCAAATGAAAGAGCATACTAGGATTTTGGTGGCTTGCAGACGCTAATCGATTCTTACGATTGTTATTCAACTGCACGGCCGTAGCCACCTAATCTCTCTAGTTAGTAACAGAATGGCAGGAAAAGAAATAAGGACAATGTGGTGGTTTTGTTGGTTAGCTTGCTACGTACAACATATATAATTCTCATCAGGATTTCACGCTCACAGGCGGCTCTTTGACTCGCCATGTGGCAACTGCATTTAGGCAACTTTAGCTGCCCTCTGGAGGGTAACAGCTTAAAGAGTTCTAACTGCACATCATTTTAGATGCAGTAGGACTTAGGGTATCCTCATAGGCTATTTTATCTCATCAGGATTCTCTCCGGCAAGACATTTTGGAATCGGGAAGATTCACATTTTGTGCTCTGAAGCACTATTGTCACGACTGTTGGTAACCAGTTTGGCGAAACTACCACTTGTATACAGGAAAATGCTTAAAGTGTAAGAAATACACAGGGGGAAGACAGAAAGATGTAAAGGGTAGAGGAGGGAGAAGTTTAATCCTTGTGTTTATGACGTGGAGGTTCAACACAGCATTCTAACTGTTGCGACAGTTGCAGGCACTAGTCTTGTCTACGACTGTTAGTGCAACTACGGGCCTCAAACCATCCAAACGTGTCAGTAAATCTGACAGACTGAACCACGATTGAAACTTTGGGTTGCAGTTTTTCTTTGAAGACCTGAACACTTGTATATGTGTTGGTTACTGATTTTAAAACAAATGCACACTAACTGCAAGGGTTAAAGTGGTTAAAGGAAAGATGAAAGAAACAGATTAGATCATGATATGAAAACTAAACGGAATTGATATCGTGAACAGCTAAGGAACCGGGTGTTTGCCAGACACCAAGTGCAAGGTACACGTCCCTGCGGTTCAAACTGACTAAACTGAAGATGCCGGAACGTTTAGTTTACACCAGGTGATCAGCGCATGTCTTACGCACTAAGCGGAAGCGGCGGGGCAAGAGTGGAACAAAAGGCGGCGGCGTGACGTTTAGAGGGGTGAGGGAGGGGCAGAGGCGGCAGGTGCTGACAGCTGAGAACGAGCACGTGCTGTCGGTAACTGTCATGTGGCGTAAACACAGGGGGGCGTGTCTTGCGTCAAGAACTCAGTGGTTCAAGTAACTACATCATAATTAATAGGCTGAACTCATCAGGCAAAGTAACATCTATGTTAGGCAGTGGAGTTCAACACCGTTCTGTTTACTTGCAAAATATGTATTAAACTAATAAGTAAGGAGTAGTGCACAAGGAATATTAGCACTCTGTTAATGGAGGACGATCTGCTCCTAGAATTTAGGAGATTGGATATTTACTCCACTCATTTCTGGGTAGGGATCCTAACAAACAGCTGACAGATTTGTGTCATATGTTTCAGCATTACGATAAACAGTGCTATCCATTACTAGACTTAATTGTCCTCGTACACTAGCAAGTACATGACAGTGGTTAATACAGCATTAATATCCTTATTGTTACGAATGTTCTCAAAAGGAATGTAATTAGGCCTGCAAGAACACAATATAAAAATTCATAAGTATTTGCAAGCAATGTAAATGAACATACAGGTCACGAACACACATGAAGGAATGCAGAACAAAAGATTGAGAACTTCGTGCAGGCCAGGCACATCTTGTTCTGCAGGAAACTCTGCAGTTATATTACATAGAAATAAAATACAATAACTGGATGGCATAACATATATCTCGGCAGGTTACAAACTGGAATTTCTCTCTTTCCCCCTTTTTTTATTACATCCCTAGAGATGGGTCATGGCCTGTTGTATGGGTTGGATTGACTACTCGTCCATCGTTAGGTTTAGACGATCAAATTGTATTACGAGGGTGCGGTCGTTCAGTTGCATTTTCGCGGTGACACTCACTACGATTACATGCAACACATCTTCCGGAAGACGAAAACCGATTTTCGTAAACCGTTTTTCGCTGTCGTGTTTACATGGCATAGCCTGAATCGGATTTCCTAGCCCACTTAAAATGGCGGCTGAAAAACAGCCGATTCACATCCTGATTTAGTCCGCACAACCGCTATATTTCTTTATTTAAATACACGTGAAGGGTTGTAGCTCCCAAACTAACAGTGACAGGAATGTAGTTTAAATTGATTTGGATGCAGCTGGTTTCAACGAATCCAATGAACGATAGAAGAATCTATTGTTCCATTTAAAAAATTATATCCTTGTGCTGTAGGAGGGTGAACCTTTCGTTCTAAACCCTTTTTGTTTATAATTGGGTGTCGTAATCCTAGATCACCTGGTAGGTAGGAGGCAGGGCAGTGTCTTTGCTGCATTTTCTGCCTGTTTAAATAAGGCTTGACCGCAAAGGGAACGATAGAAAAGGTAGAGGAGACATTACCAGCAATGGAAGACACGGTAGCTTCCACCTGCGCTCATGCAGTGTGAAACTTGCTCCCTTTTCTTTTGGTTGTTAACTAGCCGTGTTTGTGAAGTTAACAATTGACTGCTTGCTCACAAAATCCTATTACGGCGATATCTACATAGCTACGGAAGTATACAGTTTCCTTAAGCAAAACTCTGATTCTATAAGTGAAGCAACAGTTCTACCTTTACTGTAATCTTTGGAGGAAACTGCACATAATTAAATAATGATCTGCAGTCATGGATGTAAATCGAAAATCATAAATGTTGGCAATGGGAACGCAAATATTCTCTCTTCTAGAAGGGAGCAGAAACACAAGATACATTTACAAATTACTCCACATTAATCCAAAATAAATGATGAAGGGAGAATTTAAATTAGCACAAAATGATTATAGTTTAACAAATTAATTTATTGTTCAAAACAAGAACAAGGGGGAAGACCATTGTTTTACAAATTACAATAAAAAACACACCTTACAAAATTTTGAAAATATCCACAATTACATGGCCCTAAAATTGCCCACCTGCAAAGCTGAGTACAGGTTAATTCACGATCACGTTTCATAGGGGGGAACGGAGGAATTGCAGAACATTTACACACAAATTCATACGCCAAGCCATGCAGGTACTTACCAAGCACCCGATACCCTGCTTTACGTGGGTAAAGTTTCATTTTTACATGGCCATAAAAGAAGACAGCACTTAACAGCTTTGTAAGAGCTAACTGAAGGCATACGTAACAATAGTGGTCAACCTTTTGCAGATGATGCCAGTCATTATCATGATTGCCTGTGACATTCAGTAAGGCCTCTCAATCCTGGTGGTACGGTAATGCGAATGGAACTGGAGGAAGGTATCATGTAAATTGGAACGTGGATTGGAGATTAGCTGTAGGTTTGTCTAGTAGTTCTAAATGGTTGCAAATTGAACTATTCTTTGAGTGGCGTCTGTGTGACACGAAAATTAAGAGTAGAGGGAAGACGTATTGGGGAATTGCTGAATTTCAGAACTTCGTATGGTGCACATCACAGTTTTTAAAAATCTCTGGACATGAACTAAACCATTGTTGATGTAACAGCTAATATGCAGTAGCTGAATTGAAACTGTTTTAGGAAAACAGAAATTATTAGGTAGTGGCGCGTTTTAAACCACTGACCTGCAGTGTCACAGTCCAACGCATTACCCACTACGCTACGTCCAACACTTAACAGCCACGTCCTTTAATCTCATATTATTGATGGCTGTTATTAACTGATGCTAATATGGCATTTGTAGACACTAGATTATCATGTATCGTACGAAGAACGACGTGGTTTTGTTAATTCTTCAGTGCGCCATTGATCTGAAATGAAAACGTGTAAGTTAAAATAAGAAAATCATCAAATACGCAACGCAAGATGGCTTATGCCAGAGAGAGCACCTTAGTTACGTGATCTACCCATCTAATTTTCATCATTCGTCTGTAGCACCACATTTCAAAAGCTTCTATCCTCTTTTAATCTGAACTCCTTATCGTCTACGTTTCACTCCCATACAATGCTACACTCGAGAGAAATGCTTTCAGAAAGGACTCCCTAACCTTTAAAGTAATATTGGATGTTAACAAGTTTCGCTTCTTTAGAAACGCTTTTCTTCCCATAGACATTCTGCATTTTATATCTTCTTTACTTCGGCCATCAGCAGTTATCTTGCTACCCAAATAACAAAATTCATCCACTACTTTTATTGTCTCATTACCTAATCTAATTCCTTCAGCATCGTCTTATTTTCTGACATTGCATTCCTTTTACTCTTGTTAATGTTCATATCATATCTTCCTTTCAACACACTGTCCATCCCATTCAATTACTCTTCCAGATCGTTTGTTGTCTCTGACAGAATTACTATGTCATTGGCAAACCGCAATGTTTTTATTTCTTCTCCCTGCACTGTAATGCCGTCTCCAAATTTCTCCTTCCATTCCTTCACTGCCTGCTCAATGTACAGATTGAACAGCATTGGGGAAAGGCTATAATCCTGACTTACTCCCTTCCCCTTTCTTGCCCTTCGACTGTAATAACCGCCGTCTGGTTTTTGTATAGGTTGAATATAACTCTTCGCTACCTATGTTTTACCTCTGGTACCTTCAGAATTTGGAAGAATGTATTCCAGACGACATTGTCAAAAGCTTTCTCCAAATCGACAAACGCTAAAAACGTAGGTTTCCCTTTCCTTAGCCTATCTTCTAAGATACGTCGTAATGTGAGTATTGCCTCTTGTGTTCCTACGATTCTCCTAAATCCGAACTGATCTTCCCTGAGGTCGGATTCCACAAGTTTTTCCATTCGTCAGTAAATAATTCGAATTAGTTTGTAATGTTAAACTGCATATAAAGGGAACGGTGGTAATTGTTAATACTTGTCAAAAGCTTTCTCCAAATCGACAAAAGCTGAAAACGTAGGTTTCCCTTTCCTTAGCCTATCTTCTAAGATAAGTCGTATTCCTACGTTTCTCCTAAATCCAAACTGATCTTCCCCGAGGTCGGATTCCACAAGTTTTTCCATTCGTCTGAAAATAATTCGTGTTAGTTTGTAATGTTAAATTGTATATAAAGGGAACGGTGGTAATTGTTAATACTCTACGATTGTCGTATACAAATTAAGGCAAAATGTCGGATATCTAGTCCGGGTAAATGAAAAGTTTTATTCGCCTGCTGTAGAACAGCTGGCAGGACAGCGAGCGCACGTGGTCGCATTGCTACATCAGCCAGTGACAATAGATGGCCGGTTTCAGCGGCGTGGCGTATAGCACGCGCATCTGGCGAGCTGAGGCGGTGCGTGGTCTGCCCTACTGCGTGTGGCCAGTGGCCGTTCAAAACATTGCCGCAAGGATTGGCGCATAATTGACGATAATGGTGTAGGGAAAATCTATCAACCATATTTAACGTCAGCAGTGGGCATGCCACTATAGTCAATCTACAAGATAATTGTGCGCAGCAGATACAAAAATAAACATATTTGGAGCGCGTGGCATTTGACAGGTGCGTGACGCAGGTGCTTGCGAGGGGAGGAAGGGGAGAGTGGAGGTGAGGCGGGGACTAGCTTGATTCCCTCTGAGCGCGTTTGGCGTGTGGCATTTGACGTATGGAATGAAGGAGGAAAATTTAATGGAAGTAACAGGAAGACGCTAAATTTTCTCCTTTGCAACTGTACAAGGTATGGTTTTATTTCAAAGCATAGATGTGTATGTCGTCTGTTATGGTTCGAGAATAAAACATTCCTACTACATACTACATACAATAGCTAGAAGTTTCTGCATGCGTCTGTGGTGTAGGTCAGCGTAGAACCAACAAGAATTTTTATGTTACTGGTTTTTTACGTATAGTAATTAGTATTACTAGCTTAAACCCGCGGCTCCTCTCGAGTGTTGGTTAAATTATGATAGATAAGCTATGTTTCAGTAGTGTGCTATTTATTTATTCTTATATTTCCTTATTCGTATGCTTATCCTGACAGTGAAAGAGCTGAAGACATTGTAGCACGCATAGACCAAAGATATGGTCTGTGGCATCACGTTTCGCTGTATGTAACCTCCTTGCTATAGAGTCGCAAACGTCATCGCTGGCCTTCAGTCCGAATTTTTTTATAATTAGACGACTTTCAACCACCCCCTTATAGCTATCAGCATGGAACTGCTATGGTGTACAATGGCAGACTTCGGACAACAATTGCACACAGACCATTCGTTTGCGTTCTGTAGTTTTCGCTGCAGAGCGAAATATTAACACATACAGACGTAGAATTTTATATACACCGATAACTTTCTATCCCAATATACTCCACCGTTTTATCATTATCAACCCTCAAGCAACAATGTAACCAATAAAACCATTTTCAAAGAGTAAATATAATTTTCAAAGAGTAATTATTGCTCTGCATTTCGCGTTATTTTCTTCGAATTACTAAATATCTATCAGATCGCTATTAAACCGTACATAAAACCTTCTACAGGTATAAATTAGTAACTGTACAAATATTTAAGTCTCTGCGTCTTGTCATTCTGACGCGATAAGCGTACACCAAACAGACATTCACATTAATATATATAGATAAATAGTTATCCGATCGCCATAAAACCGTGCCTAAAGCCTACCCCGGGTAGACATTAGTAACTGTACAAATTTTTAGCTCTTTACGTCTTGTAGTTCATAGGTGATAAACGTACACCGAACAGACATTCACATTTATAGATATAGATCTGACTGTCCTCTGGGGGGACTCAGCCAAAGTAAACTTTGTCACAAGGAATACTTAAGGAAAGAAGTTGTGCGAAGAAGTATGCAAGGGAGGAAAGTGGACACAGTACACTGAACAATACTTTTGTTTAACAATCGGCTTGCAGACGCTTGCAGACGCTAATCGATTCTTACGATTGTTATGCAACTGCACGGCCGTAGCCACCTAATCTCTCTAGTTAGTAACAGAATGGCAGGAAAAGAAATAAGGACAATGTGGTGGTTTTGTTGGTTAGCTTGCTACGTACAACATATATAATTCTTCTCAGGATTTCACGCTCACAGGCGGCACTTTGACTCGCCATGTGGCAAATGCGTTTAGGCAACTTTAGCTGCCCTCTGGAGGGTAACAGCTTCAAGGGTTTTAACTGCACATCATTTTAGGTGCAGTAGGGCTTAGGGTATCCTCATAGGCTATTTATCTCAACCAGGATTCTCTCCGGCAAGACATTTTGGAATCAGGAAGATTGACAGTTTGTGCTCTGAAGCACTCTTGTCACGTTTGTTGGTAACCAATTTGGCGAGACTACCACTTGTATACAGGAAAATGCTTAAAGTGTAAGAAATACACAGGGGGAAGACAGACAGATGTAAAGGGTAGAGGAGGGAGAAGTTTAATCCTTGTGTTTATGACGTGGAGGTTCAACACAGCATTCTAACTGTTGCGACAGTTGCAGGCACTAGTCGTGTCTATGACTGTTAGTGCAACTACGGGCCTCAAACCATCCAAACGTGTCAGTAAATCTGACAGACTGAACCACGATTGAAACTTTGGGTTGCAGTTTTTCTTTGAAGACCTGAACGCTTGTATATGTGTTGGTTACTGATTTTAAAACAAATGCACACTAACTTCAAGGGTTAAAGTGGTTACAGGAAAGATGAAAGAAACAGATTAGATCATGATATGAAAACTAAACGGAATTGATATCGTGAACAGCTTAGGAACCGGGTGTTTGCCAGACACCAAGTGCAAGGTACACGTCCCTGCGGTTCAAACTGACTAAACTGAAGATGCCGGAACGTTTAGTTTACACCAGGTGATCAGCGCATGTCTTACGCACTAAGCGGAAGCGGCGGGGCAAGAGTGGAACAAAAGGCGGCGGCGTGACGTTTAGAGGGGTGAGGGAGGGGCAGAGGCGGCAGGTGCTGACAGCTGAGAGCGAGCACGTGCTGTCGGTAACTGTCACGTGGCGTAAACACAGGGGGGCGTGTCTTGCGTCAAGAACTCAGTGGTTCAAGTAACTACATCATAATTAATAGGCTGAACTCATTAGGCAAAGTAACATCTATGTTAGGCAGTGGAGTTCAACACCGTTCTGTTTACTTGCAAAATACATATTAAAGTAATAAGTAAGGATTAGTGCACAAGGAATATAGCACTCTGTTAGTGAAGGACGATATGCTCCTAGAATTTAGGGGATTGGATATTTACTCATTTCCGGATAGGAATTCTAACAAACAACTGACAGATTTGTGTCATATGTTACGACCTTACTAGGAAGTTTCAGGATTACGATAGACAGTGCTATCCATTACTAGGCTTAATTGTCCTCTTACATTAGCGAGTAAACGACAGTGGCTAATACAACATTAATATCCTTATTGTTACGAATGTTCTCAAAAGGAATGTAATTAGGCCTGCAAGAACACAATATAAAAATTCATAAGTATTTGCAAGCAATGAAAATGAACATACAGGTCACAAACACACATGAATGTATGCAGAACAAAAGACAGAACCTCGTGCAGGCCAGGCACGTCTGGTTCTGCGGGAACCTCTGCAGTTACATTACCTAGAAATAAAATATAATAACTGGATGGCATAACATATATCTCGGCAGGTTACAAACAGGAATTTCTCTCTTTCCCCCTTTTTTTACTACATCCCTAGAGGTGGGTCATGGCGTGTTGGAGAGGTAGGATTGACTACTCGTCCATCGTTAGGTTTAGACGATCAAATTGTATTACGAGGGTGCGGTCGTTCAGTTGCATTTTCGCGGTGACACTGATGTCACGCGTGCAGGGCGATACGCTCATTCAAGGATAGGAAGGTGAACCTTTCGTTCTAAACCCTTTTTGTTTATAATTGGGTGTCGTAATCCTAGATCACCTGGTAGGTAGGAGGCAGGGCAGTGTCTTTGCTGCATTTTCTGCCTGTTTAAATAAGGCTTGACCGCAAAGGGAACGATAGAAGAGGTAGAGGAAACATTACCCGCAATGGAAGACACCGTAGCTTCCACCTGCGCTCATGCAGTGTGAAACTCGCCCGCTATTCTTTTGGCTGTTAACTAGCCGTGTTTGTGAAGTTAACAATTGACTGCTTGCTCACAAAATCCTATTACGGCGATATCTACATAGCTACGGAAGTATACAGTTTCCTTAAGCAAAACTCTGATTCTATAAGTGAAGCAACAGTTCTACCTTTACTGTAATCTTTGGAGGAAACTGCACATAATTAAATAATGATCTGCAGTCATGGATGTAAATCGAAAATCATAAATGTTGGCAACGGGAACGCAAATATTCTCTCTTCTAGAAGGGAGCAGAAACACAAGATACATTTACAAATTACTCCACATTAATCCAAAATAAATGATGAGGGGAGAATTTAAATTAGCACAAAAGGATTATAGTTTAACAAATTAATTTATTGTTCAAAACAAGAACAAGGTAGAGGACCATTATTTTACAAATTACAATAAAAACACACCTTACAAAATTTTGAAAATATCCACAATTACATGGCCCTAAAATTGCCCACCTGCAAAGCTGAGTACAGTTTAATTTACGATCACGTTTCATAGGGGGGAACGGAGGAATTACAGAACATTCATACTCCAAGCCATGCAGGTACTTACCAAGCACCCGACACCAATACACCAAGACGACAGCCAAGCAATGTGGAGAATGCAGATCGAAGGTTCACTCACGCACAATGAACCTGTCAGGCTAGTGGCTCTGGCTTACGATAAACTATAAGAAACAAACGTACTTGGTTTAAGACCACAAAGTGCGGTGTACAGACGGAAGTTAAAGTTTTCCTAGAACTTCTAACTATACATTAAATATTATCTAGAAACGGTCGCTCTGGCGTTCGTTTAGCACAGGGAGAAGATAACTACAGAAGGTTAAAGTTGTTAGATGAATACAGCACTCTACTAAGTCGGAACACAAAATATGCATAAAGTTAACAAAATCGATTTCGAAGAGAATAAGACCGCGAAATATATCGTGTAACCACTCTTTCTGATCAGAGGAATGATATCTGTTAGATAAGCAAAGTTACAGATTGCTACAGCACAATACAGAGTTCTGTCACAAAAATTCAGAGAAGTGAAATAATTGTATTCGGTGAAAATTAAAAAAAACACGATATATGTCGCACAACAGTTCTTTCTACACAGAGGAAAAAGATCTATTTAATGGTAATAACCACGACAGGGAACACGCTAATCGGCGCACACGTGGGCCGACAAGTACACAGATTACAAGTTAGAGTGGACAATGTTCGGGGGAAAATATCAAGCTACACTCACTAGGAAAGACCTTAGCAAATTAGCTATACAATTATTAACCACTCATGTGCACTGAATGATGGAAAAGCTGAAGGCTTAGTCTCATATTGTCCACGTGTTCTGTCAACAAAGTACGAACAGTATAGACACCGCGAGTTTCCGAAAATATTTGAATTCAACTATGATAAGAACGCGAAAGACACTGAACATATTTAAACAGGCAAAGAAAGGACTTCCTAACATTTAAATTAACATTGGACGTTAACAAGTTTCGCTTCTTTAGTAAAGCTTTTCTTCCCATAGCCATTTTGTATTTTATATCTTCATACCATCAGAAGTTATCTTGCTACCCAAATAACAAAATTCATCCACTACTTTTATTGTCTAATTACCTAATCTAATTCCTTCAGCACCGCCTGATTTTCTGACATTGCATTCCATTACCTTTGTTTTACTCTTGTTAATGTTTATCTTATATCTTCCTTTCAACACACTGTCCATCCCATTCAATTGCTCTTCCAGATCTTTTGCGGTCTCCGACAGAATTACTATGTCATCAGCAAACTGCAATGTTTTTATTTCTTCTCCCTGCACTTTAATGCCCTCTCCAAATTTCTCCTTCCATTCCTTCACTGCCTGCTCAATGTACAGATTGAACAGTATTGGGGAAAGGCTACAACCCTGTCTTACTCCCCTCCCAACCTCTGCGTTCCTTTCTTGCCCTTCGACTCCAATAACCGCTGTCTGGTTTTTGTATAGGTTGAATATAACTCTTCGCTCCTTATATTTTACTTCTGCTACGTCCAGAATTTGGAAGACTGTATTCCAGTCGACATTGTCAAAAGCTTACTACAAATCGACAAACGCTAAAAACGTAGGTTTCCCTTTCCTTAGCCATTCTTCTCAGATAAGTCGTAATGTGAGTATTGCCTCTCATGTTCCTGCGTTTCTCCTAAATCCAAACTGATCTTCCCCGAGGTCGGATTCCACAAGTTTTTCCATTAGTCTGTAAATAATTCGTGTTAGTTTGTAATGTTAAATTGCACATAAAGGGAACGGTGGTAATTGTTAATACTCTACGATTGTCGTACACAAAATTATGCAAAAATGTCGGATATCTACTCCGCGTAAATGAAAAGTTTTATTCGCCTGCTGTAGAACAGCTAGCCGGACAGCGAGCGCACGTAGTCGCATTAATACATCAGCCAGTGACAACAAAAGGCCGGTGTCAGCGGCGTGGCGTATAGCACGCGCATCTGGCGAGCTGAGGCGGTGCGAGGTCTGCCACACGCAGTGGCCGTTCAAAACATTGCCGTAAGGCAGAGGTGGGTACAAATCGGCTCAATGAGCAGCGCTCCGGCTCAGGCCGGAAAAAGAGCAGCGTTCGCGCTCGGCTGGTAGTTATCCTAGTTGCCGATAGAGGTCTGCATGCTTGCTGGCGCACCTGACAAACGTTCGATACGGCGAGTTATAGTACGCCGCGACAGACTCAAACTTGCGAAAGAACGTGATAACTGTGGACATAGTTTGTCTGCTACGACTTCCAGACTCTGCTTCACAAATTCACCGTCACAAAATGGTCGGGAAGTAGGGCTATCAGCAAAGCTATTCTGTAACTAGCACGAACAGCTGAATCGGAGGATGAGGCATCACATTCCTCTGTAAGAAATTAACAGAGTTGTCATTTTAAAGGAAAATTAGTTTTATTAAACAAAACACTGTGATTGAGTTATCTTGTAAGTAGGTAGAGAATTATAATACATACCTCTACTTTACTTCCTTCCTCGCATAGAGTATTAAGAAGATTAAGTCGCATTTCACCTTCTACACTTCCATACTGGTTGAGGTGATGTCTTCTATAGTGGCGTTCTAAATTGTACCTTCTTATGCCTAGTATTTTACGACATAGCAAACATTTTGCTCCTCCTTCGCTTTCAGTGAACAAGTACTCACACTCCGAACTAGAGTTGAACTGGAAAATAGAACGCCGCTTTACCGCGCCAATTTGACTAGCCATTTCAACTCCACAGCGTACTGTACCATAACGTAATATCATAGATTATTACGAAAACCGTGAAGTACAAAATTCGAACTAACAGATGGTACTGTTTGCGGTGTCTTCTGAAACAAACCAAAAAATCGCTCTTCTCTTTATAAGATATTGGCCGCCTTGTGTCTACGACTGTTAGTGCGGCTACGGGCCTCAAACCATCCAAACGTGTCAGAAAATCTGGCAGACTGAACCACGATTGAAACTTTAGGTTGCGGTTTTTCTTTTAAGATCTCAACGCTTGTATATGTGTTGGTTACTGATCTTAAAATAAAGGCACACTAACTTCAAGGGTTAAAGTGGTTATAGGAAAGATGAAAGAAACAGAATAGATCATGATATGAAAACTAAACGGAAGTTGATATCGTGAACAGCTTAGGAACCGGGTGTTTGCCAGACACCACGTGCAAGGTAAACGTCCCTGCGGTTAAAACTGACTAAACTGAAGATTCCGGAACATTTAGTTTACACCAGGTGATCAGCGCGTGTTTTATGCCCAGTTTAGACGATGATCGCGCTAGTAATGAACAGCTCACGTTGCGCGCCATCTAGCGACGTAAACGCGGAACTACTAGCATTTCGTGAGCGCAGACGGCGTTTCGTACTAGCTAGTACGCTGTAGGACAGGTTCTAAATTTGCTAGTAGCGAAGTAGGTGCGCATACACAGAAGTGAATTCGTTGTGTGGTTTTCATGTTTATGTGTGGAAATAGCCGCGTCCTTGCCGATGTCTTGCATCAGTGGAGTGGAACTGAGCAGGAATTGCGCTTTCGATTGAGGCATACAGGGTCGCTGCATAAAATCCTATTGTACAAAAAATAACAGAAAAGTGCAGATTTAAATGAATTTTGAATATGTCTTGTTGATTAACTTCATATTTTTGTAATTCTATAATTTTTAGCATGTCAGGAAGTCAGTTGCACATAATTTCGAAAGTGTGATGCTGAAAGCAAAGCAAAATTTAGTTTACTGAGGTCCCATTATGGATCGGAAATTGAAATTGCTCTGCAGACTTCAACAGCAATGTTTGTAAGAGTTGGTGCAGAAATTCTTTGTGCAAAGGCTAGGCTTTCGAAAGATTCTCCTGTCGCCAGAAACCGAAATGTTATAGCGAACCTGCAAAAAAATAACAATTACAGGATGTAACTGAGGCATAAATGTAACAAAGCTGAAAATGTAACTCAAGTGAAAAAAGTATTTCGTACCTTCAGCTTAGCGAAATTCTGTCTCTCTCTCTCTCTCTCTCTCTCTCTCTCTCTCTTTTCACCGTATTTTTGTCGTTGGACGAACGAAAGCAACTTGGTAAAACACTCAGAACTTAATACTCGTTAAAAAATCTGAATTCATTGAGGTCTTCTGGTATGAGTTACTTTATTATCTGCATGCAGTACACATCTCGTTCTTCGTCTTTTCCTCTCAACAAGGACACATCCAACTTCTATTTCTTCTTCACTATGGTGTTACAACAAACATTGCCGCAGCTCCTGCAACCGCCGACAGTGTGAGCTTCTTAAGTTGTATATTATCGGCTATGACATATACCCAAACGTGAACAATCCACGTATACAGACAGTAATAACACATCTAACATACACAGACGTGACACTCCGACAGATTTTTGTTATACACTACGACTGCAGCGCTCCAAGCGGCCGGCAAGCTACGTTTCTGAATACGGTATTTGATGAGTGCGAATAGTGTCGTTTAGATTGACGTCGAAATACTTTTTATAGTAGGGAACGTATGTAGTGCCTTATAAATAGGTAATAATTTAAAAATAGCTCCCCATTTGTCTTTCTTAGGTTTCATAAGATCCGGGATGAGGTACGAAACGGTACATTACAGGACAGTTAATTTACAATCATCCTGCAACATACAGGCTTTAAATGAGTAATTTCATTTTCTATTAAAAATAAAAATGCCTAGGAAACACCAGGGGACATGCCCTTTAGCAGAGTGACGTTAATTTCTACGCAGGAACGTTAAGTATTCTTCGTTACAATTCCAGTAAAATTGGTGAGGGTGGAACATAGGAAACGTATATAGAATGCAATAAATACGGTATTTAACATACCAAATCAACCATTACAGCTAAAGCTGAAGGAAAAAACGTCACAGATATGGCAATATAACGATAAAAGCAACCAAACTGTTTTCCATCAAAGAAGAACCCAATTCCACAATTGTTGCTACATCTGTACCACAAACAGCAACAATCATCAAACCATTGGTTTTATTAAGCTAAAGTAATTACACTTAAAAGAATATGCACGTATAAGAAAGACGAGTGACGTGTAAAAATGTGGGAATCATTCGACTCTGTACCGAATTGGTACACGTCAAAAACTGGCTGTCATAGTAAGAACAGACCATTATGTTTATATGCAACTTACTATCAGCAGAATAAGCTGCAAATATACACATATTCGTAAGTATTTGTTCATGACAGAGTTGTTCTTTATACCATTGAATCATTTAAATGAGACTGTTTTTATATTAATTTCCGTATTATGTTTGTCTCTCGTTATTTAAAATAATGCTTGTAACGCAAAAATTATAGTAAGTATTTCGTTAATTAGGTACAAAAGTGATTATAAACAAACATCACTACTTCGGCAGCTTGTCCACCGCTAGGAGCGCTAGTGTCGCAGCAGCTGTTAGTTGGTAACAACTTTCACAGTAGTGAGTGTCATGACTGTATATGTTAGACTTTGGTAATAAGTCCGTATTTTCGCACAGGCGCTGCTGTTAGTTGTAATCAGGCGTGTAGACGGAAGTTTATCGTATTAACGCAACCAAGCCTGTATGATCGCGCGTCATTAGTACCGAATTAGTACGCTTGGAGCGCGGCAGCAGACAGTTATCATACTTGTGAACTTTCGATCGTCGTGTAAACTAGGCATTGCCACAGACAAATAAATACAGACGGGAAACATCTGTAAGGGCCCGGTCCTACGCTCAGGGGTGCGGGGAGGGAGGGTTTCCAGCAGTTCTGTAAGATGTCCCATGATGGCGCTGCGGTCAGAAGCAGCCCTTTAAACTGGCCAGGCGGCAGGTAGCAGCCGTCCCCACCACCACCACCCCTCAAACGCCAGCAAGCTGGACACAGCCGTGGCCCTGTGGCAAGTGGCGCGAGCTCTCCCCTCAGCCTCCCCTCCACGCTACCCTCAGACGTGCGAGAGGCACCCTAAGCCAGCGATCCGCCTGACATCTGCTAGCATCTTACGGAACTACGAGGGGAGTGTAGGACAGTGGTTTAGGGGAGGCTTCTTCTCTGTATATGTTACTCTGTGGCATTACGCACCAAGCGGAAGTGGCGGGGCAAGAGGGGAACAAAAGGCGGCCGTGTGACGTCACAGAGTGGTGACGTTTAGACACGGGCGGCGAGAGGGGGGAGAGGGAGGGGCAGAGGCGGCAGGCGCTGACAGCTGAGAGCGAGCATGTGCTGTCGGTAACTGTCACGCGGCATAAACACAGGGGGGTGTATCTTTCATCAAGAACTCAGTGGTTCAAGTAACTACATCATAATTAGTAGGTTGAATTCAGCAGGCAAAGTAACATCTATGTTAGGCAGTGGAGTTCAACACCGTTCTGTTTACTTACAAAATTCATATTAAACTAGTAAAGGCTAGTTTACACGACGACACTACGTTTCATGAAACTGTGCTGCTGGCCATTGCGCATGCGCGGTAGGCGTTCGCGCAACTCGTTGGCGAAACTAAACAGTTTCGGCACCGTCCAACTTTGGCGAAACTGGTTGCGCATGTTTTTAGGTTAGGCTATAACCAATACAGAACAAAACACAACATAAAGGGGGGAACGGAAGAAATAATTCAGTTTTTGAACATACAGGGTGTTTCACTAAGTGTGTTTGCCTCTGTAACTTATAAAATAATAGGTGACGGGAAATTTTAATGCGGTAGGTCAACACAAGAAATGTTACACTTTCTGCGGAGCTATGACCATAGTTTATTGTATGATTTTCCAAAGAGTTACAGCACAAGGATATAATTTTTTAAATGGAACAATAGATTTTTCTATCGTTCATTGGATTCGTTGAAACCAGCTGCGTCCAAATCAATTTAAACTACATTCCTATCACTGTTAGTTTGGGAGCTACAACCCTTCACGTGTATTTAAATAAAGAAATATAGCGGTTGTGCGGACTAAATCAGGATGTGAATCGGCTGTTTTTCAGCCGCCATATTAAGTGGGCTAGGAAATCCGATTCAGGCTATGCCATGTAAACACGACAGCGAAAAACGGTTTACGAAAATCGGTTTTCGTCTTCCGGAAGATGTGTTGCATGTAATCGTAGTGAGTGTCACCAAGAAAATGCAACTGAACGAGCCCACCCTCGTAATACAATTTGATCGCCTAAACCTAACGATGGACGAGTAGTCAATCCTACCCTTCTGGCAGTCCATGACCCACCTCTAGGGATGTATTACGAGGGTGCGCTCGTTCAGTTGCATTTTCTTGGTGACACTCACTACGTTTACATGCAACACATCTTCCGTAAAACGAAAACCGATTTTCGTAAACCGTTTTTCGCTGTCGTGTTTACATGGCATAGCCTGAATCGGATTTCCTAGCCCACTTAAAATGGCGGCTGAAAAACAGCTGATTCAGTTCCTGATTTAGTCCGAACAATCGCTATTATTTAAATACACAAATTTATGTTCTCTCTAATATTTATACTTTTATTTGACAGTACAAAACATCACTCTATCCATATGTGCCGAAAATTCTTAACAAGAAAATACAATCTGACAAGCCAAGAACGCTTCAAGAACGGTTGCGTTTACATGGGCACGAAAATCGATTGTGGAACTGGAAAACCGCTTTAGAGGAGCGGATTTCCAAAATCGATTTTGGAGTGTTTACATGACCAACCAAAAGCGGAATTGGGAAATCGGTTTACGAAATCCGGTTTTGGGAGCCCATGTAAACGGGGTGTTTGTAACCTGTCGAGATATATGTTATGCCATCCAGTTGTTGTATTTCATATCTATGTAATATAACTGCAGAGGTTCCTGCAGGACCAGACGTGCCTGGCCCGCACAAAGTTCTCAGTCTTTTGTTCTGCACACCTTCACGTGTGTTTGTGACCTCTATGTTCATCTTCATTGCTTGCAAATACTTATGAATTTTTATATTATGTTCTTGCATGTCTAATTACATTCCTTTTGAGAACATTCGTAACAATAAGGATATTAATGTTGTATTAGCCACTGCCGTGTACTCGCTCATGTAAGAGGAAAATTAAGCCTAGTATTGGACAGCACTGACTATCGTAATCCTGAAACTTCCTAGTAATGTCGTAACATATGACACAAATCTGTCAGCTGTTTGTTAGGCTCCCTACCCAGAAATGAGTAGAGTAAATATCCAATTCCGTAATTTCTAGGAGCATATCGTCCTCCACTAACAGAGTGCTAATATTCCTTGTGCACTAATCCTTACCTAAGGCTAGTCTATACGACGACACTAGGTTTTATGAAATGTATTGCGCGCAACTGGTTTCGTGCGTGTCTTTAGACATGGCGCCAATACTATACACTTCAGTTTCGTTGTTTTGTGAGTGCCGTAGTCGCCTTAGAATGAAAGTTTTGGTAGCTGTAAGAGTTGTGGTGGAGCTATTGATTCTCTGTGTGAAGTCACTGCATAAGACTAAACATAAAAAGAATAAAAAACGTGTTTTGGTTTGTAACTGGATTAAAAAAAGACGTCATATCGGTTGCTTAGCGACCTTGCTGAAAGAAATTGTAATTGAAGACCCAAGAAGCTATTTTAATCAACTTAGAATGTCACCAGAGTAGTTTACGTACCTTTTAAACAGAGTAATGCAATAAAGAAACAATATACTTTTATGCGTGAAGCAGTGTTACCAGAACTGAAATTACAAATTGCATTACGTTTGTTGTAAAGTAGATATTCGTCTCTACAGTACGTGTACCGTGTTTCCAAATCCACAATTGTCGTAGTTCGTTTGTATAGGTATTTGGAATTGAATGTATTTTAGTCTGCAATTCAGTAATCATCAACCCATCAATATTTAATTCACGAAAAATTGCTTCAAGAGCACTAACACGCCGCTGCTTAAAATCGCATAAACAGCTATGCATCGCATATACAGGGTGTTTCACTAAGTGTGTTTGCCTCTGTAACTTATAAAATAATAGGTGGCGGGAAATTTTAATGCGGTAGGTCAACACAAGAAATGTTACACTTACTGCGGAGCTATGAACATAGTTTATTTTATCATTTTCCAAAGAGTTACACTACAAAGATATAATTTTTCTAATGGAACAATAATTTTTTCTATCGAGCATTGGATTCGTTGAAACCAGCTGCGTCCAAATTAATTTAAACTACATTCCTATCACTGTTAGTTTGGAAGGTACAACCCTTCAAAGTTTAGGGTGCGGAGGCTACGACATCGTAGCTGACTGGCTGGTGGTCAGGAGACAGTGAGCCGTGCCCCAGGTGATAGCCACTCAGCGAGTCAGCTACGCTATCGCAGCCTCCGCCCCCGGAACTTTGAAGGGTTGTAGCTCCCAAACTAACAGTGATAGGAATGTAGTTTAAATTGATTTGGACGCAGCTGGTTTCCGCAGAAAGTGTAACATTTCTTGTGTTGACATACCGCATTAAAATTTCCCATCACCTATTATTTTATAAGTTACAGAGGGAAACACACTTAGTGAAACACCCTCTATATGCACTCAACACGTAATATTCTTTCTGACCGCATTTTAACAAACAGCCAAAATTATTTGATATTTGAGTTTAGCTTTGGAAGACACACACTTCTTTTGAACTTTTACCTCTTTAAACTCTTATTTTAATCATCATTTTTTCGATTTCCGTCGTCCTTAGTTGCATATGAAATTGATGGAGGTGTATTACCGTCTTTAGCAACTAAATGAAAGGCGTTCTGTGTGTGCCATACGCGTTTCGCTTCTTTATTTATGAAGCATCATCAGTGGCCTGTAATACATGTTATTTTTGTATAATATTGTAGTACAGTCATAATATTATGGGTATTTTACACAATATGACAGTTAACAGTTTGTTACAATTACTAAAGTTCGGATCTACTAGGTTAGAAACAACTTCTGTAGCACTAGCTTTTGGAAAGTTAATTTAATTGTTAATATTTGGCCCTACTTACGGTTTTCCGTTTTATTCCATGTGTGTCTTCATGGAGATGTTTGTGAGGTCTTCAGTTGGATGTGGTATTTTCGGTCTGAATGAAAACCCTTTCACCACCACTTCACTGTGTATTCGTATTTGACGTTTGTTTACAATGTTTAGTGTTGCCAACTGTCGCTTTTCGTCTGTCTCTTGTTTGTGTTCCTTGTATCTCTGAGTGTATCAGCTGTTTTTTGTTTGTGTTGGTGTCTGTTTAGGCTGTGTGTGTGTGTGTGTGTGTTGTTATTTGTGTTAGTTTTTTGTGAGTAAGGGAGAGTGTGTGTGTGTGTGTGTGTGTGTGTGTGTGTGTGTGTGTGTGTGTGTGTGTGTTATTTGTGTTAGTTTTTTGTAAATATGGGAGATGGGGAAGGGGAGCGAGAGGGAGAAGGAGGTAGGGCATTTCATGTTTCGTTATTATTTTTCACGGTTTTTGTGGCCAGCTTGATCAGTGAGTTGTTGCTTATGTTTATCTGATCATTAATCACTTTTTTATTCATTGCCAAGAGAGCCTTGGCAATGAATAAAAAAGTGATTAATGATCAGATAAACATAAGCAACAACTCACTGATCAAGCTGGCCACAAAAACCGTGAAAAATAATAACGAAACATGAAATGCCCTACCTCCTTCTCCCTCTCGCTCCCCTTCCCCATCTCCCATATTTACAAAAAACTAACACAAATAACACACACACACACACACACACACACACACACACACACACACACACACACACACACTCTCCCTTACTCACAAAAAACTAACACAAATAACAACACACACACACACACACACAGCCTAAACAGACACCAACACAAACAAAAAACAGCTGATACACTCAGAGATACAAGGAACACAAACAAGAGACAGACGAAAAGCGACAGTTGGCAACACTAAACATTGTAAACAAACGTCAAATACGAATACACAGTGAAGTGGTGGTGAAAGGGTTTTCATTCAGACCGAAAATACCACATCCAACTGAAGACCTCACAAACATCTCCATGAAGACACACATGGAATAAAACGGAAAACCGTAAGTAGGGCCAAATATTAACAATTAAATTAACTTTCCAAAAGCTAGTGCTACAGAAGTTGTTTCTAACCTAGTAGATCCGAACTTTAGTAATTGTAACAAACTGTTAACTGTCATATTGTGTAAAATACCCATAATATTATGACTGTACTACAATATTATACAAAAATAACATGTATTACAGGCCACTGATGATGCTTCATAAATAAAGAAGCGAAACGCGTATGGCACACACAGAACGCCTTTCATTTAGTTGCTAAAGACGGTAATACACCTCCATCTTATTTTAATATCTCTCCTACATTTTCATTATTACTTAATTTTTTCATCTTAGGGAACGATATTATTGTATAAATAGGATAGATGCCAAGATCGCAATTTTTATTTTATTTATTCAAGACGATCGTTTTCGACACTCTATAGTGTCATCATCTGCTCATATTGACATTAAACTGCTGCTTATAGTGCTTCACATAAAATCTGGTAGGTGTACTGACTGGATGACAGTTACATAGAAAATTATGTGCTAGTATACAGTCAGATATAAAATGGATGGCTGGTCAAAGTGAAAACAGTAAAATATACATAAAATAATAACTACCATAGTACACATGTCTGGTTTCGGAAACGCTTTTAGGAGCCGAGGCGAAAAAAACAAACAACATGCATGACAACATAAAGCACTACCCACTACACCACGGTTAAGAACTATGACAGCGAACGATACTTCTCATACTATTGCTGCCAGTTGCTAACAGCTAAAATGACATTTTAAGATACTAGATCATAATTTATCGTACTATGAACAATGGCCAGAAAGACCTAGGTCGGAACAAGGCCCCAGGAGTAGATGACATACCCTCAGAGCTACTAAAGTCTCTGGGAGAGCCAGCCATGACAAAACTATTTGAACTGGTATGTAGGATGTATGAGACAGGCGAAATACCCTCAGACTTTAAGAAAAATGTAATAATCCCCATTCCAAAGAAATCAGGCGCAGAAAGGTGTGAAAATTACAGAACCATCAATTTGATAAGTCATGGTTGCAAAATTTTAACACGAATTATCTACAGGAGAATGGAAAAGCTGGTAGAAGCTGAATACGGATTATAGTTCAGGGTGACATTGTAATTCTGTCAGAGACAGCAAAGGACCTGGAAGAGCGGTTGAATGGAATGGACAGTGTGTTGAAGAGAGCGTATAAAATGAACATTACCAAGAACAAAACAAAGATAATGGAATGCAGTCTTCGAAAATCAGGGGATGCTGAAGGAAATAGATTAGGTAACAAACAATGAAGGTGGTAGATGAGTTTTGTTACTTGGCTAGTAAAATAACATATGACGGTCGCAGTACAGAGGATATAAAATGCAGAATGGCAATGGGAAGAAAAGCATTTTGGAAAAAGAGAAATTTGCTAACATTGAATATTAATTTAAGTGTAAGAAAGTCTCTTCTGAAGGCATTCGTGTGGAGTGTTGCCTTGTACGGGAGTGAAACATGGACGATGCTGAAGATTAGGTGGGTAGATCGCGTAACTAATGAAGAGGTACTGAACAGAATTGGTGAGAAAAGGAATTTTTGGCATACCTTGACTAAAAGAAGGGATCGCTTGGTAGGACACATTCTTAGACATCAAGGAATTGTGAATTTAGCATTGTAGGGACGTGTGTGGGGTAAAAATCGCAGAGGGAGACGAAGAGACGCATATAGTAAGCAGATTCAAATGGTTGTGGGTTGCTGTTCTTATGAGAAGATGAAAAGGTTTGCTCAGGATAGAGTGGGGTGGAGAGCTGCATCAGACCAGTCTCCGGACTGAAGACCATAACAACAACATCATTTGCATCTTGATGACTGCCTTTGTTTGTTTGGATCCTGCATTTATTATTTTGTGCGTTATGTAGGACAGACTTATCTCTTGATACTCTCCCATAAATATGACATGTTATTAAAAAAAGGAGATGGACATGGAGAGAAAGGATATGAAACGTACTAACTCAAGGCGTAAATAAATACCCGGGCAACGCCGGGTTTTCAGCTAGTCTTTTTAAACAGATGCCAGTAAGGTTTTTGTGATAATCTCTACGTGTGTAAGGGGGCGGATGATCTCCATTTCTTATTAAAAACCAAATAAAATAATTAAGAATAAATCAAGTGCCAATTCTATTTGTTGTTATCTGAGAAAGACGAACTCAGCCCATGTGCTAGCAAGTGTCGTCGCAACGCAGAACTACAGGATCGAAACACAAAATATTAAATAATGTAATACAACCAAGAGAGATTTTAGTACGTCTCATAATGCATCAAGCTTCCTTAAGGGGTTGCCTCTCAGTTAAAACTTACGTCGTAATAAACGTCAATCATATCGCTAAATTATCATGTAGCTGCAGTATGAATTCTCTAGGTGAAGCTAAATACGTATACGATGCGCTAAGAATGAAATGTTTGGGAACAATTTAGGGTGCATATAACTACCATTTTATTACCGTTAAAGATGTCGTCTTCGTTCAGTAGCTCTACTCAATGCATGTGCTTACATAATAGACAGGAAGTTTGTGAAGACCGGTTTAATCATTCAGAAATTTTTAAACGAGGTGCCGCAAACTGACGATGCTTATCGCTCATGCATCATTCATGCTTGACGGGGAGCAAGATAATAAGCACTTGAAAATCTGCCTAATGGGTTTTGTCGTATATGTTGGATCGCCTGTTCCGTGAAATGACAAATGATGGCGGCTAGGCGACTCAGGTGTTCATCGTAACGAAGAAGTCAGAGCATAAAATGGAGACTGACACGGGGGCAGTGTGAGGCAGTTTGCACTGGTTTGGGACTGGGCTCGCGGTCACGATGGTCTGGGTTCCGAGGACACACGGCCGTTACGACCTGCCTTCAGGTGGTTCAGAGCTAACAGTGTAAGTATTAATATTACGCAATTTCAGGTCAACACGAAAACATTTTAGCTCCAGCACAGAGGTTAATGGCCACTCACTAAATGAAGTACACTGAGAAAAATTCTTTGATCAGATTGGATAAGCTAATGAATAAGGTCATAATTACCAGTTTATATCAAAATATTAACACGAATTATATACAGAAGGATGGAAAAGCTGGTAGAAGCCGACCTCGGGGAAAATCAGTTTGGGTTCAGGAGAAATGTAGGAACACGGGAGGCAATACTCACTTTACGGCTTATCCTAGAAGATAGATTAAGAAAAGGCAAACCTACATTTCTAGCTTTTGTTGATTTGGAGAAGGCTTTTGACAATGTTGATTGGAATAAACTCTTTCAAGTTCTGAAGCAAGCAGGAGTAAAATATAGGGAGCGTAAGGTTATTTACATCTTGTACAAAAACCAGACAGCGGTTGTCAGAGTTGAAGGGCATGAAAGGGATGCAGTGGTTGGAAAGGGAGTAAGACAGGGTTGTAGCCTTTCCCCAATGTTCAATTTGTACATTGAGCAAGCTATAAATGAAAGCAAGGAGAAATTTGGAGAAGGATTTAAAGTTCAGGGTGAAGAATTAAAAACATTGCGTTTTGCCGACGACACAGTAATTCTGTCAGATACAGCAAAGGACCTGGAAGAGCAATTGAACGGAATGGACAGTGTGCTGAAAGTTGCATATAAGATGAACATTAACAAGAGCAAAACTAGGGTAATGGAGTGCAGAGTAAGAAAATCAAGTGATGCTGAAGGAATTAGATTAGGTAACGAAACAATGAAAGAGGTGGATGAGTTTTGTTACTTGGGGAGTAAAATAACAAATGATAGTCGCAGTACAGAGGATATAAAATGCAGAATGGCAATGGGTAGAAAGGCGTTCTTGAAAAAGAGAAATTTGTTAACATCGAATATTGATTTAAGCGTAAGGAAGTCCTTTCTGAAGGCATTTGTATGGTGTGTTGCCTTGTATGGGAGTTAAACATGGACGATAAACAGTGTGGACAGAAAGAGGATAGAGGCTTTTGAAATGTGGTGCTACAGAAGAATGCTGAAGATTAGGTGGGTGGATCGCGTAACTAATGAGGAGGTACTGAACAGAATTGAGGAGAAAAGAAATTTCTGGCATACCATGACTAAAAGAAGGGATAGATTGGTAAGACACATTCTTAGACATCAAGGAATTGTGAATTTAGCGTTGGAGGGAAGTGTGTGGGGTAAAAACCGCAGAGGAAGACCAAGAGATGGATACAGTAAGCAGATTCAGACAGATGTAGGTTGCCGTTCTTATCTGGAGATGAAGAGGCTTTCTCAGGATAGGTTTTTGTGGAGATCTGCATCAAACCAGTCTCCGGACTGAAGACCACAACAACAACAACAACAACATCAAGGGCATGACGGGATTGAGCTAGAGAGAAATGTGTCCTTATTTTTCATAATTCCAGTCTGTTTTCTTATGGAATTTACTTCTATGGCTGTGTACCTAAAATGAATGAAGTATTTTGAAGCAGAACTTAGCTGTAAAAGTACTGATAAAAAAGAAAAGAAAAACACGAAATAAAGGCTTTCAGATTTTGTGAATAGATTTACTAACAGTAGTAAATAAAATAGATTAGAAAACCGTTTCAAGCATCTCATTTTCTGCAGGTTATTTAGACTATCATTGCAAGATGCCTTCATTTATTGTTTAAGTACATACTTTTATCTTCAAGGTATGTTCAGACAGCATGATATTATCGGCATCTCATCAGTTTTCTTAGTGTCTTATGGAAATATCCTGAATTTAGTACTTTATTCGAAGAAAACCATTTCAACAGTGAAATATCACACAAATGTAGCTTTCTATTTGCAAAATATTTAGATGACGAAGAATTTAACTTTTTGTCCATTTACTCAGCTAGTATTTCAGATTTTCCTCAAATTACTTTTTAATGGCTCTTAATTAACTAAATAAAGTTAAGTAACTAAATAAATTTGAATATTTTTTGTTTTTATTTTTATTTATTTATTTATTTTTAAAACTAGTCTTCATGTGTGTCAGATTGATACCACATTTGTCTATTTCCATTTTTCGTTTGGCTGTAAAAATAGAGGCTAAATTCATTGCGTAAATTTCTAGCAACTAATTTTTCTTAATTATGTTAATTACTCTAAAGCCATTTACCCAATTTCAGAGAAAGTATCTTCTACAATTAAAAAAAAACACTACTACCAGCAAAAGACGTGATTCACTTTACCTGTAACTGTGGAAATGTGCCTGTGCTAAGAACACTGTGTAACTAAACAGTTATCCACCTGAAGATATGTTGCGATCAGTCGAAAACGGTGATACAGAAATTATCGTTTTTACATGATCCACATATATTTTATTGTATGAAGTTAGTGTGGTTTTCAATAAAAAAACAATTCAATACCGCCGTTTTCTTCAAAGTTAGTACATTAACATGCCCACTTTATTCACTGAAGGGTAAATAGGTTACGTACTGAACAGTGACGCAGCCATAAAAAGTTTTACTCACATAATTTCTACTGAACGCTTCGGATGACATGAGCAGCAATGGACTCTGTTCTTTAATTTGAGGTTTCCAAGGCTTTTGAACGCGATGTGGGTATAATTCGTTATGCCCATTACATTTTTCATCAGAGGCTGTCAGGAACTACTTGTTGACATATATGAGACACTAACAATCTAACTCTCTTATCGATCTTCCACTTGCTGTGTGTGGCATTGCTCTACAATTTTATCTTGCAGACATTTGTTCTAAAATTTTAAATTTTATTCCTCGACATGGAGTCGGCCATATATGACCATTTGATATTATTTAACAACTACTGTAATGTGAGATAAATGAAAATCTTCTGAATAAGGCAAAATTACTTTTGCCGGAACTTGGTTCAAGGTTTATGTGTATAAACCATTTAAATGTAACTGGTTAGCTGAAACTTTGTTCACTTTTTAATCGTGTTCCATCGTTGCTGAACTGCAGCCTTGTTTAAAGTTTTAAACATATTATGTCCATAAATGTTGACAGAGATTAGTTTTTGTATTTAGTACCTCTCTTTGTGAGATGCTTGAACTGCCTGACCTGTCAACGGAATACCACAATGAACACTACCTGTAAAACAAGTAAGTACTCTCAGGAAGAAAAACTTCAGTGTTTGATTGACGTTGTACCTACAAAAGCATATCTCCCACATAACAGGTATGAATAATGTACTACGACTTCTATCAGTCTAAACTGTATTACGTTTTACTATTCAATTAGAAAAAGAAAATAAACAATGACTAATCTAGCTACGTTTCTTTTAAATTTCTATTTGCAACTAAAACTGTGCTTCTTAATGAGATAGATTTTTGTAGTCTACTATAAACTAGGGACATGAGCGAGGGGATGAGGATGCAGGGCTTAAGCTGAACTGCTCATTAATTGGTACTACAGTACCACTTCATACATTAACATTCATAGATCACTTGTACAACTATAATATCAACCTTCAATAAAATTACTCATGAGTTTCATAATTTTAACATCAAACATTCAAGATAAAGGCTATAAGGTACAATGGTCCACAATGTACTGTAAAACTTCATGTCATTTACCTATTTTAAAAATGTATCCAGAAAAAATTCACACAAAGTACTCCCTAAGTGTAATTAAATAGCATACGTTTGTTACATAAGTATACTCGGATCTGTTGTTTTCTTCATGCAAACACACACACACACACACACACACACACACACACACACACACACACAAACAAACAAACACAAACACACACACACGCACGCACTTATTATCCATGCACGAATACAGTACTAAAAAAATTAAGAGTTGGAAGAACTTCAGGCGGTTTCGTTAGGTTGAGGCAGGTATAATTTGGCTCTTGATGTTAATTATCTCAAATTTCCACTTGTTTTAACACATACATTTTACAAATAATATTTCTACTAAAATATATAGAATTGAGTAAAGGTAAATAGTTTGTGGAAAGTGTTAACAAAGAAGATAACATACAAAAAATTAAAATGGATGTAACAAATAAATAAAACAAAATTCTTGAAAAAGGCTGTTGTCAGCAACTGTAGGTATTATCACATCAATAAGCATGCAGCCAGTCAGTTGCAGGTTCTTTTGAAATTGTTGAGCTAGGTTTCAACACTACTATGGCTGTCTTCATCGGAAGGTAAATGTAATGTGAACGATATTTCAAATAAAATACAATGAATTAATAAGTTACTACAGACACTAGAAAACAAAAAGTTTAGGGTGAAATATATCAGTTTTATTTTCTCAGATTACATGTACAGGGTATCGTGAATATAATGCTCAGTTCTTAAAACTGAAAATAAATAAAATCAGTTAATACATCACAGGATAAAAGTGATATGGCATGATGTCATTTAATAACCTGTATAAATGCGTTGCATGTATTTTATGTTACATTTACCTTCCGATGAAGAGACCCTTGCCGGCCGCGGTGGCCGAGGGGATTGAGGTGCTCCAGTCACGGTCCGCACGGCCACTACGGTCGGGGGTTCGAATCCCCCTCGGGCATGGATATTTGTGCCGTCCTTAGTTGTAAGTAGTTCATAAGTAGTTTCTAAGTTTAGGGACTCATTACCCCGTAGTTAAGTTCCATAGACTCTACAAACATTTGAACATTTGAAGAGACCCTTAGCAGTATCGAAACCTAGGACAATATTAGATTAGATTAGATTAGTTGGTTAGTTCCATAGATCCGTGTTGAGGTGATCCTCGTGAATGTGGAACATGTCAATTTCTTTTTTTTTTAGAAGTTAGTAACATAATATTACTAATACAGGTACATACACTTTTTACGAGCTGATATCATAATAACATTAATAATATGAGTACAGATACATGCATCATTTGATTCTATTTAAGGATTCGGCAGTGGAATAGAAGGAGTAGGCTACTAGAAAGTCTTTTAGACTCCTCTGATCTTTATTTGTAGCTAAGTTTTTTATGGTTGTTGGTAAATTATTGAAAATAAGTGTTCCTGAGTAGCGGACCCCATTTTGATCTAAATTAAATGCTTTTAAGTCCTTGTGTAGATCATTATTGTTTCTAGTATTGTAGGTATGAACTGAGCTGTTTGTTGGGAAAAGGAATATATTATTTATGAAGGAATAAATATACTGAGAGGCAATAGTTAATATACCCAGTTCTTTGAAGAGACTTCGACAGAATGTCCGTGCATTTACACCACAAATAATACGTATTACACGCTTTTGGACTCTGAAAACATTTGCTTGACTTGAACAGTTACCCCAAAATATTATATCATCTGACATTATCGAATGAAAGTAAGTAAAGTATGCAAGCTTTTTTATTTTTATCCTATGTCTGATACCACTCATACAGCAAATACAGATTTGTTAAGTAGTTTCTGCAGTTCTGTGGTGTGCTCCTCCCAACTGAATTTATTATCAAGCTGTAATCCCATGAAGTTTCCATACTGTAAACCTCTTCTATCTGCTCTTCTTCATACTTTAGGCATATACTGGATGTGAATCTCTTGCATGTTCTGAACTGCATGTTGTGAGTCTTTTCAAAATTTAATGTCAATGAGTTGGCTTTAAACGATTTATTAATGTTAATGAAAATATCGTTAGCAGATCTTTCTAAAACTAAACTCGACATGCTATTTATCGCAATGCTAGTACCATCTAATAAACAAAACGAACTCTGCTTCTGGCAGTGTAACTGATAAGAGGTCATTAATGTACACAAGAAAAATCAATGGCCCTAAGACGGATCGTTGTGGAACACCACATGTAATTTCTTTCCAATCTGATGATGACTATTGGCTTAATTCACTAGTCCCTTGCACTGACACCCTTTGTTTCCTGTTAGAAAGGTACTACTTGAACCATTTTGCAGAATTCCCGTGACATCGCCAAGAATTTCCAAGGTACTTGCAACTAATTGGCTGTAAGCTTATTACTGTAATGAAACGAAAATATTTCATAACATCGAACCACCGTGTATGACACGCTACGTACACATCAGTAATAGTTGATGATGTTACAACTGGATATTATCGCATCTGTTGTCGTAGGACAGCTAACTTACCTTTTACGAGCCTTAATTTGTTCCACGTAAAATGCGAAACAGTGAATGGGGTAAGCGCTATCGCTGCGGTAAAGAACGAGGTCAGAACGAAAGATCCGTACCCAAAGACTGGAAAATTGCCCAAGTTACACCAATATTCAAGAAAGGCAATAGGAGTGATCCCCAAAATTACAGGCCAATCTCATTGAAGTAGATTTGCTGTAGGATTTTGGAACATATACTTTGTTCAAATTTTATGAACTACGTCGAAGACCTATTAACCAATAGTCAACACTGATTCAGAAAGTATCACTCTTGCAAAACACAGCTTGCTCTTTATTCACATGAAGTGTTAAGTGCCATCGACAAGGGATCTCAAATCGATTCCATATTTCTGGATTTCAGGAAGGCTTTTGACACTCTACCCCACAAGCGGCTTCTTATGAAATTGCGTGCTTATGGAATACCTCCCCAATTGTGCGACTAGATTCACGATTTCCTATCAGAAAGGACACATACAATGTAAACTTTCACGACCGGCATCAACATAATTTAAAACTTCCGGGCTCATAAGCCGTGGTCGATTTATAAAACTTTCCCCTAAGTTTTATAAATCGATAACGGCTTATGAGCCCGGAAGTTTAAAAAAAAGGACACAGTTCGTTGTAATTGACGGTAAGTCATCGAGTAAGACAGAAGTGATATATGGCGTTCCACAGGGAAGCGTTATAGGTCCCCTACTCTTCCTCGTGTTTATAAAAGATTTAGGAGACAATTTGAATAGCTCCCTTAGACTGTTCGCGGATGATGGTGTCGTTTATCGTTTAGTGATGTCAACAGAGGATCAAAAGCAAGTGCAAAGCGATTTAGGCAAAATTTCTACATGGTGCGAAAATTGGCAATTGACACTAAATAAAGGAAAGTGTGAAGTAATACACATGACCACTAAAAGAAATCCGCTGAACTTCAATTAGGCGATAAATCAGTCAAACCTTAAGGTCGTAAATTCTACCAAATACCTAGGAGTTACAATTACGAACAACTTAGACTGGAGAGAACACACAGAAAATATTGTGGTTAAGGCGAAAAAAGGTTACGTTTCATTGGCAGAACGCTTCGAAGATGCACCAACTCCACCAAGAGAATGCCTACATCAGACTTGGTGCGTCCTCTCCTGGAGTACTGTTGCCCCCTTGTGGGTCCCTCACCAGGTGGGACTGACGGAAGACATTGAGAAGGTTCAGAGAAGGGCAGCTCGTTTTGTTTTATCACTTTACGGGGGGGAAAGCGTCATGGAAAAGTTGCACGAATTGGGGTGTAAATCATTAAAAGAAAGACGTTATTCGTTGCGGCGTGATCTGTTTGCGAAGTTTCAATCACCGACTTTTAGTTCTGAATGTGAAAATATTTTGCTAGCTCCCACCTACTTAGAGAGACATGACCATCCCAATAAAATAAGAGAAATCAGATCGAAAACGGAACGATTTAGGTGTTCTTTCTTCCCGCGCGCTATTAGAGAATGGAACGGTAGAGAAAAGTTATGAAAGTGGTTAATGAATCCTCTGCCATGCACTTAAATGTGATGTGCAGAGTATCTATGTAGATGTAGATCGCCGCTGCACGTCGTTCGTAAGCAGCTCGCTTATTCCATCTGAACCTCTAGCACTGCAATTTTATGTTTGCCTAAACTTATTTCGACACAGTTGCAGTTACATTCAGTGCATTCACAATGCTTGGTATGTATTCTGTCTGTTTATTATATTTGAAATTGTATTCAAGTTCATTTTGCATTTGTTTTTAATTCCGTACTGATTTTATGATCTTGTTCTATAGTTTCAATGATAACACTGAAAATGATCACCATGTGATCGCCGGCCGTGGTGGCCGAGGGGTCGCCGGGCGCCGTAGCTCAGCGCGCCCGGTCAGAGAGCTCAACGCCCTCTGTAATAAAAAAGCTGAGCCAACAACACACCGAACAAGAACGAACAAACACGATCAGCGTCCGCAACGAAGAGAACTACCCATAGAAAAAAAAAAAAAAAAAAAAAAAAAGGGGGGGACTAAGGCGCAACAGTCACGGTCTGCACGGCCACTACGGTCGGGGGTTCGAATCCCCTCTCGGGCATCGATATTTTTGCCGTCCCAGTTCGTAAGTAGTTCATAAGTAGTTTGCAAGTATAGGGACTGATGACCCCGTAGTTAAGTCCCATAGACTACACAAAGATTTTTTTGAACAATATGTGATCGAAATCGATCTGATGTTTATAAATAAAACATTAACGGCCAATGCTGCTCATTACATCTGGTGTGTTATGTCTTTGTCGCCTGGGGCTGTTATGGTTTCTGTGCATTGTTCTGTTCCTCAACAAGATAATTGCAACCCTTAATGCCCTATGGGGGGGGGGAAGGGGGGAAGAGTCTGCAGTGACATGGTGTGGCTGTTTTGGATGTGGGCGTTGGGCGTAGTTTGTGTGTGTGTGTGTGTGTGAGAGAGAGAGAGAGAGTGTGTGTGTGTGTGTCTGTTTGTTTGTTCCTCTGTCAGTGTTTCTCGTGTGTGTTGGGGTTTATTGCCTTATGTCTAGGTGTATTTCTTATGATTCTGTTATTGGTCACGGGAGTCATAGTTTTTGGTAGTTCTCGGAAGCCTCTGGTGGTGTTCTGGGCTACTGTAGGCGCTGGACTGATTTGTTTGAATTTAGGGAGTCTAATATGTGTGGCCTTGTGGTCAGTAAGAATTCTAAGTCCGGTCGTTTTGTCATGATGTGTTTTCCCTAATTCGCGCGAAGTTTGGTCTTCCCGCGCGCTATTAGAGAATGGAACGGTAGAGAAAAATTATGAAAGTGGTTAATGAACCCTCTGCCAGGCACTTAAATGTGATTTGCAGAGTATCTATGTAGATGTACAAACCGTAGAGCAACGTAAAGTTTGTTCGATGTATGCAATCTGACAGTCGAAAAGACGACAAGAGACTCACTGTCCATTATTCATGTCCCATTATTAAGTAGGCGTCTTTCAAGACTTCTTGCATCAAAGGACTGCGTGAGGAAGGGAGAGTTGTATACCAATTAGTGGTTTAAATAAAGGGAGTGTGTATCGCAGAGGGTGGGCGCCAAATGGCTTTGGCCTCCTCGGCAGCGTCGGCTGCCAGCACTTAGGCCCGCCTTGCTGCTCAGCTGTACTCGTCGTCACTCACTGTCGCAAGCCTCAGTGGCAGCGGTCAACAAAAAAGAGCCTTTGCTCTGCATCTGCAGACCGCGTGGCTGGGCTACCCTCTTGTACGGGTGCTTAACTCTTCGTCTGTACCTACAATGGCGTCCAAAATTAAAGCAGCAAACTTTTTTTTTTTTTTTTTTTTTTTTTTTTTTTTTTTTTTTTTTTTTTTTTTTTTTTTTTGCCGGAACCTTGGGTCGGCATCGTGAGTCGTGGCGGGATAGCACAGTCGGTAGTGCGCTTGCCCGCGAAAGGCAAAGGTCCCAGGTTCGAGTCCCGGTTCCGGCACACAATTTTAATCTGCCAAGAAGTTTCATATCAGCTCACACTCCGCTGCAGAGTGAAAGTTTCATTCTGGAAACATCCCTTAGGCTGTGGCTAAGCCATGTCTCCACCATATCCTTTCTTCCAGGAGTACTAGTCTTGCATGGTTCGCAGGAGAGCTTCTGTGAAGTTTGGAAAGTAGGAGGCGAGGAACTGGCAGAGGTAGAGTTGTGGGGCGGCATCGTGAGTCGTGTCGGTATAGCACAGCCTGTAGTGCGCTTACCCCGCGAAAGGCAAAGGTCCCAGGTTCGAGTCCCGTTTCTGGCACATAGTTTTAATCTGCCAGGAAGTTTCATAAGGATAGTAAAGTAGAAACAATGTAACGAATACGAAATGGAAACAGCTGCAACAGGCATCACGGGAAATAATATTGTCTTCTTTTTCTCGCAACTTAATGGATTTGCACACACATTTCGACAAGTGGTTGATGTGCTCGGTATGGCGTGTGACCACGTCTGACAGCCGTACAAGTATGACAACGACGAGGCAAGCTGTGAATGACGTCATCAGCCTCATCTTAGATTACATTAATATTTGTTCCATACATCATAAATATGAGATTTCGTAGTGATGTGGAACGTGTCAGGTTTTAAAAGATGACATTATATATATACAGGGTGTTTCACTAAGTGTGTTTGCTTCTGTAACTTATAAAATAATAGGTGTCGGGAAATTTTAACGAGGTAGGTCAACTCAAGAAATGTTACACTTTCTGCGGACCTATGAACATACTTTATTGGTCATTTTCCAAAGAGTTACACCACAAAGATATAATTTTTTTTAAATGGAACAATAGTTTTTTTTTCTATCATGTATTGGATTCGTTTAAACCAGCTGCGTCCAAATCAATTTAAACTACATTCCTATCACTGTTAGTTTGGGAGCTACAACCCTTCAAAGTTCCGGACCAATGGGGAATTTGACATATTTGCAAGTAATCTTGTATATTCCACTCTTTTCCAAGGCTGGAGGTTATCTTTACCACTGGGTAGGAAGTGACCAATGGTATTGCATGAATAAAATGATGTTTTGAAATTTCTGGATTTGAGTTTCTTGCCTGCAGTCAAAGAAGCTATTCCTAAATACGGGGCTTGAAATGTTGGGGTGTTAAGTACAGAGTAAAGAAGTGATGCACATCCTTCCTGTAAGTCGCCTTTGCCTTGTGATAGTACCGCTAGTGATAGCACATCGAGAGCAAGGAAAGAACGTTTCAACAAACTGAAATCCGGAAAACTCTACAAACCCTAAAAAAGTTTTCACATCGGAACTAGAATTTTGAATAATGTACAATTCGGTTACGTCATTAAAAAAAGGTAAAGCAGTCAACAATCCGAAGATTGGTTTGAACACCACAGTGCTTTACTAGGCATGGTCGTCTTTGGAGGTGTTATGCTGTTGCCTTCCTCCGACCTTGGAACTGTCGTACCCAGCCAGTTATAGGGGGGGGGGGGCTGCAGTTTAACGTGGGTTCCGAACCACAATGCTACTCGGTATTTTTCACATGAGCAATATTGCCAGAGGTGAAAGAAGTGGAAAGTGACAGATATCCTAGGATCTGGCAGGGATCGAACCCCGACCTTTGGATTCGTAGTCTGGCACTCTACCACTGTGCAACCGAGACGCACGTTACGTCATTACAAAGGAGAAATTCCAATCTTAAAAGATGTGCATGAAGTTGCGAGGAGGTAATAAAGAACTTCTAATTCAGTTGTCATCAACGAAACGACGTCTGTACGAAGAAGAAAGTAATAAAATGCGCTCGTGTCTCTTTAAATTAATCGAATTCTAGACAAAATCTTTTCATCGAATCAAATCGGAAATCTTTTACACGGTTTAAAACAGGTTCTACGGGGAAAAGATCACTTTACGCACCGTTTCGCAGAAAATCTATAATTTTCTCAAAGAAAAACTCGGATGTCTTCTACCTGCAGCGTTAACCTTGCGATCTTGCATAAACCGAAGTTTCTGTTACTAACCAGCTATTTTAAAAGGCGTTTTAGTATTTATGAAAATGCAGGCTGGAACACAGACTGAAAGGGTAACAATTACTCGAGTGAAAACGACAGTCCATGTGTTAGTTCAACTTCTTTTTGATTTGTGATGCGCGTTATATAGATTTTGTTTAATATTTAACTTTTTCTCAGAGCGAAGTCGAAAACTGTATCCTCTTTTCCAAGATTTAGTTTGGCAGATAACTGCAAAAACAGGATAGACTTTGCGTTTATTTACGTGTGTATCGATTCGATAAATGCTCGAGCTTACTAGTTCAGCAGTGTCTGTCCGAAGATTGAACGGGTTACAATATTTAGCAACAGCATTCTATCAATAGCAGGACAGGAAATCTACTTATAATTGTTTCAGCAGCGACTGAAAGATATCTAAAATAAGAAACTCAAGTGCGCGGGCCACATGCTGTAGTGCCATTCCCGAGGCAACCGCTGTTCCTGCGTGACGCCACAGTCTCAGCCAATAGCAACACAGAACGATTACTGCTCACCCTTATTTGTTTTACGGACGTTGGGTGAATATGACTAAGGTTTTTCACTGTTTTCGCAAATGAAACCACGTCAGTGCAGGTACTACATATTGTAAAATATAAACTTTCACGGCCGGAATGGTCAAAATTACTAAACATTTCCGGGCTGTTATGCCGTGATCTAGTGGATTTATTATTAAAACCCAACGTTTCCTCCCCGACTGCGAAGGACATTCTCAAGGGGGATCGTGGCATTTTTTGGATGTCCGATTCACACCCTGGCTCGCTACTGACTGAAGCCAAATTCCGTTTACAAGGGCTCGCGCGCAGTGGTGTGACGTCAGATGTTTTTGACATGTGCGCGCAATTCATCGTTGCCGATTGCCTCCGTCCGTTAATGTCGTCCCATGGTGGAAGACTGTTACATTTCTTCTTCAAAACTGGAATCCAGATATCATTTAGTTACACGCCCTCCTCCATCCTATTGAAATTATTGTGGTGTTTTACAATTTCTATAGCCTCTGTATACAGTCAAAAAACAACTAGATGAGCACAAGGGGAACAGTAGAAGGAGAGAGATTGACAGATCAGCTGTTGCTGAACATGTTTTTCAACCAGGGGACCGCTTTATTCAATTTGATAAGACTCAGTTTTTAGCAGCCACAAATGGATACCATGAAAGACTGTATAGAGAGGCTATAGAAATTGTAAAACACGCCAATAATTTCAATAGGATTGAGGAGGGCGTGTAACTAAATGATATCTGGATTCCAGTTTTGAAGAAGAAATGTAACAGTCTTCCACCATGGGACGACATTAACGGACGGAGGCAATCGGCAACGATGAATTGCGCGCGCATGTCAAAAACATCTGACGTCACACCACTGCGCGCGAGCTCTTGTAAACGGAATTTGGCTTCAGTCAGTAGCGAGCCAGGGTGTGAATCGGACATCCAAAAATGCCACGATCCCCCTTGAGAATGTCGTCCGCAGTCGGGGAGGAAACGTTGGGTTTTAATAATAAATTCACTAGACCACGGCATAACAGCCCGGAAATTTTTAGTAATTTTGAGGTATTACATATTCAAAACGACGGTGGCAACTTGGTTAAATATGCTTAACTTCCCAGTCTTATATTAGAAACGAAAATAAGAATTCGGAAAAGTTTTGATCTTCATGTATTCATGAAATCAGATTAGAAATTATGAAACAGTAAAGAAAGAAAATTGCAGCTTAATACTTATCACATTATATATCCTTGACTATGTGTCCTACAATAATACAAATCTCCAGAATTGTAGAGAGTGATATTAGGAAACTGTCTACGATGAATAAATAGGGGATGGATGAAGTCTCGTAAATCACGCGTCGTGTGATTGGCATGTTTTGTGACTCATTGTTCACGACGTCATATCTCCTGAACAGTGTCGTAGGTAGTTTTTAACCGCACAGCGATTGTTGTCTGATAGTAAGATATATTGTACTAGGTTTAGTTGAAATCGGTCCATTATCTTAGGCGTAGATTTGATGTAGCGTAGGCGTAGATGTAGCAGTTATTCGGAAATTTCATTCTTTAAGCCGTCGTATTCTTGAACTATGTGACGTGCTATGATATAAATTTGAAGGTACATTCAATGGGATATGTGCCTAATGTCTGCAAAATATGTTGTGAGCTGTATTAGTAGTAAAGATGTAATAAATAGAAACCTAATGTGTGATCATGCGGTTTTTCATGAACCAAATTGTTTATGACTTCAGACCTCATGAACTTCAAGTCGAACTATTGTATAATATCGAAGGGACATTCAATGGTATGTATGTGCACTGTCTGTGAAATGTCTCGCGACTACAATAACTTGTAACGTCAAGCCAAACATGAACATTAGAAAAGTAATAAGAGGTAAACTTTTTCCTTTCATCATTTTGTGAGGTTATCAGCTAGAAAAGTTTCGTAAAGATTTGAAATTATGTTTAAAGTTTGTTGCAAGTCGCTAAGTACTCACATTCTCAAATAGTTGAGACATAAAATCACGCTATAACGCGCCGTAAGACGGGGCAGTTTTCATTGTTTACAATGTGATATCGTATGAACTATTTATCGTAGGTGGTTGTGCCACCACAGCAAATGATTCCTGGCCTTAAAAAATATTTGTCCCAAATTTGGTTGAAATCGAACCATTAGTTTACGAGCAGATGTAGAATATTACCGAATGATGCGGCCGTTTTTCACGACTGGCATTGTTTATGACGCCATATCTCCTTAAATATGCGTCGCAGGTGCTTCTTACTCCGACAGCGATTGTTGCCTGCTAGTAAGGAACATGTATACCAAGTTTGATTGCAATCGGTCCAGTAGTTTAGGAGGAGATGAGGAACATACATACACACATTCAGCCTATTTTATATGATGTATAGATAATGCTCGGTGCACTATTACAATCAGCTCTTTAGCTCTTAAACAAACTGTTTTCCAATACTGCTCTTTCCGCTTTCGTAGTGGTCAATTCCTAGGGCAGTAAGTAATCGATCGTACATAATTCATTAAATCTTGTCCACCTGAAAATTTACAGGTCCTGATCGTACACAAAAAAACAGCAACACTTGTGGTTCGGTAATGTCGTCGCAGAAATGCAAGGCGATTTCGCAAGAAACAGCGATTAAGCGACAAGTCCGGACTCATTTGTAGCCGTAAGAGATACTTGAGTACCTCGACCACACAAAGATAAGAACCGAAATGGGACCTCATAATCATGAGATTTATGCGACTTGTATAATCCCCTCAAGTACAAGAGACGCGGAAACAGTAATTGGTTCTCATAAAAAAAGGTTATTTTCAGTACAGTACGGACGGGGTCTAATAAAAGTCACGTAAATCTCAGACAGAAATCAATTTAATGAACGCATACATTCCCAGTAAAATTCGAAAGATACTAGTCCGAGTTTATAACCGCAGCTCCTGTTGATAAGCCGAACGTTACTCTCTAGCTGTTTGCTGAAACATTACGATCAATTTGATATTTACTGCTCAGTTTCCGTTCCGCACGCACAGAAGGGCAATGAACATATTCTGGCCCATTACAGCCACAAAGCAGGTCCACTTACGTCGATATCTGTTGCGGATTCGACATTATAAAATTACGTTTCCTTTTTATCTGCCGAAATGAAGATAACAGAGAACCAAGAGCACATTGCGCATTTGAACAAACATTCTCTTTTATTCTTCTGCAAAGTGTAACACACACCGCCGAAAAAACACACGTTCTATATATTATTTCTTGTAGTGGGATCCGTATTTTAAAATAAAATATAAGTGAGCACCTGGATTATAAACATTAAATTCCTCTGTAGCAGGCTATTCCACCATCTCTGTGTGACAGTACATTGACAACAGCGAATACATATTAGGTATCCAAACTGTAGTTCAATCATAAAATTTTATTTCATTTATATTTTAATCATATTTAGTCTATTTTCTTTTGGCAGACATTTGCCTCGCTTGATGAACAAGTCGGCTGCTTTAACTTTCTATCGCTGTTTTATCTTCTGCCTTCATCATGCAAAGCTTCAAACCATCGTTGCTAGGTCGTCCTAGTGAATGTGGTGTCGTTGTTTACCATTTTTCATGTCAACAAAGCTATCTCTTGCGTAGCAGATATTTTTTCTACTGATATTAGCGCATTATTCAGACACTGCCTCACCACAACTTACTTTCAATGTAATAAAGATTTTAGCTAACAGACTGCCCATGTGGCTATCGGAAGTGCTCTTGGTCAGACTGTGGCTGACTTGTTTATGGAGACCTTTGAACGACAAGCACTGCAGTCATGAGGTAAAAAAAATCATCATCATTAGAGACTGATTATGCCTTTCAGCGTTCAGTCTGGAGCATAGTACCTCTAATAAAATTCCTCCATGATCCCCTATTCAATGCTAACATTGATGCCTCGTCTGAAGTTATGCCTTTAACTTCAAAATCATTCTGTACCGTATCTAAGTACTTTCTTCTTGGCCTACCTCGACTCCTCTTACCCTCCGCTGCCGAGCTCATGAGTCTCTTAGGTAACCTTGCCTCTCCCATGCGTGTAACATGACCCCACCATCTCAGTCTGTTCGCTCTAACTGCTTCATCTATGGTGTTCATTCCCAGCTTTTCTTTGATTTCCTCATTATGGACACCCTCCTGCCATTGTTCCCATCTATTAGTACCTGCAATCACTCTTGCTGCTTTCATATAAGGTAACCTGTATCCACCCAACTTTCACTCCCAAACAACAAAGTTGTTCGAAAGATAGAGTGGTGCACCGCTAACTTAGTCTTGGTACTTATTTCCTTCTTGGAGAAGAGAGTAGATCTTAGCTGAGCACTCACTGCATTAGCTTTGCTGCACCTCGATTCCAGTTCTTTCACTATGTTGCCATCCTGTGAGAAAATACATCCCAGGTACTTGAAAATGTCCACCTGTTCTAACTTTGTTCCTCCTATTTGGCACTCAATCTGTTTAAATCTCTTTCCCACAGACATTACTTTCGTTTTGGAGATGCTGATCTTCATATCATAATCCTTGCACCTCTGATCGAGCTCTGAAATATTAGTTTGAAACCTTTGAATCGAATCGACCATTAAAACTAAGTCATCCGCATATGCAAGACTGCTTATTTTGTTTTGACCTATTTTAATCCCGCCCTGCCAGTCTACTGTTTTCAACATATGATCCATACATAGTATGAACAACAGTGGTGACAGGTTACAGGTTTGTCTTACCCGTGAAACTACCCTGAACCATGAGCTTAATTTGCCATCTACTCTAACTGCTGCCTGACAGTCTAGGTAAAGCCCTTTAATTGCCTGCAGAAGTTTGCCTCCTATACCATAATCTTGTAGAACTGACAGTAGCTTCCTCCTAGGAACACGGTCATAAGCCTTTTCTAGATCTATGAAACATAGATACAATTCCCTGTTCCACTCATAGCACTTTTCCATTACCTGCCGTAAGCTAAAGATCTGGTCTTGACAGTTTCTAAGATGCCTAAACCCACACTGACTTTCATCTAACTTGTCCTCAATAAATACTCGCACTCTCCTTTCAAAAATACCTGAAAATATTTAGCCTACAACGCTAATGAAAGAGATACCTCGATAGTTGTTACAATCTTTCCTGTTTCCATGTGTGAAAATTGGCGTGATTACCGCTTTCGTCCAGTCAGACGGAACCTGTCCCGATTCTCACGCCTTCTCAATTATCTTATGTAACCATTTGAGACCTGATATTCTACTGTATTTGACGAGTTCTGCTTCTTCCTACCTTTACACACTACTGTTCGAAGACATTCTCTAGCTGCTTCCAGTAGTCTGTCCCTGTACCTTGACCATTCCTCTTCCAGTGACTGTAAATCATTACATTCAACTAACTGGTACCTTTCCGAGATCACTGCTATGTATTTCTGCCTAATTTCCTTGTCTTGAAGCTTCTCCACTCTTATCCTTCTACACATGGACTTGACTTTCTGCTCTTTTGGCCTCACAAAACCAATTTCACTGCAGATTAAATAATGATCAGTATCATCAAAGAACCCCCTGAAAACACGTGTGTCCTTGACTGTCTTCCTGAATTCCTGGTCTGTTATTATATAGACAATGACAGATCTGGTTCCCCTTCCTTCCCAAGTATAGCGGCGAATGTGCTTATTCTTAAAGAAGGAGTTTGTGATAACTAAGCCCATACTGGAACAGAGGTCCAAGAGCTGAGAGGTCCGTTCCTGTTGGCCTCCATATCCTCTCCAAACTTTCCCATAACCTTTTCATAACCTTCTGTTCGATTTCCTATCCTGGCGTTGAAATCACCCATGAGTAAAACACTATCCTTATCCTTCACTCTAACAACTACATCACTAAGTGCGTTGTAAAATCTGTCCATCTCATCTTGATCTGTCCCTTCACAGGGTGAATATACTGCCACAATCCTAATTTTCTTGCTGGAGATGGCCAAATCTACCCACATCAGTCGTTCGTTTACATACCTTATTGCAATTATGCTGAGTTCGAGTGCTTTCCTGAGAAAAGTAGTAGGTGTGCTCCTTTATTTGGGTAGTAAAATAACTTCTGATGGGCGAAGAAAACAAGATAAAAAAATGCAGAATTGCTATGAAAAGGTTAACATTTCTGCAGAAGCGAAAATTGTTGACATCTAATATTAATTTAAATGTTTGGAAGTCCTTTTTGAAAGCATTTGTCTGGAGTGTAGCGTTGTACGGGAGTGAAACATGGACAGTAAAGAGTTCACACTAAAAGTTGACAGAAGCTTTTGAAATTTGATTGTACAGCCGAATGATGATTAGGTGGGTAGATTACATAACTAATGAGGAGGTGCTCAACAGAATTGAGGAGGAAAGGAGTTTCTGGCATATACTGGCCAAGAAAAGGAATAGGATAGTAGGACACATTCTGTTACTGCAAAGAATCATCAACTTCGCATTAGGAAAAGTGTGGGGGGTAAAAATAGTAGACAGAGACGAACACAGCAAGCAGTTTCAAAGGGAATCTTATTCACTGATGTAGAGTCTTACACAGGAGAGCTGCATGAAACGAGTCTGCGGACTAATGATCACAACAACATGTATAGAGAGGCCATAGAGATTTTCAAGCAACGAAATAATTTTCACTGGAAAGTTGAAGAGATTAAACTGAATAAAATTGCAGCGACAAAATACTATCGATCATTTTCAGATTCTAGGCGCCTTGTTCATGAGTACTACTCTTGCCGGAGATTCCAGTCCTCCTTCGAGCATGTGTGCGTGTGTGTGTGTGTGTGTGTGTGTGTGTGTGTGTGTGTGTGTGTGTGTGTTTTATCCTTAGGTTAGTTTAAGCAGTTTGTATGCCTAGGGACTGTTGACGTTAGTAGTTTGCTTCCACAGATTTACAAACTTTTCAACATTTGATTTGATCACTTTCAATTGAGAATGTTGGCAATATTA
This sequence comes from Locusta migratoria, assembly GCA_026315105.1. NCBI lineage: Eukaryota > Metazoa > Arthropoda > Insecta > Orthoptera > Acrididae > Locusta > Locusta migratoria. The sequence continues at coordinate 283,745,295 of CM048744.1, forward strand.
GACACGATAGCGCAGGTGACGTCACGCGATTGACAGTGGCGCCATTTGCCTTATCTATTTATTCGGCGCTTATTCGATATCTATTTGCAATTTGTACCACGGCATCTTAGCCCGGAAATTTCAAGTAATGACAAATCCTGCCGTGAAAGCCTTCATTGTGTGATCATTCTAGTGGATGTTTCTGATTGACGTTCAAGCTAAAACCAATCTTTGCCATTCTTGTACCTATCTCTAAGAATGTGGCCGTCCAATGTTTCACAGTTTTCATTGGCGCTGCTTCATCTGACCACGAACTTCGTTATTTTTAACTTGAACTTGAAAATCTTCTTTCTGTGGCCATCTAAACACGACAGCAAGCCGTTGCTCAACTTCTTTTATTGAACATCGATATTCAGCACCATACAGTTCAACAGGGCTGTTCTTATATTTTCGACTTGAATGTACTCAGAATTTCTCTGTCGTTGACTAGACCAGTCACAGAACGCAATTTGAACATCTTGCTGTTCTGGCAGATATTTCCTCCATGAGATTTCCATCAGCAGTTTAGGTACTTAAAAGTCCTTATTTTTGAGAATTTGACACCATTGATGTTTTTGGTATCCGAGTCATTCAATAACATGTTTTCTTGCAGGCATAAATCGACTTGTGTGATGCGGTGGTTCCAGGACAGAAACAATTTTAATATGGGCAGTAATTATATGTTTTAATTCACTTTTGTACGAGGTGTCTGCTTAATTTGGGCTCCCCACATTTATTTCCTCGTTATTTTACTGAGTAGATTATGATTTTAAAGTATCAAACCTCTGCTTTATGATTTCATGCTCCCTGTCACAAGTTTAATTATCTATTCATTTATTTTTTTAACATTGATTTTGTGTTTGTTAAAACGTTTGCTGCTCCCTTAAGGTGTGAGCAGTTAGATAAATTTCCATTTCGCATGTGCTGTGGCCACTCATAAAGTAATTTAGAGCAGCAGTGAGTGTTTTAACTTACATTCACAAATCTCAACTGCCAGAGATTTTACTTATTTTAATAACAGGCTACTTTCAAACATAGGAGATATCTGACATCCCTCAGGGAAGTATTGTAGGGCCGCTACTGTTCCTAATCTTTATGAACGATTTAGGAGACAATGTGAGCAGCTCTCTTAGACTGTTCACAGATCATGATGTCATTTATCAGTTACTAAGGTCACCGGAAGATCAAAATCAATTGCAAAATCATCTATATAAGATATCTGCATGGTGCAAAATTGGAAATTCACCCTAAATAATGGTAAGTATGAAGTCGTCCACATGAGTACTGAAATAAATCCGTAAAACTTCATTTACACGACAAATCAGTCAGATCTAAAGGCCGTAAATACAACTAAATACTTGTTGTTATTGTTGTTGTGGTCTTCAGTCCACAGACTGGTTTGATGCAGCACTCCATGCTACCCTGTCCTGTGCAAGTCTCTTCATCTGAGAATACGTTCGGCAACCAATATCCTTTTGAATCTGCTGCCGCGGTGGAGTAGCCGAGCGGTCTAAACAGTCTCGCAGCGGAGCGCGCGGTTGCTCGCCGTGGAGGTTCCAGTCCTCCCTGGGGCATGGGTGTGTGTGTGTTTGTCCGTAGGTTAGTTTACCTAGGTTTAAGTAGTTTGTAAGCTACGGACTGATGACCACGCAGTTTGGTCCGATATATTTACAGACATTTGAACATTTGACTCTGAATCTGCTTACTATATTCGTCACTCGGTCTCCCTCTACGATTTTTATCCCACACACTTCCTTCTAATGCTAAGTTGTCAATTCCTTGATGTCTCAGAATGTGTCCAACCAATCTATCCCTTCTCTTAGACTATTATTGTTCATAAGTTTCCGTTCGGTGTCGCCGCTGACCTATTAAGCAGCGGGTCGTCGCATATGTACAACCGGATAGTAACTTCAGCATAGTAGTAACATTAGCGGCAGGATCAAGGCTGGTCGTGGCGGCATTAAAACCGCCCACAGTAACAGCAGCACACGTTCTCAGTAGTGACTGCATCACGTTGGCGACCCATTGTCACGTTCTCTTGTGCTTGGAAAACTATAGTTACGTTGTGATTTATTACATGTGTACTGTTTCAAATTTCTGGTGGCGACCTGTTTAAAAAAATACAAGATGAAAACAATAAAAAAAGAAAATTAAAAACGCCCTCCCCTTTGCCCGTGGCTGCACTATTGTCTTCTTTAAAAAAAAAATGAATTTGCCTCCAACATGGCGGACGTACAACCAGTCCAAACACTTTGCCTGCTTTCCGGTGATCTCTTTACTACCTGAATGTTGAACCTCAGCTGTCTGAGTATATATATATATATATATATATATATATATATATATATATATATATATATATATATATATATATATATATATATACAGAGAAAATAGTTTTCGATGCTCGATGCCGGTGTCCTATCAACCTATTATATCGCATATTGACATATATTTCACAATAAGTGCAAACAAGCAGTTCTTTAATCAAAAAATTCACGGGTGTACTGCCGGTCTGTAGTGGCCAACGGGCACAATATTTCGGCGATCATACATGTCGCCATCATCAGGTAAACTGACGGACTGAGCTCCTGGAAACGCGCCGGCACGGAGATCCGCACGCTACGGCGGCTCGAAGGGAACTGGGTTCTAGCCCGGTAGCGGGCGATTTAAATACCCTCGGCCCGCGGAGCGACACCTCCGCGCCACGCGCCGCGCAGTGGAACCGATTGCGACGGCGTCTGAGATGACGTCGGTGTGAGGGCTCTGTCCGCCGTGGTCGTCACTTCGTTACGTTTGCTATATTTACTCTTAATTAACCCAATCGCTGGTTCCCAAGCTTTGCTAAGATTATAGCCACAGTCACGGTTTATGAGGTCGTCACTTGTGCGAATTTCAATGGCCTCTCTAACGACGCAGTCCCAGTATCTCGACGTCTGTACCAGAATCCTAGTGCGTTCATACTCCATCGCATGATTCTCCGACAAACAATGTTCAGCGACCGCCGACTTGCTCGGATACATCAATCGTGTGTGCCTCTGGTGTTCAACGCATCGATCCTCGACGGTACGCATCGTCTGTCCAGTATATGACTTTCCACCGTGACACGGAATCTGGTACACGCCGGCCTTCCTCAAACCGAGATCACCTTTAGCGCTCCCCACCAGTGCACGAATTTTATTCGGCGGACAAAAAACAGTTCCAACCTGGTGTTTTTTCAAAATGCGGGCGATCTTCCCCGAGAGTGCCCCGGTATATGGGACGAACGCAATGCCTACACCCGTGAATTTTTTTATTATCAAATACGCCGGGAGAAACTGAAGAATCAAGCAGTTCTTTGTCAGGTAATAACTGTTAGAAATTCGTTTACCAAATTAAAAAATGGCGGGCAAAACAAAATCGTGTGCAAAACATATGAATGTGCAGGAATGTTTCAGTACTATGCTGAGAGAGTTTGTATAGAGATCACTGCTGTTTTCCTTATAAGTTTGATCTTTGCAATATCCGGACTCTCATTTTCTCTCCTCTGTTAATCACGATAGCAGGATTGCATTCAGTAAGATTGTGCGTTGCCATTTATCTTCCAAAATACACCATGTCGCGGGAAGATTCACCTACCTGTTTCTGCAGAGGGCCTGAAGGTGTGGCATAGCCCGCCGAAACGTGTTGCAGTAAAAATATAGATCACAAGGCTGACGACGCATTTCAGACTCGATTTCTGACACCCTCTTGATGCACATGTTGAATCATTCGCAGCTAATATTTTTCCCGTCAAATGAGCTTTGATAATCACTGAGAATACGTTCGGCAACCTACATCCTTTTGAATCCGCTTAATGTATTCGTCCCTCGGTCTACCCCTACGATTTTTACCCCATACGCTTCCTTCTAATGCTAAATTGACAATTCCTTGATGTCTCAGAATGTGTCCAACCAATCTATCACTTCTTTTAGACAGGATATCCCAGAAACTCCTTTTCTCCCCAATTCGGTTAAGCACCTCTCCATTAGTTACGTGATCTACCTATCTAATTTTCATCATTCGTATGTAGCACCACAATTGAAAAGCTTTTATCATCTTTTTATTTGAACTCCTTATCGTCCCCTTTCACTCCCATACAATGCTACACTCCAGACAAATGCTTTCAGAAAGGACTTCCTAACATTATAATTAATATTGGATGTTAACAAATTTCGCTTCTTCAGAAACGCTTTTCTTCCCATAGCCATTCTGCATTTTCTATCTTCTTTACTTCGGCCATCAGAAGTTATCTTGCTACCCAAATAACAAAATTCATCTACTACTTTTATTGTCTCATTACCTAATCTAATTCCTTCAGCATCGCCTGATTTTCTGACATTGCATTCCATTACCTTCGTTTTACTCTTGTTAATAATGTTCATCTTATATCTTCCTTTCAAGGCACTGTCCATTCCATTCAATTGCTCTTTCAGATCTTTTGTGGTCTCTGACAGAATTACTATGTCATCTGCAAACCGCAATGTTTTATTTCTTCTCCCTGCACTTTAATGCGCTCTCCAAATTTCTCCTTCCATTCCTTCACTGCCTGCTCAATGTACAGATTGAGCAGCATTGGGGTAAGACTATGATCCTGTCTTACTCCCTTCCCAACCTCTGCGTCCCTTTCTTGCCCTTCGACTCTAATAACCGCCGTCTGGTTTTTGTATAGGTTGAATATAACTGTTCGCTCCCTATATTTTACCCCTGCTACCTTCAGAATTTGGAAGAGTGTATTCCAGTCGACATTCTCAAAAGCTTTCTCCAAATCGACAAACGCTAAAAACGTAGGTTTCCCTTTCGTTAGCCTATCTTCTAAGATAAGTCGTAATGTGAGTATTGCCTCTCGTGTTCCTACGTTTCTCCTAAATCATCTGTCTCCTATCATTTTTTGTCTGAACTCCTTATCGTCCACGTTTCACCCCCACACAATGCTACACTCCAAATGATTTCAGAAAGGACTTCCTAACATTTAAATTAATATTGGATGTTAACAAACCTCGCTTCTTCAGAAACGCTTTACTTCCCATAGCCATTCTGCATTTTATATCTTCTTTACTTCGGCCATCAGAAGTTATGTTTCTACCCAAATAACAAAATTCATCTACTACTTTTATTGTCTCATTACCTAATCTAATTCCTTCAGCATCGCCTGATTTTCTGACATTGCATTCCATTACCTTCGTCTTACTCTTGTTAATGTTCATCTTATATCTTCCTTTCAAGACACTGTCCATCACATTCAGTTACTCTTCGAGATCTTTTGCAGTCTCTGACAGAATTACTTTGTCACTAAACTTGCGATATCGCACTCAAAGGGTTCCTTCTATGTTTTCCAAACTGATGTTACTATTTACGCCTATAGTGCACTCCTTCCTTTTCTGCTGCTTTTTAAACGAGAGAGAATGCTTCTTTATTAAAACTGCGAAAATAAAGCGGTTCGGTGTGTAACGTCTGAGTGCATGCACTGCTCGTAACAAAGGAAAGTAATCTGCATGCTGGGCTTCCTTACGTGGGCTTTCTCCTCGCGAAGTAAATACAGCACGAGGCGAGTCCCCGGTGCGATGCATAATACCGTTTGTCCTGGCTATAAACTCGGGAAGTTCGAGCCAGTAGGGAGGCGACGCTCTTAATGATGTATTGTTACGGACAGAAACCAGGTGAGTTCAAACGGACCGCCGCGGGACAATAATGTAGCGTCCGTCGTTCGACTATTATCACGTACAAAGGCGGTTTATAGCCGGCAAACAAACGTTAGCTGTTACTGCGCAAGCGCGGGGAGCCGCTATTCACGGGAGACCGTCATTTGGGGCGGCGCGCATTCCTCGTACGCGGACGCCGTCACTCGTGGAACAAACGCCGGCGCATTGTGCACCGGCTTCCGACGCCGCGCAGGCGAGAGGTCATCGCACAAAGTCGGGATATTAGGCCATCCCGCGGCTGCCTCTTTTGTGTCGTCTTCGCGCACACCATCCTGCCCGCCCGCGCCGTAAACTTCATTACTATGAGCGTCGCGAGCCACTGTGCCACACATTGTCCCGATTTTCGCTCCTCCTGCTCCTCTTCCGCAGGTGCTCCGTTGTTTTCGGGCCTCGATTTAAACCTCCAGGTTACTTCTTCATACATGGACGACGTACTAATACAGGGTAGGTAAAAAGTCGCAGTACAGTCTTTCATTTCAGTGCCGACTCTGGGAAACCTGAATATTCCAGTAAGGTATGAGTTCAAAAATGTTCAAATGTTTATAGAGCTTATGGGAACTACGGGATCATCAGTCCCTAAACTTACAAACTACTTACGAACGAGCTAATACTAAGGACGGCACAAATACCCATGCCCGTGGGAGGATTCGAACCCCCGACCGTAGTGGCCGTGAAGACCGTGACTGGCGCGCCTCAGTCCCTTTTTTTTTTTTTTTTTTTTTTTTTTTTTTTTTTTTTTTTTTTGTGTGTGTGTGTGTGTGTTCGCCTTCTTCGGCGCCGGCTTCAAATGCTATAGAAACAAAACATTCCTCTGCTGTGGGTACCAGTGTTGTATTGCAAAACTAATCAATTGCGTCTTCCCTTCAAATCATAATACGAAACTGAAATGACTCTCTATGGAATGAATAAGAACTGCCCACTCTTCGTGTAGCAAGCAAAAAAAAAAAAAAAAAAAAAAAAGCTTGTAATTGAAACAAATGAAATTATATTCAATACGTAAGTGAAACCTTTAAAACGTTTTGGAACAAAGTCCTGTATTTGGAACGCTTTTGTAGAACGTAATGCTGGTCGTGAATATAGAGTATGAAATCTTGTAAGGTAGGAGCTTTCCGATTAATCGCATAATAAATGAACTGTCCAAGAAGCCATGTGTAACTATTATGTTTGGCGTCAGGGTAATATTTCCAATCAGGGCGCAGTATGTCATGTACAGTAATGTTCAGTGCGGTGGTGCGAGTCATAAGAGCTAGTCTTCTTCTAGTCCACGTCCAGATTTCAGTCTGATCTCGACAGACAAATGCGTGCGCTAACGTGTCCAGCAGCTGGCACGAGTGCAGTACGGCGTGGCTTTTAATTTGATATTGTACATCTTTTCGCCAGTAGGGATGACATCATTTACAACGTCATACCAGGTGGATCTAACTTTCGTACTAAGTACTGAATTATGGATGTTTTTCCATATAGCAGTCCAGTTATAAAGTGGATATTTCAGCTCGATTGTATTCTGTGGCACTATGTCAGTGAATTTGCGATAGAGTGATGCAGTATCGTAAGTCCGTTGATGTGCTCGTATATAGCCTACTTCGAGGTAAAATTTTCTGACGTTTTCCAGTTCCGGGTTGATACGGGCGAAGTTTACTGGCACAGCATTGTCCGCCCCCTTGTGCACCGGCTTCCGACGCGCGAGAGGTCATCGCACAAAGTCGGGATATTAGGCCATCCCGCGGCTGCCTCTTTTGTGTCGCCTTCGCGCACACGATCCTGTTCCTCTTTCGCGGGTGCTCCGTTGTTTTCGGGCCTCGACTTAACCTCCCAGTTTAGGGTTACCATATGTTCATCATAAAAAAAGGACAGTTCGATAAAAAAAAGGACACTTTATTGTTAACGTAATGTAATTTACAACTTTATTAATGAATAGGGTTACCATATGTTCATCACCAATAAAGAGGTATATCATTTGCAGTATGATGGACAACCTTACAACATTACAGTCAATACAATATGTAGGCAATGTACTTGTATATTCAAGTGCACCCACAACCAGCCTTTGATTTCTAAACATTCACAACAAATATATTCTTGCAATACAGTGTTCATTCTGGATTCACTAAAATAGGCTACATTAGTGCCAGAGTTATTACTTTTTTTTTAACTCTGAAAGAAAAAAAAATAGTTCTAAGTTACAATACAGAAAATATTGTGGTGTTTCAATTAGTGTCTTTCAAATTACAGTTGGCCTAATCAACGTAGGTATTCGTTATTTTCAGTAGCTTTCTGTAGTTTCAAATATCTGCATTAACAATTTTAGGTTCATTAAGTCCTACTCAAAATAATTTCAAAATCTTTCATAAAAGCTAGGTACATAACTTTAGTATAAAATTTGTTACAAAGTAGCTACGGTACTCCAGTAGACTGCAACCTCAAAACTTTGATAAATGACTCTTATAGGCCAAAGGATATTTGATAGAATTTTAATAACGTAACACCACAGTCTTGTGCGCAGATGTTAGCATAAGCATGCGGAAATTCTTGAATAAACTTATATAATTTTACTTTTCTTTTTTTACCAGAAAAGTTGAGCCGAGGGTGCGCTTTTGGCAGCCTTTTTCAAGTGTTAGGACGATAAAGTAAAAATAAAACGAAACTGGAAACCGGAACCTGATACGTCGTTATACTAACGTAAACTCATTCTCACACACTACTCACTGAATTGTAGTTTTCAATTATATGAAGAATGATGCACTGCACTAGTTATGTATTTTTTCGTGCATAGCATTGCTATACTTACAGAAGTGAGCTAGTCCAATGTTGTAAGTGTACTGCTCTGCCTGTCTTGCACCATGCTTGCCTTTCTTGAGGTTATTATGCAGCCGGAAAAATACATTAAATACATATTTTATTATTTACAGAGTAAAACCAATAGCGAAGCATCAGATGCAAGCATTACTAGGACGCACAAAGCGGACAGCTCATATAAAAAAGAGGACACTTTATCTTTAACATAAAGTAATTAACAGCTTTATTAATGAACCACGTAAAACTACTACAAACTAAAACAGTAACCCTGTGTGGTAGCTGGGAAACGAAATATTATGACCCTTCACAGTTTATTCCTCATCACTACTCTCAATTGTCTCATTCTTGTCTTATTCATTTTTCAACCAACTATATTTGGTGGACGACGAAGTCTCTCTCAAGAGCTTTTTGTTTCAAATGTTTGAAATTATACTGTACACGTACAGTATAATTAGAGTATATTTTAAATCTATTCCTGTCTTTTGTACACTGTGTGTTCACAAGAGAAAACACAGGTTCTGTGTCGGCTTTATGACTAGTTACAGAAAAAAAAAGAAGTCTACAATGTTCAGCAGTTCAGAATAACTAACAACACCAGATGACTGCTTTAAATTTGCACACCACACTTCAGCTGCTGGTATGTTCTGTTTCTTTTGATAATGTTTAAAAAATTTTATAAAATTACAAAGATGATCGGAACACAATGTATCATTACTTCTTACATTAGTTTGCTCATACTCTTGAATGATTTGTATTTCTCCAGGAGCACTTACTTAACACTGACTTTCTTTTCGGTATTATGTAATATTTAAGTTCGTAATTTATTTTGAAGCAAAAGGCTACCTACGATCTCGAACACATAATACGGCTTTAACCTAAACCACAAAGTATATCAAAAGCAACGTCATAGAACGTAATACAGAAGACTGAATGCACTGGTTGAATACAGGGTAGACAACCGGGTTCCTTCGCAGAGAAGATCCGAATCGTTTGCAACTGCCAGACCCATGGGGAGTGCGAAAGTGTTAACGGCAATTTCACTCTGTGTATGCGCGTAATAGTTGCGAACAGTTTGGAACTGCAGTGCGAATGAACATGTTGTCGCAAATGACACAAAAATAAATTTTCTTTCCCGGAACCCAAAAAAGAGGACATTTTGTAGGATTTTATAAATTCCGGCCGGACACATTTTCTTGCCTCAAAATGAGGACATGTCCGGGAAAAAGAGGACGTATGGTAACCCTATTAATGAACCACGGAATACTAAAATAGTAACCTTGTGTGGTTATTGTAAAACAAAATATTATAATCCTTCACAGTTTATTCATCATCACTACATTACCTCATTCTTGTCTTTTTCACTTCTGAACCAACTATATTTGGAGGACGACTTAATATCTTTCGAGAACTTTTTTGTTCTTCATCAAGTACTGAGAAAAGCTCAGGCATTTCAAATGTTCGAAATGATACTGTTTTCTATATTTTATATCTATTCCTGTAACATAATTCCCTGGATTCAATGGTCATTTACATTAATACGATCCAATATTACTCCTTACGATACTTAGACGACTTACCTACGTTAGCAACAGATATGTACTTTCCAGGAGGGCATATCAGACATTCTGCTTCATGTTCGTTTCTTCCTTTCTGGAATGATTTGTATTTCTCCAAGAGCACATCATTTAACACAGACTTTATTTTCGGCATTTTCTATTTCTATTTATGTTCGTAATTTATTTTGAAGCAAAAGGCTACTTACGATCTCGAACACACAATACAACTTTAACCTAAAGCACCAAGTATATCAAAAGCGACACAAAAGAACGTAATGCAGAAGACTGGTTGAATACCGGTTAGACAACCGAATTCCTTCACTAAGAAGTTCGGAATCGTTTGCAACTGTCAGACCCATGCGGAGAGCGAAAATGTGAACAATTTCGCTCTGTGTATGCGCGTGATAGTTGCGAACAGTTTGGAAGTGCAGTGCGAACGAACCCCTTGTCGCCAATGATACAAATAGAAATTTTCTTACTTGGAACCCAAAAAAGGGGACATTTTGTTGAATTTTATAAATTCCGGCCGGACACATTTTCTTACCACAAAAAGAGGACGTGTCCGGAGAAAAGAGGACGTATGGCAACCCTATCCCAGTTACTTCTTCATACTTGGACGACGTGCTAATACAGGGTAGGTAAAAAGTCGCAGTACAGTGTTTCATTTCAAAAACTCTGCCGACTCTGGGAAACCTGAATATTCCAGTAAGGTATGAGTGGGTGAGGTGGTCGTCTTTGACAGTATGTAACCAACATGGGCGCCATCTTCAAGTCGGCCAATGTGAAAGTAAGTTTTCTTTTTAACGGAAAGGGGATAGTGTGATATCTTTATACAGGGTGTTACGGAAAGGTACGGCCAAACTTTCAGGAAACATTCCTCACACACAAAAAAAGAAAATATGTGGACATGTGTCCGAAAACGCTTAATTTCCATATTAGAGCTCATTTTAGTATTTCTCTGCCGGCCGCGGTGGCCGAGGGGACTGAGGCGCTCCAGTCTCGGTCTGCATGGCCACTACGGTCGGGAGTTCGAATCCCCCCTCTGGCATGGATATTTGTGCCGTGCTTAGTCTTAGCTAGTTCATAAGTAGTTTGTAAGCTTAGGGACTGATGACCCCGTAGTTAAGTCCCATAAGTTCTACAAACGTTTGAACATTTTTAGTATTTCTCTTTAAGTGTAAATTGACATAATTCGTGCAGACAATTGTCAAAATACCCAATTGTTTCGTTAGTATGTACTTCCTCGATTCACGTCATCAACACAGATTTTCTGTGAACGTTTGGGCAGGAATTGTTGGTGATGTCTTGATTGGGCCTCATGTTCTTCCACCTACGCTCACTGGAGCACGTTATCATGATTTCATACGGGATACTCTACCTGTGCTGCTAGAACATGTGCCTTTACAAGTACGACACAACATGTGGTTCATGCAAGATGAAGCTACTGCGCATTTCAGTCGACGTGTTCGTACGCTTCTCAACAACAGATTCGGTGACCGATGGATTGGTAGAGGCGGACCAATTCCATGGCCTCTACGCTCTCCTGACCTCAACCCTCTTGACTTTCATTTATGGGGGCATTTGAAAGCTCTTGTCTACGCAATCCCGGTACCAAATGTAGAGACTCTTCGTGCTCGTATTGGGGACGGCTGTGATACAATACGCCATTCCCCAGGGTATCAGCGCATCAGGGATTCCATGTGACGGAGGTTAGATGCATATATCCTCGCTAACGGAGGACATTTTGAACATTTCCTGTAACAAAGTGTTTGAAGTCACGCTGGTACGTTCTGATGCTGTGTGTTTCCACTCCATGATTAATGTGATTTGAAGACAAGTAATAAAATGAGCTCTAACATGGAAATTAAGCGTTTCCAGACACATGTCCACATAACATGTTTTCTTTCTTTGTGTGTGAGGAATGTTTCCTGAAAGCTTGGCCGTACCTTTTTGCAACACCCTGTATATGAAGCAGAATGTCCGTATGTTTGTGGGTTTTTGTGTTTGTGTGTACGTGTGACATACAAATATACAGTTTTGTTCCAATCTTTATGAAATTTTGTACACGTAAGCTTCAATCCATAAGGACGGTTGCCGTAAGTGTAAGAATTACGTACGATACATAGTTGACGAGATATGACGTCACAAACAATGACATGCGCGAGAAACTGCTGCATTTTGCGACAGTACTGCTCATTTTCTCCTAAACCATTAGACCGATTTCAACCAAATTTGGTACACACATTCCTTACCGTGAGGTAAAAATTGCTGCATGGTTAAGAATAACATACGGCACATGGTTCAAAAGATTTTACGTCATAACCAATAGAAATCGCAAAAAATGCCATATAATGCGGCGAGACTTTCGAAGTACACTGTATGAGAATGCCAGTACTTCGCGACTTGCAACAAACTTTAAACATAATTTCAAACTTTTATTAAACTTTTTCTCGCTGACAACCATAGCAAAATGATGAAAGGAAAAAAGTTTATCGCTTATTACTTTTCCACTGTTTTGAGGTAAAACTACGGCATTCGGTATGACGTCACAATTTATAATTTGTACACTACAAATTGTAGCCACAGGAAATTTTACAGTATACACACATACCTTCGAAATTGTATCACATTACGACACGTAGTGCATGAGATATGAGCACACAAACAGTAACGCACCAAGTTTTAACCTATTACTTCGTTACCACTAATTATATTCGCAACAGATTTTGCAGACATACAGCACTTACACAAATGAATATATACCTGAAAAATTATACAATTGTACAACATATAACTGAATAAATATGAGATCATGCGAATTTTATATGCCATTTGTATTTTGATTGGTATGTTTCTGTGTTTGGATATTGCACGTATAATGTAGTACATTATGTAAGACAACCTTATTTCTTATATATTCTCCGATAAATATAACACGTTTTTAGAAAAAAAAGGAGATGGACAGAGAGAGAGAAGGGATAGGAGAAGTACTAACTCAAGGAAGGCAGAAATAAATAAATAAATACCCGGGCAACGCCGGGTCTGTAGCTAGTATGCCTATCAAATAATATCAACATTCATGAAAGCAGATTCGAATAACCCATGTGTGAATATTAGGCCTAAACGTCGTATGTCTTATTTTTGGTTATTACCTTGGCTTTACATCTAGTTGTCATCTATGACCGTTTTTTACATAGTCATCTTCAACTAAATAATTCTGTGTGAACATTTTGATGAGTTAACGCGCTATTTCGAGTATGAAAACGAAAATTGCCTGACCATGTAAAACGGGTCCTAACATGACCGCGAAATGTAAAGCCAAGGTAATAACCGAAAATAAGACATACACTTTAGGCCTAATATTCACACATAGGTTAGTACTAAAATAATGTATCTTGATCTTCATAGCTATAAATCAATAGAAAAAATATAATAATGGAAAGTCCATGTTGGTATTAATAATATAGTAAGAACAGTTTACAACCACAAAGACTTGGCGACGAGCTGCGTCAGGCACATACAAAAGACACACACATACAACACTTACAGCTATCGGCCATGGCCTTCTTCAGAAATATAGAACACTCACGCAATCACACAGGCACACAACAGTCATACAACCATCACCGATATCGAAGTGTAGCTGCCGGAGGTAATGGTTATATGACTGTGTTGTGCGCCTGTGTGATTGCATGAGTGTTCTATTTTCTGAAGAAGTGGTGTTTGCTTCAGTTCTGAATGAAGATGGGAGATTTCCCTCATACTTTCAACATGATGAACATGATGAGCATCCGTCACACTACAAGGAAGGGGTTCGTCGATGGTCAGATGGCCAATTTTCTGGTCCTTGGATTGGCCGACGTGGTTTTGTGGAATGGTCATGCAGATCATCTGATATCACAGCATTTCACATTTATCTGTGGTAACATTTAAAGCAAACCGTACACGCAGAGAAAACTAGAAGCAAACAGAATCTCGAGCAAGGCAACGAAAAAGCGTGTTGCAGCATTTCTGCGGATATCCTTATGCAAGTGTACGACTGGATTCAGAATCTTCAAATGTGCGTTGACATAGAGGGACTGCTTGTTGAACACATTGTTCTTTATGGAGAACGTTACAGGCTGCACCCGCAAATAAAATATCAGACCACCTCACCCATACATTACTGAAGTATTCAGGCTTCTCAATTCCAGCAGAAGTTTTGAAATACAATGTGTACTGCGACTTTTTACTTACTCTGTGCTGCGACACATTCGCTTTCAAATCGCAGTGTTATACTGCTCATTAACTGGGTTCATTATTATGCTGCTGAAAGGAAATTAATACACCTGGAAAGACGACATCGATATTGATCCAATGACGGCAGATGCCACTTCGGGGATAGCAAGTGTAACGATAATGTTTTCGACGCCGTCGGCTAACACAGGCATCAGGCTTATAGGGAAACCTACCCAAGTGTCACTCTCCAATGTTTATGAAATTCGGATAAGCTAGAACACATGAAAAACTGTGGGAAACATATTTTTTAGCTATGCTGTATCAACCATATTGAATTTCGAGAGTCTGATTTCAGATTAGGATTCAGCGACTTTAAATACCAGTGTATTGAAGAGATGAAACAGTTAAAAAATATAGATTCACAAGGTGTTTCATGGACACTATCAAACGAGCGCGGCAATATAAGGATTGCCTATCCCTCACCCCCACACAAAACAAACAAAAACAACTTATTCCTTAATTCGTCTTCCTTTTGAAGTTTTCATAGATTCTACTTCGATTAAATCAAAACAATTTTTCAGACCACAAAAATTTGGTAACTTTTGGGGTAGTTGTCCCCCTAATTGTAACTCCCTCTGCAATATACGGGGGAAGACACTTGGGTAGATTTCTTTGTGAGTGTGATATCAACAAGTGATGCATACAGGCACCACGACGCCAAAGACGCACCTACTGCCAACTAAGCGACTTATAAACGGGCGAAATATTGTGCTTACGAATGGCGGGATGGTCCTTTCGGAGAACTATGTAACAAGTTGGACGTGCTGCGTCAGTTGTGGGACAGTCCTGTCCGTGATGGTAACGTGAACACTCTTTCTTCAATAGACGAGGTTCTGGGTGTGTATGTAGCGACAATCCGCCAAGTCGTCTTATTCTAATGGCAGCAGTGACAGATCGTGCAGCTACCACAGAGAGTGTTTGTGAGCCTAGTAGTGTCAACACGAACTGTTGCCAACTGGTTGCTGGCCGTGCGACTACGGGCACTCACCTGTAGCCCGCCTTCCACCCACGTCACAACATACACGTGCATGTCTCCACTGGTGTCACCAGAGGATTACTTGGAAGACGGAATGGCGGGTCATGTTCTTCAGTGACGAAAGAAGATCCTGCCTGCACTCAAATGATGATCGTTTGCGCGTACGACAGACATGGCGAGCGCTGATTCGTAGAGTGCATTTGTCTAAAACACACTGGTTCCACCCCACGCCTTATGGTCAATAACTCCCGGTCACCGATGGTGACCAGCTGACCAGCATCTCATATGTGCACGGTGTTGTAAGACCCATTAGTTTGCTATTCTTGCAACGGGAAGGTGATGCATTGTTCCGACAAGATGATGCGCGCTCATATAATGCGCGTGAAACACGGCGCTTGCAAGTCGATCTGAAAATTTCTTGTTTCCAATCGACACGTGTTCAATACGATTGAACGACAGGTAACAAGTGCGTTTCGCCAACGCACAACACTCCCACAACTGGTCGACCAGGCGTCAAGTAATGTATCGTAAAACAGTGTTCCCAACCTGTATGATGAAATAAATGTCACCATCAGCGCCGGCATTGAAGTACGTAGAAGCTACATCACTTGCTATTATGGCTGTTTCAGCAATGATCGGCACGCTGAAGATGTTGATGTTGTGGTTTTCAGTCCGGGGACTGGTTTGATGCAGCTCTCCACCATACTCTATCCCGAGCAAGCCTCTTCATCTCCTCATAAGAAACGGCAACCTACGTCCATTTGAAACTGCTTACTCTATTCATCTCTTCGCCTTCCTCACCCCACACACTTCCATTCAACGCTAAATTCACGATCCTTTGATGTCTAAGAATGTGTCCTACCAATCGATTCCTTCTTTTAGTCAAGGTGTGCCAGAAATTCCTTTTATTCCCTATAGTTCAGTACCTTCTCATTAGTTATGCGATCCACCCACCTAATCTTCAGCATTTTTCTTTAGCATCACATTGCAAAAGCCTCTACCCTCGTCCTGTCCGCACTGCTTATCGTCCATGTTTCACTCCCATACAAGGCAACACTCCTCACAAATGCCTTCAGAAAGGACATCCTTACGCTTAATATCCGATGTTAACAAATTTCTCTTTTTCAAGAATGCTTTTCTTCCCATTGCCATTCTGCACTTTATATCCTCGTTACCGCGACCATCATATCTTATTTTACTGCTCGAGAAACAAAACTCATTTAACACCTTTACTGTTTCGGTACCTAATCTAATTCCTTCAGCATCGCCTGATTTTCTTACACTGCACTCCATTAGCTTTGTTTTGCTCTTGTTAATGTTCATCTTACACGCACCTTTCAACAAACCGTCCATTCCGTTCAACTGCTCTTCCAGGTCCTTTCCTGACTCTGACAGAATTACAATGTCATCAGAAAAACGCAATGGTTTTATTTCTTCACGCTGAACTCTAATTCCTTCCTCAAATATCTCCTTGCGTTCCTTTATAGCTTGCTCAATGCACAAAGTGAATGACATTGGGGAAAGGCTGCAAACCTGTCTTACTCCCGTCTCAACCACTGCATCTCTTTCATGCTCATCAATTCTGATGGCTGCGGTGTTTGTACAAGTTGTAAATAACCTTTCGTTCCCTATATTTTACTACTTGCTTCAGATATTGATTGTTACATATAGATTTGTAAATGTAATTGTTTCATGTACTTCGTACGCAGTGTTTCGTAATAAATCTTGAGTGACATGGGAAACTCAAAGAGGGTGTATTACGTGTTATTTTCGGCAATGTATACGTTCAAAGTGCTTATTGTGATTGTTTATCAGCTGTGTGTTCTGATCTTGAAGGATGTACAGCCTGGAGTGAAAGCGCCTGCTGCTGTCAGAAATTTATATGTTCTGCTAAAAATTAAATTGACTTTGGTAACCAAACTTGACACACGTTCTTTCGACATGGACGTAATAAGAAATCGAATAAGAAAAACTTACAAGAAGTCACCAGTGATATCTGATTTTTGTAATTTTTTATACTGATGGTACATGAAGTTCAGAACACAACTAGCAGTCCGCCAAAGCAATTTGATGCAAATCTCAAACATCTCGAAAACGTCGACTCTGAAAAATTTTAAGGCCTTTAATTGCAAATAATATCACCCGTTTCCGACAGCGAACTTGGCTCTTTGGTAGTAATGTAAATTCATAATCTAAAAGTCTAACGGTGGATGATTCGAATTATTATTTTATTTCTTTGACTATGTTCAAATTCGCTATTTAAATACAAAATTCATGAAATGTATGTTAAATAAGACGTATCGAATCGTAATTTTATATGAAGAATATTCGTCCTTATGGAAGATCGTAGACTTTTGCGGTCATTATTGTTAAAATTCTTCTGAGCAGTTTGCCGCGTCATGATGATAAAATAATTCCAACGTTTCGGATCCGTTACAGGAGCTTTCCTCAGGGTAATAAAATTCTTCTGAGCTATTTGCCGCGTCATAACGGTAAAATATTTCCAACATTTCGGATAGCGCAGAAGAATTTTAATATTCGTCTTTCGTTTGCTCGTAATTCTCAATTTCTTATAAAAGGTTGTTAATAATGATGATTTCTAAGGAATAAACATCACAAATAACAATTTTGGAGCGATACTGGAAAACTGTTCACAAAATGATCAAGCAAAGGCAACCGTTCTCGAATAATAGTGATGTGTACACTGAAAAATGAAATATTTGTAGAGTTTATTTGATTGAAACTGTCGCGTAATTAAACACAATTTATTTACGACGTACTACATTCAATTGTAACATAAGCACAGACTACTTA
Organism: Locusta migratoria; assembly: GCA_026315105.1. Taxonomy (NCBI): domain Eukaryota; kingdom Metazoa; phylum Arthropoda; class Insecta; order Orthoptera; family Acrididae; genus Locusta; species Locusta migratoria. Next base: position 283,763,453 of record CM048744.1, read on the forward strand.
ACAAAAGACTAACTACACATAACAAATGAACAGACACAAGTCAGAGATATGTATGCACAGAGTATTCGCAATTCGATAAATTATCACACTTCACCACTACCCCCTTTAGTATCAAAGATATTTAGGGTTGAATTTGACATGTCGTCCGGAGCGGGTCACAACAGGTCTTGAACTGGATGCAGCGGTATCCTGTGCGGCGGCCCGTGACGTCCATTGTGGTTGATTGTTGGTAGGAAGCGGAGCAGGTGATATAACTGTTGGGTCTGAAGGTACGGTTCTGTCATTGAAAGGGGTACTGAAGGCTGGTTTTAGCCTGTCAATGCTGACAGTGATTGGTGTACCCATTATATCTATTGTAAATATCTTTTCTTCTCTACTGAGTACACGATAGGGTCCATCATATGGTGGTTGAAGTGGTTTGCGCACTGCATCGTGTCGCACAAAAACGTAATCACATGTTCTTAGTTCCTTGAATACAAATGGACGGTGACTTACTTGTTGCCTTGGAGCCAGAGGTCGTAATTATCAGAAGGTTGCGTGTTCAGATCACGTCGGGGTCACCAATTGTCGCGTAATTAAACACAATTTATTTACGACATACTACATTCAACTGTAACATAAACACAGACTACTTAACAAAAGACTAACTACACATAACAAATGAACAGACACAAGTCAGAGATATGTATGCACAGAGTATTCGCAATTCGATAAATTATCACACTTCAAAACTATCATAAAATATTGAAATTACGAATAACAGAAGAATCGCATTTCTGTTCAAAATGTACGATGACATTGATGTTAATCACTGTATATTAAAAAAATTTTAATTTCAATCGTGTAGGTACTTGAACACAACGGAAAAAAATGATAATAGAAAGTGTAGTTGTTATCAGTCCGGAAGGTAACTGTGTATAATTTGGTTTCTTTTATATAGAACTAAGGAGCCCGGTTACATTTCGCAGTTGCGAATATGTATGCGAATTGTATATAATCTCCGTATTCTCCTCCCCCCCGCCCTCAATCTACCCTGTACTTGACCGACTCCTCTTCTCTCTTTGCCATTTTCTCCTCTTTCCACACTCTGTCTATTCCTTCCTCCGCCTCTATCTGCATCCATCTTCTCCTCCATCCCAACCCATTGTTTCTCTACATCTCCTTGTCCCTTCCTTTTGATATAAACAAATAGTACGTTTAATTCACAGTACAATCATGTATTTATTAGAATGTTCATGAGTCCATGTCATCCGCTCTCGTGTCTCTCAGTTCACCTGCACCCCACCCCTTTCTCAGGCCATCTCCTCCTATCCCTGTCTCTGCATATCTCCTACAGCATCTCCCCCTCCCCCTCTCTACCTCCTCCCGCTGTCTACAGAAAATTACATCTCCGGCCAACTTTCACGGTAAGTGATCAAGCGGTGTTGAAGCTTATTGCAAGCTACCCTCCGCCATGCACGATACAACGGCTTTCGGAAAATAAAAAGCTTCTCGATGGAAACATCACACATGTGCCGAGTTTCATAGTGCTCTGTAAAATGGCGATAAAATTTACTGAACGGTCAAATGGCGTCGAAGTCTATTGCAAGGCACGCTCTGCCATGCGGAGCATAAATACGTTCTCGACGAAAAGATACAAAAATATGCCAAATTTGATGATGAGCGGTGAAACAAAATATATCGTTCCTATTGTCAGCTATAATACAGAGTGCACACAAAAATTATGATTTTTGCACTTTGTTCGAATTTTGCGACTTTCCTTTGTAACCGTCCGGAATTTTCTTTCTTTCCTTTGTAAATGTCTCGAATTACACTCCTGGCCATTAAAATTGCTGCACCACGAAGATGACGTGCTACAGAGGCGAAATTTAACCGACAGAAGGAAGATGCTATGATATGCAAATGATTAGCTTTTCAGACCATTCACACAAGGTTGGCGCCGGTGGCGACACCTACAACGTGCTGACACGAGGAAAGTTACCTACCGATTTCTGATACACAAACAGCAGTTAATCCGCTTTGCCTGGTGAATCGTTGTTATGATGCCTCGTGTAAGGAGGAGAAATGCGCACCGTCACGTTTCCGACTTGGATAAACGAAGGATTGTAGCCTATCACGATTGCAGTTTATCGTATCGCGACATTGCTGCTCGCGTTGGTTGCAATCCAATTACTGTTAGCAGAATATGGAATCGGTGGGTTCAGGAGTGCAATACGGAACGCCTTGCTGGATCCAAACGGCCTCGTACCATTAACAGTCGCGATGACATGCATCTTATCCGCATGGTTGTAACGGATCGTGGAGCCACGTCTCGATCCCTGAGTCAACAGATGGGGCCGTTTGGAAGACAACAACCGTCTCCAAGAACAGTTCGACGACGTTTGCAGCAGCATGGACTATCAGCTCGGAGACCATGGCTGCGGTTACCCTTGACGTTGCATCACAGACAGGAGCACCTGCGATGGTGTACGCAATGACGAACCTGGATGGACGAATGGCAGAACGTCATTTTTTCGGATGAATCCAGTTTCTGTTTACAGCATCATGATGGTCGCATCCGTGTTTTGCGACATCGGACGAACATTGGAAGCGTGTATTCGTCATCGCCATACTGGCGTATCACCCGGCGTGATGGTATGGGGTGCCATTGGTTACACGTCTCGGTCACCTCTTGTTCGCATAGACGGCACTTTGAACATTGACCGTTACATTTCAGATGTGTTACGACCCGTGGCTCTACCCTTCATTCGATCCCTGCGAAACCCTACATTTCAGCAGGATAATGCGCGACCGCATGTTGCAGGTCCTGTAAGGACTTTCTGGATACGGAAAATGTTATACTGCTGCAGATCTCTCACCAAGTCAAAACGTCTGGCCACTGGTGGCCGAGCAACTGACTCATCACTATACTCTAATAACTACTCTTAATGAACTGTGGTATCATGTTGAAGCTGCATGGGCATCTGTACCTGTACGCGCCATCCAAGATGTTTGACTTAATGCCCATGCGTATCAAGGCCGTTTTTATGGCCAGAGGTGGTTATTCTGGGTACTGATTTCTCAGGATCTATGAAGTCAAATTGCATGTAGATGTAATCACATGTCAGTTCTAGTATAATGTATATTTTGTCCAATGAATACTCGTTTATCATCTGCATTCTTCTTGGTGTAGCAGTTTTAGTGGTCAGTAGTGTATGTTTTTGAAACCTTTTCCAGCACCATAACGAACAAAAAACAGTTATTATACCTCTCTATCTGAGTTACAGTGGTGAAGTCAATCAAAATTTTCCGTTTTTTCGGTAGATTTTCCATAATTTTCTTTCTTACAAACCTTGTCTTGAAAATTGCGGACCAAAAAAAAGTCTGCCAAATAGGTCGAACCGTTCTCAAGTGTTCCCTTGTTCATATGGTTGAGGATAGAGATGTGAAAGTTGCAAGTATGATAACAGGTACAACTATATGGGAACAATGGTAGGACGGTGTAAATAGGGAGGAAATCAAAGAGAAACTGGAAATGAACCCCATAGCTGAAGCAGTTAGAGCTAAAAGGCTTAGATTTGAAGGTCATGTTACACGTGTGGGAGGGTACGGCAGTAGGTACGGCAGTAGGTAGGAGTGGAGGTAGACCAAGGGGAAAATACTTGGAAGAATGATTTTGAAGTAATAGGCTTAACATGAGAGGATGAATTAATGTTAGAATTGAATAGGGGATCAATGAGGAATTTTATAAGGGAGACTATCCTGCAGACTGAACTCTGAAAGGCATAGTCTTAAATGTTGTTGTTGATGATTCTAACACAACTTCCACAGATCGAAATTAACCAAACACAATAAATACACTGTAAGCAATACAACGGATAAACCTCAAGTCATTTTTAATTCCAACCAATAAATAAGCAAAATACGAGAAGAAACAATAAAATCTCTCAGTATCACAGGTTTACAGAGTGACTAGCAAACCGGCAGTTCTTCACAAAGGCTAAATATGCATTGGAATTGGATATACACAGGGCCTATTTAGGCAGGAGCAACATGTGCAGCTGCAGAGGGCGGCAAAAATTTGTCATGGAAATTTTTTTTAACATTGTTCTAGTATTAACTGAACCATAATTATTCAGAGTTTCGATTACAACAATTCAGGTTGTTGTGTTGATAGTAGAGGCGTATCCAGATTTTTTTTTTTTTTTTAATAAATCAGCTGGAATCCCCGATGTTCAAAAAAATGTTCAAATGTTTGTTAAGCTTATGGGACTTAACTATGGGGTCATCAGTCCCTAAACTTACAAACTACTTATGAACTTCTTACAAACTAGGACGGCACAAATATCCATGCCCGAGGGGGGATTCGAACCCCCGACCGTAGTGGCCGTGCTGACCGTGACTGGAGCCCCTCAGTCACCTCGGCCGGCAATCCCTGATGCCGGGGGGGGGGGGGGGGGCGTAAAATAAAGTTACTGCACAGGGGCGTCACATACCCCAAATACGGCCCTGGATAAATAATATACCCTTTAAGATCTGACGGGACTTCAAAGTCCCACTTCATAAAAATTAGTGTAAAACATTGTTCGTCATTTTAATTGCTTTGGTACATTGTTAATGCATCGCATTTCTTTCATTTATGTGATATCTGTGACGCCAAAGCAATTTGAATTTCAGGATGCAGACCTTGGGTTATTTAGTCGTATGCGGGTTCATTTGTATTCTGTGCATTTCCTGTTGGAAAACGATCTTCATAATTTTTTTCCTGTTACTAGGTAAGTCAATTAATGATAATGATTGGTTAGGAGCGGAATATATTATAAATCCTCAGACTAAATTTGTAAGTATAATTTGGTACTTACACGTCTCGTCAGGCCAATATATCATTTCATTTGGTTTTTCTTTATACTAAACATATTTCCCAACAATTAAAATACCACAGAAAAATTTCTAAATATCAAAATGAAAAGATAAAAATACGGCCCATAAAGGGTTAGTCTGTCTTTCCATCCCTTTCCACATTTTTATACCTAGGTCTCTAGTTCTTACCTCTCTCCTTATCCTCTTATATTTATCTCTCTATTAGCAAGATGAAAACTCGGCTTTGCTCGGATATTTATTTATTCCAATATTCAGTTTGTCCATGTACTACTCCCACATCTGTCTACCTACATCTGTCTGTTCCTCCTACTCCTCCTCCTCTGACACCACTTCTACCCGGCTTCCTCCTCCATCCCCACTCCTCCTCTGTCTCCTTCTCCTACTCTTCCCCCTCTGCCTTTTCCCTGTCTTGATCCTCCTCCTCCAATGCCTCCTTCTTCTCCTACTCCTCCTCTGACCTGTGCCGCCGCTTGTATTCTTCTTCTTCCTCCTCCCGAATCCTTCTCGTCGTCTCGCTCCTCTTCTCCTACTCATCCTTTTTTGCCACCTCTTTGTCTTCTTCCTCCTCCTCCAAGGCCTCCTTTTCCTACTCCTAGTCCTCCTCTGCCACCGCTTGTATTCTTATACTCCTCCCCCACCCCTCCTCTTCCCCTCTCTCTCGTTCTCTTCTTCCTCCTTTCCTCCTCCTGCTCCTCCTCCTCTTCACCTGCCTCTCACCCCGCCCCCTCCCACTTTAACCACCCATCCATCCAGCTGCATCCACCATACCATTCTCCGTTCGCTGGGAATCTCCAACTACCCCTCGCTCCGTTCACCTCCTCCCTTCCCTGTAAATGTAAAATTATATGTATCTGCCAAATTTCATAGTGATCGGGCGCAGTGTGACGACGTCTGAAGGAAGAAACCCTCCGCCATACACCATCCAAAATCTTATTTCTCTTCATTTGCTGGTCAAGAATGCAAAATTTCATCAATATCGGAATAATATGTAAATTTGTGTCCAGGTCTATTGTAAAGTCCGCCATAAACTCTACGAAATCTTCTGTAGATAGTTCTGTTCCTCTTCCTGTTTTGAAGGTGAAGTGTGCAAAATCGTATCGAAATCAGGTGAAAGACATGAAAACGCATAAAATATGAATCTAATTCGAAGTGACAATTTCGACTTTTCCTATTTCTCAGATGCACTAACGCCAATAAAAGGACAAAAAACATATTCAAATAAGCTAAACCATTTCAGTTTTAGTGAGAGTAACACACAGCAATTGATTTATACTCATATGTATGCGTAGATTGGAAAATTCACCACCACATTTAGTGACTGGGAAAAGTGGATTTGAAGCTCAGATCCACAACAAAACAGATTTAATATCTATTCCAACTCGTTCGAATTCAAGGGCGCTGATGACCACGATGTTGAGCGCCCTAAAGCCCCAATAACAACAACGAATTCAAGTAGGTCAAATTCACTTTGAATACCCTGTCTCTTACTTGCATTGTCCATGTGGAGACCCAGGCTGTTATCATACTGCCGACTTAAGATACAAGGAGAAACGACCGTTGCACAAAAATTTTTATACTCCTTTTCTTCTAATTACCTTTCCACTACTCCTCCACACAATCAGAGCATCATTAAACAGGCAGCATGCAATGTATTTAGCAAAAGTAGGTGTTCAGTTTCCGGTTGTTTCTAGCATTTACTCTGCCAGTAATCGTCTATTTCTTCTGTATTAGTGATTTCTGTACAGTGAAGCACCAAAGATACTGATACACCTGCCTGGCTCCCGCGAGCATCAATCCATAAGACTACGAGAAGGTGGACATCTCTTGTGTAGTTCTCGAACGAACTAGTTCGGAAGAGCGCTCCCACAGGCTAACTACGCGAACTAGTTCGCAGATCCCTCGCCTCTTAGTTCGTCCGCTCCTTTTCCGATTACTGACGGGTAACAAGAGCGCGCAGAATCGCGTGATTCCCTTCTGCCAGTTGCTGAGATACAGCTCAGCTGTAGTTTTAGTAGCGGTAGCAAAAGACAAAACGAGCGGACGAACTAAACAGAGCGACCTACTTCGCGGCCGAGCTGCGAACTAAAAGGAGAGGTACCGGTCGCGAACTAAAATATGCATGATAGGTCGCGAACTAAAATATGGTTGATAGGTTGCGAACTACAATATGGGTGATAGGTCGCGAACGAAAATATGCGCGATAGGTCGCGAACTAAAATATGCACGATAGGTCGCAAACTAAAATATGCGCGATAGGTCGCGAACTAAAACATGCGCGATAGGTCGCGAACTAAAATATGCGCGATAGGTCGCGAACAGAATTAACAATCACGTGTTGGCCTTCTGCTGATGAGAGCCATTTCGAGGTTAGCGTCTGCCTGCTAGATCACATAGTTCAGTGCTACAAAATTTCTGCTTTGAAGTATTCTGCACTCTGCAATATCTGACTATTAAATTCCATAACGCCAAGACATAGAGATAACTCTAAAATTAAACGCGAGAAATTATCCACAAACTGTTTCTTTTGGTTTGCGTGATATCGTTTCCAGCTCAAGTAGCAAGCGCATGAAGCAGCTAGGTGGGGGAACTTCTCCCTCCACCTGCATGCGCAGACCACGCCGCTCAGCCGTCACTGGGAGCGGATGAACTAAAAGAACGAACTAGTTCGCGGCAGAGCTGCGAACTAAAGTGAGCGCTCCCGATCGCAAACTATTATGCGCAAGTCTAATACCAGGTATGCTGAATAGTGTTACGTCTGGGCAGTTTGTTGACCAGCGGAGGTATTTAAACAAAGAGTAGCAATTCTAGGTGTGTGGAGTGTGCATTGTCCTGCTGGAATTGCCCAAGTCCGTCGGTATACAAAATGGATGCAGGTGATCAGCCAGGATGCTGACGTACATGTCACCTGTCAAAGTATTATCTAGACGTACAAGGATCCCACATCACTCCGAATTCACACGCCCCACGCCATAACAGAGCCTCCATCAGTTTGTACAGCCCCCTCATGACATCCAGGGTCCATGGATTCATGAGGTTGTCTCCATACCGGTACACGTCAAACCAGAAGCCTGATTCCAGTCATCAACAGTCCAATGTCGGTGTTGACAGGACCAGGTGAGGCGTAATGCGTCCCGAAGTCAAAAAGAAAACAAGAGTGGGCCTTCGACTCCGAAAGTCCATGTCGATGTTGTTTCGTTGAATGGTTCGCACTCTGACACTTGCTGATGGTCCAACCTTGAAATCTGCAGCAATATGCATAAGGGTAGCATTTACGTCACGTTGGACGATTCTCTTCAGTCGCCGTTGGTGCCGTTCTTGTAGGATCTTTTTCCGGTCGCTGCGATGTCGAACATTTGATGTTAACCGGATTCTCGGTATTCACGGTGCACTCGTGAAATGATCGCACGGGAAAATCCGCACCACATCTCTACCTTGGAGATGCAGTGTCCCATCTCTCGTGCGCCGACTATTAACACCGCGTTCAAACTCACTTACATCGTGGTAACCTACCATTGTAGCAGCAGTAACCAATGTAACGCCTGTGCCATTTTTAAAAGCACTTTTCATACACACAAAATGTTCAAATGTTTGTAAAGCTTATGGGGCTTAACTGCGGGGTCATCAGTCCCTAAACTTATAAACTACTTATGAACTAGCTTATACTAAATACGGTACAAACATCCACGCCCGAGGGGGGCATTCGAACCCCCGACGAGGAACGGCCTCGCGCAAACATAGCGCCTCAATGCGGTCTGCCGCTCCGCCGCGACTTTCATTCCTACCCCTGAAAGTGATGTGCGAGCTATTTTAGTGCCTGCATCGCACTTTCTAGCCAGGGAAATGTTTATTACATTTATATTTTCTTTATAATAATATTAGAAGCTTCCCCCAGGGGGCTCACTGTACTTTCGTGAGTACGAGCGTGGCGAGCACGGGGCTCCGAGCTAATGCAGTCTTCCTTCCTTCTTTACTTGCCGGACTGCATTTCCTTTCCCCCTCCCCTCCTTTCCAAACCTCACTCCTTCCCCTCCCCACCGGGGGACTGATAACCTCAGTAATTTAGTCCCCCTATCCCAACCAAACAACCCAACCCAACCCATTAAAAGCTTTCATTTAGTACTATTTCTTAAGTTTTGAACATTAATAATTTCATATTTCATAACAAAAATTACAATGTCAGTTTCAACACTTACAGGATCATGATTTAAAAAAAATTAGTTCTCACTATTTGTGGGCTCTTTATATAAGTATTGCTAATGCTAGAGAAACTATTTACGCTTTGTTTTTAATTTATATATTGTATTTGTATTTTATTTCGGGATGCTATTTACAATTATTTTGAAAGTATTTGAAACTTACTCCTTATTACGTATACTGTGGCCAAAAGGGCGTGACGGCACAGTTGTTTTGTCTTTCTTGCCTGGGGCTGTTATGGTTTCTTTTCATCGTTCTGTTCCTCAACAAGATAATTGTAACCCTTAATGCCCTTTGCGGAAAAAATCTGCAATGACATGGTGTGGGTGTTTTGGACGTGGGCATTGGGCGCAGTTTGTGTGTGTGTGTGTGTGTGTGTGTGTGTGTGTGTGTGTGTGTGTGTGTTTGTACAACCTTTTCATTAAGAAACAGTTGGTGCTCAAATTTAAATGGGTGAGACACTCCTTCAAATGTTCAAATGTTTGTATAGCTTATGGGACTTAACTACGGGGTCATCAGTCCCTAAACTTACAAACTACTTATGAACTAACTAATACTAAGGACGGCACAAATATCCATACCCGAGGGGGGATTCGAACCCCCGACCGTAGTGGTCGTGCAGACAGTGACTGGAGCGCCTCAGTCCCCTCGGCCACCGCGGCCGGCTGTTTCTTCCTATATTAGTGTTTCTAGTGTGTGTTGATGTTTATAGCCTGATGTGTAGGTGTATTGGTATGATTGTGTTATTAGTCATGGGCGTCATAGTTTGTGCTAGTTCTGGGAAGACTCTGGTGGTGTTCTGGGCTACTGTATGGGCTGTACTGATGTATTTGAATTTAGGGAGTCTAATAGTCCGTGGTCTTGTGGTCAGTAAGAATTCTACGTCCGGTCGTTTTGTCAGGATGTGTTTTCCCTAATTCGCGCGAAGTTTGGTCAGTTGGTTTGTAGTGCTTCGACTACTCCTATCTCATAGAGATCGTTGCTAGGTTAAGAGGTGGGAGTCTTGCCAAGTAACGTAGTTATCGTCATTCAGTCTGGACGCATACAGACACCTTTTCTATTATACCGAGGGGACTGAGGCGCTTCAGTCACGGTCTGCACGGCCACTACGGTCGGGGGTTCGAATCCCCCCTCGGGCATGGATATTTGTGCCGTCCTTAGGATAATCTAGTTCTTAAGTAGTTTTAAGTTTAGGGACTGATAACCCCGTAGTTAAGTCTCATAAGCTTAACAAACATTTGAACATTTTGTTCTATTATACAGGCGTTGCCAACAGCAGCGCCGCCGTCTGAGTCTTTACATAACTCCGTGTTTGCATACGGAAGCCTATACCAGTTTCTCTGGTTCTTCAGTGAAATTTAAAAAATCCAGTTACACCGGGTTCCTCGTGCACGTTAAATATGTCACGCTACAGCTGCCCGCAGAAGTCAGTTAAGAAGATGGATAAGGGCAAACGCTTACTTAAGGACAATGCTTAAAAATAATTTTCATTCCAAAACCTTGGTTGACAATACTTCTAATTTTTTAAGTCTTATGTAATCACTAGATTAAGTGATTTTGTAATATGCTCATAATACAGTAATTATGATACGTTTGTTTAAACACAAGAAGTAATCTCCAAAAGAAGGGACACCATTAGTTGACATAAACAGTACTAATTCGAAATATTCAAATATCTCGACTGTTACAAAGATTTGATATAAATTCAATGGCGAAGTTGAAAATTTGATCTGGACCTGTATTCGGACCTGTATTTCCCGCTTCGGACTAAAGGTGATCATAATTTTTTTTCGTGGTTCCTCGGTTAGTTCGCTTCCTTGCGGGATCGTGGTTGTTCATTCTTGAGCTACGTAATCTTGTCACAGGGGACTACCAGACCTCTGACCGAACGCACCAAAATACAGCAGCTGAAATGTATCTGTGAGGAGCATAATGTGTAAATTCTGGATAGGAAAATTCTGGAATGTCTGTCTGAGAGATTCTGTCGTTTTGTAGAGTATCAGTGGGGTGGCTGAGCTTTGCGTAGGCAGTGAAATCAGTATGTGTTCGCGAGAAATGTGTTTGAAATGCTGATGATACAAATATAGTTATCAGACCTGACAGACAAGAACTAACTGAAGAAATTGTAAACGTCGTCTTTCAGAAAATCATTAAGTGGTTCTCAGCAAAAGGACTATCATTAAATTTTCATAAACACAATACATACAGTTCCGTACAGTAAATGGAATGACACCATTAATAAATAAGGACTTTGATCAGAAATCTGTAGCAAAGGTACAGGGGTACTGGGGTTGAACTGGAAAAAACACATTGAAGATCCTAAAGACGGCACAAATATCCATTTCCGAGGGGGGATTCGAATCCCCGACCGTAGTGGCCGTGCAGACCGTGACTGGAGCGCCTCAGTCCCCTCGGCCACCGCGGCCGGCGAAGATCTGCTGAAACGTTTGAGTTCAGCTACTTATGCTATTAGGGTAATTGCAAATTTTGGTGATATACATCTCAGTAAATTAGCTTATTATGCCTATTTTCATTCTTTGCTTTCGTATGGCATCATTTTCTGGGGTAATTCATCATTGAGTAGACAAGTATTCATTGCGCAAAAGCGTGTAATCAGAATAATTGCTGGAGCCCATCCAAGATCATCCTGCAGACACTTATTTAAAGAGCTAGGGATCTTCACAGTAGCTTCACAGTATGTATATTCACTTATGAAATTTGTTGTTACTAATCCCACCGAATTCAAAAGCAATAGCAGTGTACATAACTACAACACAAGGAGAATGAATGATCTTCACTATTGAAGATTAAATCTAGCTTTGACACAGAAAGGGGTGAATTATGCTGCCATAAAACTCTCTGGTCACCTACCAAATAGCATCAAAAGCCTGACAGATAGCCAACTAGCATTTAAAAATAGATTAAAAGAATTTCTAATCGACAACTCCTTCTACACTACAAATGAATTTATATATATTGTCACGTAATATTTAGTACAAAGTAATAATTTGTAAAGACACCTTTCATTAACCTGAAACGTTTCACATCATTACGAAGTGTCTTATTCATGATCTATGAAACAAGTACTAATCTATTCTAACGGCGCCATATGTATCCGGATGATAAAATTTTTATATTGGTGTTAAGTGAGTTGGAAACATTTTAACCTGTTTTGTGATGAATAACATTTTGGGGGAAGAGGTAAGGAGGTTTTTATTTATTTATTTATATATTTAATTTTGCAGCGCCTGTAGCCAGTAGACACCCATTCTTAAAAGACTGTCAAGGACAAGACGTTTTTTCTTATATTAATTTGATTCTTTTCTAAATGCTATCATGATTCAGTGAAATTTTACGGAAGTGTGTTTAGAATTTCATCAGTCATCGTTCCAATTTTAAGCTTTATATCACAATCTGATAGTACGTTATGTAAGAATAGATATAATCATAAATTTTGTGTCATTCTTCTCAGAAAATACAAATAATTCGTAACATATAAACATCGTGTCGACTAACTCATTTCTACCTGACCATGTAAACTGATTATTTAAGACAATGGCTGAAAGAACTTGCAGCGTACTTAAAAGTAGAAATTTGCAATGAAAATTACTTGAAGCTTACACCATTGTGTTATTGTAGTAATTGACGGTGTTTGCAGTTGGGAAAATATTATGTTGTGTATGATCGCCACTTATTATCAGTGCCAAACAATTGTTATTGAGATTACCTTGATTCTTTTTAATACAATCATGGTTCAGTGCTATAGGTCACAGAAATACGATACACACTCTTCCAACACGTCATCACGAGCTACAATCATTGTTGAAGACGCATTTAATGATATTAGCTAGACGGAATTAATTTATTGCTTTCAGTTTGTTCACATTGAGTCATTCATTCACACACACATATGCAGAGTATTATTAGACAACTTTCATGGTGATGTACCTTCCGAAAATTTCAACGTATCACTCGCGATTGTAGTTCCCCATGTCCATTACCTTCTCTTACTAACAGATTTAACTGCATTCGCGCAAGGGATCTGGCGTAGTTGTGCATCCACACAGAAATTATTTGCATAATACGATTACAGATATGGTGTCAGTTCTTTCGAACATGCCCGAACCCGCCCTCTGTAAGGTAAAAACTGAACGGTTAACGCATCGATCAACGTAAAGACGAACCCACGTTCGCAAAGGACCGATATACCCAAAGAAAAAGTATTTAGGTTAAGATGAACGTTGGTCCGAAGCAGGAAATCTGGGTCCGAATCCAGGTTCAGCACAAATTTTCTGCATCGCCATTGAATTTACTTCAGTGCCAGGTGACAGTAGAGATAGTTCAATATTTGTAGTTAATCAATAATTTTTATTCTATTACATCTGTGTAGGAGACACACAGAAAAAAACAGTTCATCTGAAACCCACACCCACACTATAGGCTGGATTCGAATCCCGACCTCTGCACTGCGAAGTAGCGACGACACACCAAACCCACAGACACCATGTTTCAAATTGCTTTTGTTTCTTAGGAGCCTCCGGAAGTCTAACCTGCAATTTTTAGCGGCCTTACGGATGAAATAACTTGTGCACATTAGCGTCAGCTGCAGTTAGCAGTAGGAGGGTTAAGGTGTCTGGATTGCGCGGCGACCGTAAAACTGGACGAAGAACAAGCCGAATGGCATGTTGTCCAAAGTATAACTGCAGTCACACATAAACGCGCTTTACGGTCCACTTCGTTGTTTATGAGCGATTCCCTAAGCTCATTTCTGGAAGCTGAGTGGACAGTCGCTACTGCAACCATCAAATCACAGAAACTATGTTTAAACATGTGATACACATTTCAGTCAATTGCACATAGATGTCACTACACATTTTTAATGTCGGCTGAAGTTGAGCGGAAGTATTTTATTATAGATGACCAGTTTCGGACATCGTATCCATTTTGGAAACATCTCACAAGTAGCCTCTAACAATGTTTTCTTTGTTAGTCACGTTAACGTGCAATCAGTTAACCATACAGTTTTGTGATTGTTTTTAGAGGCTACTTACGGGATGGTTTGAAAATGGATGTAATTTCCGAAACCGGTTATCCATAATAAACCAAAATACTTCTGCGGAGCCGGCCGCAGTGGCCGAGGGGACTGCGGCGCGCCAGTCACGGTCTGCACGGCCTCTACGGTCGGGAGTTCGAATCCTCCCCCCCCCCCTCGGACATGGATATTTGTGCCGTCCTTAGTATTAGCTAGTTCATAAGTAGTTTGAAAGTTTAGGGACTGATGACCCCGTAGTTAAGTCCAATAAGCTCTACAAACATTTGAACTTCTGCAGAACTCCGACTCACACATATGTAGTGACTAAGCTGCCAAGTTTCTCACCTAACCACCGGCAAGCTGGAAAATGAGCTCATATATATTTTTTTCATCACATACATGTTTTTTCTCGCCTGCTTATAGTGTTACTGATGCAGTAGAGTACACTTACGTTTATTAGAAATTTACTGTTAATCTTTAAAAAGTGTTCTATGATTTTCCTTCAGCTTTCAGTATTCCTTAGATAGACACTACCAGACTATTATCCGTATATGTGCTGACAATTTACCCTTGAATAAAAAGATTATATTAAAACATTCTAACCTCTAATGAGGAAATTGTTTCAAAATAAAATCTGATCTTTTAAATTAAAGGTATTATTTTCAGTGGCTTTATGCTTCTTCCTTCTCGCCTTAGGATTTTGTAGCTCCTTCCATGCTCAGAAGTCTGCTTCACGTTTGTGCATAAAGATTTATTTTCCCTGCCAGTATTCATAATTGCTAAAAAAAAATTAAAAAAAATAAACTGATTCCCTCCACATCGCTAGACTTAATTCGATTCCATTCCATTGTCCATGTTTTCTCTTGCTTATATCTTCTTATGTTCTTAATTCAGGACACTGTCCATTTCGTTTAACTGCTCTTCAGAATCCGTTGCTGTCTGTGATTACAATGTCATCGGCAAACAGCAAAATTAACAAATGAATAAAATGTCCCTATTTAAAAATATATCATTGAAATCCAGTAAAATTATGTTTACCTTACCTTCAATTATCATCAGCTACATCAGACTCACTTAATATCACGGGAAAGAATCAGACCACATCAAAACATTACGAAGCACATCGATTCGCACTGCTACTAAAATAATTTCCTGACTTGTTTCTCTGATGGCTGCATTGTGGCTCACTCTGTTGACATATGAATGAAGTTAGAGCTGTACCACTTTTAAAATAAGTTACACGTGATTTGAATGCGCACGACAGTGTGATTAATTTCATTTTTGTAAAAAGTAGAGTGGAAGTGAAACATGGACGATAAACAGTGCGGACAGGAAGAGGATTGAGGCTTTTGAAATATGGTGCTACAGAAAAATGCTGAAGATTAGGTGGGTGGATCGCGTAACTAATGAGGAGGTACTGAAGAGAATTGGGGAGAAAAGAAATTTCTGGCATACCTTGACTAAAAGAAGGGATAGATTGGTGGGGCACATTCTTAGACATCAAGGAATTGTGAATTTAGCATTAGAGGGAAGTGTGTGGGGTAAAAACCGCAGAGGAAGACCAAGAGATGGATACAGTAAGCAGATTCAGACAGATGTAGGTTGCCTTTCTTATGTGGAGATGAAGAGGCTTGCTCAGGATAGGCTATTGTGGAGAGCTGCATCAAACCAGTCTCCGGACTGAAGACCACAATAACAAAAAGTAGAGTTGTACCACAACTGAAATAAGGCCCACGTCTGCAGCCCACATGAAAAATGCTTCGATTCCCTTCAGTTCCGATTTTCCCAGTGTCTATGTTTCATTCCCATACAGAAACATACTCCAAACATATATCATAGGAAAATTCTTCCTCACATTTAGGCCAGGATTGATAATTGTAGAGACGCTGTTGTTTTGTTGTTGTACTCTTCAGTCCTAAAACTGGTTTGATGCAGATCTTCATACTACCCTGTCCTGTACAATTCTCTTTATCTCTGAATAAGAACGGCAACCGATACCCATTTGAACCTGCTAACTGTTTTCCTCCCGTACTGTTTCTTCGTTTTAAATGTTCTTTACTTCCGCCATCAGAAGTTATCTTGCTACCCAAATAACAAAACTATCTACTAATTTTATTGTCTTATTACCTAATCTATTTACTTCAGTATCGCCTGATTTTCTTAGACTACATTCCATTATCCTTGTTTTACATTTCGTCATGCACACTCTTATCAAGACACTGTCCATTCCGTTCAATTGCTCTTGCAGGTCCTTAGCTGTCACTGACAGAATTACAATTTCATCTACGAATAACAAAGTTTTTATTTCATCCTGAACTCTAATTCTCAAAATTTCTCCTTGAATTCCTTCACAGATCGCTCATTGTTCTGACTGAAAAACATGTAGGAAAAGTTACAATCTGTCTTACTCCCATTCCAACCACTGTTCCGTTTCATGCCCTTCGATTCTTATAAATGCTTCTGATTTTTGTACGAGTTGAATATAACTTTACTTTCCCTCTATTTCATCCCTATATCCTGAAAACGGTTCGATGAACCCTCTGCCAGCCAGCCAGCCTAAATGAGTACTATGTAAATGTAGATGCAGATTACCTGAATGAAATTACACAAGGCTCAGATAGCTTGTAGCGAAATTGAAAGATATTTTGAACAATGCCATAAAAATGTCAATTCCACTATTGACTACTACTATCCCTGTTCTAGTCAAGACCAACTGTTTTGGCCTTTCTAGAGGGCGGTAGCTATTTATTTTGTGATACCGCAACTTTTTTTTTTATTTATCATTTTATTGTAATTTTTTTAACGTCGTATATGAGTTTATGGCCATATTATCATGGATTAACATCAATTCAGTGATGAAATCGCCCAAGAGTATTAATGACAGGAAATAATGAAATTTGTATGGGATGCTTTCGTGTGCTGAAGGAATTATGATTTAGTCTCAGATACGTCGTAAATTTAAGAACAAGATCGCAGTAGGAAGTATATACTGTCGTCGTCTTCAGTCCTGAGGCTTGTTTGTTACAGCTCTCCACTCTACACTGTCCTGCGCAAGAACCTCAACCGATATCCATGTGAAACTGCTAACTGAATTCGTCTCTTGGTCTCCCTCTACCATTTTTACCCCGCAAAAGTAAGGACAGTTGTGAGTAAGGCGGACAGCCGACTTCGGTTTATTGTGAGAATTTTGGGAATATGACCTTCATATGCAAAGAAGACCGCTTATAAAACGCTTATAGGACCACGTCTTGAGTATTGCTCAAGTGTTTGGGACCTGCAGTAGATCATTTTAAAGGAAGACATAGAAGCAGTTCAGAGGCGAGCAGCTAGCTTCGTTACGGGCTTATTAAGAAGATGTGTGGCGAGAAACTACCGTAATTGTGGAAGAACTAAAGATGAATAGAAAAAGGCATAGAGGACGCCAGGGGACACAGTGGCAAATGAGAGTGATAACATGCGTGAAAAGAAGAGGAGGAACGAAAGTAGTGGGAGGATAGATCCAGGTGAATAGGACTCGTCGGCAGTACCTGCAACGGGATACTGATACATACATAAAGATGGTGGATTACAAAATTGTGCCCATGTTCGGTACATAAGTAAAAGGTAGACCACCTCCTCATTACCTTACTGAAATTTTCAGGTTTCCCAATTCTTACAGAGGTTTTGAGGAAAAAAAGGGTCTACAGTAGAAGTCAGATAGTCCGGCATCCAATAGCCCTGAACGCAAGATGGTTCGGCAACACGATCCAAGGGGACTTGTTTTCCATTTGATGCAGCCGCTGCTGCTGCGGTTACGCTGACGTCACGGACCAACTGTTCAGATGAGGCGATCCCCTGCTTGGCCCTTCACAACAATGTTCCGCCAGCGGTCGTCAATGACGCAGACGCCATTATTGTTACGGGAAGCATTCAGACGTACCTCAGCAGATCTCGGTTGGTAGTTGTTACCGTACTGTACAGAGGTTCCTTTCATTGTTTGGATGGCCAGCATTTTTCGCGATTTAACAGTGTTGACTCATATCATAGTGATCTGTGGAAGTTTTATTAACATTTAAGGAGTGAGAATGTTCTCGAAACCCAAACCTTATTGAAGCTCTAAATCAGGAGTGAAGTGTAAGAACTCACTCTGACCATCAACCAGAAAATTATCAAAGGCATGGAGAAAGGCGAGAACAGAAATATTTTGATAACTGAATTTAATATTGGTTCGTCAACAATTTAAGACATAAACATAAGTATGAACTAATGAAATATGCTTCTCAATCGGTAACAACTGAAAATTTGTTCCAGATAAACTTAAAAAAAGAAAAAGAAAAAACCCTAGGGTTAGCGTATGTTCATCATCAAAAAAGAAGGCAGTTCATATATAAAAGAGGACACGTTATTGTGAAAATAATGTAATTTACAACTTCATTAATCAACCACGTAAAACTACTAGAAACTAAAATAGTAACCTTGTGTGGTTATTGTAATACAAAATATTATGAGCCTTGACAGTTTATTCATCATCAATACACTCAATTGTCACATTCTTGTCTTTTTCAATTTTGAACCAGCTATGTTTGGATGGCGACGAAATCTCTGACAAGAGCTTTTTGTTTTTCAACGAGTACTGATAAAAGCTCATGTATTTCGAAAGTTTGAAATTATACTGTACACATACAATAGCTTTTATATTTCCTATTTTAAATCTATTCCTGTCTCTTGTCCACTGTGTGTTCACAAGAGAAAACGCACGTTCTATGTTGGCATTATGACTAGGTATAGTATTTGTATTTAAGTTCGTAATTTATTTTGAAGCGAAACGCAACCTACGATCTCGAACACACAACTTCAACCTAAAGCATGAAGTATATCAAAAAGCAACACCAAAGAACATAACGCAGAATACACAGGTTGAATACAGGATAGATAACCGGGTTCCTTCCCAGAGAAGTTCCGAATCGTTTGCAACTGTCAGACCCATGCGGAGAGCGAAATTGTGATCGGGAATTTCGCTCTGTGTATGCGCGTGATAGTTGCAAACAGTTTGGAACTGCAGTGCGAACGAACTCGTTGTCGCCAATGACACAAAAATAAATTTTCTGTCTCGGAACCCAAAAAAAAGAGGACTTTTGTAGAATTTTGTAAATTCCGACCGGACACATTTTCTTGCCTCAAAAAGAGGACGTGTCCGGGAAAAATTCAAATGTTCAAATGTTTGTATAGCTTATGGGACTTAACTACGGGGTCATCAGTTCCTAAACTTACAAACTACTTATGAACTAGCTAATCCTAAGGAAGGCACAAATATCCATGCCCGAGGGGGGATTCGAACCCCAGACCGTAGTGGCCGTGCAGACCGTGACTGGAGCGCCTCAGACCCCTCGGCCACCGCGGCTGGCTGTCCGGGAAAAAGAGGACGTATGGTATCCCTAAAAAAACAGAAACTGGAACAATTAGGTAGGTTATTGTAAAAATGGTTGAGTGCAGTGTGTCACAGCTGTTTTCGATGTATGGCTTAGCCTATGCCAGTAGTAACAGGTACCGCCCGATAGATCGACATTTTCGGTAATGGGACTCCGAATCGGTCACGAACGTGCCAGATTATCATACTTTTACTGTACTGTGACTTTGACTCATCCAGTATTTACACAATATATGGAAAACATTGATTTTTTTAAGGTTCGCTTTAACAAATCGATCTCCCGACTTCCTCCACCTCGACCTCTTCTGACAAAATCCTGACGACGTCTTCGCCGTAACAATCGTCTTCTTATCTGTTACTGGTGAAGGGCAGTTAATAATTTTCTCCCAGTGTTTATCTGCTGCCGCGACAGCGGATTTCTGTTTCTCTGTGAGAAAATGAAACGACTTTTGCAATATTTAATACTAAAATAAAACGGCGACCGTCCGGGCCGTAACCAGTTCGCGCGCCAACTGGGATGCCGGGAATAAATTATCGTGCCGTCGTAAATCCCGGCCGGATCCCCCGCACTCTGCGCATGCGCGCACAAAACGCCCTCCTGGGTCGGCCCGGCCAGGGAATCGCGGTTTGATGACGCCATAAAATAAGAACGGGCGGGGTGGGGAGGGGCGTTCCGACGGACGCGCCCGCCCATAACCCGGGCCCGCCGTCATTTGCTCATTGAATTATGCATTCATTTCGCGTTTATTCGGTTTCCATGACAACTGCACACTGCGATAAGTGTCCTCTGATCCCCGCCAGGAGACGCGTAGTAGAAATACCAAACTCGCGAAATCGTAGGCGTGGTGGAGTATCGGGAGAGGATTTTGGTAGAATAGTTCGAAGATAATTTTTTCTGTGGACCTCTGCACCACCGTTTCCGTTAGAAAACCCTGGATACACACACATACCGAAAGATGTGTATTATAAAAATCAAAGTGGGATTTCTTCGATATCGAATATTGTGATCCTTCGATTGTTATGCTTGGAACCAAGCACGAGGACGGGGCAGTTTACGCTACATCTGCGCACCTATGTCACGTGTTCTACGACGGCCAATGAGCGTTTAGTATTGCTCTGAGCTCTCTGTTATAGAGATGGGAAAGCTGAAACATCTGACACTTTCGGAACAAATGTAACGGTACAGTGTGTGTTTTGTAATATTATGGGCCTGTTCCTTGTAGCATCGTCAGTGTGTACTTTGTAAGCATTGCTATGGAATCACAAATATAGTGCGAGGACAGCAACTAAAGGAGTTTTATATTTCCTGCAGAGGTTAGATGTTGGCAATCAAAAAGAAAAAAAACTAATTGAACCAACCTAAGGACATACACACACACCCATGCCCGAGAGAGGACTCGAACCCCCGACGGCGGGCTACGCGCGGTCTGCAGCGAGGCGCCTCAGAACGCTCGGCCACTCCACCGCGGCAGTACATCTCCCTGTGGTGCGTTGGACAGTAGGGAAGCCAGCACAATTATGAGTGGTTTTTCTTTGTTTTTACTGTGGTTGTGTTAACATGTTCTTGTGTGTGTGCTTTGACAGGTTTGATAGCCGTCCCCAGGGGTTGTCTTCTTCTACGTCTTGCGTCCATGTCGTGGTTTTTTGCTTGTTGTTGTGAGCGGTTGCAACTGTGTTTCCGTTTGTCCTCTTTGTGTTGAAGAGATCGTTTCGCTCTTGCCTTAGGTGGGGCGTTACCTTATCAAATTTTAAAAAAATTGCTGTCATTGGGGAATCCTGGTTAGTGCCCTTCCGCGTCCTCGTCAACTGCTCGGGAAGCCTGTCGTAGTTGCACTGGTTGCCCTGTAATCTTTCCACATTCTAAATTACCTTGTGGAGTCATTTCATTGTAGGCCTTCCTCGCCATCGCGCTGTGCTCGTGCAGCTTAATTAGCTAAATCTGATTTCGAGATCTTTAGTGTGACTGTTGTTTCATTTACTGTAACTGACTTCTGACAAAAGCTTCAAGGCACTTGTACTCTCAGTCTTTGTGTCTTAAAAATTATCCGCGGTGGAGTAGCCGAGCGATCTAAAGCGTCTCGCTGCGGAGCGCGCGGTTGCTCGCCGTGGAGGTTCGAGTCCTCCCTGGGGCATGCGTGTGTGTGTTGTCCTTAGGTTAGTTTACCTAGGTTTAAGTAGTTTGTAAGCTACGGACTGATGACCACGCAGTTTGGTTCGATAGATTTACAAACATTTTCTTAAAAATTAGGCCAGGTTCTCTGGTGGCATGATGCATTGTGAGTAACTGATTTGTAAAACCAACTAGTCAAAGGACACGTGTTGCTTGCAGAGTTTTAAGGAGGCATGCTTAACCTGCTTTAAATCTGTTTACTTCATTCTAATTTTCCAAGTTCGTGGGCAGGTGCCCTTGTGTATTTAAATTTATGGGCTGGCGCCTGTGTGTGTTTAACTAATTGTTATTGTGATTGTATCTGCTTTTAATTTGTTTACTTAATTTTAAATTGTTCAAATGTTTGTAAATCTATCGGACCAAACTGCGTAGTCATCAGTCCGTAGCCTACAAACTACTTAAACCTAGGTAAACTAAGGAAAACACACACACCCATGCCCCAGGCAGGACTCGAACATCCACGGCGAGCAACCGCGTGCTCCGCAGCGAGACGCCTTAGACCGCTCGGCTACTCCACAGCTGCAAAATGTTCAAATGTTTATAAATCTATGAGACTTAACTGCGTTGGTTATCAGTCCCTAGGCTTACAAACTCCTTAAACTAAGTTAAATTAACCTAAGGACAACACAAACACCCATGCCCCAGGGTGGACTCGAACCTCCGACGGCGAGTAACCGCGCGCTCCGCAGCGAGGGGCTTTAGACCGCTCGGCTACTCCACCGCGGCCTCCCAAGTTTGTTATGTGTATGGAGACCTGAAGAGTCACCCCTGTTTTATCTAGTGTAACTGACTTTTGACAAAAGCTTCAAGGCATTTGTACTCTCAGCTGTTGTGTCTTAGAAAATTTGGCCAGCTTCTCTGGTGGCATGCTACATTGTAACTGACTTGTGAAACAAACTAGTCAAAAGGCACGTGTTGCTGTTTTCAAAGGCACAGTGCATTATGTTGATTAAATAGCTTTATTCCTGTTAATGTGCAGAATTTTATGGAAGCATAGCTAATCTGCTTTAAATCTGCTTACTCCATTGTAATTTTACAAGTGTGTGGGAGAGGTGCCCATGTGTGTTGTAAGGACCTTATTACTGTGTATTGTCTTGGGCTTGTGCCCGTGTGTGTCTTAAATAATATTTGCATTTGATAAATTTCTTTATCTATACAAATTTTTCATATCAGGTTAATCTGTGTGTGTGTGTGTGTGTGTGTGTGTGTGTGTGTGTGTGTGTGTGTGTGTGTGTGCGAGGGGGGGCGGGGGTGGAGGTATTAATGGATAGTCTTACTAAATCGTTGAAAGCATCTTATTACTTCAACTGTGTCAAAATAAATCAATATTGTTATTTCACATTTGAATTGAAAGTCTTGGCCCAGACCTTCCTTCCCTAAATGGTGATTAGTGGTCTCTTTTCCCTCGCCATACTCTGTCAGGTATCAGCAGACTCCGCACGTCATAGTTACTTAAGCGCTTTCATACTACAGTAATTGCGACGATCACAGAACATGTCGACATACACGTTATGTCAGCTTCCATATCAATTCCTTACGAAGTGCACCCATTGTAGAACAGCGTGGCCAATGAAAAGAAAATTGTAACAGCGGAAGAAAAAGTGTAAGTAATTCGTGATATCGGAAATGGCACTAAATATTTGACATGTGGTGCCAATTTGGCCTCGTAAATTCCACAGTCCCAACGATTTGGAAGAATAAGGATTAAATGGTTACTGCGTTTGAATAAAACGGAGATAAAACTGAACGGTTACCTAAATCTGAAAGGAGCGACATGGATGAAGCGCTGCTTAAGTAGTTCAAGTAACAGAAAGGAATCACTTTACTCATTATTTCTCCTCTCCTCATAGTGAGAAAGGAACAATTTGCCAAGAAATTAAAAGATTAGGAATTTTTCTGAAGCAGTGATTGGACTGACATATTCAAGTAGGTTCACTAAACTACTTTTGGCAAAGTGAGACATGAAGACAACATTGTTAATACTGAAACAATCCAACAATGGTTCACTGTCGTATGGCCTACAATCATGAAGGATATGCAGACTGTGACATCTTTGAAGCAGATAAGACTGGCATTTTCTTTAAACTCTGAAATTCAAGGGCGAAAATGTGTTGGTGGCAAATTATTTTAAAAAAGTAACAGTTTTGCTTTCTGGTAACGTGGATCAGAACAAAAGTTTACTCGTGATAGGTAAATTAAAAAAAAAAAAATCCTAGATATTTTAAGCACAAAAAAACTGGCAATGCATACTGTGCTAATAAAAATTTATAAATGAACTTTGAACTCCTTGAAGTTGAAATAAGGCGTTCGTATCATCGTTAGCTAAGAATTCAGCAAAACTTGTTTTACTTTCTGCATGTAGAGTAAGCTTCGTGCATCGCTTGGACCACGGAGTAATTAAATATCAAGAAATACCACTATCGGAAATTCGTATACAGAAAAAGCAGGACTGTTCTGTTACTAAAGCTTGGAGTCGGTTCAAAGCCCAAACCATTAAAAACTCATTCAGTCTTGCAGAAATGACAAGTGAAGGAACAAATGTCTCCGAAACTAAAGACACGTTCGACAACACATAATCTGCCGCTATATGTCATTCTGCCATATATCTACTTCGATATTATCAATCAGTGTGACGATGAAATGTATGCCACGATTATGACCTTGTTACAACATCAGCGCAACCTGAGGACGAAATTGCAAATGAAGTAAAAAATCAGAACCACATTGCCCATAAAGTGAGCGAGAGAGATGATGAGGAAGAGAAAGAAGTCCCTATCCCTACTGT
Source organism: Locusta migratoria (assembly GCA_026315105.1). Taxonomy (NCBI): domain Eukaryota; kingdom Metazoa; phylum Arthropoda; class Insecta; order Orthoptera; family Acrididae; genus Locusta; species Locusta migratoria. The sequence goes on from CM048744.1 coordinate 283,787,901, forward strand.
GGGAGACGCTTTGGATTGCGAAAGTGTCTATGAAACTATGCGAGCGAACAGTGAAATTGCAAATGAAATAATGGAAATAGAACTATTTAGAAAGTTTGATAATACACAGCAGAGTAAAAACACTGTACTTCACACTGCACTTCACTCCTTAAGTAAAGGTGTTTGGTGATACCCAACGTACTGCTTTATATACTACATTAACGTAAGCTTAATAGTACCGTAACTATCTATACAGCTTCTAAAATTGGCTGTTTATATTTTTCAGACATTTGGCACACACACCACTGAATGTACCTTCAAATTTACATCGTAGTACCAACAATGGAAGGTCCAGTAAGGAATGTTAATAATAATGTGCATGTAGTATGTGCATGGTACAAAAATTGGCAATTGACCCTTAATAATGTTTAATGTGAGGTCATCCATATGACCACTGAAAGAAATCCGTTAAGCTTCAGTTACACGATAAATCATTCAATTCTACTAAATACCTAGGAGTAAAAATTACGAACAACTTAAGCTGGAAAAAACACAGAAAATATTGTAAGCAAGGCGAACCAAAGACTACCTCTCATTGGCAGAACAGTTAGAAAATGCAACAGTTCTACTAAAGAAACTGCCTACACTACACTATTTTGGAGTATTGCTGCTCAATGTGCGATCCACACCAGGTCGGACTGACGGACGATTTAGAGAAAATTCAGAGAACGGCAGCTCATTTTTTATTATCGCAATAAAGGAGAGAGAGTGTCACAGAAATGATGCACGAGTTGGGGTGGAATTCACTAAAACAAAGGCGTTATTTGTTGTGTCGAGATCTATTTGCGAAATTTCTTTCACCAACTTCCTCTTCATAATACGAATGTATATTGTTAGCATCCACCTGCTTAGGGAGACATTATCATCATAATAAAATTAGAGAAATCAGATCTAAAACAGAAAGATTTAGGTGTTCCTTTTTCCCGCGAGCTATTTGAGAATGGAACTGTAGAGAAATAATATAAAAGTAGTTCGATGAACTCTCTGCCATGCACTTCAATGTGATGAAGACAGAAGATGATGCCTAGCTGCATCGAAAACGATCATCAATTTAAATGAACAGGGATCTTGGGTGAAAACCATTATACACTTTTTCTAGATCCCAATGAACCCTTGTGTTCCATACATGACCACGATGTCAACGGGAAGTTAAACCCTAGTCTTCCTTCGCTCCTTCTTTGTAAGAACCGCAAGTACAGGTGGCCTATCTATGTACCAATGACTTCCTAGTGAGCAGGTCCGATCTCATTGTTTCCCTGCAGGAAATAAAGAGTGTAAACGTAAATAAACAGCACAGTATGTGTGAAGCTGTACGCATGTTTGCTGTAAATAATCTGCAAAACATGCGATACAGAGTGATAAGTTCGTTTACTTCCATATCTCCTTAAGCCGGGTTGTACGACTCTAGCTTCCCTAGCTCCCTAATTGTTCAGTGGAGATTTCTCTATGTCCTGTTAAGTTTATACACGCTTTTCCGGAAATACCCTGTATACTCGCGTAGCTACAGTATGACAGGTGTTCTACGATCATAGCCGGCAGCGGTGGCCGAGGGGACTGAGGCGCTCCAGCCACGGTCTGCACGGCCACTACGGTCGGGGGTTCGAATCCCCCCTCAGGCATGGATATTTGTGTCGTCCTTAGTATAAGGTAGTTGATAAGTAGTTTGTAAGTTTAGGGACTGATGACCCCGTAGTTAAGTCCCATAAGCTAAACAAACATTTGAACATTTCCTAACGATCATACAAATGGGCGCTGGTCCGAGATGAACCAAAACGTTTTTACCTTATGATCCTAGCACAACTGAAACCGGCCACCAAGAGTCACGGTACTTCTAGTGTTACGTAGTTATCAAACTAAAAAGTAAATATAGGTGAACAGAACGCCCCCCCCCCACCCCCCGATGGAATGGCTGATCGCTCCAAGTTATTCAACACGGCGTCTGCAGTGGTACAGTATAAAAAGTCGTTAGGTTGTTCTGGAATCATCCTGATCAATTTCAAAGTTAGATATCACAGCAGTAACCGGAATATACTCCCAACAATGTTCACACCTGCCGCTGGCCATTACACACACAACAAACACGAAAGTGAGGGTTATATTGCCAATCGCTGTTCTTTTTCCATATAATTCGGGATCGCGAAACGCAATGTGTGTGTGAGTGTGTGTGTGTGTGTGTGTGTGTGTGAGGCGACTGGAAGCACTCTGCTAAATTAAGGCCGTCGTAAGATAATCCGTATACCGGTTAAGAACCAGAGAAATTTTACTGCCGCTGTTTGAAGAGGCATAGATATACGCAGTCATAAATGTGTCGTCACGAACTCCAAGGTGATTTTATCAGAAAGAGATATTACGTTGCAATATTATTTATCATAAAAATGGACACTCCCCCCCTCCCCCGCTTACCCTCAATTCTAGCAGAGATAATTTTCAGTAACAGGTACTACAATTTGACTGGAAATAATACAGTAATTTATTTCAAATAATAGTGTGTGCAGTCTGGTGGTCATTTTTATGTAAGTAAGAGAAAATGTGTTTCAAAAACTCCCTTACTGCATGGTCACAAGAGTAATGACGTAGGTCGTTGTCATTGGACAACATTAGTATTGTAGCAATTACGTAACAAACAATTCTTTTGTTGTATTTTGGAAAAAAATGTTTCGTTTTTCAAAACCCCTAGTCAATCTAGTCTAGTACTCTCAAAACCCAATAAATATATTTTTTTTTCTAGAAAAAATATACATGTAGAAAGTGTGGTGATCATTTTCCCTTTTTAGAATTTTTATTTGGGGTAGAAGTATATAAACTTTGTAACCTGTGGATTCACATAACTTCATTATTTTAGGACACCAATGTAAGTCTGAAATCGACACAACCGTCTGATGCTGGGCTCAGGCCCGAAACTTGTAACGGTGAAACAAATCTAATATATAAATCAGAGTGTAAGAATCACATACGATATATAGTTCACGTTATAAACAATGAAATGTGTCTAAAACTGCTGCATTTAGCGACAATGCTGCTCAATTTCTCCTAACCCACTGGGCCGATTTCAACCATATTTGGTACACATATTCCTTACGTGAGATAACAATTGCCGTACGAGTACGAACCACATACGACGTATGGTTCAGGAGATATAACGTCGTAAACAATAGGAATCGCAGAAAACTGCCACATAATGCGCCGAACTTTATAAATACGCTGTATGAGAATAAGAGTACGACTTGCAGCAAAGTTTAAACATAATTTCAAACCTTTATTAGACTTTTTCTCGCTGACACCCATAGCGAAATGATGAAAGGAAAAAAAGTTTCTCGCTTACTACTTTTCCGCTGTTTATGGAGTAAAACTGCAGCTCTCGGTATGACGTTACAATTTATAATTTGAACACTACAAATTGTAGCGACAGGAAATTTTCCAGACAGTATACACATATATAGTTGAATGTAGCTTCTAAATTGTATCACAATATGACACGTAGTTCATGAGATATGAGCACATAACAGTAAAATCCCATTGTTCATGGACTAAAACTACGGCATTTGGAATGGCGTTACAATTTATAATTTCTACACTGCAAATTGTAGCCGCAGGAAATTTTACAAATAGTATACAGGCATATAGTTGATTGTGCCTTCTAAATTATATCACAGTACGACATGTAATTCATGAGATATGAGCACATAAACAGAAAATTGTATTCGCAATAGGTTTTACAGACATACACCCCTTATACAAATGAATATAAACCTGAAAAATAGCAGGAATAAATAAATAAATTCCCGGGCAACGCCGGTTTTTCAGCTAGTTCGTTTATAAAAACCTTGTGACTGGTTGCAGTATTCCTTTACTAAAGTAATAATAAAAATACTCGCGAGAATTATGACTTCTGCCGTTCATAAAAATTATGAAGTAATAAGCAGATTTGTCTTTATGATACCTGTAAAACGCAAATTTTACACACAACGCAATTTTTAAGCGCGCTAAGCTACAAAATGTAAAATGTGAATTGCTGGTGACGGACGCCGAACAGAATACGCGAAGAACCAGTAATGCAAATTTCAAAAAGAGTCTGAAGCACAAGGAGAATGAGCGAACGCAGGGAACAAGGCAACAGCTCGATACCGAGCAGTGAGGTGGAACTGAAACAGTGCGGCCGGAACGAAACCGGTCACGCGGCCTTCTTGGAAATCGAGTGGGAACGGCCAGGCGGCGGTCGGAACTGTACGTCACCGCAACCGTTCCAGCAATCCGGACTGCCAACGCCGAATGCAACCGACTAGAAGCACCATAAGTGATAGTCCAACTGCCTCGATCCTCCCGTCCTCTCTTGTGAACCGTTCCTTTGGAACGACCCATCTCTACTTAGGCAAAGATGGGTAGCTTACATACAGCAGACGAGCGTGTATAGCTTGAAACGTGTCCATAAAAAAAAAAAAAAAAAAAAAAAAAAAAAAAAAAAAAAAAATTAAATAAAATAAAATAAATGTAAGAAAATGTCTAATATTGTGCTCCTGTTTTGTGTCGAGTAACTTGCTTGCAAGAAAATGTATAATATTGCTTCTACTGTGTGTATCGATATGTCTACTTAAGTCTGTGAAATTTCGTCTTTGGCAAAGATTATGTATCACATAGCATTGTAGCTCGCGCAGAGAGAGAGAGAGAGTGGGACTTGTGGTTCAGCTCGCTTAGAGAGCAGTCGAGTTGTGTGTATGGCTCCGATGTAGAGCAGAGGCTGCTGTGCCAGCAAGTTGATTTGATTGTATTTGGAATATATATTGTATTTTTTATTACTTTGAAAACGTTGTACCACCGCTGGAATGAAGGTAATTGCATTTGATGTCATTAGGAAAAAGTTGTATTGTGTAGGCAATGTAATGGTGATTATTAATAATAAGTAACAAAGTTGACCTTTCTTTCCTGTTTCATTTACGTAGTTAGAAGATTAACCTACTTCCTTCATTTGATAATTAATTATTTGTGGATTTAAAGAGCAGTATTGATTTTGGTAATCTTGTTGAACAGAATGCGTTATTTGTGCCATAGTAAATGATTGTTATGCAACACTGCAGTTAATTGATTATGATACTGAATTTTGATAATCAGATACTGATCTGCATAAAATTCTTCCAGTCAAACATTAAGAAAGTTGTTTGTGTTTTTAATATCTTTCTCGCAGTCAAATTTTTTGAGTATAGTCAGTGTGTGTTTCATACAGTTGTTTTGTTAAGAGATCCATTGCGCACATAATCAGTTTAATGCACTGTTTCTTATTTAAAGTATATGCATAAATATCAGGGCCTTAATTAAACCAAATTACTGTGTTAATGAACAACTTGTTTCCTTATTAAGCGATAGGTTAAACATCAAACAACACACATACAGCTTTTATCTGGCGACCCTGCCAGGATAGTTCACAAACAGGATCGTAACGTAGTTAGATATGTAGACTTATTTAAGTTATTTTGTCTTTTTCCACTAACCAACTTACCTTTTGACTTTTAATTGAATTTTTGTAGCACCATCCTCTGTTATAGTAACAGTAGCATAGTAATTGTTTCTGTAGTTTGTTACTTACCATTCTTGATAGTGTGTAGCATTGTTTATAGTACATTAATTGAATATACAAATAACTGCATTACTAGTGAAAAAGTCTCTCTTTTACATTGTCTGATGTTTGTTGTGTCGAAAGTTCTAGTACCAAACATAGCAGCCATCGAATGGAAGGCCATGACAACGAGATGTGAAATAGCTCTTGGACAGGTGCGAGTGCCACGACATGTAAAAATATCACACTCTGTGTATGACAACGCAAAATGGTCAATATTATGCTATAGTGTGATTAAAATTACTTGCTAGTTGACAGTTCGCGCGCTGGAGCTGCTTTCCTTCAATCAGAGCGCTCGACCTCACGCCAAAACCGTTCCCTGTTGCCTAACTACCACAACAACAATTCAATTCCATTTCCCTATATCGGTCTCTTTCCTGATTACCTGAGTCATAGGTCTGACATTTTTATTTCGCCTTTTACTACTTAATGATAGCCGCAGTCGTTCCACATCGGAGGTTCGTGTCCTCCCTCGGGCATGGGTTTGTGTGTGTGTGTTGTTCTTAGGATAAGTTAGTTTAAGTAGTTTGTAAGTGCAGTGATCAATGACCATTGCAGTTAGGTCCCATAAGTTTGAAAACATTTGAATTTGAACTTAACAATACAAAAAGATAAGGCACGGACAACGGTGTAAACGAAATATGTACTCATGAACAGCACTAAGCATACAGTACTGAGTCCTTTCGTACAAGGGGCAATAATGTGACATATACAAATATTATTCCACAGATCTCAGCTTACATTTAGAGAACTTCGTATGATTTACTGGAAAACGTACAATTCAGGATTGTTGCTGGGTGTATACTGTGAATTAGAAATCATCAACAGCGTGACTGCTTAGTGTGGTGGTAAAGTCATACTTTCTCGTGCCGAAGTTCGTCGGTTCAAATCCCATGGAGTACGATTATTTTAATTTCTAAATGAAAATTACTTTTGCAAATTATTGATGAAGGAGGGGAAGGAAGAAGGATTAGGAAGGAAAGGAATGACAGTGGCTGCATTAGAGCATTGAAATTAAACAATGCCGATTAGTGAAAATATGAGCCGAGCCGGAAATCGAACCCGGGTCTCCCGCTTCGGGCCAGCGGTCGCCTTAACCACTTGGCCTCCCGTCCGTCTCAAACTTCCACAAGTCGCACGCTATGGCTTTAGCGCCCCTACCGTCCACGCCATCTTACACTCGTCATTACGGATTTCCGTGCGAGGTCGAACTTATGACCGCATCAGCGGTGAAGTAAGTGAAGCAAACGCCGTCCTCACGTGTAAATACTTATTATATTGGGGTGGTGTCTGTTCTTTTGGACACGTCCGAAAGAACAGATATCACAGCAATATAATAAGAGAATTACTTTCACTATTACTTTTATTAACTTAACTGAATTGTTTACGTTCTAATATCTTGTTATGTATGTTTCATAATAGTACTGCCTTTATTATTCGATCTTCTTTTTCATCCCATAATTCTTTTTTTTTTATTGGAATCTACTTGTGACTTTAATATGCTGTAATTAAGTGCCAAGCAGGTCTGCTGAGGTAAACTTTATTCAGTGTCAACGAAGAAATCGTGATGTTAGTTCTGTCGGAGATGGTTGAACGCCTTTTTGCCGAATAGGTAGAAGGCCCTACATCACGTGTGTTAGGTTGCAACATTGAACTAAACTGAGGACTACAAAAGGCGGCTTCTGCAGCAGTTCAGTCACAGATCACTTGAAATTAGCTGTCGACAGAGCCTTTCGTCACTAACTCTTGGTTGCCTCGTATTTTTATTATTATTATTATTATTATTTTATTTATTTAACCTTCTGAGTTTGAACTCAATGTGGCCATCTACAAAACCACAGTGGCAATGTAGATACAATTAAATAAACAAAAACAGAAGCACATTTTGACAAAATGGAAAAAAAGTGAAAAATGTAAGCGACCACTGGTGTTCGTTATTTCAGGTGAGCCGCGGTGGAGTAGCCGAGCGGTCTAAAGCGTCTCGCTGCGGAGCGCGCGGTTGCTCGCCGTGGAGGTTCGAGTCCTCCCTGGGGCATGGATGTGTGTGTTTGTCCGTAGGTTAGTTTACCTAGGTTTAAGTAGTTTGTAAGCTACGGACTGATGACCACGCAGTTTGGTCCGATAGATTTACAAACATTTGAACATTTGAACATTTCAGGTGAGACTATTAGATACCAAAGTAGTTGAAACTGCATTGCATTACTATTCAAATCATTTCTGAAACATTTTCACAAGCAAAAACCTTATAATGTATTACCAACACAGTTAATGCCAGTAGGTTGTGTCCAATGGTCTTAATGAACTTTATATAGACGAATGTCTTTTGCAAACAAAACGGAAGAAGCTGACTGAGGAAAGGAATATCCCATATTCACCAATGTCTGCAGGAAGTTCAAACGTTCACGATCATATCTGGGCCCTGAACAGGATGTGGTTGACATCAGCATCCATCGCAGGAGAGCGGCGGCGCACTCTCAATTCCCCTCCCCCTTCCCCCCCGCTCGGCGTTTTGTTGTTACTGTATATGTTAAAAAGAAGATTGGGTTTAATGAATCGCTTGTAGTTAGGCTCGAAGCCACTACCTCTGACACCACAGCGCGATGCCGCTAATTACACTATTCTTGCGACATGGTGAGTAATTAGGTTATTATTATTGATAAAGGGATCTTCCGAAGGCTTTTAAAGTTGATACCTCTTTAATTGATAGTTTGAAGGCAATTTACCAAATACGGCGCGTGTTTGATAAATCTTCAATGCGAGAAAACAAAAATGAAGGGCGGATGTTGCCTTCGTGGAGGATTTGCCGATGCGCAAGGAGAGGTGAGCAGTAGCTCCATTGTCTTGCTTCGGGACCATTCGTTCGAAATAGCCAGAGCTAGAGTAGACATGAGCAGTTGTTTCCACCAGCTCCAACGCCAATGTTAAAAGCGGCGTTTCCCCTCGCCCCTCCCTGCCGCGCGAACGTTCATATGCTCCCTCCAGGGGGTTGTTGTGGTTGTGCTCTTCAGTCTGGAGACTGGTTTGATGCAGCTCTCAACCCCACTTTATTCTGAGAAAGCCTCTTCATCTCCTCATAAGACCTGCAACCTACATCCATTTACTTACTGTATTCATCTCTTGGTCTCCCTCTGCGATGTTTACACCACACACTTCCCTCCAATGCTACATTCACGATTCCTTTGATCCAGAGGGTTCAAAAGAGAAATTGAACCTCAGCCGCACACGAGCATTGCAACACTGCGGCCGCTGCTGCCTACACTGTCGCACTGCGACTCGTATACGAGCTGATTCCTCGACCTAGAACGTTTCTTATGCGATAAGAATATTTTGAATGCGCATATAAAATGACCTGATAGGAAAACGAAACGAAGAATGATAAACACTAGCCGCGGTGTAGTAGCCGAGCGATCTTAGGTGCCTCGCTGCGGAGCGCGCGGTTGCTCGTCGTCGGAGGTTCGAGTGCTCCCTGTGGCATGGGTGTGTGTGTCGTCCTTAGGTTAGTTTACCTTAGTTTAAGTAGTTTGCAAGCTGCAGACTGATGATCACGCAGTTTGGTCCGACAGATTTACAAACATTTGAACTTTTTGATAAACAACTAATTTATTTATTTATTTATTTATATAGCTTTTTTTACGACGATCGTTTTGCCGGGGGTTCACCGAACCAATCAACACATAGAACTGGCAGGATCACACTCACATGCCGCCGATTCGTAGACGTTGATCCGATGTAGATGTTGGTGGCCTCTTACAACACTGCTCCACGTTATAGGGCGAGTAAAAGTCCTTTGGACGCCTTCATAAGTTGAAAGAGTGGAGGGAAAATTGAAAAGTGATGACGGAAACAGAAGTTTGATGTGGAGTCACAACTTTTGGAGTGAATATCATTCATGGCCGCCATCTTAAAATCCGCCATTTTGAATTCAAGTCATGTTTTCTTAAAAATGGGAATGGGTTGTAGGACATATCAAATAACACTCACTTGAGCTCAGGAAGTTAGTGGTGTAATTTGTTTTTGTCTATCTAGTACATTTTAGAAGTTATTAATGTTCAAATGTTTGTATAGCTTATGGGACTTAACTACGGGGCTATCAGTCCCTAAACTTACAAACTTCTTATGTACTAGCTAACACCGAGGACGGCACAAATATCCATACCCGAGGGGGGATTCGAACCCCCGACCGTAGTGGCTGTGCAGACCGTGACTGAAGCGCCTCAGTCTCCTCGGCCACCGCGGCCGGCATTAATGTTCGAAGTTGAGAAATATTGCACGGGATGGACAACATGTAGAACATGTATAAAATGTGTTGGAGCAGTCGGTATGAAGGTAATTTCCCAACTTTAACATTAATAACTTCTAAACTGTACCAGATAAACAAAAACTAATTACATCAAGCGAGTGTCATACACCCCCCTTCCCATAAAAAAAATTACTTGAATCCAAAATGACGGATTTCAAGATGTCGATCATGGCCAGTGGTGGACTAAAGGGGGGGGGGCGGAGGGTGTGGCCCGCAAAGGGGCTCCGGTCTTGGGGGGGCCTCCAAATACCTCGAAAGCAAGGTTATTTTTTATTTTATTAATTTTTTTTTTCTGCTGGGATCTCAAAATCTCGAAAGCTATTTTTTTATATTGTCCCGTGCCTCTCGTCCTGAAAGGGCCTCCAATTCTTTTCTATAGTAATACATGTACTTCCAAGTTGCAGGCGACTTTTGAAAATCAGTGTGGGTGCTCGTGGTTTCATTTTTAATTATCTTTTTCGGCCACAAGGTTCAAAGAATGGGCCAAGCGGTGCTCAATTTCACTGATTTTTGCCTGCGACCTAGAAAACGTACCTGTCATATTTGTTGCTCTGTCCGTTGTAATAACATTGCATGATTTGATATCGGGAGAAAAACGAAAGAGGACAGCCACTAATATTATTAATAGTACTTCAACTGTGGTAGATTCAATATTATAGAAAACACAGTAAGAAAAAAAATCTTTAATTTCAAAATTCGCACCACTGGTACGTTCAGGAAATTATAAGAAGTTTAAAAAGAATCAAACGATTGAAGGATGTTAGTATTTTGTAACTCATTTGCCTCTCTGATAGACGAAACTCTTTCATAAACAGTTTGGTTTGGTTCTTCAAAAATGTTCAAATTCAAATGTTTGTTAAGCTTATGGGACTTAACTACGGGGTCATCAGTCCCTAAACTTACAAACTACTTATGAACTAGCTAAAACTAAGGATGGCACAAATATCCATGCCCGAGGGTGGGATTCGAACCCCCGACCGTAGTGGCCGTGCAGACCGTGACTGGCGCGCCGCAATCCGCCCGGCTACCGCGGCCGGCAAACCTCTGTTCCCATCATCACTTTTCAATTTTCCCTTTAATCTTCCAACTTACGAAGGTGTCCAAGGACTTCGGACTCGCCCCATATATTAACACCATTTGTGAAGTGACCCGCCGTGTCTGTGTGACAACACTGTAGAGCCACGTGACAAACGTCAGCTGGCAAGTAATTTTTAATCGGGCTATAAATGTAGGGGACCACGAACATAGAATTACAAAATAAGCACACGGTATATCAAAATTTAAGAGTTGACGACTCGAGTTTCCCGCTGAGTAAGCACGTCGAGGAGGCTGGGCGCGTGGCGGCTCGGGCAGCGCCTGTGGTAGTCGATTTACTGCGTACCGCGGCCGCGTCCTGTCCAAACAGCGCGGGAACACTTAGCTCCTTTGTGGGGGAGGCCGGCCCGCAGACACAGCCGCCCTCTGTTCCGGCCGTGGAGCGCTGCAGTTGCAGACCGATTTATTTGTACGGCGCAACGGGGATGCGGCGGGATGCATTAGCGGCCGGCCAGAGACCTGCTGCGGCCGCGGGTTCTCACAGGACAGCACCGCGCCAGGCGAGCCCAGGCACAAACACGTGCCTAGCCTGCACTAACGCTGTGTGAGCCTAGTGCTATCGCAAGCGCTTACCGGCTCCTGCGGGCAGTCCAATACCTTGAGCCTTTTGACTCACAAGGGTGGTCGTAAAGTTGTTATGCTTTATCACCACAACAAAATTACTTAATTTTCGAATTTTGAATAACTGGATCCTCAACAGTTGTTAATTTTAACAACTTTGTTTGGGTGGCCATCTTCCACAGCAAGTGCCGAAATTCTTCGTTTTTGAAGCCTTTTGTTTGCTGTAACTGATTTTATTTCTCACAGACGCGTTTCGTCCTTTATTTTAAAGGCATCTTCAGTGGGATCTACAAGTACAATTTTTGTGAGATGTATTTTTTCGAGATTATAAACAGTTGACGTATATTTTTACATAAGGAAAGAATTTTTTTCTTACACTTTCGTTGTCTTTTCAACTATCTTCTGCTGTTTCCTCCATCTGGTCAAGGACACATGTGGTACATTGTGGTGTAACTAACTCACTTTTTCGCACAGTTGTGCTCATTTCGAAATGTATGTTGCTTGCTAACAACTCTGTGTGTGAAAGAGTAAGAATATCATTTGAAATAGAGGAATAAGAAGGAGGAAGAGAGAGAAAGAGAGTCTGTGTGTGTGTGTGTGTGTGTGTGTGTGTGTGTGTGTGTATGTGTGTGTGTTGTGTGTGCGTGTGTCAAGGGTGTTCTACTAAGTATGTTTGCCTCTGTAACTTATAAAATAATAGGTGACGGGAAATTTTAATGCGGTAGGTCAACACAAGAAATGTTACACTTTCTGCGGAGCTATGAACATAGTTTATTGTATCATTTTCCAAAGAGTTACAGCACAAAGATATAATTTTTTTTTAATGGAACAATGGTTTTTTTTTTCTATCGTGCATTGGATTCTTTGAAACCAGCTGCGTCCAAATCAATTTAAACTACATTCCTATCACTGTTAGTTTGTGAGCTACAACTCTTCAAAGTTTAGGGGGCGGAGGCTACGACAGCGTAGCTCACTGGCTGGTGGTCATGAGACAGTGGGCCGTGCCCCAAGCGATAGCCACTCGGCCAGTCAGCTACGCTATCGCAGCCTCCGCCCCCGAAACAGATAAGACAAGATTACTTTAAAAAAAAAAGACAACGTGGAACTTTTTGGCCCACTTTAGGTTAGTAACATTGAAAGTGGGCCATTTGCGATGGCCTTTTGACAGCTTGAAATTCAAATGCGAATAATACCTTAGCCATTCATCTGAGACTTAAACTGAATAAACTGGTTTGTAAAAGATGAAACTCCCTGACACTTATGCTTTTTCCGTATCCCGCATCGTTTCTGAGATATTCGCAAAATTAATGTCGATTTGACCCTCTCCGTGTGTATGTAACGTGTTCCCACCTTTTAGTTCGCGACGTTCAGCTGATCGGCACTAAGTGTAACAGACGTATTTGCTGGCCGACAGCGACTGAACCTTTGTCTGGTGCCATAACAGGACATCGCAGGAGGGAGGGGTATTATGCCCTATCTCTGCTATTAGAATTTCAAGTAAAAGTTGTTCAAAATTTAATATCGAGTAACTTCTGTTTCAAAAATGTTCTGGTACGTTGACTCTGGAATTTGTTAGACACATCTAAAGATGTTATCCTTCATATGGCCCTATTTGCTTTAAGTCATTTAATTTTGGTTCGAAGAATGGTTCGAGGTTGATATTTCGTCTAGGGATTGATATATCTAAGAAAAATACCTGTTATATAAAGAAACAAAAAAACTACAAAAGAACTATGAGTAACAACAATCATCTTTCATGATTGATGGGATTGGTTTCGTTATTTACGAAAGCGCCCATCAAAATATATGAATGTATGCCATAATAAATTTCTTGAATAGGTCTTCCAAAAATGGCCGAAAGTAAAAGAAATTAAAAAGGAAAAATCGCTCTCATGTTTTTCGGCTCACTGTTGCAAATATTTCGGTCAAAAAATAATAAATAAAACATAGTAAAGTATTATGCATTATACAGAATATATATAAATGAATATTGGGGTTTTAACGCTTTATAATATTTATTATATTTAACTTACAATTGTATGTGATATGTCAAATGAAAGAGCAACTCCGACAGTTTTACCAAGAACCTTATAGATGTTCAAGGTGAGCACCATTTTTCACACGGCACACATCAAGTCTATAACCGAGTTCTTCCCAAACGTTGATAAGTCTTAATTGATTGTAGCAACTGCTGCTTCAATCCGGTTTCTTAAATCAGGGAGGTCAGCTGGTAGCGGAGGAACGTACACACGACCCCTGATGAAGCCCCAAAGGAAAAAATCGCATGGCGTAGTGGCGGAAAAAAAATAGTTTTCGAGAGTTGAAGGACCCAGAACGAGAGACCAAGGGCGCACTCAAAAGAAAGAAATAATGAAAAACCTTGCTTTCGAGGTATTTGGAAGCCACCAAGACGAGAGGCCCAGGACGGTCAGTCCTCCCTCCCCTCCCCCTCCCCCGCCTCTAAGTCAGCCACTGGAATGGCGTTAGGTCGGGTGAACGTGGAGGCCATGCGAAGCAAGCCCTGGCATTGGGCTCCTTGCGGCCTATGTAGCGCTACTACCGCTGTCTAGCGGATTGCTGGGGGTACATTATGTGCTGCACATGCGCACTGGTGCCAAACAAATCTCTTGAGTTGCTCTTTCATTTCACATATCATCTATAACTAAGTTTAATATATAGTAAATATTATAAAGGGTTAAACACCCTGTAAAATATTTAACTTCCTATTATTTTAATAAATATTATATATTATTTTTATGTATTTAATTTTACATTTTATATTTGTTATTTGTTTTTTATTTGTTTGTCCGAGATATTAAATCATTAAACTACAGGAACTAAAGTGGGCTGTAAAACATGTCTGTGCGATTTTTTCAACTTTATTCAGACCAGTTTCGGCAACACTATTAGCAACTTCAGAACTTCGAATACTTCATTATTATATAATGACGATATATTACTGCGTAGTATTGAAATATACAAGGATCTGAAGATGACAACAGAGACACCTAAACAGGTCTGAATAAAGTTGAAAAAAGTTTCATGACTGCTCCCTAAAAACGATCTTGAATCGTCTGCTTGCGTAGATTTTCATTACAAATTATCCGAATTTCATATACCATTCCGATGATGTATACAGATTTTCGTATCATTACCCCTAATTGTCATGAGACTGAGTTTCGGTCAGGTTGTACGAATTTCCTAGAAAACAAAATATTCTCACAGTGAAATGATTATCCACCAACTTTAAGGATTCTCCACTTTCCCATGACACTCAAAGTAGAGGATTCTGCAAACCAATTGAATGGGTGAGTTGAAAAAGGTACACATTCCAAAAACATAAAATTTCTGCAAAAACAAGAAAAAAAACCTGTCTTGTGAGAAAACTAGTTATTACACGGAGAAGTTTATTATTGTAAATGTGTACATTTAAGTCTAACAAACACATTGCACATGGTACCTATTTATAAATATTTGTTACATGCCATGTAACTGCGTAAATATGTTCAGGAATATGTACCTTTTCCAACTGAAAGTTTTTAATGCACAAAATTCATTCGACTTTGTGGATTATGTTAAAAAGGTTTCAGAAATAAGCAAGTAAAATTATCCATTTTTGTTAAAAAAAAAAAAGAAAAAAAGTAAAAAACAAGCATTTCGAAACTGTTGGCTACATATATTTACAAAAAAAATAATGTTTTCCGATTAAACAATTTTCATTGTTGGACTTTTCATAGTACACAGTCAACATTCTTATTCTAGTGGATTAGCAATTGAGAAAAAGCCTTGTTTGAGAAACATTATAAAAAGATGTTCTTTTTTATTTTTACTATCATGAACGCCTGCTGAACTTACAGCTCCTCACCAAGACGCCTTCCTAACTTTTCCATCTCCCGTACATATTTTTCTTTGTGAGGTCTTCCCTTTTTACGTCTTAGTTCTCCACTGTAACTGTCTGTTGCTGACATTGTTACTTGGTTAAAGTAAATCAAAAACTAATAAATTTCACTAAACTAATTTCAGAACTTTACACTGTAAACATAACCAACATACCCCTGAACACCTCGCTTATCTTCTACCAAACACATGATTGAGCAGCGAGCACTGGCACTGTAGTGGATGTCGCCCACACTAGCGCGGCTTTGAGTTGAAGATGGAACATATTCCAGGAATATGTCCCTTCTTCAACTCACTCGTATCTGACTATTGTTGGCAAGCGCATTTGAAGTAGACGAAGATGTTCTTTTTTATGCTCAATGGATGTTGATACGTCCAAAGAAAATAATGGCTATCTGAGTTTAATTTGTGAAATTTGTGGAATGTGTCACTTTTTCAACTAATACATTTAATTGTAAGCAGTTTTTTAAGAATTTGTTGAGTTACCAGAAGACGATATGAAATTTTCAAGGCGCTGCTGCAGAGTTAAGCGTATAGTAAAAATAAACAAAGGAAAAAAGCTGTACCGTATCACTCATTCATTTCGTGCAAAACACATGCAAATACATTACCAGATGACGTCACTCCATTGATAATAATCCAGACCACTGTTATTTCCACACACGAATCAATCTTGACAGGCAATCAACTCATGAGGAACAAAATGCCCAACGTATTCGAAAGCTGTAGTCTTAGTTTGGTAATACAAGTCTGTGATGTGCTCTTATCTTATTCGGCATTGCGCATGGATAGTAGCAAACTGCAGCTGAATATAGATCAATCCCAAGAAAATGGGCAGTGATGGGGAATAGCTTATATTACTGAAAGAAGCAGATGTTTTATTGGAAGTCGTTAAACGAATAAGGAAGGAAGGAAGCTTGGAGTTTAACGTCCCGTCGACAGCGTGGTCATTAGAGACGGAGCTTACACTCGGAGTATTTGGGCAAGGATGTGGAAGAAAATCGGCCGTGCCCTTTGAAAGGAACCATCCCGGCATATGCCTGGAGCGATTTAGGGAAATCACGGAAAACCTAAATCTGGATGGCCGGAGGTGGATTTGAACCACTATCCTTCCGAATGCGAGTCCAGTGCGTTACCACTGCGCCACCTCGCTCGGTGTTAAACGAATAAAGAGCTACTCATAGTTCAGGACTATTGCTCATAGAAATAACGACTAATATTAGGAGGGTTCGAGAGGAAATACAGCACCAGCGGTTTATATTAATTTTCTGTAGTTTGACTAAATAGCGAAAATAATTGCTAACATTCAGAATGTGGTGCCACTCTATGATGTTTTAATTCTATTTACCGTTTTCTAACTTTTTAAACTCATTTCGCAATAAATTTTGTCTTATAATCTCCTTAGCATTTCAGAATGAGAGTTAAAATCTAGAAGGCACTAATGTAAGAAAGAATATTCCAAGCACTGTGAAATGTAGCACTACCTTCTGGCAAAATGTTCAAATGTTTGTGAATCTAAGGCACCAAACTGTTGGGATCATCGGTCCCTAGACTTACAGACTAGTTAAACTAACCTACGCTACGAACAAACACTCCCACGACCGAGGGAGCACTCAAACCTCCGACAAGAAGCGGCCACGCAATCCGTAGCATAGTGCCTTAGACCACGCTACCAGGCACGAATCCTTGCAAGGAACGGTATGTTGATCAAAATTTTGCATGTAGAGAATGTCTGACTATGCAACTGCACCCACGACTTCTATTATTACACTCACGTCTTTGTGTGTTATTTACATGACTCGCTTTTGTCTGGATGCTAAAATGTCGAGTTTAAACATAGTTCCACAAAGGTTTCTCACTGCAATTTATTCGACATAGACCATACAGTAAACGCCTGATACCATGCGAAAAGGTGCAACTGTGTATTTCGGTCTCACTGTCAAATAAATGACGTCGTCGGCAATTGAAGATGAAATATAATGTTATTATATGAGGAATATTAGGAATGCGTAGTGACGATTCAGGAGAAAGGTTCGAATCACCTACGCAGTTCATAAGATAATAACTGTTTGTATACCTATTTCATCACTAACCGAAAGCCTATTCCTTGAGTATGAGTTGTACTGTTTTGGGTGCAAACAACGATTACTAGTCGCTCTGGAGGAACAAAAACGCTTCAATTTCAGCTCAATACGGTAGCCACAAATCCGTGTTCTAGTGTGTACTAATAAAATTGAACGTCATCGTCTTGAACAATACAACGTTCATAGCTAGTTTCTTCTGCCATTGATTCAGGAGGTTCCTGCTTTTCCTGACGTTTGTTTTAAAGTTACTACTGTGTAATTTTTTTAACTAGCGGTTGTACACACAGTAACTGGACAACTCTGCAGTTCTTGATGAAGAAATACTTGGAGGAATAATGTTCTCCAGAGTCGAGTCATAAAAATGATCCGAGCAAAGCAAAATTACAGTAATTTAGGTGTTCTGCACGGTCATGACGAACGCAAAGATGACATAGGACTCAGCCATTAAAACGGCAGCACGAGCAGCCTTAAAACCTCGCATACATGAGCAAATGACGGGGATTACACCAAAAGGGGAAAAACACGCCAGGCGTCCAGAGCTCGACAAAGAACAGCACCAGCCACGTTACCATCGCTGCGGCCTCAAGTGGACGTTCACTTGTCCGGAACAATTAGTAAGAGCCCAGGCACAGACAGCCTACTGCTCGTCTGGACAGCTGAGTGCTCTGCCCGCCCGATTGCTGTGCGGAAGACTCGGGTTCGATTCCTGGTATTGACCAGCATTTTTAATTGGCTGGAGGACTGGAATGGGGTACACTCAGCCTCCTGAGGACAGCTCAGGAGCTACACGAGTGAGTAGTGGCGGTTCCAAGTGCAAGAAACTCGATAACGACTGGGAGAGCGATGTGCTGATTACACGCTCCTCCGTAAGGCTCCTATAAACCCGAGCTGAAGTATCCGCCATATTTTCCCCAAGCTGCAGGCGTTGCCACGTTTCGGGCGAGCTCACGCGTTACCTGGCCTTTCATTAAACAAGCTCACACTCGCAAACTACTCACTGTACGAACGTGGAATTTTCATCAATGTCTTCGTTAAGAAGTGCACTGCATTTTCATTTTAGTCTTATTTATGGCAATAATTTATTAACAGCATATATTGATAGTTTACGAACGTGCACTTTCTGACGACTTACGGAATTTTCGACATGCGAGGAACTTTTTATCTGTTGAAGTTAGGTGAATACATTAAGTGAATCGAATGTTCAAAATACATCAAATTTTCATCCTCTCGAAACAGCAACTGTGTGAGAAATGTATAACTTCAGATAATGTCAGTTAAATATGACGCACTGGGATCCGCCCGCCCGTCTAGTAGTAACACGTCTTCCGTATTAGAGCTCATAATAATTGGGCACATGTTGTTACTGCATAACATCCATACTTAAAGATGCTGGTACTGACTTCTTGCCGCGGTGGAGTAGCCGAGCGGTCTAAAGCGTCTCGCTGCGGAGCGCGCGGTTGCTCGCCGTGGAGGTTCGAGTCCTCCCTGGGGCATGGGTGCGTGTGTTGTCCTTAGGTTAGTTTATCTAGGTTTAAGTAGTTTGTAAGCTACGGACTGATGACCACGGAGTTTGGTCCGATAGATTTACAGACATTTGAACATTTGATTTGAACTGATTGCCGCGGTGGAGTAGCCGAGCGGTCTAAAGCGTCTCGCTGCGGAGCGCGCGGTTGCTCGCCGTGGAGGTTCGAGTCCTCCCTGGGGCATGGGTGCGTGTGTTGTCCTTAGGTTAGTTTATCTAGGTTTAAGTAGTTTGTAAGCTACGGACTGATGACCACGGAGTTTGGTCCGATAGATTTACAGACATTTGAACATTTGATTTGAACTGATTTCTTTTAACCCATTAAATTTACTAGTTTCACACTACAAAAGTGCCGTGTCTTTATGTAATATGCAATTTCAATTTTTCAGTTATATGGAACCCCCATGAACCACAGACATTGCCGAGGTGGGGTGGCTTGCGTGCCTCAACGATGCAGATAGCCGTACCATAGGTGCAACCACAGCGGAGGGGTATCTGTGGAGAGGCCAGACAAACGTGTGGTTCATGAAGAGGGGCAGCAGCCTTTTCAGTAGTTATAGAGGCAACAGTCTGGATGATTGACTGAGCTGGCCTTGTAACATCAGCTAACGTGGCTTGCCATGCAGCTACTGCGAACGGCTGAAAGCAAGGGGAAACTACAGCCGTTACTTTTCCCGAGGACATGCAGCTCTACTGTATGAACATATGATGATGGCATCCTCTCGGGTAAAATATTCCGGAGGTAAAATAGTCCCCCATTCGGATCTCCGGGCGGGGACTACTCAGGAGGATGTTGTCATCAGGGAAGACAATACTGGCATTCTACGGATCGGAGCGTGGAATATTAATCCCTTAATCGGGTAGGAAAATTAGAAAATTTAAAAAGGGAAATGGATAGGTTGAAGTTAGATATAGTGGGGATTAGTGAAGTTCGCTGGCAGAATGAACAGGATTTCTGGTCAGGTGAGTACAGGATTATAAATACAAAATCAGTTGGGGGTATCACAGGAGTAGGACATAATGAATAAGAAAATAGGAATGCGGGTAAACTACTATGATCAGCACAGTGATCGCATTATCATTGTCAAGATAGATACGAAGCCAACACCGACAACAGTAGTACAGGTTTATATGCCAACTAGCTCTGCCGATGATGAGGAGATCGAAGAAATATATGAGGAGCTAAAGGAAATTATTCAGACAATTAAGGGAGAGGAAAACTTAATTGTTATGGGAGACTGGAATTCGGTAGTAGGACAAGGAAGGGAAGGGAAGATAGTAGGTGAATTTGGATTGGGCAGGAGGAATGGAAGAGGAAGTCGCCTGGTAGAATTTTGCACGGAACATGATTTAATCGTAACAAACACGTGGTTTAAGAATCACAAAAGAAGGTTGTATACATGGAAGAGACCAGGAGACACCGGAAGGTATCAGATAGATTTTATAATGGTAAGACATAGATTCCGGAACCAGGTTATAAACTGCAAGACATACCCAGGGGCAGATATAGACTCTGACCATAACCTGTTAGTCATGAACTGTAGGCTGAAGCTGAAAAAACTGCAGAAAGGTAGGAAAATAAGGAGATGGGACTTAGATAAATTGAAGGAAAGTGAAGTTCTGGAGAATTTCAGAGGGAGATTTAGGCAACAATTGACAGAAACAGGGGGAAATAAAACAGTAAAAGAGGAATGGGTAGCATTGAGAGATGAAATAGTGAAGGCAGCAGAGGACAAAATAGGTAGAAAGGCAAGACCTACAAAAAATCCTTGGATATCACAGGAAATACTAAATTTACTTGATGAAAGGAGAAAATATAAAATTTCAGTAAATGAAACAGGCAAAATGGAGTACAGACGACAAAAAAATGAGATTGACAGGAAGTGCAAAATGGCTAAGCAGGAGTGGCTAGAAGCCAAATGCAATTCTGTAGAAGAATGTATAACAAGGGGAAAAGTAGATACCGCCTACAGGAAAATAAAAGAGACATTTGGGAACAAGAAAAGCAACTCTATGAATATCAAGAACTCAGATGGAAAACCAGTTCTCAGCAAAGAAGGGAAAGCTGAAAGGTAGAAAGAGTACATAGAGCAGCTCTACAAAGGAAATGAACTTAGAGACGATGTTGTAGGAGGGGAAGAGGAAGTAGATCAAGATGAAATAGGAGATACTATACTGAGAGATGAATTTGACAGATCCTTGAAAGACCTAGGTCGGAACAAGGCCCCAGGAGTAGATGACATACCCTCAGAGCTACTAAAGTCTCTGGGAGAGCCAGCCATGACAAGACTATTTGAACTGGTGTGTAGGATGTATGAGACAGGCGAAATACCCTCAGACTTTAAGAAAAACGTAATAATCCCCATTCCAAAGAAATCAGGCGCAGACAGGTGTGAAAATTACAGAACCATCAGTTTGATAAATCATGGTTGCAAAATTTTAACACGAATTATCTACAGGATAATGGAAAAGCTGGTAGAAGCTGACATCAGGGAAGATCAGTTTGGATTCAGAAGGAACATAGGAACCCGGGAGGCAATACTCACTTTACGTCTTATCTTAGAAGATAGATTAAGGAAAGGCAAACCTACATTTTTAGCTTTTGTAGATTTGGAGAAAGCATTTGACAATGTTGACTGGAATACACTGTTTCAAATTCTGAAGTCAGCAGGGGTAAAATACGCGATTCCAACCATGTTGGGGAAAACATGGCGGACGATTCAGCCTGGGTATTTAGGAGCTCTACTCCTCCGTAGAGCGTCCAATGACGTCATTGGCAGAGGATGACATGGCGGTCGGTCGGTCCTGATTGGCCTACCTAGGTCTAGAATACGGGAATTTTCTTTGCGTTGCGGCGTGCGTACTAGCAACTGCAATGGTCAAAACAATTACGGCATTAGTTGACATCGAGAGAGGGGGTTGGTGTTTACTTGTATTTACTCTACCAACTGAATTACACAACCGCGGTGGAGTAGCCGAGCGGTCTAAGGCGCCTCGCTGCGGAGCACGCGGTTGCTCGCCGTCGGAGGTTCGAGCCTTCCCTGGAGCATTGGTGTGTGTGTTGTCCTTAGGTTAGTTTAGTTTAAGTAGTTTGTAATCTACGGACTGGTGAGCACGCAGTTTGGCCCGATAGATTTACAAACATCAGAATTACACAAGCAGTTGGTTCAGGTGGTGCAGTGAGCAGGTAGAGAAATGTAACAACAACTTGACTTACTCGAAGCTGTGGCATGGAGAGACACAGAAAGGTTGGAAGCGGGACAGACGTGGAGGGAGATGGCTGTAGGTCTTGGAGTGAGGCAAGGTGTGATTTCCAGGACCTGGACTCGATTTCAGACAACAGGATCAGTTAAAAGAAGGCAAGGTCAAGGTCGTCCGCAGGTTATCTTCGGTTAACAGCCCGTCGACACAGAAGGCTGAATGCAACTCAGCTTCAACGCACCCTCCAGACAGCAATACGACGGGCAATATTGACAAAAACAATCCGAAATCGTCTTTGCGCACGGAGGCCTATGGTATGGGTCCCATTAAAACAACTAAACCATTTAGCCCAGAGAAACTAGGCGGAGGAACATCAGGATTGTAATGGCCTGGCTTCTGTTCACAGATGAGTGGAGATTTTGTGTTCAGTCAGACGATCACCTTTTCCTCATCTGGAGAGAACGTGGAACTCTGAACACTCTTGCTTGTGTTCAGGTAACAGCAACATATCACAAATGGTGGTAGTGTACGAATGGTGTGGACAGAATGCAGTATTGGCGGACGTACGGACCTCTATGTCGTTCAGAATGGCACTTTGACTGTTCAGAGGTATAGAGACAACATACTTCGACCTTTTGTTGTGCCCTACGCTGGGTTCCTTCTGGGGCATGATAAAGCTCGTCCGCACAGAGATTCACTGGTGCACAACATGTTGGAAGCTGAGAGAACTGAACGAATGGAGTGGTCAGTTTGTTCACCGAACATAAACCAGACTGAGCATGTCTGGGAGCACTTGGCAGACGCAATGCAGCCAGACCGTACCTCCCACAACGACTGCAGAGCTGGATATTGCACTCATGGAAGAATGCCCAAGTATCCCTGAAGATATGACTGATAACCTCATACTCTCCATGCTACGCAGGTGTGTAACTGTACTGGCTGTCCGAGGTGATCACACACTGCTTTAGAGAGCAACAAGAACGACGTTTTCACTATTGCGATAACCCGATGGTGCCTCGCTCTACGTAAACGACATATAAATCACTAGTAAAGAGTTGAGACAGCAAAATACCGTACTGTAATACACACAAATTACAATTCTAACCAAAATCTGAATAAAATACACGTATACGTATAGTGTGTATATCTCCTAATAGTTTTGATCAATGTTGAAGGTCCAGTGAGACGAATTGTCGCAATATTCTAGAGAAGGAGCGAAGTGAGTGTCGTCTATCTGAGTGTGAATCTAAAACAATGAGTTATACCAGCAACTATAAAAAAACATCGTAATGAACAATATGAAAACGTACGCATTAGGGGAATTCACATAATTTAATGATTTGTCTTTTATCGCATATGACTTGCATACAGTGGATGTGAATGGAATTCGTTGAGGAAGCTCGTAGCAAATCCAGTTGCGAACGGTGCTTTCCAAACCGACGGTTGGTCTTGCTGACATCCTCATTATCACCAGTATGTACTAACGGTGCTTTCCAAACCGACGGTTGGTCTTGCTGACATCCTCATTATCACCAGTATGTACTTTAATTAATTAACTAATGTAGCATTTGTGCGCCCTTTCTGCACTAGTAAGCATGATCGATTCACTATGGGTTTCGTAGCAATAATAGATTGTTCCTGGAGTGCCTCAAATCATAAATGGTCACGTACAAACTGTTTTGTATCGAAACAGTCAATAAATTTCTCGGTTATATCATCAGTTTTGTGATCATATCCGTAATTCCTCCAAGTGTACTATACTCTTCTGTCCTGTTGTCCACGGGTAGAGGCTTCTACTGCCAGATTCAAGTTAGAATAACGGAATAAGAGCTGCAGTGATGGCTTCGACTAATGCCTGGCAGCTTCAATACTCTTCATGCAACGAAACATTCTAATTGTATAAAAATTCTATACTCAAAATGTCTTTCACTTGTAGTTCTCTCGGCTACATGTAAAATTGTTACTCCGTTAGGGCTAATGATGCTTGGAATTTTTCGACAAGTCTGGAGTCAGTTCTTCAAGTCGATGTGCTCTGGTTCACGAGAATGTTCATGGCTTTTTATCAAGATAGTTACCTGCACATCTCAAAACAAATACTTAATTGTGTGTGGAAAACATGGGTTCGTTAGGGCGATATGAAGTAAGTTTATAACGGTTTTCAGCAAATATCGCTATTTATTTAGATTGGTGATGGGTTCGATGCAACTAGACATCATCTTCTGATCTCCATCATTAAATTAAAAGAAATTGTTGACAGGTTCTCTCGTAGCATTATATTTGTCTTACGGTAACAACAAGAAAGTACACATGCATAAAACCAAATAACAATGGTAGTCTTCTCCGCAGGTGTGTTAAAATAACCACATCATTTTTCTCGTAATAGTTCACGTCAGCTGTACCATATGCTCTAGGACGTTCGAAAAGTTTTGCACAGTCGTCTCCATTTTTTAGTTTTTACAGAAGGAGAATGACATTTTTTGTGAAGGAACATTTACCTATATATTGAGCCTACTCAATGTACTCTCCATCAGCTATGATACATCTGGTCCAATGTTCTTCTCATGATGTAAATGCACTCTTGCACAATTCTGGGGATTGACGTTTACACCATCGCTTGACGCAGGAAATAAGGTCATTCTCACTATCCATTTTTTTACCGCGCAGGTGGGCCTTCATACGGCCAAAGAGGTAAAAATAAGACGGAGCCAAGTCCGGACTGTAGGGAGGTTGAGGAACAGTTTTTCCAATCATTTTCCTGGTTTTCTCCTGCGTCATACGGGCTGTATGGGGTTTGGCATTGTCATGATGTAGTCTGATGAGCTGACCCTGAAGCTGTAGTCTGTGGATCTTGATGGAACGTCCCAGCTAGTCCAATGATAAACACTAACGGTCCCTGTAAATGGTGGTGCCAGGTTCCAAAGTCAATGAAAAAGACACCACGCTGATCCCAGAAGATGGAGGTCATCACCTTTCGACCTGCTGTTCTTCAGTCTTGGTTTTTTCTTACGAGGGAAGCCCGAATGTCGCCACTCCATTGACTGGGTTTTGGTCTCAGGTTCGGAAAGAAAAATACCATGTGTCATTCTCGGTAATGACGACGTCAAATCCACCACCGACCGTTGTCGTAACCTGACATCTACTTCACGGTCCATTATGGCTCACCTGTAAATAAAATACTTTTATATACCAACATATAGCTAAATGTTCCAAGTATAATCGCAAAAAAATGTCATTTTCCTCAAACAAAAATAAATAAATAAAATAAAAGACGACTGTGCAAAACGTTTTGAACGCTCTTTGTACAAACTGAAATGTTCCATAAGATATATGTAATACTGATCCATGTGAGAGATACTGTCAACAATTTTTTTTAAGATAATGATGAAGATCAGAAGATGGTGCCTAGTTGTATCGAAACAACTCATCGATCTAAATAAATAGTTATCTTATTATTTAAGAAAACTGCTCCAGTCACTTTTACTTGAAATGATATTTATCCCATGAACCGGTTTTCAAACCTTTTCAGGTTCATCATCAGATGGATCATGTTATAATAACATTTTAAGCGTCATGTTGGATGCTGGATCTGTGGTGGGAAGACGGAAATTATTTTAAAAAACTCGAATTGCACGTTGCTCAGGTCTGCTTTGTATTTGTAAGATTTCGTGAAATTTGCTGATCTGCTTACTACGACTGTATGGCCGGATTTTTGTGGTTAATTTCCATTTCTTGCGTCTTCTTTTGCTTAAGTCACAGTAACACATCACTTTTTCTGTTGGGTTCTAATTGTACTATAAACAACACTTTACCAGCGTCCAACATGTGCTTTTACAGCTGCTGTTATTTACAAACGTCTTAATTCGAAAGATATAACACTCTTTGTACAGGCAAGTTTGTTTTGAGTATGATATAGTCGATTATTTAGAAAGTAATTTTGTCAATAATAAACTGCAAAAGTGAATAATAAATAAATACTGTCTGTATTGTTTCCATAGCTTTTCTACTTAATATGTATGTATACAATCAGTCAAAGTACAAGAATAAAATTCCTATTATTGCTATGTTTAATTTATACACTATTTGTGTTCCAGAATATTAATTTAGACTAGGTTCTATTTATTGTGTTTAAAGACAGTGTGAATCTGGTTGCTCTATCATTGTAGGATTGAAGGGATAGGTATTTAGATGTGGGTAAAGCAATTATGTATTTGTTCTTTAGTAGTGATTTTTACCTTATCAGAAAGCATATGAAAGAGTTGTCATGAGTGGAGTTTTTTTTTTTTTTTTTTTTTTTTTTTTTTTTTACATCCCAGTCACACCTGAAAAATAAGCTTCTTTATTACAAACGCTATGTTGATGACTCTATCATCCTGTTCAATGGCACAACAACAGAAATAGACAACATAGCTGCTGAAAATGCACCACAAAATACAGTTCACAGTTGAACATGAAACACCAGATGGAATCAACTATCTTGATCTAAAAATCTCCAACAAAAACCAAAAACACAATTTCCAAATTTTCAGAAAACCAACAGCAACAAATATCTCCATCCATAATTCTTCTTGTCATCCAGACCAAAACAAAAAAAGCATTTTTTAGATCAATGGTAAACCGCATGCACAAAATTCCAATAGACACAAATGAAAGAGAAAAGGAAACAAACATCATGAAATCAGTTGCCATCAGCAATGGATACAATCCTGCTGTCATTGATAAATTAATTCAATCAACAAAAACAAAACAACCAATTTCTGAACAGACAAACACAACCAAAAAAACCTTCTTTATAAGCCTACCTTTCCTCGGGAAGGTTTCATACCAAATTGCAAACTCTTCAAGAAACATGAGATAAAAATTAGCTTCTCCACAAACAACAAAATACAAAATAAAATCACCCACAATACAAAAACCAACATAGATAAATTTCAAAAATCAGGTATCTATAAACTAATTTGCAACTCATGCCCAAGCTTCTACATTGGTCAAACTGGAAGAAGCTTCACAACAAGATTTAAAGAACATATGGACGCACTCCGCCTTAATAACTTAAACAAATCCAGCTTTGCCTCACACCTTGCCCAAAAAGGTCATTCTGCAGATAACATCCAAAAAAACCTACAAATACTCCATTTTGCCAATAAGGGCATCAAACTTAACCTCCTTGAAGAAATTGAAATCGTCATCAATACAAATACAACATCCAACAACCTGCTCAATGATCAGACTGAACTAAAAAACAAAATGTTCCTCCAAAATTTTGAGAACCTGATAATGTAAAGAAATTAATTCACAAAAAGCCCCTCCCCCCCTTACCCCCCCCCTCAAATAAAAAAAAAAAAAACCCTCAACTCATGACAACTCTGTCATATGCTTTCTGATAATGTAAAAATCACTACTAAAGAACAAATACATAATTGCTTTACCCACATCTAAATACCTATCCCTTCAATCCTACAATAATAGAGCAACCAGATTCACACTGTCTTTAAACACAGTAAATAGAACCTAGTCTAAATTAATATTCTGGAACACAAATAGTGTATAAATTAAACATAGCAATAATAGGAATTTTATTCTTGTACTTTGACTGATTGTATACATACATATTAAGTAGAAAAGCTTTGGAAACAATACAGACAGTATTTATTTATTATTCACTTTTGCAGTTTATTATTGGCAAAATTACTTTCTAAATAATCGGCTATATCATACTCAAAACAAACTTGCCTGTACAAAGAGTGTTATATCTTTCGAATTAAGACGTTTGTAAATAACAGCAGCTGTAAAAGCACATGTTAGACGCTGGTAAAGTGTTGTTTATAGTACAATTAGAACCCAACAGAAAAAGTGATGTGTTACTGTGACTTAAGCAAAAGAAGACGCAAGAAATGGAAATTAACCACAAAAATCCGGCCATACAGTCGCAGTAAGTAGATCAGCAAATTTCACGAAATCTTACAAATACAAAACAGACCTAAGCAACGTGCAATTCGAGTTTTTTAAAATAATTTCCGTCTTCCCACCACAGATCCAGCATCTAACATGACGCTTAAAATGTTATTGTAACATGATCCATCTGATGATGAACCTGAAAAGGTTTGAAAACCGGTTCATGGAATAAATATCATTTCAAGTAAAAGTGACTGGAGCAGTTTTCTTAAATAATATTGAAAATAAGTCACGGGTTCTGAAACATCCGTAATGGATAATCTAAATAAATAGTTATCTTCCTTGAAAACAGTTATCAACATATATTTAAAGTGACCGACAAAGTACTTTGAGTAGATTGTTTCGCGGTCGCAGAGTCCTGACAGATGTATGGCTGTTACTTAGTGACATGATATTACAATGTTTCGATCACTACTAAATAGAATTATATATATCAATAAAATAAACACATTTCAACCTCTAATAGAATATACTGCATGAAGGTCTTCCAAACTGAAATAGTTGCTATCGCTGTTTTCTAAAGATTGCAGCAAATGGGACGGCTTGCATGAAGGAGAACATCTTGATGGCTTGACAACATCCCTTTTCGCATGTCCACGCTATCTAAACTTAATTTCGCTGTCCACATGCGAAATGTACATTTACGAAAGTAATATCTCTCTCTGCAGTGAGCAAGAAATGTTGAATCTCAATAACGTCTTAATTGCCTTTCCCAAAAAATAGGTTATCTTTGGGACCTTCTCGAACTGTAATCCTATTAGACAAGACCATCTTCAGTTAACAAGTGGAGTGATACCGATACGTCTCTCATTAAATGCACGAAATATCCGATGTGTCTGCTTTAATTGATGAATCAAAATTTACCTGCATTCTGTAACGCCAACATAAAATCTCGGCTGATAGTTTCTGTGACTGCATACACTATGAGTCTTTCTCTTCTATCGAACCAAGTGTGACTCTTCTGCTAATACAAGTTATAAAACCTGCTGTTTCCTCAAGTAATCAAAAATTAATTGAAATATATCCTCCCAGTCTCGCGTGGGTTTGTCCTCCTGTCTGTCGCGAACGTAAGAGCCGACTTTCCATGCCATGGATATAAGCCTTCTCCCTCACGGAACCTAAAGTGTGCTGTTTTGGACGTAGTAGGCTGGCTTAAGTGTCACTGACTGTTCCATGAGAGCAAAGGTTCTTCATCAACATGTCATTATAGTCATCATCCTCACCTTCTACAATTTCCACCCTCTGCTTGAGTCTCTTTTGAATATCAGCACGTCGATCTATCCCTGCACTCTAACCACGTTTCCCTTTGCACTCTTTCCACATCTTCTCTTCCCTTCTTCACACATTCAATCACAACAATGCTCCACCTGTCTCTCGGTCTTCTTCTAAAATCATGTAAATTATTTACTTTTAATTGACATATAGACTGATACAGAAGAGCAACAGTCTCTGACGTTCCGTACTCACTGCCAACTGACCGGCAGTGCTGTACAGGGGATTGTTGAAGAATCACAGGCGTTGGCCACCCCTCCCGTAAGGCCCTCTATCCCGAAATTACCCTATCTCGCGATCAAAAAGTATGAAGATAAACTTATATTCCAATTACACAAATGCTTATCAGCAATCGTTCTTCCGAAGATCCCAAGCGACTGAAACAAGAAAGAGGGGGAATGGCAGCATTATAAAAAGTACACTCCGCTACCCAGCATACGGTAGTTTTCGGGCAGAGACGTGGATGTGGATGAAGCTAAGGCTAATATCAAGATATCGGACAATTCTTAGTAAAAATTTAATCTGTACATTTGTTGATTTCAAACGACCCTGTGACTAAGATGAACGCGAATCTTTCCAGTTATTAAAAGAGTAAGGTCTAGATCTAGAAACACTTCAAATCTTAAAACAATGACCGACACAGGGTCCAGAATTAAATCTCATATACTTTGGACAATAAGTCAGGATATCTCCATTTCTTTACAGATTCTTCTTGAGAAAGCGATACAAGAAACGCGCAAAAAGAAAACTGTCCACAAAACTGAATAACCAATCACTTTATGCAGATACAATTAATCTATTGGTTGCCTAGCATTTGCTGACGTTTTAGCAATTTTCACACGCGATATACTCAACCCTTGCAAGAAACTGCAGAAACAGTATGTGTCGTAAGTGACAAAAAAGCAAATGAAATTAAATGAAAAATGTCGAAGGCTGCGTACCGACTACAACTAGAAATTTGTCTCCAGGTACAAGAAACTAAGTCATTAGACGCAATTAAGCAAAATTCCACTATAGGTCAGAAATAGTGATGTAGAAAAAAAAATAACTGATGCTGAGAAACGCAAAAAACGTTTTTAATGCTAAACATGTAGATGAACAATACCGAGTACAGATAAACATAAAATCAAACAACATAAATATTTTGTAATTAAGAAATAGAGTTAAGATTCTGTGGATAAATTAACTGAATGAACCTAGACGGGTGTGCAAAACAAATATTTCGATTCTATGAGGTCGGAATTGTGGCGCATTTGTTTTTTACTGGGCATACATTAAAGCCACATTTTTAATACATCACCTGTTATATATGTTCAGTGGTAGAATGCTCGTAATCTCGTTGCTCGCCTGCCATTAACACATTACCAAATACGAGGACGTCGGGTTCTTATACGTCATGTATTGAACCGATAATGTGACACGTTTCAGTTTTATACAAATTTATTTATCCATTCTCGATGGAACAACAATAATGCAAGAGTAAGACTGGTTCACAACACACTTCCATACTAACTAAGATGTTACTACTCTATTACTAACTGCATACTACTCCATACTACAACTACTCTAGACTGACTTAGTTCGCGCCAATTCGCGCGTATTAATACGTAGTGTATATTCTAGAACCTTCTAGAACACGGAAGTACAATATTTAAATATTTAACAATTTGTTCATGAAACATACGCATATTTTGCTTTACGTAGGACAGATGTAATAAAAATATTTCCATATCAAATTAAATAATACAAAATATCGTAAGTAAACAACAATTAGTGCAGTGTTAATATATGTTTACATTGTTGTTACGACTTTCAATAGTTAATTAATTTAGTTTTTTAGAAGACCCCAGTAATGCAAATTATAATGAGACTTGACAGAAGCGCCATAAGATGCTTGTACATTATAAATATGGAATATTGGTTACAATACTACGACTAACTATGGTATCGAATACTTTAGTTATTTAAACAAACGGGACCCTCCTGGCTAAATATATTACAGGATGAAACATGATGAAATGGTTGATGACACGAAAACTAATCGAAACTGGCATAAATTACAACAGACGATGTCCAAAACCGCAAAATTTTCAGGCCCGAAATACGCAAATCCTAAGTTTAACAAGAGGAGAAGACGAAAAAGAAGAGTCGAACAACATGCTGGAGAGGGAAGGGAAGCACTCGGGAAGAGAAAGATATTAATAAGAGCACAAATTAAGGCAGAAGCACACGTCCAAGTACTTCGCGTAGTCTTAATGGAATTAATAGAAAGAATGAGTGTTCTACTCTGCATGTATTGAAATGTTGTCTAGAACTGTTGACAGAAGGAGCAGTCACCGCGAGAAGACGAGCAGCAGGCCACAGTAATACGTGTGTAAGCGCCGGCTGTCTTGCTACGGACTGCCTTGCTCATAGACCCATTACATGTTACAACTCCATAAAGAGTAATCTTCTTCCTTAAAGATATGTAATTCTGCCTCGTAATATTTAGACATGTAGCGTCATAAAGCAGAAAACAGGCGATGCAGCTGCTTGCACGAGTATTTAGCTTGCTTATCCGGAGCTGAATGGTCACTTCATTGCTACGTGATATGTTCATTAGTTCTGTCTGTACCTTACGTAGTGCGAGAGGGAAATTCTGCGGGAAGGAACTGGTGCTGAGAATAAAGCTAACTTTTTGCTTTCTTTACTCAGCTGGAACGTATAATTGTGTAAGCACTGAGGCAAATTCTTCAGCTTCAGGCAGAGACAGTACCTTCGCATTAATCGTATTCCTACACTAAAAATGTTGGAGTAGACACCATATATGGTTTTTTTTGTAGATTACTGACTTAACTGCATATATATGCACATTTCGGTGCTAGTGAGTGTTGTTTTCTTAATTGCCATATTTACCGTTTTCGGCAATAAATTTAATTTTTTTTAGTGCTGTATGTTAGTGAAATATGCGCATTGTGTGATGTCCACCATTATGCCAGATGGCTGTAGCTAATCACAAAATAGGAAGTCTGTCCCCATTAGTGAATTATTCAGACTGCAGGATAACTTTGATTTTCACAGATGTTTATTGTAAGTTGTCTGTTTAAATATCAATATTCATTATGAAATCTCCATTACTAACAAGTAAAGTACTTAGGCTCGAACAAACAGAAATACACCAAAATCGTATGATAGATAATGTAAAGGTCCTTATTGCACTAGTGATACTCCCGCATCTGCAAAACTCTGCAGTCACCCATTAGAGGCCTCAGCAATGCACTTTGACCTGCCGGTACGCCAGTAGTGACGGTTTAGTGTGCCTCTGAAGTTGCGCTTTGTGACGTTATTTGTATAGTGAAGCGTCAGATGGATCGGCGATTGGTAATCAATCCTGCTAATGTATTGCAATTGGTTGAGATGAAATTCCGAAGAGCCCTTCTTCGTGAATACGGTCTTGGTGTAGAAGAAGAATCATTAACATGTTTTTCTGGTATCTATTATAGTTCAGAAATATGAGCATAGATTAGAAACACTATAATAGATAATAGGTAACATGCGAATGATTCATCTTCTAAGCTAATACCATCTACACGAAGAAGGTTTCTTCGTAATTTCACCTCAACCAGTCACTATATTAGCAGGATTGATTACCAATCGCCGACCCATCTGACACTTCACCACACAAATAACGTCACAGAGTTTTGCAGATGCGGGAGTATCACTAGCGCAATAAGAGACCTTTACATTACCTATCATACGATTTTGGTATATTTCTGTTTGTTCCAGCCTAAGTACTTTCCTTGTAAGAAACTGTGCAGGAAACCGTAGGTATGTGTAGTTGAAGGATGTCTATATAGCAGGGGAGGAACAATCTCAACATTGTAATTCTTGTCCAAATTTAGCTCCTCAAGTGGTATAACCTTCCGTCCAATTAAGTTATTTCAAGCTAGGAATCGGAAGCATTGTAATGATGGTTTTTCAAAATGTACAGACTGGACATCACTAAGTTTTTATAGTGTGCAAAACTGCCAAAACAAATAAAATTGTTGTTAATGATCAAATCTAATTAATGTTATCATATTGAAGGAAGTGCAATCTCTTCAAAATCTTTCTGCCTAACCGTAGAATGTACTGAAAGCATTATATTTGATAGTGACTTAACCGTGAGAAATTTGAAACATCTTTGTGTAGTTCCGTAAAATTAGCATTAGCGGGTATTTTCAGGCATCCATCAAATAGTCTGAAGCGCATTCTATACGGCGCATATGGCGACGAGTCGAATAATCATTCAAATGTAATGTTTGTAGGAAGCACTGTAATCGAGGATTCACCGAACCATACCGCATACTTCCAGTCATCAAGAGCCCAGGTTTTATGATAGTGTCACCACTTCCTCTGCATTGTCTTCCGTCATTAAGGGTTTAGCAATTGCAGTCCTTCCAGGAATGTTAAACTCCAGCCATGCTGGAATGATTGTTGAGTTCTGCTGTCGCTTTTCCCGTTGTAGTGATATGTTGTCCAATAACAACCGTTATTAATGCTCGGCGGTCATTGTCAGTTAGGATTTAGCTTATTATTCGTCTTCGGCAATGATGTGTTGCTTTGTTTTGTGTACGCTATTATCAAGGACACTATAGTTAGTCAAACATTAAACAGTGAAGTCGCTTTCGGCACAGACGATCCCACTAATCATGCACCATCATTTTGGCGTTGCAAATCTGAGAGCTCAGATAATTCACCGATCATTTGTGTTGGCCGAAATAGAATAAAACGTGCACGGTAAAGTCCAAAATTTCGCACGTCAACTGTCCACTGCGGTCGCTTTTCACAAATGTACATTAAATGGTGTTCATATCATTTTGACCGCCTTTTGTATCTCTTCTTTATAATCAATAACTTACAGAGTACATGATTAGAGATTCTTACACAGTAAGGCCACGTAACAAGGGACAATTAGTGCAGTTGGAATCTGTCTTGAGGCAGTATAACTGACGGTAAGTAAATACTTGGGTTTTATTGATCCACTATTTGAAAATCAAAGTCCTAAATAACTTCTAACAAACTATCATCTTTTCAAAGTTTCCAAAAGTTTTTATTGCTGACACCAATCAAAAACGATGAAAGGAAACCATTTACAAAATTTTTCAGTATCAGACATGTCCGTGAAAAGTATATCACTGTACAATACTTAGATCAGAAAATATGACGTCATTAACATTCACATGCGTGAAAAACATTTTTTTTCTTTTAAACAGAAGGAAAATTACCCGGATTATAGTCATCCAATATTTGTCAATGAGAGGACTAGCGACTTCCAATAAATTTCAAGCAT
The DNA here is from genome assembly GCA_026315105.1 of Locusta migratoria. Taxonomy (NCBI): domain Eukaryota; kingdom Metazoa; phylum Arthropoda; class Insecta; order Orthoptera; family Acrididae; genus Locusta; species Locusta migratoria. Next base: position 283,822,743 of record CM048744.1, read on the forward strand.
AATTTCAAACTTTTTTAAAATTTTTGTCGCTCTTACATGCCAACGACGGATATCAAAACATGAACATATTAGCAAAGCAATCAGACGTTTTAGCTAGTTTGATGCGTAAGATTCAAACATTTTAAAGAACTGAGCCTTTACTGGTAGTATTCTAAGCAGGCGTAAGACCTGCTTATGTGTTTGATGATTAGGACACTCCGCGTGGTCATAATGTTCAGTTAACTGGAGTAAATCTAAAATTTTATTGAATCTGGCAACGTAAAAATTTACTTTATTCACAGGGGATATTCCGTGCATTTCTTCCACTTATTAAATAAACACGGTCATTTCTAGTATGATTACAATTAGAAAGACTTCGGTTTTGTCCGAAAAACAACCAAATATTTGTCAAACACAATCGAGACAGTACAAAGATTAGCTATTTGCTGCCGACTGCAGTAACATTCTACTCGTGAAAATGTATAGACCGCATATGGACCGCGAAAGTGAGATTTAGGTAGCATTGACATTCAAATAAATAAATAAAAGTAAAGGAAGTTCGAGAATGGCAAAATATCAAGAGGGGCTGGTGCAATTATATAGAAGGCAAGAGCTGAAAAGGCAGTTGAAGGCCTGGCAAAGGAAATAAGTCAGACAACAAGAAACCAGAAGAGAAGCCTTGAAGGGAAAGACGACCCAGAGTACAAATGCGGTGCCTTCTAAAGAAGTAACATCAGGAAAAAATTAGGTTGAACTTAAAATTGTATTTTCTGAGAAGTTTGTTTTTTAAAGTTTATGTACCTTTTCCTCAGGTTATATGAATGCTAGAACTATAAAATTTTTTACACATATCTCTGTAAACGTAATAATCGTTGTCTCAAGAGCAAATTTTGAAATTCTGATTGCAAGCTGAAATTTGGGTCAAAGAGCTTGGAATTTTGCAAGAATTTAAAATTATATTTGTGGAATTATAATTAAAAACTTATGAAAAGTCTCCTATTTGACCTATTCCAAAAACCTCATGAAAGAAGCTGACAACATATAAAGAGATTAATTTTTTTTTTTTTTTTTTAGAAACCTCCTGATTAGTTTCTGAGAAAAAGGAACATAATTATTTTTTGAAAATAAAATTGAATGCGGTGCCTTCTAAAGAATTAACACACACACACACACACACACACAAACATACAAAGTATTTTATATGTAAATGTGTTACTTTCATTTGAAACATTGTACAAGATTTCATCGCTCTATCTCCAAAACTGTGGATTTGCTACGGTTTTGAAATAGTGTGTTTTGCATCAACGTCCCCCCTTAAAAGCCTTCATAGCTTAACAAGTAAAATTTACGTATGAGAGAACATTTTCTATAGGCCTGTTATTATTAAATTACTATATGGCGGGATGTGTATTATACAGTATACTTGCTTTGGGTTACAAGGAATATCAGATTAGTAAAAAAAGTGAACAACACATTCCATCTAACAATATACTTTAAATATTAGAGGTAAAATGTCTCCTTAGGTAGATCGACTTAAAACTGTTGCATCCGTCAAATTTTATGGAATAGAAAACTTGTCAAATTAGGAAAAGATATAAAACCAATTTGTAAGACATGTCTGATTTAGGTTCAATGTGGCGATTGTTCTGACACAAGTTACTTTTATTAATTTTATAGCCAGCGAATTAGAAGTATCTTGAGAAGTGGACTAAGGTGACATAACATGTAAGACACTCAATCGAATATTGGCAAGCTATAGTACCAAAATAACAATAATAATAAACGCCAAGCAACTCAGAAATGGTTTCTTTCTGCACATATGCCTACCTACGTTAGGAATTCTCCTGATTGTAGCCAGTTATATACTGTGTTTTGTTCCGTACGTTGCAGTCTTGCCAACCGTACGCGTAGGGACTTTTGGCTCTTTTTTCTAAAATGCAGGCAAAGATTTCCGATCACTCTGTAAAACTTAGGAATTTTTTGCCCAAGGAAGAAAATTTACAAAATAAGAAATTAAAAAATAAAAGTTTTTGAAATGGATAAATCTTAAATTTTAGTTTCCACCTGTCTTTTCTGGTACTGAAATTTGTCCTCAGAGGTGAAACTAGAAGTAGAGTGATATGGTAGTATCTGGAGAAGGCAGTGGAAATCCAGGGGGGGGGGGGGGGGGGGGCGAGAGCTATGGAGCTGCACAGCGCTGCCCACCCCCCCCCCCCCCAGATCATGAGGAAAACCCACATAAATACATATACATACATACTCCGCAATTCACCGTAAGGTGCGTGGCGGAGGGTACACTGTACCACTACTAGGCATTTCCTTTACCATTCCACTTCCAAATAGAACGAGGAGAAAAAGAATGCCTATATGTCTCCGTACGAGCCCTAGTTTCTCTATCTTGTCTTTGTGATCTTTACTCCAAATGTAAGTAGGCGGGAGCAAGATCGTACTACACTCAGCTTCAAATTCCGGCCCTCTAAATTTCCTCAACAGAAATTCACGAAAAGAACGTCGTCTTTCCTCCAGCGATCCCCAATTGAGTTGCCGGAGCATTTCCGTGACACTCGCGCATTGGTCGAACCTACCAGTAACAAACCTAGCAGCTCGCCTCTGAACTGCTTCTATGTCTTCCTTTAAACTGATGTGCTGCGAGTCCCAAACACTTGAGCAATACTCAAGACGTGGTCGTACAAGCGTTTTATACGCGGTCTCCTTTACAGGTGAAGTACACCTTCCCAAAATTCTCCCAATAAACAGAAGTCGGCTGTCCGCCCTACTCACAACTGTCCTTACATGTTCGTTCCATTTCATATCGCGCTGCAGTGTTACGCCTAGATATTTGAACGACGCGACAGCATCAAGAAGCTCACTACTAATGCTGTATTCGAACATTATGGGATAGTTTTTCCTACTCATGCGCATCACCTTCCATTTTTCTACATTGAGAGCTAGCTGCCAATCTTCGCACCAACTAGTTATTTTGTCCTGTATGCTATTACAGTCAGTTAAAGACGACACCCTCCCATACACCACAGCATCATCAGCAAACAGCCGCAAATTACAACTTACTCTGTCCAACAGAACATTTATATAGATGGAAAATAATAGCGGTCCTATCACACTCCCCTGGGGCACGGCTGACGATACACTCGTCTCTGATGAACACTCGCCGTCGAGAACAACATACTGCTTTCTATTACTTAGGAACTCTTCCTGCCAGTCACAAATCTGTGAACCTATTCCATAAGATCGTATCTTCTTTAGCAGACTGGAATGTGGCACCGCGTCGAACGCCTTTTTGAAGTCTAGAAAGACACAATCCGCCTGTTGCCCTTCATCCATGGCTCGCAAGATGTCATGTGAGAAAAGGGCAAGCTGAGTTTCACATGAACGATTTTTCCTAAACCCATGCTGATTCATAGAAAGAAGCTTTTCCGTTCCAAGGAAATCTCTTTTCATAATTTTTTTCAGAATTTAGGTAAATGCTTTTATGCCTCTTCTGAAAACAACCTTATTTTTTATACATCAGTTTCAGGTACGATGGCCAATGGCACAAAATTTCTATGAGCTCAGTCCCCCCCCCTCCCGGATCCAAATCCTAGATTCACCACTGGGAGAAGGTGCGTATCAGGGGAAGTGTCGCCGTTTTCGTACCGCGGAGCTGCTGCCGCCTATAAGGTGCAAGATTCGTAAGGAAGTAACATAGATTCGGGAATACGCATTACGAGAGAATTATTTTCAAATGCGGTATTTTTTCGTAGCAAAGAAAGTTAATTATGTTGTTGCATATAACGAAATGATCAGAAGAAAAATGGCCTCTGTTGAGCATACCCTTACGCTAGCAACAATCATGAATAGAAAACAATCAGCGAGAAGTGGGGATTTTCACTTTGGTGTTCTCGTAGTGAGTTCTGTAGAGTGTTTTTTCTTCACATATCTACATCTACATAAATATATTGAAGTGTATGGCACAGGGTTCCTCGAACCGCTTTTATGATGTTTCTCTACAGTTCGTTTTTCTAATAGCTCGCGGAAAAAAGCAGCACCTTAAATTTCCGATTTCGATTTGATTTCTCTTATTTTATGTTGATGATCATGTATTTTTATGTAGGTGGGTGCTAGCAAAATATCTTCACATTCGGAATAGAAGGTAGGTGAAAGAAATTTCCCAAATAAAACTCGACGCAATGAGTAACGCCTTTTTTTTTTAATGATTTTTACCGCAACTCTTGCATCACTTCCGTGAGACACTCTCCCCTTCATTGCGATAGTAAAAAACGAGCTGCCCTTCTCTGTACTTTAAATCGTCTGTCAATCCCACTTGGTGGAGATCCCACAATGCGCAAAAATAATACACACAAGTGTACCGTAGGCAGTTTCTTTAGTAGAGCTGCTGCATCTTCTAAGTGTTCTTCCAACGAAACGTAGTCCTTGGCTCGTTTTCCCTACAATACTTTCTGTGTGTTCTTCCCATTTTAAGTTATTTGTAATTGTTATTTCTAGGTATTTAGTTGAATTTGTTTCCTGTAGTTTTGACTGACTCATCGTGTAAATGAAGTTTAACGGCTTCTTTTAGTGGTCGTATGGATTACTTCACACTCCTCATTATTAAGGGTCAATTGCCCTTTTTGGACCATGCAAATTTCTTACCTATATGATTTTGCAGTTGCTTTTAATATGCTGGTGGCTTTACTAACCAAAAGTGGCATATGGAAGAGGGTTTTATGTACACTCTGCATTACTATCATCAGTAATGTATATTTCTCATTGCTACCATAAATGCTCAAGTTTAGTGTCAATAGATTAGTGTGTTTTTTGTGTGTTTTGCACATAAATCTCAAATTTAGGGATGTGACAATGCTGCAATTGGATTCCTGACGATTCTATATGCCACGGCGGAGCGGCCGAGCGCATTGAGGCGCTATGCTGCGATGCGCGAGGCCGTTCCCCGTCGGGGGGTTCGAATCCCCCCCTCGGGCATGGATGTTTGTGCTGTCTTTAGTATAAGGTAGATCATAGGTAGTTTGCAAGTTCAGGGACAGATGACCCCGTAGTTGATTCCCACAAGCTTCACAAACATTTGAACATTTTGATCCAATATGTAGCTCACAATTACCTTCCCTGTTCTATAAGTGTGTTGTGAATAATACAACACAAAACTACCGATAACACAGTTTATTCACAACATAAAGTCTAGATGAACATTCGTCCATGTTCAATGTTAATAGAAAACTTAGGTCCATTCCTTGAAAGGCACAAAAGAAACACTACTTCACTCAATCCAGGGAACTCGGGCCGTAGCCCGGAATCACAAAGTCCAAGTCGTTATTAGGTATACTAGTCTGTAGGCAAGTAGAAGCTCGAAGTCGGAACAGCATCGACACAATCCCGGCGAACACGCGAGTAGAAGTCCAGTGGGCAGGCATAGGTCGGCAGTAGACGGTCCTCGAGGTAGTCGTGGCAGTCGGCGTGACTCATGGCGAACTGGCGTTAGCGTCGGTGGCTCATCCAGATATAGCGGATTGCGGCCAATCAGCAGTCGGTGGAGGGATCCTCGATTGCACGAGTCCGGCGAAGCGACCCCTGAAAAATATAGTGCCCTGTTACATCTTTGACATTAAGGCGTCTCTGGTAAATGCCTGTTCTGCTGCTGCCTGTTCTGCACGGACGTCCATCGGGTGGTCTGCTTGTTAGGGTCTCTGCCTAATTGCATGACAAAGTGAAAGGTACACATTTATGTCTTGAAGGATTTGTGTAAGCTTAGTTCCGACTGTAGTAACTTGACAGTGTTCTAATTGCAGTTGTCAGATTTCTTTCCACTTTTTCAAAGCATAAGCTGTGTGTAGCAAGGGCATTTGCATATAACAAATTTTTCGTGCCTGGGTTCAGTGACTGGTCGTTGGTATAAATGTTGAAGAGATATGCAACCAAGACGACTCACTGAGGCAGACTATTCTTTTGAGATCTCGGCAACTGCGTTTTTCTTGAAATTCAACAAACAACTTGCGGTTTTGGGGGATGGTGCTGATTATTTTAACTATGTGGGCGTTCTTTATTACGTTGTACAGTTTGGTATGAAGTAACCGGCATTGGCGGATCCAGAACGGCCTGCTGGGGGGGGGGGGGGGGGGGATCGGTGAAAGAATTCTCATCGTCAGCTAAACTCGGGCTCAGTAGAAAGACTCTATTACCGGCCACCCCTTTTTACCCCACGCCCAATCTTACAAAAGTCTCACACTTTTGAAGGCTCAGAGCAGTGATAGCACCCTAGCTTCGTATTCAGATAAAAAAAGAAAAATAAAGAGGATCGTTCGCCCCCCTCTTTGGATCCGCCTATGGTAACCGGTGATGGACGGTATCATCACACACTACTGGAACATACACGAAGACCACACCCGTTACTAGTCGAGTTTCAAAGCCACCCTCTATAAAATGAGCAAGATTCAAAAGTTACCCTTAATTCTGATATCTTCGAATGGGAAAGTCAACTACCTGGCTTGAATAGCCACCAGGTGTACGCAGAGTAGTGGCTGCCAACAAGGAGAGACGTACAGTGGAACAGAACACTGCCCGTCCACTGTATGGACCTAATCCACCACAGCAACGGCTGAACTCACCAAAGAGCTTCCTGAGGACATCCGAGAAGCACACCGTTTCACCAGAGAAGGCAGGGCTTTGAGTTGTAGAAGGAGTCGACGCTTCACCTTCATGAATGGTTGCCAGAAGCTGATGAACTACCACCTGGACTCAATGAAAATTGGCTGATGCGGAAATCTTTAAACAGATTACTATCTGGATAAAAAATTTTCGGGCTTCCAGTCGCGTCATGTGGTTTACTGTCCACGACGTTTCGGCCGACATTTCCTCGCCCATTGTCAAGTGGTTGACTGTCGAGTGATTGCTGCTGTCGTCCTAATATAGCTGCAGTGCGGGCTGTGACGTCACTGGTGCTCCGCGACATGATCATAAAAGGCAATGTTTTGGTCGCGTGCCTGCCACGCCCTCTTCAACCTTCCGATCGCCGGGTTCCAAGCCGTGCTCAGCTGCAAGCCGCCGACTCTATTAAGAGTATTGTCAGCTGTTTTGATCTCAATCGCCTCTTTTATTACACTATCCCAGAAACTGTTCGTTCTTGTAATTATGAATGTCTCCTCAAACGCAATACGATGCCTGTTTACAAGTGCATGCTCCACAATTGCTGACTTTTCGGGATAACGTACACGATAACATCGTTCGTGTTCCACACAGCGCTGGTCAACAGTGCGCACTGTTTGTCCTATATAAAATTGTCCACAGCCACAAAGTATTTTATATACTCCCGGTGTTCTTAGGCCTACATCATCTTTAACAGATCTCATCAAATGGCGTATTTTTGAAGAGCCCTGAAGACCGAGTCGATCTTGTGTCTCTTAAGGAGTCGGCTAATCTTTCCAGTGATTGAGCCCTTTTTGCCATTTTGTGGATCAAGGTTGAAGCGGGCGCGTCAGGCTCGCGACCAAAACATTGCCTCTAATGGTCATGTCGCGGAGCACCAGTGACGTTAAAAGCTGTGTACGTGTGTTGTTTGATGTTGAACCTATCGTTTAATCAGACAACAGCTTGTTCATTAACACAGTAATTTGGTTTAATTATGGCCCTGATATTGATGTATATACTGTTAGATAAGAAACAGTCATTAAACTAATTATGTGCGCAACGGATCTTTTAACAAAACAACTGTGGCAAGTCACCATATGAAACAGACACTGACTATACTAAAAAAAAAAAATGACTGCGAGAAAGATATATAAATAAAAAACACAAACCACTTTCTTAATGTTTGACTGCAAGAATTTTATGCAGATCAGTACCTTATTATGGAAATTTCATTTAACTGTAGTGTTGCATGACAATCATTTACTATGGCACAAATAACGAAATCAGTTCGACAAGATTACAAAAATCAATACTATACTTTAAATCCACAAATAACTAATTATCAAATAAAGGAAGAAGGTTAATCAATTAAATACGTAAATGAAATAGGAAAGAAAGGTCAACTTTGTTACTTATTATTAATAATCACCATTACATTACCTACATAATACAACTTTTTCCTAATGACATGAAATGCAGTTACCTTCATTCCAGCGGTGTTACAACGTTTTCATAGTTGTATTACAAATACAATCAAATCAACTTGCTGGCACAGCAACCTCTGCTCTACATCGGAGCCATACACACAACTCAAACGCTCTCTAAGCGAGCTAAATCACAAGTCCCACTCTCTCTCTGCGCGAGCTACAATTTTTTATTATTATTATTATTATTATTATTTTTTTTTTATGAACAAGTTTCAACGTCACAGCCCGCAGTGCAAGGACGACAGCAGCAATCACTCGACAGTCAACCACTTGGCAATGGCCGAAGATATATAGGCCGAAACGTCGTGGTCTGTAAATTACATGATGCGGCTGGAAGCCCGAGAAAATTTTATCAACATAAATAGCCGCGAAACAATGCATTCATAGATTGCTATCTTGTTCAAAAAGTTCAAATGTTTGCAAAGCTTATGGGACTTAACTCACAAACTGCTTATGAACTAACTTGTTCTAAAGAAAACACAAACATCCATGCCTAAGGGAGGATTCGAACCTCCGACGTGGGAGCCGCGCATTCCGCAACGTGGCGCTCCAGACCGCTCGGCTACTCCCGCGAGGCTACTATCAGGTGTTAGACGAACCAGAGACAACGTGAAGAGATGGGGTTCCATGGCAGAAGATACGTCCTGTGCTTGTGGACTAGAAAAAATCACAAGTCACATGCTTAAGTGCCTTGGGCCCTACATCCAGCAAAAAGAATTATATCCTACAAGCCACTACAAGCGCCATCGAGGTTGAAAAATACTGGACGCCTGAAATATAGTTACAATTTGTATATAGTTATATATTTATTGATGTGTACGGCTATTGTGAATTTGTTTTTTCTCACCAGAGAATTAAAAATACGTTGACCGAAATCGGGGGAGGTGGGGTGGGGGGGGGGTTCGGGGGTGATCATCAGGAAATTTTAGAAAGATCAAATGTTCAAATGTTTGTAAAGCTTATGGGACTTAACTACGGGGTCATCAGTCCCTAAACTTACAAACTACTTATGAACTACATACGAACTAGGACGGCACAAATATCCATGCCAGAGAGGGGATTCGAACCCCCGACCGTAGTGGCCGTGCAGACCGTGACTGAAGCGCCTCAGCCCCCTCGGCCACCGCGGCCGGCCTTTAGCGAGATATCTCAACAGTGGCCGTTTTTCTTCTAATCATTGCGTTATATGCAACAACATAATTAGCGTTCTTTGCTACGAATAAGTACCGCGCCGCGGCAGAATAGCCGTGCGCACTAAGGCGCCCACTTGCGGTGCGCGCGGCTATTCAACGTCGGAGGTTCGAGGAGTCGTCTCTCGGACATGGGTGTTTGTGTTGTTCTGCGTCTATCTTTGTAGCGGGTTCACTTGTTGAAAGCAAAGAACAAACAGCTCGTGCAGATTAGTTCCTTTATTCTTAATTCGTTATAGCAAATAAAGTCAGTCGGTAAATTCATAAGTTTTGCCTACCTGATTATCCCGTTTCATACAAGTCCTTGATACAAGCCACTTACATTATGTAGTCAAAAGAATCGGGACACCTGGTTGAAAATGACTCACACGTTCGTGGCGCCCTCCATCGGTAATGCAGAATTCAATACAGTGTTGGCCTTGATGACAGCTTCCACTGTCGCATCGTATTTAGCATTGTCCCTGTGGACAATCCACCGTCGGTACAGTCAAATAGGCTGAAGTAATGGGACGTGAACACATCATGGAAATGCGAACGTCATAAACAATCTCAAGCTGTCACAGGGGCTCACAATGTATATATCACGATCCCTGCCACATATTTCTTGTCAGTGTTATCTACTACTTCTAGGAAATTGCTTACAACATAGACTACTGATGGTTTGTATCAGAATATGGCCTGTCTGTGTCTTTTCCATTTATTTCTTAGCCTTTTGCACGGTAATAGTTCTTGTCATTTGCTTAAACACTGACCATGTATATAGGTCTATAGTTTTTAGCACGCACTGGCACTTTATTAATTCCTTCCGAGTTATCACAGCATATGTGTATCTCCATTATGAATGTTGTTGTTGTCGTCTTCAGTCCGCAGACTGGTTTGATGCAGCTCTCCATGCTACCCTGTCCTGTGCAAGTCTCTTCACCTGAGAATACGTTCGGCAACTTACATCCTTTTGAATCTGCTTCCTGTATTCGTCCCTCGGATTCCCTCTACGCTTTTTACCACACACACTTCCTTCTAATGTTAAGTTGACTATTCCTTGATGTCTCAGAATGTGTCCAACCAATCTATCCGTTCTCTTAGTCAGGATATGCCAGAAACTCCTTTTCTCCCCAATTCGGTTAAGCACCTCCTCATTAGTCACGTGATCTACCCATCTAATCCTCGTCATTCGTCTGTTGCACCACATTTCAAGAGCTTCTATCATCTTTTTGTCTGAACTCCGTATCGTCCACGTTTCACTGCCATACATTGCTACACTCCAGACAAATGCTTTCAGAAAGGACTTCCTAACATTTAAATTAACATTGGACGTTAACAAGTTTCGCTTCTTTAGAAATGCTTTTCTCCCCATAGCCATTCTGCATTTTATATCTCCTTCGGTTATCAGAAGTTATCTTGCTACCCAAATAACAAAACTCCTCTACCACTTTAATTGTCTCATTACCTAATCTCATTCATTCAGCATCGCCTGATTTTATGACATTGCATTTCATTACTTTCGTTTTATTCTTGTTAATGTTCATCTTATATCTTCCTTTCAAGACACTGTCCATTCCATTCAATTGTTCTTCCAGATCCTTTGGAGTCCTTGACAGAATTACTATGTAATCGGCAAAACGCAAACATTTTATTTCTTCACCCTGAAATTTAATGCCCGCTCCAAATTTTTCCTTCCATTCCTTCTCTGCTTGCTCAATGTACAGATTGAACAACATTGGGGAAAGGCTACAACCCTGTCTCACTTCCTTCCCAACCTCTGCGTCCCTTTCTTGTCCTTCAACTCTAATAACCGCTGTGTGGTTTTTGTAAAGGTTGAATGTAACTCTTCGCTCCCTAAATTTTACCCTGCTACCTTCAAAATCTGGAAGAGTGTATTCCAGTCGACATTGTCAAAAGCTACAAACGTCAAAAACGTAGGTTTGCCCTTCCTTAGCCTATCTTCTAAACTAAGGCGTAATGTGAGTATTGCCTCCCGTGTTCCTGCATTTCCCTTAAATACAAACTGATCTTTGCCGAGGTCAGATTCCACAAGTTTTTCCATTCGTCTATAAATAATTCGTGTTAGTATTTTGCAAATGTTCAAATGTTTGTAGAGCTTATGGGATTTAATTACGGGGTCATCAGTCCCTATACTTACAAATTACTTGTGAACTAGCTACAACTAAGGACGGCACAAATATCCATGACCGAGGGGGGATTCGAACTCCCGACCGTAGTGGCCGTGCAGACCGTGACTGAAGCGCCGCAATCCCCTCGGCCACCGCGGCCGGCTAGTATTTTGTAACCATGACTTATTAAACTGATAGTTCTGTAATTTTCACACTTGTCTGCACTTGCTTTCTTTGGAATTGGAATTACGATATTCTTCTTGATGTCGTAGGGTTTTTTCCTTGTCTCATACATCTTGCATACCAGGTTGAACAGTTTTTTCATGATTGGCCCTCCTAACGAAATCAGCAGTTCAGACGGAATATGATCTACTGCAGGAGCCTTGTTTCGACTCAAGTCCTTCGTTATTAAATGATTTATTTGAAAGTTTCTTCAGCAGCTTGCATTTTTTCCTGATAAATGTCGTCAAAACCTGGGGTTTCCCCTGTCTTTAGTTACGAACTGCAGCCAATTTTCAATATGTTCGCCACAGTGTATAACACGTAGTCTGGTTATGATAATTCAGTTCTTGTTTCAAGCGTATCCAGTCGTCCTTCAGTAATTCCACTGAGATGCCAGTGCCTGTACACTGCGTTGGTTGTTACTGGAGCAATCTCGATGACGTTCAGTGGAGCAACCATATAACTAGCTGATCGATTTGCTAAAAACCCTAATCGAGCTAAGTGGCTCCGTGGTGACGCACTGCACTCACATTCGGAAGGGACGACGGCTCAAACTCGTCTCCGGCCAGTGTGATTTAGGTTTTCCGCGATTTCCTTAAATTCAGGGAAATGCCGGGATGGTTTCTTTCAAGGGGAGCAACCGATTTCCTTCCCCAGCCCTGACAAAATCTATCCGAACATCTGTTCCGTTTCTAATGACCACGATATCGACAGGACGTTAAATTCTAATCTTCCCTCCATTTAAGAACCTTTCGCTGCGTAATGTTAATCAAAATGTTAACTTCGCTAATCGCTAATTCGTTACTACAAAACTTCGCTAAACGCTCAAGTGTTACTTGCCATGGAATTTATCGGAAATTAATTGTATATCATTAACAGGTAATAGGAAACTTTATGGCAGTGTTAGCATGTGAATTAAACGTACTACCTTCGCTTCAAGAAGATTGTTTTTCATTGAGAAGTTAGGTAAGATATCGAAGTTAAACAAAGAAACAGATTAGCTGTTTGCTTATGAACCCGGCAGTGCTTCGCATTCGTGGTTGTTGTTTCTGCGGCATTCACCCCTTCCTTTAAATTCTCTGTCAGTCACTTCCTCCATCTCTGTGCTTATTACTTTACCTTTCTCTTTGTCCTCTTACACTTCTCTTTATGTCAGCTATTTGAAAACCCGTCGTCGCCTGGGTATTTACTTACAAGAAAAATACATGGGCTCGAACAGACATATCTGTATGAACGTTTGCTTGCAGGATCTCTACGTACACCTCAATGTGCTGGTGGGTGTCGTTTTTCTGAAAAATTCTGCGATCATGCTCTAGATAGCACTGTAGATGTAATTTTAGACGCCATACGTAATGCAGATATCTCAACTATAACTTACGTAATAATCGTCGTAGATGTTCTCTAGCGAATTGTCATCAAAAGCCGTGATGGTAGTTGCAACTTTAACCTTCTTCTCTGAAGACTGTTGGTATTCACTGCCACTGCTTCCATCGCCTCTTCCCGCACTTACCGTAGCACTACCGCTTGCATTGAGTTGTTCGTCATTATCAACCTTATATCATCGTTATGTTTTAGTGTTACAACAGTATCTAACTTATGCTCATATTTCTGTACCATAACAGATACGAGAAAGCATGCAAATGATTCATCTTCTACACTAATACCATCTTCACGAAGAATGGTTCTTCGTTACTTCATCTCAACCAATCACAATACATTAGCAGGACTGATTAGCAATCGCCGCCCCATCTGACGCTTCACCACACAAATAACGTCACAAAACGCATCATTGGAGGCACACTGCACCGTCCCTACTGGCGAACCGACAGGTCAAAGTGCAATGCGGCATGGCACACGCAGAAGCCTCTAACGGACGACTGCAGAGTTTTGCAGATGTGGGTCTATCACTAGTGCAATAAGGGACCTTGTCATTATCTCTCATACGATTTTGGTGTATATGTGCTTGTTCCAGCCCAAGTACTTTCCTTGTTAGTCCAGTATTCAGTTAGTGCTTGTACTGTCGTCTCTGTCTATCTACTCCTGCCTTCTCGCTCTGTCTCTGTCCCTTCCTCCCACACCTCTTGCTACTCCTGCACCACTTTCCTATTTTCGTCTTCCTCTTCCTCCTCCTCGTCCTCCTCTAATCACGAATCCGTCTCCCTGCTGCTGTTATTACCTACCGCGCCCTCTGCCAATCTACTCCAGTCACTTCTATTTGAGAAGTTAAATATATCGGCCATATTTCATCGTGATCGGTCGAGCGGTGTCGAAGTCTGCAGTAAGGAACCTACCGCCATACACCGTAAGAAATGTTCTACAGACTGCTCTTTATATTGCTTTGATGGTCAAGTGTATAAAGTTTTATCGCAGTCGGATGAACATTATTATAATTAATAAAATACCAATGTAATCCGAAGTTTCGATGCCCATACAAATTTACAAATTTTGATTTTTCCAATTTTTCAGCTGTTTCTATGAGTTCTTCCTATTTGCGATTTTTCTGTTTTTTCCCCTAAACCACCCCTGTGTTTAAGCGAACAAAACAAAACAAAAGAAAACAAAAATAATTCAAATTAGTCAAGTAATTTCTTGATTTTAGCCAGACTAAAACACAACAATTGATTTTTGCATTTACTGATGTTAAATCTCAGATGAATCAGATACTGTTGACATAAGGTGTCTATTTGCCTTCGTGAATATCAACAAATTAAGCGAGACCAGTTTAAACTGCTTTTACCTACAAAGTCGTTCGAATGCGGCACTCGTGAGTCCAGGGGTATTATCATCATATATATTAGTTCTCAGTGGTGTTTTTTTTTTTGTGGGTACGCCATATCTCCCATATTACTTATCGAAAATTAATGATTGAGGTATCATTTTCATGGTTTCGTTTCTCACTAATGATGAAAAATACATAGATACTTTAAAGTTATTGTTTTCACAAAAAAAACTTTATTAAAAAAACTGTACTATTCGTACAATCTAAGTCGTTTCCCGGCGAACGATCGTAAATGGGACATGACGTATTTATAGTTGCTCGCTTCAGCCACCGCGCCGAGTATCAACTTAGTTCACGCGGCCGATATAAAAGCAATGTAGAAGGTGCCATCTATGGACAATCTGTTTAACTAACATGAACGACAGCTCTTGCAGTTGTGTAGATTCTTAATGCAAGCCAAACATCTTCTTTGATGCAAGCATAGTTTATCAGACGATTTCGGCTATACACGTCGATCTAATGACGAAAAATACACAAATAATTTAATTTTATTAACACGCACGTGCAGTTGTTTAGATTTTTACGCAAGGGTAGTTTTTCACGAGATTTCAGTTTCACACGTCGAATGCACAACATCTTTTGGAATTGTTCACTTTGTTCAAACAAGCGTTGTGTAGTACGAGAATGAACTGAATTAGCTCAACGTTCGTTATCATTCTATTTAATTATATAAATTTTCTTACAATGAGACTCATATTAGTTACTACTATTCAAAGTTTATTATATTTTATACATATTCATTGTTTCCATGAACGAAACACGTTTTATTGACTAGACTATTATTTATTTACGACAGGACGATATACGAGTAAGTACTTTGAGAAGATGCTGACAAGAAAACGCTGAAACATTTGCGACAGCCAATGTTATAATCAACAAAGCGCTAGTTATTCGTTGTCAACGTAGTACAACTCTTTGAAAATCGAATCATGTAGAGTGACGGACTTCCTTTTTTGTGCTGACTGTGAACTAAATAATTGGTACTGTTCCTACTCTATGGTTGATAGTGTCTCGATGTATCCTTGTGCGGTCAATAAATCAGATGTCCTCGTGTAACAGTTCACTCCCAATTTAAGTCATATTTGGGGAAAGTAATTAATGCTGTTCCTCTCTATGGTTGCCAGGTTCTTGATGTACCCTTGTCCGATCGATAAATCTGTTATCCTCTTGTTACAGAGCACTTGGAATTCGCGGCATAATCTACACTTGACTGCATCAGTAATGATCATCAGTCACTGAAAAAAAAAACATATCTAGCAAGGGAAGCATGATGCCAAATATTTATTTTAAAGTTTTTCAAAATTGTAACATGTCGCATTAATCAACTGGTTAACGTCTGCTAGCCGGACTCCTGGATTCAGCCCCTCCCAGACCCAAATCCTGGCTTCGAGCCTGATGTAGGGGCATTAATGATGTGGTAGGGAGAAAGTAGGGAAAACTTAGGTACATTTTTGTGAGACTGTAGCTATTTCCTCTCTCTGCCATCTGGCAACACTGCAAAGTTTGAAGCAGTCAATGCTTTTAACTATTTCACTGATAAACTTCGTCTGTCCATTACACATGTTACGAGGTTGTCTCAATAGTATATGCCCATCCACTTGATATAATTGGAAACGAGACTAGTCAGACCAGGCGACATGTTTCCAGTCATCAACAGTCCAACGTCACTATTGACGGGCACAGGCAAGGCGTCAAGCTTTGTGTCGAGCCGTCAGCAAGGGTACACCTACATCTACATGGGATACTCTGCAAATCACATTTAAGTGCCTGGCAGAGCGTTCATCGAACCACATTATACTATTTATCTGCCATTCCTTTCTCGAACAGCCGGCCGCGGTGGCCGAAGGGACTGAGGCGCTTCAGTCACGGTCTGCACGGCCACTACGGTCGGGGGTTCGAATCCCCCCTCGGGCATGGATACTTGTGCCGTCCGTAGTATTAGGTATTCCATAAGTAGTTTGTAAGTTTAAGGACTGATGACCCCGTAGTTAAGTCCCATAAGCTATACAAACATTTGAACATTCTCGAATAGCGCGCGGGATGAAAGAACACCTGAATCTCTCCGTTCGAGCTCTGATTTCTCGTATTTTATTCTGATGATCATTTCTACCTATTTAAGTGGGAGTCAACAATATATTTTCGCATTCGGAGGAGAATGTTGGCGATTTCAGTTTCGTAAGTAGCCAACGCCGCAGCGATATGCGCCGTTGTTGTAATGTTTCCCATCCCAGATCCCGTATCATTTCCGTAACGCTGTCTCCCCTGTATCGTGACAATACGAAACGAGCTGCCCTTCTTTGGACTCTTTCGATGTCCTCCGTCAAACCCACCTGATAAGAATCCCACATTGGGCAGCAATACTCCAAAAATGGACGGACAAGCGTAGTGTATGCAGTTTCTTTTGTAGTTCTGTTGCATCTTCTAAGGGTTCTGCCAATAAAACGCAGTCTCTGGTTCGCCTTTCCCACGACATTATCAACGTGTTCCTTCCAATTTAAGTCTGAAGTAATTGTAATTCCTAGGTATTTTGTGGAGTTTCACATTTGATTGATTTATCATGTAAACATAGTTTAACAGATTTCTTTTCGTACTCATGTGGACGACTTCACACTTCTCATTATTTAGAGTCAACTGCCAATTTTTGCACCATACTGATATCTTATTCAAATCGTTCTGCAGTTGGTTTTTACCTTCAGATGATTTTACTAGACGGTAAATGACGGCGTCATCTGCAAACAACCTAAGAGAGCTTAAAAACTGTACGCGTGTTTTGAAATGTTGAACCTTTCGTTAAATCAGACAATAAATTGTTCATTAACTCAGCTATTTGGTTTAATTATGGCCCTGATCTTAATGTACAAGAAACAGTGCATTAAATTGATTTTGTGCGCAACGGATCTTTTAAGTAAACAACTGTGACATGTAACCTTTTGAAACAGACACTGACTATACTCAAAAATTTTGACTGCGAGAAAGATATAAGAAAAACCACAAATCACTTTCTTAATGCTTGACTGTGAGAATTAATGTCGATCAGTTATTATTGAAATCCAAATCAACTATTCTCTTACTATCGCACCAATAATGAAATATGTTCAATAATGTTATTCAAATCAACACTCCACTAAATCAAGTAATTATCAAATGAAGGAAGTGGGTTAATTTTCTAACTACGTAAATGAAATATGAAACAGGGTTAAGTTACTTATTATTGATAAACAGCATTACATTACCTACATAATACAACTTCTGACTTGCTGGCAAAGCAGCCTCTGCTCTACATCGGAGCCATACACACAACCCAACCGCTCTCTAAGCAAGCTGAACCACTAGTGCTACTCTCTCTCTCAGTGCGAGCTACAATGCTATGCAATACATGATCTTTGCCAGAGATGAAACTTTACACATATCGATACATACAGTAGAAGCGATATTATACATTTTCCTGCAAGCAAGTTACTCGATACAAAACAGGAGGCACAATATTAGACATTTTCTTGTAAAAATAATTTTCTATGGACACGTTTCATCACCCCCCTCCTACCTATTAAAATTTTGTAGGGTGGGTGATGCCAATGGCATTGCCTAGCCAGCAAAATTACTGAATTTCAAGTCCAAAAATCCATTAATGACATCCAAAATTTAACAAGATCAAAACAACAGATGGAGTATATAGAAAATTTAAAAAAAAAAATGTGACAGTCATAAATACATGCCATTTTACAGAACAGTACCATCAAAAGTCATGCATGGAGAGGTACAGGGTGTGACAGGCATAAGCAAATGTCAAAATTTACAGAACATCAGCAATAAGTGGAATATATGACAATTATACATAATGGTAAACATAAGTATATATATAGAATTTCAGAAAACATAGTTTGACAAATGATATAGTGGAGAAAATGAGATAGCTAGAAGTAATACACAAATGGAAAAAAATATACAATAATAAACATGAACATATACAAAGTTTTACAAAAGATATTTTAACTAATGTCATCATTCTTTAAAGAAAATGTGGTAATTACAAGTAATACACACAGTAGTGTAAGTTCTATGGGTTTACATTTTGTACAAGAGATCAGTATTTTGGGAACATAAAATGAACATTTGTATCTTGTGCACAATGTAGTCTATGTAAATTTTTAGTGCACTTAGTATAAGATAAAGTGTCAGTTTTGTATTCTGTGATGCATTTAAAATGCTATACTTTCATGGATGCTAGAACATACATGTAGAATTTTTGACTACATAGGCTTCTGATCATGTACAAAATAATGTTACTACTTCAGCACAATAGGATTTCAATATAACGTTTGTCAATCGAATAGGCACAATGACATTTCAGACTAAGTATATGTATCTATCAAGAGCACAATTTTATTTTGGTCACTGACTGTGAAAGAACCATGAAATATACCTAAACACTGGTAATGAACCTGTGGACAACGTTTGCAATGGGAGGCACTGAATAGTATATGCACACGAATAGCACATTAGCTCCTAACATTCATTTTAGGTCTGCACACGAACACAAAACACTGTAAGATTACACCACACTGTAGGCGGGCTGGCTGGTTGCATTGAAGTGGAAGTCATGGGGAAAAGGTTCTGATGTATTCCTCCATGCAATTCGACAACCAAGTGTGCTCCAACCAACAGAGCTATTAGCAGACTGCATCAGCATAGCCAAAATTAGAGCAAACTGGTGGTGGGTGGCCAAGGCTGCAATGGACAGTACTGTGTGGCCAAACATCATCCAACAAACATCTTCATTAAAAGGCCCAAAATCAGTGGTGCATAGTAACTCGTCCATTGTTCTGTGTGCATTCTGGAATCTCGTGTGCGAAATCGCCACTTCCCATGCGTGTCCAAAGTACATGAAATAAAGCATTTTACACACAAATTAGTAACATAGTCATGATATTTCAGTTTAGACTGAAAGAAAAGTCATTGATTAGAACATATCTACAGAAATATTTTCCCATAAATTCAAGTGGTACAAATGGGGTCATGGTATTAAACCATATTTTTACATTACAAGTAGTGTCTTGAAGACGGATACATTTGAATACTAATGAGTAATTTAATTCTTATTTTAGAGTATCTACAACATTAGTGTCATTTCATATAAGCACAAGGCTTTACATACTATGTACATATTGCTTTACAAACACATAATCGTATGAAATACATTGAGGGTGCTTGTCATCAATTTGGCATGATATAACTTAAATTGACATTCCAATTACCATTAGTTCATATCTCTTTAAATTAATATATATCACTATGATGGTGATTACATTACCACAAATTATAACACTTAAATTACATAAGTTGCCATGGCCAGGCTTTTGTCTCAACTGAGCTACATATTTCATTGCCTTAAGGTATAACACATCAGGGTAGTTTCGTGAGAATATCAAAAGAGGTTCAAGTCAACAGGTCATGTCTGTGTCTGTCTGGGTCAACAGTAGGGTCAAACAAAACAATTAGTGCAAATTTTGGCACAGTACTAGATGTACATCACAGTAAATCATCCAATAACATAAACACAGACGTAATATTCGTTAGGCATAGCTGCAGATTTTCATCAACAAGATCATCAATAAAATTTGGAAGATAGTAGTAAGCAAAAGCAAAATATTTCTGTGCATTATCTTTCTAGACTTAACTAGGCGCAGTTTATGGCATAGCTGCAAGTTTGCAAGATAGATGGCTGTGTGGAACGTATAAGCATAACCATACATTGTCATTGAGCTTCATTATAAAATTAATTAGCATAGTGGTAGGGCTTAGGTATATAATTAGTGAGCATTGCGGTAAGCTTTGATTACAAGAGCAATACGCATAGCTGCAAGCATAATTAGAAATATTCATTACACATAATTACAAATAATTACAGATCATCAGAAGGATATGAATCTCACCAATCACACATGCCATTGAAGGCACAATGCATCAATATACAAAATGGTGCACATAAGCACAAAGAGAAAACACAAAAGGGCAGTGCGAGTAAGCACATAAGAAAAGAACAGAACATAGCATCATTAGCAACATAGCGATTCTCCTCATAATTGCTTCATAATCATTGTATAATCTCGTCATCATTAGCAACATAGCGATTCTCCTCATAATTGCTTCATAATCATTGTATAATCTCGTCATCATTAGCAACATAGCGATTCTCCTCATAATTGCTTCATAATCATTGTATAATCTCGTCCACATAATTACATTTATCAAACATCTTTGACTGTTACCAATACCTTCCTTACCATCATTTATCCATAAACAATAATGCATTTTAAAGACCACCATGACATATTGTGTATTGCCTTACTCATCATCCTCCATAATGTTCTTGGCTTACCAAATGCTCATGTCAACTCAAAATCTTCTTCACTTGCTCAGAACTTCGTAAGTTATGCAATTAGTAACACAGAAGAAAAATCTGATATTTTCTGAAACATAGGAACTTGATTAGATTACACAATCAAAAATTTCCATTAATTTTATTTGTCTTGCACAGCCACAGAGTTCGTTATATGCAAATTGCAAGATAATCAAAGTTTCGTATGACAATATCCCAGCGTAGCACAGAGCATAAGTATTCAGAGTTAGAGAAAAGTAACAGTGAGAAAAAAGAGGTAGATAGAGCGCACTAAGGAAAAGCGGAAGAATAGTGACACTCAGCTCGAGAACGGGGCACCAATCGCCACTTGGTGTGTCCAAAACAGATCAATGGACTCTCTACCCCAATTTTATGCCTTGAAAATTTTAATATTGGAAATGTGGTGTATGCCTTTCGACTTGTGCGTCTTTAAAGTTTCATTAGTGAAAGAATTACTTTTTGTTTGATCCTCATGCTCTGGATGACGTTTAGAACGCGGCGGGCTTTGTTGCGACCGGCGATCATATCTGTTTGTTTCAAAATATCGACTGCGCGAGGAATTTTCCTCGTCTTCTTCTTCTAAGTCTTGTAAGAGATTTCTAAAGGCTTCAATATCATTCTTGCATCGTGCCGCAATGGCAATTTGACGCAAGTGTAGAGGCAATTTGTTCAAACAAATTCTGATTAATTCCGCAGGGCAGTAAGGTGCCGATAAAAATTGATTTTTGTATACTAAGTTTTGGAAATATTCCACAGGGCTCGAGAAATTTGATCGCTCAAAAGTTTTGAAAGTCGCAATACTGTTTTTAACGCGGTCTTGTGCCGCTTCCGACCAGTATGCGGATAGAAATGAGCGTCGGAAGTGATTCTCGCTATAGCACTCTTGTGCAATAGCTCTCATTCTGGTGGCTGGCTCGCCTTCCAGATAACCACATATAAATTCTAATCTGTGCTCAAGTGGCCAATTCGGGGGAAGACAATAATCGAATTGCTGCAACCACTCTTTAGGGTGCAAGTCATTCGGAGAGTTTTTAAATGTCTTGAATTTACGTACAGTCAGGAAATGCTTGTAGTCAAACGCTTCCTTTCGCCCGTGCGGCGTAAGTGAGCGTAAACTACGCACTGCGTCTTCATTGTTGTTACTATGAGGTACACTTCGTTCACGTACCAAGCGACCTACTTGGCTCGAATCATCATTGTCATTTTCGTTCAAATTTTCTTCCACATCTTCGTATGGATTTCCACAAGTGTGGTCAAATTTCCTCTCTATTCGCGCCACGCGATCATCTAATTTTCTGACCTCAGCCTTGTATTGCTGATTAATGGTCATTTGATCTTGTTTGAAACGGTCAAGGGCGAGATATTCATTAGTTTCATTAAACGGGGTAGGATGCGTTACATCAGAACTTTTGTCAGTGTTATCACTAATTTGGGTAATCTTAACAGTAATATCTTCAAACTGTTTATTTATTTTATTGATCTGTTCCGTCGTGACTGACTGGAAGTTCTGCAACTTTTCAACAACTAGATTACTCTGTTGCTTCAATTGAGCGAGTTCAGTAGTTTCCATATTTTCGACTCGTGACGCAAGGCTTTCCATATTTTCCACTCGTGACGCTAGGCTTTCCACTACCGGGTTAATCTCGTCGCGAATATCTTGTCTTATTTGCTGAGATTCACGTTTGAAAGTATTGAGCAGTTGTTCCCTGAACCGATTGTTGTCCTCGTTTATCTTATTAAAACTACTTTGAATACTCACAAACCTCGAATCGCACGTTTGTTCAATTTTCTCAAGTTTTTCATTTAATTTCTGAGATTGTTCCTCAAGTTTTTCATTTAATTTCTGAGATTGTAATTGACTATTCTCAAGTTTTTCATTTAATTTCTGAGATTGTAATTGACTATTCTCAAGTTTTTCATTTAATTTCTGAGATTGTTCCTCAAGTTTTTCATTTAATTTCTGAGATTCCTGAGATAGTAATTGACTCTTCTCATTTAATTTAGAGAGCTGTGACAATAAAATTTGCATGAAATCATTTGGTAATACGTTTTCCATAGCCGTCGCACAAGTAATTTTTGTAGCAGAGCTAGGCGGAACCGATGCATTATTTTCCGCAACCACATTACAAGAATCGGAATTCTGTATTGTCAAATCCTGTACTTTGTCATTATCCATATTGTCTGTTCCCGAACTAATCTGTTCCGCGTTTTCAGACACGGTATTTACTGTCGTATTTGTATCAGTGCAGTGAGAAGACTCTTGTAAAAATTCAGTTTCTCTCCTTGCTTCATTCAAGGTCTCATTTTCGGAAGCCGTTTTAGCATCAGCGCGGACTCTCCTATTCTTCGACATTGTTAACAGAATTTTGCAGTAAAGTGACCAATAATATTTATTTTCACCTACTGCTAATTTTTTTTTTTGAAAATTACACACAGTAATTATGAGAGAACAATAGGTTGAATCGGGCTAGTGCAACATACAATCACCATCGAGATTACGCAAACCGTTAATTATCACACGAGTTCCGCGGTACTAGAACTTTCATCACAACAAACATCAGGCAATATAAAAGAGAGGCTTGTTCAGTAGTAATGCAATTATTTGTATATTCAATTCATCTACTATAAACAATACTACACAATCTCAAGAATGGTAAGTAACAGACTACAGAAACAATTACTATGCTACTGTTGCTACAACAGAGGATGGTGCTACAAAAATTAAATTAAGAGCCAAAAGGTAAGTTGGTTAGTGGAAAAGACAAACTAACTGAAATAAGACTACGTATCTAACTACGTCACGATCCTGTTTGTGAACTATCCTGGCAGAAAGGGCGCCAGATAAAAGCTGTACGCGTGTTTTGAAATGTTGAACCTTTCGTTAAATCAGACAATAAATTGTTCATTAACTCAGCTATTTGGTTTAATTATGGCCCTGATCTTAATGTACAAGAAACAGTGCATTAAATTGATTTTGTGCGCAACGGATCTTTTAAGTAAACAACTGTGACATGTAACCTTTTGAAACAGACACTGACTATACTCAAAAATTTTGACTGCGAGAAAGATATAAGAAAAACCACAAATCACTTTCTTAATGCTTGACTGTGAGAATTAATGTCGATCAGTTATTATTGAAATCCAAATCAACTATTCTCTTACTATCGCACCAATAATGAAATATGTTCAATAATGTTATTCAAATCAACACTCCACTAAATCAAGTAATTATCAAATGAAGGAAGTGGGTTAATTTTCTAACTACGTAAATGAAATATGAAACAGGGTTAAGTTACTTATTATTGATAAACAGCATTACATTACCTACATAATACAACTTCTGACTTGCTGGCAAAGCAGCCTCTGCTCTACATCGGAGCCATACACACAACCCAACCGCTCTCTAAGCAAGCTGAACCACTAGTGCTACTCTCTCTCTCAGTGCGAGCTACAATGCTATGCAATACATGATCTTTGCCAGAGATGAAACTTTACACATATCGATACATACAGTAGAAGCGATATTATACATTTTCCTGCAAGCAAGTTACTCGATACAAAACAGGAGGCACAATATTAGACATTTTCTTGTAAAAATAATTTTCTATGGACACGTTTCAAGCTACTTAGATTTTCCCCAAAATCGTTTATTTATAAGGAACAGCAGAGGACCAATAACACTACCCCGTGGAACGCCCGATATCACCTCTGTTTTAGTCGATGCCTTACCATCGATTACTACGAACTGTTTCCTCTCTGACAGGAAATCCCCTATCATGTCGCAAATTTGGGGCGATATACCATAACAACACAATTGACTCAGTTTTTGGCCCCGAAAGCCCATATCGACGATGTTTCGTTGAATTGTCCGCACTCTGACACTTGCTGAGGGCCCAAGACTAAAATCTGCAGCAATATGCGGAAGGGTCGCACTTCTGCCACGTTGGACGATTCTCTTCAGTCGTCGTTGTTCCCGTTCTTGTAGAATCTTCCCTCGTCCACTGCGATGCCGGAGATTTGATGTTTCACCGAATTCACGATATTCACTGTACACTCGTGAAATTGTCCTTAGGAATAATCCCCATCTTATCGCTACGTCGAATATGCTACGTGCCATCTCTCGTGCAGCGATTGTAACTTCACGTTCAGACTCACTCAAATCGTGAAAACCTTGGCATTGTAACATCAGTAGCCCATATAACGCCGTCGCCCGACACATGATGTCTTACATAGGCGTTGCCCTCCCATCGCTGTCCTCTGAGTGTTTACGTATCTCCGTGTTTGCAGACGCACGCTTATACCAGTTTCATTGGCTCTTCAGTATATATATGAAAGTACATAATCTTGATGTGGAAGGGGGTGGAAGGAGGTCTCAAGATATTTTTACTTGAAAGGGGGTCGCGTATTCAAAATGGTTGAGAACTGCTGGGCTGAGGTGAAAGTGCATCCGGTTCAATGACCTCACGAAAAAAACGGCAGATTCTTCACTTGATGGCAGCAGTAACTATATGACTCCGCTGTAACTTATACTGATGTGTCTGGCAGAGTGTTTATCAAACCGTGTTCAGACTATTTCTCTACCGTTCATTAATAGCGTGTAGAAAGTTGGAAAGCCTAATCTTTCCGTTCGAGCTCTTATTTCTCTCATTTTAATACAATACTCAGCCTGCCGCTGTGGCCGAGGGGACTGAGGCACTCCAGTCACGGTCTGCACGGCCACTACGGTCGGGGGTTCGAATCCCCCCTCGGGCATGGATATTTGTGCCGTCCTAGTTCGTAAGTAGTTTGTAAGTTTAGGGACTGATGACCCCGTAGTTAAGTCCCATAAGATTTACAAACATTGGAACATTTATGATACTCATTTGTCCTGATGTAGGTGGGGTCAACCAATCATTTTCACCTTCTGAGCTGAAAGACTGAAATTTCGTAAATAGACCTCTCGCCACAACGAAAAACGATTTTATTTTATTATTGATACCTCAACTCCCGCATAATATCCGTGACGCTAGCTTCCTTATTGCGTGATAATATATGACGACATACCCTTCTTTGTACTACTTTAATGTCCTCCGTCAGTCGTGCCTGGTAAGTATGACATACTACGGAGCAATACTCCGTCAGACGACGGACGAGCGTATTGCAGTGAATCCCTTAAGTAGATTTGCTGAATCTTTTGTTTTGCTAACAAAACATAGTCTTTCTTTCGATTTCTACACAGTATTATCTATGTTTTTTCAGTTACAGTTGTTCATAACTAATTGCTAGTTATTTAGTTGTTTAAAAGTATTGAGATTTGTCATTTACAATTTTTCTCATATCACAGGTCTAAATCACTTTCCAATTGGTACTGATTTTCTGATGATTTTAGTACACGAGAAATAACATCATCACCTAAAACCCAGATAATTGGTTTGCTTAGATGGTCCAGTAGATTATTAATGTAGATTTTAAACAGTAGAGGGCAAATTAAACTTATTTGGGGAATGACAGATGTCACATTGTGACCCAACAACACTGTTACCAACGCCATTTTCCATTCATTGTGTATATACAGCATTTGCCATAATGTAATGGTATTTTTCCTTGTTATTTGTACTAATATAATTATTTATATATTGGTATCTTTTGTTAATTCGATGTAAATTTAATGTTCTTTTATTCTGTATGTGTGTAAAGACAAATTTTGTAATGAAGTAGACACGCTGGTTTAGCAAGGACTTTGCTTTTGTATAAAGTCATCTGTGAGTAGGAAGTATTACCGCTGCTAGCTTGGAGGTGTTGAGCGCTGGACAAAGTCGGAAACAACAGTAAAAGGGTGCGCGTAATGGTGCCTCGTAGAAGTATGTGACGAAGTGCGTATGTCGTCTTGGCACGAGAACAGGAAACGGCGAACAGGCATTACTATTAATTAGTATGGGCACAGCTTAAGTAATTAACAAGTATGCATCAAGAGGACTGCTGTGGTTCCAAACTTGCAGTTATTCGTCGCTAAAAAGAGCCTGTGTTTACCAATTTTTATGTACCCAGAGCCTTCATCAGCAGAACCTTCTCGCACACAAAACAAGTAATATCCGATCAGTTTAACAGATTTAGCTGGTGCACTCAACCGGCGTAGATGTGCAATTTTTTCAATAGTGACAACTCTGTAATTGTGAACTTACACTACTGGCCATTAAAATTGCTACCCCAAGGAGACATGAAGATGATAAAAGTGTTTTCATTGGACAAATATATTATACTAGAACTGACCTGTGTTTACATTTTCACGCAAGTTGGGTGCATAGATCCTAAGAAATCAGTACCCAGAACAACCGCCTCTGGCCATAATAAAGGCTTTGATACGCCTGGGCACTGAGTCAAACAGAGCTTGGATGACGTGAACAGGTACAGATGCCCATGCAGCTTCAACACTACACCACAGCTCATCAAGAGTAGTGACTGGCGTATTGTGACGAGCCAGTTGCTCGGCCACCATTCACCAGATTTTTTCAATTGGTGAGAGATCTGGAGAATGTGCTGGCCAGGGCAGCAGTCCAACATTTTCCTTATCCAGAAAGGCCCGTATAGGACTTGCAACATTCGGTCGTGCATTATCCTGCTGAAATGTAGGATTTCGTAGGGACCGAATGAAGGGTCGTAACACATCTGAAACGTAACGGCCACTGTTCAAAGTGCCGTCGAAGCGAACAAGAGGTGACCGAGACGTGTAATCAATGGCACCCCATACCATCACGCCGGGTGAAACGTCAGTATGGCGATGACGAATACACGCCTCCAATGTGCGTTCCTCGCGATGTCGTGAAACACGGATGCGATCATCATGATGCTGTAAACAGAACCTAGACTCATCCAAAAAAATAACGTTTTGCCATTCGTGCACCCAGGTTCGTCGTTGCGTACACCAACGCAGGCGCTCCTGACTGTGATGCAGCGTCAAAGATAACCGCAGCCATGGTCGCCGAGCTGATAGTCCATGCTGCTGCAAACGTCGTCGAACTGTTCGTGCAGATGGCTGTTGTCTTGAAAACTTCCCCGTCTTTTGACTCATGGATCGAAACGTGGCTGCACGGTCCGTTTCACCCATGCGGATAAGATGCCTGTCATTTCGACTGCTAGTGATACGAGGCCATTGAGATCCAGCACGGCGTTCCGTATTGCCCTCCTGAACCCACCGATTCCATATTCTGCTAACAGTCGTTGTATCGCGACCAACGCGAGCAGCAATGTTGCGATACGAAAAACCGCAATAGGCAACAATCCGACCTTTATTAAATACGAGAACATGATGGTATGCATTTCTCCTTCTTGCACGAGGCATCACAACATTTCACCAGGCATCGCCGGTCAACTGCTGTTTGTGTATGAGAAATCGGTTGGAAACTTTCCTCATGTAAGCACGTTGTAGGTGTCGCCACCGGCTCCAGCCTTGTGTGAATGCTCTGAAAAGCTAAACATTTGCAAATCCCAGCATCTTCTTCCTGTCGGTTAAATTTCGCGTCTGTAGCACGTAATCTTCGTGGCGTAGCAATTGTAATGGCCAGGAGTGTATGTTAAAGACTTCATTATCCTCAGTCATTGTCCAGACAGGTTCCTTCCTTATCCATTGTTTGTACCGAGAATACATTCAAAAATTAATGAAAACTAAAGGTTAACTAAATGCACAGTGCCAGTTGAACAACAATTTGTCGAGAATAGTTCCTGTTAATTCAGTTAACAATATCAGTGTTGCAAATTGTAGTTTCACGAGTCTGAGTAAATTTGTTAAAATATCATTTAATAGCGAAAGGTCTTTACGATTATAATAAAAAGACCAACTTTCATTGCATTTCATTTAGAGCAGAAACTTTGCTTTCAAGCACCAGTTAGTGCGAGTAGTGATTATTTGCAACCTGATCAGATAGGCAAATCATGTATTTCAAATAATCAAAAATTACCAGGACAGGCATTAACTATTTTTGTAAATGTCAGCAGTTCAGTTAGTTGTTCAATAACGACCATTAGCAATTTTTCATGCTTGCAGATGACCAGCTACTAATATATATAATATTTTGAACAACTGAAGCAGTAAATGATAAGCATGAAGGTGAGATGTGCATGTTTCGTTGAATGTGAAAATTGCTTTGCCTTTGCATGTGTTTTATTATGTAGTGTTTCCACTTTCTGTGTTAATGATCTAATTGTCAATGTTGAACGCGGATTTGACTCATATATTCTGATTCCTTTGCCCACCCAAAGTTTTACATGATTTTTCAGCTCGCTAATTAACGTTATTATTACAAACTTTCCACTAAAATTGTTTGTCTCATGCATCGAGATGGCGACCGTAAAATCGATTATTAATTTATTTTCCAAACCATTCCCAGTATTTTGTTTGTTCAGCATTCTAGTTAACATAAGTTAATTTTTTTATTACAAATTTTATTTTTTTATCACTTATTGATCGTTGTTGCCAACTAAAAAGGTGCAGCAACGTTCCGGTTATAACCTCCACTACATATCGGCCCAATTAACGATAGACTTACCATATAACTAGAAGCATTAGGCACACAGGTCGTCATTTCTAATTATTGCATATCAGCTGATGGTGAAGGGGTGGGGAGGTTAAAACTTGTGTTTTACTCGACGGTTACTACGACCTGCAGATCTTTCTGACCAAAAAAAAAAAAAAAAAAAAAAAAAAAAAAAAAAAAAAAAAAAAATTACAAATCCAGTTGCACAGTTGAGAAGGAACTTTAAAGTACGTAATTTGATTAAAACTCACTTGTGAGGAATGGGGTCGAAAGCATGTAATATAGAGTCACTTCTGTAGAGTCGGATATTCACATACTTCCTTAGGCACTGAAGAGACTGAGGTCTGATTCATTTTCAATCTAATTTCAATGGCGCAGATGTTACTCTAAAGTGGTTAGTCAGCTGCTTGTATGTTTCATAACATACTATGCTGAAAGCTCTAAGCCACTGACTTATTCCAGAGATCTTGTTCGGCTTTATCCGCTTAAACGCTCTTGGGTTCTGTGCAGATCCGGTGATACAGTGTGTGCCGTTTGCAGTAGCAGCTGCCCGTGAGCTCGTAAGTTTGCCTTAGCTGACTGTCCTGGAAGCAGTAAAGCTTTTCTGACGACTTCTGCAGCTTTCCCGCTGATTCGCTACAGTCTGGCCCTGTCTCCTAACTCTGCAAGTCGGGTTCTTAAGGCACTGCTCCCCACTCTTCGCGAAGCTCAGCTGTGTTTACCTCCGGCCACTGTACTTTCTGCCTCCTCCAATCAGACAGAACGCCCACTTTACCAGAGGCGCACATAAAAAAAGGAAGAAACCTGAATATTCCGGTTGCTCGCATTATGTCTCGCTGTATTGTTGCATAGACAGTGTGAAACAAATTGTCCTTGTTGCCGCTCAAAGGACCCGTCTGGATCTTCGCGTTAAATGTAATGGGGAAATAACGATAATCTAGAATAATGTTTTTCAATCTGTGGGTCGCGACCCCCATTGGGCTCGCAAAGCCTTTCTCGGGGATTCGTCTTCACAGCAGCAGATACTTGCACCATAAAATAACGAGGGGTTCAGTAATACAAAAACGTATGCCTAAGTCAGATACATGTACGTTAAAATTATGGAGTTCATTGTGTGACATTCATATTTAATTGATCATAGATTGTTTTATAATACAGTGTGTTAATGATGAATACGCGCAAAGTTTGAAAACTGTTATTAGGAACCAATCGATAGGGAAAAAAAACTTGATACAATAAGTAAATCTGAAAAATTTGAAAAATTGTACTCCTTTACAATGGGGCCTTCTTTAATAAGCATAATTCGTTTCTGAGTCTTGCCTGAAATGTGAAACAATCGTCAAGGAAAATACATTTTTTTGACGGAAATCATTTAAAAATACGTTAAATGTGTTCCGTTCCAAAAAACACATACCAAAAAAAAAAAAAAAAAAAAAAAAAAAAAAAAAAAAAAAACAACTTCGGACAACAATTTAAAAGAAAACTGAAGTAAAAGAAAGAAGATTACATTTGTTAACAGTGAATTCAGTTACTTAGTAGATCGATGGGGAACTACGAGGCTACCTAAAAAGAATGCATTGTCGTAACAGCTGTTCCACTTGTTAATCCCTGGCCAACCTTCATAAAAAAAACGAATAGGATTCCAAGATTAACTGGGTTCACTGTTTTCAGGTTTGCTGTACCTAGAAACTGGTAATAATTCCTCTTTTAAATCTAAATTCCTTTCGACCGTAGTAAACCATTACGCGAATCGTGGTGTTTCATGAATATATATTTCAATTCCTGATTGTTCTACATAACTTCGTTGCGCTGAAACACGTGTACCTTTTTAGTGAGATAAAATAACCAACAAGAAATATACAAATAGTAAGTAATTCATGTTAAATCTTCTAATAGAATGTATTGAGTAAAATATAACATATTTACTGCAGACAGTGTCTTGATCTAGATGCAACTAATTAAGACAATTCCGTGTGTTTCGATCATCTGGTGCAAGTCTTGCTACTGGACGCCACATCGGCGACTTGGATGACTCTAACATAACCCAGTTACCAAACTGGGAAAAGGAATCCGTTAGAAGACGGGCTAAAAATTCCATTATCGGACCGGATTTCGAACCCGCGACCTCTCAGTTTAGACTAAAAAGGAGACAATTTTTTTAATGATTCGGTAATTCAGTTGCGCTTCGTGTGTTCTGTATGCGTTTGTAAATAACTGGTAAGTGGTTTGGGTTTGTGGAATTGTGACTTAGATGTCTCTTACAGATGATCAACTATAAAATCTAAGCATAAGTGCAAGGGAGACTATTACTAACTAATCAGTATTGAAGCATCAGGTCCACTTAAAAACGCTTTTTTCGGTATCATGAGAAAAGAGTAAATAATTTACAGTTTGTGTTGTGCAAATGCCTCTACTTGTGTTTTAAAATACAGATAATGAAAAATTAATAAATCATGTCTCCAGCTGCCCTCAAAAATCTTCCGTTTTAAGGTTTCTGATACGTTTACGTCTGCAAAACATGTGGAAAGCAATAACTGTAGTGAAGTGTGTGCTGTACCCAACATTTGAAAATCTATTTTCTAACAGAAAATAGCTCAATAAGTACCAACCAGCAGAAGAAAGAACAGTAAATAACGACTTGAAACCTGATCTAGCCACTTAAACATCGTAATTCTTGCCACACATAAGGCTCCGGCGTTGTGTTTTACATTTCGCCACAAATCAACGACTTCCATATTATCAGAGAAACAAAGTAATACAGTATGTACCATCTGACGATGAACTGCTAGGCAGTTCGAAACTGGTCATGGTAACTAAATGACGAAGAAAAACAATAAAAGGCGACTGAGTGCAGTTTTTCCTGGAATATTCTGTACCCATATTGGGTAAGTTGTATGAAGTTTTGCTTCACACAGGAACTTCTCAAAAGTTGGAAATAACGAAGCACATTCAGGGTAAATGAACTCAGAGCCCTAGAACAATCAGAAATTCAATGTGTAGTGAGTCAACACCCGTCTGTTGACATGCCCGAAAATATAAACGTCCAACACTGATGACATCCATCTGTTGTATCTTAGGAAGTATTCTGAGTTCAAAGGTAGGGTATCAATACTGCTCTTCTTGCCAAACAATAAGACTCAACAAGGGAAACAGAACACTCACCATTCTCTCACGACATCCTTGTCACCGCCTTGGACCAATGAAATAAAGATTTCATGACATTCGAAAATCGTTAGTGTAACTCACTAGCGTAAGGCCTCCGGGATGACGAATTGAGTCGTCTAATACACACAGAAAAATGTGTTGATTCACCTTAGTGCCAATGTCACCTGAAGACTGACACTGAATATGAATATTGCATCTAGAACACAGTTTCTTAGACCGTCCGTGTATGTTACTCAACCCGCACAAAGATATAAACAACCGTGCATGAGCAGTGCCAATGCAACTGAGCAGGTAGACGGCCGATCAGTTCCACACATAACGCCATAAAGTAAGTACACTGCTTCTGTTGACTGTAGATCTGCCATGACTAGAAGGTTAATTCCGAAGTTTGATCACATCCGCATTGTTAGTGGCAGGAAGGACTCTCATCAATGGATGCTTCCACATGTCTATGAGTGAACCAAAGCGACGCTGTTCGGACGGGGAAGAGGTGTAGAGATACAGGAACTGTCGAGGTCGATGACTTGCCTAGCTCTGGCCGCTCAAAGACTAGCACAGCGGTTGATGACCGCTACTTAGGGATTTCATCTCGGAGGAACTGTGAGAGGAACGCCGCCATGCTGAATAATGATTTTCGTGCATGCACAGGCCGTCGTGTTCCGACTCAAACTGTACGTAAAATACTGCTTGACACATAACATAACTCCCGACGTTCATGACGAGGACCAGTGTCGACACCAAGACTCCATGCAGTGCGGTTCAGAAGAGCCGAACAGCATGCTGAATGGACTCATCACAATTGCCAAGTCCTGTTCACAGGTGAGACTCGCCTACAACCACACAATCGTCGGAGACGATTTTGGAGGCAGAGTGATCAGCCTGGATGTATTAGACACAACGTGTAGCGGGTGCAGCAAGGTGGTGTTTTCCTAATGTTTTGGGGCGGAATGTTGTGCGGTACCGTTTGCCACTGGTGGTCGTGGAAAGCAATCAAACGGCTATATAAAACAGGCATGACATCCTCCGACGTATAGTGCAACCATATCGGCAGCAACTCCCGTGTTCATCGTACACATGTTGTGAATGCGTACCTTCATGGCGACATCTCAAGATTACGAGGCGCGTCCAGAAAATAAGTTCCCTTTGTAATAAAATGAAATTGTACACAGATACAGAAGAAATTTTTATTGCACAAAATTCTACAACTCTTAAACTACTTTTCCACATAACAGCCGAAATTTTGCAGGCATTTGTCATAGCGTGGCACCAGATTTTGTATACCTTCTTCATAGTAATCTGCCGCCTGTGTCTTCAACCAGTTGGAAACAGTGAAATTTGGGGGAATTCCATAGCGAGAGCTCTAATTGTAAACCTACGGTTTTCCTGGATCTTGTCATCAATCGCGTGAACCAGTTCTTCTGTAACCAAAGGTGGACGCCCACTTCGTTCTTCATCGTGCACATCACTACGCCCGCCATTGATCTATCGGACCCATCTTCTCACCATCGAATCACTCATCGCATTTGGTCCGTAAACATCGAAAATTTGCCGATAAATTTCACTTGGTTTCACTTTCCTCGCATTCAGAAACCGAATCACCGACCAGATTTCACAGGCGGCGGAATTATGTCTAGCGAAATGGAAAATGAAAAGAAAGGAGGAAAAAGAAGTGGACAAATAAGGAAGATCGAAAGTGATGTAACAGGGAATAGGAAGAATGTGAGATGTTAGCCAGGTGTTGACAAAAGAAAGAAACAAGGAATAAAAAGCAAAACTCCATCAGTGAAGCGAAAATTGACCATCGACCTACAATCATTATCCGAGCGTTCAGAGGAGGGATCGATAGATTCTGGTGAGTCAGTTGTGGAGCCCAGTGTTGTTGAAAAGCCTGGTGATGACGATGCTACCTGCCTTTTTTGTGAGGAGTTATATTCCCATAGGAGAGCTGTGGATCCAGTGCCTAATGTGCGAGATGCGGGCGCACAACGAGTGTGCTGGCTGTGAAACGGACCATTATATTTGTGATTTCTGCCAACCCTAAATGAACAATTTATGATAAACATGTCCCAGTATAAAGGGTTTGCTATTTTACAATTACTCTAAAAAATCTACAGGAAATAATAATGACTTTTTTGTGTGTTTATAAAGTAGCCCATATTAACACCACATTTACATTTTTTCACAATATGTCAATTTTGTAAACATGTTTAAATATTAAAGTTGCATAATGATTTAAACTAATACATATGTGTTTGGATTTTTATAACATCATAAAGTTTATTTTTTGAGGTTTTCTGCAAATTTCACTGACAATTTTGGAATTTATGGTTTAAAAATAAAGTGGTAGCCCATAATACCACCTTTTCCTCTACATTCCTTATTCCTTACGTGTTAACCTTGTGTTCCTTTTGTGTTTTTGTCCCTCCCCTGTGTGTTTTGTGTTTCCTAGGATGTAGTTCCATGCCCGAGCATACGCTTAGGTATTGCTATGTAATTCATACATGTATGGAGAAAGTTTAAATAATAAAATTGGGTAGGAATTGCATTTTCCACTAATGTATTGCCTTTAGTCACTAATTGCTCACTGTCTTGACATTTTCGCACAAGCTAACTAGTCATAACCACGACATCAATCAGGGATCTCAAGTATTTTCAGTGAAACACAGTGTTTCTGTGATCAGACGAAATATTATATCAGAACAATGACAGCTAGATTAACGTAAGTGTTGCATGAAAAATGTTAAAATAATTTGACTCTCTTTTGCTTATTAACAGTAGCTACGTTTACACATTGCCACGGTGGAGTGGCAGAGTGCGTTGAGGCCTACGCTCCGAAGCGCGAGGCCGTTCTCCGTCGGGGGTTCGAATCCTTCCTCGGGCATTTATGTTTGTGTTGTGTTTAGTATAAGATAGTTTATAAGTAGTTTGCAAGTTTAGGGATTGATGACCCCGAAGTTAAGTCCCATAAGCTTAATAAACATTTGAACTTTTTCTTGCCAAAGATACTTCTTATACGTGGTGTGATGGTTTACCAGATATGCAGAAACGTCATATACAGTTTTATGTATTGTTCTGTGTACTTCTATATTTTTTACTTGAATCTTAAGGTCATAACATCATTCTGACATTTCAATCCATTTTTAGGTATAGGTTAATTTATCATAGTGTTTGCACCATCATCCCAGACTGGTAGCTATTTTCTACTTCATTTTTGGTACATACAATTTATCAATATTTGATACACTTTCATTATGTTAAAAATCTAAATTTATTGTATCCCCATTCCTAATTGATTAATCTCCACAACCTGGTGGTAAAAACTTTCTTTTTTACTGCGAGACAAACTAGTGACTATGAAGATACGGAATGATGTTTCTGTGGTTTATCAAACATACAGATGTATATGCTGTTACAAAAAGTGGTTTATCTGTCACGTTTGTATTTCAGATAACATGAATGTCCAATGACTCAAGTATTGGGTAGTGAGGGAAACGTAAGTTTCTAGTGGTGCTCACTACGACTTATACGTTCACCTACGACATTCACTGCCTTTTCTCTTCAATGGCACTTGGACACTTTTTGCCATCTTTCAGAATACTTACAAATGCAGTGTCATGGTGAAGTGATTTATTTCGTAATAATTGACAATACAAGGATTTTATCAGCAATTTTATTTTACATAAGTTGCGTGGAGACTTCAACCAATCACGTTACAAAGACATTTTTTTCATTGTACATATTACTTTCTACGTGTACATTAATGTCCCATATTTTTGTCATTTGTGTCAAGCTGCGATTCAGTTCTTTTTTTCCTTGTCTTTCCATTTCTTGGAGAACGAATTATGCAGACTAAACCTGGCTAACAACCAGCATTAATGCGCAAAGTTCTTGTCGCAGAGGCCAGATGTTAATGATCTAAGTATCTATTAGGCGCATAATATGTAAACTCCGGATAGAATATCACTTAAATGTCTGTCTGAGAGATTCATTGGTTTAGTAGAGCATATCTACTAGCGAGGCTCAGCTTTTGCGTAAGCAGTCAAGTCAATAATGTTGTCACGAGAAGTATGTTGGAAAAGATATGACACAGCATGTGTCCGGAGGATAATTTTTATAAAATCTTAAGGTAGTTAGAGACATGTGAATAAGATTTTGTGACGAAGACAATATTGGAGGAAAGGTACTGAGACACTTTTTTGAAGTTTGCGGCAGCAGTAGATTTTTCTCAGACAGCCATTGATTAAAGATTGTCAACGACATAACGTTGTTCTTGAAATCAATTAGATTTCTTTTTAAATACTATCATGAGTCAATTAAACAGGCTATAGATGTGTGTTTCGAATTTCATATAAGTCAAAGATTCGATTTTTAACCTCATATTACAATCGAAATGTAATATAAGAACAAATGTGATCGTAAATTTCGTGTTAAACTTCTCAGAGAATACAAATGAGAGGTAAAACTTAAATATATTGTGTCGATTTCGTAGTTTCTAGCTGGTCATATAAACTGATTATTAAACACAATGGCTGAAAGAACTTGTAGCATAGTTAACAGTAGAAATTTGTACTGAAAATTATTTGCAGCTTGCACCAATGTATTATGAAAGCAGTTGTCAGCATCTGCAGTTGAAAAATATTTATATTATTGATAATCATCATTTATTATCAGAGCCACACTATTGTGATTAAAATTAACTCTGTTCTTTTAATATAGTCATAGTGCAGTGAAATAGATTACAGTTGTTGAGTACAAATAACAAGTTGTAACCTCACGCCGAAGGGCGTGATTTCACTGCATGTAGAGCGGCTAAGAAGTAAGAGATAAACTTATTTCCTGTTACCGTATTGTTGGAAGCTCCAGCAAGAAAAATTTCGTGAAGATTTGAAACTATATGCAAAGTTTGTAGCAAGTTGCAGAATTATCTCATTCTTAAACAATGAATGAAAAAAGTCACGTTGTTGACGTGTCATTTCACGCCGCCCTTTTTTTGCGTATCACACTGTTTATGACGTCATATCTAGGACGTCGTAGATAGTTCTTACTCCCACGGCGATTGTTGCATTGTGGTACGGAAAATATGTACCAAGTTTGGTTGAAATCGGTCCAATAGTTGAGGAACACACACATAGACACACACACGCACACACACATACACACACATCTGTGTAATTTGCCTAGATTCTTAAAATAATGAGCACAAGTCACTATTAATTTCTGGCATGCTTCGTTTATCCTAGATTAACTTCGAGTGACTTTCTTGGCTTTAATTCGCTGTGGACCCAGCTATTTCATCTCCGATTCTTCACTGCGAAAATTGTTTTCTTTCTTAAATTTGTATACATTCTGGAAGTGTAGAGCCTGCGACTGTGTTGATTAAAGAAATCAGAAAATATCAGCAACCAGTCACCTTAAGACTGGTTGTTGTCATTTTCTGATTTATTTCGTTTTCTTTCTGCTATTAGATGGTAAAGAATCTAAGTTAGGCACACGAATTCATCACCAGCCTTCGTTCAGAGCTCTGCTTTGGATGAAAAGCTCTTAAATAGATAATTTCGATCACCCTTACAATTTCCCCAGCCATCTGTAGCCACTCTTCTCATCACTGACGCCTGACGCCTGTTTCAAAGTATAAATGACGAGTGCCGTAAAGATAGACGTGATGTGTTACCACACCCGGAAAAGGCCAAATTTAGGCATTGCATTCCGAAATGTATAGACCCAGATTCACTCTACGAGTGTATAGGTCTTTTTAATATTATCATTATTAATATTAATAGCGTGTAAGGTGACGAAGCGAAATGATAGGCTAAGAGTTAAAAACTGGCAGTATACAACGAAGTGATGCTCTGTCGCAACTTGAGTCTATGTGCGGAACGCTTAACGCTGTGTATCCGGATCACGGTAAAACGGATAACAATAAGAATGAGGAAATTCATTTTTCAGATTGCTTTCACGTCTGTTCCATATTCCTTGCGGATGTTGATACGACTAAAGTGGTATGTCATTGTTGCTGTTGCATTGATTATCTGAGGCGGTCTCTTTCCGTTCTGCATTGTGTCATCACCAGACACGAAGATCGCTTGGCCGTTGTCCAGGTTGAAGGGCCTTGCATAAGGTGGCTGCTGGCCAATTTTCTACTTTCACTGTCAAGGTAGCTCTCGTTCTCTTGCTACGCATCCAAATATGGTACCAGTGCTTACACCGTCTGCAGTCATGGAGGGCCATAGCTGAAGAATTTGTAAAAGTCGGGGAGCAGAGTACGAGAAGGGTGTGAGTGGGTCGAAGAGTTGTTAGTAATCGAAACGTAATATATAGTTCTCAGAGGAGAGAAGCATGTCGACGTACAAGTAATTTATGGTGTGCCTTAAGTGAGTGTTACCGGATTACTACTTTTTACGATATACAGGATCTTTTTTTTCTTTCACCGTGTTCAGACTCTAGGGATTGATCGAGGAGAGGATAAAAGACATAAGGTCAATCTACATATGTCCGCAAATGCACGGCTTCCATGACTTATTCAATCATACTTTGACTGCAGTGTAATACGCACTATACCGTGCATACTCTGTTACAGTGTGCCATGTTTCCTACTAAAGGTTAGTACTGTTCCTCATACTGTGCCATCGAGGGTTGGAAGGGTCGTGACTGCTACATGATGGTACCTCAGCCCACTTAGCCGTTAACGTAGGGTCGCATTTCAATCATCTCTTCCTGATCGATGGGTCGGTCGAGGAGGCCCGGTTGCATGGCCCGCTCGTTCACCGCATCTCAACCCGTGCGATTTCTGGTTATGGGGCCACCTCAAAAGTATTCACAGAGCCCATTCCAGATGTGGAGACACTGGAGCAACATATTCAGCTTTGTCACGAGTGTGACTTTAGGGCTCGTGTGTCGAATACTGCATAAAGACTTCTGGGTTAATGCACATGGAACCAATTTTCGGCACAAACTAACTTTTGCCTGCTTCGTTCAGCGCCTATTAGAGCTCAGTGCCTGTAAAAACGTATGGTAGAATAAATAGTCTGTAGCATCGAAACCATGCATTTACAGTCACAAGTTCATTACACCTTGTTTGTTCCATATCCTCTCCTCGATCAACTCTTAAGAGTTTGTAGACGTTGGAAAAAATTATGCCCCATGAGACTTTTCTACATCTACATATATACTCCGCAATCCACCCATAGGTGCGTAGGTGCGTGGCGGAGGGTACTCATTATCACTACTACTTACTTGCTTTCCTGTTTCACACCCATATAGAACGGAGAAAAAATGAATGCTTCAGTGCATCCGTACGAGCCCTAATTTCTCTAATCTTATATTTGTGGTCTGTACACGAAATGTAGGTTGGCGGCAGTAGAATTATTCTGCTGCCCGCCTCAAATTCCGGCCCCCTAAATTTCTGCAACAGTGATAGGTACCAAAAGGATAAAGCCAAGATTGCTAATATATAATTTTATTCCAACGACCGGTTTCAACAGTCTCTGATATCATCTTCTGGTCTATTTCTCTCTCTCTCTCTCTCTCTCTCTCTCTCTCTCTCTCTCTCTCTCTTTCTCTCTTTTTTTCCAATGCCGTCATCTTATGTTGTCAACAGTTTTTGTATAAAATAATTTAAAGTGCATGTCCACTGCATATGTAAACTTTAACTACAATGACATAGTATATCTCTCTTTTCTCTTTCTCATAGCTATGTCCCCGCACATGCAGTGTCGGCTTTGTTAATCGGATTTGGCGTGTTAATAATCGCGGGGTGGCCGGATGTCCTTCCTGTCGCCACCCTATACCCCGGGGAGGAAATGTGTACCTCTAATGTCTGCATACAGAGGTTTATGTGTAAAAGTGTAAAGTTTTACGAAATGTTTGTGAATCGCATAACTGAGACGGGTCTTGGATACCAGCCTAGGGGGATATGAAAAATCGCCTGAAAACCACATGCAGGCTGCCCAGCACCACAGACAAATATATGTTACTCTGTGCCAGCACGCCGACCCCTTTCGTTAATCCGCCGAGCGGATTCGAACCGGGGTCGGTACGCCTCCCCGTCTCCGAAAGCGGTGCCTTAGACCACTCGGCTAGCCGAGCGGGTCGACATAGTCCATCTACCCATTTAACATTATTTTATACAACTGTTGACATCACAAGAAGACGGCTTTGTAATATATATATATATATATATATATATATATATATATATATATATATATATATATATATATTAGACAGGAAGATGATGGCAGAGATCATCGTAACCGGTCGTCGAAATAAAATTATATATTAATGATACTGGCTTCAACCTTTTCGGAACCTATCATAATATTGGATAGCCTCCTTACAATATAAGCAGAAACATTTCTTCATTAGTCCTTCTCGAAAATATCGTCGCCTCCCCTTCCAACGACTCCCAGTTTGAGTTCCCGAAGCATTTCAGTAACATTCGCGCATTGATCGAATCTACCAGTTACAAACCTAGCCACTCGCCCCTGAACTACATATATGTCCTCCTGGTGAAATCTCAAACGCTCGAGCAATACTCAAGACGGGGTCGTACAATCGTTTTATATACTGTCTCCTTTACAGACGAATAACACATTCCCAAAATTCTCCCAATAAACCGAAGTCTACCATTCGCCTTCCCTGCGACTGTCCTTATAAGCTCTTTCCATTTCATACCACTGTGTTACGCCTAGATATTTAATTGAAGTGACTTTGTCAAGTAGCAGCTAATGCAGTATTTGAACATTAAGGGATTGTTTCTCCTACTCTTTTGCATCATCTCACATTTTTCTATAATTAGCGCTAGTTGCCATTACTCACACCACCTAGAAATCTGGTCCATCCTGAATCATACTACAGTGATTTAGTGACGACACCCTCCTGTACACCTCACTCTGACTGTCAGATCATTTATACAGATAAAAAATAATAGAGATCCTATGACACTTCCCTGTGGTACCCCTGACGATACCTTAGTCTCTGAAGAACACTCGCCACCGAGGACAACGTACTGGGTTCTATTACTTGAGTAATTTGGTGCTCGTATACACAGAGCTGTAGCAACGTTGAAAACTTGTATTGAAATGCAGGAGGATTTGTAGTCTGGCACTCTACCACTGTGCAACCGAGGCACACCAAGTTTATGTAGCAAGAGTGAAAGTGTCAAGAAGATAATTGGTCAATCCTAATAATAGATGCAACAGAAGTGTTCTGTATCGGTGAATGAGCTACCATCGCAGTTCCACGCGAGTACGTGTCTAAAATTGACAAACAGTGTTCTGCTACGTGTACTACGCGGTAAGATCACAGTTTACAGGCGCGACACTGATTACTGTGACAGCTGTTTCCAAATGACAGTTGCAACGAGACTAGCGCTCCTAGCGGTGGGCAAGGCGCTTTAATAGTCAAGTTCCCTTATAATTAATTTTCTACGAAATCAAAGAAAATAGTTACTATAATTTTTGTGTTCCAAACATTATCAAAATATCATGAGACATGAATAGTCTAAATTAATGTAAGAACAGCCGATTGGCACTAATTCATTAATATAAGCGACAATTTCGTCACGAAGACGTACTTACTAATACGTTCATATTTGCAGCTTACTTCGATGAAAGGAAGAGAATATGAACATGTGGAAAAGGTCTGTTTTTACTATTATAGTCACTTTCTTTGATGCTTAACAATTCGTGATGGTTTCTAATGATCCGTACACATTTACACTTCAATCGTCTGTCATTTTGAACCATTTACCTTTGAATGTCATTACTTTTCCTTAAAAAGTGAATGTCCTAAAAATTCCTGCCGTTTCTGGCTGAGATATAGCAACAATTGTGTAATTGGTTTCTTCTTTGCTGAGGAACAGTTATATTGTTTTTGATGTTTTATTGCCACGTCTGTGAGGTTTCTTCTTTAGCTACAGCTGTGGTAACTGTTTTGGTACATTAAATAATGTATGTTTTGCATTCAATACGAGTTTCCTACGTTGTACACTTGCTGATTGAACTAGAATGGTAGTGAAGAAATCTTAACGTTCATGAATACAAAAGCGACGTTCTCCTGCAAAGGTTCATATCCTCTCGTACGTGATAGCCATTTTCAGTTCTTAATAGAAAGAAAAAAAACACCTTACACTAATACCTGCAGGTTATGTAAAGCACAGTTCCATACATTCCAGGGTTCTTAGGAAACTTACGAAACACAAATTTGGAATTATTTTTTATTTGTTACCGACTTTTATGTCACTTCATACGTTCTCTATTCTAAAACCTATGTTAAAAGTCAATATAAACGATATTATTCGGGCTAATCCGATATCGTATACCTTTCCGACCGCTTGAAGCCCTGCTGTCGCAGTGCATAACAGAAGTCAGTGCGAGTGTCGTGCCTCTATATGTTAGACTGTGATAAGAGCATGAGCATAACATTGAAAGAGATGGGAGACCAGACTGAGGCTTGTTAGCAGGCGTTTCTCCGGCAAACCACATTCGACCAAAACAGACTGCAGTCACAGTGGCAGGCACGGTCAGACCCCTCCCCATGCACCAGTCATATCCGTGGAGCTTCTTTCCCTGTGTTCCAGTTTTCATTGATGGCCAGCTCATTTGCAGGAGAAGTCCCAGAAGAATTAATTGATAATTATCTACGTCCCTAGATAGTGCCACATAGTGCCCTCTCTCGGTCTCCGTTAGGCTGTTAGCCAAGTATAGATGGAGACTGGAGACTGGTTTCATTCAGCTCTCCACCCCACTCTATCATGAGCAAGCTTCTTCATCTCGTAAAAACGGCAACCCACATTTATATGAATCTGCTTACTATATTCGCCTTTTCGTTTACTTTTGCGATTTTTAACCAACACATTTCCCTCCAATGCTAAATTCACGATTCCTTCATATCTAATAATAAGAATGTCCTAACATTTAAACTAATATTCGATGTTAATAAATTTCTCGTTTTCAGAAACACTATTCCTTCCATTACCATTATGCATTTTATATCCTCTGTACTGCGACCATTGTACGTTATTTTACTCCCGAAATAACAAAACTCATTTACCACCTTTGTTGTTTCGTTAGCTAAAATAATACCTTCAGCATCACATTTTCTTACATTCCATTACCCTTGTTTTGCTCTTGTTAATGTTCATCTTTTACACTCCTTTCAACACACTGTCAATTTCGTTTAATTGCTCTTGCAGGTCCTTTGCTGACAGAATTGCAAAGCCATCAACAAG
This sequence comes from Locusta migratoria, assembly GCA_026315105.1. NCBI lineage: Eukaryota > Metazoa > Arthropoda > Insecta > Orthoptera > Acrididae > Locusta > Locusta migratoria. The sequence continues at coordinate 283,866,452 of CM048744.1, forward strand.
ACGCAAAGTTTTTAGTTCTTCACCTTGAACTTTACTGTCTTCTCCAAACTTCTCCTTTTTTTCCTGCACGGCTTGTTTAATGTAGAGATTGAATAACATTTGGGAAAGGCTACAACCCTATCTTACTCCCTTCCCAACTAATGTATTCCTTTCACGTCCTTCGACTCTAATAACAATCAACATTGTCAAAAGCTTACTTCAAATCTACAAAAGCCAGAAATGTAGGTAGTATAATGTTTATAATTAAAAACAGCGAACAGCCACAAGTATACTATATAAAATGTTTATTTATTCAAAACTTGATCTTTCTTTTTTTCCCCCCACAGATTCCTCTTTAGGTGGTTGACATGCTGTGCAGCTTGGACGTCGTTTCATATCTGTTATAGTTTCTCAACCCCAGAGTAGACAAAAATATTTTGTTTACTATTTGGTGAAGTTTACGTTAGGTTTACACATTTCCACCTGTCCTATCATTACAAAAAGGTTTTAAAGATAAAAACCGTAATGTGTGGCGAAAGTTTACGTGTCGTCTCCTTATCTGTGACGAAACAGCCGTGTGTTTCTCTTAAGTGTTTTAAACACGACATGTTTTCGCACGTGCACTGTTACGACTGCTGTCAAATTTACTGATAGGTGCCTACAACTACACCATGCGGTATGCTTTTATTTGCAGGTTTCGCCACAGTTCAAGTGGTTTAAATAAATAAATAAATATTTTGTATAACATACACGTGGCTAGATTAGATTAAATAAGGTAACACGGCGATAAAGTAGTAGATGAATTTTGTTATTTGAGTAGAAAAATAATTTCTGACGGACGAAGTAAAGAAGATATAATATTTAGAATGGCTATATGAAGAAAAGCATTTCTGAAGAAATTTGTTGACATCCAATAATAATTTATGTTACTATGTCGTTTCTAAAAGAAATTGTCTGGAGTATAGCAATGAACAGGAGTGAAATGTGGATGATAAGTAGTTCAAACAAAGATATGATAGAAGGTTTTGAAATGTGGTGTTACAGACGAATGCTGAAGACTAGACGGGTCAATCGTGTAACTAGTGAGATGGAAATGAACAAAATTGACGAGAAATATCTGGCACATCTTGACTAAAAGAAGGGATAGATTGGTAGGACACATTCTAAGACGTCATGATAGCGTCAGTTTGGTATTGGATGGGGTAAAAGTCGCAGAGGGAGGCCGAGAGAAGAATACAGTAAACGGGTTCAAAAGGATGTAGGTTGCCGTTCTTATTAGGAGATGAAGAGGCGTGCACAGGATATGGTAGCTGCAAAACCCAAATATCTGGACTGAAGACCACAACAACAATTTATTGCTGCTCGCTGTATGTAATTATGGAAATTATAATCCCACAGCCACGTTGCTCACAATGTCAGTTTCTGACAAAATACCGAGGAGATGTGTTAGTTTCTCCGTCTTCAGTGAATGTATAATGTGTGGTTATCAAATGAAGCACCAGTAGCCAAGTTGGAATATTTTCTATCAGCCGTTTTCGGACACTTGGTGTCCTTCTTCAGAAGTGTATAAATGATATTATGTCTCTTTCTCAATAATTGAAACCTTCTCTTCCGTACCCCAGAATTGATATCGGGACGCTGGTAGATGCTGTGCTCGAATGTTGGCTCGCTACGAGTCATAAACCTTATTCTTATGGACCTGCTGCGCAACGACGGATGCGTCTCCCCTAGACTAGCACTACTAATGTTAAAAATTTCGGGCCGGCCGCGGTGGCCGAGGGGATTGAGGCGCTCCAGTCACGATCTGCACGGCCACTATGGTCGGGGCTTCGAATCCCCCCTCGGGCATGGATATTTGTGCCGTCCTTAGGATTAGCTAGTCCATAAGTAGTTTGTAAGCTTTGGGACTGGTGACCCCCTAGTTAAGTCCATAAGTTCGACAAAAAATAAATAAATAAATAAATTGGGGATCCGATGTATTATATGAAAAAATAATATTATTATCGGCTCTCGATGTATCCCTATCCATATATCGGCCTATAAACATATCGGCTTCACATTCCAAATATATTGCAGGTTTTAGAACTGTAAGTACTGATGTATCACTAGATATTCCGTACGTAATAAGCTAGCAACCTGCCTATTTCCCTTACAGCAGGAATGTAAAGACACACATTTAATATGAAAATCTTTATGTTAATATTTGGACTTTTCGCAGATACAAAGTTTGTGTAACAACATTTCTTGATGTCGACTGCTAAGTTGTTAATCAACATTTGTGAACATGGTACAGTGTCATGAAATGTTTCATTCCATTTAACCTCTAGAACCTTATTTTCTTAATTTGTCATTGGCCACATGACAATATAAATTGTTTTTCACGCTGATGTAGGGAAGTTGAAAATATTTTACACAGTGCAATGGTTACAAGAAGCAATTTTCAAGTGCTCCATATATCGTCGTTTTTATAATCTTGGAAGAAAGTCATAGGGGCAATAGGTTTAAAAAATTTTCAGTAACTATTTTTGAAAAATGCATATGTGAAGAAATAGGAAACTACGTGCCTTATTTTTTAAAACGCAAATGCTTCTTTATTTCCTCCCATTGAAAAGTCATTGCATTCATACTGCCACCAACCTACTGCAATGGAACTTATTTTGTGTTTTCTATACTTAATTCACACAGAGCAAGATTGGACGCAATGAAAGCATAAACTGTGATGAGAGTCCTTTATACAGTGGAAGTAAAATTATATTCTACTACAATTTTGATTGAAAAATTTCATATATTTAGAAAAAATTGCGAAAAAATATAAAATGAAAATATCGGTTCTCGATATTGGCATGCCGGCCGCGGTCGGGGGTTCGAATCCCCCTTCGGGCATGGATATTTGTGCCGTCCTAGTTCGTAAGTAGTTCATAAGTAGTTTGTAAATTTAGGGACTGATGACCCCGTAGTTAAGTCCCATAAATTCTACCAACATTTGAACATTAGATATTGGCATTTTCATATTGATAAAACGATATATTGTTAAAAGAATGCCGCCGATAATTATACATGTTTTTCAGCAAACATTTCTGAATATCGTTATTTCATCAGCAGCCCTACTCCCCACCCGGAGCCCGTTCCGCTCACCGGAAAGCCGCCAAAGCCGGAACACCTGGTGAAGCGACTTGACAGGAGGTACTGACTGAGGTACACCAACGAAGACCGTGATCACCAGAAACGGCCGGTGGCTATCACAACCCTGTGAAACGGGCAGACGCGAGACGCTGCATTGTGCTGAAACTTCTCCATCTCGAGAAAACGACAAAGCAGAGGAGAAAGGCCCACCATCTGAAAAGTAGGTGTAACCATTTCGCGTCAGAACTACACACGTTAGGGGCATGCGGCGTGTAAACAGTGTAGAAGTACAATGAAACCAAGGTGGAGATGTAGATGGAGGATGACGACTGGTTGCGACCAATCTACAGACTGGTAAGTGAAGACACGGTGCATACGCACTAATTAGAAACTCCTGACCTGTCAAAAAGTTTTCTAGGCGTGCTTGGAACTCCTCAGGTGAACAAAATTCCTCTATTACTTATTTATTTGGCAGTGAATCATGATTGCACAATGAACGGAAATGCTGCAGCGTATCATTCATGTGAATAGACTAAGCACAGTGGTGATGATTAGCATTACCGACACTTGCGTGAACAAGTGAGAAGTGTCATGTAGGGGTTTTGTGACGCTACAGTTCTGGACTCTGTTAGACTGTTCCACAGGGGAAGGGGGGGGGAGGAGGAGGTAGAAAAGCCATTGTACTCTGTTTTCGATGCGCATGTGCAGAACACAGCATTTCAACCGTGTCTGCTTGTTATTGTTTTCAACTGTGGTCAGCAAATACACGCGAGTTCTTGGCGAGAAGCGCTCGGGAGTAGCCTCGTGGCCTAAGGCTGATGCGACAGTCTGGGAGGCCGCTCCCGCCCAGTGTTGGAGGGCCCCAGGACGAGAGGCAAAGGACAGTCTGGAAAAAAAAAAAAAAAATCGAGATTTGGAGACACCAAGACGAGAGGCCATGTGCACACAAAAATAAATAACTAAAAAGAAAAACAATGTGCTACTGCCCCCCTCCCGCCCCCATCCTCCTTAGTCCGCCATTGCTTCCGCCTGAGGTTCAAGTCCTTTGTGTAAGTCAGTTGAAGTGGTCTGTAAGTCTACGGATTTATGTCCATATCAGTTTGGTCCAATAAGTTCACAAACATTTGAAATATCGTGGGAGCACAATGAAAACCAAAGTTGAGATGTAGATGGATGATGAAGATTGGTAGTAACAGATATATAAACTGGTAAGTGAAGATGTATGTTTATTTCGTTTGTAGGTCACGGGGCGAGTCGACGATGCAGAATAGGATGGAGAGCGATTGAGGCGTGCCTCTGCCATTGCTTCCGCCTGAAGTTCAAGCCCTTCCTTGGGTAAGCGTATGTATGTTGTCCTTTGTGTAAGTAAGTTTAAGTGGTCTGTATGTCTACGGATTTATGACCACAGCAGTTTGGTCCAATAAGTTTACAAACATTTGAAATATCGTAGGAGCACAATGAAAACTAAAGTTGAGATGTAGATGGATGATGAGGTTTGATAGCAACCGATATATAAACTAGTAAGTGAAGATGTGGTATGTTTATTTCGTTTGTGGGTCACGGGGACGAGTCGACGATGCAGAATAGGGTGAGGCGTGCCTCTGCCATTGCTTCCGCCTGAGGTTCAAGCCCTTCCTTGGGCAAGCGTATGTATGTTGTCCTTTGTGTAAGTAAGTTTAAGTGGACTACGGATTTATGACCATAACAGTTTGGTCCAATAGGTTTACAAACATTTGAAATATTGTGGGAGCACAATGAAAACCAAAGTTGAGATGTAGATGGATGATGAGGTTTGGTAGCAACCGATATATAAACAGGTAAGTGAAGATGTGGTATGTTTATTTCGTTTGTGGGTCACGGGGACGAGTCGACGATGCAGAATAGCGTGAGGCGTGCCTCTGCCACTGCTTCCGCCTGAGGTTCAAGCCCTTCCTTGGGCATGCGTATGTATGTTGTCCTCTGTGTAAGTAAGTTTAAGTGGTCTGTATGTCTACGGATTTATGACCATAGCAGTTTGGTCCAATAGCTTTACGAATATTTGAAATATGGTGGAAGCATAATGAAAACCAAAGTTGAGATGTAGATGGACGATGAAGATTGGTAGCAACCGATATGTAAACTAGTAAGTGAAGATGTGGTATGTTTCTTTCGTTTGTGGGTCATTGGGACGAGTCGACGATGCAGAATAGGGTGGGGAGCGATTGAGTCCTGCCTCTGCCATTGCTTCCGCCTGAGGTTCAAGCCCTTCCTTGGGCAAGCGTATGTATGTTGTCCTTTGTGTAAGTAAGTTTAAGTGGTTTGTATTTCTGAGGATTTATGACCACAGCAGTTTGGTCCAATAAGTTTACAAACATTTGAAATATCGTGGGAGCACAATGAAAACCAAAGTTGTGATGTAGATGGATGATGAAGATTGGTAGTAACCGATATACAAACTAGTAAGTGAAGATGCGGTATGTTTATTTCGTTTTTGGGTCACGGGGACGAGTCGACGATGCAGAATAGGGTCAGGCGTGCCTCTGCCATTGCTTCCGCCTGAGGTTCAAGCCCTTCCTTGGGCAAGCGTATGTATGTTGTCCTTTGTGTAAGTAAGTTTAAGTGGTCTGTATTTCTACGGATTTATGACCACAGCAGTTTGGTGCAATAAGTTTACAAACATTTGAAATATCGTGGGAGCACAATGAAAAACAAAGTTGAGATGTAGATGGATGATGAGGTTTGGTAGCAACCGATATATAAACTAGTAAGTGAAGATGTGGTATGTTTATTTCGTTTTTGGGTCACGGGGACGAGTCGACGATGCAGAATAGGGTCAGGCGTGCCTCTACCATTGCTTCCGCCTGAGGTTCAAGTCCTCCCTTAGGCATGCGTATCTATGTTGTCCTTTGTGTAAGTAAGTTTAAGTGGTCTGTATGTCTACGGATATACGGCCATAGCAGTTTGGTCCAATAGGTTTACAAACATTTGAAATATCGTGGGAGCACAATGAAAACCAAAGTTGAGATGTAGATGGATGATGAGGTTTGGTAGCAACCGATATATAAACTAGTAAGTGAAGATGTGGTATGTTTATTTCGTTTTTGGGTCACGGGGACGAGTCGACGATGCAGAATAGGGTCAGGCGTGCCTCTGCCATTGCTTCCGCCTGAGGTTCAAGTCCTCCCTTAGGCATGCGTATCTATGTTGTCCTTTGTGTAAGTAAGTTTAAGTGGTCTGTATGTCTACGAATTTATGACCACAGCAATTTGGTCCAATAGGTTTACAAACATTTGAAATATGGTGGGAGCACAATGAAAACCAAAGTTGAGATGTAGATGGATGATGAGGTTCGGTAGTAACCGATATATAAACTGGTAAGTCAAGATGTGGTATGCAGCATAGAGTGGAGAGCGATTGAGGCGTGCCGTGAATCTCCGGCGTTTGGCCCAGGGCCAGGGGTGCGGGAAGAGGTCTGGCGGAGGGACGGGATTGAGATACAATGTGGCACGTGCGGCCGCGGCTATTTTGTGCCGGCCAGCGCATCCGCCGCCAGCGCCGCGCCGCGACGATCCGCGGAACACTCCCAAAATAAAGAAGGCGGCGGCCGGGACTGCCCTAATAGCGAGGGCGGTGGAGGTGGCGGTTGTGCACCGCGGCCGCGGGTCACGGAGGAGGGCGAAGGCCGTCGCGCGGACAGCCGGAGGAAGCGGAGGCGGCGGAGAGACAGGTTCGGGGGCGGGAGGGGGGCAGGGGCGCGCGTAAAATGGGGGAGGGGCGAGGGGGGCGGCCAGGGGGGGGGCTACAAAATTTCATTGGACCGGCCAGCGCGTCGCGAGCGTTTTACGACCGCTGCACATCAGCCAGGTTGGCTGCGCCGGGCTGAAAAATAATACCGCGCCGGAGAGTGCGAATAATGGCAAACTGCAGCGGCTTAAAAGGGCCCGGTCGCAGCGCCCCGAGGGCAGGAGGGGCGGGCACGCGCGACCACGACACACACACACACATACATACGCGTATATACATATATTTTTTTTTGCGCGTGTTCATTAAACATTGTTATAGAAGAGAGGAACAGGTCGAACAATCAAAGCAGAGTTATAGCTGCAGCGGCGTCCGCGCCGGGCGATAAGACGGTGCAGTTTATGACGTAAAGTTCGAATGAGACTGCGAGTCGTAAAAGTCCCCCCTCCGCGCGACGCGCTCCTCCTCCCGGCCGCCGGCTGCCCCCACCGCCGCCGCCGCCGCCGCTGGCGCGCCGGGCCCAAGGAGGCGGACTGGCGCGCCAGTGCACTCGCCGGCGCAGCGTGCAGCAGCAGCAGCAGCACCAGCACCAGTAGTAGCAGCGGGGCCCCATGGCGTCGGCGTCGTCGGTGGCCACCACGACCACGAGCCAGCGCACGCCGCCCAACTGCGCGCGCTGCCGCAACCACGGCTACAAGATCCCGCTCAAGGGCCACAAGCGCTACTGCAAGTACCGCTACCACACGTGCGACAAGTGCCTGCTGACGGCCGAGCGCCAGCGCGTCATGGCCATGCAGACGGCGCTGCGGCGCGCACAGGCGCAGGACGAGGCCATGGGGCTGAAGAAGCCGCCGTCGCCGTCGCCGCCGCCGCCGCCCCCGCCGCCCCCGCCGCTGCCCGTGCCGCCCGTGGCCGCCGACGTGGGCGCCGCCGCCGCGGGGGCCATCGTGGTGCCCGGCGAGGAGCACCTGCGGCCGGTGGCTGCGGTGCCGCCGCGTCACCTCGCCGACGGCAGCTGCGACTCGTCGTGCTCGCCGCCGCCGCCGGGAGGCCGCCGCGGGGACTCTTTGTCGCCGGCGCAGCACCCCCTGCCGCTGATGCACCACCCGCCGCCCGCCGGTGAGTAACGCCCCTCCGCCCCCGCCCCCGCCCCCCGCCGCCGCCCAGCCGCCGCGCCGCTCTGCCACGTGCTCCGGCTAGCAGCCAGCGCGCGCCGATTTCAAAATACCTCCGCCCACGAGGTCTTCGGGCACTCCCCGACTCCGACAATAGATAACCAGCTACGAGTTACATGCTTTCTCCCGTCACCTTATCAAGTGTTCGTACCTCTAGAGCGACTGTCACGAACGCTCTTCCACTGCACTGAAATCTGCGAGGATACATGACGCGTTACTGAAAGTGACTGCAGTTTTCTGAACTGTCATAGTATTGCGTATTCTTATACCCTTTCCCAGCTTCGACAGTAGCCGACGACCGTATCCAGTCTAGGTGCTTTTCGAACGACTGTCATCTTCGAGACCTGCAAGGATATGACCTATTGCTTCTTAGTTGTCATATTACAACACAGGAAGTGACTTAATTTCTCTAAAGTGTGAACGTATTGCGCATACTTCGACACTAGCCAATATTTTCAGCCACTCCCCAGCTCCAACTGTGGTAAGCTACGAGTGACATGCTTCATTCCGTCACCTTATCAAGTGTAGGTGCCTCTCGAGCGACTGTCTCGAAAGATCTCCCAACGTATTCTCCACTGAAATCTGTCAGGATACAACTATGAAGCGTTACAGGAATGCAACACGTCTCACTGAAAGTGACTACATTTTTCTGAACTGTCACAGTATTTCGCATTCTTATACCGTTTCCCAGCTCCGACAGTAGCCAGCGACCATATCTAGTCTAGCCGTTTTTCGAGCTACTGTCATCGTCATCTATATCGAGACCTCCAAGGATATGACCTATTGCTTCTTCGTTGTGATATTACAACACAGGAAGTGACTTAATTTCTCTAAAGTGTGAACGTATTGCGCATACTTCGACCATTTCCCAACTTCGACACTAGCCAGTATCTTCGGCCACTCGCCAGCTACAACAGTGGTAAGCTACGAGTGACATGCTTCCTCCCGTCACCTTATCAAGTGTAGGTGCTTCTAGAGAGACTGTCACGAACGCTCTTCCAACGTAATCTGCACTGAAATATACCAGGATACGACTATGAAGCGTTGCAAGAATGCAACACGTCTCACTGAAAGTGCCTGCATTTTTCTGAACTGTCAAAGTATTGCGTATTCCTATACCGTTTTCCAGCTTCGACAGTAGCCGGCGACCATATCAAGTCTAGGTGTTTTTCGAACGACTATCATCGTCATCTACATCAAGACGTGCAAGGATATGACCTATTACTTCTTCGCTGTGATAATACAACACAGGAAGTGACTTAATTTCTCTAAAGTGTGAACGTATTGCGCGTACTTCGATTATTTTCCAACTTCGACACTAGCCAGTATTATAGTTTTCAAAATGACAAGCCAAGAGCGCACACTAACAATTTATTAAATGACGATCGGTTTCAATGCACTGTGTGACCATCATCTGGTCACATATATGTTATAATCTGGTCATCTTATTAAAAAATTGGGTATAAAATAACAAGTGCAACATTGCACTTAGTCATTATATAAAAAATACATAAGTTTAAAACATGACAGATGATGGTGACACAGTGCACTGAAACCGGTCGTGATTTAATAAATTTTTAGTGTGCGATCCTGGCTTATCATTTTGAAAACTATAAAACGATTAGATCGCCTCCAGACCAGACTATGTCAGGTAATCTTAACTTGCCAATATCTTGGTCCACTCCCCAGCTCCAACAGTAGTAAGCTACGAGTGACATGCTTCCTCCCGTCACCTCATCAAGTGTAGGTGCCTTTCGAGGGACTGTCACGAACGCTCTTCCAACTTATTAGGTTGACTTTGTCTATCATGCATGGACGTTGGAGCTTCAGCCGTATATATAGCAATCAATATAATGTATAATAACACCATCAGCTGTATTTTCATTTTTTTATTTGCTGGCAACCAGTTTCGATGGACCACACAATCATCATAAGGCACTTAAAATGTGGTTAACTGCATTTTGCTGCATTGAACCAGATAGCGGGGAATTATTTTTGGTTTAATTTTTTCTCATAACCTATTAATATCCTGATCGTTATAAGTGTTTTTTTTTCACAATAACGTCATTAGTTTTGCAATACTTCCCTTCTTTCTGGAATGACGTCAAAATGAATGTTTTATAATTTCAATCTCATCAATTATTATTATAAAAACAACATTTAAGATGATATATATATATATATATATATATATATATATATATATATATATATATATATATATATATTATATGAAGAAAGTTCAAGAAATATAAACCCAACTATGAGGAACTCTTCAGAATCTTCTGCATGAACCTCAACATTGCAGCTGTATGCAACCACTTTACAATCGACAATACAAGCGAAAATTAATCTAAAATGGGAGCACGCGATTCAAAGAAATAAAATATGACACTGTGCACGAATTCTTACAGACAAGAATAAAAAAGTAAGCTTCCGTTCTCGTCCTTCTGGAAGGACGTCAGCGCTTTCTGGATTATTAAACAACAAAATAACTTGTGTTGCACTATCATAGAACATAACAGTAAGGAGAATCAACACGGTCTATGCGAGTTACCCGTTACGGGAATGCAACTCGTCTCACAGGAAGTGACTGTATTCTCCTGAACCGTGAAATTATTGCGCATTCTTCGACTATTTCCCAACTTCGACACAGGCCAGTGTAGGTGTTTTTCCAACGTCTAATGCTCTTACACCGTCATCTACGTCGAGATCTGCAAGGATATGAGCTATTGGTTATTTCATTTCATTTCATTTAGGCCTGGAGCATTGTGTATGTCTTTTATGGACATATTGATAATACAAATAATACCGAAATGCTGCTTCACTTGGTTGATGTCATTTAAGCCTTATAAATACAGCAGTAGGCCTATTTCGGATCTCATGGTATTTGTATTATCTCATGCTTGTTGGGTTATTAATTTATTATTGACAATCTGACATTTGTGTTTGCAATAATAAATTAATAACCTGACAAGCACGAAATAATAAAAATACGATCTAAATAACATTTAGACTGCAATTATATGCAGATATTGAAATAAAATTGTACCTCCACGATGCAATACGGACATATTCTGATGATGGCCACAGGGCCTAAATAGGCCTATTGCTGTATATAAGCATAAAATGACATAAACCAAGTAAAGCAGCATTTCGGTATTATTTGTATTAACTATTGGTTATTCTCTGAGAGCCATCATTTCAACTAAATTGCCACCTTCGGACAATGTCCATATCACATCAGTGCACAACAGTAATCTCTATGTAACAACTCTGGCTTCTGAGCATAGAACTGTAGTGTGCCTGCACATTCATACGTTTTGCACGCAATTTTTAATTGGTCCGCCATGTTGTAAAAAGTCAAACGAATTTCTGTCGGTTAGTACGTGAAAAATATTTGCTTGATTACCTCTGTATTTGAAATTTATGTCAATAGGTGAACTTACATACTCGTATGAGCACGGACTCGAAAAATATTTCCTTTTCGTTCTCTTGTTTTACTTCATAGCAGTCATATGATGATAAGTCAAGAAACAGATTATGAACATCTATGACTGTCACGCTCAGAAATCTGTAGTTCACCATCCAGGTAGTATAGAGATATATGGTGCGCCATGTCACGCTGCCATATGACAATAAGGTGAACTTGGGTGTTACACTTACCTATCGTATCATAAGTTTCGTAAAATAAATTTATCAGGAAATTTGACAGCTTGCTGTTTTGACAGCTTGCTATTTTGGGAAATTTAGACCACGAAAAATAAGTGTGACACCAGAGCTCACCCTATTGTTTTGTGGCAGTGTGACATTGTCCACTAATGTGGTGTGGACATTGTCTGAAGGTGGCAATTTAGCTGAAATAGATCCATCGCAATGTAATAAAAAAACAATAAAATAGCAGCACATTGGTACATTTATATGATGTCTCTCAGAGAAATTTTCTGCGCTGTGGGCCCCATTGGATCGAAAATTATTGGTTACTAGATGTCCCGGTGAACTTCGTATCACTTACCTCTTAATATAAACCATATTAATTTAAATCATATGTATTTTAGACTTAGTAGCTTTATAAAGGCATCATCGGATAGTTTAAATATCGGCTCGATAGCGGGCGGAAAGAGTGGGCAAATCACGGACACACGTCCAGGATAATGTTCATGTCACATTCGTGGAAGGTCAAGAAAGGTTTAAACGGTGATACAATATGGAAAAATTGCGAGGAAAATTTAGATTTAAAACATGTAAAATAATGACTAGGTTGTCGTGTTGGGTGCGTTCAGAAATATACTTTGAAAGGGTAAATTTTGGTTTACATGATCTGAACCCGTATATGAACTGTCAAAGATAAAAATGAATTGCTGTTCGTTAGTCTCGCTAAAACTCGAGAACGGCTAAACCGATTTGGCTATATATCATTACATAAACAACTGAATCTATTGTGATGTAATCTGGTGTGGAGATAGCTTGAGCGCTGGAGTGTGTAATTCAAGAAATCTTTTTGATTTGAAGTTTATAAAGCGAAATATCTAACAATAATTGCTCTCTGCAAAATAGAATTACCCCTCTCCGTCGTGCGAATAGTCAGTTATAATACTGAATTAAATGAAAAACACATTGAAAAACGAACTTTCAGTTTTTCTCAAATTTTCTAATTTTCCGGTAGATTGCCGTACTCAAGTGATGGTCTTACAACCATGTGACAATTGATTTTTATTCATAGAAAAAATCGCATTCGGTTTCTTCTAAATTTTCCTCCTTTCTGGTGACTTTTCTAAAATATAAATGATGCGAACCTTCCTCTTGCTTGCAAAATGAAATGTACAAAATTTTATCGCAATTGGACGAGCGGTATTGATAGCTCACTGGAAAAAGCAGTTTCAGTTTTTCCCGATTTTCGTCTTTTCCGGACCACTTTTCCATATTTTATCACCGTTTAAACCTGCCCTGGACTTACACGAATGTTTCAAGACTAAAATTAGCCATATCGGTTCAGCCGTTCTCGAGTTTTAGCGAGACTAACGAACAGCAATTCATTCATTTATATATATATATATATATATATATATATATATATATATATATATATATATATATATTCGTTGTAATAATGCAACACGTCTCACAGCAAGTGAGTAGTTCTTCTTAAAGTGTGAACGTATTGCGCATTCTTCGACCATTACCCATCTTCGACAGTAGCCAGCGACTGTCACAAACGCTCTTCCACCGTCATCTACATCGAGACCTGCAAGCATATAACCTATTGCTTCTTCGTTGTGATAATCCGTCTCACAGAAAGTTACTTCATTTGTCTAAATTTGAACGTATTACGCATTCTTCTACATATCCCAACTTCGACAATAACCACTGTAGCTGTTTTTCCTACGAGTAATGCTCTTCCACCGTCATCTATGTCGAGATCTGCTAGGATATGACCTACTTGTTATTCTCTGAGAGACATCGTATAAATATACCAAAGTGCTTCTAATTTAGAGTTCTTTTTCCGATCCAATGGGCCCACAGCACAGAATATATCTCTAAGAGACATCATGTAATTATACCAATACGCTGCTTTAAAGTTTCATATTATAATGTTGTTATGGATCCATTTCGGCACAATTTGCCGTCGTCAGACAATCTGCGAAATACATAAAATTTTATAAAACAATCATCGTTTTGTTACATATACTTTTACGTTAGGCCTGTTTTTTTTTTTTTTATATAAAATATTTACTTACGACCATGTGACATCCTTGGACAATGTGTTGCTGTTTATTTAACAATAATGTGACCTTTTGTGTCACACTTATGTAGCATTATACAAAAACCGTTAAATAAAATTTTAATTTTTTTATCCTGATGTTCTGACGGTTGACCAAAGATGTATAAATTTTACCGTAGCAACTACCAACTGTAAACATGTAGCATCTTTGGTCAACCGTCAGAACATCAGGATAAAAAATATTATAATTTTTTCTTATATTAGGATGGATATATTTCAGCTAAATTTCCATCTTCAACAATGGTCATGTAACTAGGAAATATCACCCTGCCATATAAAAAAAATATGAGCTTTGGTGTCACACTTATCTTTCGTAATATAAATGTCGTAAAATAAATTTAATAGGAAATTTGGATTACGAAATATAAGTATGACGCCAAAGCTCACCTTATTATTAAATGACAGTTGACATTGCGCAGAGACATCGTATAACTATACCAATTACCAATGTGCATCTATTTCATAGTTTTTTTTTTTTTATTATACTATGATGGGTCCTTTACATCTAAATTACCATCTTCAGATAACGCCCATAACACATCAGTGGACAATTTAAGGCTGTCATATAACAATAAGGTGAACTTTGGTGCCATTCCTATCTTTTGTAACATAAATTTCATAAAATAAATTTGGCAGCTAGCAGTTTTGACAGCTTGCTATTTTAGCAAATTTACATTACGAAAAAATAAGTGTGACACCAAATCTCACCTTCTTGTTATATGGCAGCGTGACAATGGTCACTAATGTGGTATGAAGTCTGAGGATGGGAATTTAGCTGAAATGGATTTCTCACAATATAATAATAAACTATAAAATAGCAGCCCATTGGTAGATATAGGTGATGTCTCTCAGAGGAATTTTCTACGCTGCGGGCCCATTAGACAAGAAAATTATTGGTTATTCGCTGTGGTAATGCACAAGAAATGACTTCACTTCTCTACAATGTGAACGTATTGCGTATTCGCCGACTTTTCCCAGCTTCGACACAAGCCACTGTCGATATTTTTCCAACGACTAATGCTCTTACGGCGTCATGTACTTCCAAATCCTCAAGGATACGACCTATTGGTTATTCTCTGAGAGACATCAATAAAGATACCAATGTGCGTCTATTTTATAGTTTTTTAATTATATTGTGATGGATCAATTTCAGCTACATTGCCACCTTCGGACAATGTCCATATCACATCAGTGTGGAACAGTGATCTCTATATAATCTGGATGTGGAACTCTGGTGTCTGAACATAGAATTGTAGAGTGCCTCCACATTCATATGTTTTGCACGGAATTTTGCATTTGTCCGCCATGTTGTAAAAAGTCAAACGAATTTCTGTCAGTTAGTACGTGAAAAATAACTGCCTGATTACTCCTGGATTTGAAATGTGTGCAATATGTGAACTAACAGACTCTTATGAGTACGGAATAGAAACATATTTCCTTTTCGTTTTCTTGTAATACTCACAGCTGCCATGTTCTAATTAGTTAAGAAACAGAATATGAATACCTTTTTCTGAAACGCTCAGAAGTCTGAAGTTCAAAATCCGGGTAATATAGAGATCAATGGTGCGCAATGTCACGCTACCATATAACAATAAGGTGAGCTTTGGTGTCAGACTTATCTTTCGTAATAGAAATTTCCAAAAATAAATGTATCTACAAATGTGACATCTTGCACTTCTGACAGCTTGCTTCTTTAGGAAATTTATATTAAGAAAGATAAGTCTGACACCAAAGCTCACCTTATTGTTATATGGCAGCGTTGAACATTGTCTGAAAATGGGAATTTAGGTGAAATGAATCCCTCACAATATAATATATAGCAGCTCATTGGTGTATTTATGTGATGTCTCTCAGAGAAACTTTCTGCGCTGAGGGCTCTTTGCATCGAAAATTATTGGTTATTCGTTGTAGTACTGCAACACGTCTCACAACAAGTGACTACTTTTCTTAAAGTATGGACGTATTGCGCATTCTTCGATTATTTCCCAGCATCCACAGTAGCTAGTGAATTACGAGCTTCCTTCGGCCACCTTATCGAGTTTAATTGTTCTTCCAACGACTGTCAGGAACGCTCTTCCACCGTGATCTGCATTGAGATAAGGCGAGGTTATGCGTTGTGGGATTTCGTCCTACAGGAAGAGACAACATTTCCATAAAGTGTGAACGTATTTTTCATTCTCGTATCATTTCCCAGATTCGACACTATCCTGTTACATATTAAGTAAAATTTACTTCAAGTGTAGGTGCCTTTCGTATGACCATCAGGAAAACTCTTCCGCCGTAATCCGCATAGAAATCAGAAAGGATATGTCCTATTGTTTATTCCTTCTCGGAGTGCAACACGTCTCATATGAAATGACTACGTTTTTTTGTAAAATTTGTTCGTATTGCTAATTCTTCGGTTATTTCTCAAGTCGACAGTAGCTAGTTACATTCCAGTTACAAGTTTCCTTCGGTCACCTCACAGAGTGTCAGTGCCTTTCGAACGACTTCAACAACGCTCTTCGACAGCGGTCTACATTAAGATCAACTGGGTTTTCACCTATTAATTAACCGCTACGAGAATGCAACAAGTCTCAAAGGAAGTCGCTATATTTTGCTAAACTGTGAAGGTATTGCGCATTCTTCGATCATTTACTATCTCCGAAACCAGACAGTTAAAGCCACTTTATCAAGTGCAGGTGCTTTTCTAGCGACTGTAGCGAACGTTCTCCACCGTGATCTGCATGTTCATCTCCAACGATATGTCCTATTGGTTATTCGTTGGGGGAATGCAACAAGTCTCACTGTAAGTGACTAAGTGACAACATTTTTGAAGAATTAGGCTTTTGAAACTGTACCTCACAAGCGACTTCTAATGAAATCGCGTGCTTATGGAATATTGCCTCAATCGTGCAATTGGATTCACGATTTCCTATCAGAAAGGACACAGTTCGTAGTAATTGACGCTAAGTCATCGAGTAAAACAAAAGTGATATCTGGCGTTCCCCCGGGAAGCGTTATAGGTCCCCTACTCTTCCTTGTGTTTATAACAGATTTAGGGGACAATCTGAATAGCTCCCTTAGACTGTTCGCGGATGATGCTGTCGTTTGTCGGTTAGTGAACTCGACAGAGGATCAAAAGCAACTGCAAAGCGATTTAGACAAAATTTCTACATGGTGCGAAAATTGGCAATTAACACTAAATAATGAAAAGTGTGAAGCAATAAACATGACGACTAAAAGAAATCCGCTGAACTTCAATTACGTGATAAATCAGTCTAACCTTAGGGTCGTAAATACTATCAAATACGTAGGAATTACAATTACGAACAATTTAGAAAATATTGTGGGGAAGGCGAACCAAAGGTTACGTTTCATTGGCAGAATGCTTCGAAGGTGCAACAGCTCCACCAAAGAGACTGCGTCCTCTCCTGGAGTACGATTGTCCAGTGTGGGACTCTTGCTAGGTGGGACTGACGGAAGACATGGAGAAGGTTCAGAGAAGAGCAGCTCGTTTTGTTTTATCATGTTATAGGGTGGAAAGCCTCACGGAAATGTTGCATGATTTGAGGTGGAAATCATTAAAAGAACGACATTATTCGTTGCGGCGAGATCTATTTGCAAAATTTCATCGACTTTTACTTCTGAATGTGAAAATATTGTGCTAGTACCCACCCACATGACCATCCCAATAAAATAAGAGAAATCAGATCGAAAACGGAACGATTTAGGTGTTCTTTGTTCCCGCGCGCTATTAGAAAATGGAAGGGTAGAGAAAGGTTACGAAAGTGCTTAATGAACCCTCTTCCAGGCACTTAAATGTGATTTGCAGAGTATCTATGTAGACGTCCTTCGATGATTTCCTAGTTTCGACACTTGCCACTTACGTACAATTTACTTCAGCCATTTTATCAAGTGTAGGTGCCTTTCCAACGACTATCACGAACGATCTTCCACCATGATCTGCATCGAGATCTTCAAGGGCATGCATTTCCTATTGCTTATACCTTGTGGTATTGCAACAAGCCTCACAGGAAGTGAATACATTTTTATAAATCTGGACGTATTGCACTTTATTCGATCAGTTCCCAGCTTCGATACTGGCCATTTACATACAAAGTAGAAGTTACTTCAGCCACTTTATCAGGTGCATGTGCCTTTCGAACGACTGTCACGAACGCACTTCGACCGTGATCTGCATCAACATCTACAAGGAACTGGTCTATTAATTACTCGCTACGGGAATGCAATACGTCTCACACGAATTGGTAGCATTTTTCTTGAGTGTGAACGTAATGCGCATGATTGGAGCATCGCACGTAACTTTGTTCCTAGTGTTAACACCTGAGCAAATAAATTCTTCTTAACTAGTTTGTCAGTGTGGCCATCGTCCGTAACAAGCGCAAAATTTTTCATTCTCTAAAGAAATACACATTTTTTACTGTCAAATATTTTTTATTGCTCCCAGACGCTTTTCGCCTTTTGATTGTAAGGTATCTTCAGTGGCACAGTTAATCGCCTCATTTTGATCACAGGTTTGATGTCGCACGTCGTTACACTCTTCCGTGCGAGGAACAGCTTTATAGCGTAAAAATATATAATAACTGAATAACTGAAACGAATTTATGACATGAAACTTGTGACCAAAAGAGAGGAACCGCTCATGCCAAACCAAAGAGACGATAAACTATCCCAGAAAAGATTCCTTAAAGTCAAAAGGCATAACGCATATGAGAGCATTAAAAATATATCACAGCAAGAAAAGGCACTTTTATTTGCAAAAGAACAATTATTCTTGTTTGTAGTACCAAAACATGTTTCGGAGATATTTCTCTATCTTCAGTCGGTTTTGTTAATTATTTTTAAGTCACATTAAAAAGAATTGAGGTTATGGTTATTTACATTAATGAAAGTATTAAAATAAAATGGAATATCCTTTGTATAATATGTTTTTCGTAAGGCTGCCTGACATTTGCAGCGCAACTGAAATTATTCACCTCCAGTAGGCTATGACATCTACAAACTTCATGCAAACACTTGTAAACAATATTAATATTACTTTACGGTATATATTTTTTCTGTGTCATTTTTGACACTATCTTTAAAGTAAATAACTAAGCTGTTACACCTCATAATACAGTCTTTATATGTCACTTAACAAATAATAAACAAAACCCACAGAAGATTGGGAAAGTTCTCTAAAACACCATTGGGTGCTAAAACAACAAAAAGATTTGTCAGTATTCAAGGCAGAACCATATATCCATACACTATATTAGCAGTTAAACACGGGACAAGAATCTCAATTACAAAATTGTCACACATAAGTTGTTTTGAAAGCAGTAAAGGTGTACCAACACTCTCAAATCGTAGCTAGTAGTCACGAATTCAGTTAAGCGTAAATTCGTAAACAACTAACAATATTGTTTTCTTAATTAGCATGTTTAGTGAATGACAGAGCCCCATGAGCGAGTCTATTCCATTCGCAACAGATAGAATATCCATTTTTATATATATTCTTCGACATTACTATTTCTGCCAAACATTTAATTCCCAATATCTGCATTTCTTTACTGATATGAATTTGCTTATCGTGACAGTCACTTATACGGATATGTAAACTTTTACTACAATTTCATAGTGCATCTATGCACTGTCAATTATTTTATACAACAACCATGCCGGGCGCCGTGGCTCAGCGCGCCCGGTCAGAGGGCTGACCGTCCTCTGTAATAAAAAAGCTGGGCCAAAATCACATCGAACAAAAACGATGAGCGTCCGCAACGAACAAATCTACCCATACAGCAAAAAAAAAAAAAAAAAAAAAAAAAAAAAAAAAAACCATTGACATCACAAGTTGACGGCTATGTAAAACGTTTGTTTAACCAGAAGATGACGCCAGAAACCATTGAAACTGATCGTCAAAATAAAAGTATATTCTAGCGATCTTGGCTCTATCCTTTTTGGGACCTATCATAATAGTGGATCGCCTCCTCAGAAGTTTAACAGATAAAGTTATAGAATCGAGATATGCTTCTGTTCTTACTTAACTTTTGAGAGCTTTTTCTGATAGTTACATTTAAATAGTTAAACTTTTCAATTTTTTTCCTTTTTACGCTAGGTCACTCCTATATGATTACATAGTTCCAAGAAATTTGAATCTTATCTACTTGTTCCTTTTCTCTATAACTATTTTTGTTCTTATTGGATTTTTCACACGGAAAGCCATGGTTTTTGTGTTCTGTGTTATTCACATATGGCATCTTTTATATAGTTCTTAGGTCTGTTGCCCATCTTCATAATGACATAAAAATTAAATTCAAGAAACTTTGGAAAAACTGTGAAAATTAATTTGTGCTAATTGAAGAAAACTGCCCTATTCTGCGTAAAAAAACCTTATTTTGCATTGCAAGCTGATTTCAATGTTTTTATTTAGTTATTTATTTGACGTGAAACAATCATTTTGAGCCAGTAGTGATTACAGTTCATTGTTTTACCACCTTGTCTGTTTCCCTGTGCTGTTGTCCTGTTTACGTCTGTATCAGACGCGTCTAAACCCGAATTTGGTTGAGCCTAACCGTTTTAACAGTTGCACGAGAACTTAATACTGTTTTATGAAAGAACAAAATTCATGCCTTTGGCTTATATATTACTGTCAAAAGATTGGTATCAAGCGCAACATACATTGGCGGATATAACCCTATCAGCGGCTGTAGAAGATAAAAGTATGTATTTTTATTACTACATAACTCTAACAGTAGTGTCAATTTATGCGTACGTGACACCTCCACTCAGTAGAAGATGCAATAAAACTATGTCGAAGAAAATACTAACTTTCATTCCTCATATGTAGTACTCAAGACAGTCTTCACTGAAGTTTATTCACCTGACAAAACAGCATTAACGCTTATTCGCGGATCGTTCTGTATGAAATGTAGGAACGTCCCCAGTTCTGTGACGGAGCCAATTTATCTGTGTTAATGGTATTAGATCGCTCTGTTATTTACAGGGCCATATGATCTGCAACCATTAATTCAAGTTTAAGCATCAATCAGGCCTAGCACCAAATTTTGAAGTGATGCTCTTTTATATGCATTATAGCGTGTATCTCGATAAAGGTGAAGCAATGAATTAATTCAATTTTGTTACTTCTGCGATACACGTTTCAGCACATTTTTTGCCATCGGTGGGATTTCTTTATTACTCCTTTTATCTTAGGCTACGTTAAAATGGCACAGTGTAGTATTATTGCTTGTTGTAATAATTTTGTACATCTTGTAATGATACTATTTCTGTTTCTTAGCTTCTTGTCATTATTTAATAAAATGAAATTAAAACCGGAGGGTGTTAACGGTACTGATGTATAGCAAACCCGTCGACAACAAGCAGACGATGCAGGGGTATGTGACGAACTCACGTAACACAAGGTGAATGGAGACAGGCATAATATAAAAAAAAATACTTGAGCTACTGCGAAGAAGGGCTGGAGAACGTGTCAGGATGCGTGGCAACAACATGCAGTGTACTGCATATTTCCTACCACGGGAATAAAAAGACACATTACCCTATACCTCAACAGGTATTGGTTTCTGAACATACAACTATCAGGTGAAAAACGTACCTGTCGGTGCCAAAAAAGGACGAGTATGTAACTATTTTTGCCATAGGTACTTAGTTTTACAAACTACTTAAACTAACTTATTCTAATTCAATACACACACACAGACATGCCCTCGGGAGAAGTATTAACAGTATGTTCCTGTCCAAAAGACACTGATAGAGAAGTGTCGAACCAACTGCGCAACACATATCCCAACTTCCTTACAAGAATTTTGGCATGCAAGCATGTTCGCGCTCTTTTAACATAATACTTCAGAGCACCACTTAGCCAGCCTCTCTCTCTTTTTTTCTGTTTTAGTGAAGCCTCTCAAAGCCGGTGTCCGCATATATCTCTCTCGCACCATCCCTCTTTCTCTTGCACTAGCATTTTCTCGTGTCTGTCTCTCACACTGCCACTATGTTCATGTCCTACCTTACCGGTGTCTCCATCTCAGCCATTTTCACTGGCTTTTTTTGTCTCACTAACATTGTTTTCATTGCATCCCCCTCCTCCCCCATTGGCATTGTCTTTCTTTTCAGTCTGGCGATTTGGGGGAAGGGGGAGGGTGCAGACATCTCTCCCCCAAATTTTGTATGGCCTCCATTCATCTTTTTCAGTTCAACCGACTTGTGTCTCTTGTGCTCTTCTCTTCCACTGCCACCGCCTCTCTCCGACCGCCGCTATCTTCCTCTCCAATTCAACAGTTTCCTAGCTTTTTCATTATCACTTTCTGCTACCTTCTTTCAACACAAAAAGCATCAGTATGTTAATATGCCATTGTTTTTTATTTTTATTTTTTTGTTTTATTTGGAAGACAGGTTGACTAGTGTGGAAGGTGGATCCACATTTTCCTGTCAAAATCTTTCGAATAAGAAAATGTATGTCACTTTTGAACTGCGACAGCAGTATTTTTCAACTGGTACCTATCTTATCACTGTTACAGAATGTCTTGCTTCTTGCATAAATCGAATTCTGTAGGCCAGTTAAATTTTGATTGTTTATTTGCATACGCTAGACGACCTGCCCGACGCATGTCTGCCACACTTTCAATAATAATAATAAAGAAAAAATGTGCAAATGTTTGTAAGGCTTATGGGACTTATCTGCGGGGTCATCAGTCCCTAAACTTACAAACTACTTATGACCTAGCTAATACCAAGGACGGCACAAATATCCATACCCGAGCGGGGATTCGAACCCCCGACCGTAGTGCCCGCGCAGAACGTGACTGACGCGCCGCAGACCGCTCGGACATCGCGGCCGGCGCCGCAGTTTCCTGACCTTCGTTGAAGGGCCATCATGCCACTGTTCTGTACAGCAATGCCTATTCCCCGCACGCCTCTCGAAGACCTTGATGACACTGTCGTGCTGTACGACCACTGGCACATCCAATCTTGATCCAACTACGTTGTTTCTGTTCCGAAAACACAGTGGCATTGTTGCGTGAGACCGCTCGCTCACAAGTGACTGTATTTCCCTCGATTGTGTGCACCGGTGACGTGAGACGGGCGAGTTCATTTGCTCGGAGGTAAGGTAGGTATGACAACAACGTATGCTGTCAGCGACAATAGTAGGTTCTATTGCATAGTATCAAAATGTTCAAATGTTTGTATAGCTTATGGGACTTAACTACGGGGTCATCAGTCCCTAAACTTACAAACTACTTATGAACTAGCTTACACTAAGGACGGCACAAATATCCATGCCCGAGGGGGGGATTCGAACCCCCGACCGTAGTGGCCGTGCAGACCGTGACTGGCGCGCCGCAGTCCCCTCGGCCTGCATAGTATCTCCACAGCAGTGTTCCCACTACTTAAGTTCGAATTCTCGTATTTGCGAACTACGTCATCTATGAGCAAGAATAAGGAGGCCCAATATGTAAAATGAGCTTAACACGATATTGTCTCCCACCCAACGCAAATACAATTTACGTTACTTTACACAAAAATACACCAGCAGTACAAGGATTTTTTATGACAAAATAATTGTTTGTAACGTGCTTACGCCGTCAATTGGCACAATTTAGTAATGTCAGAGTTTATGTAGCCAACTCAGGCGTGCAATGCACTCTTGTAAAGACAGTGCGGTATACAGTTATATTGGTGAAAAGCTGGAGAGTAAAAACATAGTTTAGTGATATCAGAACCTTAGCGATGTCCCCAGAACCATGTGCTCAATACGAAAGATATATTACATTTACTCATCAGGCTTGCTATGACCGGAATATTTATACGAATAAGTATGGTAAGTTTGAACCTCTGGATCATGATAAAGGATAATGATATCGAAAAAACTTTAACAGTTCCTCAGCAATATCATTTTAAGAACATATGGTAAAAATATCGACGATTTGCCACAATGGAAATAGAAGTGATCATCTCCACAATAGAGGTTTTCCGGATAAGTCTTAATAAATAGGATTTCCTAAACCAGCAAAATACAGTTTGTAAATAAATGTTAAAAGTAGTGTTCAGTTGCAGTCTGAGCTATTTTTATTCATATAATTACGGCGCACAGACAAAAACTGATACAAAACATTGAACTTCTGATTTGCGATTACGGATAAAGACATTTAAAATTATTCGACGTAACCTGAGAATATCACTTTAAGAAGACTGGGTAAAAATTTGGACGATTTCCAAAGATATGAAATTAAACGGCCATCCCCACAGTTTGTAGGCCTACTTTTGGTACCCAAAAGTAATCGTTTTTCGCTGTTTCCTCAGAACCTGCTCAAAAACAAATGATGTTTAGGTAATTTAGACGACAACCCTATAGCATACCTAATGTACAAGAACCAACCGAGTTGCCGAATTGTTCTGGGCTGGAGGAAGTGTGTTATATTGAAATTTTCATTTTGTACTGTAGGACAGCTACAATATGCTCATTCTTCCAACAGGTATACATTTGGTGCCCATGCCCAAATGCTGTTGAAAACAATTGACACCCTATCTCTGTATTCAACAGAACCCAAGATAATGAACCCCTACAGAATAACATTTTTCTCACGTGGCTTATTCGAACATATTGCTGTCGAGCACAGACCGATTGTTTTCATCAATTAGCCTACTACCTCCAGTGGCAATGTCTGACAGTGAAGAAGGGGTAAAACGAATGTCCTCAATCCCTCAAGGAATAGTTTCCCAGAGCAATCTGACTCAATAGGCAGATATGCTTCACAAAAAAACTTCAATAATTGCCGAGTGATTGAAGCCCATCATGACAGGCAGGTATAGTGATTGTCCCATGTGGCATGCTTCCTAGACACGACATTTTGAAGTTCCGATAAGTACAAAGCACGTCGACGGGTTACAAGTAACCAAAGAAGAAAGATCGTATTTGCAGTGGACAAACCACCATACAATGGATCCGCCGGAGTTAAATGTTAAAAGGGTCTTTTTAATCGCTGCGTTTGATTAAATTTAAAGACAAAGACGTAAATACAACAACGTATAACAAATTACATACTAAACAGTTCTTTCTGCCGGTGCAGGAGCATAAACCATGTGATACATTTAAAAACACTAAAAGCATTGATCACAATAACCCTTTCTGAATTGAGGGTTAGCACAGTCTTCCTTTGAGCCCATCAGTTTTTTGGAATCGCTGAGCTAGGATTGCCATCTTCTCTATGTTCGGTTTGATTCTGAATTATTTTCTTCAGAATCCAGCTCACCACGCGCGAAGATATAGGCTGATAAAAAAAAATCTGAATTATTTTTACGATTTATTCCTGTTGGCAGACACGGCAATAACCAAATTACTGTTATTAAATGGAGTGTAAAGTGTTTCATAGCGGCAAGTAGGTATCACCCGAATCGTACAATGATGTAAAAAAAGAAACCTGTAAACACTACACTGTTAAGGCTGATTTTGCAAAACAATGTACGACATTTGAAAAATGCTGAACAACTTCTAGTACTATTTGTTTATCGTTTTCGTGAATCAGATGTTGTTGCTTCTTGTGAAGAACTGCTGTCTTGGATTGTTACCGAAGCGCGGTTCCGCATTCATGAGCGCTTTGTCCAATTTTCGTGGTAATTCTGGCGAACATATTCGGGATGGCGATTTCTCTGGAAATCCTGGGAAACCTGGAATTCTCATGGAATTATATTTTACCTGGAAAAATTAGGGAAAAGATTTTCAAAAAAAGTATCAGGGAAATCTGTAGTTTTTTATGATTTTTGCCGTTTATTCTACTTGCGTTAATTGGCATTTTAGTATTGGTTGAAGTGTTATTGTGTATTGTTAAATAATAGTATTTCAAAAGTTAAGCTTGCCCTTGACAAGTTGACAATTCGCGTGGTGGCCAAAAGGAGTGGTCTTGCCCTTACACATCGTTTGTAAAAGTAACTTAACATTGACTGTTCTCGAAGACAAATGCAGATCTTTCAACTAGTGTTCCTGCTTATGGCAGCACGAGTGAAATTCTTACCAAGGAGCTCCAGTCATAAAAAATTAATGTTACTGACACGTTTAGTTTTTTTAAGAACATTAACTACATTGTGAAGCACAAGTACCGTTTCATTAGTTCACCTTTTACAAGTATATGGTTTTTACATGAGGTCTGAATTCAATATGAATTAACATATCTCGTGTTAACTGAAGTAGATTTAGCAGCGTACTGTATACAACAGGACACCAGGTAGACCCCTCTTCATGTGATATCGTAAATTACATGCTAGCGTTTTGGAACATATTTTTTCACCCGGCTGAGTAATACCCAAGTGTGTTGTCTGCAATTATGAGCGTACATTTTTGAAAAGGTTTATTTTAATAATTGGTATTAAAATTTTGTAATTTTCTGCCTCAGTGAAAGGGTATGCTGTTCAAGGTGATGAGTAAAGTCCGGAAAGACCTGGAATTCTCAGGGAAATTTTTTGTAGGCTTCGAGTAGCCACCCTGATATTTTTCCTGAATGTTGTGCCAGACTAACAACTTGGTAGACAAAAAAAATGTTCAATTTTTTTATACCTAAAGAATCAAATTGCTGAGGTCATCGGTCCCTAAATTTACAAAGTATATAATCCAACTTACTCTAAGGACAACACACGCAACGATGCCTAAGAGAGGACTCGAACCTACGACGCGAGCGGCCGTGCAATTCGTGACGTGGCGCCCCAGACCACACGGTAATTCCCAGGTGTCAAACTGGAAGACAGTAGAGGATAGTGTTTCCACAGGCAAACGAAGAGCTTTGATGTTATTCACCGTTACATATATAAAACTGTAATGGACAGTACGTTCCGTTTTCACTATCATAAGTACCATTACTTCACCGAGACAATGGAGTTCAAAACTTATCTTATTGTCGCATCAACAAACGTGTAACTTTAAAAATAATTATCTGAAATTTTCGAAAAATATCATTTTAAAACCCAGTCCCGAACGACTGTCAATTCCATGAGCGAGGCACCCGCTCGTTGCAGACAGTTGAAGTCACGGAGGTATCGAATCTTTACAATTTACTAAGAAAAAGGGCATCATTCTGTATCACGATAAAGCCGCCAACATTTTGACAAGGATGGGAAGCCGTTACACATGTACCACGCGATTCTCCTATTTTTCGGAGCCGTGACGAAAGAGATTCATGACCATCTATATGTTTCGAACGAAATCATGGTCCTGTAGATAAAGAAAGTCTCTTCATTGGAAACCCCTTCTGATATCATATCCTGGCTATGCCTGTGGTTGGAGTCATGGTGGCCAAATGATCGTCTAAGACACAGACAAAACAAACCGGTTGCGTATTAAAGAAACTTCATTTTGCGACGGGGCCTGAGTTTTTTAAATAACATTTTTGACAAGTGTAATTGCTAATCGCCAATTACCTCTGATTATCTTCATCGACTTTTCTTGTCCTATGAATAATGCACGAAGAACGCTCCGCTCTTTCACGTACAGGTACAAAATACTACTAACGTTAACTCACAGTCATTTATCTCCTTTCGTTCATTAATGAGTTCACATACATCAATCAGATTCGTAATATAAGATGCACTTGATGTTCAGTGTGATTTCAAAATCACCTACAGGGCACCTACAGGGCACAATTTATATACCTGAAGTAGCACAATAATTGCTCGAAACCGGTTGTAAATAAATCTGAATCTGCAGCCTTGCAACTGGTGGCTGTTTACTTTTGCTGTAATGGATGATACATTTGATAAAGAAATCTTCTGTATTTTGTCACCTATCTTTAATTTGTAAACTCCTTTTCTTTGTTCTTTCTGTCTTTCAGCTGAAGAGCGCCTGCGTGCGCTAACAACTGCCCGTCCCGTTAAGGGAATTGAAATTAACAAAAAATAAAAAAAAAATAAAAAATTGCACTGACGTGTTTTACGGCCCACTATAGATTTGTAGTTTTATAAGGTTTTGCAAGCATTTTGGACCAAAATAATAATCTTCATAATAAAAAATTAATTAATAAGAGTGTCTGAAACCCTTTTAGGAAAGAAAAATTAGATAGAGGCGGGTTCCAAACATCTTACCTTCAGCGTCATAGTTCAACGTCTTCCCCACTACGCTACGGCTATCAATCGAAAGTTGTGCCCTTTAATCTCATACTATTGATGGCCATTGTTAACTGATGCTAATATGGCATTTGTAGACACTACATCTTACGAAGAACGACATGTTTTTGTTAATTCTTCAGTGCACCATTGCTTTGAAATGACAACGTGTAAGTTACATATAGAAAATCATTAAATACGCTACGCAAGATGGCGTATGCCACAGAGAGTTCTGGGCGAGGAATATCACGTGACGTCTGCGAACGGCTGGTTTTCGTTAATTCAGTGGAGGGTGTCAAAACTCCCGTATTTTTGCAAATATCTCTCAAACGATACGAGATATGAAAAAAATATAAGGGAACAAAGTTTGTAGAGAATTTTCGGTTATTCAATTTTTGCGTCAGATAAATGATTTATTTCCAATTAAAATTACATTACAAACGGCTTTTTTGGTATTACTAACGTATTTCTTGTCCGAAATATTTGAAAAATCGAGGTTCTGATCTCTGGCGGCCTACAATAATGTCTGTAAATTTTGGTGTTGATCGCTTGAACACGGAACACGTTACGGACAGACATCCCAAAATGGCCTCTCTCTCTCTCCTTTTTTTTTTTTTTTTTTTTTTTTTTTTTTTTTTTTTTTTTTTTTTTGCAAATCTCTGAAACGAGAGCAAAGTTGTAGAGAAGTTTCGCCTCTACAAATTCGGTTATTCAATTTTCGTGTCAGATTAATAGTTAAACCGTTATTTTCATTTAAATTTCGTGCTGTCAAAAGACGATCGCAAAGGCCCACTTTTAGTGTTACTACCGTAACCTAAAGTGGGCTACAAAAACAATACCAGTCCCTCAGATCACCTGCCTCATTAGACGAAGTTATTTTGGTCTGGACATTGTTACAACGCGGCAGCGTCGTAAGAAATATGTATGAAAATTTCGTGCGCAGTATCATCGAATGCAACACGGTTTAGGAAGACGAACTGCGATCATGGGTTTAAAATGCTTCTGATGCAGCCCGGATCATCGGACATTTTTATAGACATTAGGACATCTGTATTATTATTATCGTACTTACGTTGCAGCATAAAAGGAAAGTTTCCTCGACGAACTGAAACCGTTGTCTATGCCACAAGTGAGAATTGATTAATTCCTTTAGCAAGAGCTAATGGCAACATTATTATGCGCGAAATTGGGATTTCACACGCAAAAAAACTTTGTCTGGGAGGATCTCGAAGCGCGCACATCTACACTATAAACTTTTATCATAGTCTAACAAATACAGTCGCGACACTCACTGCTGTGAAAGTTGTTAAGAAATGACAGTTGCAACGACACTAGCACTCCTAGTGGTGGGCAAGACGGCGAAGTAGTGATGTTTGTTTATAATTACTTTTGTACGTAATTAACGAAATAGTTAGTATAATCTTTTGTTACAAAGATAAGTAACATTATCAAAAGACACACATAATACGGACATTAATGTAAAAATAACCGAACTTAACTGATTCAGTGGTATAACAAGGAACTTCGTCATGAAGCAATACTTAAGAATATGTGTATATTTGCAGCTTATTCCGCTTAAAGTAAGTAGAATATGGACATAAGAGAAACATAAATTTCTATTAATGTCTGTTCTTACAATGAGAAAGAGTGTTTGGACATTTATCAATTTGGTATGGAGTCTAATGATTCGCACCTATTTAGGCTTCACTCGCCTTTTTTGATACGTGCGTATTCTTTTGACTGTGATTACTTTAGCTTAAGAAGATAAACACCAATCATCATCATCATCATCATCAAGAAGATAATGTCTTGGAGATTCTTGCCGTTTGTGGTTCAGCTGTAGCAACAATTGTGGAATTGGGTTCTCCTTTGTTGAGAAGAGTTTGATTGCTTTTTCTGTTTTCTTGCCTCGTCTGTGACGTTTCTCCTTCAGCTACAGCTGTGGTGACTAATTTGGTACCTTAAATACTATGGTTATTGCATTCTATATATGTTTCCTACGTTCCACTGTCACCGATTGTATTGGAATTTTAGTGAAGAAACGTTAACTTTTTTGAGTAGATAAGCGAAGTCTTTCTGCCAAATGGCAGTTCTTCTGGTGTTTCCTAGCCATTTTTCTACTTTTAATAGTAAATTAAATTATTCAGTAAAAGCCTGTATGTTAAAAGACAGTTATAAACAAACTGTGCTGCCCTGTACTATTTTGTACGTTGTCAGGGATCTTAGGAAACTTAAGAAAGACAAAGGTGGAGTTATTTTTAAGTTATTGCCTATTTTATGACACTGCATACGTTCCTCAATGTAAAAGGTATGTTAAAATCAATGTAAACGTTACTATTCACACTCATCCAATATCGTATTCAGAAATGTAGCTTACCGGCCGCTTGGAGCGCTGCTGTCTCAGTGTATAAGAAAAATCTGCGGGAGTGTCGTGACTGTGTATGTTAGACTGTTCTTTTACGAATCATTTTAAACTTTTGCCGGAAGGAAGATAAATGGATAAAGTAAACAACGATACTTGTTTTTATTCACCAACCCTTATCCTTTGTTGAGATATAATGGTTTAATATCGAGCTAAATTTAGGATGTGCTGAGACTCGTTAGTGATCCCAATAATGGTACACTTAAATGATGATAGTGTTTTGTCAGTTTATTGTCGTTTTTCATATTAACTGCAATAATCTTTTAAGTGAACACAGTAAAATGATAATAAATGCGGCGTTTATTCATTTTATCGCTAAGGAATTTTGAAGAGCTTCTAATTCGCAACTCCTGTCGGAATTGACAGCAATTGTAGACTGAAAATAAAATCCGTGGTAAGTGCCAAAAATGAAAAATTTTGTTTTATTGTGAAAATGTGGGCTACATACCTAACACTACTCAGTAAAAAGCGAGCTATCTGTTATTCGATGCGGAAGTAGTTCTTATGTTTCTCAAAAGAATGCCCGACGATCTATGTGCCACCTGTTGTGAAGTAAAATCTGGGCTATGTGCCAGTGGCCACAGGTGCACGTGAGCTTTGTTATTACTGTTTGAGTTGAGGTTACATCGTGTAGCAAGCAGTAACTATTCATTTTGTGCTTTTTCTGCAATGGAAATGGCAAATAAGCTTAGAACAGAATTGAAGTCCTACAAGAACAACTGGAATGTGACAGTTCCATAGAAACAACCCCCACCTGTTGCAGTAGGTTTAAATACCTCTATAACATCATAGAC
Organism: Locusta migratoria; assembly: GCA_026315105.1. NCBI lineage: Eukaryota > Metazoa > Arthropoda > Insecta > Orthoptera > Acrididae > Locusta > Locusta migratoria. The sequence goes on from CM048744.1 coordinate 283,897,541, forward strand.
CTAAGTTGTCGTTTATTAATACTTCATAGTTGTATTCCTTCAGCTTTTAATGTGGAAATGTTTGTATATGCGTTTTTGTTCTGAGTGCAAAGTAGTGAAAAACAGGTTATTAGACGCAGTGTTTACCCTTCTAATGACCTTCTTTTATGTAAGTTTCATGCCGATGCCCATATCTATGCAGAAGCATCATTGCCTTATAACAAAAACTAAAGATCTTCAATCAGTTTAATGAACTGGGAGATAATGTGAAGCATAATTCGTACCTAATGGGAAACATAAGTATTAAACGTAGGCGACATGGGTCGTACACAGATTCAACAGAAAGTAGAAGGCAGGCCAGTGTATTTTATACGATTCCTGATGGCAAAGGTGATCATAAACAAGTGTGCAAGCAAACATTTATGGAAATCCATGGCATCACAAAGCGTAGAGTTAAAACATTGGTTAAATCGAAAAACCGTTGTGACGTTACGTACGTTGAACGCAAGGGAAATGAAACCAAAGAGAGGAAGTATACAGGTGATGATGCACAGCGTATAACTTGAACATACAGTAATTTTCCCCAGAGGAAAGTCATTACAAAAGGACCAAAAGTTCACTTATGTCTTTAAGCCAAGATTTGAATTATCAGAGAATGTATGACGCCTTTGTTGACCTCCATCCGGACACAAAGTCCAATACAGCTTTCCATTTCCTCGAATTTTGGACATAGCCCAGTTTTTACTGTAGAGGGTATGGTATATAGCCCGGCTTTGACAGTAGAGGGTATGGCACATAGCCCTATTCTTATTTTTTATCAGGAAAATTTTTTTTTCATAAAGATAAAAATTGATTGGTCAATTCAACTGTAGTAGGTCTTTAAAGATCAACGGTAGACACAAATTAAGGCAAAAAAATTGCACACAAAGACAAACTGTTCATTTTAGGAGGTTTTTGCGATTTACTCAGAACGTTCATTTTGGCACTTAGCACGGATTGTATAGTCAGTCTGCAATTCTTGGTAGAATAAGATTTGGGAACGAGAATGAAGAATGCTCCGATCACAGGACATCAAAAGGCGAACATGTCACGCTCGAATCAAAGAAGTACAAGAGGAGAACTAGTTTCTCAAAGTGTCTGACCGCTTCAAAAACATGTACATCAAAAAAATCTTTTTACTTATCGCGTGTTACATTGTGCCCGTAACACATGTTGTGTCCTTCATGACACATCGCCAAGTGCATAATATGTTTCATGATGCTTCATATGAAGTCCCATGAAAGTCTTGTCAAGTAGTGTTATATCGTGTAACATATCACACCATGCACATATGTTACTCAGGGCGGCTGACATTGCCACATGCTAATTTACATGTGAAGTCTTGGCACATATCTGTTGTAGGATAATAAACATCATCTGCCTTGTAACCTCATGAGACATGTGCCGTAATATTGTGACAAGTGTAGTATCATGTCATGACACTTCGTGTTGTCATTTGACATGTCACAGTATATCATAATGTAGCGCAATGCAATACATCATGTTTATGTTTAAGTTAATACGCCACTCCATATCACATAGTACATCATGTTGTCTCATGTCGTATGACACACTATTTCGTGTAATATTTTGCACTATGTCAAGTAAAAGTAACATGATAAATTATGTCATGTCGTATAGCCCCCGCCCCCCACCCCCTCGAGACCTCAAAGCGCTAAGGCATTAGCGTTTCCTCGTAAGAAAGTACGAATATGTACAGCGTGAATAGGTCATGACATTTTTATTTAAAAGATTTTGGAATAGCCAAATACGTCGAAAAGCTAATAATCTTCTGTTCCATCTCTGACCAGAATATATTCGCCTTTTTATTTGGGGTAAAAGGAACATTTTTCATTCTGGAAAAATGTTGTTCTTGACTCGAGAAACACCTTGACATCCAGTCGTTCAGATTACGAGAGATTTAAATCATTACCATGATCCCGAAAACGTACTGACTTGTGTTACATACTATTAGTGGTCGAGTGTTACCAAATATTACTATTGAAATAAAATGCCTATGATATGAAAAATAGGACAATATTAAACTGTCAGTATCATTGGTGACCGACACCTACTAACATTATCCCATTATTTGGTTGCGGCTGAAAAGGAAAAGGTAGAAGTAAATACTAACTAAAAAACCCTCTGTAACTATTTTCAGCCGAATAAGTTTTATCGTTAACCAGCTTTTACCCGCTGCTTCGCTCGCGCTTATGTCCTTGCGTATACGTAAAAGACAATCGAAAGTACAATACTTTAGCAACTTTGTTCTTAAGTTATGACCGAGATCATCAGGATAAAAGAAAAGTTTCCAATTTTCCAATTTAAATGTTAACCATGCGGAGAATGATGGTAAATACTGTCCTACTTTATCGAGATAAAAATAAAGATATTATTAAATACGAAAAGAAATACATCGTGACTAAAGCACTGACTGAAGAAGTTATACGTTATACAACGTGTAAATTATGCAGGATTCAAATGTCATCGAAATCGGTTGCTGATTTGAAGACGGTGACTTCTGTGCACGGATTGTATTCATTATGTTGAATCGTATTACGTACAACATATCTCCCGTTGGAAGTAGTTTAATAAATGTGATAAGATTTCATACGTTAAAGAATAATAAGTTTTCCCAAAGTGTCTTCAAATGTCTCAGAAGCAATAAGAGAAACGTTGATGCTCATGTGTTTCATATTTAGAATTACATTCTTGAAATCAACAAATATCTTGAATTACACACTTTATAAAGTAGGCTCTGTTCTTCTTCGGCGTTCAAGCTACTTCATCTTTCGTATTTAGTAGTATGGATGATGCAGAGTTGTTAAATACTATAAATTAATTGACGAAGTGTTGATGGTCAGGATAGTGAATAGGTCTCATGCTTTAACTTATGACTATAAATAACATTAAATTGTTATCATTACGTATTCATGGGTTTTTGTCCATTTGAGGGATTTAAATTTTTAGACAAAACATTTTCTTTGAAATAAAATATATTGTTTTGTTTTCATATCGTGTAGCTCCTTTTCCATAGACAAAAGATGATATCGACTGCGCATTACGTAATTATAATAAAACGAACACTTAAGTCATGTGACACAGTTATGGAAGCCGTTTGCGTCACAACGAACAATAAACAGTCACGTAGATTTTTGCAATAAAATTCTTATTTTTTATTATACATTTAGTGGTATAGTTAACGTTTATGTCTCCGAAATTCCTGCCATAAAGTGATGGTTGCAGTTTTTACATGTGCCTAGATGAAATGTATCGTCAGTTCTTAGAACAATCATCGCAGTTTCAGCTCTTACGCAAACAGTTTTGTTGCACTCTGACTATTTAGTTTGGAGCTTCCACTGTAGTAGATGACGAAGTAGCAGTTTGATAAGCAGCATCAGTTTTCTTACTATTCCTCAACAAGAGGTATGAAATGTTTTGTTACGCTTTAGTAAGAACTAAAATGGGTTCGGATCGATGATGTCCGATTTTCACACGCTTGTTGTTGTTGTTGGTTGGAGGTTTTAGGGGATAAAACTGTAAGGTCAGCAGTCTCCCATTTTCACACGCTACAGGCGTTTATATATTATAACTTTTGTCACATACAGCGAAGTCAATACGTAAAACAAGAAAATTATTTGCTGTTTACTTTAAGACAAGCCGCGGTGGAATGGCCGAGCGATCTACGGCGCCTTGCTACAGGGTGCACGGTTGCTCACCGTCGGGCGTTCGAGTCCTCCCTCGGGTGTGGGTGTGTGTGTTGTCCCTGGGTTAGTTTAAGTAGTTCGTAAGCCTAGAGACAGATACCCGCAGTAGTTAAGTCCTAGAGTCTTACGAACGTTTTTGAACATTAAAATAATGTAATGGGGAAATATTACCGGTTATAGGCAGATGTATACGCTATATTTATGTTTAGATGCGTATAACACTATTACAAGCAGATATGCGCCAGAAATTTATTACGTGATATCATGTGCCGTATCAAGACCAGCAGCAATTGTCAACAACCACAATTATGAGTTGAAAAAAATAAAAGATTAGTAGCGCAACGCACAATGACTATCTGTAATACAGTCTCTTGTGAAAAGAATTGTCAATACATTTACTTGGCCACGTCGGTAAAAGATAATGATCACATTAATATTAGCACTTTTGGAGAAATGCCTTTCCTTTACTACTACACGTGTAACAGAAATACGAGAAGTCTTTTTATTGGTCAAATAAATGCTTTATTTCATCTACAAATAACAAAAACTGTTCGTGATGTCAGTTACGTGACTCGGGGCAGTAACATTAGACGTTGGTTTCAAACAATAACACGGTAGAGATAGAGACACGCGCAGTCTATGTAATCTTTGGTCTGTATCCGGTACCATCCCGCCATTTCACGTACAATGTATTCATATTGCACGATGCGCGCGTTTTTTGTTTCGTTTTTGCTGTAGTAGAAGCGTCTTCTATTGCTACGTGCCTGTGTTTATACGTTTCGCTGCCTGTGTGTGTGTGTGTGTGTATGTGTATGTGTGTGTGTGTAGGGGATAGTGCCGTAACGTATGTATGCGTAAATACTACACTGTGGTACTGCAGGGGATGATTTATGGTAGGTACATTGTTTAGTTTATGTAATATTTCGCTTTTGTGTCCAGGGAGCTTGTTGTATATCTGTTACATATTTTGGCTGTTACTGTTTGTTTCCTCAATCGTTATTGGTTTCTTTCTTTTATTGCTTTTTGAATCTGGAAATTTTCCTATGTGGTTAGGAGATGTTACTTATTACAGAATCTCAGAATTTTAATGTCCGTTTCTTCGGTGGCAGGTCACGGAGTTCTTGTCGAAGGTGTTCCGCAAATGTTGAATGGTTGGTATTACTTTTACACATTAAAAAAAAATCGCACTGGCGTGTTTCACGGCCCACTTTAGATTTGTAGTTTTATAAATTTTTGCAAACATTTTGTACCAAAATTATAATCTAAATAATAAAAAATCAAGTAATAAGAGTACCTGAAACCCTTTTAAGAAAAAAAATTGTGTAGTGGTGGGTTACGAACCACTGACCTTCAGCGTCAAACTCCAACGCATTTCCCATTAACCTACAGCTAACAATTAGAAGTTACGTTCTTTAATCTCATACTATTGATGGCCGTTGTTAACTGATGATAATATGGCAATTTTAGACATTAGATTATCATTTAGCGTACAAAAAACGACGTGTTTTTGTTAATTCTTCAGTGCGCCATTGCTTTGAAATGACAACGTGTAAGTTACAATAAGGAAATCATCAAATACGCAACGCAAGATGGCGTATGCCACAGAGAGTTCTGGGCGAGGAATGTCACGTGACATCTGCAAACGGCTGGTTTTCGTTAATTCAATGGAGGGTGTCAAAACTCCGTTATTTTTGCAAATATCTGTCAAACGATACAAGATATTAAAAAAGCATACGGGAACAAAGTTGTAGAGAATTTTCTGCTCTACAAATTCGGTTATTCAATTTTCACGTCAGATGAACGGTTTATTTGCAATTAAAATTACATTACAAACCACTTTTTTTGTATTACTAACGTATTTCTTGTCCGAAATATTTGAAAAAGCGAGGTTCTGGTCTCTGGTCGCCAACAATTATGTCTGTAAAATTCGGTGCCGATCGGTTGAACGGTTCGACCTAAACACGTTACAGCCAGACAGACATCGTGAAATCCAAACAGCTTTTTTTGGTGTTACTACCGTATTTTTTGTCCGAAAAATTTGAAACAGGGAGGTTCTTGTCTCTGTATGTAAAATTTGGTGCTGATCGGGTGAACGGTTCTTCTTAAAAACAGGGAACATGTTACGGACAGACAGACAGACATAATCCCAAAATCGCCGTTATTTTTGCAAATATCTCTGAAACGATACGAGATATGAAAAAAAAAAAAAAAAAAAAAAAATCCATAAGTGAGCAAAGTTGTAGAGAATTTTCTCCTCTACAAATTCGGTTATTTCATTTTCATTTAAATTACGAGCTGTCAAAAGACGATCGCAAAGGCCCACTTTTAGTAATACTACCGTTACCTAGAGTGGATTAAAAAAATGTTATTGTATACTAACTTGTCTGCTGAGTTTCGGCTTTGTGTCCCTGTTGTCAAGGACTTGCGCTGGTGTTGTTTCCCAGTAGTCCCTGCTATATTATGCAGCTCTTCTTTAAAAGCTCTCTTTTGTCTTTAATTTGCCCTGTTTACGTTTCTCCACAGTAGAGCAGATATTCCCACAATTTTGTGAATCACTTTTCTTATATTTCTTGTTTAACTTTTATAAAATGTGCCATTTTCGGTCTATAACGTTATACAAAGTGTCAGATTCATCTATCGCTTAATTCTAGTTACTTGAGATTTTGAAAGAAGGTATGTGTATGTTGTTCAACTGGATAATTTGGAATACCGCTCAGTAAAATAATCCGGCGGAAAAGCATGAAAATTCCGAGAACGTACATTTCCAATAATTAGCCTACGAACAGGTTGGTTGAATTTATGATATGTTACACATTAAAAATTAACTATGAGGGGGACAGGTACCTTATGTAAGTTATTCGAACAAGAGATTCGATTCACTACTTTACAGTCCAAACGGAACAGCAATAAAAGTAGAACTAGGAAATTTGAGATTCCGCATCAAGAAAGACTGGCTAAGTTGCTTTAATTTTGTGTCTGTGTAAAATGTCACTTCACTAAACATTTCAACCTTCTGTTAAAATATAATTTTTATGCGACCTACTTCACATTGCTGGTCCATATTAAATGTAACAGACTAAGTTTACTTTGGGACAATTACAAAGACGTTACCGTTGTTGAAATCGATCTACTATGCAACTTAATTTGTTGAATAGGTAGAAGTATGTAAAAAGTACGCGACTATTCGTCTGTATTGCAAAAGGTCTTCCATCTCTAAGCATTGGAGTGTAAGCCACCCGGCTCTATTTTATCCTCACGGGTTACATAATTACGTAATAAACTTTTGACTCATTATCTAGTTACCGTGTTTGTTTTCCTGTCTCTCTCTTACTTATCCTAGACGTCTTCATCTATATCTGTAAGTAGCTCAAAATCCGGCTTTCCCCGGGTATTTATTTATTTATTCCTGCCTTGAGTTACTACTTCTCCTACCCCTTCTCTCTCAGTCCCTCTCCTTTTTTTCTAAAATTATGTTATATTTATCGGAGAATAAATAAGAAATTAGTCTGTCTCGCATAGTGTACAAAATTATAAGTGCAGTATCCAAACAAAGAATGATAGTAATCAAAATACAAATGATGTATAAAATGCGTACGATGTCCTATTTCTTGAGTTATATGTTGTACAATTGTATAATTTTTCAATTATGTATTCATTTGTATAAGTACTGTACGCCTGTAAAATAGTTGCGAGTACAATTAGTAGCAAAGAATTGATAGATTAAAACTTGGTGCGTGATGGGGCAATTTTCCAAAAACTTTACCGTTTATACACTCATATCTCATGAACTACTTGTCGTGCTGTGATACCATTTCAAAGATACCTTCACTTGTATGTATGTATACTGGGTGCAAAATTTCCTGCGGCTACAATTTGTAGTATAAAAAATATAAATTCTAATGTATTACCCAATGCCATAGTTTTATTCCATGAATAGCGGAAAAGTAGTAAGCGAGAAACTTTTTCCTTTCATTATTTTGACGTGGTTGTCAGCGAGAAAAAGTTTAATAAATGTTTGAAATTATGTTTAAAGTTTATTGCAAGTTACTAAGTACTGTCATTCTCATGTACTGTATTTATAAAGTCTCGTCGCATTATGTGGCAATTTCTTGGGACTATATTGTTTATGACGTTATATCTCCTGAATCTTGTGTCGTATGTGGTTCTTACTCCTTCAGCTATTGTTATCTCACGTGAGGAATATGTGTACCGAACTTGGTTGATATCAGTCCAGTGGTTTAGGAGAAAATGAGCAGCATTGTCGCTTAATGCAGCAGTTTTTCGCGCGTCTCATTGTGAAAAGTGTGTTGTACGTGATTCTTACACTTACGGCGACCGTCCCCATAGATTGAAGCTTACGTGTACCAAATTTCATAAATGTTGGAACAAAACTATAGATTTGTATGCGACACGTACAAATATACGGACACTCTGCTTTATATATTAGATCCTCAAGTCGCCTTAAGGTGTTTGGCGGAGGGTACTTTGTGCAATACTATCACCTTCCCTGTCCATGTTCTACACGCGTGTGGTTCGCACTATAAAGGACGGCAGGTAAGCCTCTGTGTGGCGTCTAATCTCCTAAATTTTATCCTCATGGTATTTTCATGAAATATATTGCTTGACCCTTCTAATATTGTACGCTCTCGAAACTTTGACTGAAGCCCATACACTTACGTTTCTGTGTCTGCCAGTGGAATTGGCGAATCATCTCTGCGACGCCATTACGCTTGCTAAGTCGCGCCACACACGCTCCGGTATACCTGTCAGGTAAACCTGTACAGGTCACCTGTACAGGTAAACCGGCGTGTGTGTGCCATTCCCTACAGGCCAAACTGTACAGGCACAGCGACGTGCGCAGGCGACCGGATAACAATCAAAATTCAATTCTTTCTACCTGCGCTGGCGTGTAGACTTGAGCATGTGTGTGGGTCACTCCGGCACGCCTGTACAGGTTTTTGGTTAGCTGGGACTAGCTCCTCGAGTAGAGAGCGCCTGTTGCCTTTGTATTTACATGCACAACAGGAACTAGTGACCACACGCACGGTAATGCTTAACTCTCCTAACCCACATGTCAAATCGGAAACGGAACCAAGTGATAGAAGAGTTTATCGAAATGTATCGGTTGGAACCTTGTCTGTCGCAGGTGAAAAGTAAAGAGTATCGCGACCGGGAAAAGAGAGATGCTACAAAGCAATCTGTAGTGAAAAAAAAATTATTTAAGGAGTAATGTACGTAAAGAAAAGAAGAAACGTTACATGTCGATGAAATCTGGAGCTTCAACAGACAACATCTACACACAAAATTGTGGTACTTAGATTTGTTCGATTTTCTTGGCGATCACGATACACCTGGTGCGTCTGTGTCAAACTTGGATGATGAGGATGGATGTGAGATCCATGAAGTAATTTATAATACTCATACAATTTAATTTAATGAAACTACATTTTGTATTTACAAATGGGAAGTTTATATTTTTATTAATATTAATGCAAAATGTTTTGTGTAAATTATTAACATACTGAGGCCAAGCTTCTCCTTTTAGTCTATTTTTTGTTTCAAAGAACCCTATTGTCTTGCCGTGGAAATTTTGCCTTCATTCATGAAGTATGAAGTGAACACATTTCTAAGCTTTTTAGCAGCGAACGTTATGTTCTCGGGTTCAGACGTTTCAGTGCGATCATATTGGATTCCTTTTACACTTCATGGCCACTAACAAACCGACTAACGCGACAGCGCTGTCTTCTCCTCTGCTCGCCATTTCTAGACTGAGTTCTTCCGGTTTACAGCAGCCTGTGTGCTCCAGCCTGCACAGGTATACCTTTCCGGTATACCTGAGCAGGTTTACCTGACAGGTATACCGGAACGTGTGTGGCGGGCCTAAGGGTGAAAACATAGTGAAGCGGCGAGTCAAGAGTCAAGCTGCGCTGCCTCTAAAAATGCACGCAGTCGAATGGGGCAAAACATAGTGGGGTGGCAAGCAGCGCCACATGCAGCGCGAGACGCTTCTTGACTCTCTGGTCGGGAATTCAGCCCCGATTTCTTTGCAGCGCTGCTCCAGTCGAGACGCGTTGCTCGTTGTTAACAACAATGAATGTTGACAGTTTTATTCTGTCTGTGAGGGATCGGCGTGCTATTTGGGATCAACAACTGAACGAGCGTAGTAACAGGTACACTCTAGATCGCTTGTGGAAGGAAATCATGGAAAACAATTGCACTGGTAAGAAAATATTTATTTTCTAGCATTACTTTCATGAATATTCAGACAATGAAGAACGCTTATTTTTAAAAATCCACTCTAGATTTGTAATTAGTCAAGGTCTGTGTATTTGATAGGATTCTGTTGGAAATACATTTTTTATATATTGCGCAACTGCAGAGCTGCAAACGGTAGTCGGCCTCTTCGTCTTGGTTGTCGTTGTTGAAGTACAGGTGTTTTATCTGTAGTTACCTCTGCCAGATGTCTTTCAAAGTCTTCCATGTCAGTGATGGTATTCTGAAGAACACAGACTGCCTTCACTATGTAATCTGCAGTTTCATGTTTTGATACTTTTTGACAATATTCGCCATTTAGAATACAGAATTTCAAATGTGCATTCGATGCTTTTCCTTGCCCTTGAGTGTCTAGCATTCACGTTTTCAGCAGGATAGGGGGTTAGCAATATAAGTGATAGGGTGTACGCCTCATCACCAAGAAACACAAAAGGTGTTTGACATCTGTCCCTGGTAAGTAGCCATCCTCTGGAATATTTAATTGGCTACTTTTTTTATCTTTTCGTACAGATCTGATGCTGCAAATGTAGCTCCATCTTTCTGCCTTCCAAAGCCTCCGCCATCAATTCTTGCAAATCTATAGTGAGCGTCGCAGACAGCATGCAATGCCATTGAGTAAAATTTTTTATACTTGTGAAACGTGTCCCAGAGTGTGGTGGGCAAATAATTCACATCTATTCACACCAAACAATTTGGAAAATTCCAAAGTTCCATAAACTCATGAATTTTACGAAGAAACGCTTCTTTTGTAGGTTCAGGCATACGTTGTTGTGTTGTTATGGTCTTCAGTCCGGAGACTGGTTTGATGCAGCTCTCCACCCTACTCTATCCTGAGCAAGCCTTTTCATCTCCTCATAAGAACGGCAACCCACATCCATTTGAATATGCTCACTATACGCGTCTCTTGGTCTCCCTCTGCGATTTTTACCCCACACACTTCCCTCCAATGCTAAATTTACTATTCCCCGATGTCTAAGAATGTGTCCTACCAAGCGATCCCTTCTTTTAGTCAGGGTATGCCAAAAATTCCTTTTCTCACCAATTCTGTTCAGTACCTCTTCATTAGTTACAGGCATACGTATTGGCTGTAAAACATTCCATAATTCTTTCACTGTCTCGTTGACAATCTTGCTTACTGTGGTAGCTCCAACTCTAAAAGCGAAGGATCAATTAACCGTTCCTCAGGTTATCCAGATATTATGCAGAGAAGAGAAATATTATTTTAAATCTATACTGTGCCCCCTTTCATGTCGCATCGTCTGATCCACCACTCACCATGCAAAACTTCATGTTTATTAGGTTCTGCTCAGCTGGCTTTTGTCCCTGTGGGCATATACCAGTTCCCTCTTTCTGCGCTTCCTTGAGTTAAAATATTTTTCTAAGTGAATACGGGTGACAGAAAATTTGATGCTGAACCTATGTTTAAACGTAAGAAAGTGGTTGTCGATGAACACAGGTATGGAGGCGTTGAAAAACTTCGATGGTGCGGTACTTAGTGTAATAAAATTTGCTGGGTTTATAAATAGGTATAAGTTTCATTTATCGTTAGGTAACAACAGGCCGCGGTGGAGTAGCCGAGCGGTCTAAAGCGTCTCGCTGCGGAGCGCGCGGTTGCTCGGCGTGGAGGTTCGAATCCTCCCTGGAGCATGGGTGTGTGTGTTTGTCCGTAGTTTAGTTTACCTAGGTTTAAGTAGTTTGTAAGCTACGGACTGATGACCACGCAGTTTGGTCCGATAGATTTACAAACATTTGAACATTTTGGTAACAACAGACGTTCTATTGTAATGTTGTGACGGAAGTGGATTCCGAAAGAGTACTGACTTACTGACTGACTCAAATAGGACCCAGAATGAACTTTTGGACGATGCTTCGGCTCTGGACCATTCAAGAACGTAGTAGAGGTTCCCCAATCACGAGACCATTTTCAAAAGGAAAGTCAGTAGTTCTCCACTAAAAAATGGGTTACTTGAAAAAGTTCTAAACAAAGTGAAGGGTGGTTATGGGGCTGGACCAAGAGACATGGTAGGCGTATTCATCGTGTAGAGCTAAGTGGCGATAAAACGTCTAATAATTGCTAACTTATCGAGATGAAAGCTTCCCCGTAGCCTAATTCCTGAAATTTCCGGATACCTGAGAGTCCTAAATATGTTTGTAATCTACATTTTACGTAAATAACACAAAATTAACTAATTCCAGTACAGCGAAACATTTTGCAATTATTTCCACATCACACATAACTATATTGTTTTCAAATAGAGTTAGCATAATCTTTAACTTAATTTCAAAATAAACAGGTTGACGGAAATGTTCTTTATTTGTTGCAGTGAAAGAAGCGCAACATAAATGGAAAGGATTAAAGGATTACTGTAGGAAGGAATTAAGAAAAATGCAACATGAAAGATCAGGCCAAGGATCTGATTCTCAACATGAACCGAGTTGGCAGAGGGCAGTTTCAAACAAGACCTTCAAGTGGAAACTTGGCAAGACGTGAACTGTGCAGTGAAAGGAGTGGAGTAGAATCGTCCATAGTAGCTGATACAGGGGCGAGTGACAATGCTGCAGATTCACTGAAAGTAAACAAAACATATGACGAGGACACGATCAGTTACACACAGTCTCTTGGAAATAACGTTGAGCGAGCTAATATTAACGAACAACTGCCACAAGAAGGAACCACTAATGCGCGAAATGAAAAGGAAGGCTTTAGCCATTCTAATGAGCTCCCCAGAAAGAAATACAGATATGATCAAATACAGAGAATGGTGCAGCTAGAAGAAAAGAAGTGTTCTATTTTGGAAAAGAAAAAGGAAGTAAAAAAAGAGGTACACAATAATAACGAAGATTAAAAGTTCTATGAAAGCTTTCTCCCTCATTTGAAGCTAATTACTGCGGTACATAAATTAATGTTCAGGAATGAAGTGCAAAATCTCGTTATGAAATATGCCTATCGCGCAGAAAAACATGTACAGGCTTTAAAAGAAAGTTCATCTGTTGATTCAGAACGTTCTGGTTCGTGTGTTCATTGTTCATTAGGTGAAAGTAAATCTTTGACTCGCCTTGAAAATACTCCTTAAACTCTCACAGAGACAGAAAGTGATGACATGTGGAAAGACACTACCTATACATTTTAAGACGTATTAGTTCTACGTGTCACAATTTAGTTCCTCAAGTAACTTAAATTGGATCAAATTGATATTTCTGCTTCTACAACATTTCTTTGTGATTGGTACGTTCTTGGACTGTAACTTTACACGTTGCATTTATTAAGAAAGGTATTATTACTTAATAAGTGAATGCGTACTTATGCACTCTTTATTTGTCAGTATTAACTAGCTCATCAAATTTCTTATATTTGTCAATAAATGAATTTACAATTAACTGAATGAAATTGTAGTCAATATTTTACCTTTTTGTGTTACCTTTATTGTTACAACTAGTATTACCTAGAATTTCTTTTTTTTCTCCGACGACATTTCTCTGACTCCGCTATACGCACGTGCAGCGCCGCTGCCAGCTTCATTCAAAAAGCGCGCAGCTTAACGCGGCACTTGGCAGTCCGCTTGGTGCCTTCGCAGGGAACGGACGTGTAACAATTGCGCTCCACTAGCACTATCAACTCAGTTTTCGTGTTTACACTGTGTGTTGAATAGGCGCATAATCTAAGTTCGTTTCTGCAAGTGATCTATCAGACGCCACCATGAATGGTGGCGATGGTGACAATTCAAATGATAACTCTTGGCTTGTCGCTCCACTATGTTTTCACCCTAAATGAATCTGTAATGAAGCCTGCTGCTGTCCATTGTAGCTTCTCTTTTTCTGTTATGAATTCTCTCCGGTACGAATCTGACACTAACACCAATCTAACAAGCAACAATATTTGAGTATTTAGCGAACGAATGTTTTGTTAGCTACTTCTTTTGTTGATGGACTACACTTCCTGAGGATTCTTCCAATCGATCTCTGAGAAAAAACCTCAAGTATTTCCCTACTGAAAAGCCATCTCTAAATGCCCTGAGTTAGAAATGACGTTGCACATCGACTGAAAACCTTCACCTTCAAATACGTTGGCAGTAAAATAAATTATAATGGGAAAAGCACAGAGGATATAGCATGTAAAATGGAAATGTCAACTTCAAATGTTTGTAACCCTAAGGGATCAGACTGCAGATATCATCGGTCCCCACTATTGTCTGACAATTAGTTGAAAAGAACTGCGAGTCTTAATTGGGGTGGATTTAAACAGCCCACTCTACTCTGCAGACTAGAGAATGAAAAGATTAACCTCTTCCATTCCAGTGCCAAAGTTAATTTCAAATTTTGAAAATGTTTGCATGATATTGTTTATTAAGTTGCATTGGCACTGGATTCTTATGTCTTTCAATTTAGAAAATTTTCATTTTAAAAATTTGGTAGTACACATTTGTGTACCTTAGGTTTCAATCATAAACGTATTTCTTAATTTTACTTCTGGGAACGTACTGTATTTGAAGGTAAAATTAATTACAGTTTGTTGTATTTGTACAATCTGCATATTTTATTTAGAATAAAAAATTTACAATACATATTTTACAAGTATTTATTACTTCCAGCGTCCACATGATAATTTCGATCCCAACATAATGGAAAACTTTTGATTTTGTTCTTTTCAAACTAAGTGAACTAGCCTGAACAGATTTCAGGTTCTTCTTATATGACACAAGCTCCCAAAATTTAACTGGAAAGTATTCCATGAAAGATTCCAATACACCTTTAGGTCCACTGGAATCATTTTCCTGTTTGTTCTGCGGAAGCGAGCCCATCTCAGCGTGATGAAATGGAAACGAACAAATTATGCGTTGGCACCAAACAACAATTTTCTTAAAATTTTATATGAAAATTTACATGTTTTGTTACAAATAAAGAAACAAAAATTACTGTTCTTCAAAATAAATAAATAAAAATAACAAAAAAATGCAATACTATCCAACTAGCTCCACCTCAAACATCTTATGGATTTTTTAACACTACAGGTTTTGAGAGTGAATTTCGTCATTAGCTGCACATCCAAAGTCAGAACAGGTATCCTGTTGATTCATGTCAGCAAACAAGTGAATTTGAACATTCTGCACCACTTCGATTCTGTATGCGTGATATCTATTCATCAAGTAGCACATCAGGTGCCAAAATACAGTTGGTTGTGAACTCAAATGTTCAAATGTTTGTACAACTTATGGGGCTTAACTACGGGGTCATCAGTCCTTAAGCTTACAAACTACTTATGAACCAGCTAAGACTAAAGACGGCAGAAATATCCATGCCCGAGGGGGGATTCGAACCCCCGACCGTAGTGGCCGTGCTGACCGTGACTGGAGCGCCTCAGTCACCTCGGCCACCGCGGCCGGCAAGGTTGTGAACTACATAGCTATCCTAAAACTACACGCCAAGAACAAAACTACACACACGTGCACTATGAAAACATCGGCATTTAAGGCACAGGAAAATTGAAATAATATACACTTGCTGAATTTCAGATTATCTTTCAGACTTTAAACTTCACTTATCACTCATTAAAACGAGATAAACACATAAAGTTTTATGTATTATTTACTTTCATAACGACGCTGCCGAATCGCCATATTCGTTAACAACAAACATTGATGCGAGTTGATCACGAAGTACTGCTGCAAGAACGCTCTAAGCACCATCATTTTATTTATTTATTTATTTGTCCTTCTGAGTATTAGATCAATGTGGCCATCTACAACACACAGTGGAAATGTATTTAAAGAAACAGAAAAACCAGAAGTACATTTTGTCAAAATGGGAAAGTGGAAACAAAGCGAAAACTGCATTACATTACAATTCAGATAATTTTGGAACATTTTCACATATTCACAAGCAAAACCTTATAATACATTACCAAAACTCTTGATACTTATAGATTGTATCCAGTGATCTTAACAAATTTAATAATGATTTTATACACATTAATGTGTATAAAAGTTCCCGATCAAATTTGGGGCACCTGAACAGGATGTGGTTGACATCAGCTTCCGTTTCAGGATCACACTCACAAGCCGCCGAATCGTAGATATTGATCCGATGTAGATATTTGAAAACACAAAGGTTCACGAAAGTGCACTCGAGGTCTCAGCACGAAAAATGCGCCATAGACAAAGACAAAGCTTACGAACGAATGTGCACATATGTGCACTTACAAACTGAAGAGGTTAAAAATATACAGGGTGTAAATTTTAAGTTGATAAAACAGAATAACTCGAAAAATAAGCTTTACACGAAAATAATGCGTAGAATCCAAAGTTGATTATTTTCGAAGGAGGCATCAGCTGGTGCTAAATTTAGCCTGCTACCCCAGCCCCTGGGGGTGGCATGGGAGGCAACTTTAAAATTTTGAACTGGGAAGCTCCATTTTTTATTGCAGAATCAGATTCTACATAAACTACGAGCACTTTGTCTTAAACATTTGTTGTGATTCTTGGTAGTTGACGATGTAATTCAAGAAAATCTATGTTCTCATTTTTGCATGGAAATTTGTTGCGGAAACAGGATAAATACTTGTTTACTTCGTAAATTTTGATGTACAGCACGAGTCAATAAATGTATCGAAGCTGGAGGGCAGGGGGACTCACTGAAAACAAACACCCCGAAATTCATTTAGTTGCAACTATTAGCAAATAATCAACAATAAAACGAAACCAATCGTTCCTTCTAAAGACCACCAAATCTTAAACGGGTATACGTTCATATTTATAGTTGAGTCGCTATAAGTTGATCCCTGACAATTGCAATAACACGGTCGCAACACGTTCATGCGTCTAATGTCACATGTCGTATTATGCAATTCCGTATGTGTTTGTATGACAACTCCACATTGGTGTTACAGTCTGAAGCAGTTTGCACTTCGTTGATGAATGCTTGTAACAGCAATGCACCTGTCAAGGATCAACTTGCGCCGACCCAACTTCTTTTGAATATAATGAGGGAGTAGGTTAGTGTTTTCCTTAGTGTCTCAGTTTGTTTACTCTGTTAGTTAATGAGTTCAGTCGTTAGTAAGTAGGATGTTTGGTTAGATAGTTAGCTAGCTAGTTAGACAATTTGTTTGTTAATTAAAAGTTGTGTGGCCTCATGACCACGAAACAAATAAAATTTATCCGAATATGCGGGGAAAAAAAAATTTGGATCATCATTTGTAAAACTCTAATTCCTGCTTTTCAAACCCCACCCTATGGGCAAAGAGGGCGAGTTTTAGTTTTAGCGAATGTAAATTTACGAATTAAATAAGTGTTTTTTGTTTTTTTTTTTTTTTTTTTTTTTTTTTTTGAATTTTCTTGAATTACAGCGCCAACTACCAAGAACGAAAACAAATGTTTTAGACAATATGGACGTAGTTTTTTATGTAGAATCTGATTCTGCAATAAAAAATGTGGGGTCCACATTTGAAATTTTAAATTTGCCTCACATACCACCCCCAGGGGTTGGGGTGGCAGGCTAATTTTAGCACCAGCAGATGTTCACCTCGAAAATAATCAACTTTTGATTCTACACAATTTTTCGTACGAAGCTTATTTTTCGACTTGATCTGGTTTGTCAACTAAAAATTTACAACTGTGTAATGTTTACGGTTAAATCTATATACTGCTGTCTATAGTTTTTTTTCACTATCCTTGCGACAGATTTTTCTACAAAAAAACTATGGCACTTTAGATTTATAGTTTTATAAGTTTATGCAAACATTTTGGACCAAAATAATACAAAAAGGTAATAAGAGTGTCTGGAACCCTTTTAGGAAAAATTTTTTAGGTAGTAGCAAGTTCCGAAACACTGCCCACTACGCTACGGCTAAAAGTTCAAAATTTGGCTCTTTAATCTCATACCGTTGATGGCCGTTGTTAACTGATGGCATTTTTAGACACAAGATTATCATTTATCGTACGAAGAACGACGTGTTTTTGTTAATTATTCAGTGCGCTATTGCTTTGAAATGACAACGTGTAAGTTACAATAAGAAAATCATCAATTACGCAACGCAAGATGGTGGACGCCACAGAGAGTTCTGGGCGAGGAATGTCACGTGACGTCTGCGAACGGCTGGTTTTCGTTAATTCAATGGAGGGTGTCAAATCTCCGTTATTTTTGCAAAAATTTCTCAAACGATACGAGATATGGAAAAAAAAGAAACAAAAACAAAAAACTACAAGGGAACAAAGTTATAGAGAATTTTCTCCTATACAAATTAGTTTCTTCAATTTTCGCGTCAGATGATCGGTTCGTTTGCAATTACAATTATATTACAAACGGCTTTTTTTTTTTTTTTTTTTTTTTTTTTTTTTTTTTTTTTTTTTTTTTTTGAATTTTCTTGAATTACAGCGCCAACTACCAAGAACGAAAACAAATGTTTTAGACAATATGGACGTAGTTTTTTATGTAGAATCTGATTCTGCAATAAAAAATGTGGGGTCCACATTTGAAATTTTAAATTTGCCTCACATACCACCCCCAGGGGTTGGGGTGGCAGGCTAATTTTAGCACCAGCAGATGTTCACCTCGAAAATAATCAACTTTTGATTCTACACAATTTTTCGTACGAAGCTTATTTTTCGACTTGATCTGGTTTGTCAACTAAAAATTTACAACTGTGTAATGTTTACGGTTAAATCTATATACTGCTGTCTATAGTTTTTTTTCACTATCCTTGCGACAGATTTTTCTACAAAAAAACTATGGCACTTTAGATTTATAGTTTTATAAGTTTATGCAAACATTTTGGACCAAAATAATACAAAAAGGTAATAAGAGTGTCTGGAACCCTTTTAGGAAAAATTTTTTAGGTAGTAGCAAGTTCCGAAACACTGCCCACTACGCTACGGCTAAAAGTTCAAAATTTGGCTCTTTAATCTCATACCGTTGATGGCCGTTGTTAACTGATGGCATTTTTAGACACAAGATTATCATTTATCGTACGAAGAACGACGTGTTTTTGTTAATTATTCAGTGCGCTATTGCTTTGAAATGACAACGTGTAAGTTACAATAAGAAAATCATCAATTACGCAACGCAAGATGGTGGACGCCACAGAGAGTTCTGGGCGAGGAATGTCACGTGACGTCTGCGAACGGCTGGTTTTCGTTAATTCAATGGAGGGTGTCAAATCTCCGTTATTTTTGCAAAAATTTCTCAAACGATACGAGATATGGAAAAAAAAGAAACAAAAACAAAAAACTACAAGGGAACAAAGTTATAGAGAATTTTCTCCTATACAAATTAGTTTCTTCAATTTTCGCGTCAGATGATCGGTTCGTTTGCAATTACAATTATATTACAAACGGCTTTTTTTTTTTTTTTTTTTTTTTTTTTTTTTTTTTTTTTTTTTTTTTTTTGGTATTACAACCGTACTTTTTGTTCGAAAAATTTGGAAAAGGGAGGTTCTCGTCTCTGGCGGCCTACAAATATGTCTGTAAAATTTGGTGCTGATCGGTTGAACGGTTCGTCTTAAATACAGGGAACACGTTACGGACAGACAGACACAATCCCAAAATCGCCGTAATTTTTGCAAATATCTCTGAAACGATACGAGTTATGAAAAAGCATTAAGGAGCAAAGTGTGGAGAATTTTCTCCTCTACAAATTAGGTTATTCGATTTTCGTGTCATATGAATGGTTGAGTCATTATTTTCATTTATATTCCGAAATGTGCATCGGTTGCACAGTGGTAGAGTACCAGACTACAAATCCAAAGCTCACGGTTTCGATCCCGGCCAGGTTCTAAGATTTTTATGTGTCACTTTCCAATTCTTTCACCTCTGGCAGTATTGCTAATGTGAAAAAAACCGCGTAGCACCGTGGTTCGGAACCCATGTTAACCCTTGACTGTCCTGGCGAATGTAGTAACTCTCATGCCCTGGAAGGGTCATTTTTGACCCCAAATTGTTGGGGTAAATGTAGTTGTAAATGACTTTTTGAATGTAAAGCCTTTATTGTCTAGTTAATATCAAATTGTAAGGTAAACAAATTCATTTAAACATAGAAGGAAGCACAAAGAAATTATTTTAAAAGATTTGCATTTATCTGACTTTTTTAATTCACATAAGAATTAGTTTTCATTAGAAAGACGTTATTTTTCCGTGATTTGAACTTCTGAAGGCATGGTTCTTGCCGTATGAAAACAAAAAATATGATTTGCGAACCATATTTGTTTAAATTCCTACGCTGAATATTGATTTAAATTTTTTTTTCTAATTTTTCAAATTTGTACAAAAAATACGTTGATTACCTTCTTTAGACTTGGCAGCTTTCGTTAAAGCTTCCCACCATGTCACCTAGCGAATAAATATTAAAATGAAAACTCTTGGGGTCAAATATGACACCGCCAGGGTTAAACTGTGGGTCCCCCTATAACTGGCTGGGTAAGTCAGTTCGGAGGTCGGAGGAAGGCAACGGCATACCTCCTCCAAACAGAACCATACCTAGTAAAGCACTGTGGTGTTCAAACCAATCTTTGGATTGTTGACTGCTTTAACTTTTTTTTTTTTTTTTTTTATCGTAACCTAAAGTGAGCCAAAAGTGAGGGCGTGCGTTTAGAAACCAGTGGCGGCTCGTACAAAATTTGACCAGTGTGCTACAATATTACAAAAATAAACAGGAAACAAAATATACTGAAATAAAAATTCAACCTTTGTATGATTGCCTTAAATTAAATATCAATTAATACTGTATTGACAGTAAGACCTTCAGGAGATTCTGTAACAACGCTGCCAACTGCATGTATTCACTGCGGGTAGTAAATATAACGTTTAAAAATATTAATTTCATTTACAGAAATTAAAGATTTAGAAACAGAGGTATTTCAATATGAGCCTCACACAGGTAGGGTTGAGAGCAAGACGCGTGAGCCAGCGCGCTATTTGACTCTGTATGCTGCAATATTCGTCATATACTATTCTTTCGCAGTCGTTACACGCAGCGCGTAGAGAAATATTGATCTGGTGCTGCAGTCGGTCTCAGCACAAAAAATGTTCAAATATTTGTTAAGCTTAAGGGACTTAACTGCGGGGTCATCAGTCCCTAAACTTACAAACTACTTATGAACTACTTACGAACTAGGCCGGCACAAATATCCATGCCCAAGGGGTGATTCGAACCTCGACCGTAGTGGCCGTGCAGACAGTGACTGGAGCGCCTCAGTCTCCTCGGCCACTGCGGCCGGCATCTCAGCACACATTAGTCGTCAGGTCTGACGTCACGTCTGCGTATGCGCACTAGCAAACAGACGACTGCGCCGCCTATCTGCGCACGTACCAGCGCCGCTGAATCCCACTTCAGCACACGGAGCTGGTTTCCAGCTATCACGGCGAGAGCGCTCCAGAATGCGTTTTCATCCTTATTACTAGCATTCTAATACGCATTGGAAAGAAACTGGCATAATTTTATTGTGATATGTAGCCCGTATTCCAAGAGAAAGGATGTATTTTTATAGCGATTTCTCGCTTGCATTCGAAGAGAAATGGAATAATTTTAGAAATATATTTTACAGTGTGCTGCAGCACATTAGCACATTATCACCAGCCGCCACTGCTAGAAACAAAAGATTCCCAATTAGAGACCTACACCCCTGGAGGGATTTCGAAGCTGACACCGCCATAAGACTTGGAAGTTTTACGGGCCGTTCCCGATACTCCCCGGCGAAATATTTCCTCCCGCTCACATATAATGAAGCCGTTTCCTCAGGTCGAGTGACAGCGGCGCGGGTTTCCAGCCACGTGTCCGTAATTAGCTCGCGGAGAGGCGCCACTATCGCAGTCGGCGCGAACCGTTTAGGCAGGCGGCGGGGCTGGCGCGCATGCGCAGAGGCGCAGCAGCGCCGCGGGCGGTTTGGCCGGGCACCAAACGCCGCCACCGCCACGTCACGTTACATATTTATGACGCAGTAAAAACCGGAGCTACCCCCACCAGGGCGGGCGCCGCCGCCCCTCGTCTCGCGCCACCCCGCCTTAGTTTACGGCGACAGTAAAATTGTTTAACAGGGCCGGGCCGGGCCCGCGCCTGCGCGTCCGACGCCTTTCAGGCCAGACGCGGCGGCTGCAGCTCCGAACTGCACGTTTACTGCACGTTTAGCTTAACAGCCGCGACGCGACCTGCACGCCTTCGCACACCCCGCCTCTCGGCCGCGCGGCCGCCGCCGTTGCCGCTGCCTCGCTGCCCCGGGGCGTTACTTTCAATTTGACGCAGCCCGTAGCAGCAGCCTAAGCCCTTTTGGCAACCGATTGCGGCAGTTCCGGAAGAAACCGCAGGCTGTAAACGCCACGAGTCGGTCAGCGATGGCGCTGGCCACCCTCCCCGCGAGGTGCCGATTCCCTCTGGCGGCTCCTACGGTGCCTGAGGAAACGATACTAAGTGACAACACAGTTTACTAGCACCAAAAGTATAGACTGTGTCCCAGAGGCGTAACTATGGGGGGATGATGGGGATAGAAGCCCCCCCCCCCGCCCCACCAGAACCCGAAAAAAAAAGACGGAGAGAAAGTAAAGAAAAAGAAATCGTATAACAGCAATCTGGTATAGGTAAAGATTGGAAACTTGGGGCCGCGGTGGAGTAGCCGAGCGGTCTTAAGCGTCTCGCTGCGCAGCGCGCGGTTGCTCGCCATGGAGGTTCGAGTCCTCCCTGGGGCATGGGTGTGTGTGTGTGTGTGGGTGTTGTCCTTAGGTTAGTTTACCTAGGTTTAAGTAGTTTGTAAGCTACGGACTGATGACCACGCAGTTTGATCCGATAGATTTACAAACAATTTATTTATTTATTTATTTATTGAAAACTTGGGGTCTTTTACCATGACCTTTCAGTGGAAGGGAGTGGATTAGTTTCTTCAACGGGAGTGGTAGATAGTAGTCTGTCTGGAAACTGACTAAAATTTTGCTCGTCAAGCAGATCTATCCCCCGCCCCCCAAGCCAAGTCCTAGTTACGCCACTGCTGTGATCTATAAATCTTAAGGCCGGCCGCTGTGGCCGAGGGGACTGAGGCGCTTCAGTCACCGTCTGCACGGCCACTACGGTCGGGGGTTCGAATCCCCCCTCGGGCATGGATATAAGCTAGTTGATAAGTAGGTTGTAAGTTTAGGGACTGATGAAATGTTTCAAATGTTTGTATAGCTTATGGGACTTAACTACGGTGTCATCAGTCCCTAAACTTACAAACTACTTATGAACTAGCTAATACTAACGACGGCACAGATATCCATACCCGAGGGGGGATTCGAACCCCCGACCGTAGTGGCCGTGCAGACCGTGACTGGAGTGCCGCCGGCCGCGGTGGCCGAGGGTACTGAGGCGCTCCAGTCATGGTCTGCACGGCCACTACGGTCGGGGGTTCGAATCCCCCCTCGGGCATGGATATTTCTGCCGTCCTTAGTCTTAGTTAGTTCATAAGTAGTTTGTAAGTTTAGGGACTGATAACCCCGTAGTTAAGTCCCATAGACTATACAAACATTTGAACATTTGAACTGGAGCGCCTTAGTCCCCTCGGCCACCGCGGTCGGCAGTAAGGTGACATGAGTACATATGAGTAAGAGTATATAAGGTTTTAGTCTTACTTTACTTTTCGCAGACAATTCCACTTAAAATGATCCAATTACTATTATTCTCCTAAACAACATCACCTAGTTACTTTTACATAATTTATTCCCGTCGACTGCACCGTCACTGCTGAATGGTGTATTTAATCCCGAACGTGTGTAAACTCGTGCAAGCCGAAAGTGGGCCTATATGGGCATAGGGAAAACGCTAGTTATTGGTGATATTAATATTTTTCAACTTTAATTTGCTATAAATAGGTCTACACGGCAGGGCCAAAATGCAGTGCTCTGTTCATATATGGGGTATCTGAATTTTCGATTATTGGATAATTTTTAAAAATATATGCTCTTTGAATGTGCAATGCATGTATTCAGATTTCGTTATTCATAAGCTGTCTCAAAGTAGGCGTCTTTTCCGAAATAATATATAATTAATTGTATATATTAAAAAGGAAATGAAAGTCATAATAATTGCGTCATCATCTTCGTTTCAAGGATTAAGTTGTTGGTTGCTCCGCTCCAACATACAAAATCACTCCCATTATTTCCGCGGTCTTTCAAATCTCTTTTCCCGTAAGTTTTGTACTTGAGGGTCCTCTAACGAACTCTGTACTCTGGCATACTTAGAAGGTGTTGTCCCCGATTTTCACGATATTGTTGAAACTTTTCATTCATGTTCCAAATATTTAATTCTTTTCTGATATTTTCAATTCTAGTCATGTTTCTCCTTATGCAACCTTTCGTCTTCCTCAGAAACATCATCTCCGCAGTCTGTATTTTACGTTATTGTCTGTTCGTGTCAACCCAGTTTTCACTTCCGTAGGAACACACAGAACTGCCAACACTTTATAGAATTTCAAAATGGCCTCTATTTGTACTTCATGTCCCAATAATTTTATAATGGCGCTGCAGATATCTTAAATTTTTGGTATTTTATTTTCAATATCAGAATCATAGTCGAAACGCACAGCCTAAATACATAATGGTTATGAGAGACTTGTTGTGTAGCTGAATTATCCAAATTAATAATATTTTTTATCTGCCTAGATATTTTCCTTGGAAAGCAATTATTTTGAAAAATTTAAAGTTACATTAGATTTAGCTTTAATTTTATTTAGTTACTGCTATTTACGTGTGTCATCTCAGTTTTTAGACATGAATATTTTCTCAGAAGCACTTACTCGTATAATCTTCAGTAACTGGTTGGAACAGTCAATCTGATAACATGTAATATAGGGAAAGACTTCTTTCCTTCAAAATAGAGATTTATCTATGAAAAAGAGCTATGTCAACACAGACTACGACAGATAAATGTGCATGAAGTAGTAGTATACTTTTGGATTAATTACTTCAAATTGTTTCAATTGTGAGAACAACTCTTTCCGTGATCTACGAGATGATTTTATTGTGTTGTTCCAAATTCACCAAATATTTGAGTAACAAACCAGAATCGTCAAGAACTATTTTGTTATTTTCGAACCGATATGTAAGCCGCGCAAAGAAATGAAGTTCAAAGAGGGGCCGCATAAGAGGCTGTTTTGTAGAGAAGTTGCTCTTTTTCATAATCTTTCACTATCTAACAGACTATAGATTTTTTTACGTAAGTCATGTATTTACCAGTCTAAAGATTAACATGCGTCTGTGAAATATTTGCGCATTATTTAGGCACTACTGAAAAATAGTAATCAGAACAACAGGCTTTTTTTTTAGCCAATTTCCCCCTTCCTCCCTCTCCCTCCCTCCCCCCCTTCCACATAGCTTGAAGTGAACCCAGGTTTTACAGGAAGAAGAAAACCAAACTCCTATGTACAAATGAGTATGCACAAATTTTTCATGCCGGTTTAAATCTAAGCAAAACTAAAACCTGTTATTGATGCTGGAGACTGATATTGCACTATCCATGTAGTGTCCCACCAGTTGGTTAAATTAAAATAAAAAGAACCCACTCTCAAGCCGACATACGTACCACAAAAAAATTCAAATGTTTGTTAAGCTTATGGGACTTAACTACGGGATCATGAGTCACTACATTTACAAACTACTTATGAACTACCTTATACTAAAGACGACACAAATATCCATTCCCGAGGGGGGTTTCGAACCCCCGACCGTAGTGGCTGTGGAAACCGTGACTGAAGCGCCTCAGTCTCCTCGGCCACCGCGGCCGGCGCAGACGTACCACGGAAATGATATGGATAACCACTGGTTTGGTCGTTGGTGGAAACTAGACAGGTTTATAATAGTCAAAGGCCACTTTTGACGTCACAGCTTACAGGGTGAACTTCGCACGGCAACAAGGATTACTCCATGTTCTCTCACTGCGAGGGAAAGTAATAATTATACACCAAGAAACAGAAAATTTCCCTGGCACATGTAACCTTATGCAGACTTTCCCCAGATAAAGCCGTTCAGAGCCTACTACTGTCACTCGGCATCAGCCGCACTACTTTGTAATTACAGTGCCTCGTATCAGTAAGATAGCATTTTTACGACCTTCACTCCTAATCAACTAGTTTTTTTTTTTCTTCCACTCTGATTGAAAGAAAAAGAGAAGATAACCGAATGAGTCAGCTAGCGTATGAACTACTCTCGGTACACGGATAGTTGGAGTGTAACAGCTGACGAATAATTGCAGATTGACTTTAATCAGTACGCTTTGTCGAAATGAAACAATAAGTAACAAGTCGTATTTAGTAGCCCTTTGAGCATACAGCAAATTCTCCCACACAACGAACAAGCCAATAAGAACAGATACCTTTCCTCAGGAGTCTACAAACTACAACGTCCCGAATGCCCAGCTGAATATATATGACAGACAGGCCGGACCTTTAAAGTACGTTTTACTGAGTACCTTCTTATAAAAAAAGGCCAACTCAAAAAACATTCCCCTTTTGCTGAACACACTAAAGCATCCGATCATTGACAACATGCAAATCTTACATATAGCGCAGAAGGGGCGTAAGCTAAATTTACTGTAAGAGTTTGAGATAGCGAAGCGCGCTTACTTTGGACACCCACAACTCTTAAACGATCAGTTGGCATGCAAAGATCAAACATTCCTAGATATTATGATGTGTCTGTTCGAATAAAATTCCTCTCATTTACAAATACCAACATAAATTATAAACTTCTGTCCTGCTTAATAACCTCCCTTTCGTTAAAATTGTATTCCGATAGCTAGATTCCACCCGTCCCGTCTTATACATCGGCTTCCTATGTCCCTCCCTACCCACACTCCCTTAGTTACTCTGTACAAGTCGGCGGAGCAGCACGCCACGCCCGCCCACCGCCCGTGAGCGCAATTGTAAACATGGGCTTATCTTGTATCACCAGAGACCACCGCTTCTATTAAGGTAATCTTAAAAATCGGTTTTATTTTCTCACATCTTTACCGATGTTACCCGATCATTTGTAGGGCGACAAGGAAAAAAAAATTCCAGAAAAATAGAAACACGGCAATAACAACTTACGGTGTCACACCACGGAGAGCGCATTGTAAGCTTTGTTTACCATTTATACTGTCTTCGACACGCAGATAATCTGAAGATGCCCTGCTAAAGGGCGAAACGCGTCATTAGCTAATAAAAAAATTGCAATCAAGACGGTTTGAAGGAACATTTATTCCAACTGATTGCTGTACACCATGGATTGGAAATCATTTTATAAGTAACATCCTGTCATCGAGAGCAATCGATTGATACAGGAGAAATGAAAAAAGGCTTTTCCACGGAGGCGACTTATCTGATTGGCACTACTCCGTTATGTATTTTAATATTAGAATTAAATTTACATGAGAGCTTATTACGAACGGGCTGCTGTGCGTCAGTTTCGGCCATGGAGAGAAAAATTAATCCTCTCCTAGAAATGAAAGAACACAGGCTTTAAAACAGCGGTGGCGCGTGGGAATGGCCGTGCAGTCTAAAGCGCCTTGACACGGATTGCGTGGGGGCTCCCCGTCGGAGGTTCGACTCCTCCCTCGGGTGTGGGTGCAGTTTTTTTAAATATTTATTTATTAATATCCAAACCTCCAGATGTTACGCAGTGAGATTGCTACCAAAGGCTGAATACCTATAATCAACCAAAACTCCGTTATATTTCTTGCTATGTGCTGTCGTCCATGATAACGTGCATAAAATATTATAATGAGTAACACCTGACCTACGAAGTAGAGGAAAAGAATAACTATGTGAGCATTTATTGTAGAACTCTTTTGGCAAGTTGATACAGAGCTAGTTTTATTTTACGGAAGGTCATGGGTTGAGCCCAGCCCAAAGCAGTTTTGTTCCTACAGTACATTGGCAATTGTTATAAGGGTCAACGTGTTCCAGACATGTGTTATCGGCAGTTTGCTAAAAATGTTCAAATGTTTGTTAAGCTTATGGGACTTAACTACGGGGTCATCAGTCCCTAAACTTACAAACTACTTATGAACTACTTACGAACTAGGACGGCACAAATATCCATGCCCGAGGGGGGATTCGAACCCCCGACCGCAGTGACCGTGCTGACCGTGACTGGAGCGCCTCAGTCACCTCGGCCACCGCGGCCGGCGGCAGTTTGCTGTTGCTTCGTTCATAGCAGGAAATATGTGAGGTTTCAGAGAATAAACAAACACAATCGAAATATAAGAATTAAGAAACAACTGCTTTACACGCGCAATAGTATTAATATTAATACTATTTAAAACAATAATAAAAATAATAATCATAATTACAGTAATATGCCGCGGCGGATTAGCCGTGCGCACTGGGACGCAGTGCTGCGGTGCGCAGCATTGGTATTTATGTTGTCCTTAGGTTAGTTTACCTTAGCTTAAGTAGTTTGTAAGCTACGGACTAATAACCAAGCAGTTGAGTCCGATAGATTTACAAAAAATTTTAATTAAAGTAATAAATCTAGTATAATGAAAATAATATTTATACATAAAGAAGAATATCCGTGTGTTTGTTTGTACATATTGCATACAAATCTACATTTTCATTCCAACCTTCACGAAATTTTGCACACGTAAGCTTCAATTCATGATGACGGTCGCCGTAAGTGTAACGATCAAGTTCAACGCATAGTTCACGAGATATGACGTCATAAACAATGAGATGCGAGAAAAATTGCGCGACAATGTTGCACAAATCCTCCTAAACCACTGGACCGATTTCAGCCAAACTGCATACACATATTCCTTACCGTGAGGTAACAGTTGCTGCAGGGTTAAGAATCACATAGCACACATGGTTCAGGAGATATGACGTCATAAACAATAGGAATCGCAAAAAAACTGCCACAAAATCGACGAGACTTTATTCATACACTGTATTAGCAATAATGGATTCAGTCGGCTTGTTGCAGCTCAGTGGATTGATTTCCTTTGTGTATACATAGATGGATGCAAAATACCGCAATAAGGGTGTACTTGATGTGCCTCTTTCTGCCATCAGATTCAGACTCGGAGAACCTTCAAACTGCCAAAGAATACTTCTATATCTACGGCGGACAGAATGGCAATTCTGGAACCACTTAAATTCCCGAAGATATTAATTGTCGGACTCTCAAAGTGTCCTTCAATCCCTACAACATCGGAGACGGAACAAAAAAACCAACAGCTATATTCTGGATGTGATTTAGGCATATATTCGCTGTACAAATATGGGGCGGGCAGTTAATTTACTGTGGGTGCCTTCTCACGCTGGTGTCTGCTGTAATGAGAAAGCCAAATAAGCGGCATCCTTAGGCACTGTCCTTGACCTACAACTGCCATACATAGACTTCTTAAGCAGTGCTGTAACCAGGGATTTCTATACAGCCGTGGTTTATGAGGACTCATATGGACCGATCCACGATTCCTATCATCATTCGGCTTCACTTCAATCATACCTCTTATATACAACACCTACATCGGATCAACGTCTACGATTCGGCGGCATGTGAGTGTGATCCTGCAACGGAAGCTAATGAGAGTACTTAGCATCTTGCAACAAACTTTAACCCTTTCATCCACAGTGGTATTCGCACAATACTATTTTATTAGCTTCTCCGCCTTTTAATGTCTTAATGGTATTGTGAAAATACCACCCATCACGTTATATTTATGTTTCACACAATTATAAAATTGTGGGTGGTATTTTCACAATACCATTAAGACATTAAAAGGCGGAGAAGCTAATAAAATAGTCGTATTGTGAGAATACCACTGTGGATGAAAGGGTTAAAGATAATTTCAAAATTTTATTATATTTTTTCTCACTTACAACCACAGTAAAATACTGAAAGGAATAAAGTTTCTCCATTACTACTTTTCCGCTCTTCATAGACTAAAACTACGGCATTCGGTACGACATTTACAATTTATAATTTCTACACTACAAATTGTAGCCGCAGGAAATTTTACAGATAGTATACACACATACAGCTGAATGTATCTTCGAAATTGTATCACTCGATCATTGGTGTAAGTGTTGTTCTTAGTGTAAGTTGAAGTAGGGACTGGTGACCATAGCAGTTTGGTTTACATATATTTGAACATTTGAATGAAGAAAGGAAAACAGATCATTGCTGCGTATACAATGTCTGTCGTAAATTATGTCTGAGGAGAAAGAAACATTTACGCCAATTGTTTTCCCTCCACTCCAATCATATTCTAATCTGTCAGTTAGAAAAATAAACAGCATATTTTCACAGAACAGCATAGCACTGTTTTTCACACAGTCATTTTAACAGAAAATCACTACATTGTCATTAAAAATATACAGAATATATCCGTTTAAATGTTTTTCAATGTAACGGAAAAATTTTAAGTAAATCGATGTTAAACTTGCGAGCATTTTTATCGACGTCTTTATGCAGCAGTATAGGTTACTAAAGCTATATTTTTCGGCCACACTGAAGGCAGCGAAATATGTTTGAAGAGAAGCATTAAAACAAAATAATACCGGTCGATTTGGTGATGCGTATTCAATAGTTTAACATCTTTAAACCTGAATTGTTTAAATGAACAGTGTCCAAACTCAATTGCTATAATCTGCTATAGAATTTATAGCTTCGACAAAAATTTCTGTTTATTTTTTACTGTCAAAATCTGTAACATAATAGAATATGGGATGAACATTGACAGGAGGCCAGCAGTGTAGTTTGTACCAAAACGTTCGGTCTTATCTGATTAAAAGTGATAACCTTCTTTGATCGTTTTACATAACTTGAATTATAAGTAATCGTTACAGTTTAACAGGTCACAGAAAGGTAAAGCAATAAGACAGAAATGTGATACCTTCACCAAATGAAAGAAAAACTCTCCAAGTATATGTCAGGATGTCAACATTGTAGAGGAAAGTTCAATGTGTACTGTGACTTACTAAATTTGAATCCTCGATCCGCCGTGTGTACAATGGTCTACCGCCGCGTAGAAATAAAATTAGACGAAGGAATCAACTGCTGAACAGTTTTCTGGACCACAAACATTCTGGTAGTACTTCCGTTAGTGACGAAGCCGTATACGATTTTTTTAAATTGAATTGACAACTACAGATTAAAAAAATCTCTGGCAGTGCAATCAAGAATTAATCTCTGCACACTTATCTTAGTAGGCAGTAAAGTCATCGTATCGTATTCAAAATGAATAAAAAATTTGGCAAGATTCAATCCTCTTTTACCACAGTGAAACCCAAAATTCCTGTTTACGACAATACCTGCAGTCTAAATGGAAGGTCTTATTTAAGATGTTATTTTTAAACAAAATTTAAATGTCATTATTTGTCTGGAGGTACAGAACACCCTAAAATTTGTATGGGGCTTATTATTTTGCACGACGTACAAACTGACTAGTCAGATTCGTGATTTTTTGTTCAAGGAATCTTAACAGAATAACAAGTTTTCCGTATCCGGCCAGTAAGTATCCAAAAACGTCCCGACTGCACCAAAAAATACTAAAAGGAGAAAAGTTCGTCAGTTCATGCTAAAGCCCTCAAAATGTCCACTTATTAAGACAAATTTGTGTATGAATTATGCACTGCATCTGGACTATTTCGCAGTTTTTGCACGATCCGTACATTACTTGAGTCCTAATATTACCGATCAGCCTGCTGGTATACAGCTATTTGTTCACGGTCATTACCCAGGGAGTGTAATTAAGCAGTTTACTTAACAGGTGAGTTCTATAAACGTTATTCCGCAGCTATTCATTGTCTGCGCCCTACTTCGAAAATTCTCTGTAACTGTCCATATGTATCGAAAAATGAACCCCAGAAATTCCTGTCATATTCCACACACAACTTGAAGAAATCTGAGACGGAGAAAGATTATTAAATTACTCATTATCTTCTCCATTACTCTTGAACGAGTATTTTACTTGCGGGTACTGCTAATAGGTATTTTTTATTCGCCTATTTTTGGTTGTTTGTGACTGGTTTCTCAAAATCAATACCTGCCATAAAGGAAGAAGTCTCTAAAGTAAATCCTCCTATTTACTATGACGCATATTAGAATAAAGTCACGTTGACTTTTTAAAAGTGCGCTGTGTAGAAATGTCAGTAGGACATTTTGAATTCATGTGCCGAACGAAACTATTCACATATATACATATAACGAAAGTATTTCCATAACATAGAATAAGGCACTCGTTACCACAGGTCTAACGATGTTTACATCTAAAACATTTTGCATCAATATACTCGGAGTGAAAAATTTTATACGCGTTTTAAATGGATATCAATACATTCCGAACAGGTTAGGTTGTTTGTCACTGTTTGTACCAGTTGATAAATATCAGTGGATTTCCTCGTGGAATATTGTCCTATTGGTACTAGGGTAAGAAATTTCCTTATGCAATGTTTTATGTACATGAAAAATGTCAAGTGGAACCTAGGTTTGAATCTACCGTAACAAACTGTTCTCTACAACGTAGTAGATAAGACGTTGCAGGTAAAATGTGAGACTTACGAGACAGCAGTATGTGCGAAGCGTACAGTAACTTGGTGTGCAGGTTAACAAGCCATGTCCAGTAACGAGCAGAGAGTGTTTTCAGGGGGTTTTCTCTGTCTTGTGCTCGCTCGACAAACAGTAAAACAGTATGAAAGTAGAGATAACGTAAGTCTCTTGACACGTGGAAAACTGGTGTACACAGTCTATACGTCATACAATACAAGTATTGGAATAGGAATGGCTTCGTACACTCTAAGATAAGAAGAGAAAGAAAAACATTTGACGTGTCACGAAGTAATTATTCGGATAGTACGAAATTAGCAGGTTTGACGTTCATGTACAGAAGAACAAATGATTACCATTTCAACAACAGTGTATGATCTATTCAGGAGAAAGAGCTTCACAAATTGGTAAAGTCAACAACGCGTTGCACCTTGCGCAAGTACGTATCCGACTTGGCGTTGCCGCGGTGGAGTGGCGCCTTGCTGCTCGCCGTCGGAGGTTCGAGTCCTCCCTCGGGCATGGATGTGTGTGTTGTCCTTAGCATAAGGTAGTTTAAGTAGTTTGTAAGCCAAGGGACTAATAACCGCAGCAGCTAAGTCCCTTAAATTTACAAACAGTTTAATAAAAAAAATGTTCAAATGTTTGTATAGCTTATGGGACTTAACTACGGGGTCATCAGTCCCTAAACTTACAAACTATTTATGAACTATCCTAAGGATGGCACAAATATCCATGCCCGAGGGGGGATTCGAACCCCCGACCGTAGTGACCGTGCAGACCGTGACTGGAGCGCCTCAGTCCCCTCGGCCACCGCGGCCGGCAACAGTTTAATATTTTTGTCTTGGCGTTGACATGAACTCGGATATTCTCCTAAGAGATATCGTGCCAAATACTGCCCAATTGGCGATTTAAGTCATTATAATTCCAGACTTAGCCTAAGTTAAAATCAGTTTAAGTAGTTTGTAGCCCCAGGCACTGATAACCGCAGAAGTCCTTTAGATTTACTAACATTTGAATTTCGTTGATCCATAACATGCTGACGGTCAACTTCATTCAGATCACAGACGTCGTCAGGACGTGGAAAATGATAACACAAAGCAACGGCGTATTGCAGTGGGACCTACTAAGCCCTTTACTTTTCAATATTGCCACATACGATGATGTACAGATAATAAGGCAAAACACAGAGGAAGTCAAAATCTTCATACCGGGTGATCAAAACGTCAGAATAAATTTGAAAACTTACTAAATCATGGAATAATGTAGATAGAGAGGTAAAACTTGACACACGTGCTTGGAATGACATGGGGTTTTATTTGAATTATAATAATTAAAAACAAAAAACAAAACAAAGTTCAAAAATATCCGACAGATGGCGCTTCATCTGATCAGAAAAGCAATAATTAGCATAAGAAATCAAGACAAAGCAAAGATGTTCTTTACAGGAAATGCTCAATATGTTCATCATCATTCCTGAACAATAGCTGCAGCCGAGGAATAATGTTGTGAACAGCACTGTAAAGCATGTCCGGAATTATCGTGAGGCATTGGCGTCGGACGTTGTCTTTCAGCATCTCTAGAGATGTCGATCGATCATGATACACTTGCGACTTCTGGTAACCCCAAAGCCAATAATCGCACGGACTGAGGTCTGGGGACCTGGGAGGTGAAGCATGACGAAAGTGGCGGCTGAGCACACGATCATCACCAAACGACGCGCGCAAGAGATATTTCACGCGTCTAGCAATACTTTTTTTGTTGTTGTTGTTCTAATAAAACCCCATGTCATTCCAAGCATGTGTGCCAATTTTTACCTCTCTATCTACATTATTTCTTGATTTAAAGTTTTCAAATTTATACTGACTTTTTGATCACCCGGTACATGCGGACGACGTGATCATCTGATCTAGCTCAAAACTCAACCTGGAAAGAGCAACCAACCAGCTCGAGAAGTGGGCGATGGAGAACAAAGTGGAAATTCACACAGGTGAAACAGTAAAAATGACATTCCGCAATGCAGGACGAGAAGCTGCGGAGGGGATAATATATCTCAGGACGGAACATCAATAGCTTCAAATAACTGGGAATGACTCTGCAAACCACTGTCAGATCATTCCGAAAACATGTAAAATCTCGAGCAGCAACTACCACAAAATCCGTGTTTGACATCAAGACAATAGCCAGACCGTCACTGAAAACAGCCATGGCCTTGTTCACCGCAAAATAGTTAGCGTCGCAACCTATGGAATAGATCTCATTTGAGAAAAGTTGACTCTGAAAGGTCTAAGAACTCTGGAAACAGTTAAATCACGCTTCTTAAAAGCTGCCCTACGTGTTCAAATGTCTGTAAAGCTTATGAGACTAACTGCGAGGTTTTCAGTATCTAAACTTACAAAATACTTATTAACTGTTACTAAAAGCAGCACAAACATCCATGCCCAAGGGGGGATTCGAATACCCGACGGGGAACGATCACGCGCATCGGAACGTAGCGCCTTAGCGCCTCAATGCGCTCGGCCGCTTCGCGACGGTGCCCTAGGTGTCTGAAAGCACACAAAGTCGGGGCTAATATACGAACTCTCCAGGTCCTTTTTCAAAAAAGAACTGTGTTTGAGGTTCCCATCCACTGACAAGTCGAATGGACTCCTAGACGAAAGATAGAAGAAGCGAAGAGAAATTTGACTGGACTTTTATGCAACAGAAGCCATGACATACAGATCCTGGATTTTTTAAAAAATCGATAACTCCGACGCCAGGTGAAGTCAATAGCAGTGCATGGATACAGTGGCGGACTAAGGCTGTCGGAGGCCAGGGTCGGCGGCAGAACAAAATGAGCCCCTCCGTCTACTCGGATGTGATACTATAAAGAAAGTAACATCTGAGATTCGGAGGCCCCCCCGGAAAAGAGAAGGGACAGTCCTAGGTTTCGAGGTTTGCAGGCCACAGAACAAGGGACCAAGGTCGCTAAAAAAAAAAAAAAAAAAAAAAAAAAAAAAAAAAAAAAAAAAAAAAAAAAAAATAAATAAATAAAAAGCAGTGCTTTCGAGGTGACTGTCGAACTTTGCTGTTGCAATTCATATATACGAAGATTATTCATTTCAAAACGTGTAGTGGTATGTCGAACTTCACCATTGCCCGTAGCCGTCGAGAAGCTAACTCCATTATCTTCCATATTTTTCTGCAGTAGGTACAAGTCCACCTGGTTCGAGATCAGAAGCAACATATTGGGGCAGTCTCAGGAGACTCAGGAGAGTCACAGGAATAGTACGTTTGGAGCTATTTTGTCAGTGACTGATGCTGTGAGGTTCCAGTAATTTATGAAAAAAAAAAAAAAAAAAAAAAAAAGCAGCTGAAAACCCTGTGTTGCCTGGGAAATTATTTATTCCAGTCTTGAGGTAGTTCTCCTTCCCTTTTTCCTCTATCTTCTGCTCTGTTGATTCCTTCTCCCTCCTCCCTCTCTCTTTCTTTCTCTATGTCTATCTCCCCATCCTATCTCTTTTTATCTCCTCCTTCGCCTCCTCACCGCTTCATACCCCTAAAAAGGCATGGTTTCTTAAAAGGTGTCGAAGATATCCACACAAATCACCGTATAAAATAATATGTAGACAGTGATTTCTGTATTGTTTTGAATGAGTATTGTGCAAAATTTTAATAAAGATGTGAATAAATCTGTAGGTTTCGAGATTTGCAGGCCCCAGAATGAGAGACGTAGGTCGCTAAAAACATAAATAAATAAAAAGCAGTGCTTTCGAGGTATTTGGAGGCCCCCCAAGATGCGAGGCCTGGGACGCCTCCCCCCCCCCCCCCCCTTTCCCGTAACTGCTTGGCTACCACCACAAAATATGCAAGAACAAGAGATTCCATGTCTAAATCTGCATCTACATGGGATACTCTGCAAATCATATTTAAGTGTCTGGCAGAGAGTTCATCGAACCACCGTTATACTATTTATCTCCCATGTCATTCTCGAATTGCGCGCGGGAAGAAAGAACACCTGAATCTCTCCGTTTGAGCTCTGAATTCTCGTATTATATTCTGATGATCATATCTACCTATCTAAGTGGGAGTCAACAATATATTTCCGCATTCCGAGGAGAATGTTGGCGATTTGAATTTCGTAAGTAGCCCACGCCGCAACAATAAGCGCCGTTGTTGTAATGATTCCCATCCTAGGTCCTGTATCATTTCCGTAACGCTGTCTCCCCTGTATCGTGACAATACGAAACGAGATGTCCTTCTTTGGACTCTTTCGATGTCTTCCGTCAAACCCACTTGATAAGGATCCCACACTGCGCAGCAATACTCCAACAATGGACGGACAAACGTAGTATATGCAGTTTCTTTTGTAGTTCTGTTGCATCTTTTAAGGGGTTCTGACAAGAAAACGCAGTCTGTTTCGCGTTTCCCACGACATTATCTACATGTTCTTTCCAGTTTAAGTCTGAAGTAATAGTAATTCCTAGGTATTTTGTGGAGTTTACGGCCTTCACTTTTGATTGATTTATCTTGTAAACAAAGTTTAAAGGATTTCTTTTCGTACTCATGTGGACGACTTCACACTTCTCGTTATTTAGAGTCAACTGACAATTTTTACACGATAGTGATATCTTATTCAGATCGTTCTGCAGTTGGTTTTGATCTTCAGATGATTTTATTAGACGGCAAATGACTACGTAATCTGCAAACAACCTAAGAGAGCTACTTAGATTTTCCCCTAAATCGTTTATGCAAATAAGGAAGAGCAGAGGACCAATAACACTACCCTGTGGAACGCCCAATATCACTTCTGTTTTAGGCGATGCCTTACCATCGATTACTACGAACTGTGTCCTCTCTGACAGGAATTCCCCTATCCAGTCGCAAATCTGGGGCGATATACCTTAACAACGCAATTTTCTTAAAAGCCGTTTGTGAGGTACGGTGTCAAAGCCTTCTGGAAATCAAGAAATACGGAATCGATTTGCCAACCCTTGTCGGTAGCACGCATCACTTCGTGTGAATAAAGAGCTAGTTGTGTTTCGCATGAACGATATTGTCCAAATCCGTATTGACCTTGGGTCAATAGATCATTCTGTTCGAGATAATTCATAATATTTAAATACAGGATATGTTTCAAAACCCCGCTGAAAATTGACGTCAATGAAACAGGCCTGTAGTTTAGTGGGTTACTCCTACTGCCTTTCTTGAATATAGGTGTGACCCGTGCAACTGTGTGTGTGAATTGTGCGGCCAACCCTGTACCCGTTACCGTAAATAATAAACAATGGGAACACTCAAATGTGACGGAGAATGTGCTATTTTACAAACCTATGTAATTATGTGACTTAGGCACAACTTGTGCGCATTTATTCTAATAATAAAAGAAATTTAATATTCACAGAATATATGACATCAACTGCGATTGGGCAAAGCTGAAAATGTGTACCCAGCCGGGATTCGAACCCGGGTCTCCTGCTTTCTAGGCAGTTGCGCTGACCCCTACACGTCTGGGGACACAGTGATCACCGCACCTGCAAGGACTAACTAAGCACGCCTCCCGTCAGATACAAAGTCCCAGCTTCGCCCTGCCCACAGTACTCAAACTCGTAGTTATTAAACTAATTCCCGTAAGAGAAAGGGCTTCAAATTTGCCCACCCCTCTCCACTAACGATAGGATCATTGCCCGTCACCGGCATATTATATATATACATGTGGCGTCTGTTCCGAAAGAACAGACGTCACTTCTGATCCTACAGTTGTTATTATTTGATATTCACAGAATGGGACAGCAAGCTGGGAATTTGTATCTGACGGGAGGCGTGCCTAGGTAGTCCTTGCAGGAGCGGTGATCACTGTGTCCTCTGTGGTGTAGGGGTGAGCGCAACTGCCTAAGAAGCAGGAGACCTCGGTTCGAATCCCGGCTGGGTACACATTTTCAGCTTTGCCCAATCGCAGTTGATGTCATATATTCTGTGAATATTAAATAATAACAACTGCAGAATCAGAAGTGACGTCTGTTCTTTCGGAACAGACGCCACATTTATATATAATTAAAAGAAATGTTGATCACAACCTTCAATGTGCCCCTCGTATTTTTCCGAGTATTGTAACACGTGACAAAGAACACGTGAGCTGCGCTCTCTACCCTGTTCGCCTAGGGGGTCTGCCCTGGGTACGGCAGCCGCCGCCGCCACCTGGTCGTCGCAGGGTCGGGCCGCGGACTGTCGCGCCAGCTGAATGCGCCAATAACCCGATCGCTGGCAGCGACGTGCCGGTTTGTTTATGGGCGTCCCCGCGCGTCGCTTCATAATGCCGGCAGTAAACCCAGCTACGAATCACGCAGGGGAGGGGGGAAAAATGCCCGCGCGTACAGCATTCGCAAAACGGCCGTGAGAACAAACTTCTGAGGCCACGAACAAGCCGTCGTAAACGCGGTAACGCCGTTTTAATGACTCCTTTTATGAAACGCCGCAAGCTGCGTCGGCCGGGAATGCTCCCAGGCGTGTCTCCCGCTGCTTTACTCGCCGCGGAGGGGAATATTGGTAGCCGCGGCTCTGGAAACAATTGCTACTCGCTCCCAACATGTTTCTAGCGTAACGCACTGGAAACGCCACTTATCGGCGTTACGGCCCGCCAGAAGCGAGAGAAGTAACCATTTGGCGTAGAGTTAGACGCGGCGAGTTACTTCAAATGACTTTTAAGCAAATATTGTTATTTCGGGCATTTATGTGGTTTGTTTTCAAGTAAATATTGACATCTCTGGAGGGATGCTTTGTGGGTACTCAAATTCAAATGTCCAAATGTTTGTAAATCTATCGGACCGAACTGCGTGGGCATCAGTGCATAGCTTACAAACTACTTAAACCTAGGTAAGCTAACCTAAGGACAACACACACACACACACACACACACACATACACACACACATGCTCCAGGGAGGACTCGAACCTCCACGGCGAGCAACTGCGCGCTCCGCAGCGAGACGCTTTAGACCTCTCGGATAATCCACCGCGGCTTGTGGGTACTACTGAGCTTCTGAATGCTGAGAATCTACAAAGAAGTGGCGTGTTTCTAATATCGTTATTCGATGGGAGATTTATACACAATGAGGTTTGTCAAGTGACTTTAACTTTGAGAAAAATTAAAATTGTATGGTAGTCCGGGTTTGAAATCAAGATATTTGACTCGCAGCTCAAGAGTCGGTTGCGATCTTCCACTGCTTCTGTCGGATGTACATTCTACAGACATACATTAACAATTAAGAATTGTTCAAAATGTTCAAATGTTTGTATAGTCTATGGGACTTGACTACGGGGTCATCAGTCACTAAACTTACAAACTACTTATGAACTACCTACAACTAAGAACGGCACAAATATCCATGCCCGAGTGGGGATTCGAACCCCCGACCGTAGTGGCCGTGCAGAC
Source organism: Locusta migratoria (assembly GCA_026315105.1). NCBI lineage: Eukaryota > Metazoa > Arthropoda > Insecta > Orthoptera > Acrididae > Locusta > Locusta migratoria. The sequence continues at coordinate 283,937,422 of CM048744.1, forward strand.
CGTGACTGGAGCGCCTCAGTCTCCTCGGCCACCGCGGCCGGCATTAAGAATTGTGGCTCCTGTTCTTTCGAACATGTACGAAAGAACAAACGTCGCTATGTGACGCTGATGCTGTTCAAAAATGTTCATATGTTTGTAATTCTATGGGACTAAACTACTTTGGTTATAAGTCCCTAGACTTACAAACTACTTAAACTAAGTTAAACTAACCTAAGTACAACACACACATCCATGCCCGAGGGAGGATTCGAACGTCCGACGCGGGAGGCCGCGCGATCCGTAACGTGGCGCTCCAGATCGATCGGCTGCTCTTGTGCGGCCAAGCTGTTCTGAATATACACTATGTGATCAAAAGTATCCGGACAACCACAAAAACGTTTGTCATATTAGGTGCATAGTGGTGCCACCTACTGCCATGTACTCCATATCAGGGACCGAAGTAGTCATTAGATCTTCAAATATTTGTAACCCTATGGGACTCAACGACCTAGGTTATCAGTCCCTAGACTTACAAACTACTTAAACTAAGGACGACAAATACACCCATTCCAGAGGGATGACTCGAACCTCCGACGGGGAACGGCCACGCAGCAAGGAGCCTTGGTGCGCTCGGGTAATCCGCCGCGGCAGTGGTCATTAGACATCGTTAGAGAGTAGAAATCAGGGACTTCGAATGTGGTCAGGTGATTCATGTCACTTTTGTCAGAAGTCTGTACGCGAGATTTGTACACTCCTAAACATCCCAGGGTCAACTGTTTCTCACCCGATAGTAAAGTGGAAAAGTGAAGGGACATGTGACGGCACTAATTCGTATCGGCTGACCTCGACTGGCAGAGACCGCCGACATTGTAATAAGCAGGCATCACACAGGAATTCCAAACTGCATCAGGAGCCACTCTATTATAGCAGCTAAGAGAGAGCTGACAATGTTTCACAGTCGAGCGCCTGCCCATTAAGTCACACAATACGCACGTCAGTGCCAAACTACACCTTGCTTGGTGTAAGGACCATAAACATTGAACAGTGGAAAAAACATTGTGTGTAGTGACGAATCACGGTATACAATGTGACGATTCGATGCCTGGGTGTGGATATGGCGAATGGCCAGTGAATGTCATCTGTCAGCGTGTGTAGTGCCAACAGTAAAATTCGGAGGCGGTGGCGTTATGTGTTATTCACGGAGGGAGCTTGTACTCCTTGTTGTTTTGCGTAGAACTATCACATCACGGGCCTACATTGATGTTTTAAGCACCTTCTTGCTTCCACGGGGCTGCATCTTTCAACACGATCTAGCTCCTGTTCATAATGCGTGGCCTTTGGCGGAGTGGTTACACGACAATAACATCTCTGTAATGGACTGGCCTGCACAGAGACCTGACTTGAATCCTGTAGAACACCCGTGGGATGTTTCGAAACGCTGACTTTGTGCCATGCCTCACCGACCTACAACGATACCTCTCCTCAGTGCAGCACTCCATGAAAAATGGGCTGCCATTCCGCAAGAAAGCTTTCAGCACCTGATTGGAAGTTTGCCAGCGAGAGAGGAAGCTGTCATTAAGTGTGAGCCAACGCCATATTGAATTCCAGTATTATCGATGGAGGGCCCCACAAAATTGTAAGTCATTTTCATGTGGTCGCATAGTGTAGGTTCAGTTCGGGTTCCTTTTTGTCTCAGCTGCTGGGAGGTATCATGTCATGTTGGAAAAAATGGAAATGAGCGTATGGCTTTCTTGGGCGGGAGAACCCTTGCGGGTTTGTTTGGCCGCCGTAGTGTAAGTCTTTTTAATTGACGCCACCTGGGCGACTTACGTGCCAATGATGATGAGATGATGATGATTAGGACATTACATGACAACCAGTCCCTTTCGGGGAATCGAACCCGAGCCTCCTGCGTGGTAGTCAGCGACGCTACCGCTGAGGTACGGAGGCGGATATGTCATGTCATGTCATGTTGATGTTGTACGTTTACATGAATACAAGACCTACATAATTTTAATCCACAAAATCGGCGTTCGATGCTCCTTTCAGTGCGGAAGTACTCGAGAATCGGACTCTTGGCGGGAATACAGGGCTAGCTGCGAGCCATGGGGTATAATGGTCAAAACAGGAAGACACACATGACAATTCGGGTCGGGCGGATACGTGCTTCGGTAGTCCGTGAAGGTGTGTGAAATCCTTGTACCTGGGTGGTGTAAGATTTATCACAACTGAATAACAAGCAGGAAACCCGGGTTAGAAACCCAGCCTAACCAAAAATTTTCATGTGTCTATGTTGATTCATTAAAACAGCTACTAGAAGCTCAGACAAAAATACCCCAAATAAATATACATTGCCGGCCGCGGTGGCCCCCTGCCCCCTGCCGCGAAGCAAAACGGGAACATCCAAATCAGGACTCGCGAGATGACAGCAGGCGGACTCGCTGAAGTACCGCGCTGTTACCTCATTGCTCCGTACCGATCAGCCTAACTTCGTTGGAAGCCCAGTCGAAGAAGGGGAAGGGGAAATATTCGTGTAGGATGGTTGCCGGATTTTGTTTGAGGACATACTTCGGACTGAACCGTGCTCCTACGAGGCTTCTTGAAGTGTATGTTAGTGTCTGGCCAGGAAAAGGTAATAAGTAAAGTACCTAAGTCGAAATCTTCGCTTATTATCGTGACAGCGGGGTAGAGGGCAGTATCTTGAATGCACAATTCACTACTCTGACAAAGTATTTATTACACTAGCTAAGTCGTTAAATGGCAGAATAAAGAAATAGTGTGCGGGTAGAAACGTACTATAAAAGGTTATGCGAAGCGCTGAATTCTCACTATTATTTGAAAACACAGTGAAGTTGTTTTGTTTTTTCACATAGAAGAACTGACCAGAATGCGGCGGAGGATGTAGTCAGTTAGTGTGTACGTACATTGAAAAGCGAATAGTTCTTATGGTATGGGAAGACGCCGTTTCCAGAAAAAAGCCACAGATTCCAGAATCCATTCCCCTCCTATCATTGCAGGGTAGTGTGTAGAAAGGTATGTCGATTCTGTTCACTATTCCTTTTAGTATTAATGCATTTGTGGGAAATAAACATTCCCCAGATGTTTCCTAGCTCAAAGCATTTTGTGGAAAATCAGCACTCTCCAGGTTTGTCTGCGCAGTACGTCATCAATGATTTATGAGGTGCACAGTGGGATGGTCGGTATAACTTTGTGAAATACCCCGTAGTTTCCTTTTGCGACGTAATGGGCTAGCAGAGTGGGGACTCGCTTTCTCGCTATTTGTTTCTGCAGGATCGCAAATAGCGGCAGTGCCCGACATTCCAGTGGTCTTTCCCGCAGCTTCTGCCCTTCCCCCCTCTTCCCTTCTCCCCCCACACAACACCCTTTCGTGCTGTCACCTGTCACATCCCCACAACCCCAGAACAAGTCATAACCCCCAATACTTGTCTACTGTACTTAAATATGCTGTAGACATTTCATATTTTGTCTTAGTCCATTCCGTTTAACAATAATTACATTAAAAATGTTTTTCAAAAGTTGAGAATTTTTCCGTATCTTCTAACGCCAATGTTATTAGTCCTAGAAAAAAAAATGCAGAATTATTTTTCGCGCCTCACTGTGTATCAAGAAGCTTCCCCACGCACCAAAGTCAGAAAGGAAGAATACCTACTGGCAGTGGCGTCTGGTGCTTCAGATGACTGGGGATTCACTTCTTTGAGTGCCGGATCTAGACTGGTGCTCCCCTCCACCTCCTCATCGCTCGGCGTCCAAAGAGACAATTTGGCGCAACTGTGCAAAGTGGCGCTGGTGGAAAGCACCCCAGTTGCTCCCCCCCCCCCCCTTTAGATATATTTTCGTTACAAGATCTGGGGAATGTGTTACCTCGGCTTGTTTGCGCTTGCATCAACTCGAGCTGAGGCTCGAGCAAACCCACTACCTTCGACAGCACAGCACGATGCCACTAACCACACAGCTGTTCTTGCTAGGTGGAAAGTAGTGACTTCGTTATTATTCATGATCGTATCCTTTTTGAAATGCAATGTTTGTAAGGCTTAAGGGACTTAACTGTGGGGGTCATCAGTCCCCAAACTTACAAACTACTTATGAACTACCTTATACTAAAGACGACACAAAGGCATCCATGCCCGAGGGGGCATTCGAACCGCCGACGGCGGACTGCCGCGCGCACCGCAACACGGCGCTCCAGCACGCGTGGCTAATCCGCCGCGGCGATCGGATCTTGTGAAGGCTTTTACAGTTGATGCGTCTCTAATTTACAGATATAAGATATTTTGCCAAATATGACATCTTTTTGATGAATCTTCAATGCGCCAAAAACAAAATATGAAGGGCGGGTGTTGCCTTCATGGAGGATTTGTACATGCGCAAGGTGAGGTGCGCGAAAGCTCCATTGTCCTGTTTCGGGAGCATTCGTGCGTAACCGCCAGAGCTCAAGTAGCCAGGAACTGGTGTCTCTACCAGCTCCAAAGTCAATGTTAAAAGCGGCGTTTCCCCTCGCCCCTCCCTGCCGTGGGAGCGACCATATGCTGCCTCCAGGGGGTTCAGAAGAGAATTTGAACCTCTGCCGCGCATGCGCATTGCAACGCGCTACAACTCGTATATGTGCTGTCTCCGGGACGTAAAACGAATCTCGAGTTACAAAAATAGTTTGAATATGACCTGATAGAAGAACGAAACAAAGCATGGCAGTTTATAACACAAGCGGACAGATTGACAATGGACAAGATAAACCATAACGACCATCTTTGTTATGCAAGAAACTTCGTAAAGATTTTCTATCAATTTTGTCATTATTTAACTCGTAAGAGACGTTTAATCTATCTATAAAGTGCCTGTCTCGTACAAACATCGAGTAAAACTCCGAAATTTACTCTTTGTAGAGCAAATCTCTGTAGTTTTCACACTTACCCTATTTCATCGCCCATTCTGAAGTAGGGAAAACTACATGAATGTGGTGATGAAACGGCTCACTCGTAACCCGCATACACAATGCGTTTTGCAGCGTAAGTGGCAACACAGTGACAGCCACCAATAATTACTCGCTTCCACAGATGTATATCCATTCCGCTGACCGCATATGTTAACTAGATTGTCTCGCGGGAGTAGCCGCGTGGTCTAAATCATCATGCTACTGACTGGGCGGCCGCTACCACCAGGAATTCGAATCCTCCCCTCGCGCAATGGTGTGTGTGTGTGTTGTCCTTAGTTCAAGTTAGTTTACGTATTGGTATGCCTAGGAACTGATGACCATTACGGTTTGGTCCATTAGGTTAAAAAACATTTGAATAACCTTATATCGTTCATATTGGACTATGATAAGGAACTGCAACTGTTAATGACAATAAAAGTTCAAATAAAAGCAGTTATCTGCATAAGTCACTCTATTCATTACTCCCACGACACGTTCCGAGAGTTTACAAAAAAAAAAAAAAAAAAAAAAAAAAAAAAATGTTCAAATGTTTGTTAAGCTTAAGGGACGTAACTACGGGTTCATCAGTCCCTAAACTTACAAACTACTTATGAACTACTTGTGAACTACCTACAACTAAGGACGGCACAAATATCCATGCCCGAGGGGGGATTCGAACCCCCGACCGTAGTGGCCGTGCAGACCGTGACTGAAGCGCCTCAATCCCCTCGGCCACCGCGGCCGGCGGGAGTTTACATTCTAGGTGGAACTATGGTTTTTGTTTAAAGCGATACTTCCACGATCCCGCGAGTTCTTACTTCGGGTTTCCTTTTGCTACAAAACGCATACAACTCTTGTTAAAGTGGGTAGGTAGAAAGATTTTAAATTGAAATGTGTGTAGTTCACTGAAATGTCAGTTTGTGAAAAATTACAGAGTTGTATACACTGGAACAAATTCTAAGTAACCAAATCAATACTTATGTTTATTAATAACAGCCGACATTTGTCGGTAGGAGAGTGATCTTCAGTGGTTAGAATGAAACACTTCCTAAAGAAGAGTAGCCTAGATCACATTTAAAGAAAAATTACTTTATTTCACTACTAGTTTCGGCAATACTTGTTGCCATTATCAAGAGACAGGCCTACATTAAAAACTACAGGGCACATGTGCAGGAAAAGACTTCTCGAATTCGTGGTTTACCAAATGGCCGACCAATAGCAAAAGGGGGGGGGGGTGAGACAACTGTTGGACATGTCATACAATTGCTGCTGGCAACTTCAAATCAGCTGTTGTTACATGTTCAGTGGTGGTTCTCTTGATGTTAAGTGAAAGACACACAATAATGTGTGTTGTCAAAAATGAAATGGTGACAAATTTTAAAAAATGTTCAAATGTTGGTACAACTTATGAGACTTAACTACGGGGTCATCAGTCCCTAAGCTTACAAACTACTTATGAACTAGTTAAGACTAAAGACGGCACAAATACCCATGCCCGAGGGGGGATTCAAACCCCCGACCGTAGTGGCCGTGCTGACCGTGACTGAAGCGCCTCAGTCCCCTCGGCCACCGCGGCCGGCCGGCGAAATGGTGACACACCACTGCTTTAGTGCCAAGCAAGTCCTCATTGACAGACAGTGAACAACTGTACACAGTAAATGCAACAACAGTCCAGAAGCGGTTTCATTCGAATAAAAGTCTACGGTACATTGCGACTAATAATAAAACATAAAAACATGGTTCGCTGCTGCAAGTATTTGTATGCGTTTTGTAGTGTTATGAAACCCGAAGGAACAACTAACTGGATCCTGGAAGGATCAATGTAAACAAAAACTATTGTTCCACCTAAACATAAACTCTCTAAACGCGGCGTGAGAATAATAAAAAGAGTGACTGGTGCAGATAATTGCTTGTATTTAGACTTTTATTAAACATTTGAATATTTTTGAGCTAACTAGGGTAGCCGGCCGCGGTGGCCGAGGGGAATGAGGTGCGCCTGTCACGATCTGCACGGCCTCTACGGTCGGGGGTTCGATTCCCCCACTCGGGCATGGATATTTGTGCCGTCCTTAGTGTTAGCTGGTTCATAAGTAGTTTGTAAGTTTAGGGACTGATGACCCCGTAGTTAAGTCCCATAAGCTATACAAACATTTGAATTTGAGCTAATTAGGTTAAATCGGAATGCATGCTGTCTCGTAGTGGTGTGACATTTTTAGCACATGTGGTCCCACCACAATTCAGGCCGTACACTGTCAAAACGACCCAATGTTTTGACCTTGAGACATGACTATATTGTGCTCCCAGAAAGCAAAACAAACAGATCTGATACTCCGTTTTCGAATAGATGAAGCTCGTCACAGCTCCTTTACCGACATTCTCGTGTAATTTTTTTAGTATGCGCTGAGTCACAACTGCAGTCTTGGTGTGCGAATAGCGGCCGATGGTGTTTAGTCTGGAGTCCGCCTGGGATGACGTGGCTCCTCGGACCATCCACATATGGCTGGCCTCCACCACTGCAGACGCCTCTCTGTGGTCAGCGGCTCGACCACAATCACAGCTGCCGCAGGAGAAAAATCAGACCCGCCCAGTTACCACAACGACCGTCAACCGCTACCGAAGTCACTGCTAACAGCTTTGTAATAGCGAACTGGCCAGATTCATTAATTTAGATAAAAATTTCAATCTAAGCATAAATATGGTGCACTGCGCTGGTATTGCATACGCCTCCGTGAGATTCTGACAGTGAAGGTCATACCTCGGTCATTGTTCACTTGTTCGAGAAACTAGACGGATGCAACCGGAGACACAGTACCTGAGTTCCTAATTAACCGACGCAATGGAAGAAATGGGAACTATGTGTCTCCAGTTTTGCAACTTTTAAGACCAAATATTTGTAAATCTATGGGACCAAACTACTGTCGTCATCAGTCCCTAAGCTTACAAACTTCATAATAACTTGAAGTAACATGAGGACCACGTTCACACACACAAACAAACACACACACGCACACACACACACACACACATGCCCAGGAAGAATTCGAACCTCTGGCGAAAACAGGTTCGCAGTCCCCAAGCAAACTGAGTTCGCGAGGGGGATTTATCAGTAACAGCAAACATTCCTAACCCTTTCAGACCCATGGTTGTAGGTGACGTGACATTAATATAGAGAGGGACGTTTAAGATGCAAAATACATACAGTAATTCATTACAAAAAATATTTATTTTCAAAAATTTTGAACCAACAAGATTGTCTATTTTTGGGCCTTCACTACAAATGTTTATGATGTATACCATCTTACAGTAACATGGCTTTGAAAGAAATGACATAATAAATATCACAGAATCATATAAAAGCAACTAGCTGTCAGATATAATAGCTTCAAATGTCAAAACAAGGGAATCAACACCTTGTTAACACGTCTTTCTTGCCGCGATTGTAAGTCTACTGGAAATTTGCCAACTGCTGGTACCACACAGTGTAGAAACGTGGAACTACAACACGTTGCGCACATTATCACAGTCCATCCACGATTGTGTCATCCAGGCCCGAACTTTTTAGCGTGGATCAGAAAGAAATAAAAGCGAGCAAAACCAGAAACGCACAAATGTGCGTGCAGGGCCTGAAAGGGGTAAGTGGGGATGCATGCATCTTAAACTTGAACTATTAACTATTGACGAGCTATTTTAATCACAGACAATGTACGGCAATATCGTGCATATTTGTTGTTATTCTATTTCATGGTTTGCCGCCAACATGTTACTCTTATTAAACTAATATCATGAACTTAAAACGAGTGGCTCTTTTTACCTGTCAATTTTGGATAGCTAGATATCTCTTTAAGCATTTTACGTGAAGTTACATTTTTGTTAACTATGCTCGGATGTATTTGTGCAAAACAGGAAAACAGAAACAAACAAAAATAGAATAATAGAATTTGTCTATCTGGAATTTTCAGAAACAGTAATGTTCTGTATTTTAATCTCCAATTTCTTTTTATTTTCTTAATTTTTTTTCGTTACCGGTGTCATGTGACAGCACCGTATTCCTTTGGCTAGACCCACGCCATCTGATGCTGAAATTTGTTAATACAAGATTTCGTACCCACTGTTAATTTGATTGTGCCTGTTACAACTTCTAGGACCAATGGTCAATGTCAGTATCAAGGTATGTACTTTTTAGAACTTGATAGTCATTGTCGTTGTACCAGTTTTTATCGTTAGTCATGTGGTAACTATTTTAGCTCTTTTGACAGCTTTTCTGATGATGGCTTTCACCGAAATGCGTCATTTGGATTAATAAAGTCATTTTGTATGGTTGCTTTTCTCCGGCGTGACTTTCTGTCACATCTGTAAAGGAATTTGACCATATCAAGACGAGCACAATCGACAGAAGGGACGTAGAGCCAAATATCTTCTCCTGTTCAGAAGTATCGTGTTAAAGTTCTCTCTAGGATTTGTGAATCGAGTTAATAACAATTTCCTACATTGCTACAGCCAAATGCCAAGATGATTCCCTAAACAAGCATATGATCTTTTCCGTACCTGTATTCTTTGCTCTTTGTGTAGAAATCTGTACTAAACTGATCGTGGCACATGCTTTGCATTACGTTCAGTAACATACGCATCTCGACATCAAAAAATGTTCAAATGTTTGTTGAGCTTAAGGGGCTTAACTACGGGGTCATCAGTCCCTAAACTTACAAACTACTTATGAACTACCTTCAAATAAGGACGGCACAAATATCCATGCCCGAGGGGGGATTCGAACCCCCGACCGTAGTGGCCGTGCAGACCGTGACTGAAGCGCCCCAGTCCCCTCGGCCACCGCGGCCGGCCATCTCGACATCGAAATTGTAACTTCACAGACGACCACACGTTAACTGGCTCCGCTGTTGAAAAGAATCACGTAACTACTAGTCAGAAATTCCATGCAATAAATGCTTGACTACTGTCTACGAAATTGAAGTAACAATTCAATTCTACGCCATTATCACAAACTTTTGAGTGTAACAAAAATTAGTTGTAAGTGCTTGTTTTGTAAGAAATATACATATTCGCTGGTGTGGAACGATTTCGAGGAAGTACTTAAAGCGTTTCACGTCGCACTTCCTTTCGACTGAACACCCATGGAGTGACAGAGCTACGTAGACAGTTTTACGGCCTTCTTTTTATTCGCGACGATACAGTTTGGGAACTGAAAGCTCGATAGCACTCAAGCGAACTCTTTGAGAGTTTATGGGAACAATTCCGAAGTAATAGGACCGACTTCGACGGACTGTCAATCTAACGGCTCGGAATAAAACGCCACCCTGCCGATGGAAAGAAATCTCTTTGCTGATATATTCATGACGTTATTTCTGAGGAGTCGTCCGGCATAAAATTTCAATGAAAGCTGAGGTAGCTCTCGAAAGCCAAGAAATACAGGTTCCCGTAATTTAATGGACGATTTTATTTTGAGTACAAGGAAGTTTGAGTTCTAAACAGTTACCACACCGTGTATAATCAGCTATCAGCAAGTATAAGACTTCAGGATTTAGAATGACAAGTGTATTATAAACACTTACTCTGACAGCGAAATAGCAATTAATTTACTTCGGTCTTCAGCAGTTATTTTGCTGTCCAAATATCAAAACTAATCTACTACTTTTATGGTCTCATTACCTAATCTAATTCCTTCAGCATCGCTTCTTAGACTACATTCCATTACCCTTGTTTTGTAATTGTTAATGTTCATCTTACAACCTCCTTTCAAGACAATGTCCGGTCCTTTCAATTATTCTTCCAGGTGCTCTTCTGTCTCAAAGAAATACAGTGTCATCGGCAAACGGAAAGTTTTTATTTCTTCCCCCTTAACTGTAATTCCTTTTCCAAATTCCTCTTTCCATTCCGTCATAGCTTGCTCTGTGTGAAGACTGTGTCCCTTTCGTGTCCTTCCACTTTTTGTGCAAGTTGCTTATGACTTTCGTTCTCTGTATTTTGCTACTACTACCTTCAGAATTTGAAAGTGTGTATTCCAGTCAAAATTGACAAAAGCTTTCTCCAGATACACAAATGCTAAAAAGGTAGGTTTCCCTTTCCTTAGCCTATCTTCTAAGTCGTAATGTCAGTATTGCCTCGCGTGTTACTACATTTCTCCTAAATCCCAAACTAATCTTCCCCGAGGTCGGATTCTACCAGTTTCTCCATTCGTCTGTAAATAATTCGTGTTAGTATTTTGCAACCATGACTTATTAAATTGGTACCTATATGCACTTGCTTTCTTTGAAATTGTAATTACCATATTCTTCTTGAAGACTGACGCTATTTCCACTGTCTCATACATTTTGCACACAATGTGGAAAAGTTTCTTCATGACAGGCTCTCCCAATGACGTCAGCAGTTAAGAGGGAAGAATGTCATCAAGTCCAGGAGCCTTGTTTCGATTCAAATCTTCCACCACTCTGTGAAATTCTTCTTACAGTATCGTATTGTCTATTTCTTCCATTTATACAATACCGCCTTCATTTCCCTTGTAGCGACCTTCAATATATTCCTTCCACCTTTTAGCTTCGCCTTCTTTGCTTAGTACTGGCTTTCCATCTGAGTTCTGGATATTCATGTAGATACCTTTCTTGTCTTCATACGTCTCTTTTAATATCCTGTTGGTGGTATTTACCTTTCCCCTAGTTATACATTCTCCAACAGACTTACATTTGTACTCTAGCCACTCCTGCTCTGCCAGTCTGCACTTCGTGCCAACCTCATTTTTAAGATGTGTGCACTCTGTTTTGCCTGCTTCACTTGCCGCATATTTTATATACTCCCCTTTCATGAATTAAGTTATCTCCTCTTTCATCGAAGGATTTCTATTAGGCCTTGTTCTTCTGCCTATATGATCCTCTGCAGCCTACACCTCTGTGTTTCTCAGAGCTACCCATTCTTCTCTGTTATCTTACTTTGCCCCCGTCTTGCCTAATGTTCCCTCTCAAACGGTCAACATCCTCTGGTTCCATCTCCATAATTTTCTACCTTTATCCAGTCTCTTAAATTTTAATCTACAGTTCATAACCAATAAGTTATGGTCACAGTCTATCTGGATATGTCTTGAAGTTTAAAACAGGGTTTGTAAATCTATTTGTTACCATTATAAAGTCAATTTGGTACCTTCCGGTGTCTCCTGGTGTCTTCCATGTATACAACATTCTTGCATGGTGCTTAAGCCAAGTGTTCGTGATGATTAAATTATGCTCTGCGCAAAATTCTAGCAGGCGACCTTCTCTTTCATTCGTTTTCCCCAGTCCATAATCACCTACTATTTTCCATCCGTTTCTTTCCATACTACTAAGTTCCAGTCCCTCATCACAATCAAGTTTTCCTCTCCCTGAACGATCTGAAAAACTTCTTAAATACATCCTACTTTTTTCAAACTCCTCATCATTGGCAGAGCTAGTTGGCATATAAACTTGTACTACAGTGGTCGGTGTTAGCTTTGTGTCTATCTCTAAAACACTAATGGGTTCACTACTGTGTTCATAATAACTTACCCGCATTCCTATTCTCTTATTCATTATTAGACGTAAACCTGTCTTCTCCCAAACTGACTTTGTACAATTTATAACCCTGTAATGACCTGAACAAAAATTCCGTGCATCCTGCCCCCGAACTTCGCTAATCCCAACAAATCTTGGTCCAAAACATCTATTTCTCTTTTGTGATTTTGGAACTTACCTATTCCATGAAGGGACAGAACATTCCACACTCCTTTCCGCAAAAAGCTTGTTTTGTTTTTCTTGATGACCACATCCTCCTTTCCCCGCCCAGAGATCCGAATATAGGACTATTTTACCTCAAGAATATTTTAACCAAGATGACGCTATCACATATTCATACAGTAGAGCTGCGTGTCCTTGACTGTGGTTTCCCCTTGCTTTCAGCCGTTCGCAGTAGCTGTATGGCAAGCCACGTTAGCTCATGCTACAAGGCCAGCTCAGTCAATCACCCAAACTATTGCCCCTGTAACTACTGAAGAGGCTGCTGCCCCTCTTCAGGAACCACACGTTTGTCTGGCCTCTCCACAGATACCCCTCCGCTGCGGTTGCACCTACGGTACGGCTATCTGTATCGTTGAGACACGCAAGCCGCCCCAACGTGGCAATGTCTGTGGTTCGTGGGGGTGGGAATGGAAGGTAACAAGACTATGTGTCACTACACGGCTGTTAATGTTCGAGTAGCAACAGATGGATGCTAAGGTGTTTTAATTCAGGCTACTTTATGCCCCAGAAACACCATAGTTTTAAATTGAAAATTAATGTAATGCAGCGTCTATGTGAAACATGTGTATGCATGACTCAAGAAACAGAAATTGCTACCAATTACGGCGAAACGAAAGGCATGTACTCGCACTTGCGAATATGTGATATTTTGAGTATCCGATCGATTCGGGACGAGTGCAAAGGCAGCAGAAACAGAACACCTGCGAAAATCGCGAAATCCGGTTTTACGTCCTGCACCAGGCCAAATTTTCATGCCTCACTAATGAAAATAAATGATTCGAGTACAAGGATTACTGCACAAGTGCGTGGGTAATTTATTCTCCTGTTGGCTTCTAGAGGAGGGCCATTAGTTGTTCGCAGCTGAACTGTCAATAAGAGTGTCAGCTTTAAAATTGGAACATTGTGAGTAACTAATGAGTACACTAAAATAAAATAAAAAGACCCATGGATATGGTCCCCCCTCCCCCTGTGTCCAAAGATGACTGAGAACAAGAAACCCAACTTTTCTAGTGTCACGAGTGCTGTATCTGATTAGACTGCAACGATTTTGTGACTGTGACAAATTTTTTCAGCTGGATATACATGGGTACTCTGAAAATCACATCTAAGTGCCTGGTGGAGGATTTATGGAACCACTTTCATTTTCTGAAAAAATTAAATTTACTGTAGAGCCAGTATACAGTAGATTGATTAAATTTTTTGGTTGGCAGTTTTCTCCACAGTCATACAAATCAGACGGTTTACTACGTCTAATTGCCCTTGCTAAAAGCATTTTCTTTTCCTTCTGTCCATTTACTTCCCATCGCATGCCCCCCTCTTCCTTCTTCTTCTTCCTCCTTCTCCTCCCTGTATCCATCTTCCATCTCTCACATCGTTCTTCATTCCTTATTTTCCTCCCTCTTTTCTGTCAAACAGGTGTTCCTCCTTATGCCCGTTTCATTTTTCCCTCGTCGTAGTTATCCAGAATGAAAAAATAAAAATTAGGAATTTAATCCGAACTGTGTTGACCATAACGTTACTCTTACGTAAAAGTAAACAAAATAACCACACCGATAAACAACATTATATTAGACGTGGTTACTACGAAGCTTAGATTTCATTTGCTGAAAACATATTCTTACCAGTTGTGGCTCTATAGATGACCGGCGTGCATGTTTTATTGAAAATTAACTTTCGTGTGGCATTTTTGCCACAGCAGCTGATCGCTACACAGGACAGAAGTTAACAGCAATTCAATTTTCGATGTTCACTTATTGTGACAGGTGCAGAAGCTACTGCCTGACATAATAGGTAGCCGCGGCTATGGCCGATGCGCGAGGCCGTTCCCCGTCGGGGTTTCGAATCCCCCCTCGGACATGGATGTTTGTGCTGTCTTTAGTATCAGCTAGTTCATAAGTCGTTTGTAACTTTAGAGACTGATGACCCCGCAGTTAATCCCATATGCTTGACAAACATTTTGAACATGATAGGTAACATAAGTAGATATTCAAACATATAGTTTTACCGCAGTTAACTACCACGTACACACATGATTATTGCTGTGTACACATATTCAGGACTTCGAAAAAAGATGTATTTTCCAGTGTTTAACACTTCGCTGTCGACATTTAATTACGCTTGCTTTCATCTGACAGTTATCGACAAGTATATGAGATCATAATATTAATACGTGAACGCGAAAATTGAACTTATATAAGAAGGCCAATGAAACACACATATGGTAATTCTAAACGCGCTTTGACATACAAGGCTATTCAAAAATGAGGAAAAAAATTTGAAAAAATGTATAGCTTGCTAAAACAATTCCAAGATTCCTGGAAAGAAAAAAAAGGTCAAATTATTACGCATTCAGTTGAATATCACATGTTATACAACAAATACAGAAACGGTGGCTCATTTTTTGACATACACTATGCAGCTGGTTTCTCGATAAGGAATTTGTAGGTTCAAGATTCTATGTCGCAAGCTTTCAAGTTCTCTGTATCTCACAGCTTGTGACTTTTCTCTGTGAGATTACCTAAAAGATGGCGTTTTTATTCCCCTATGTCTGAAACTTTTGAAAGTCTGTGAAGGTTCGAGTCCTCCCTGGGGCATGGGTGTGTGTGTTTGTCCTTAGGTTAGTTTACCTAGGTTTAAGTAGTTTGTCAGCTACGGACTGATGACCACGCAGTTTGGTCCGATAGATTTACAAACATTTGAACATTTAAAAGTCTGTAACGTAGAATTCCTGAAGCTGTGAATTCGACAGCGGTACACCAGATAAAGAGTGAGTGGCAATAAATGAGCCACCGTTGCAGTATTTGTCGGTAACACGTAGTGCTTAAGTGAATACATAAAAAATTTTACCTTTCTTCATTCCAGGAGCGTTAGAATTGTTTCCATATTTTGTAGTTCGAAAGATATAAATATTTTAAAACTCTTCCTTATTTTTGAATAGCTCTGTGTGTCAAGGCTCCTTTCGATTTATGTACATTACGGCGGGGCATCTTTTTCATTAAAAAAAAGTGATGTCCAGTGCATAGTTGACAAAGTTCCTAAAAAACCTTCCCTCTTTCATGCCTTTCGGCGATGTTACCAACGCACTTCGTGCCAGTGCCCTGGTTTGTAAACAGGGCAGCACTGCACGCGAGGTGCCGTGTCGATATGCAACTTCAGTGCACGTCTAAAATCACTCTCTTACTAACCTTGAGTCTTCTGTCGTAGTTGATGTCCCATTGCACAGGTGAAGCACACAGTTCGCGCATCCGTTGTACCTGAAGTGATGCTTAAAGAGGTGTTGAAATGTGGCTAGGAAGTACTGCACTAGGATTAAAAATGTTCAAATGTTTGTAAATCTTATGGGACTTAACTACGGGGTCATCAGTCCCTAAACTTACAAACTACTTATCAACTAGCTTATCCTAAGGACGGCACAAATATCCATTCCGGAGGGGGGATTCAAACCCCCGACCGTAGTGGCCGTGCAGACCGTGACTGTCGCGCTTCAGTCTCCTCGGCCACCGCGGCCGGCGCACTAGGATTAACTTTGGCTTTTCTAAGATGCCAGTGCTTGTTTTATTGAAGAAATGCCAGTGTATATCCAAGCACAAATATACAGACTGCGTAATATTAAATATATAAACGATACATAACGTATAAACTGTCCCTGGCCCGCACTGAACTAACATGAATGTGCAAGATATCGCGGTCGGCGCTCGACTGACTGCCGCCGCACCTCTGCGCGCCACAAGCCACCGTTTTGGCGCCAAGCGAAACTTCTAGACTAACATTATTCAACTTATTACAAAATATACAAAAAAATATATTAAATCTTTGAATTAACCGAAATATAGCTTAGCACAAATGCATTACAGAAAGTATACAGATGATTTTTAATAGAAATAGGAAAGTTAAATATTAATAAAAGAAGCTTAAAGTTTTGGCGGACAACTAGTATAGGCGGGAGCCAATCAGATCTCAACTTGCAATAGGGGCGGATCTTTCCCACGGGATACAAGCTCATCTACTGTCTCTTTCTCTCACCCTTTGTATTACGTAACACAGTTCTCCAACCAAGAAAACTTCTTTAACACCTAATGTATTGATATGCGAAATAAGCGGCTCCATGTCAGCCCCCTCTCAACGTTTCATTGGCCTCTTTGTGTTATTTACATTAAAAATCGGTACTTCATTTTCTGTGTTTTCACGTATTAATATTATGATGTCATAGACTTGTTGAGGACTGTCACTCTCAGAAAACAGTAAGCAGGCTTGAATGTCGACAGCTAAGTGTATATACACTGTAAAATACAAAGCTACGGCGTTCTAAGCACAGAAACGTGCACTACAACTGAAGACTTGGGCCTCTTACGAGCCGCAAGCCGTTCCAGGTGTACACTTGAGGTGCCGTCGGCAGAAGGGACAAGCGAGGCACGTACCTCACACTCGCCAGAGCGTACTTTAATGCTCACTCCAAGTGGTGCTGTAGTACTGCAATTAGCTGCGACTCAAGAGATGAACACGGGGCAAAACGTTCCTCTTGGCACCAAGACGGCAGCTAGACTGCAGTTTGCATCTCTAGATTGCTCCATCTCGGCGATGTTCTCGCATTCTCCTATTACAACTAGTGCACTCTCCTTCGTCATCACCGCTACGTCACGCAACAGATACTGGCGTACACAGAGTATGAATTGCACAGCACACATATACAGGATGTCCCAGCTATCTTGTCCACCCAAAATATCTCTGGAACAATAACAGCTATTGGAAAACGACTTTCACCGGTATCAATGTACGGCTGGGACCCATAAATGTACGTATTTGGAAACATTCTAAAACGAAAGCGCCGGCCGCGGTGGCCGAGGAGACTGAGGCGCTTCAGTCACGGTCTGCACGGCCACTACGGTCGGGGGTTCGGAACGCCCCTCGGGCATGGATATTTGTGCCGTCCTTAGTCTTAGGTAGTTCATAAGTAGTTTGTAAGTTTAGGGACTGATGACCCCGTAGTTAAGTCCCATAGACTCTACAAACATTTGAACATTTTTTTTAAACGAAAGCAAATGTGTTTTTAACACAAACTTATGGTTTTTTGTTTGTTATATATATATATACCCTGTATTTTTTCTTCTGCAATCCATAGCATGAGAAATCACATAAACAATGGCGTTGATTGCATCGCAATATTCCAATTACATCCCGAGATATTATGACGCGAAGTTGACGCTTGAAATACGCGAAACGCGCGGCTAGCTAACACACGTCCTGAGACTCAGGCGAGAACCCCATGCTTAGGGTGTCCATTTAAAAAAAAAAAAAAAAAATAAAAAAAAAACATAAGTTTGTGTTAAAAAAACACATTTGCTTTCGCTTTAGAATGTTTCCAAATATGTACATTCATGGGCCACAGCCGTACATTGATACCGGTGAAAGTCGTTTTCCAAAAAATGTTCAAATGTTTGTTAAGCTTATGGGACTTAACTACGGGGTCATCAGTCCCTAAACTTACAAACTAATTATGAACTACTTACGAACTAGGACGGCACAAATATCCATGCCCGAGGGGGGATTCGAACCCCCGACCATAGTGGCCGTGCAGACCGTGACTGGAGCGCCTTAGTCCCCTCGGCCACCGCGGCCGGCTAGTCGTTTTCCAATAACTGTTATTGTTCCAGAGATATTTTGGGTGGACAAGATAGCTGGGACACCCTGTATATACAGAATTCAGTTGAGAAGAAATAAAATTAGTGAAACTTGCAGCGTGAATACATAGTACATGTAATTAAGCTCGAAATTTTGAAAGGTAGAAAAGCATTACAACGTAACAACATCAGCGATATCTGAAGTAATAGCAGACAGCGTCCTAGGTACTGTTTGTAATCCAAAGATACTGGATGTGAAAGTGGACAACTGCATTCTAGTTTCATGTGAACACTGTAGTCACGCGCCACACATCATTAGCATACGTGTATTAATGCGTCGCAAATTCAGATGCTTGTAAATCTATGAGACAAACAAGTGTGGCCATCAATCACTAGACTTACAAATTACTTAAACTAACCTAAAGACAACAGCCACTCCCATGCCAGAGGGAGGTCTCGAAGTCGCGGTGGAGTAGCCGAGCGGTCTAAAGCGTCTCGCTGCGGAGCGCGCGGTTGCTCGCCATGGAGGTTCGAGTCCTCCCTGGGGCATGGGTGTGTGTGTTCGTCCTTAGGTTAGTTTACCTTAGTTTAAGTAGTTTGTAAGCTACGGACTGATGACCACGCAGTTTGGTCCGATAAATTTACAAACATTTGAACATTTTTTTGAGGACTCGAACCTCCGGCGAGAGTGGTTCCGCAGTTCCTGACATGGCGCCTTTGAATCGCTCGGCAACGTGCCACACTTTGTGCAAAAATCGTATAAGAAACTGGCAACAATAACGTTATTTTTGTTAAATATAACAAAATTTAGCATGTAAGACAATTTTACAACACGGAATATCTATAAAGATGTTCAAATTTTTATTTGGCTGGGAACTGTTTTGTACGTAAGGAAATAGCGTATGTAGCATGGAACCTGAACAAGACAAATCTTGGCCTCTGTCCGTTGGTCAGTGGTGGTGCAAGGATGAAGTAAAGTATGTCTTGAAATTTATGATTTTATTTGATCACACCATATACATGTAACAAACAAAAACTGGATTAACGTCAACGCTGACGAAGAGCGACGAATGAGAAATTAATGCTCCCTAACCAAAAGGAAGACTGTGGAAAAAAATCGGCGATTTGTGTGAGAACATTCAATTTGTACACTTAGAGGAAGCCTTCGACCACGTAGATAAAATAATACATAAGAAAGCATGTGCTCAAAAAATAATAAATGTAGTAAATAGCCTATATAGAGGTACAAAAATAAGATTAAATAACGATATATCTACAAACCAAATGTCTCTGCTAGTCACCAACACTTTTTAATAAACTGACAATGTTAATCAGACAATATAACTACAGATTGATCTAGGCCTGAGGTTATCACATGACACAGTTTTTAATGTAATCCTTTTTGTCTTATAGGTTAGCATATTTTGAAAGAATGTAATATGAAAATATCCATTCCAGAAACAGCATTGATGGCTTTCAAAGGCACGAAACTACTGAAGACGAAGAAGATAATAGGAAATGAAACAATTGAACAGATTAGTCACTTCTGTTATACGGGAAATGCAATGTCCCAAAATTGACTCGACATTTGCAACAAACTGCAGATGTGTTTAATAATATGCTATGCAGCCTACAGAACATTGATAAATACAGACACAAAATAATAGGTTCATCAGGTAACGGAGTCCCCCATCGCTAATTGGAAGTAAAACTTCAACCAATAATAAAAATCAAGCAAATAGTAATCAAACGGCAGAAATGAAATGTCTGAGATGAGAGAAGGATTATACAAAATTAGATTGACTAAGAACCAAAGACAGCACAGCTTGGTATATGTTGCATTGGCAGTGTCGAAGACAGTCGTTATAAATTTGTTTTGCTACACATCTACATAGAATTCAACTGTTGGTGGTAAATATTTCACAAGTTCTTGAATGTTCAACCAAATCGGAATATAGAAGTCTGAACATGATGTAATCGTTTACTTGGTATGAAAATGAGTTTTGTATATACCATGTAAACGATTACATCATGGTCAGAATTCTATAAACAGATCTTCTTGTAATGCATGAGTGCATGAAATATTTTAGAACTGAAGATGACTGTATAACTTTTGAAATCTAAGTAGATTTTACAGTCTTCATAATGAAATGCCAAGATCTCACATTAATAATTAATTCAATGACGACCGTTTCTGGGAACTGTGTCACCATCATCCAGGCATATACACATTTTACAAGCTGGTCATCTTATTGAAAAACGAATATAAAATAATAAGTGTATAATAGCACTTTGTCACTATATAAGATGATCTGCAATAAACAGATTTTTAGTGACTTCCCGCCGTTCTTCATTCAATTTGATCAATAAAAGGTCGCTGGGCATTAACGGAGTCTCATGGAATACAATCTAATCGAGTAAATCTAGTCTAACTAAGCAAGGTGACTAGAAGGAGAAGAGAGAGGATTCACAAGAAATACACGAAATAACCCTTTCACGTCTGTCTTTATAGAAAACTGAAGAAGTTAGACGTAGTTGTTTCCGTCAATATGGAATATCCTGCAGTATAGTATACATAAATTCAAGTATTTGAGCCGGTCGCGGTGGCCGAGGGGACTGAGGCGCTTCAGTCACGGTCTGCACGGCCACTACGGCCGGGGGTTCGAATCCCCCCTCGGGCATGGATATTTGTGCCGTCCTAGTTCATAAGTAGTTTGTAAGTTTAGGGACTGATGACCCCGTAGTTGAGTCCCATAGGCTTTACAAACATTTAAACAGGTATTTGACATGCAACATTACTTAGTACGCATAGTTGACCGAATAAAATAGATCTAAAGGAGTAAAAGTTGTCTAAAGGCCGATAGGTAGGTTTTCAAATGAAAGTGTAGAGAATATGAATGATAGTACTGACTCGTGATTGAAAATCGGAACTCGACAAAATGCCTAGTGAACGTGCATATCAATTATTTATTACCTTTAAAAGTCGTATCTTAGATTTGTTAACAATATAACTGGGAAGTGTGCGTACTACAATCTACTCCTTTGTTTACTAAGTCTCCTAGTGAACCTTTCTACGTTTTCAGAAGAACTAATGAAATCATAGATATTTTATCCGTAACGGATATGTAAAAATAAACAATTAACAAGCTAAAATGGAATGAAACAGACTTAAACAATCATTTGTTCTTAAAATTATTTAGAGTCATATTCCGGTTCTTCAGTGAGGACACTAAAATTTAATGTTATAAATTTTCGACATTTGCTTCGCAGTTTCACGGTTGCATATCTGTACACTTAATTATTCCGTTCCTCAGTAGTAAGAAGTGGATAGAATACTAATATCCTTAAAATATTATTTTAAGAAATGAGTTACTTTAAGTTTGTTGCTATCTCCCAAAAGTTGGTTCATTAAAGTGGAAGTAATGTACGATATTATTTTCAGTCACCTGATCTGAAACATTGCCGTTCTTGTGTTAAGTGTCGATTTCCCTTCGGTTTAATCCCTTATTAAGCGTACAGTGTGTAAATAATATGCTTTTAAACAATCCCTCACATTTTAATTGATTCAGCTGCTGGTTCTTGGTGAAACTTTGAATTACACTAAAAGAAACACTTCTTAACCCTGTTTCACAAACTTTATTGGTGCTGTACGACCTAGGTTTGGGATCATAAACCCATTTTCAAGCATTTCTCATTACTGGTCCCAAAGATGATAAACATTTCATGAACTCCGACTATCGATTCTTGACTTAAACATATAGATTATCTTTGTGACAATTTTGACAAAGTTACAATGGATTACTAAATACAACAGCACAGCACTTACAACAGCATGGATAAATATACATTGGAATAAAATTATGCCTAAGAGTAGAATTTGAAGTCATATCGCCCATAATCCAAAAGGGGGAAATAATTGAATTGAGTCTGCTCATTCAATAATAGCTGTGGGGATACATACATCTGTCTTTTAATTTCTAATATTTCTAACTGAGTCAGCTTTGCGCCCTTTTCTTGTGTGTGTAGTATTTCTACACCTATAACGTACTTGTGGTTTGCATTTAAGCAATGTTCCGCAAAAGATGAATCTGGCGTCCTAAATTTCCAGTCTAGTGCGGATAGACCTCCCAGTCTGCCCAATATAACATGACTGACACTCTTTACATACGAACTTATACACTCCACTTTTCGTGAGGGCTGGTTGTTTAACTTTAAAATTAAAGAGACATCTACCTAATGTCCACGAGACATGGTAAAACACAGCGAAGCCCTTTGCCTTTACGATGCTGCTTATCCTGTTTGAAGTTTTACCTGTAAAAGGTAGACTACACCATTTCCTTTCCAGTCTCTCTGTGTTGATCACTGGGTTCAGTAGGGCTCTGGCTTGCTTCCTCTGTTTTTCGTTGATAATTCTGTCAATGATGTTGGAATCAAATTGTCTTGAGTTCCTGGTCATAGTCTTCTTGGGACATGGATATAGAGAGGAGACGGTGGATCATATGGTGGAATGCTGCATGTTTGTGAGCTGCAGGATGTCGTATTTGGTAATCCATTGTAACTTTGTCACAATTGTCACAAAGATAATCTGTATGTTTAAGTCAAGAATCGATAGTCGGAGTTTATGACATGTTTACCTTCACTGTTTATCATCTTTGGAATCAGTAATAGGTTAATAACTTGAAAATGGGGTTATAGCCCGTAACCTAGGACGTACAGCACCAATAAAGTTTGTGAAACAAGATTAAAAAGTGTTTCTGTTAGTGTAATCTCTCACATTGTTATGGACGCAAACTTTGATTTACAATGTGAATATTTCCGTCTTCACTTTCGCACTGGTATCGCAGCTTAACAATGTTTTCATATCAAGTTATAAACATGTACATTCTTGTGCGACCAGCTTTAAAATTATTTTTAAAAAATTAGGCGTGAAACGATATATCATTTGGGTTTTGAGGGTCACAAAACGCAACTTCAGAGGCACACTGCACCATCACTACTGGCGTACCGGCAGGTCAAAGTGCAATGCAGCATGGCACAGAGGCCTCTAATGGGCGACTGCAGAGTTTTGCAGATGCGGGAGTATCACTAGTGCAATAACAGACCTTTATATTAGCTATCCTACGATTTTGGTGTATTTCTGTTTGTTCGAGCCTAAGTACTTTCCTTGTGAGAAAAGAAAACACTCAACCAGTTTGGCCTTAATGAACATAAATTATGAAGTGACTAATTGTAACTTACGTAACAATCGTTAGAATTTCTGCAGTTAATATCGTTACCACAGTGACAGCATGTATCTGGGATACAACAGTTGAACTAGCTCAATAAAGTCCTGTTTTGTTCCCGTCCGTCGGACATCTTTGTCTGGAGATACGTCCTGGAAGATATCCAGAAAAAGAGGGGGGAGGGGGAGGGGATACGGGTTAAGGCGAACGAGAGTTTCGTTGTCCGAGGCGAGACGGAGTCGTAAAACTGCAGCTAAGCGTGCTCGGGTTGTGCTCCTTTTCTTTAGATTGAGTATATGCCGGAGCGAAGCTCCTCCCTGACAGAACTAAGTTCTTCGTTAGAATTCCTGACCTGGAATTGGACAGCATCGTAAAACTTGGAAAGGTCTTCCACGTCTTTGAGACGCCTAAAATAGCGTCAGCGGTGAGCACGGCTCCAGGGCTGTAGAGGACTATGCCGATGTATTTAACGAAGGGAACGACGCGAGCTGTGCTTTATCGGGCGGTAAGAAAGACATGCTCAATACGCAAACAAATACGTGAATGCTCAAAGAAAATATTGCTCCATTTTGAATGGAGGGGCTGGAGAGGGAGTCAAAGACGCCCTCATTTTGTCGGAAGTGACATTCTGGGTTACCTTGCAAAGAGTTGTCCATTGCATGTTCCCAACGGCATCGCGTGTCGTCTAGTACTACATCTACATCTACATGGGATACTCTGCAAAACACATTTAAGGGCCTGGCAGAGGGTTCATCGAACCACCGTTATACTATTTTATCTCCCATTCCATTCTCGGATAGCGCGCGGGAAGAATGAACACCTGAATCTCTCCGTTCAGGCCCTGATTTCTCGTATTTTATTCTGATGATCATTTCTACCCATGTAAGTGGGAGGCAACAATATATTTTCGCATTCGGAAGAGAATGTTGGCGATTTGAGTTTCGTAAGTAGCCCACACCACAGCGATAAGCGCCGTTGTTGTAATGATTCCCATCCCAGATCCTGTATCATTTCCGTAACGCTGTCTCCCCTGTATCGTGACAATACGAAACGAGCTGCCCTTCTTTGGACTTTTTCGATGTCCTCCGTCAAACCCACATGGGCAGCAATACTCCATGAAATGACGGACAAGCGTAGTGTTTACAGTTTCTTTACTAGTTCTGTTGCATCTTTTAAGGGTTCTGCCAATAAAAGGCAGTCTCTGGTTCGCCTTTCCCACGACATTATCTACATGTTCTTTCCAATTTAAGTCAGAAGTAATTGTAATTCCTAGGTATTTTGTGGAGTTTACGGCCTTTGCATTTGATTGATTTATCATGTAAACAAAGTTTAACGGATTTCTTTTCGTACTCATGTGGACGACTTCACACTTCTCATTATTTAGAGTCAATTGCCAATTTTACACCATACTGATATCTTATTCAGATCGTTCTGCAGTTGGTTGTGATCTTCAGATGATTTTACTAGACGGTAAATGACGGTGTCATCTGCAAACAAGAGCTACTTAGATATTCTCTTAAATCGTTTATGTAAATTAGGAACAGCAAAGGACCAATAACACTACGCTGTGGAACGCCCGATATCACCTCTGTTTTAGTCGATGCCTTGCCAGTGATTACTACAAACTGTGTCCTCTCTGACAGGAAATCCCCTATCCAGTCGCAAATTTGGGGTGATATACCGTAACCACGCAATTTGATTAAAAGCCGTTTGTGAGGCACGGTGTCAAAAGCCTTCTGGAAATCAAAGAATACGGAATCAATTTGCGAACCTTTGTCCATAGCGCACATCACCTCGTGTGAGTAAAGAGCTAGTTGTGTTTCGCATGAACGATATTTTCTAAATACATGTTGACCTTGGGCCAACGAGATCGCGTTGTACATCGGGAGTCACTCATATTTCTATAATCCAACTACCTAACACAGCGTAGTTATTTAATTGCAATAATAATGGTCGTAGCAAGACATGTTGAAAACTTTCTTTAGAGTAGCGGTACAACAACTGAATGGCTATTGAAATAATGTATATTCCGAGATTTACCTTGTCTGATGTCTCTGTACCATAGTGTAGGTCGTATAAATGAGTTGAAGACCTATTCTATGGTACAGGGACATCAGACAAGGTAAATCTCGGAATATAAATTATTTCAATAGCCATTAAATTAAACATTGTATCAATTTGTTTTTAAACGACCAGTATTACCGCAGATCAAGGGATTATATTATTTTTATCTCTCTAAGATATCCTATGGCTGTTTTTTAAACACCCTCTATCACAGAGTACGTTAAACATTAGCGCCATACATTATTGCAATCCTTATTACCGATTTCAACATTGTTTTGTACCTTAAAAAATTTACAAATTTTTGAAATATTTTCATATAAATATTGTAAGTTCTGGTTCATTTTTCTTCTTTGTCACATATCTAAAGATGCTCTAACCGTGCGAAGCGCGTTATTTAAATATAAATCTTTGCAACCAAAACATTCTTTTATTCAAGAATTCGAATTAACACTGTTGCTGTACCACACCACGCAAAAATGGAATGGGAATACTTTTAGAAAAATATATGTTGCATGACGAATGTGTCGCGCTGCAGGTAAGATTCGGAAGCGAATTATCCTTGGCAAGTTAAAAAATGTTCAAATGTTTGTATAGTCTATGGGACTTAACTACGGGGTCACCAGTCCCTCAACTTGCAAACTACCTATGAACTACTTACGAACTAGGACTGCACAAATATCCATGCCCGAGGGGGGATTCGAACCCCCGACCGTAGTGGCCGTGCAGACCGTGACTGTAGCGCCTTATTCCCCTCGGCCACCGCGGCCGGCCCTTGGCAAGTCCCATTATATAGGCAATTTCAGAAGAAGCTGAGTTTTGTTTTCGAATTTGTCAAAATTCCTTATTGCCTCTCGTTAATTTAGCTATCGATAGGTTCCTGAATTTCAGGCTTTTCGTTTATTCATGGAGTATTACATGGAGTATTTGGTGTAAAAAAAAGTCTGTTCTATTCAAATCAGAATTGGTGATAATAAGGAATTACGTAATTTTCGTATTAAATAAATTTCACTTTTCTTAGGTAATTGTGGTACTGCGGAAATCCAAGTACATAATCGTGCACTGATCTGGTATTTTTTATTGTACAATTACTACCTTCATTGACCGCGACTTTGTGACCCCGCTGGGGGTCTCGAACCACAGGTTGAAAAACACTTATCTAAAGGATGCCAGAATCAGTGCCTGCATTGTCTCCCGTGGAGACTCGATCATGTGCTAAGCTAAAATCGGTGTTTCAGCGTCTATCGACACCCGAATCTGCACCTCAGTCACTACGTTTACATATAACACATCTTCCGGAAGGCGAAAACCGATTTTCGTAAACCGTTTTACACTGTGGTTTTTACATGACACAGCCTGAATCAGATTTCCTAACCCACTTAAGATGGCGACTGAAAAACAGCTGATTCAGTTCGTGATTTAGTCAGCACAATCGCTATTTTTTTTTACTTCAATACATAAATTCAGGGTCACTCTAAAAGTAATAGTTTTATTTCACATTAGAAAATATATCTCTGTCCATATGTGCCGAAAATTCTTAACAAAAAACACACAATCTGACAAGCTAAGAACTCTTCAAAAACGGTTGTGTTTACATGGGCACGAAAATCGATTGTGGAACTGGAAAACCGCTTTAGAGAAGTGGATTTCCAGAATCGATTTTGGAAGTGTTTACAATACCAACAAAAGGCGGAATTGGGAAATCGGTTTACAAAATCCTGTTTTGGGAGCTCATGTACACGGGGTGAGTACGGCTTGAGCTATCGCTCTATAAGGATAATCATTTGACGTATTCCGTGTCCACTGTTTGAACAATAAATCTCGAGTGAATTGGAAAACTCCAAGAAGTTGTACTTACTTTAAATTCCGTGCGGTGTATATATTGTTCCAGTATAAAATAGGAAAAAACAGAAAGAGAATGAAAGCAAAATTGACAGGAATGATTGTACAAAATGTCGATGGAGAATAGCTATGAAAATGAAGGAAACAAAGTTTGTACAATGACTTCTGGCTGCAGACGTGAAATGGTTTCATCCTGATACTTATGCCGATGAAAATATTCGTATTCGTTTCAGAAGAGGACGTTTTAGCTCGTTCGCATATGTGTTAAAGATAATTGCTGGTGAGTCAGCGCATTGTGAGTGCAAGCTGCATTTGACGCCGGCGTCGCGTAGTCCATGAAGAGCCTCACGCGTCGTCAAGTCGTGTGAGGGGCATAAAAGCCACTCTGCCTGAAGCCTGCATACTTATCGCTTCCTTTCAATGGCAAACGAGAGTTCGAACGAAGAGGGTTGAATACTGTCGTTTGGAAGTATGCCATTCCTTTTGAAATGGAACTGAACGTCTAAACATACACAATTACTACACAGATAGCCACAAATCTGCTAACAAGCATTGGAGTTACAAATTACAACGTCCGAGACTTGAACATTAGTAGTTGACGTACGCGCTAGGCCAATACATATACTCCCGTGGGAAAACTCAATATGGATGAGTGATATGGGGCGTGCCTAAAACGGACTGATGGCCCTTGAAGTTTGCCTTTTAATGTACAAACCAACCGTAGGTGCCTAAAAGTACGTTATGAGTGATGAAACACATTAAGAGATGATTGCAGCGTTTACACCTGAGCATACTCGAATACCAACTCTCTGAAATCACCTAACAGAGTTTTGCAGAAACCGTACATACTTCAAACATTCCCATTTAATTTCGGGTAAAAGTGTCATGTATCATGCACTTACCTACTGCGCAATGGTAGGTTAGGGTTTAACGATATATCGAAAACGAGTTCACTGCAGCAGACACATCTGTTCTAATAGATCGCGTTTCGTCTTGACATCGTCCTTATTCCCTTAGGCGACAATGCATTGTACATAAATTTTTATTGTTTTATATATATATATTTCATTGCCCTTTGAGTTATACCCATACAGACATCCACATAAATAATTATAACGAAATACACTGGTGTAGTTAAAATGAAAGTAGGTTCGAATCCTCCCTCTGGCATGTATGTGTGTGTTGTCCTCAGTTTAGTTTAACTTAGTTTAAGTAGTTTGTAAGAGTAGGGACTAATGACCAACGTAGTTTGGTCCCATAGGACTACAAACATTGGAATTGAAAGTTCATAAAAGCAAACAAACAAACATTAAAGATAGCTCATAATAAGAAATAATTACAATCTTACCTTCCAGCAAACGGTCCGTTTCCCAGATCTTCGCATACTTTTGTACATACTTTCTCTTATTTTTGGTAGCCATTTAGACCAATAAAACAATGCATTTACATCAAAACTTGAGCTGGTCATTAAAGCAAAAATAATGATGGATCACCAAAACAACACAATGATCGCTAACGCACTAAATTGCCGATCACAGCACGTGACTTAGCAATATTTAAGTGCAGTGTCCTCGGAAAATACCAGTCCATTAACTACTAGAGAAAAAAAAACCTAGTATTGTTGAGCGACAGGAGGGGGTTGGAGAGAGGGAAAATATGCGCCGCTTCGGTGCGCTGTACATAAACAGTGCAGGTAACATGAACTGAAGAAACAATGAAAACAGTGCGACAGCAGCAGTGATCTCAAATATAAACAGGATACACAACTGTTGTGCTATGAATCTGTGAAAATCGTGACGGTTCATTATTGTGAGGTTGCCAACTCCGTACGTATTAGCAGTGTTGTTCTTTCGTGATTTGCGTCATTTAAAAATAACAGATTAATTTAATAACTACATAACAGTAATTCTTACGTGGCTTACGGTTGCAGGGAATTGTAAGGAAAAGAAGAGGAGTTCAAATCCATAGGTGATTTATACTTTATTCTGAACCAGTGTATCGGTCACATGTAATTTAATGAATAAATTAGAGTGCTTTAGACGGTATTTGTCGGGTTCAATTTTTGTTTGTTGTTTATATTGATTTCCATACATGCACAATGTATGGAAAATCACGCTTATAACAGATGTCTCGAATCATTTGCCGTTTTTACATCTGTCTACAGTAGTAAAATTTATTCCTTAAATGCAGTGTTGTAGACAAATTACTTCTGAAGAATAATAGAACTCGCATGTACGTTACATATGAGTTACGCCTTTTTTCTGCTGTTTTGTTCAAGGTGTACGTTTTATTCCACGTTTGGACTATTGTATAATCAGTATTAAAATATTCACAACAGTTATCGGCCATTGTAAACGAGTTAGTTTCTACTAAAGCAACTAGATCAAATGATTCGAAATTTCAAAATGTGAAAACCTTTGTATGTATGTAACACTGACAACTGGATTGTGACAGTTGTACGTTCACCAATATGGCGTCGAGCGTCACGACTTCGTAATACAAAGTACTAACTCCAGATTATCTTTGAGCTCACTGGACAGTAGTGACAGAAGAGCGACAATGTAGTCAACACAGGCTGACAGTACGCTGCACGGTTGGCAATGAACATCTGCAATCAGTACGGCAACACGTCTTCCGATTGCTACACACACATTTGATGCAATAAATAAATAAATAAATTCTCTTCTTCCCCCTAAAAATCCCTCTGAGACCTCTTTTTCCCCCTGAAAATCACCCTAACATTTCTTTCCCCCGTGGAAAAACTTTCCCCCCTAAATCTGGAGGGAAAACCCCCACGTTGGCAACGTGCGCTTATATCCCAGGCGAAAAAATCTGTCCCAGAGATAATACCTGTCGGCACTAGGCAAAGATCTAAACCGTTCATGCAGTACGGATGTACAGATGTATTTTGTAAACACTTGAAACAGAAATTAAATTTATCTTGATAGGATCTTAATTAACCTCACACACTGTAATCGTGACATATTCAGAAACAAACTACCAAATATTGGTGACAAGTAAAGAATATCAGGCTAAGCACACTCTCGGAAATCGCGATATATTCGAAACTAAGCGGCAAAATATTGGGGAAAAACCAGAAATATCAGCCTTTCCATACCCTCGGAAATCACGAGATATTCGGAAATACATAGCCAAATCTTTCTGAAAAGCGAATAGTGTAGGCCTAAATGTCATTTATGCTCGTTTCACTTCTGTAGCAGCAATTTAAACGTTCGCATAGTTTTGTCTCCAACAATATTCTCGAAATCTGTAACATATTTGGATCAAAGTCAAATATTTGTGAGAAGGAAGAACACAAATGTCATTGCTGATCGTACCACTGGCAGCAGCAATTTCATTCTCCGTCGTTCAGTAACACATAAGTCACCAAATCGATCTTACTAACTCCTGAAGACAGCACATAAGATTACTGAATAACATAATACTGTTATGTGAATAAAAAATCCCAAAAAGTGTTGTGGATAAATAACTTCTACAATGTGTTACAAACGATAAGATTAAAAAAAATTATTCGGAGGAGATTTGAATACAGCACCTCGTCCATGGCAATCCAGCACGCTACATATTACGTTACAGCAACTAAATGCCAGCTAGGCCTTTATAATTTGTATACCACTTACCACATGTTTCGTTTACAATGTTAATATGATTTTAATCACATTTAGTTATAATAAATTGATCCAGATATGATTTTGTAATTCATCTTCAATTAGCTGTAGCCCTGAAACTGTTTACTGCGAGTAAGGTAAAGCAGTCAACAATCCGAAGATTAGTTTGAACACCACAGTGCTTTACTAGGCATGGTCCTGTTTGGAGGTGGTATGCCGTTGCCCTCCTCCGACCTTCGAACTGACTTCCCCAGCCAGTTATAGGGGGACGTACAGTTTAACGTGGCTTCCGAACCACGGTGCTACTCGGTATTTTTCACATGAGCAATACTGCCAGAGGTGAAAGAAGTGGAAAGTGACAGATAAAAATCCTAGGACCCGCGACCTTTGGATTTGTAGTCTGACACTCTACCACTGTGCAACCGAGGCACATTACTGCGAGTTATAAACCCAAAACTGTGAGATATACGGCAAATCAAGATGGCGTCTGTGGCATGCAAGGAACAAGTGAATATCGTTTTCACGTCACTTTCCAAAGTCTTCGTTCATTGGCTAATGTAACAGCTAATTTCATTAGAGGGAAAGAAAATTTTGCCTGGGATATAAGAACTCCTACGTTGGCACCCCTGCGCCTAAGAACACTGCGCCGCCCGCAGGAGAGATCAAGAACCGCGGGCGATAAAAACGCATTAGGTTGCCGACTGCCTACGGAGGATATGGCGTACAACTGCACGACGGGGACCTTAACCGTGCGTCCGAGCCTGGCGGAGCGAAGTGGCATGCAGCGCAGACAGCGGCGATAAAACGAGTTCCGAGACACGCCGGCAGGCGCGCTGGCGAGGCAGAGCACGTGTGCCAGCCCGCGGCCGCTGGAACGCGTCCAGCCAGTCAAATGGCGCGGCAGGTGTCCTTCTGCCCGCGATAAGCCTCCGACAACATCTCGGCGCTTCAGCCCCCCAGGAGCCAGCGCACGCCGCGTCCTGCATCGTGATTATTACTAGACCGCCGATCTTTAGGTAAAACCCAGTGATCTCTAAATAAACTGGATGTTTAACTCTGATCTCTGAGTGTAGAACTGCAGCGGGCCTGCACTTTCATATGTTTTGCACACGATTTCGCATTGTCCGCCATGTTTAAATTTGGCAAACGATTTTCGATCAATTAATACAAATAAACAATCCCAGAGACGGATTTACGTCTCAAATATGTTGAAGACATTATTGATAAATCTGAAGCATTGAATTAAAATTTGTGGTGCGGCCGGGAATCGAACCCAGACCTCCATGCTTACAGTTTTTATATGTGATAACGTGGAAAGTGTTGACAGTTCTATTTAAAAGCAACAGATTTGCAGTTCTTAAGTGTATATTTGTTTTTGTGCACTGTGAACCAGACAGCATAATTTCCTTGCGATTTCTCAATAATACTTATGAAATTTATTGTGCTTATACAAGAACTGAAATCGGTTTGTATCCATAATTTCCGATCTTTGTACAATATTAGCATATATACTTTATGACTTTTGTGACATACAGCGATGTCGGTATGTAAAGCAAGCAAAACAATGAGACGTAAAAGCACTACCAGTTTCGTTTTAAAAGTATAAAGAATGTTAGATATTTATGTTTAGCTGTGTGTAATGCTATTACAAGCAAATAGGCACCAGAAATGACACCTGTATATATATATATATGTAACACAGGCAAATCCAGGACGGGAGGAGGCTGTAGGCTGCAACCCCCTTTTAAGAACAGCAAATTTTTACTACAAAAAGAGGCAGTTAGACGTAACACTTATTACGTGTCAAATAACTGCTTTTCTTACCTCTTGATTTGAAATTCATATAAATATGTGGTTAATAGGCTAATATGGGAGTAGAATTCGTATTTTCCTTTCGTTATTTTGTAATACTTCATAGCGGCCATTTTTAAATTTGGCAAGAAACGAAATGTTAACATCTGTGGTTGGCACGCTCAGACAGCTGAAGTTCAACATCCAGGTAGTATAGAGATCAGTGGTAAGACCCAATCTTTTAAGAGTTCCTAGCTGCAAATAAACTTGTAGGCAAGCGTTTAATGACTAATTAAAACCGAAACAGCTAATTTTATAGCAGCTAAAATAGCCTACTTCGACGTTAACGCCTTATTTTGCCTATTTCGGCTTGAAAATCCTAAAAAAGCACCTATTTCTTCAATTTTCAAACAACTTGCTTCGAAAAATCAAAGTTAGAAGCACTGAAGTCGATACTTAAAAAACAGTACTGCCATTGATCAGTGTCCTCAGAGTTAACACTGTGCAAAAATTGTCGTTGACTCAGCTTATACGGACGCATTCCAAAGAAACCGATGAAGTATTGCGGAGTTTTGCATATTGATTTCTGTAGTGAACCTGCAGCACATTCAAAAACTCATTGTTGGCAAGTCATCCCAAGATACGCAACCCAGAGAGTATCTGAGTCGTTCAAAGACCCAACACTAAAGAGCAAATAATCACACACATTGTCAACACTGGGTTGAAGGTGCTATATTCAAATGGGCTACATGAAAATAAACTGCTTCTGGCTTTGAAAGATGCAACACAATTACTCGAAGATCCCTTATTTCAGCGGCTCTTCGCTTTGGAATAGAGCCAATTGCAATTTTTGGTGACAGTTAGTTAGGAATTATAAGGCTTAGAACTATCTACGAGAATATTGCTTTACTATATCCATTTATCCAACATCACTTGGCTACTTTTGGGATCCTTTAAGAGTGTCGCGAAATGAGATAACTATTACTGTGTGCAGTGATATCTCCATAAGTTAGATGTGTAAAACGGTTCTCTGAGCATAAAACTGTAGCGAGCCTTGCAATCTCATGTGTTTTTTAAACATCACCAAGTGTATTTTCTTCTTTCGTGCTAATGGAAGAATTAAGTTTAGGGTTTAAAGTCCCATCAACGACGTGATCACAACTACGAGTCATAAGCTCGGATAAGTTTTATTTATTTTAAAGAGTGAGGATGGACATCGGGCGCGCCCTTTAAAAAGAACTATCCCGGAATTTGCACGTAGCGATTTAGAGAGATCTGGATTACTGGAGGCGTATTTGAAATGCCCGTCCTCCTGAATGCGAGTCGTGTGTTTCCACTGCGCCACCTATGGTCGTGTCCTAATACTATTTATTAACAGCCATGTTGTAAATTGACAAGAAGCTAAATTTTAGCATATATACTGAAATTCAACATCCAGGTAGTATAGAGATGATCACCTGAGATAACGTCATTATACTGAAACAAAGATCTAAGTCACGTGACTCGGGGCGGAATGCCGTCTTCATCATTAGGAACAATGTGAAGTAGAGCTGATAGTTGTAATTTTTCTCATTTATAGCTTAAATCAAACTGATTTTAAACAAAAAAATTTGTAGTACACTTAACATTATTTATCCACAATTGCTAATATTAATGCGATGCTTACAGTTTTTATGTGTGATAACGTGGAAAGTGTTAACAGTTCTATTTAAAAGCAACAGATTTGCAGTTCTTAAGTGTATGTTTGATTTGTGCGCCATGAGCCTGACAGGAAACATCATTTCCTTGCGATTTCTCAATAATACTTATGAAATTTGTTGTGCTTATACAAGAACTTAAATCGGTTTGTATCCATAATTTTCCATCTTTGTACAATACAAACATTTATACTTTATGACTTTTGTGACATACAACGAAGTCAGTATGTAAAGCAAGCAAAATAATGAGATGCAAAAGCACTACCAGTTTCGAAATGTTCAAATGTTTGTTAAGCTTAAGGGACTTAACTGCGGGGTCATCAGTCACTAAACTTACAAACTATTTATAAACTACCTTATACTAAAGACGACACAAACATCCATGCCCAAGGGGGGGATTCGAACCCCAGACCGTAGCGGTCGTGTAGACTGTGACTGGCGCGCCGCAGACTGCTCGGCCACTGCGGCCGAGTACCAGTTTTGTTTTAAAAGTATAAAGAATGGTAGATATTTATGTTTAGCTGTGTGTAACGTACAAGCAAATTAGCACCAGAAATGAGGGGAGGAGGCTGTAGACTGCAACCCCCTTTTAAGAACAGCAAATGTTTACTTAAAAAGAGGCAGTTAGACGTAACAATTTCGGAAATTGTATAATAGTAAATAAATAAAACACCTCTTATATCCAATGGCTTTGTTTATCTGTGCAAAATAAGTCTGACAGCGTTAGACCGACGTCAATTTTTAATGTGAAAAATTATTTGAAGTAACTCTTTATCAGTTTTGCAGGAGATATGGAATGATGTTTCAAACAGTCATCTCATTGATCATCATGTCAATCAGTCATAAACAATTCACATTGCAACACAAACACTTAGGACAGAGTTGCCACCCCCCCCCCCTTCCAGCGCTCTTGGCCAATGACTCAAACTGCGACCAAACCTTCCCCCTCACTCCACCCACACCCGAGATAGTAGGTCCTGTTCTGCCGTTTAATATTGAAATTAAATATCTTTCATTTCACGTTTTATAAATAGTTTTATAAAGCCCCCCCCCCCAAGGCTGGGCAAAAGTATTGATTTTTCACCCCCCCCCTCCCCCCGACACACACACACAGGAATTTCAGTGACGCAATTTGTGAACACCTCTGGCTACGGATATGTAATTCTGCTGCTTCTAAAAGCAACAAATGTAAATACTACCATCATCGCAATAGTGATTTTAGAGAAATTAAATTGAGTTTAGTGTAACATGTGTAATAGGAACACGAGAAATCGTTAGTTAGTTAAAATCAACGCTTGATTGCAGCTGTAAGTGAACGGAAAACTAGCTTTCTGCCGCGATCCAGGTGACTTTGATATTGGTTTTACAAAGAACAACACGACATAGATAGTGACATGCACAGACTATGTTATCTCTGGTCTGAGATCACTGTGAGAGGGAGACTAACTAATGGTTATTCTTTGGAGAAGAGTATGTGATCTCTTGTTATGGAATTCTGTGAAAACCTCTGACTTGTTGATATAACTATGTTCTGTGGCACTGAAAAACAAAGCACGTTGTTGATCAGCTACATGCTGTCATTACTGTAGTTTCACAACACAACAATTATTGGTGCCGAAAACTGGGAGTTTCACGGACCAAGATGTAATGGACACAGCTACAATGAAAGGAAACGCACGCATTTATTCTGCAGCGAATGTAAGTACAACCGCGAACTGTAATGTTTTCGAAACACTATGCAGGCTCTTTAGCACTGTTAAAGCAAGTCGATGTGCAGTATATCATTGTGTTACTGCATAAAATTCGTGTGCTTCTGTCGCTGTTTAAGTTAAATCGTTGTTACACTCGTGTCGATAAAAGGCGCCATTTGGAAACGCTACTGCGAATGCGCATTGGGCGGTTGTTAATTTTACTATTTCGTCTAGCTATCTTCAGGTAATGCCATATAGTAGAAATATTAATGGAGTGAGCATAGCATTCTGCGCATGTTCTCAACATTACGCTGAATTGTCACGTGATCTAGGGACGAAGCTGTTCGTTACGTTACGTCATGTTAGGGTTTTTCCGTAGCAAAGTTTTAACAACGTCGTCTAGTGACATCGAAATTTAATTTATTTTCGTCGGGCTCTGTACTGTGATAGTATTTGATTTTGTGCTTTTGTTGTTTCTTAGTTTTCAGTTTATGACTGATTTGTTTCCATGGTGATCCTCAAATGTACCATTACGAATTGATTTTTTTTTCCGTTGATTGTTGCCCCAGAAGTGATGTCGGAATGTCAGGTATCTCAAAATGAAAACTTACTGAGGTTAACAAAGCTTAGTTTTGGTTTATGTGTTTGAATATTCATAAATGATTTGCTAGAAAATTACGATAGAAAACTGCGAAATATGGAATGGCTTTGACAAGAGAACAGACTTTTCATACTTTCAAATTAATTAATGAGTTTAACAATATACTGTATAAATTTTTAATCTGCGCACTTTACAGGCAAGAACTTATCACTTTCGTTACACTGACACGCTTTACCTGAACTGAAATACTGTTAAATTTTACTTATGGCCTCAGCCATGTAGTATGGTAATGTTGGCAACAAAATTTTAACTTTACGAATATAATAAATTTGCTGACCACACAAGTACATTCAAGAATCTGTTGATCGTAGAGCAGGAACATAATTAATTATTTACTTCGCGATCAACAAGAAAATTATCCCCTCTCCCCCCCCCCCCTAATCTATGTGACTAAGTTTTCAAAGACCATTAAAAGGTTGTTTGCCAACATCAGCACACTACGCCGCCGAGGTTGTAAGTAAAATTTCTCCAGAATTACCAGTTAGCGTATATATTCACCAGTTGCCACGCGCGCGCGCGTGTGTGTGTGTGTGTGTGTGTGTGTGTGTGTGTGTGTGTGTCACACCTTGAAGTAGCATGTCTGGTGATTCATCGTAGAATTCGTAGAAATTGGAGAAATCGTAACTGGTAACGTTTTGAAAGGATAAATTGTGAATTCGCAAATTTCCGTTTTAAACAGGGACAAATCACAACTAAATGTCACAGCTACTGAAAAGCAGCATTCACAGAAACCATTACAGATAAACAAACGTCGTCCCGAGATCACGTGACAGGAACGGCAATATATGTTGACAAGATCTATTCTGCCCATCTGAATGCCCACTCCAGAGATATTTCTACCCTATGTATAACGCCGGTTCAGCAACAGCTGATTTCAAGCCACTGTGCCAGATGTTTCCGAATTGGACGTGTTGGACAACAATTACACCTCCGAACGAGGAAGTGCATGAGAGAAACAACGAAAATTACCCGCTTATTCACAGAAATGGAATAGATGTCAGTCAATTCGGAACTCAGTGTTAGTAAATGCTATGTAAAGAGACTTCCAGGCACTGTAGGCCGGTACACTCAACCTGTTAGAAGAGGAATGCTAGGCAGCAGGGCCATATAAAGATAACAAAAAATTTGTCACAATGCTAGTCGTGCCTGTTTCTCGTTTCTGTTTTCTTCTTGTATCTCCTCTGCTAACCTTGCCCAATCATTTATCGCTCTTTCTTCGACCAGTCGTTTATCATCACATCTGACACCTACTGTAATAGAGACATGTATTGGTGTTCGATTTCATTACTTACACCCGACGAAAAGGTAACAGAGCAAAAATATGTGGTAAAAAATACAGTTTGTTGCATAATTATTGTACTTAAAACTCCTACTTTAACCCTTTAATGCATAGTGTAGCTGATCAGCTACATACCTTATTTTTCCCATTATCTCTCAAACCGATCAAAATTTTATCACAAATTCATTTGTAGCTGTTTGTATACAGAGTGTTACATATGCTAGTAGCTCGTCCTAGACATTATAAATCGCAGAGCGCTACTGAATCAGTTCTGCAGTTGCCTGCATTGAGTTATTCTTTACATTTGCGTTTGTTTACTTTAGTATTCCTCCTTTTCCATATAAAAGTAGTCAGTCACATTCTACAGTTGCATTATGAGTTAATTTCTGGAAAGATGAGAGGCAGATGGAAGCACTATACAGCTGACCAGCTATGAACTGTTTGTTGCTAGTAGTGCACAATAATTTTAAGGATTTTTTTTTTCAATATTTTTCTCAGTATATACGCAGTACATATTACTCGTGCTTTTTTTTTATAGCTTCAAATAAAAACTCATGCTTAAAGCGTTAATGTGATTGTTAGGAAGAGCCAAGTAGATTGTTGTAAAGAAAGACGAGAGATTACGTCAAACCAATAGGTTAACGTTTGAAATACGGGGGAAAAGCAAGTAGTAGCTATCGTTATTAATATAATTTCTAGAACAGAGGGACTTGTAAATTACAAGCCGTGGATATTTGTGACCCATTCTAACTTAAATGTACTGGTTCCACCGATAAAAAGTGTTATTAAAACGAGAAGACCTACATTTGTTAAACACAGGTTGGATGAGGAAACATTTTGTTTTACGTATTCACAACAATAAATACTGAAGGCTCGTAAAGCGCTTCTAAAACAACTGTTAGGATCGTGTTCGATCTCACTGAAGTAACTTCGCAGACGTTTCGAAAGTCATTTGCTGAAGAGTAGGTCAGTCAGCAACTCGCTTCTTTCCTGTCCAATGCAAGCGCTTTCACTTCTCTTGCTCTAGCGTCTAACAGATACGAAGCCCAAGCGTTGATTTCAGAAATAAAGATTAGGTTTGTCCTTAAGTTCGGTTATTCATTCTACTGCAACAGTTTACGAAACTGTCACTAAGTCACCCCTTAACTTGTCATGAGTTTTGTAACGTTTCACGTGACATAAAAATAATTTCGTGAGTCTACAGTCTTTTGGTGTCCTCCAATGTTGCTTTCTACGTGTGCTATTGACTTTTTTCAGCACTGTTGTAATCATTTATTTTTTACTCACGAACAGAACGACCTTAAGAATCATCTTTTGAAACCGTTTTCATTATCTTACATTACTCTGAAATGCAAAAAAAAAAAAAAAAAAAAAAAAAAAAAAAAAAAAAAAAAAAAAAAAAAATAATAATAATAATAATAATAATAATAATAATAATAATAATAATAATAATAATAATATTTATTAAGATCACTCCAACAGTCTTTTGATCTGATTTTCAGAAAAGTTATTGTATGAGGAAATTAAAATCTCAATACATAAAATTTGATCAAATTCAAATGTTTGTAATTCTATCGGACCAAACTGCGTGGTCATCAGTCCGTAGCTTACAAACTACTTAAACCTAGGTAAACTAGCCTAAGGACAACACACACACCCATGCCCCAGGGAGGACTCGAACCTCCACGGCGAGCAACCGCGCGCTCCGCAGCGAGACGTTTTAGACCGCTCGGCTACTCCACCGCGGCATAAAATTTGAATTAGTATAGTGAAACATTAAAGAAAATAGGGTAGATTTTTTTTCTTTTAAGTTAGTAACTTATACATTTCATTTGGACCGGCGTCGTTACGTTACCTGTTATGAAATTAAAAAGTAATACAATGATTATTGACATTTGAGGAAAAGTCTTGATCTTAGTCCCATAAAACACTGCAGACTTAAATAAATACATTCTGATGATTCCAAAGTTGCAGCTAAGCGTTAACACAACATCAAGTGATTTCTCGTTTTACCCTAACTGCTGTCAGACTATTCGTCTGATGTTCAGGCACCAATATTTAAACCAAATAGACTACGTGCAACTAAATTAATACCTTTCCAGTATAGATGCCCTTTTTCCATACAAAAAGTGAGGGATTGCGGAAGAAATTGTATAGGAGAAAATTCCAAAACATAATCATCGGTGGTATAGTATACATCTTTGAAACAGCATAGACACTCAAGGAAAAATTGTTCTAAGAAAAGCAGCATTCGCCATTAATCAGAATGTTTCTAATTTGCCCAGCACGTTAATCATGGCAGTCCATTTCTAACGGACATAATATGCACCTGTATTATGTTAGTTTTTTCTACGTCACCACACAGATGAAAAATATCTGCTCTCTCTCTATCTACAGGAATATGAAATCAGAACAAATACGTACAGTAAACATTATTTTTCATTATTAACTGTCCATTTGCTTGCTGTGAGTGTCAATTTATTACCAAAGTGAAACAGGCTAGTCTACGTGATGCAAGTCAGCTATTATAGTTTTCGTATTTGCAGTTAATTGATCCGTATCAAGGGAGGCAAAATTTTTATTATTTCCATCCTTCCTCCTCCCCCGCCCCAAATGTTCAAATCTTTGTAAACCTTAGGGACCAAGCTGCCGAGGTCATTGGTCCCTGGACTTACAAACTACTTTTACTTCCACTAAGGACAACGCACTTACCCATGCTCGAGGGAGGACTCCAAACACCGACGCGAGCGGCCGCGCAATCCGTGATATGGCGCCCTTAGACCACGCGGTCGTTACCGCTTCCTCCTGCCTTATACGGGTTGGTGAATGTTTGATCTTCGCATATGTACGTTGAGCTTTACAGCTGACAGCAGGGTATATCCCGCCCAATACAACCTGGACAGCCTCCTGGGACACGTTTGAATGGAGAAGCAAACGTCTCATTTCCAGGGCTTCCACTGAAGTCGGTAGCATGAATCTCCCTCACAGGGAGTGGATTGTGCCGAATCGCTTCCGTACAGGAATGGGTAGATAGAATTATTGGAAGTACAAATAGGGACTGACACTCGATCGACGTTGGAGCCGACATTCAAACTATGGACAACATTGCCCTCCCGCCTCCTCTCTCCTGCGTATTGATCGATCTTCACAACGTAAGGGAAGCAGGACTTAAATGGCTTACCTCACTGGACTTGGCTCTGTGATGGGAGACAACTACACATAATTTTATCCTCTGAACCCAAGTACTACGTATGTACTGTGGATACAACAGTTAAATGTGGTGGCTGACAATTACCACACGATAATAATATACTTACGTTAAGTATCAAAACCTACACGCATTACTCGGGGACAGAAAAGTACTTTAGGAACAATTTGTAAACTAAAACATTATTGATAAATCTGAAGCGTTGAATTAAAATTTGTGGCGCGGCCGGGAATCGAAGCCGGACCTCCATGCTTAGCAGGCAGACGTCTTAAGCATTAGACCCCCACCCCACTAACGATTACGACGCCTTGAAATAGTGTAAGTACGATTTCCCTCCACGTCACAAATTGTAATTCAGCTTCTGTGTTCTAAAGATAATTGCCACTACTGCCAAGGTCCTCCATGCAGCGGAATAGCACCTCGGCAATGGACACATTGGAACAATCCTGTTAAGGAGATATAAATATCAATTTAATACAAATAAACAATCCCTGAGACGGATTTTCGTCTCGAATATGTCAAAGACATTATTGGTAAATCTGAAGCATTGAATTAAATTTTGTGGTGCGCCCGGGAATCGAACCCGGACCTCCATGCTTACCAGTAGTGACAATTATCTTTGGAACACAGAAGCTGGAAGTTTGTGACGTGGAGGGAAAACGCACTCAGACTATTCCAAGGCGCCTTAATCGTTAGGGGGATCTACATCTTCATCTACATAGATACTCTGCAAATCACATTCAAGTGCCTGGCAGAGGGTTCATTAACCATTTTCATAACTTTTCTCTACCGTTCCATTCTCTAATAGCGCGCGGGAAGAAAGAACACCTAAATCGTTCCGTTTTCGATCTGATTTATTTTATTTTATTGGGATGGTCATGTCTCCCTAAGTAGGTGGGTACTAGCAAAATATTTTCACATTCAGAACTAAAAGTCGGTGATTGAAACTTCGCAAACAGATCACGCCGCAATGAATAACCTCTTTCTTTTAATGATTTCCACCCCAATTCTTGCAACATTTCCGTGACGCTTTCCCCCCCGTAACGTGTTAAAACAAAACGAGCCGCCCTTCTCTGAATCTTCTCAATGTCTTCCGTCATTCCTACCTGGTTAGGGTCCCACAAGGGGCAACAGTACTCCAGGAGAGGATGCACAAGTGTGATGTAGGCAGTCTCTTTGGTGGAGCTGGTGCATCTTCGAAGCGTTCTGCCAATGAAACGTAACCTTTGATTCGCCTTCCCCACAATATTTTCTGTGTGTTCTCTCCAGTCAAAGTTGTTCGTAATTGTAACTCCTAGGTATTTGGTAGAATCTACGACCTTAAGGTTTGACTGATTTATCGCGTAATTAAAGTTCAGCGGATTTCTTTTAGTGGTCATGTGTATTACTTCACACTTTTCTTTATTTAGTGTCAATTGCCAATTTTCGCACCATGCAGAAATTTTGTCTAAATCGCTTTGCAGTTGCTTTTGATCCTCAATTGACTTCACTAACCGATAAACGACAGCATCATCCGCGAACAGTCTAAGGGAGCTATTCAGATTGTCTCCTACATCGTTTATAAACACGAGGAAGAGTAGGGTACCTATAACGCTTCCCTGTGGAACGCTAGATATCACTTCTGTTTTACTCGATGACTTACCGTCAATTACAACGAATTGTGTTCTTTCTGATAGGAAATCGTGAATCCAATCGCACAATTGGGCAGATTTTCCATAAGCACGCAATTTCATAAGAAGCCGCTTGTGGGGTACAGTGTCGAAAGCCTTCCTGAAATCCAGAAATATGGAATCGATTTGAGATCCCTTGTCGATGGCACTTAAAACTTCATGTGAATAAAGGGAAAGCTGTGTTTCGCAAGATGGGGGTCTATCGTTTAAGACGTCTGCCTGGTAAGCATGTAGGTCCGGGTTCGATTCCCGGCCGCACCACAAATTTTAATTCAATGCTTCAGATTTATCAAAAATGTCTTTGACATATTCGAGACGAAAATCCGTCTCAGGGATTGTTCATTTGTATTAATTTGTAAACTGGTAACGTAGTAATTCCGCTCGGTAGTGTAAAACATTCGCACACCCGAAGCGTTAAGTTCGCGCAATAAATGTGTGCGCCGAAGTAATTCTGCTCCAACTCTTAAAAATTTCTTGTGCCGATTCATAATAGCACACCTGCTAACGCAGCAAGTTTAATGCCCCCTTTCCATCGGAATAGCGAAGCAAGCTGGAAGCGAAGGACATGAATCCGAACGAGTCGGGCCGTAAACCGACGGCCGGAACGCGAACGAGTAATTGCAGCGCCGAGCGCTCGCAGTAAAGTCATCCGCGATTGACGCGCCTCGCGCGATCTCGTTAGACAAGGACATAAAGCGCAGGTACGAGCGCCTCCGCTCACAAAGAAATTCCCAAAATCAGAACAACAAATATATTTGTTTTACGATAGAACCTGTTCTTTACAACGCGAACAAATACCCGACGCCTTTGCTGTGAAATATTTTAGACAAGGTTGATAAATATAAGTTTGGGCAGTAAGCGCTCTGCCTTGCCGTTGGCTAGCGCTGTGACGTCACTGTGGGACTGCGCGCTCATAAACGGCCTGTACAAGCTTATTTCGGTACGGCACGGAATGTGCATTTATAATAAGTTTTTGACTAAAGAAATTGTTTCTGCCTTAAATACAAAGTGCTATTCTGCTGTAAAATATTCCATTTCAGAGTGCTGGGTCACATTCTATCGTAGATTTACGCGATACATATCAGTAACATATCAAATCACAAACATATCGACAATTTCTTTAATATGAACTGCTGACTTTAAAAGAACACGAATGTTTCAAACACTTTTTTCCGTGGCAAATTAAGCAACTCCGACTGTAAATCCCATACATAATCGGTTTCATTGAAATGCCGGGAGCCTATTCGAGAATGTGCAACATTTACATTGTAAATTGAGAGCTACACTTTCTTTAACTTTTCATCTCGAGGAAAAAATGTAACTTTATTTCAGTTCCCTTTGTGTTCCCGCTGTGAGAATTACAACCCATAATAGCACAGCCTGGCATTGTATAAATAATAACAGAAGTATTTCAAAGAATTACAGCAGAAATATAGCACGCGCGACAAGCACTCGGGAAATCAATATACTTTCCGCTATCAATTTTTTACTTCCAAACCATTAAGTGAAACAAACGATTTAACCCTTTATTTCCCAGTGTTGTTC
The DNA here is from genome assembly GCA_026315105.1 of Locusta migratoria. Lineage (NCBI taxonomy): Eukaryota > Metazoa > Arthropoda > Insecta > Orthoptera > Acrididae > Locusta > Locusta migratoria. The sequence goes on from CM048744.1 coordinate 283,981,999, forward strand.
CTCAACAACAACGTATTAAAAAGCTGATTTATACCGTATTTTGTGTATCAATCTTTGAAGTCGCATTGTTGATAATGAATAACAAGCTGCAAGTACGACATTTTGCCGCTTGGTACGGCGTCTAGTCACTTTTAAGTTTTGTTGTGTTACGTAGCCGTCTGTACGTGGCTGTGATTAGGAGCGCGAGTGTGGTTCATGATATTTTATTTGAGCAGTGAATTGTCTTTGGTGCTGTGGCGAAAATTATACTAGCATTATTGAAGTGACAGTGTTATCCATCAACAAAGTAATAAAATACCTCGATACAAACGTCTATGTTGTGCATGACATACATGACATAAAAAATCAATAGTGCGACCAAAACTTTTAAAACACGTATTTTGATCTTCAGAGCACTGTATTAATACAGAAAACACTGAATTTTAATTTTTACAAAGCTGAATTCATAACGTGGTAATGGGAGGGTTAAGCAAATAGAGCAGAAATGGTAACACACATACACGCACACGAGTTAGCAACCAACTCTGCATATTGTTTTGCTCCCAGTTGTCCCACAGTGACGTCATGCGCAAAACGGCGAAAACGCGTTTCCTACAGCGCATCGCTTACTGCACCCCCCTGTATTTTAGAAACCCCTCTTCGAAAATTTCTGCCGTCGACGTCAGTGCCTCGACTGCGGGAAGATCGCTGTGCTGGAAACGTAACGACTCGGCGTGCGCCTAGGCGCTACTCGCAACTGAATGTTAAGCGCGCTGGACACATACCCGGTCGTTACAGCGTATCTGGGAGTAAAGATGCATGAGCGGCGTCTTTTGTATCTGCCATGATCGTAAATGTGCGCGACATTCAGCGCTAAACGATACCATCAAGTTTTTTACGCGATTCTCCTGTATGGATAGTCAATATTTACTGCCCGCTCGGCACTGGGCAATAAAGACATTGATTACCAATAACTGCGTATCTCACAAACTAGGAGCCTACTTACACACTTAATGTTTTAATTGGTGTACTTTTGCTCGAACCGAATCTTATATCTCCACTAAGTACCACATATTAAGTCACGGCCACCATGCTCAAACGAACCTGCTGTTCCTTGGTTCACAAATCACGTAGATTCGTTCGGTTTATAGGTCTGTTTTATTAACGTGGTGTCTTTAGAAGAACTTTAAAGAAGGAAGTTGTATAATATAATGGTACAAACGGTGTGGACTGGAGATGGGCAAACTAGTTCATTTTTGGGAACTGGTTCACTGATGATCGTTCCTTTTTGGGAACCGTAACTTTCTACTTGTTCACCCTTCCTTTTTTTATCCCATTACTAGCTGAAAACCCGGCATTGCCCGGATATTTATTTGTTTATTCCTGCCCTTTTTCAGGTATATCTTCATTTGTATAAGGGCTGTATGTCTGTAAAATCTCTTGGGAATACAATCAGTAGTAAAGAAATAATAGATTAAAACTTGGTGCGTGATGTGACGGTTTTCCAAATGTTTCAAATGTTTGTATAGCTTATGGGACTTAACTACGGGGTCATCAGTCGCTAAACTTACAAACTACTCATGAACTAGCTAATCCTAAGGACGGCACAAATATCCATGCCCGAGAGGGGATTCGAATCCCCGACCGTAGTGGCCGTGCAGACCGTGACTGGAGCGCGACGGTTTTCCATGAACGTTACTGTTTATGTGTTCATATCTAATAAACTATGGAAGTAAACTGCTTTCGCTTCCAGCCGGATGGAGCAATTTTCCATGAACGTTACTGTTTACGTGCTCATATCTCATGAAGTATGTGTCGGAATGTGATACAATTTAGAAGCTACATTCAACTATATATGTGTATACTGTCTGCAAAATTTCCTGTCGCTACAATTTGTAGTGTTCAAATTATAAATTGTAACGTCATACCGAGAGCCGTAGTTTTCTCCATAAACAGCGGAAAAGTAGTAAGCGAGAAACTTTTTTCCTTTTATCATTTTAGTATGGTTGCCAGCGAGAAAAAGTTTAATAAAGGCTTGAAATTATGTTTAAAGTTTGTTGCAAGTCGCTAAGTACTGTCATTCTCATACAGTGTATTTCGAAAGCCTCGCCGCATTATATGGCATTTTTTGCGATTTCTATTGCTTATGAAGTAATATCTTGTGAACCATGTGCCATATGTGATTCTTAACCATGCAGCAATTGTTGCCTCACTGTAAGGAATGTGTGTACCAAATTTGGTTGAAATCGGTCCAATGGTTTAGGAGAAAATAAGCAGCATTGTCGAAAAATGCAGCAGTTTTTCACGCATCTCATTGTTTATGACGTCATATCAAGTGAACTATGTATCGTACGTGATTCTTACACTTACGGCGACCGTTTTCATGGATTGAAGCTTACGTGTACAAAATTTCATAAAGATTGGAACAAAACTGTAGATTTGTATGCAACACGTACAAACATACGGACACTCTGCATTATATATTAGATTATCCAATAACAGATAATCAAAATAGTTAGAAACTGAGTTGTTGGTTTATAAAATCCAAACAATAATTCCTGATATAAAAAGTAAATAATTATTGCAGTCTACATCTTTCGAAATCAAAATCTCTTTTCCGCCAATGACTTCATGGGGCAACGGAGACGAATGGCATCGGATCCTTTATATTGACTCTGCGGGAGTGGAATCCATTATCATCCCCAACCATACTACAGGATGCGAGGCCAGTATGGCGATGCATAAGGCAGCACTTCAACAGTCTCCAGACTCTTATCCGACCACCTTAGTTGTGCAATCTGAAGCGGTAAAATCGAAGTCGTTCCAGCCAGCGTTACACCCCTGACGTGTCACAATCTTCGGATCTTGCTGACCGGCACACTACAGTACGATAATGCGCGACCACACACGTCACGTAATGTTCAAGACCGTCGCCCATAGGACTGCATTGCTGCCTTCGCCTCTCCACTCTCCCGATCTCATAACTAACGGAAAGGTCTGGTCGCTTATTACGGAACGAATACCACCCGCTACTACACGAAATTAGTCTTTGATTGAGTAAATCATGGAATTCTTCTTGATAAGCTTAAGTATTGCGATATGATTGGGGCAATGCACAAATGATTTAAATCATACTTAACTGGATGAGTGGAGAAAGCTCAAATAAGCAGTTCCATAACATACAAGAAACAGCTAATTCCTGTAACTGGGAAGCTTTTAAAACTCGGGTCCTACAAGTTTCGGTTTTGGGTCCTTTGCTGTTCTTATTATATGAATGACTTACATTCTGTACTCACGCTGACAAGTACAGCTATCACGCCTGACAAAGGTCATTCTTCTTCGGTCACGATTTCTATTCAGTAGCAGAGTCTACAGAACATGTAAAATACACTCCTGACCACTAAAATTGCTACACCACGAAGATGACGTGCTACAGACGCGAAATTTAACCCACAGGAAGAAGATGCCGTGATATGCAAATGATTCGCTTTTCAGAGCATTCACACAAGGTTGGTGCCGGTGGCGACATCTACAACGTGCTGACCTGAGGAAAGTTTCCAAACGATTTTTCACACACAAACAACAGTTGACGAGCGTTGTCTGGTGAAACCTTGTTGTGATGCCTCGTGTAAGGAGGAGAAACGCGTACCATCACGTTTCCGACTTTGATAAGGGTCAGATAGTAGCCTGTTGCGATTGCGGTTTATCGTATCTGCTGTTCGCGTTGGTCGCGATCCAATGACTGTTAGCAGGATATGGAATTGGTGGGTTCAGAAGGGCAATACGGAACGCCGCGCTGGATCCCAACGGCCTCGTATCACTAGCAGTCGAGATGACTGTAACGGCTGTAACGGATCGTGCAGCCATGTCCCGATCTCTGAGTCAACAGATGGAGATTTTTGCAAGACAACAATAATCTGCACGAACAGTTCGACGACGTTTGCAGCAGCATGGACTATCAGCTCGGAGACCATGGCTGCGGTTATCCTCGACGCTGCATCACAGACAGGAGCGCCTGCGATGGTGCACGAATGGCAAAACGTCATTTTTTCGGATGAATCCAGGTTGTGTTTACAGCATCATGATGGCGACATCGCGGTGAACGCACATTGGAAGCGTGTATTCGTAATCGCCATACTGGCGTATAACCCGGCGTGATGGTATGGGGTTGCATTGGTTACACGTCTCGGTCACCTATTGTTCGCATCGACGGCACTTTGAACAGTGGCCGTTACATCTCAGATGTGTTACGACCCGTGGCTCTACCCTTCGTTCGATCCCTGCGCAATCCTACATTTATGTTCGACATACTCCAGATCTCTCACCAATTGAAACCGTCTGGTCAATGGTGGCCGAGCAACTGGCTCGTCACAGTATGACAGTCACTACTCTTGATGAACTGTGATGTCGTGTTCAAGCTGCATAGGCGTCTGTACATGTACACGCCATCCAAGCTGAATGCCCAGGCGTATCATGACCGTTATTACAGGCATAGGTGGTTGTTCTGAGTACTGATTTGTCAGGAACTATGCACCCAAATTGCGTGAAAATGTGATCACATGTCAGTTCTAGTATAGTATATTTGTCTTGCTGTAGCAATTTTAATGGCCAGTTGTGTAATAATACATTTCTGGAAGAGCACTGCAATCCACGTGCAAGCATAAGAAAGCTAGCATTTCAGGGTTGTTGTTTTTTTCGATAATCGCAACAGAGATACCGTGTAATTTTACGCACATCCATCTTTGTAAACACAGTGATCTACGCACCAGCTCGCAACAGGCGCTGGAGAGCGCTGCGGTGACATCTACATCTACATAGATACTCTGCAAATCACATTTAAGTGCCTGGCAGAGGGTTCATTAATCACTTTCATAACTTTTCTCTACCGTTCCATTCTCTAATAGCGCGCGGGAAGAAAGAACACCTAAATCTTTTCGTTTTCGATCTGATTTCTCTTATTTTATTGGGATTGTCATGTTTCTCTAAGTAGGTGGGTGCTAGCAAAATATTTTCACATTCAGAAGTAAAAGTCGGTGATTGAAACTTTGCAAACAGATCACGCCGCAATGAATAACGTCTTTCTTTTAATGATTTCCACCCCAATTCGTGCAACATTTCCTTGACGCTTCCCCCCCCCCTAACGTGATAAAACAAAACGAGCTGCCCTTTTCTGAATCTTCTCAATGTCTTCCGTCAGTCCCACCTGGTGAGGGTCCAACAAGGGGCAACAGTACTCCAGGAGAGGACGCACAAGTGTAATGTAGGCAGTCTCTTTGGTGGAGCTGGTGCATCTTCGAAGCGTTATGCCAATGAAACGTAACCTTTGGTTCGTCTTCCCCACAATATTTCTATGTGTTCTCTCCAGTCTAAGTTGTTCGTAATTGTAGCTCCTAGGTATTTGGTAAAATTTACGACCTTAAGGTTTGACTGATTTATCGCGTAATTGAAATTCAGCGGATTTCTTTTAGTGGTCATGTGTATTACTTCACACTTTTCTTTATTTAGTGTCAATTGCCAATTTTCGCACCATGTAGAAATTTTGTCTAAATCGCTTTGCAGTTGCTTTTGATCCTCTGACAAATCACGATGAGCAGCACGTTGCGTGGGATGTAGCGGGTCCTCTCAAAGCGTGCTGCAGCTATGTAGACAGCACGTCTGGCCTGCATATCGTTGGGACAACACGTCCCGTGTGAGGACGGCTTTAGCCTCGCGATATCTGAAATATCGTTCCATAGGGCAGTGGTGATTGTGTGTGGAACTGCAGTGAGCGCGGTATGCGTTAGGGCACCTAGATATAGACGGGCATGCGCATCAATTTCTGCTATAGCGGCAGCTCCTGCCGCCATTTTGGTTCCAGGCGGTGATAGGGTGAGCTTGTGAAAGGCGGAGTTTTTCTACTGTTATTGCTTTCAAACGTCGCTTGTTTCATTTCTTATACACATACCAAAAAGAAAATATATATTTGTATTAAAATTAATCTCGTCGTAATAAGTTATTGTAATATGGTTTGACAATCGTTAAATATGTTTTCTGCTATTTGTCTACCTGGGTGTGTGTTGTGAGCAACTCTTTCGCATTCGACAATTCACTTTTATGGGATACCAAATGCACTACCAAAGCTGCGCAAACATGCAAGAAATCTCCGTTTTCGAGTGCCGTAAATTTGCTCCAGAATAGGCCTACTTTTTTACGACGTATTTTTCAGAATTCATATAAAATACATTTTCAATTGATAAGTCATGGTTGCAAAATTTTAACACGAATTATCTGCAGGAGAATGGAAAAGCTGGTAGCAGCTGACCTCGCGGAAGATCAGTTTGGATTCAGGAGGAACATAGGAACCCGGGAGACAATACTCACTTTCGTCTTATCTTAGAAGATAGATTAAGGAAAGGCAAACCTACATTTTTAGCTTTTGTAGATTTGGAGAAAGCATTTGACAATGTTGACTGGAATACACTCTTTCAAATTCTTAAGTCAATAGGGATTAAAGTTCAGGGAGAAGAAATAAAAACATTGCGTTTTGCTAATGACATTGTAATTCTGTCAGGCAGCAAAGGACCTGGAAGAGCAGTTGAATGGAATGGACAGTGTGTTGCAGAGAGCGTATAAAATGAACATTAACGAGAGAAAAACAAAAATAATGGAATGCGGTCTTAGAAAATTAGGTGATGCTGAAGGAATTAGATTAGGTAATGAAACAATGAAGGTAGTAGATGATTTTTGCTACTTGGGTAGTAAAATAACATGCGATGGTCGCAGTACAGAGGATATAAAATGCAGAATGGCAATGGGAAGAAAACGTTTTTGAAAAAGAGAAATTTGCTTATATCGAATATTAATTTAAGGGTAAGGAAGTCTTTTCTGAAGGCATTTGTGTGGAGTGTTGCCTTGTACGGGAGTGAAACATGGACGATAAGCAGTGCGGACAGGAAGAGAATAGAGGCTTTTGAAATGTGGTGCTACAGAAGAATGCTGAAGATTAGGTGCGTAGATCGCATAACTAATGAAGAGGTACTGAACAGAATTGGTGAGAAAAGGAATTTTTGGCATACCCTGACTAAAAGAAGGGATCGCTTGGTAGAACACATTCTTAGACATCGGGGAATCGTAAATTTAGCATTGGAGGGAAGTGTGTGGGGTAAAAATTGCAGAGGGAGACAAAGAGACGCGTATAGTAAGCAGATTCAAGTGGATGTGGGTTGCCGTTCTTATGAGGAGATGAAAAGGCTTGCTCAGGATAGAGTAGTGTGGAGAGCTGCATCAAACCAGTCTCCGGACTGAAGACCATAACAACAACACTTTTTCAATGCACAAAATATATGACCATGATAAACTAGGATGTTGTAAAAGATTTATATATAGAGATATTTTAATTTCTCATTTAACAATTTACTTTCTCATCGGTCAATTTTACTTACGGCCTCGGCGGCGTAGTGTACTGATGTTGGCAACGACCTTTGAATGCTCTTTGAAAACTCGAACAGGTACAATGAGAGAAATTAATTTTTCATGTTTACCATCTTCTTGTACGTACACTTGTCCGGTCAGCAAATTAATTATCCTCCCAAAGCGTACATTCTCTTGGCAACATTAGCAAATTACGCCGCCGATGCTGTAACTAAAATTAACATCGCTGTAGCTGCAACTAAAATTAACATCGCGGTAACTTCAAACATCGTTACGAGGCGTATGAGCCATTATAACTAGTCAAAAACAATGGCCGGCCGCGGTGGCCGAGGGGACTGAGGCGCTCCAGTCACGGTCTGCACGGCCATTACGGTCGGGGGTTGGAATACCCCCTCGGGCATGGATATTTGTGCCGTCCTTAGTATTAGCTAGTTCATAAGTAGTTTGTAAGTTTAGGGACTGATGACCCCCGTAGTTGAGTCCCATAAGCTTTACAAACATTTGAACAAAAACAGTGTCAAGCATTTAAAAGTAATTAGTATAGTTATTGTCTAAATGTTGCTACTGTATTAGTGCGTAGCGTCGAATCATTCGCTTAAAGAAAATAAAAAAATAAAAATAAAATAGATAAAAAAAGTGTCGAAATCTGTCGTTTACAAGGTGTAGAAATAGTTCATAAATACAAATAAGTCAAGCCACCTACCATAGTTTTGAACACCTTGTTGGTATCCATTTGTCATGACGAAAATTTATTAACCATATTTTTCGTCCTTCAGGATTCATTGGAAACGAAAAAGAGCGCGAAAACCATTTTCTGAACGATTAGAACAATTCGGAGGTGCACAGCTCACCATGCTGAAAGCGTATTGCCGGCCGCGGTGGCCGAGGGGACTGAGGCGCTCCAGTCACGGTCTGCACGGCCACTACGGTCAGGGGTTCGAATCCCCCCTCGGGCATGGATATTTGTGCCGTCCTTAGTCTTAGTTAGTTCATAAGTAGTTTGTAAGTTTAGGGACTGATGATCCCGTAGTTGAGTCCCATAACCCTTTCGTGGTTGTTGGGACATATACGTCCCACTAACTTCGGACCTCATTTGTACCACAAGGCGGCGAGTTGCGTAATTCTGAATAGTGTTGCCATCTGTTAGTGGCCCTTCAGAACGCGGTAAAAAATCGAGGCACTGAAATTCTTACCGTGTAGAAGGTTGTGACTGTTTATATGGGCTGCCGCGTGAATTTTCGCGCCGTAACCATTGTTTATTGTGCCATGAATCGGTTTTCGTCGTTTTCTCGCTACCGAAAATGTCCGAAGTAAGTATATTTGCTATTTTATGTTTCTTAGAAGTTTACAAACAACGATTACACTTTCTAAAACTCATTTTACTTCAAAAGTTTTTTTCAGTGAACGTACAGTTAGTGGGACGCATGTGTCCCAGTGACCATTGTGTAGCCCTATAGTGCCTTTATGTTGCGATATTATAGTACTCATATTTCAAAGAAAAACAGTTTTTCTGTAAATTTTTGCGCTAATAAAACATGGTATGTGGGTTACTATTATCTGAATTTTCTATTATAGAAGCTGCGAGGCAGCTTTCTCTCTCTCTTTTTTTAATTTTTTTTAAATATGGTGTGCATTACAAATTTTTGAATCATGTACTTGTTTAGACCCTATGACAGTTAGGATAACTTAAGGGGTTATTTTAAAAAGTCTTAGGTAAATCGGTGTCAGAAATGATCAGTGGGACGTATGTGTCCCACCTTTTTTTTTAGGAAAAATGGAATGTGCTAAAAATTTTTGAGTGTCATATTTGTAATCCTGACCCAAATCAAACTCTGTAACAGCTGAGATAATTTAAGATATTCCAGAAAATGAGTAAAAACCACGAAAGGGATAAGCTATACAAACATTTTTTGAAAGCGTATTGACTGTCGTATTCTACAATCGCGCGTCGAAGTGAAGGAATGAAAATGGCGGATGCGCATGCCCGTCTATATCCAGGTGCCCTAGTATGCGTGAAGACGTAAACAAATCGCGACTGTAGCAGCGACAAGTGAGCGAATTGCTGTTTTTGAGAGTACACACCGCCGAAAGTTTACGTTCGAGACGCTAGGCTGGCTGCTTTTGTGCGCCCGTGACAGCGCAGTGCGTGTCCGGATAGAGGCGTCGTGCGGAAACGGCGGTGGCTCTTTACTGCGTGGTGTGGCGTCGCGGCGGTCGCCATATTATTAGAACCAGACGCCGACCTGCTCCTCGCTCGCCGTCTTTGTGTCGCGCGCACTTTCCTTACCAGAACTTTTTACGTCCTTTTCTCTTACGGGCAACGATAATTTACGACCTCGAAACGCTCGAGAAATAATATATTTTAAAGAGGTCTTAACACTCGCTCGGATTTAACGACGGGGGCCTTTCAGAACGTCTCGCTCGTCATCCGAAGCCTTTTGTACGCCAGTACATTTTTTTTTTATGAAAGAGAAGGAGCCAGCTTTATTGGCTTTAAATCCGTCGTTGTGACGAGGCGAGCAGTTTTACGCGCCTCTTTCCACTTGTACACTTTTTTTCTTCCATAAATGTTTTGGCAATAAATGATGCCCAGAATGACTCTGTCATACACCATCTTGAGTGTGCGCCGAGTTTAACGCTTACCGTTTAGAAATCGGGAATTCTGAGATGACGCTAAACAATGTTACCCAAAAGAAATCAGTGAGATGTTGCCTACAAAGCTTTTCATACTTTTTCCTTGCTGTTTAATTACTTTAAATGAGTAGTTTTTCATGCTTCCCTCCTCCTTACTTGTCGAATTATTTTCAGTTCTTATTTTGTCTACCTTTTTCTCCTCCTCTTTTTATCTCGTCAGTGTCAGCTATTTCTAATCACTAACTGCTGCCTAGCCGGCCGAGGTGGCCGAGGAGGCTGATGCGCTTCAGTCACGGTTTGCGCGGCCATTACAGTCGGGGATTCGAATCCCCCCTCGGGTATGGATATTTGTGACGTCCTTAGGATAAGCTAGTTGATAAGTAGTTTGTATGTTTAGGGACTGACGACCCCGTAGTTAAGTCCCATAAACTATACAAACAAACAAACTGCTGCCTACAGGAATGTATGAGGAACGATCTGTCATACTGGGAGATGCCACAAACATGTCGCCTACCATCCAGTCTATATTTCTGGTGAATAAGTGCTGATAATGCCATTGCTTATTTATGCAAGTAGTTCCTCATGTAACCTCACAACGGCCGAGTATAAAACTCCTATCAGACCTTCTCATATGAACAGAATCTGAGAAAGTATCGGGAATCGAGCCCGGTCTTTCATCACCGAAGGCAGCGACGTTGAATAATTTTTCCCTCTGACATAGATCGATTTTCTGAGGACGTGGGATGATGGTTATTCAATGTTTATTAATGAAATACTCAGTTTTTTAATTGTATTTATTTATCGTATGAGAAAATGCAGCACCACAAGTTGCTTTAAAATAGTTTATCTACATTTCTATTACCACTAAGGATTGCTTCATCAGAAATAAAACTACGACTCACTTGTGACGTTTACGTATGCAGCAAAAATGTGCTCATGTTGTATAAAGGCCCCTACACACGCTGCGATTTATCGTACGACCAACGAGATGTCCAACGTACCAACCAATTGGTAGCAGCCTACACACGTTCCGACCAACTGCACGCAGCGCCACCCAGTTCTGGTGTCTATTGGTCGAACTGTTTTTGTTTTCGCGTGTTCGCTGTGCAGACGACCACAGGCATTGCAGTTGGTCGGGAACCCCTACACACGGTACAATTTGTCGGGTGAATTGGTGGGGAAATCGGAGATCGGGTGGTCAGGCACAACCAACCGACCGACAAGGAAAGTTGGTCGGGTAGCGCCTAAAACCGCCCATTTTATCGGGTGACCAACGAATTGGTCCAATAAATCGCGTCGTATGTAGGGCCCTTAAAGTTAGTTGTAAAACAAATTTACTAGTTACGAACTTTAGCTTTAACTGCGAACATGTCAGCAGCAAATGTTCAAATTTTTGTAAACCTATTGGAACAAAGTGCTATGGTTATCAGTCCCTAGACTTACAAACTACTTAAACTAAACTACATTAATGACAACACACACACACACACACACACACACACACACACACACACATACACTCATGCCCGAGGGAGGGCTCGAACCTCCGGTGGGCACCATCGCCCAGTGAATAGCATGATGTCTTAGACCACGCGGCCACTCCCACGTGACCATGTCGGTAGCCCATAGCGGCCAGTCACTAGTTTTTTTTATTGTTTGCTAGTCCTCAACTAGCAAATATGTGTTATAACTAACTTTATACAACATGAACGCATTCTGCTCTAAATGCAAACGTATCGTATGAGTTGTAGTTTTATTTCTGGTGAAGACAACCGTAGTGGTAGTGGAAAAGTTCATTTTAAAGCAACTTGTGGGACCGCATTTTGGATACAATAAATTACATTTAAAAAGTTGCTGCTTTAGACACACCATGTTCAAAATAATTTTATTTATCTTTATTATTATAGAGGGCAGCCAGCCATCTGATCAAAATCACTCAGCTATCGCGGCTGAATAATTCGGCTACATAGGCGTCCTTTCTCGTGTTTTCTCTTCTTCCTTCCCTTATTCTTTCCAATAAAACTTCTTTTCTAACTCCACCAGTCCACTTAATTTGGAACATCATTTTTTTCTTCTGCAGGAAGTGGGCAAAATAATACGAACTCCATACGGTATACTATATCTGATAATGGCCTGACTCTTGTAGTAAGCTGGCACTTGGTTCTCCAGGGTCTGCCTCTTGTCACTGTTGTCGGCTAGCTGGAACCTAGCTGTTCAGGCGATGACCCTTGCCACCATTGTAGGCAATTTGGCACCTGGTTGTCCAGACACTGACTCTTGTCCTCGTTGTAGGCAAGCCGGCATCTAGTTGTCCAGGCACTACCTGTGTCACCATTGTAGGCAAGCCAGCACCTGATTGTCCATGCCCTGCCCCTTTTTACTCTTGTAGACAAGCTATCACGCAATTGACCAGGCCCTGGCTCTTGTCCTCATTGTAGGCAAGCTGGCACCTAGTTGTCCAGGCTATGACCCTTGTCACCATTGTAGGCAAGCCAGCTCTTGTCACTATTGTAGACAAGACAGCACATAGTTTGCCCAGGCTCTTACTCTTGTCACCATTGTAGGCAAGGTGGAACCTGGTTGTCGAGGCCCTGACTCTTGTCACCGTTGTAGACAAATTGGAACCTGGTTGTCCAGGCCCTACCGTCACCAGAATAGGCAATCCAGCACCTGGTTGTCCAGGTCCTGACCCTTGTCACTGTTTTAGGCAAGCTGGCACATAGTTGTCTGGGCCCTGGCTTTGGTCATTTTTGTAGGTAAGCCAGCACCTAGTTATCAAGGCTCTGACTCATGACACTGTTGTAGGCAAGCGGACATCTTGTGGTCCAGGCCCTCATCCCTGTCATTGCTGTAGGCAAGCCGGTTCCTAGTTGTCCAAGTCCCGTCTCTTGTCATCATTGAAGGCAAGCCGGCACCTACTTGTCCAGGCCTTGGCTTTTGTCATTGTTATAGGCATGCCGGCATATTGTGGCCTGGCCGTCATCCTTTTAATCGTTGTAGGCAAGTCGGCACCTACTTGTCCAAACCCTGGCTCTTTTCATCACTTTAGGCCAGCCGGCATCTTGTAGTCCAGGCCATGACCTTTGTCACTGCTATAGGCAAGGCTGTCTCAGGCTATTAGTGGCTGCCTGAAGACGACACTGCAGTACTGCTGTGGACCAGATGCGCGTGTTCATCGCTGTGTCTTCGGCGTACAGGGCGTGTTGAGGAGCTCTGTGGCAGGAAATGACAGCTCTGTCAATGCCTTGCCCTTGACACATCCGTTCACGAAACTACTGCTATCCGTATCTGTGCATATCTGTTCCATGGTTTTTGTCACACCACAGTGTAAATCCGAAATAACCGTGTTTCTTTTCCCCCTTCTTTATGTCTCGAGTGCCTCTTTTCATCGTAACTTTCAGTACGGAGTTACTGACGAAGGACAATGTTAGATGTTATGCTGTAGACGCTAGAATTCTTTTTACAGGAGATTTGTTTTAGGGATGGGGAGAGAGGGAGGTCATGGCCAGAATTAGAGAGTTAATGAGTGGGAAGAGGGGAGGAGGGGAGCGGTGCAGCGACTGTGTCAGACATCCGGCACGGCGGCTGGCGTGCGCGGGGCTGCAGCAGGCGGCGCCGGGCTCTTCATAAAGAGCGGCCGGCGTGACGTTTACGAGCGCTTCCTCTCTCTGGCCGACGGCTGCCGTCGCGGCCGTGGCGCCCGCCTGTCGCCGTCGCAGGCGCAGGCGGCGGGCCAAAGCCTCTCCTCCGCGATTTGTTTACGTCTCCACGCATACCGCAGGCTCACTGCAGTTCCACACACACACACACCACTGGCCCGACGAAACATCTTCCAGATGTCTACAGTGACCAGGTGTTGCGAGGCTAAAACACCAACACAGACTGCAAGCCGAAGGCGCGGTCCAACCCACTCCTGCCCATCCAAAATGTAACACGAAGGAAGACCGGAATGTCACAGCTAGAGCTGTAACGTTGTGTCCGGATCACAGGATTGAAGATACAGCCACGTGGGAAGCGAGGATGAAAGTGTTACCGTCGTTGCTGGATATAACCGCTACTAATCATCTCGGTGTTGCATTAAAATGTTCAAATGTTTGTATAGCTTATGGCACTTAGTTACGGAGTCATCAGTCCCTAAACTTACAAACTAGCTAACTCTAAGGACGGCACAAATAACCATCCCCAAGGGGTGATTCGAACTCCCGATCGTAGTGGCCGTGCAGACCGTGACTGGCGCGCCTCAGTCCCCTCGGCCACCGCGGCCGGCGTTGCATTAAAGAGGCTCCTAATGTGTTGTTAGGGAATAGCAGTCCACGACGCTTGCACATGTTGCCTAAGTTGAACTGTTGCAGCAGTGGGTGACGTATCTTGATCCAGACTTTTCCGCAGTAATCGACATTTTGGATAGTAGGAAGATCGGGAGAAAAATGTTCAAATGTTTGTAAATCTAGCGGACCAAACTGCGTGGTCATCAGTCCGTAGCTTACAAACTACTTAAACCTAGGTAAACTAACCTAAGGACAACACACACACACCCATGCCCCAGGGAGAATTCGACCTCCACGGCGAGTAATCGTGCGTTCCGCAGCGAGACAACTTAGACCGCTCGGCTACTCAACCGCGGCAAATCGGAAGAACAGGGAGGCATGCGCAGTAATGAAGTCCCAAGAGCGATTGCATAGAACGTGTGATCTTGTATTGTCGTATAAGAATGTTTTCGTCGGCAAGATACGAGTATGGAGGACAAAAGGCTCCAACTCTTCAGAAATGTGACACTGGCTGTATAAAAATGTTGAAATGTTTGTAGAACTTATGGGACTTAACTACGGGGTCATCAGTCCCTAAGCTTACAAACTACTTATGAACTAGCTAACACTAAGGACGGCACAAATATCCATGCCCGAGGGGGGATTCGAACCCCCGACCGTAGTGGTCGTGGAGACCGTGACTGGAGCGCCTCAGTTCCCTCGGCCACCGCGGCCGGCCTGGCTGTATAATGCAGCGGAATTGAGTACGAGTAGTTTGGCGATATATAACACAGTGTCTAACCACGGCGCGTCTGGATTCTAAATCTACAGTCGTGTTGATGCGGGCAGCATCGGGATTGAACGACTTGGTTTTTACCGACGAATCCTGATTCTCTTTGCACCAACTCGATGACGAAACACCGTGGTGAGAGGCTGTTGAACTGTCATCTTCCGCATCGCCATATCGGCCCTGCACTCGGTATTACTGGTCGCGATGGATTCCACTACTCCACCCACCTAGTAGTCATTGCCAGTACGCTAACCAGCCAGCGTTATATGTATGAAGTGTTGGAGACTGTAGTCCTCCTGTAGACCTAAACCTTTGGAGGTCCCCGACGGCAACCTTGCATTAGAACAATGCGCGACCACACGTAGCATGCAATCACCCATTTGGTTGCAAGTGCAGTATGACGATACATATGGCAACGCTTCGAAACTTCCTGATTACTGTGACCCAGGACTCTAAGCCAACCGTAGTGGTGGTGCACGCAGATTTTCGATTCATAAACCAGGTCGTTTATAGGAAGCAATGTAAATGATGTTTCATCAGACCGCAACACATATTTCTAGTCATCAAGTCTCCTTGTTTTATGATAATATCACTAATTTCCTTCGCAGCTTTGAGTTGGCTTCCGTTATTGTTTAGTTAGCAACTAACCCCTTCTCCGTGAATGTTAAACTCAGGCTTTTTTTACCGGAACAGTATTACCCAAGTCAGTGTTGAGATTTGCAGTCGCTTTCGTCGAGTTAGTTTTATGTCGTGAGGCCACAACCGTTGTTACAGCTCGTCGAGCTTTGTCAGTTAACTTCAGGTTTTGCCCACTATTCCTCTTCGCTAATGATTTTTTTATCTCGTTTTGTGTACGCTTTCATTGCCGCGGATTTTGTCGCTAGTTACAAATGTTTGTTAAGCTTAAGGGACTTAACTACGGGGTCATCAGTCCCTAACTTACAAACTACTTATGAACTACCTACAACTAAGGACGGCACAAATATCCATGCCCGAGGGGGATTCGAACCCCCGACCGTAGTGGCCGTGCAGACCGTGACTGAAGCGCCTCAGTCCCCTCGGCCACCGCGGCCGGCTGTCGCTAGTGAAACGTCGAACAGTGCAGCTATTTGCGACACATGCTCGCACTAACTGCGCACCATACAGTTGTCCTTATCGGAAGTCTGAGAGACACGGATTTCACCTATGATTTCCATTGACCGTTGCAGAACTAAACGTAAAATAAACAGGAGAGTAACGTCTAAGCTTATGTATGTCTATTGTACACTGCGGACCCCTTTCAGCGCGTTCGCAGTGGTACCAAATTAAAACAGGAAGTAGTATCTCAAAATTCATCGTAAGATAGTTTAGGTTCCGCAACTGTTATTAAATAATGTTTTATCAGTTTTATTCTCTTCCTAGATGAACATTTCTTTGGAAGTTCGCCAATTTTCAAACTTGTAGCCTATGCTTCAAACATGAGTACACCCACTGATTTATTGTTAAAATTATAGATGTATGTATGCATGTGCAAAAACAAGTTTTAATCAAGCTATAGTTTTAAAAATTAAGTCAGTTGGTTTTCTTATGGTTGAAGCAAAAACTAAAAATTTGAAAATTGACGAAATACCGAAACTAGTACCAAGTCACAAATTAATGTGCAACTGCGACGGAGGAGAATACTAATCAAATCAGATATAGTATACCGTATGCAGTTCGTATTATTTTGCCCACTTCCTGCAGAAGAAAAAAATGATGTTTCAAATTAAGTGGACTGGTGGAGTTAGAAAAGAAGTTTTATTGGAAAGAATAAGGGAAGGAAGAAGAGAAAACACGAGAAAGGACGCCTATGTAGCCGAATTATTCAGCCGCGATAGCTGAGTGATTTTGATCAGATGGCTGGCTGCCCTCTATAATAATAAAGATAAATAAAATTATTTTGAACATGGTGTGTCTAAAGCAGCAACTTTTTAAATGTAATTTATTGTATCCAAAATGCGGTCCCACAAGTTGCTTTAAAATGAACTTTTCCACTACCACTACGGTTGTCTTCACCAGAAATAAAACTACAACTCATACGATACGTTTGCATTTAGAGCAGAATGCGTTCATGTTGTATAAAGTTAGTTATAACACATATTTGCTAGTTGAGGACTAGCAAACAATAAAAAAAACTAGTGACTGGCCGCTATGGGCTACCGACATGGTCACGTGGGAGTGGCCGCGTGGTCTAAGACATCATGCTATTCACTGGGCGATGGTGCCCACCGGAGGTTCGAGCCCTCCCTCGGGCATGAGTGTATGTGTGTGTGTGTGTGTGTGTGTGTGTGTGTGTGTGTGTGTGTGTGTTGTCATTAATGTAGTTTAGTTTAAGTAGTTTGTAAGTCTAGGGACTGATAACCATAGCACTTTGTTCCAATAGGTTTACAAAAATTTGAACATTTGCTGCTGACATGTTCGCAGTTACAGCTAAAGTTCGTAACTAGTAAATTTGTTTTACAACTAACTTTAAGGGCCCTACATACGACGCGATTTATTGGACCAATTCGTTGGTCACCCGATAAAATGGGCGGTTTTAGGCGCTACCCGACCAACTTTCCTTGTCGGTCGGTTGGTTGTGCCTGACCACCCGATCTCCGATTTCCCCACCACTTCACCCGACAAATTGTACCGTGCAGGTGCAGCATCCTTCTACCAAGAACTGAATATGCAGCCATCATGTAAGGAAACACTACCCACACCTGCATTTCTACCAAGGACTGAATATGCATCATCATGTAAGGAAACACTACCCACACCTATCTGCGAACACTACAAAATAGGCCACAGCGGCCTGCGTTCCCTCTAGCAACGGATTTCCCAGCGGAGCATATTCACGAGATCGCGGACCCCACCTACACTTCCACAGCGCCCCAAGGGGCGGCGAAGAATTCCTACAAGAATGTCAAACGCCCGATAATTGATTTCGGAGCTCGATCGTAGTCCACACTGACGCGTCTCACTGCCCTGGACAGATCAGTTTCGACAGTACGGCTGTCAGTAAGGCACACTTCTTTCTATTGCCCAAGCAGACAAACCTGTGACCAATGAAACACTATTTCTAAGACGTTACATCAAAATTAATTGAAGAATTAACAATTCAGAATCACTGACTGGTCAATTCAAATCAGAAGCCAAGAAACAACATTGCTTAATGTACCAGGGATCTGTCATTTGTATTTCGATTATTATGGCCGCACAGTCTTTTACGCGAAATGCCAGTTGCAGTTGGTGCATGAGGTATTCTTTTTCGGAAACTATTACTAAATTCAATATTCCGGCGCCCACACTGTAAAGAGTCTTCCGAATACACCGCAGTTGAGGCATTACCTCACACTACCGATAACGCAATGGCCGACGTTCTGTACTTAATGACCTAGAGCTGCGACGTCTGAGTTAAGCTGTCGGTTCTAACAGAGGAGAAACACTGCGTGAAATAACAACAAAAATCAATATGGGACATAAGACGAAGATAAACAGTATCATAGTGCGGGGCAACTTGGCAGCATTATTAACATGCAATTTGTCGAAGTTGCGGCAAGTAATAAGACATTCATCAGGCAGGTTGTGGTCCATAAATGCCACATGATCATCATCATCGCTTCCGGGACCTCTCGCGTAAAAATACGTCCAAAATATCTGGTAAACAAATCTTGCTGAGCAGCTGCAGGAGACGTCCGACGTCATTGGAACGGAGACGAATTTGGAAGTAGAACGGGTTGGTGATATTGACTGCCGCGTTTCTTCCCAACATTACACACGACGAAGTCCCCACAAAGTCAATACAGGGTGTTTCCGTAAGAGCGTGCAAAAATTGTACAGGGCAAGGAGCCTGCTCCACTGAACAATTTGAGGTAGGGGACCTGGCTTCGTATAAACCAGTGTAAGAAGATAATAGGAATACAATCACATTACAGCATACTTTTTTATTTAAATTAGTTACCGTCAATTACAAACACCGTCATTGGCACGATGAACGTACCATTTGCACTGTATCTTACAAAATGTGCTTGAAACTGATAGTCACCAACATCAGTGCAAGCATGATATCGACGATCAAGATTCTCACGCATCCTGTTTGATTCGAACTACATTACAGGCGGCTTCCATTATGACAACTAATACCAACTCGTTTTTCCACTGGGGTATCATACACAAGTCACTTTAGATATCCCCATAGAACATAATTAACGGGATTCAGGACATGAAATAGGACCCTTCCAGTTCAGCGACCAAGACTTATAGCATAGAGAACATTTCGGACATCCACACTGAAGTGAGTCGTTGCACCCTTATATTGTATCTGAATCCTATCAAGAACAGCTAAGGGTAGAACTCTGCAAGAATCTCAAGTGCAGGTGACCATTTAGACGCCGGCCGCGGTGACCGAGGGGACTGAGGCGATTCAGTCACGGTCTGCACGGCCACTACGGTCGGGGGTTCGAATCCCCCCTCGGGCATGGATATTTGTGCCGTCCTTAGTATAAGGTAGTAGATAAATAGTTTCTAAGTTTAGGGACTGATGACCCCGTAGTTAAGTCCCATAAGCTTAACAAACATTTGATTTTTGAACCATTTAGACGTCCAGGTAGAAGATATGGCCCAATGGAATCGTGGCTTCCTAGTAATCAATTTCGTCGTCCTCGTTTAGCCGCGCCGAAATAGCCGAGCGCTCTAAGGCGCCTTGCTGTGGAGTGCACGGCTGCTCCCCGCCGGAGGTTCGGGTCCTCACTCGGGCAAGGATGTGTAAATAAATAGCACATTACGTGTAAAATTGTACGTATATTACTTGTAAATAAGCTTGAAAACAGGAATTCGAGACAAAGTGATAGTCAAGTTTACATCCATACCTCTTTAAGCCGAGTTCTCCGAAACAGGTTCCCTAGCGCAAATTGTTGAGTGGGAGCATTCTGTATATCCTGTTCAATTTTTATACTTTTTTACGCAAACAGAGGTCCCCAAAACGGCGAAGGAAAAAACGTCTTACATCATTCTCCGTACGGAAAAAGATCAACAACGTAAACAGACAATGATGCCATCACGGTAGAGAGTTTCTGGTCTTCTGACAACGACCGACGTTACAATACTGACTGCTACGACCTTCGTTAAAGGAGCGAACCTGCAAGGCAATTGCCCAGAAAGTCTTAGAACTTTTCACAGTTTAGGAAGTTTATCAGCTAAGATTGAGATGGTCGAGAGATAGGTTCCTTCTTGGCAAAACCGGGCTGATGATAGAGAGGAGATTTCTTCGCCGGTAAACGCAGGTATCATAGGTGAGGAAACTCCTCATCCCCTTATTGCCCGTTTAGAAATGAAGATGGGCGGTTCACTCACGCCACCGACGGAAGCCACATCGATATGTACGTTGTGTGTTTAACATGCACACCACCAAACATATAGATGGACAAAGGCGTTCCGAGTCGCATTCACTAAAACTAATTACACACTATTACGGGCCCTACTCAAATGTATGCTACATGTGACAGATATAAATAGCGCTCTTTCACAAGAAGTATACGTCGATGAATTCCCGGCTCTCTATAGCTACGACAACTTGCTGTTTTTGGCCGAGAGGACTGAGGCGCTCCAGTCACGGTCTGCACGACCACTACGGTCGGGGGTTCGAATCCCCCCTCGGGCATGGATATTTGTGCCGTCCTCGTTCGTAAGTAGTTCATAAGTAGTTTGTAAGTTTAGGGACTGATGACACCGTAGTTAAGTCCCATAAGCTATACAAACATTTGAACATTTTTGAACTTGCTGTTTTCGTCGTCAGAAACCGGTAGCGACATAGCGTCCCACAAGGAAGGCATCGTTGCTGAGGAAGTCACCTATCTACCACTGGCACGAACAATGGCTGTAACAGTTCTAAGAATGCGCCTTATTAACATATACGCGTCGCGAGGCACGAAGTGCACGATACCACTTTTTTCGGAAGAAATAGCCCCGCTCTTTCTAGGGCGGTACGCTTATTGTAACCTTGGCGAAAATTTCTACTGCGTGCTGGCACCGTAGTATCACTTCCCACATTATAACAGATGACCTGATTTGATTCTATTTATTCAAGATCTTCATACAAGATCTGCAGTTGGTAGATTGATGGAAACACATTCATGGCGATCAAACCGGTTGTATAAACGTTACATAACGCGGAACTATGACCAGCTTTCCCGGCCGCGGTGGCCGGGGGACTGAGGCGCTCCAGTCACGGTCTGCACGGCCATTACGGTCGGGGGTTCCAATACCCCCTCGGGCATGGATATTTGTGCCATCCTAGTTCGTAAGTAGTTTGTAAGTTTAGGGAATGATGACCCCGTAGTTAAGTCCCTTAAGCTTAACAAACATTTGAACATTTTATGACCAGCTTCCTTCACCGATCACATGTATAATATCTTCACAATCGATTTCCACGAAGACAGTAAGTGTGGCGAAGACACTGCTTATGGAAAATGAATGTGTCCGATTTTAATTAAAGATCAACAGCTTCATCAATTTATCGAAAAATTTTTAGATAACTTGTAAAGAGCAATAATGGACATAGTCTCCTACGTCGTGTTGGTGAATGGAAGGTATAAAATGGGCAAAACGGCTTACACCGATTGCTTAGGAGCACAAACACTTACAGTAGAAACAACAGATTGTAACTTCTGCTTCACAAAATTGCGAAAATGTAGCATACAGGCTACCACAACCGAACAATAGTTGGTGATACAGCGAACCAATGCAGAAGTAATCATGGTATGTGTTCTCATATGGAAGGAGAACGAGTCCGCTTAATAGTCTAGGACGAGTGGGGAGCGAACGCCCATCGCTGCACCGTGTTATTAATGAACATCAGCAGCGTGCAGAGCCCTAATACATACCATTGACACAGAGGTTGGCGTACATCTGACGACCCAAAATAACACACCGAATGCCTTCGTCGATCATTTCATCCGATTTTACACCGGAGAAGACGCCCCCTGTGGGATTCTCGATTTAGAGGCGGAGTCCATACTATTGCTGGAAATTAACAAGGACGAAGTAGCAGATGCCACAGGCAAAGTGGCGCTCAGTTTCCATGACCAGGAGGAATATCATTGTATTTTATTTTTATATTCTTCACTGTCGCAGTTGCACATTCATTTGATGTTGTTTGTGACTAGATTCGGTACATTTCCTCCATTTTCAAACTTGTGTACAAAAGAAAGCTGCAAGCAACAGGTTATAATGTACATGTAATAAGTTTCAATAACAACACAATATGAAAACATTATGAGTAGGGTACCTATCCGAGTCCAGGGTCACCGAGTCCGGGGCCACGCCGCCCCCGAGCCGCAAGGTCCGGCCGCCGATGACGTCATGCAAGTACCGTTACTCCTACCCGCTCGGCCTCTTACCGGACTGCAGATCAAAGGATACATGAAAGTGAACTTAACACGTGCGCTTAAGACTTGCAAGTAAACAACACCCCCTCCACCCCTCGGCGCCTCCGCCAGACAGGCGCCACCTCCGACAAGTCCAGACATGTCCACCCCTAGCCGCTATACAGGCCCACAGCCTTCCCCAAGACGCCGGGGACATGCGCCGCCTCCGAAGGTTGCGATCTAGTATTAATTTGCATATCAAATTAACCGCCGCCGCCGGCACGAGTTCCATACTTACGAACGTTGTTATGTGCAGGTTGCAATCCGCACTTACACAGTCTATTTATGTTTCGTAAATGTTCGGAGTTAAGACTTACAGTCTAATTATGCGATATATGTTTGCAGTTATGCCTCAAGGGAAAAAACAGTGCCGCAACCGACCCCGTCCGGGACTCGAACCCGCGTCCCCAGTAAATTTTGGCCCACTTTAGGTTACGGTAGTAACACTAAAATTGGGCCTTCGCAATCGTCTTTTGACAGCTCGAAATTTAAATGAAAATAACAGCTTAACTATTCATCTGACACGAAAAATGAATACCCTAATTTGTAGTGGGGAAAATTCTCTACAACTTACCTCCCTTATGTTTTTTTCATATCTCGTATCGTTTGAGATATATTTGCAAAAATAACGGAGATTTGACACCCTCCATTGAATTAACGAAAACCAGCCGTTCGGAGATGTCACGTGACATTCCTCGCCCAGAACTCTCTGGCATACGCCATCTTGCGTTGCGTATTTGATGATTTTCTTATTGTAACTTACACGTTGTCATTTCAAAGCAATGGCGCACAGAAGAATTAACAAAAACACATCGTTCTTCGTACGATAAATGATAATCTAGTGTCTGCAAATGCCATATTAGCATCAGTTAACAACGGCCATCAATAGTATGAGATTAAAGGACGCGTGATTTGGTTGATTGCCGTAGCGTGGGCAAGACGTTGGACTATGACTCTACAGGTCGGTGGTTCGGAACCCGCCACTAACCTAAATTTTTTTTCCTAAAAGGGTTTCAGACAATCTTATTCATTAATTTTTATTATTTAAATTATTTTTTTGGTCCAAAATGTTTACAAAAACGTATAAAACTACAAATCTAAAATGGTATTACTTATAGACGTACACCAACATTGGAAGAAAAAAAGGAGTCAATTATAATTGCGTACTTCGGACAGTACAATTACCTGGAATAACACGAGAGTTTCGTAAACAAATTGACCCTGCCAGCAGCCAGACCATCCACCACAGCTCCCAATTACTGTTTTTAGACGTCTAGACGTGTTAAGAGTAATCTGAGTATAGATCAATCCCTATGGCGACCACAAACACACAGTGTTCTCTCGGCAAGCTACATAAAACATTTCTATAAACATATGCTAAATGTTTAAACAGAAATATCATAACGTTTTATTATTTTAAGCATTCTCTCTCCAAGCTCTTCGCATAGACTACATATACAACAGCCGACAGACATGTTTAATAATAGCGCACATTGGATAATAAACGTGTTGTCTCGGTAACGAACGCCACTAACTTATGTATCCATCTTACCAAATACTCTTTCGATGTCCAGATTATTTAAAAACAATTCTAACCAGAGCCAAACATTTGGAACTACCCAAAAGAAAATAATTGGTACGTTTCGGAAGTCGACCGCAACCTTAGATCTATAACCAAAATAAATGTATCTCTTCGTTTAGACGATGCAAGCAACAGCTATCGAACGGAATGTAACGCTAAAAACTTGTATGTCAACCATTCTTTCGATGAAACAACAGCAACAACAGCAGCAGCAGCAGCAGCAGAAGACGACATATTGTTTATACAAAAATTCCTATTTACTGGTGGAAATAACGAAAATCGGCAATGACATCTAGCACAACGTTTGCATAGAAACTAATGATTTCCAACACACAAGGTATTTTACCGAACATAGCGGAAGCCGCTCTGTCAATCAGCACCAGACTGTTAGGAATGCGTCTAAATATACATATGCAAGCACCGTTAATAATCGTCCAGAACGCAGAGCGCTCTCTCGGCAGGCTACATAAAAGAAACATATGCTAAGTGTGGTGTCGCACAAGTACAAAGTGCGCGCCACCAACTTTCGCCGCGCGCCGCCATGCACACACGGCGCGGCGTTCTCACGACAGCCACGAGCGCCCTCTGCTGCAACCCCGCTCGTGGCCACCACGGAAAGACATCGTTCACTTCGGACGGAGATAGCAACCAGTTAGGACCTTCGTAATCAGATAGGCACCAGTGAAGACTTTGCTATCGTACAGGCACTAGGCAGGCCTCTAACAACTATGTATCAACATTCTGCAGTACTATGTAAAAGTTAAGTATTGTTACATTCTGTGCAATATATATCTCTTTCTAATCTACTCTAGTGTTTATAGTTTCTGGCTGCTCCCCTCCGCACCTGCACCAGCGTGCTATTTTGTTCCTGTGTCGGGCTCATTCCACTCGGCCACCGACACCTACGACGAGGCTGGGACACAAAAGCGGCGACGAAGTTGGGACACAAAACTAAGTGTTTAAACAAAATCTCTGCAAAACACCTAAGTTACATCTCCAAATGATCAAAACCTTCTATGCAAGACCTCTGCAGACGCACCACTGTGACAAGGATAGCGCGCATTGCATTTATTTAATGGAGCAGAGCCAGACCGAAAGTTCCGAAATTTAACACTCTCTCTCTCTTTAGCGATCTTGCCCTGTTATGTTATATTTTAGCTGAAACGTGGTGGTGACGAGCCCGAAGCGTGACACACACACACACACACACACACACACACACACACCCGAGTTCGACTCGGCGAGGTGACGCAACCGGCATCATCTTCGGAAACGCAAAGCATGCTCCCGGACACGAACAAGTACCCTTGCCGAGAGAACACTGTGTGTTTGTGGTCGCAATGGGGGTTGATCTGTACTCAAATTACTCTTAACACACACAGCCACCGTCACTTGCTATCCGCCGACCCTGCACCGCTGTGCTCCTGCGGTGAACTGCTGACAGTGCGACATGTTTTACTGTCTTGTCCCAATTTTAATCATCTCCGTGTAGCCCTTCACTTTCCGTCTACTCTGGAGGAAATTTTAGCTGATTACACACGAGCAGCTGCTCGAGTTTTACGTTTTATCAACTTGGCCAACTTATCGAAGGATATTTAACCTTTTTAATTGTCTTTCATCTTTCGTTTTTAGCCTCTTATTGATGTTCTAACTGACAGTCACCAATTTTATTGAGATCTAGCGAATCTACGTTCTTGTCTGGGCGCTAATGACCGTAGAAGTTGTGCGCCCTAAAACCACAAAAAAAAACCCTCTTAACACGTCTAGACGTCTAAAAACAGTAATTGGGAGCTGTGGTGGATGGTCTGGCTGCTGGCAGGGTCAATTTGTTTACGAAACACTCGTGTTATTCCAGGTAACTGTACTGTCCGAAGTACTCAATAATAATTGACTCCTTTTTTTCTTTCAATATTGATGTACGTCTATAAGTAATACGTTTCATAAAAAAAAGTAGGGGCGCGGGTTCGAGTCCCGAACCGGGTCGGTAATCTTTAGGGCTGTTGGTGGAGTGGAGATGGGAGACGATAGCGGGGACGGGGGTTGTGCTCACGCATGAGGTTACTTGTGGAGGCAGTTGGCATTGTTACTGATAAAAAAAATCATAGGTTGTTACAATTATATTGACGTGCGAAGTGCGGCATTGTTTTTCCCTTAAGGCATAACTGCAAACATATATCGCATAATTAGACTGTAAGGCGTAACTCCGAACATTTACGAAACATAAATAGACTGTGTAAGTGCGGATTGCAACGTGCACATAATAGCGTTCCTTAGTATGAAACTCGTGGCGGCGGCGGCGGCGGTTAATTTGACATGGAAATTAATATTAGACCGCAAACTTCGGAGGCGGCGCATGTCCCAAGCGTCTTGGGGGTGGCTGTTGCGCCTTTCTGGCGGCTGGGGGTGGACATGTCTGGACTTGTAGGAGGTGGCGCCTGTCTGGCGGCGGCGCCGAGGGGTGGAGGGGGGTGTTGTTTACTTGCAAGTCTTAAGTGCACTAGTGTTCAGTGCACTTTCATGTATCCTTTGATCTGCAGTCCGGTAAGTGGCCGAGCGGGTAGGAGTAACGGTACTTGCATGACGTCATCGGCGGCCGGACCTTGCAGCTCGGGGGCGGGTGGCCCCGGAGTCGGCATGGTCACGGACTCGGTGACCGTGGACTCGGTTGGTACCCTACTATTATGGTCTATAGATTACCTGTGCTTAGACCATAAATCAATTGATTTTGAAATTGTGGCAAGTTGAAAACTTTTTCGTTTTTGCACGTACATATAACCAGCGCATACTGGCTGCTCAACCGCACTTCAGATTACGTGTTGGTACCTCGCAAGAAGTCGCCACTTGTAGCGTGCAATATAAATGCACTCACAATATTTTAATTTATTATCATGATTTTAGCGTCATTTTATAAAACTACGATAGTGGTATAAATGTGACGCGAGTCTTGAATAAAAATAAAGCTTAATAAGAAATGTCATAATTGTAAAATGAAACATTGTGAAATTGATAAACAGACGGTTTTTAGCAGCGCCACATTCTGGCATAACTTCCAGAGTCATGCCTAAAATGTTACATAACACTCCATAAAAGCACATGAGGCGCATATAAAATTTACATAAATGACGTTTTACTCCACTGTGACATTCTGTAATGGTATGGAGTTTTGACACTTTATTATAAATAAAATTTTGTGATTATTTTGTTGCTTTGAATACGTGCGGCTCCCTGTCGGGGGTTCGAATCCCCCCTCGGGCAGGTATGTTTGTCCTGTCTTTAGTATAAGGTAGTTCATAAGTAGTTTGTAACTTTAGGGACTGATGACCCCATAAGCTTAACAACCATTTGAAGATATGAATATGTGTGACGTACGTGCAATGCTCTGTAGCACAGTGGTAGAGTGCCAGACTACAAATCCAAAGGTCGCGGGTTCGATCCCTGCCAGGTCCTAGGATTTTTATCTGTCACTTTCCACTTCTTTCACCTCTGGCAGTATTGCATATGTGAAAAATACCAAGTAGCACCGTGTATCGGAACCCACGATTAACTGTAGGTCCGCCTATAACTGGCTGGGTAAGTCAGTTCTAAGGTCGGAGGAAGGCAGCGGCATACCACCTCCAAAAAGGACCATGACTCGTAAAGCACTGTGGTGTTCAAACCAAGCTTCGGATTGTTCACTGCTATAACTCTTATATGTATCATTTGTAGTAACTTGTATGTCTTTTCACGCAATACTTCGTGCTCAGGTTCTTGAATTGTAAGCAGTATTTTGTACTTAGATTTAACAGTGAAGCCAGCATGTGGCACTGTCTCAGATTTTTGTTTTATAATTTTTTAATGTCAGAGCGTGGGAATACAGCCCAAGGCCCGTGTGCGGAATTTTGGAGATGGGTGATGCGATCATTCATGTAAACTTTATTTGTGCCCCATGTGATTTTATAGTGTGATACGTAAAATTTTATGCATCAGTTAATAAAAGTACACTATGGTCTGTTTCCCTGACTAGTCGTCGCAGAGGAACTAATCTGATTTTTAAAAAAATTTCTCCATCTTAACAAAATGGATACGTCCCCAAGAAGTGCATTATCTTCTTCACAAACTCCCGAGGACTGGAACCATTTGCATGAATGACATACAGCGACTGTAGTTGTCTTTCAATAATACGAGCGACGTATCCGATGGCAGAAGAGTCGGAGAAAATCGCTGGTATACTCACCCACAACAGGAGAAAAAAAAAAACGGTTTTAATCACAGACACGATCCGTTTCATAGTGAAGAGCTCCAAGCGGCATCGTTGTATTGAAGTATTTGTGTTCACAAGACATATTTACGAAAATCTGTACCTTTTTCTATTATTAATCTGAGTTAAAAGACTACAGTTGAAAAAGTATAATTTTGGGCAATAAGAGTTCTTTGGTTGCTGAAATTGAGTTTCTTAATGCTTCAAGGGCTCTTTCGGTTTTCTTATTGTTTTCTTTTGTATAAATAAACAGACATGAATTAATAAATAAAAAACATGGAGCTGCAAAAATGATTAAAGAATAAACAAAATTCTACCCCATACTGCTTCAACAAGCCTTTCAATGTAACAATTGGAAGTAGGGAGCCGACACCGTACGGGGTATATTATCTGGTTCACTGACGGCTCAAAATCAGACCAAGGCGTTGGGGCCGGGGCATATGGGGTGCAGCCAAGACTGGAGGGCGTCATCTCTCTAGGGAAAGTGGCCTCAGTATTCCAGGCCTAAACCACTGCCATCAGGGCGTGTGTGGAGGAGAATTTGCGTAGGTGCTACAAAGACCGTAGCATCTATATCTATTCAGACAGCCAGGCAGCCCTAAGAACACTGGCAGCTCCTGCAACAAGGTCTAAAATTGTTGCAGAATGTCACAGGGTTCTGGTGGAGCTAGGGGAAAGCAATAGAGTAAACCCATTGTGGGTCCCTGGCCACTCGGGGATCAGTGGCAACGAAAATGCCGACAGATTAGCCAGGATGGGGGCAGAGACTCCATTTATTGGACCGGAACCTGTCCCGACAATCACCAAGGCAATGATCAGATTGGAGCTACGTAAATGGCTCAGAAGACAGCACGTAGAATACTGGACCAAAGTCTATCGACAAAAACATTGCAAGGTAATGATGCCAAAGCCATGTTTTAAAAGAGGCTCTGCAATCCTGCGCCTGAACAGGAGAGAGATTAGACTCATGGTTGGATTGCTGACAGGCCATGGGAATTTCAAAAAACAGCTACATACAATGGGAATAACAGAAGAGGACCCTAAATGTAGGATCTGTGATGACGGTGATGAAACTGCATCACATTTAATCTTCGAATGCATTGTGTTGGAGAGGAAAAGGCACAGAAAATTTGGGAGAACCAGACCCGAAGAAATTGTATCTAATAAAGAACTGGTAAAGGGACTCCTTGCACTGTTAAAGGGCATTGGTTGGCTTTACTAGATATACAGGGAGCGATACCGCACAATAAACTTAGTTTCGGTGCGGGTAGTGGCAGGTTGGACCAAGACTGTTTTGGCTTCCCTGAGAAAATCAAATCAAACAAAATTCTTAAAGGAATCGAACATGATAAGAGGGGAAAAATAATTTTTTTAAAACCCACAATAATGCTTATGGCGACCGCTCATAAGAATCGGGAAATCTGGGTCGAGTTCCGGTCCCGCACATATTTATATGTCACCGAGAAATTGTGCATCTTATGCTTAATCGTATTCAAAACTGCGAATACATGTCTTGAGGTCTAGAATTATTATTGTTGTTATGTCGAAGTATAACATATCATTTAAGTTCGACTTTTTTTAATGAAGAACTTTGGTTATAAATTAGGGGTCCGGCCGCGGTGGCCGAGGGGACTGAGGCGCTCTAGTCTCGGTCTGCACGGCCACTACGGTCGGGGGTTCGAATCCCCCCTCGGGCATGGATATTTGTGCCGTCCTTAGTATTAGCTAGTTCATAAGTAGTTTGTAAGTTTAGGGACTGATGACCCCGTAGTTAAGTCCCATAAGTCCTACAAACATTTGAACATTTGGTTATAAATTTGTAAATGGCTTTAGCCCAGTTCGGAAATTGAAGCTTCCAAGAAACAAGGCTGACCTCATTCTAGGATTCTCGAAGCGTCGTGGACTCTGACAGCATTAAAATGTTGCTGTACATTGTGTTTTACTGTCTGCCGGCAACAACAGCAGGTGGTGTGGTAGAGAAGAGGTGTGCGAGCAGAGTTAATAGTTTGATGCCAGCGAGGCGCCTAAGTTGGAGCGCGAACTTGGCGTGGACAACCTCATTAGCACTCAGGCCAAGCATCATCTCGGGTGGCATCAGACGGAGTGGCTGTTATCTCGTAAGCACCGGACAAGCGCCGGCTGCGCGCCACTCGCAGCCGCAAGGACAAAGCGCTCTCTGTTTGCCAGGCGTTAATTCATTCAGCACGCTGGTCACGGCCTGGCCACCGACTTCCCGCGGCTATTATTCTTTTAAACGCTCGTCCATCCTATACCCTACATCGTATATACTAATGAAACACATTGAGTTTCTTATTGCATCCCTATATTAAGATTTTAGTGCAGCTGTGCCATCATTGAGGTCATAATAAAGATAAAGCAGTCCACAATCCGAAGATTGGTTTGAATACCACAGTGCTTTACTAGGCATGGTTCTGTTTGGAGGTGGTATGCCGTTGCCTTCCTCCGACCTTCGAACTGACTTACCTAGCCAGTTATAGGGGGACATACAGTTTAACGTGGGTTACGAACCACGGTGCTACTCGGTATTTTTCACATGAGCAATACTGCCAGAGATGAAAGAAGTGGAAACTGCCAGATGAAATACTAGGACCTGGCAGGGATCGAACCCGCGACCTTTGTATTTGTAGTCTGACACTCTACCACTGTGCTACAGAGCCTTGCACGTTACGTCACACATATTCATATCTTCAAATGGTTGTTAAGCTTATGGGACTTATCTGCGGGGTCATCAGTCCCTAAAGTTACAAACTACTTGTAAATTACCTTATATGAAAGACAACACAAACATCCCTGCCCGAGAGGGGATTCGAACCCCCGACAGGGAGCCACACGTATTCAAAGTAACAAAATACACCATACATACCATACATACCATTACAGAATATCACAGTGGAGTAAAACATCATTTATGTAAATTTTATATGCGCCTCGTGTGCTCTTATGGAGTGTTTTGTAACATGTTATGCATGACTCTGGAAGTGATGCCAAAATGTGGCGCTGCTAAAAACCGTCTGTTTATCAATTTCACAAAGTTTCATTTTACAATTATGACATTTCTTATTAATAAGCTTAGACATAATACGATCCTAAAATTGGACGCTTCATTTATTGGCTCCAACAGAACTATGATGGTCGAAAGCCCGTGTGTGAAGTATTGAGATTAATATACTCCTGGAAAATGAAAAAAAGGACGCTCTGAATTCACGACCAAGGAGGACATTTTATTCACACATTCTTGACAATCTATACAACACGCGATCACACAAACATAGCCAGAAACACGTGAGTACAGTCGTGCTCATTGTCGATGGCTAGTACTGTGTATACCCTCCTTTTGCAGCAATGCAACCTGCAATTCTCCCATAGAAACGATCGTAGAAATGCTGAATGTAGTCTTGCGGATGGCCTTACGTGCATTTTCCACCCGATGCCTCAGGTGGGCCAGATTTCGTGCCGCTCAGAAGGTAATGGAATGCAATGTTAGAAAATCAGGCAATGCTGAACGAATTAGATTAGGTAATGAGACAATAGAAGTGGTATATAAATTTTGTTATTTGAGTAGCAAGATAACTTCTGATGGCCGAACTAAAGAAGATATAAAATGCAAAATGGCTATGGGAAGAAAAGAGTTTCTGAAGAAGCGAAACTTGTTAACATCCAACATTATTTTAAATATTAGGAAGTCCTTTCTGAATGGATTTGTCTGGAGTGTAGCATTGTATGGGAGTGAATCGTAGATGATAAGGAGTTCAGATAAAAAGAAGATAGAAGCTTTTGAAATGAGGTGCAACAGACGAATGATGAAAATTAGATGGGTAGATCACGTAACTAATGAGGAGGGGACTGACTAAGAGAAGGGATAGATTGTTTGGACACATTCTGAGACATCAAGAATTCGTCATCTTAGCATTAGAAGGAAGCGTGTGGGGTAAAAATCGTAGAGGACGACCGAGGGCCGAATATAGGAAGCAGATTCAAAAGGATGTAGGTTGCCGAACGTATTCTCAGATGAAGAGACTTGCACAGGACAGGGTAGCGTGGAGAGCTGCATCAAACTAGTCTGCGGACTGAAGACCACAACAACAACAACATACAGACAGCGCAAAACGACGTTTCATCCGGTCCAGAACATGTTCAACAGGGGATATATCTGAGGATCGTGCTGGCTGGGGTAGCTGACTTACACCTTGACTGGCACGTTGTGTGGTACGGGATACATGTGGACGTGCATTGGCCTGTTGGAAAAGCATGTCGCCTTGTTGGTGCATGAATGGTAGGAAGGCGGTTTGAATGATGGTTTCATTGTATCGTACACTGTTCAATGTTCTCTCGACTATCACCAGAGGAGAACGGTCGGTTTAGGATATCGCTCCTCACACCATGATGTACGTTCATACGAGCCATTACGGCGTCTTCCGCACAGGCCCCAACATCGTTCAGATCGCCTTCAGAATCAAGATAGGCGCCTATGGAAGGACGAATGGACATTTGTCGTCTTCAGTGATGAAGTCACTTCGGTGTTGGTACGAGTGATGGCCGTACACGTGTGTGACATCGTTCAGGGCAGCGTGAAAATCTGGTGTGTATACTCCGAAGGTATACGAGGACAACAGACTCAATAAATTGGAAGGAAGATCCGCTAATCATCTCGTCCGATCCAACGAGCTTAAATTTCATAGAGTGGCTGACACTGTAGTTAAAGCGCTCTTTGCGGCAACCTGTGTAAACTCGACCGCCATATTTACGATGGTCAGTACACATGAGAGGTGTCTATCGGATGTTGTTCTTGAGCTTGAAGTACTGTATTTAGTGCATATTGTATCTAGTGTGTATTGTCTGTACAATTTTTCAAAAAAATTCAAATGTTTGTAGGGCTTATGGGACTTAACTACGGGGTCATCAGTCCTCAGTCCCTAAACTTAGAAACTACTTATGAACTAGCTAATACTACGGACGGCACAAATATCCATGCCCGAGGGGGGGATTCGAACCCCCGACCGTAGTGGCCGTGCAGACCGTGACTGGCGCGTCTCAGTCTCCTCGGCCACCGCGGCCGGCGTACAATTTTTGCTGCTGAAATATGCCTAAAGCGTGTTAAGCATTTAAGTTCACAGATCGAAGTGATAAAAAAGTACTTCGTGCAAGAAAACGAAATACTTTTCCTTGTTTGATCTCAGTCTGTCTAGACTCAAACAAAATATCTGACTCGCGGCACTCAGTTGTACCAAGAGTAAAACTTCAGATAACCTATCCTGAAATTCTCTTGAAGTACAGATTGTAAAAAAGCTCATTTTCCTGCCAGGTGTTGGTGTGATTTTCATATGTTTCTTATTCTGTTGTCCTGTGGTTGATGAAACCACAATTTTGAGTGTCTGCACCGTCTTTAAAAATATTTTCACTTGTTGTTGACAATTCTTGATGGAGAACGGTTGACATGTAACCAGTGCAAAGTGTGAAAGCAGTAGTAACAGCCAGAATTTTTCACTTGCATATGTCTGTGATCTTTGCAAGAAATATCTACTTATTTCAGCGTGACAACAAGGAAAGTTATTAATAATAAGTTATTTCCATGTGGAATGCTTTTGTGGCAACTGACTCACGCGCATTTTTATTGCAGTATTCCGTTGTCATTTTACTTTACCACACTTTACCACACGTTACTACTTCAGCGTGGCAAGTAGGAAAGTTATTAATGACAGCTTATTTCGACCTGGAAAGCTTTTGTGCCAGCAAACCCTGGCGCATTTTTTTACTGTAATATTTTGTTGTCACTTTCGTCTTTGTACTCAAATTTCGTCCACCAGAGTTCACAACCAAACCCTTTGACAGCAATTTGAAAAATCTGTACACTTAATACGTTTATTAAACACCAGATAAATTATAGCAGACTTTATGAAAGCAGTTTTTACAACACTTTAACAACAGATGCAAATCCATGATCATGATTGTACGTCACAACAATTACTGATCATTGCATATTTTGCAGCTCGTTTAGACCATGGACTTGAATTATAATCAACACAAATATTTTCACAGCGGCTCTTTCGTTATTATTGCAAACCTCAGTGAACTATTATACTTTGAACTAGAGCTGCATTACTGACAGGTTCGTGACATTTCATTACCGCAATTTTAGGAAATATGGTACTAGGCTCGTCAATTCACAGCTTTGATAAATCTGACGGAACTTTATGCACATCCGTATTCAATAGTCAATCTATTTTTAAAAACGTGGAACTGTAAATACGTAAAATTCTTGAGTTGGTGTGGCGTACCAACTGTCAGCGGATACCGCAAATAATATGGCAGAGACAGTTCAATTTGCCTCAAACATGGCAGACCTATCGCCACTCTATGAAATTTAAGCTCTTTGGTGCGACCTCTATCCGGCAGGTAGAAGAACCAAGGACTGTTAGGTCGCTTTGACACAGGTCGCAGTTTAAGGCAATTTGTGGCCGATATCGCCTGCTGCCATGCCCAGGCGATATGCAAGTCATCTATGTGTTCACTGTATATTATGGAGAAAAAAGAAAAAGAAAAAGAAAAAAGCAGCACGTCGACGCTATGTTCAAATGTTTGTTAAGCTTAAGGGACTTAACTGCGGGGTCATCAGTCCCTAAACTTACAAACTACTTATGAACTATCTTATACTAAAGACGACACAAACATCCATGCCCGAGGGGGGGATTCGAACCCCCGACCGTAGCAGCCGTGCAGCTGTGACGGGCGCGCCGCAGACCACTCGGCCACTGCGGCCGGCTCGACGATATGCTCAGCTTTTTACGTTCCTAAGAAAAATCAATGGGCAATTACGAAGAACGAAAAAGAAAATTGAGGATTGGTTAGGTGACGATCAGGTTTGGATTTAGGAAAGGTAAAGCCAGTTAGTAGGCAGAATTGAGACATTCATAGGATTTGTTGACCTGGAAAAAAGTTCGCCAATGTAAGATGGTTCAAATGTTTGAAATTATGAGAAAAATAGGAGTAATCTATAGGGAAAGGTGGGTAATGCGCAGTGTGTATAAGAACCTCGAGGGGTCAATAAGGGTGGAAAGTGAAGAACTAAGTGCTCTGATTAAGAAGAGGATAAGAAAGGAATGTGGACTGTCATCCTTACTATTGAATTTGTACATTGGAGAGACGATGACAGAAATAAAGGAATGATTCAAGGGTAGAATAAAAATTCAGGGTGAAAAGATAACAAAATTATCTGATGATATTTTCATCGTCTGTTGGAAGTGAAGGAGAATTTACAGGATCTGTACAATGCAATGAACAGACTAATGAGCACATACTGTGGTTTGAAGGTAAACCAAAGAAAGACTAGAGTAATGAGAAGTAGCAGGAATGAAACTAGCGAGAAACTCAACATCCGCCTTGGACGTACACGAAGACAAGAAATTCTGCTACCTTTGCAGCAAAATAACCCACGATGGCTGAAGCAAGGAAGACATAAAATGTACTCTAGCACAGGCAAAGAGTGCCAAGAGAAGTGTACTGGTGCCAGACATTGCCCCTGATTTGAGGGAGAAATTTCTTTAAGGCGGGCGCAGGAGCGGGTGAGTGTGGATACGGACTGCAGGTAGGCCGTGACGTAGTGAGCAGGTGGTTTCCAGACGGACTGGCTGCAAATGTCGCAAATTTGCGGTTGGGTGCGAATGTCACTGGGTGCGATTATCACATATCGAACAGGCTCCGACACTTCAGACAAGTAACGCTGGCTGGTTAATGCACCGGCAATGTATAGTAGGTGGATGTGGACGTGGAAATCAGTAAACCCCAAATCACAATATCGGGCATAGGGCCAGTATGGCGATGCATAAGGAAACAGTTCAACAGTATCGCACGACGGTGTTTCCAGACTCTATTCAGAGACCATTGTTGTGATGCGGGTTCCTCGGTAAAAACAATGTCGTTCCCGGAGCAAAATCCAGAAGCGCTGATCCAGTAGTAAATGCAGGAATAGACGCTTTACGGACAGTCCACTTTACTGCACAAATAAATAAATAATAAATAAATAAGGAAGGAAGGATGCTTATGGATGGAAGGAAGGAAGCTTGGAGCTTAACGTCTCATTAGAGACGGAGCTTACGCTCGGAGTGTTTTGGTAACGACGTGGAAGAAAATCAGGCTTTTTTTTTTTTTTTTTTTTTTTAATTTTATAGCTTATGGGACTCGACTACGGGGCCATCAGTCCCTAAACTTACAAACTACCTATGAACTACTTAATACTAAGGACGTCACAAATATCCATGCCCGAGGGGGGATTCGAACTCCCGACCGCAGTGGCCGTGCAGACCGTGACTGGAGTCGAGCGTTCTCTTTTAAAGTAATCATCCCGACATTTGCCTGGAATGTTTTAGGGAAATCTCGTAAAACCTAAATCTGGATGGCCGGAGGTAGATTTGAACCACCATCCTTCCGAATGCGAGTCCAGGGGCCCTATTCTGTATCTTTTCGGCGCCCCAGAGTTCGGTTCGGTCAGAGAGCGCACCGAGGGGTCGAGTTATCGAAGCAGCTCTGTTAGTTCATTCTGTATGCCTTTCGGTGGCGTTTCGGTACGCCTTTCTGGACACCGTAGCTCACGGTGGCGCTGTTGCCAGATCCGCTGGCATCAGCCAATCAGAAGTGCCTGACTGCTTCTCCGCGCATGCGCACTGCTGGCGAGCAGCGGGAACGGCAGCCGTGGCCGGCGTTCGCTGCGTTTCCTACCGTGAGAGACAGCCCAAAAAATGTAAAAAATGAAAGTCGTGTATTTCATAATCTGGCGACATAACACGACAGTGTGTTCCGAGAACTACCTACTGACACTTTTTAAAAATTTAATTAAAACTTTTTGTCATTGAAAAAAGAGAATATGTAAACTTTTCATAAAAGTTGTTTATTCACGCTACTCTGTGTTTATCACACCGTATCTCCTAAACTAAGCGTCGCACAGCAAAATAATTTTATTATTGCCTTCAGTGCTATATGTTGTCGATGTCTGCAAACTTTCCGGCCAATATATTCAGTGATAGTGAAGTAATAAATTAAAATCCCACGTCTGGCGCAGAACTTTTACCAAACCAACGTCCAAAATGTAGTAAGCGACAAACTTTTTCTCTTTACATTTTTTTGTGGGGGTGTAAGCGAGAAAAAGTTTCGGAAAGGTTTGAATTTATTTTTGCCGTTTGTTGGAAAACGTTAGGTGCTACCGTTTGTCCTAGACGAGAGCAGAATTGTGCGGTTCATTGGCGCGGCGCGAGTTCAACGCGCTGGGAGGGAAGACGCGGCGTTAGCAGCAGAGAGAGCGCAGTGCTAGCAGTGAAAAACTTCTTATTTGGCACTACGGAAGTACACGGAAGTTTCGGGAAACGAAAAGGATTGCATATTAGTCGAGACAGCTCTTACAAGCGTCAATGGTTTTATACTGAAGAAAGACTGTACAATATTTTAATAACAAAACAGTTGTTTGCCGATGCGGGAAAGCTAAAGGATTTTTTTTTAGATTCACTCATAACCAGTTTTAGTATTTTCTGTCGTTACTTGGACAAAACCTGAAACGTCAGGTTTGATTCCATCTTGAATCCAAGTGCTCAGTGGCTGTTAACATATACGGATGTTGAAGAGCAGTCGCAAATATTTCTTTACTGTCGCAAAATTTGATTTTGGTCGCTGTCAGACTCTCATCAGTGCTTAAAACATAGTTTGAAACGTACAAAAATTTTCAGTCTTCATATTGAAGATTATGTGATCGTCAACATGAAGGCTGAAAACTTTTCTTTGTTTCAAACTGCGTTTCAAGCATTGAGAGTAGTCACACATGAATTATTTGTAACAAGACTAAAAAAGTAAATGAATAAAAATAAAAGTCTACGTTTGTTTCACTCACAGAAATTTCATCTTTTGTTTTATAATAAGAGTGAACCCTGATGTATAAGAAACTACTGCTGGCGCTCGCTCTTACATGTACATGCTAAAGAATATTGCAGATCATGCTTCTCTTACACGACTAGAAAAGTGTTCCAAACAAGATGACTGGTGAAAAAATATTTTGCACCAGGACGGATTCGAACCTAAAAGACTTAGGATAGGAGGTTGTCGCCTTAACCGCTAGACCACAGCGTCTACAACAGACGCCAGTCTTTGTTTCCATTCACTTCTTTGCGGAATGATTATCGGTTATTTATACTGCTGCTAATTTGTATGATTTCCACTATCTAACTTCACAAACTTCCTTTCCATTTTAATTTAAACGATGTAAGAGTGTTTTCTGTAAGTAATAAATACTCAGTTTGTACGGAAAACTACTGTAAAACACTACTAAGTACCGTTCAGGTATGTCGGTAACGTGCTTCTTGGCACAACAGGTCTTAAGATTGCGGTGAAAATGGCTCATTTTATGAAGATTTTCAATGCGGTGGAGTATCTGGGGTGCATATTTGAGTAATTCTCACGTACAAATACGAAAATTTGCCAAATACGACGTGACAGCTTTGCGAACGGCGAAAACGAAGGTGACGCCGTATTTGATGGATTTCGTATTTACACTTCCGTAATATGAGAGTTTGCAAGATAAATGAAACGGCGCATTAAAGACATTACCGAGACGCGTATTTTAAGATAAAGTTTATTGCAATAGAGTTTACAGAAGTGCTATATCGTTATATTAAACTCTAGAACGCTAGCAATTTTAACGTAATATTTTGATAATATCTGTAGACAACCTTGAAAATTAATGTTTTAAAGTTACTTATTACTTAAAAACAACAGATGTATCATTATCGGAATTTAAAACGACACAGCGTTGTTAAAATAATAATTTATCTGCGCAATCCAAGCCCACCGAAACGAACCAAACGGCCTCACCGAAACCTCAGCGGCTTTCGGTGCAGCGCTCGAAATTTCGGTGGCCGTTTCGGGCGGTAGCAGGCCACAGAAACGTACAGAATAACCATTTTCGCTACCGAACCGAAATTGACGTAACTGCCGAGAAAAACACACCGAACCGAACGGTACGAAAGATACAGAATAGGGCCCCAGTGTGTTACCACGGCGCCACCTCGCTCGGTCATGCTTATGGTTTAACGTACTGTTGACAGCGTGGTCATAAGAGACGGAGCTCGCGCTCGGATTTTTGGGTAAGGATGGGGGAAGGAAATCGACCGAGACTTTTCAAAGGAACCATCCCAGCATATACCTGAAGTGTTATAGGGAAATCACGGAAAATCTAAATCGGATGGCCGGAGGTGGATTTGAACCACCCTCCTCCGGAATGCTAGTCCGGTGTGTTACACAAGTGTTTTTCAACCTTTTCGAATATGCGACCCTCTTTGAAGTAAAAATATTTTGGCGACCCCGTTCCAAATAAAAATATTCTGGCGACACCCCTCCCCACGAATCGTAACAAAATTATGCTATCTTGAAGGGAACAAATGTAATCTTCTTTCTCATACTTCAGCTTTCTTTTAAATAGCTGGACGAATTTTTTTTATGTTTTTCGGAATGGAGAACATTGATTTGACATGATTTCCGATAGAAAAAGATATCTAGCTTAACGAATGTTTCACATTTCAGGCAAAACTCTGAAGAGAATTATGCTTATTAAGGAAAGTCCCACTGTACAGGCAATTTGTAAAGAAGTAGATCTTCTTTTCGAATTTTTCAGACTGTCTCAAATTCTTTTTCCTACCTACTGGTGCCTGAAAAAAGACTTTGCGATTACTCATCTTAACACACTGTATTATAAAACAATCTGAGATCAATTCTTAATGAATGTTACACAAGGAACTCCATCTTCTAATATATAAGGCAGTGTGTCCGTATATTTGTACGTGTTGAATAGAACTCTACAATTTTGTTCCAATCTTTATGAAATTTTACACACGTAAGCTTCAATCCATGAGAACGGACGCCGTAAGTGTAAGAATCACGTACGATACATAGTTCACTTGATATGACGTCATAAACAATGAGATGCGCGGAAAACTGCTGCATTTAGCGACAATACTGCTAATTTTCTCCTAAACCACTGGACCGATTTTAACCAAATTTGGTACACACATTCCTTGCTGTGAGGTACCACAGTGGTGCAGGGTTAAGAATCATATACGACACATGGTTCAAAAGATATTACGTCATAACCAATAGAAGTCGCAAAAAATGCCATAAAATGCGGTGAGACTTTCGAAATACACTGTATGCGAATGACAGTACTTAGCGACTTGCAACAAACTTTAAACATAATTTCAAATCTTTATTAAACTTTTTCTTGCTGGCAACCATAGTAAAATGATGAAAGGAAAGAAGTTTCTCGCTTACTACTTTTCCGCTGTTCATGGAGTAAAACTACGGCTCTCGGTATGACGTTACAATTTATAATTTGAACACTACAAATTGTAGCAACAGGAAATTTTACGGACAGTATACACATATATAGTTGAATGTAGCTTCTAAATTGTATCACATTCCGACACGTAGTTCATGAGATATGAGCACATAAACAGTAACATTCCGCTGTTCATGGACTAAAACTACGGCATTCGATATGACGTTACGATTTATAATTTCTACACTATAAATTGTAGCCGCAGGAGATTTTACAGACAGTATTCATGCATATAGTTGAGTGTACCTTCGAAATTGTATCACAGTACGACACGTACTTCATGACATATGAGCACATAAACACTAAAGTTCATGGAAAACCATCCATCACGAACCAAGTTTTAATCTGTTATTTCTTTACTACTAATTGTATTCCCAAGAGATTTTACAGACATACAAATGAATATATACCTGAAAAGTAGCAGGAATAAACAACAAAATACCCGGGCAGCGTCGGGTTTTCAGCTAGTAAGTTTAAATAAATTTCACTTAGGCATACGATTTTGTATTACTGAACTCCTAGTTATTTTATAGTGCGCCGCGCGGGAGTAGCCGAGCGGTCTGGAACGCCACGTTACGGCCTCCCGCGTCGGAGATTCGAATCCTCCCCTGGGCATGGATATGTGTGTTGTCCTTAGATTAGTTTAACTTAGATTAAGTAGTTTGCAAATCTAGGGACTGATGACCAACATAGTTTGGTCCCATAGAATTACAAACATATCATTATTGTATAGTGCAAGTACTTCCTGCTGTGTCGGCGACCCCCCGAGCAAGACTTTGCGACACCCCGGGGGGTCGCGATCCACAGGTTGAGAAACACTGTGTTACACTACTGAACCACCTCTATCGATCATTTACTGCACAAGAAGTCGAATGGTAAGCACGGACATAGCTTGTGCCACAGACTGAAGTTTTTGTGATGTAGCAGAGCGATCCATCACTGCCTGTCATGACGTGTAGTGGTGAAAGACATCCCCGTTGATCTGTCGTTCCTTGTGCATCCAGCGACACAGACCCGCATTACAATTGCTTGGACGTGACCGACACAATCACCGATTTCTAAGAAGGATAATATGCAATCCCTATAGACTATTAACCCTCGCTCGAAGCACAACACGTGCTCGTAAGACGCTTGCTGTCTTCTGCGAGGCATACTCGCGCTGCCTACGCAAGACGACAGCACTAAAGAAAAGAGCTTGCAGGTGACGCTACTGGCGCCGTGATGTGCGCATGAGCTGAAATGCTAATCACTTGCATCTGTCGTAGCCGCAAACACGTGCCGTAAATTTCACCTGTTTGGCTTGTGTACTTCAGGGTCTTGCATTCTGAGTGGCCAGCGGTGCAGATATTGAAGATCGGTCTTACCGGGTAATATGTCGGGTTCTGGTACGTAACCTTGTAAAGGTGCAGCACGCAGCGTACACCATATGTTGCCCAAGAAAATCG
The DNA here is from genome assembly GCA_026315105.1 of Locusta migratoria. Classification (NCBI taxonomy): domain Eukaryota; kingdom Metazoa; phylum Arthropoda; class Insecta; order Orthoptera; family Acrididae; genus Locusta; species Locusta migratoria. The sequence continues at coordinate 284,024,135 of CM048744.1, forward strand.
ATCGTTTTGTTCAACATAAGAGACGAATCACACAAGAGGTGCGTTTTTTCGACAAAGAAAACAGCACCGGAAGCTGAGAGACAATTCGAGATGTCATTTTTCTTACTATCCTTTCTCTGTTTCCGCTGCATTGTTATTTTCTCGGAACTGGAAGCAAGTATGCAGTCGCGGGCGCATTTCGTGCCTGCAAGAGTGATCTTTGTGTGGTTTCTGCATAGCGGCAAGAGAACAAGACTGCCGTCTCGGAGGCTGTTTGGAGATTTAGCGTTGAGTCCCTTCGCGTCCTCGAGTTTTCATCTGGCGCACGCCATTCTATGGAAATTTACTCGGCTCGACACGTGAGAGTAGCAGATGCCCAAGAAACGAAAAAGGTACACAGGGGCCAAAAGACGTGTTCTGGAAAAATTTATGTCAGAGTATTACCACCCAAAGACTGTAATCATAACCTCCACCAGACTGCCGCGAGGCCCGCTACAACATTAGTGAAGGGACTGGCCGATCATTTTCGTGTACTTGCTTTGGTTTTTGCGATCTTGATACGCAAAGGTATCATCACTTGCTACTTACATTACCGAAGCAACAAAACCGGTTTCTAGCATATATGTCATGCGTAAATCAAGACATCCGAATGTTAAATAGTTAAAGTGTAACTACGTAACAAGTGAAACATTTAGTAAGCAGCTAGCTGCAGCTTCGCGCGGCTAGCTTTAAGCACCTACCAACTGATAGTTTGTCTGATCTAGCGTATATCGTTTGCAAGCCATGAATCAAATTCAGAAAATAACGTTACGTAAGTCGTCATTTTCATGTAGCTTACCAGTCGTAAGCAGCCTGGAGACACGAATGTTACTTAAATGGGGTTAGCCATGATTTCACAAGGCAATGATGATAACACATCATGGAGTAAGTAATGTTTTCACTCGGTGTAAATATTGTACGCGAATCGTGGGTTTATAAATGTGTAAGGGAGTAAATACGTATGAGATGTTGTCTCTTCTGTACTCTTCATTGCCACTGCTATCAACTGTTCATTGTTATATCTGCTGTTAACTAACGCTAAGGTTCATCTATCTTAACACGCAGCGAATATCTTTGTTATTATTTCTTTATTTTATGGCCATGGAATAACAGAATTTCACCGAGAATTGTATACAGGTAAACTGGACAATATTAGGAATAAGTGAGATTGAGTGTATGGAAACGGAATAAAAATGTAATAAATAGGCACTAATATTTCAAAGTGAAGTCAATAAATTTGATTTTCCTTTCAAAGAACCAAATATAAATCAAACCTATTAGTACTGCAAAACAAACATATCAGACGACTTTAGATGATACTTTAAACACCGAAATTTGTGATCTGATTTTGATGAAATAAAAAATATGTTGCTAAGCTACGCTCAAGTCAACTCCGAGAACCTCATGAAAATTCATCTAGTAATTTTCAACTAGACACAAAAATTTTTACTTAAAACTACAGCTCCAAAACGAAACAGACTTCGTGCAATGAGGGAGGGAATGTTACCACACCATACTACCCGCATGCGAAATTCAGTTGCGAAGTTATTACAGCAAACAGCCGCTTTTAATTTTTACTCCATATCAATAATTACTTCCTTACATCACGATAAACAGAGCAATATAATGTAATAATATGATTTCTGGTATGTATTGTAAGTATGAATTCTCCCACATGGATTCCACAACAAAGATGATGAACTCTTTCTCGGTCATGAAAGTCGTTACACACACACAGATGCCAAAAACTAGTGTACCTGTATAAAAATTAATTGTGACAGATCGCTGTAATTGTTTACTATTTGAAAACAAAGTTGTGTTCATCTGGATTCAGAAATAAATCAAACTTAATAAGTAAAAAGATTTTTTGCTATCACGTTTGGCGCAAAATGGAGGGTTAAAGAACACCTGAGTTGCAACTCACAGTTGCGCATTTCTAGGAAATTTCATACAGTGCAACTTACAGAATTTCCACCCAGCATCTATGAAAAGTATAAAATGACAGAAGAACGCAATATTTTTATTTCTTCATGAATCATATCAGGTAAATTCACAAGTTTCTCAAATTACATGAAGGGTTGAGATCCGAAGACTATAGCGATGATGTATACCATTATATTAGGTGGTGTAATGTGTTTACGAGTACGTCCTATTTCCATAGGAAGCGTGGTTACCATCATCAGTATACAATATTGAAGTTATTTACGTCGAATTTTTAAGTCTCTTTCTTGGTTTTAGCATAGTACTTCTCATTCAGAAATCAACAATTTCCGTTAAATTTTGCATCGATGTCAGATAGGTTGTTCTTTTAAAGTTTTAATTTCTTTGGAAACTTCACTCTATTTATTTTAATTAAAATACTTTTTCTGTGGAGCTCCTACGAAGAGTCTTCGTTAATTTTCGCAACCTTTGTTTTCAGATGGATCACGACCAACGGAAGGGAGTAGAAGTTATGGTAAGTACTAAACGACTGTGTACATATTTGCAAATATTAGACATTTATTTCTGGTTTATAACTATGTTCCAAATTAGACGTACGCTATAAAGAAAATAGAAATAAATAACGATTTCTCGGGTTTCATTTTGGCATATTTCTGTGGATAGTATGTCAGCATCTAACGTACATGTAATGCCTTATTTGTATTAAAAATGAGGGAGTGCTTTCCTGAAGAGAACCATTGCACCGTTTAGTGTCAACATTGCAGGGGAGACTACTGAAAACTTAGTTTGTGTAGGTCGTAACAGTGGTCCTCCACAATACGAATCCACGACTTTCAACACTGTGCGTCCTCTTTATTAATAAGTACATTTTATGAACTCGTCGTCTGAAGATGATGAGACTGTCACTCATCGAAACGTTGCGGAATTTCAACGCAGCCACCCGGATGGAAACCCGAGAAGATTTCGTCAAAATAATTCTCTGTTCATGGAAGCCAGCACCGGAAACGGCGGAGTATAAATAATAAAATTATGCAACTGTTGAAAGAAGAGTATTTTTTTTTTTCAGAATTCTGTTTTACTCCATGCATTTCCGTCAGTTATTACAAACTGTAATTCATCTGACAGCAAATCACAAATCCAGTTACACAACTGCGGCGATTCTCCGTACGCATGCAATCTGATAAGAGGCGGCTTGCAAAGAACGATATCAGATAATCTAGAAACGTGGAATCACTTCCTATCAGGTGCGTCTGTTTATCGTCAGAAGTGGAATGAGTTGAATGTTGTTGCAATGAGCTTAAGTACGAGAGCGAGAGTCAAATGATAATAATAATAATAATAATAGTAATAATAATAATAATAATAATAATAAAATTTTGAAAAACTGCAGAGCCACGAATTTCACAGATCTTGATTTTTTCTTCTTTAAAAAGGTAAACAAGTTATTTACAGACGAAATTGCTACACTGCCCCGAACTGAAACTTCAAAAATTATAAAGTAAAAATGGTTTACTTTCTTAAAGAATGGCGTCAGAAACGGGACTGTGGGGTGCCGTGTAGATTTGCATTACTGTTCTACAATTCACCTGCTAGTGGAGGGTTCGTCTAACTATTTTTAGGCTACTTCTTTGCCAGTTCATTTTCGAACATAAAACTTTACGTGCCACCTCTGATTTTTGTTTTTATTGTATTACGAAAATCTTATCGGCGGATGTAGGTTGATGTAAGCAAAAAGCAAAATATTTTCGTATCAATAGAATAAAGTTGATGAATAAAATTTCGTGAAAATACGTCGTCGCAACGAAATACATCTTTGATTTAAAAATTGCCTCCCCAACCCACGTGTCATATCCGTGACACACGGTCAGCTGTTTGATAATGCTGAACCAGATGCCTATTTTGAATTCTGTACCAACTGCTAACGCTTCAGTACCGCAGAGCAGTACTAGCGGAGCACGGACAGATCTATTTTAACTTGTAAGTGTTCAACCAATAAAAACAAATATTCGTTTCCTTTCCCCACAACTTTATGTTGTCGCTCGAGTTTGAGTCGTTCGTAATTGTAATTCCTTAATGTTTAGTTGAATTATGCTTCATCTTTTAAGCGAAATTTATTCCAGTCACCATCCTCAAAAGCTTTCTCCAGATCCACAAATGCTGAAAATGTAGGTTTCCCTTTCCTTAATCTATCTTCTGAGATATGTCGTAATGTGAGTATTGCCCCGCGTCTTCCTACATTTATCTTAAATCCAAACTGATCTTCCCAGAGATCGGATTCCACCAGTTTTTCCATTCATCTGTAAATAATTCGTTATAATTTTTTGCAACCATGACTTACTAAACTGATAGTTCTGTAATTTTCACATTTGTCTGCACTTGCTTTCTTAGGAATGGGAATTACTACATTCTTCTTGAAGTCGCAGGGTATTTCCCCCGTCTCATACATCTTGCATACCAGGTTGCACAACTTCTTCATTACTGGCTATTCTAACGATATCGGCAGTTCATATGGAATATCATCTATTTCAGTGGCCGTGTTTCTACTTGGAACTTTTAGTACTCTGTCAAATTCTTGTCGCAGTATTGTATCTACTATCTCAGCTTCCTCTACATCGTCTTCCATTTATAGAATACTGCCTTCAAGTTTATTTCCTTTTTTCAGGGCTTCCGCGTTTCAGCTTTCCCTTCTTTGCTTAGTGATGGTTTTCCATCTGAGTTCTTGATATTCATACCGCTACTTTTTTTGTCTTCAAATGCCTGTTTTATTTTCCTGTAGGCGGTATCTATCTTTCCCCTAATTAAGCATTCTTCAACGGTCTTGAATTTCTCCTCTAGCCACTCTTGCTTAACCAGTCTGCACTTCCTGTCAACCTCGTTTCCTGTACTCCCGTTTGCCTGTTTCACTTGCTGCATTTTTATTCTTTTATCTTTCATCAGTTAAATTCAGTATCTCCTGTGTTATATAAGGATTTCTATTAGGTCTTGTCCTTCTGCCTATATGCTCCTCTGCGGCCTTCACTACTCTTTCTCTCAGAGCTACCCAGTCTTCATCTACTGTATTACTGTCCCTTGTTTCAGACAATCCTTGCCTAATGCTCCCTATGAAACTCTCAGCCACCTCTGGTTCCTTCTATTTGTCCCAGTTACATCTCCTTAATTTTCTATCTTTTTGCAGTTTCTTAATTTTTAATCTACAGTTCGTAACCAATAAGTTATGATCAGAATCTATACCTGCCCCTGGTTTCTAAACCTTTGACTTACCATTATAAAGTCAGTCTGATGCCTCCTAGAGTCTCCTGCTCCCTTCCACGTATATAACCTTCTTTCATAATGATTATAAGTGTTTGTGATGATTAAATTGTGCTCTGCACAAAATTTTACCAGGCGACCTCCTCTTTCATACCTTTCCCCCTGTCCGTACTTACCTACTACATTTCTTTCCCTTTCATTTCCTACTATCAATCTGTTCGATCTCCTCATCATCGGCATAGCTAGTTGGAATATACACTAGTACTTCTGTGTCGATGTTGGACTCTCGTCTATTTTTGCTACGATGATGCGTTCACTGTGCTGTTCATAATAACTTATCCGCATTCCTACTCTCTTCTTCATTATCAGACCTACTCCTGCGTTACCACCAACTAATTTTGTATTTATGACAAGAAATCCTGTTCATCCTGCCACCAAACTTCATTTATCACCACCTTTAACCTATCCATTTCTCGTTTCAAATTTTCTAACTTACCTACCAGATTAAGAGACAGAACATTCTGTGTCCCTATATGTAGAATGCCTGTATTATTTTTCTTGATGATGACATCCTCCTGAGTAGTTCTCGCCCGGATATCCGAATGGGGGACTATTTTACCTCAGGAATATTTTACCCAAGAAGACGCCATCATCATATATCCATACAGTAGAGCTGCATGTCCTCGAGATACTTAACGACTGTAGATGCCCTTTGCTTTCAGCCGTTCGCGCTAATTGCATGGCAAAGCCATGGTAGCTAATGTTACATGGCCAGCTCAGTCAATCACGACAGTTACCCCTGTAACTACTGAGATGGCTGCTGCCGTTCTTCAGGAACTACACGTTTGTCTGACCTCTCCACAGATACCCGTGCGCTGTGGTTGCACCTACGATACGGCTATCGAATACCAGATATCACATCTTTTAATTAACAATAAATTGATACTAATGAAAATCCTAAGAGAAGCATAAATTTTCATGGAGCTAGATAACGGCTCCCAACATTTTTTTACACCAGTGACTATTTTGATTTCTTTGCTGTGAACAAGGACCACAAAGTTCAACATAAAAAAAAGTTCGTAAACGTATAAATGAAATTTAATCAGAACTTTTAACATATTCGTTAAACTCAAAAGCAATTTGTATTGGCAGTACTAATATAATAGAAACTGTTAGAAAAAAATCAGTTCCCTGCAATGAAATGTTACAGACCTCATGTTATTTTCAAGGAAGGAAGGAAGATTAGTGTTTAACGCTCCGTCGACAGCGTGGTCATTAGAGACGGAGCTTACGCTCGGAGTTGTTTGGATGAGGATGGGGAAGGAAATCGGCCGTGCCCTTTGAAAGAAGCTATCTCGGCATTTGCCTGGAGTGATTTAGGGAAATCAAGGAACACCTAAATATGGGTGGCCGGAGGTGGATTTGAGCCACTATCCTCCCGAATGCGAGTCCAGTGTGTTACCGCTGCGCCACCTCCCGTTAACCTAGGACTAAAACTGGAGCCTAAATATACACGCATACCATCACTTACGTTCAGTCGATTCCTGGGTTTGTTTCTAAGCGGAAATCCGGGTTCACCTAAATAAGTTGTAGCGAAAATCGTACGATAACGGAAGGCAATTTCCTGAATGTTATACATAGTTTTGCCTTTCGACATCAAAACTACCCAAGAGACTGGATTCAAATGCGTTCTCACAGTTTGTGGCAATATTGAATTCAACAACACTCACTAGCTCAACCACGGGGAAAGGGGGAGGGGGCTGAAGCCTCCCTCTCTCCCCAGGCACCTCCCAAAGATTTTTTAATTTTATTATTTTTTATTGTTTTCATTTTTTTTTTTTTTTTTAAATAATTCGGCACAGGAAATTTGAAATAGTACACATGTAATAAATCACAACGTAAGTATAATTTCTATAATTTGGTAAGCACAAGTTAACGTAACTGTGGGTCGCCAACGTGAAGCCGCCACAGAGAACGCGTGCTGCTGTTTTTGTGAGCGGATTTAATGCCGCCGCGACCATCTTCGATGCTGCCGCTATTGTTACTTTACGAGCCGATGGTTCATGTGAGGCGACTTGCTGCTTAGCAGATCAGCGGCGCCACCGAGTGGAATCTAATCTTACAAAGGCCGCCAAAAACTACGAACAACAAGAGTGTTATTTTAATTCAATATTTACACATTGAGTTGGAAATTGTTTGTATAGTCTATGGAACTTAACTACGGGGTCATCAGTCCCTAAACTTACAAACTACTTATGAACTACTTACGAACTAGGACCGCACAAATACTCATGCCCGAGGGGGGATTCGAACCCCCGACCGTAGTGGCCGTGGAGACCGTGACTGGAGCGCCTTAGTCCCCTCGGCCACCGCGGCCGGCAAAAGGAGTTTCTGGCATACCCTGACTAAGAGTCTCATGTTAATTAAATGTAAAGAACTTTCTCTTTGGCTAGTAACATAGAAGCTGCTTAATTATTTTACGAGCTGATTATATACACTCCATTTCCACCACGTTGCTCCTCTTCCACTTTCAAATTAATACGAGCCTACTCAGTTTATTTCTCGCGCAATTATAATTTTTGGGGCGTGCTTCTTGCATAATATAATACTGTTTATACTAGCAGCTACAAATGCATTTGAGGTAAAATATCGTTTGGTTTGAGAGATAATGGAAAAAAATAGTTCTTTACTGATCAGCTATACTATGCATTAAAGTGTTAAGTTCTGTCTGGAATTTTTCCCAGCTATTGCGCTTGTCCTCGTTATTATCAAATCACTGCTGGTAGAAATATAAGTTTGCCGCCAAGCACATAATGTGGTCCCAGCTATTGGCGAATCGGTCGAATCATTTCAGCTGTTAGTTCTGGTCCTGTCCAGCGTCTGCAGAGTATACTCTGGGCGTCTCAAGTGCAGCTGGCTAACCGCTGTTTTCGTATCCATAGGTCTTTTGATGACACGGACCTTCGGACGGAGGTAGTCAATTGTCTGTTCAATTGTCTGTAAATGTATCGGACCAAACTGCGTGGTCATCAGTCCGTAGCTTACAAACTACTTAAACCTAGGTAAACTAACCTACGGACAAACACACACGCCCATGCCCCAGGGAGGACTTGAACCTCCACGGCGAGCAACCGCGCGCTCCACAGCGAGGTGCTTTAGACCGCTCGGTGGTAGTCATTATACCCTTTGTATTCCGGTTCTTGTCCGTGTAGGCGACGGCTGTTACGTTGCCTATTCGAAGCCACGATGATGCAATGTACTGCAGGGTACCCGGCGCTTCCACCAGAAAGTCTCACCTTGCAAACTGCAGGTGGTCCAGAATTCGAAGGATGGTCGTTACTAGACCTCAACACTTTACACTTAAAAAGCAGGCTTATTGCTGACACATGCATACGCCAAGAACAGACTGACTCCTGATTGGAGTACTCCGCTTTATTAAATTATAAAAGTCATAGATTAATATATTCAATAGGCTTTATTTAAAAACAAAAAAGATACGCCCCGAATCAGATCCAAATCCTGGCTGCGAGACTGACATCACTAGGATACAGATATATTTTAAATGGTACCGATGTTACCCACTTCTTTTATGACCTGTGAATTTGTCAAGCTATCGTGGTCACGCAGTAAAATTAAGTGATAATTATTAATTTAAAATCAATAAACGTTTACAATTTTATAATTTTCGCCGACCATATTTTAACTCTTACGTACTACTAGGAGTCTGCTGACCACAGGTTGGGAACCACCGAAGTAGAACAACCGCCACGATTCGGTAATAGATCCCGCAGCACAAGTTTTCGCCCGCCTCCACGTAATGTATCAGAAACTGCCCAGTGTCCAAGGCAAGCCCGCCCTCCGCCTCCGCCTGCGGTTGGGGTGTGGGGTGCTTGCTGCCCCGGGCCACGCGTGCAACTTGAGCCCTCGCAAGAAGCCCCGTAAATTAATAAGTGAGCAGGCAATTTGGCGCGGTCGCCTTTACTTGTTAATTACCGGCGTACCCCGTCTGCAGAGTGACCGGCGGCCGGAGAACGGCAGGATAGGGTAGGATGGGATAAGGTAGGATAGCGTAGGACGGGGTAGGATAAGGTAACCGTGCCAAGTTGGCCGACTGCTGCTCCGCAGCCCTGCGACGAGAACTCTGATGCCGCCCTCGCAAGTACGTCGCAAGTGACCGGTCAGCTCGTATCATATTAGCGGCGTTCACTACACCAGACGTATACAGCGCGCAGCTCGGAAGGACGTCTGCGAGCGATGGGATGGGAAGCGAGAAACCTGCCCTTCCTACAGCTCTTGGGACGCTGACCTAATTTTGTGAGGGGGCAGAGAGTGAGAGGGGCGAGTAGCTGTCACGTCCACTGTTTCTCTAATTATACTGCCGCGAGTCTTCCGAATGTTCAAATGTTTGCACAGCTTATGGGACTTAACTTCAGGGTTATCAGTACGTAAACTTATAAACTGCTTATGAACTAGCTTATAATTCTGAAGCAAGCAGGAGTAAAATATAGGGAGCGTAAGGTTATTTACAACTTGTACAAAAACCAGACATCGGTTGTCAAAGTTGAAGGGCATGAAAGGGATGCAGTGGTAGGAAAGGGAGTAAGACAGGATTGTAGCCTTTCTCCAATGTTATTAAATTTGTACATTGAGCAAGCTATAAAGGAAAGCAAGGAGAAATTTGGTGAAAGAATTAAAGTTCAGGGGGCCGGCCGCGGTGGCCGAGGGGACTGAGGCGCGTCAGTCACGGTCTGCACAGTCACTACTGTCGGGGGTTCGAATCCCCCCTCGGGCATGGATATTTGTGCCGTCCTTAGGATAAGCTAGTTCATAAGTAGTTTGTAAGTTTAGGGACTGATGACCCAGTAGTTAAGTCCCATAAGCTATACAAACATTTGATCATTTTTAAAGTTCAGAAGAATTAAAAGCATTGCGTTTTGCCGACGACATAGTAATTCTGTCAAATACAGCAAAGGGCCTGGAGGAGCAACTGAACGGAATGGACAGTGTGCTGAAAGGTGCATATAAGATGAACATTAACAATAGCAAAACTAGGGTAATGATGCTGAAGGAATTAGATTAGGTAACGAAGCAATAAAGGAGGTAGATGAGTTTTGTTACTTGGGCAGTAAAATAACAAATGATGGTCACAGTACAGAGGATATACAACGCAGAATGGCAATGGGTAGAAAAGCGTTCTTGAAAAAGAGAAATTTGTTAACATCGAATATTGATTTAAGCCTAAGGAAGTCCTTTCTGAAGGCATTTGTATGGCGTGTTGCCTTGTATGGGAGTGAAACATGGACGATAAACACTGCGGACAGGAAGAGGATTGAGGCTTTTGAAATGTGGTGCTACAGAAGAATGCTGAAGATTAGGTGGGTGGATCGCGTAACTAATGAGGAGGTACTAAACAGAATTGGGAAGAAAATAAATTTCTGGCATACCTTGACTAAAAGAAGGGATTGATTGGTAGGGTACATTCTTAGACATCAAGGAATTGTGAATTTAGCGTTGGATGGAAGTGTGTGGGGTAAAAACCGCAGAGGAAGACCAAGAGATGGATACAGTAAGCAGACAGATGTAAGTTGCCGTTCTTATGTGGAGATGAAGAGGCTTGCTCAGGATAGGGTATTGTGGAGAGCTGCATCAAACCAGTCTCCGGGCTGAAGACCACAACAACAACATATACTAAATACGTAAGAAACATCCATGTCCGAGGGGGGATTCGAATCCCCGACGGGGAACAGTCTCGCACATCGTAGCATAGCGCCTCAATGAGCTCGGCCGTTCCACCGCGGCGAGTCTTCCGATGGAAGCCAAAGATTCTATAAATACGACTGCGTCGACTCGCCATGTCGTTGTGCCCTGTTCTTCAATTACTCTTCCTACAAACAGACTTGTGCTGGTGCGCTTCAGACGTCTTCTTAACCCTTTAAATACATGACTTTTTATTTGAAGCTTTAAAAACTACCACGACTAATATATACTGAGTATATTATGAGAAAAATACCGAAAAAATCCTTGAAATTATTATGTACCACTAGCAACAATCTGCTCACAGCTGGTTAGCTACATAGTGCTTCCGTCATGTATCCGATGGAGTAAATGTAGCAATCGTACCGCTGATCTTTTCATTAAGTAACTCATAATGCATTGGTAGTATGTGATTAACTACTTTTACATGGCAAAGGAGGAATACTAAAGTAAACAAACACACATGTTACGAGTAATTCATTGCAGCTGAATGTAGAAGTGTTTCAGTAGCACTCTGCAAATTATATTATTTCTGGGACGTCATCTTGCTTATGTAACACAAATGAATTTGTCTTGAAATGTCGTTTGGTTTGAGAGATAATAGAAAAAATAGTACAAAAAAATTTCAAATGTTTGTAATTCTATCGGACCAAACTGCGTGGTCATCAGTCCGTAGCTTACATTCTACTTAAACCTAGGTAAACTAATCTAAGGACAACACAGATACCCATGCCCCAGGGAGGACTCGAACCTCCACGGCGAGAAACCGCGCGCTCCGCAGCGAGACGCTTTAGACCGCTCGGCTACTCCACCGCGGCAAAAAATAGTTCTTTACTGATCAGCTACAGTATGCATTAAAGTGTTAAGTTCTGTCTGGAATTTTTCCCAGCTATCGCGTTTGTCCTCGTTATTGTCAAACCACTGCTGGTAGAAATATATGATTGCCACCAAGCACTTACTGTGGTCCCACTTATTGGCGACTTGGTCGAATCATTTCAGCCGTTAGTTTGGGACATGCCCAGCGTCTGCAGAGAATACCTATGGGTGTCTGATGTGCAGCTGGCTAATCGCTGTTTTCGTATCCATAGGTCTTTTGATGACACGGCCCTGCGGACGGAAGTAGTCAGTACACCCTTTGTATTCCGGTTCTTGTCCGTGTAGGCGACGGCTCTTAAGCTGCCTAATCGGAGCCACGATGATGCAATGTACTGCAGGATACCCGGCGCCTCTACCAGAAAGTCTCACGTTGCAAACTGCTGGTGGTCCGGAATTTGAAGGCTGGTCGTTAATAGAGCACAACACTTTACACTTAAGAGCAGGTTTATTGCTGACACAAGCATACACTAAGAACAGACTGAATCCTGATTGGAGTACTCCGCTATTTATACATTTTCTGAAACTTACAAGTATATCAAACATGAGAAAGGTGTAGAACATTCTAGAAACAGTAAATACTAAGAAATATAGATTTTTCTGCCAGTGGCGGGATTTGAACCGGAGACCGCCAGCAGTCTTTTCTTTGTCTATGATTGTATCGCGCTGCAGTAAAAGCAGTACTTTAGTTGTATGATGGAAAGTTACAAGATCACTGTAAGAGTGTTTCATTTTGCTTCAACATATATAAGCTATTATGTTACTTTGATATTTTACTTAGTGACAACTTGCATCTTAACACATATTCAAATCTATATCCTAAAAGTGACATCTTGGTCATCTACATATTGCGAGTAAATGGACTATTTGTGCACTTGATAATGGTCTAAAAGTCGAAATCCAGATTGTGACAAAATTAATACAACCTTACAGTCAAATGGCGGTGAAATCATCTAAACAGTACTGTGTGGCTGTGGCTCAACACAACAAAATATTTGAATTTCTCCATGGTTGGAAAACTCGAACGGGATCCACTCGGAACTTGTGATACCAACTGAAATCTATTCGAATGAGAAGTAGCAACTTCGAAATTGGAAACCCGAGAACGATCGGGGGATGAATTTCCTGACGCTTTGACTAGATCACTACGAGGCAGCAGCATAGTATGGTCGTCTGGGGCTGATCGCTGGCTTATTTCCAGTTTTAAATTATCGTTTCCGCAAATGTCATGCGTCTTAGAGCTGCTAATTAAATTGAAACGCAGAAAATGTTGGTGGCGGTCCTCGACACTGAAAAGACTTGACAGTTGCAAATCTTAGAGACAAAATATAAATTCGTGTTGTTGACTGGGATTCTCCCAGAGGTAGATATGGTGCTCAACAGACCTCACTGCGATAGTGGACAGTGGGGCATTTACTTCGTTAAGAGACTTTCGTGTGAACTATCAATGGTAGCTAACAGTTAAGAATCCATTTAGTGCGCCACACAGCAATGACCGCGCGGTCTAAGCCGCCCTGTGACCGATTGCACGGCCGCTCTCGTCGGAAATTCGAGTCCTCCCTCGGACATGAGTGTTGTCGTTAGCATAACTTAGTTTCAGTAGTTTGTAAGTGTAGGAACCAATGACGTCAGCTGTTTGATCCCCTAGCATTACAAACATTTGATCGTTAGAAAATTTTTTTTACGTTAAAGTACAGGAGAGAGGGTGATACATGCTGTACTTGCATAGCTGCTCGGTCACCGAGCCTATTCTCCACCTCTGACGAACTGATGACTATCAAGTAGTATTTCTGCACCAGGAACTACGGAAAGGAAGTTTATGGCAGGAAAACTGGCATGAAACCTGGAGAAATAGCCACCAGATTGGCGTGTTACACCGATCTGATCTCGACCACCGAGGCGCACGGCAACGAGTAAGAATCACGGCTGCGAAACCTCATCCAAACGGGTTATATCTGCATGGAGGAGGCCTACCGATAACTCGAAACCGGTGGCAAATCGGGAAGGTTACGGATTCTCCAGTTAATGCATTCTCATTGGGTAGGTTCACGACCTAACTAACCTAAGGACAAACACACACCCATGCCCCAGGGAGGACTCGAACCTCCACGGCGAGCTGCTGGCCGCGGTGGCCGAGGAGACTGAGGCGCTCCAGTCACGGTCTGCACGACCACTGCGGTCGGGGGTTCGAATCCCCTCTCGTGCATGAATATTTGTGCCGTCCTAGTTCGTAAGTAGTTCATAAGTAGTTTGTAAGTTTAGGGACTGATAACCCCGTAGTTAAGTCCCATAGACTATACAAACATTTGAACATTTTTGAACACGGCGAGCTACAGCGCGCTCCGCAGCGAGACGCTTCAGACCGCTCGGCTACTCCACCACGATTCTGTATGTCAAAGCGCCTTTCGATTTATGTACGTTTCATTGGTCTCTTTGTATTATTTACATTAAAAATCGGTACTTCAATTTCCGCGTTTTCACGTATTAATATTATGATCTCGTAGACTCGTTGAGGACAGGAGAACCTCGCTTACTTAAGGGGCCGCTGCGGGCTAGTCACCACGTGTCGCAAGCCCGCGCACTGACAGCTGCTTACAGACCCCTACACACGCTCCGATTTATCGTACGACCAACAAGATGTCCAACGAACCAACCAATTGGTAGGAGCCTAGACATGTTCCGACCAACTGCACGCAGCGCCACCCGGTTGTGGTGTCTGTCTCTCGAACTGTTTTTGTTTTCGCGTGTTCGCTGTGCAGACGACCTCAGGCATGGAAGTTCGTCGGGAAGCTCTACATACGGTACAGTTTGTCGGGTGAAGTGATGGGGGAATCGGAGATCGGGTGGTCAGGCACAACCAACCGGCCAAGGAAAGTTAGGGCTTAAAACCGTCCAATTTATCGGGTTACCAACGAATTGGTCCAGTAAATCTCATCGTATGTAGGGCCCTTACGGGGCTACATTTGCTCCACTTCCAGCCACAGGAGCTAATTTATTCAAACGTGTGATCCAGCAGAGAGGGTTCTGCGGGGCCGCGGCGGAATGGCGCCGTACTGCGGTGCGCGCGTCCGTTCGTCGTCGGAGGTTCGTGTCCCCCCTCGGGCATGGGTGTGTGTGTGTTCTTAGGATAATTTAATCTAAGTTTAAGTAGTTAGTAAGTTTAGGGTCCGATGACCACTATAGTTAGGTCCCATAACTTTACAAACATTTGAACATTTTTATTTATTTATTTTTGTTTTGTTTCTGTGGGGTATAGATAAACGTTACGACGGATGGAAATTGGTCTGGTTGTTTGTTTGGGACAAGGGGATCAAACTGCTAAGGTCATCATTCCCTCAGTTGGGAGGGGAAGGAATGAGGGCAGGAAAGGAGGGAAGGGAAAGGAAATCCAGTCTAGGGAGGAAAGAAGGAAGAAATACTCCATCAACTCGGGGCTAAGCACATATTCACGGAAGAACAGTGTGCCCTCTGGAGGGTGGGGGGGGGGGGGAGTTGGTAAGGATTCGGAAATCGGCCTTCCTCTTTCAAAGGAACCGTTCCGGTATTTGCCTGGAGTGATTTACGGAAATCACGGAACACCTAAATCTGGATAGCTGGAGGTGGATTTGAATCACCGTCCTACCAGATGCGAGTCTAATGTGTTAACACTGCGCCACTTCGCTAGGTAAACGTGCGTCCTATTTGGGGTATTGTTGCACATTGCGGGACCCCAACCAAGTAGGACTGACAGACGATTTAGAGAAAGTTCAGAGAAGGTCATGGACACTTAGCTGGATCGATGAACACTGCCTTACAGGCCAAATGTGCCGGTTATTTAACTACAGTCTAGCCAATCAGATTGGCTAGAGTGTAGTGCACGGCCTCTGACGGGACTGCAGGAATTATTAGCACCACCTGTTAGTGGCCGCGATCGTCGGAACCGATAGTGATGGTAGTTGTCTTTGGTGGCATAACTATCTGCGATACTACAGTATTGACGATGACTTCGCAACACTATCCGTTTTTCTTTTCTGTTATCCTTCCATACTGATCGTGGGAAACGTAGCTGTATTACTTTGTAGGCACTATCATCTCTCTTATCTTCTTTTTTTCTGTGATCAGTGAGATATTCAGTATACACAGGTATCAGCATAGTATTTCTCTGATGTCGCTCTCTATATTTACACAGTTGAGTCCATCGATAAATGGGTTTCTTTTTCTTTATTCATCGATTGCTTGAGCACATCTACTACATTTATTTTTCGTAATTTCTGTCAAGCACCAAAATTATTTTTAAACCTTTTGAATAGGACCTGCACTGGAAGAAAAAAAAAAACTGCACAACGAAAAAATTATTCAAATCGAGAATAATCGGTAGACGTGATATACATGTAAAGATAAACAAATAATATAAAATTTAAGAAAAAATTACATGATTTATTGATGACGGCAACAGTAAGGTCGGCATACCTCCGCTGTTATCTCCAGTCACGTGTTCGCTAGTCACCGAGGCTCAGTTTGATGCGGCTCTCAGGACAAATGTAGCTACTCCAGTAACTGAGATTTCGAGTGAACATTCCTGTCACTACTGCGAACAAGTTTGTTGCTGTTCGGAGAGTTAAAATGTTTGTTAAGCTTATGAGACTTAACTGCGGAGCCATCAGTCCCTAAACTTACATAGTACTTGTAAATTAACTTATCCTAAAAACAAAACAAAGATCCATGCCCTAGGAAGGATTCGAACGGCCTCGCGCATCGGAGCATAGCGCCTCAATGCGCTCGGCCACTCCGCCGCGGCTGTTTGGAGGTCATTGTTTGTCGGCGCCCTTTCAGTGAGCCACCACTTAACGATTCTCGCAGTCATTGAAATACCAGTTGTACGTCGGTTTGATGGCACTGATGAATTCAGGAATAAAACATACATTTGGATAAAAATCAGATATGAGAAACGGTCTCGACCTCTTGACCGAATATTGTTGAAGTGTGTCGTATAAGTACCAAATAGGTGTAACACGCGACATCAAACGATCAGAAGGAAGGGCGGGACCAATGGCAATAAATTGGACTCAGGGCAGAGTGTCGCAGAAACGTTAGAAATACTTACTTGAGCTACGCCTGAAGAGGGAATCAGTGTTAATTAAAAACAAACCTGGAAATACTCGTATTCTATATCCCCCTCCAAATCGCTCTAAGTCGGCCAGTCCAAGCAAGATTGGATTCATTACAGCTTGCACAGAGCGATTTAGTCTATTTTCCGCGCTCGATATGTGACTTGAAAGGGGGAGAAACACGAATAAATACGATGTACAATGTGCGTGTTTATCGATGGAATCAAGCAAATGATCTTCAGACATGCATGTGTCTGAAGGAACTAGGGCGCGCGGGAGTGGCCGTGTCGTCAAATGCACCTTGCCACGCATTGCGCGGCTGACCCCGTCGGAGGTTCGAGCCCTCCCTCGGGCAAGGGTGTGTGTGTGCGTGCGTGTGTGTGTGTGTGTGTGTGTTAAGTCAGTCTAAGTCGTTTGGAAGCCTAGACACTGATGGCCAGACTAGTTTCGTCCCATATATTAATAAACGGTTGAAAGTTTTGAAGAAACGGACACTGCGGCGACAACAGCTGTCAACTTAAATACCGGAAATGTAATCACAATTGCGAACAAGAATCAGCATTCGCTGTATGATTTAATGGCGATATATGGAAATTTCTGCCAGACCGGGACTCGAACCCGGATTTCTCTGTTTTCGCGTGCGATCATGTTAACTATCAAACTAACAGCCCACGCTTCTGGACCGACCCAGACTTCCATATACCTCTTATTGCCTATTATCCATGAGTGCTCGTATATTTCACTGTGTAATTCCCGCACGTGGACAGACTTATTTCTACTGTCGCAAGCCCTTCTGTAGCTTACTAAAATACGATGTGCTGTGTCGTGTTTGTCGATGTAATCAATGTAAATGCATGGATAGCGTGAAGTCCGTTTTACGCGATCGACTTACTGGTGAAAGTGCGCACATGCGGCTTTCGCGCCTGCGTGTAAATTACCAGTCAACCCTATCGCGAGTGTGTCTATTGACTTTATGTATCTATATATTGCAACGAGTGTAGTTCTAAACATCCGAGTGTGCTGCGCACTGCACATTCGCAGAAACAAGGAACTGTAGCGGCATCTGCTAACATCGGAAGTTAATCTATTCTGGCCGAGCCCATTCCTATCAGAGAAACGCTTTCTCATCTTCTTAAACTTTATTCTGCGGATTGCTTTGCTTTCTCATCATAGTTAATAGGGTTTACATTGACCTAGTATTTTTTCTACTTGTGAGGCGAAAGATCAGAATGGTATTTACGTTTTTCAGCAATAGAGCCTGCACTATATATGAAGACGAGCTTAAATTGATAAATGTGTTTTAATGATCATATTTCAACAGTGAAAGTGTGAGAATTGTTTTTTGAAAAAATAATTTTCGACGTTATTTGAGCTACACAGCTCTATTATTTCGTGCTAATGTCTAAACGAAAACGACCACTCGAAACGGACGAGACTTAGTACGGGAGTAAGACCACAGGGGCTTTGCAGTAGATAAAAAATGTTCAAATGTTTGTAAATCTATGTGACTTAAATAATGCAGTTATCACTCCCTAGGCTCACAAACTACTTAAAGTAACTTTATCCCAAGCACAACACACAAATCCATGCCCTAGGGAGGAGTCATACCTCCGACGGTGGGCAGCCGCTTGCTCTGCAACATCTACATCTACATGGGATACTCTGCAAATCACATTTAAGTGCCTGGCAGAGGGTTCATCGAACCACCGTTATACTATTTATCTCCCATTTCATTCTCGTATAGCATGCGGGAAGAAAGAACACCTGAATCTCTCCGTCGAGCTCTGATTTCTCTTATTTCATTCAGATGATCGTTTCTACCTATGTAAGCGGGAGTCAACAATATGTTTTCGCATTCGGAGGGGAATGTTGGCGATTGGAGTAGCCCACGCCGCAGCGATAAGCGCCGTTGTTGTAATGATTCCCACCCCAGATCCTGTATAATTTTCGTAACGCTGTTCTCGCCTGTATCGTGACAAAACGAAAAGAGCTGCCCTTCTTTGGACTCTTTCGATGTCCTCCGACAAACCCACCTGATAAGGATCCCATTCTGGGCAGCAATACTCCAAAAACGGACGGACAAGCGTAGTGTGTTCAGTTTCTTTTGTAGTTCTGTTGCATGTTTCAAGACTTCTGTCAATAAGACGCAGTCTTTCGTTCGCCTTTCCCACGACATTATCTACGTGTTCTTTCCAGTTTAAGTGTGAAGTAATAGTAATTCCTTAGTATTGGAGTTTACGGCCTTCACTTTTGATTGATTTATCTTGTAAACAAAGTCTAACGGATTTCTTTTCGTACTCATGTGCACAACTTCACACTTACCATTATTTAGCGTCAATTGCCAATTTTTACACCATAGTGATATCTTATTCATATCGTTCTGCAGTTCGCTTTGATCTTCAGATGATTTTACTAGACGATAAATGGCCGGCCGCGGTGGCCGAGGGGACTAAGGCGCTCCAGTCACGGTCTGCACGGCCACTACGGTCGGGGGTTCGAATCCCCTCTCGGGCATGGATATTTGTGCTGTCCTAGTTCGTAAGTAGTTCATAAGTAGTTTGTAAGTTTAGGGACTGATGACCCCAGAGTTAAGTCCCATAGACTATACAAACATTTGAACATTTTTAGACGATAAATGACGGCGCCATTTACAAACAACCTAAGAGAGCTACTTAGATTTTCTGCCAAATCGTTTATTTCAATAAGGAACAGGAGAGGACCAGTAACAGTACCCTGTGGAACGGCCGATATCACCTCTGTTTTAGTCGATGTCTTACCATCGATTACTACAAACTGTGTCCTATCTGACAGGAAATCCCCTATCCAATCGCAAATTTGGGGCGATATGCCATACCCACGCCTAAGACCTCTTGGCCACTCCACCGCGGTTGCAGTAGATCCAGTCGTCTCGAGTAATTAACGGAGATAAGAAAGACGTTCTTGTGTAAGGAGCTTAATGGTTAACGCGTTCGCTCGCAAAAACATGAAAGTCCAGGTTCGGATACGATCCGAATAAATAAAATAAAATAAAATAAAAATGAAGACTATTATTATCCACAATTGTGAATTCATTTGCTGTATTCAAGCACGAATATGTGATACCACGTAACAAACCTACGCTCTACTGTTCAGTGTTTATTACACAGGTAGCTGTAGGCGCTGAAACGAGCCGCAATCTTTCCCGCGATGCAAGTTTATATACTGTACTAAACAGAGCGGAGAGAAGTTTTTGGTTGCGACCTGCCGAAAGAGACATCCGGTGAGCGACAACGGAAACGGAGCTGAGTGCCACTGGAAGGCTGACGCGTCCAGCGATAACTCGAGCAAACAGACGGCCGCTGGGCCTCGCTAGCAGCACACCGGCGCCGCTATCTCAACTCGCGGCTGTCCCACCACACGGACGAGATCATCAACACTGCAGCACAATCTTCGCAACTTCCTAACCGTCAACCCGCGAGGAGCTGTTTTGCTCCAGTCTCCGCAGACAAGCTACTCCGTTTTTATCTTACAGGGACGGGGCAGCAGTAAAAAAAGGGTGAATTCCGCTCCTTTCGCTGGAGCCTTCATCGCGGGCGTGGATTGAGCTGAGCGCATTCCTCGCAAATTGTGCCGTGCGGGGGGAAATCTGCCTGGCGGCGCACTTGCTAAAGCTGTGCTGCGAAAACCCGGCAGTGAGGACCCTAGGCCATGTCACAGAGTAACATATATAGAGGAGCAGCCCCCTCTAAACCACTGTCCTACGCTCCCCTGGTAGTTCCGTAAGATGCTAGCAGGTGTCAGGCGAATCGCTGGCTTAGGGTGCCTCTCGCACGTCAGAGGGTAGCGTGGACGGGAGGCCGAGGGGGAGAGCTTGTGCCGCCTGCCACGAGGCCACGGTTGTGTCCATCTTGCTGGCGTTTGAGGGGAGGTGGTGGTGGGGAGAGCTGCTACCTGCTGCCTGCTCTGGCCAGTTTAAAGAGCTGCTTCTGACCGCAGCGCCATCATGGGACATCTTACGGAACTGCTGGAAACCCTCCCTCCCCGCACCCCTGAGCATAGGACCGGGCCCATACGGAGGTTTCCCGTGGCCACGTGTCGTCTCGCACAACCTTGGCCGGGTACCCTGTGTGAGCGCCGCGGCGGATGCAACAAGTATCAACTCACGGAGACCGCCGCGGAAGAAATGCATCCGCTCCGGGTGGGTGACAGTTGAGTGCTTTGTGGAGTAAAGCGATTATGTAAGCAAACAGGCAGGCCCGTTGCTATCTTACGTCGCATTACGTAAGTCCGTGTCAACATTGAGCTACGCCAGTGTGTCGTGTGTCGGGTTAATGCAATCGCGGCAGCCCAGATGTAGATTATGGGGAGAGTGTGGGTGTATCTGGGGTTTGACAATACCGATGTTAATGAGGTGTTACGTCAATGACGAAGGTGTTCCTGTCAGTCAGTGTTTACAACCTGTGGATCGCGACCCCCCAGGGCGGTTGCAAAGTGTTGCTCGGTGAGAGAGAGGCGGGGTGGGGGGAGGAGGAGGGGGAATTGCCGTAACAGGAGGAAGTACTTACATTATAAAATAACTAAGGGATCAGTAATACAAAAACATATCCAAATTGTTATTGAGATGTGGTTCAACAGCCATAAGATATTTGAGGAAAGGCATACTGTAAACCATCAGCTGTTTATTATTTGCCGGCCGCGGTGGCCGAGGGGACTGAGGCGCTCCAGTCACGGTCTGCACGCCACTACGGCCGGGGGTTCGAATCAGGGTTGCCAGGTGTGGCGATTTTTCGCATTCTTGGCTATCTTTTTCTTATAATAGTAGCCATTCTAGCAGTCTGGCGACTGGCGATTAAATTTGGCTATTAAAGGAATTGGTTGGCGACTTAATGGCTATTTTATTTTACTTCAAATACAAAAAATGTAAAGCAATCACTCTTTAGACATTACGTCAATGATACCGGCTAAACTTCGGTAGAATGCTGAAGAAATGTAATCTACCTACACAAGTTAGCACAAATGTTTTCAAGTGTCACAGAGATGTAAAAAAAACTCAGCTTACAGACTCTTGAAGACAGACATAAACTACCTCATGTACCCTACTTACGATGGTTCAAGAACAGGCTATAAATGATATCTCGAAGTATACTACAACACCGTATGTATGGCTCCCTCTGAGAACACGAGGATAAGTTTATATAAATTACAGCATGTAAGGAGACATTTAACAGTATTTTTTTCCGCGTTC
The DNA here is from genome assembly GCA_026315105.1 of Locusta migratoria. Taxonomy (NCBI): domain Eukaryota; kingdom Metazoa; phylum Arthropoda; class Insecta; order Orthoptera; family Acrididae; genus Locusta; species Locusta migratoria. The sequence goes on from CM048744.1 coordinate 284,046,281, forward strand.
CATACGACAACACAAAATAAAATCGTAAGAACTGCTACTGTGAAGCGAGCCCTTTGCTATGCACTTATCAGTTGTTAACAATGGTTTACATAGTGTAAATGTCGATGGAGAACACGCGGTGATTTCCCAGTCGTTCTCATGGCTGGTTTTTCAATGTGTAATGACGCATTATTACGAATTTTAGTCCATCTCACCTCTAAATATGAAATGCTTAGTCTACAATTATAAATTACCTCACCTCAAAATGTTGTAATGATTTTGTGTGTATTACAGAAATGTTTGAAAGATTTAATAACTCTATTTAACATCTGTAAATATTTGTTTTTAAGAAGATGAAAGTGATTGGTAATCGAATCTATGCATGAGAACATCCATTGTTTAAGTTTGATAGAATGATTCTTGAACAGTTTTGTTTGTAATTTCTATAAGTTATGAAATTAATAAAGGTGATAGTTAAATGAAAATGAATTTCCGGAGTCTCTCTATTATATTTACAATGTGACAATATTTTAACTGGCCTCATTGTCAGTTGGTGGTGTGTCTGGGTTCAGTTCTTGGATGGACTCAGGTAAATGTTTCTGTGAAGTATGAGTTTCCTTCGAAAATTCAGTCTGATGTCTGTGAATGTGAGAGTGCCACAATTTGTGTTACTTTTTACTCAGTAACCTTTTTACTCCCTGAATTCCAGGATTATTATTGTCGAGTAACATGCCATAATTACCATAGCATAATAATGTTAACATATTAAAGGTTGCAATATTTGGATATTTTTACTGATGAAAAGATGGTTATATATTGGTATTTTATTGATGAAAAGATGGCGGTATTTTGTCTACTTTTTGGTTAAAATTTGGCGACAGAGCAATAGAAAAACCTGGCAACTCTGGTTCGAATCCCCCCTCGGGCATGGATATTTGTGCCGTTCTTAGGATTAGCTAGTTCATAAGTAGGTTGTAAGTTTACGGACTGATGACCCCGTAATCCTTAGGATTAGCTAGTTCATAAGTAGGTTGTAAGTTTAGGGACTGATGACCCCGTTGTTGAGTCCCATGAGCTATACAAACATTTGAACATTTTTTTGGTTATTATTTTTCAAACTTGGTTATAAACCATCTTCACGGAAGAGAACTAGACAGACTGATTAAACAGGTGCATTATATGCTTCATTATGCATACTGGTATGCTTGTCACACAATAAAAATAAATAAAGACGTCACTAGGCATCAAGTCTTGATTAAAAACATGAGTTTAACCAAGACTCGAAGCCTAGTGACGTCTTATTTATTTTTATTGTGTGACATGCATGCCAGTATGCATAAGGAGGCATATAATGCACCTGTTTAATCAGTCTGTCTAGTTCTCTTCCGTGAAGATGGTTTATAACCGAAACCGGTAGTAGTTTGAAAAATAATAAACAGCTGATGGTTTACAGTATGCATTTCCTCAAAAACACATCCCGAAATGAATTTTATTTAATGTTAAAATTACGCAGTTCTTTGTCCAACATTGATAATGGATAAGCGCAAAGCCCGAAATATGTTTTCAGGAACAAATCCATGGGTAAAAGAACATGGTACAATAAGTTATTCTGAGAAATTCGAAGAAAAAAAGAGTCTATAGAGTGGGACCTTTCTCAATGAGTATAAATCGCTTCTGAGTCTTGCTGCCATAAATGAAAACCACTCATCGAGCAAAATACATTTTTCTGTCGGAAATCTTATAAAAATAGGTTAATGTGATTGCATTCGAAAGATACACAAAAACCTTCGTGCAAAAATTCAAAAGAACGCTGAAGCAAAGAAGATTGCATTTGTTTGCTTTGTGATAACATTGTTTTGTTACGGTTCGTGAGGATCGAGGGTAGGGGGGAGGGAGGGGTCACCAGAACATTTTTACGTGGAAGGAGGTCGCATATTCGAGAAGGGTGAAAAAGACTGGTAAATGAAGGAAGAATGGGGCGTAACGTCCCGTCCACAATATGGTCACTAGAGGTTGAGCACACGCTCGGATTCTTATTGTCAGTGATGCCGTACTCTTTGATTGGAACCATTCCGGCATTTGCCTCCAATGACTGCAAAATGATTTAGATAAGATATCTGCATGGTGCAGAGATTGGCAGTTGATCCTAAATAATGATAAGTGTGAAGGCATCCATATGAGCACTAAAAGAAATCCGCTAAACTTCATTTCCACTATAATCCAGTTATATCTACAGGCCGTAAATTCAACTAAATACCTGGGAATTACAATGACGAAGTACTTAAATTAGAAAGAACATATAGAAAATATTGTAAGAAAGGCGAACCAAAGACTTCGTTTCATTGGCAGAACAGTTCTACTAAAGAAACTGCCTACACTACACTTGTGCGTCATATTTTGTAATATTGTTCTCGTATGGCCCTGAGTATGTTATTAGCCGTATTGTTTTCTTGTTTACTACTTGTTTTATACTTCACTTTTCAGAATATAAAACGTTCCTTTTGAAATAAACTAACATCCTTTTTTCAGCCAGTAGCCGCGGTAGAGTGGCCGAGACTTCTAAGGCACCTTGCTGCGGAGCGCGCAGTTGTTCGCCGTCTGAGATTCGAGTCCTCCCTTGGTCATTGGTGTGTGTGTGTTGTCCTTAGCATAAGTTAAAGTAGTTTGTAAGCCTAAGGACTGATAACCACAGAAGTTAAGTCCGTTAGATTTACAAACATGTAATTTTTTTTTTCAGCCAGTAAAATATTTTTCAAATAATAATAAAAATATCCACGGGTGTACTGCCGGTCTATAGTGTCCAACTGGCACTTAAGAATCATATTTTTCAAATGTTCAAATGTTTGTAAAGTTATGGGACCTAACTACAGTAGTCATCGGTCCCTAAACTTACAAGCTACTTAAAGTCTCCTAAGAACAACACACACACACACACACACACACACACACACACACACACACACACACACACCATGTCCGAGGGAGGATTCGAACCTCCGACATGGAAAGGCCACGCGCATCGTAGCGAGGCGCCTTATTGCGCACGGCTATTCCGCCAAGGCCAAAATATTTTTCTTCTGTATTTTGAAGTCATATGGCGACCCATCTACATTGCGGCTCAATAGTGGGTCGTGAACTACAGTGAGGGAACCACTGATGTTCAGGGTTCGATTCCCCCTTTGGGCATGGTTGTTTGTGTTGACCTTAGTTTAGTTTACCTTAGGTTAAGTAGTTTGTAAGCTAGGGACTAATAACCAAGCTGTTGAGTCCCATAGATCTACAAACATTTGAACATTTGATGTTCAGGGAAATCAGTGAGGGAACCACTGTTGTTCAAGGTTCGATTCCCCCTCAGGCATGGGTGTTTGTGTTGACCTTAGGTTAGTTTACCTTAGGTTAAGTAGTTTGTAAGCTAGGGAATAATAACCAAGCTGTTGAGTCCCATACATCTACAAACATTTGAAAATTTGATGTTCAGGAAATCAGGGAAAACCTGAAACTGGATGGCTGGAGGCAGGCCTGAACCGTTATCCTCTGCAATGCTCCTAAAGAGAGGCTGAGGTTAGATTAGACTTCTGTACACTCATAGTGAGGTGATACTTAATTATTAGGGACGTGTAAAATAAGAATATGTAACACTTGTTTACATAGTAGTTTACAATTTTTAAGGCTGAACTGGCATCAATAAAATTAATGTTCTTTATGGCATCTATTTCTACGTCATTGCCGTTTTCAAGTAACGACTAGCTTGATCTACCGTCCAGATTGCATCTGCCTACCTGATTGATAGTGATTACGTGACATGTAGTAATTACGTTTTGAAACTTCCTTACTACTTTTGTCATACGATAGTAATTTCTGCATGACACATGCCAATTAGACAGAGACAGTTCATTTGAGATGCTATTTGCAGTCACTTAATACTAGACGTTATTTGAGTATGGCAGTAAATCAGAAACAGCTGTCGTAAGGGATTTTAAACTTCTTACAACTAAGATGGATCTTACCTTTGCAGAGTGTTATCACGTGTGCCTAATGAACGGAAAAGACACATACGTTCCTTCCGCAATGCCTAAACGGAATGTTCCTCGTTTCTGCTTCTTGTTACCTAAAACAGACTTTAGAACACTATTAAGATCAGCTTAGCTCTAGATAAATCTTAGTTTCAACTAAGCAAATGTCTGCATTGCATTGAAATGATCGGTGGGGTAGGATCCAAATTATTTTGTCATTTATTACTTTTTATCTTCTTGCTGGAAACATTTATATGCCACGCTGGTAAGGAATATCTACATTGTTATTACTTGTCTGTACAATTTAAATAGCTACCTTTAGATCACTTACAGAAATAGAATATTTGAGCATTCTATAAAAGTGACTAGTCATTATCAGGTACTGTTGCTCTTGGAGAAGACGTTTCCGCATAATTTTTCTCATGTAATGAAATAATGGCTGTGCGATACCTGCCCAAACTTCAGTTTCATATTAGTAATGCAGACATCAGAAATCCTCATTTTTATTTCATGTATCTTATTTTATTTTATTACTAGCTTAAACTCGCGTGTTGTTTGATCTTGATAGATAATGCGCGAAACGTCAAATGGATTTTTTAAAGAGATGTAATGAAATAAATTTGTTTCGTACTTTTTTATTTAGTTACTCATATTTCCTTATTCGTATGCTTATCCTTACAGAGAAAAAGCTGCAGACTTTGTAGCACGCATAGACCAAAGATATGGTCTGTGGTATCTCGTTTCGCTGCATGTAACCTCCTTGCTATAGAGTCGCAAACGTCATCGCTGGCCTTCAGTCCGAATTTTTTTATAATTTGTCGACTTTCAAGCACTATATCTTCCACCCCCTTATAGCTATCGGCATGGAACTGCTATAGTGCACAACGGGAGACTCCGAACAACAATTACACACAGACCATTCGTTTGCGTTCTGTAGTTTTCGCTACAGAGCGAAATATTAACACACACACACACACACACACACACACACACACAACACACGCAGAATTTTATATACACCGATAACTTTCCATCCCAATATACTCCATCCTTTTATCATTATCAACCCTCAAGCAACAATGCAACCAATAAAACCATTTTCAAAGAGTAAATATAATTTTCAAAGAGTAATTATTGTTCCGCATTTAGCGTTATTTCTTCAAATTACTAAATATCTATCAGATCAACATAAAACCGTGCCTAAAACCTTCCTCAGGTATAAATTAGTAACTGTACAAATATTAAACTCTGTGCGTCTTGTCGTTCGGACGTGAAAAGCGTACACCGAACAGACATTCACATTTATAGATATTTTTTTGTACTCGCCCTCTGCTTTGCTTAACGTATTTCAGCACATAAGGTCTGCCAGGGCTTGGTTTCACGGTGGTTGACCCACAACATCGTTTCCTATCCACAATCACATCAACAATAATAAGCCCCTTATTTCGATCGATTTGCACTGATAATCTACTTCGGTGTCAAATTCCCACTAGTCGCAAGAAGTGCTACATATTTAATTCTTGGATTCATTTGTGTGATACCTTGCTACCGAAAACTGCCGGCATGAAGACACCCAAGTCTTTCTTAAGACTGGCCTGATGCGATGGTAGTGGTAGTACAAATCCTCCTGACTCATTATACAATCGTTAAATATGTTCAAATGTTTGTTAAGATTATGGGACTTAAATGCGGGGTGATCAGTCCCTAAACTTACAAACTACTTATGAACTACCTTATAGTAAAGACAGAACAAACATCCATGTCCGAGGGAGGATTAGAGCCTCCGATGCGGAAGGCCGCGCGATTCGCAACTTGGCGATCCAGACAGCTCGGCTACTCCCGCGCGGCGTTAATTATGTATTTTCTTTGAAAGCAATTAGTGGTAGACTCCCGACGAACTTAAGTTCATATGAGACTTTCTTTTGATCCTTAATAACGCAATGTCTTCTATGCAAAAGGGTATCAATCCATATCTTGCCAATACAAACGCTGAAGTCGCAGATTCACGCTAGTTCATTTTGCAATCGGAAACGGGAATAGTACAGGAATAATGCTAGAATAATGTTTTATCTCTGCAAAGGAGTGACACTGGTATGAACGTTACTGAAAAATTAAAACTGCTTCGTGGACTAGGATTCGAACCCGGGACCTTTGTCTTACGTGGGCAAGCGATCTATCCTGGCAAACCTCACGGCCTATCGCGACAGTGCCAGGGTTGCTTAGTCGGAAGACTGCCAGCTCGCGAAAAGCAACGGTACTCGGTTCGAATCCTGGTAGGGCTCAAAGTTTTAATCTGCCACAAAGTTTCGTATCTGCGCACACTCCACTGCAGAGTGAGAATGTCACCTACGAGACATCGCCTACCTTGTGGCTAAGCCACAATATACGAGACGCGTCCAGAAAGTAAGTTCCGTTTAGTAATAAAATGAAATTGTACAGAGAAACACAAGAAATTTTTATTGCACAAAATTCTACAACTCTTTAACTACTTTTCCACATAACTGCCGAAATTTTGTAGGCAGTTGTCATAGCGTGCCACAAGTTTTTGCATGCATCCTTCACAGAAGGTTGCTGCCTGTGTATTCAACCATGTGGTAACAGCTCTTTATCAACGTTGAAGTGATGACCAACAAGGACAGATTTTAGGTGTAAGAAGAGATGAAAGTCGCTAGGAGAGAGGTCCGAGATGTATGGAGGATGATCAAACAGCTCCCATCGAAATTTCCGTAAGAATTGTTTGGTCACATTCGGTGTGTGAGGTCAGAAATTAACGTGAAAAAAAAAATCTTTTGACAGTAATCCTCTTCTTACATCTAAAATCTGTCCTTGGCGGACAACATTTCAACGATGATGACGAGCTGAAAGAACATGTTACCACATGGTTGAATACACAGGCGGCAACATTCTATGAAAGAGGCACACAAAACCTTGTGCCATGCTATGACAATTGCCTACAAAATTTCGGAAGCTATGTAGAAAAGTTGTTTAACAGTTGTAGATTTTTTTTGTATCTGTGCCCGTCCGTTTTATATAACCAAACGGAACTTACTTTCTGGACGCGTCTCGTATGTTCCCGCAATATATATATATATATATATATATATATATATATATATATATATATATATATGTGTGTGTGTGTGTGTGTGTGTGTGTGTGTGTGTGTGTATGTGTTCCACCAATATAATTTCTCTCATGAGTGCTAGTCCTTCAAGGTTCGCATTTCGCATGAGAACTTCTGAGAAGTTTGGAAGTAGGGGGTCAAGTACTGCAGTAAGTAAACTGTGTGGATGGAAAAAAATGTTCAAATGTTTGTGAAATTTATGGGACTAAATCAGTCACTAAATTTACAATCTACTTATGAACTACCCTATACAAAAACAGTACAAACATTCATACCCGAGTGGGGATTCGAACCCTCGACGGGAACGGCCTTGCGCATCGCAGCATAGCGCTCCAATGCGCTCGGCCACTCCGCCGCGGCTATGTGGGTGGACCGTGAGGCGTGCCAGGGTGGTACTTTCACGCAGGCCCAAGCTCTCTGGTTCAAATCCCAGTCCGGGACATAATTTTAATCTACTAGGAAGTTTAAGAAATATTGCTGTTTCAGTTCCTTGTCAGACGTCTTTACCAGTGTCTCGCGGTTATTGGCAGAACTACAATCTATGTAAATTATAATTAAATATTAAGCTTTTAAGTATTACATGTAGCGAAATGGACTGTCGGGACTCTGCTATCTCTGGGGTCAGTAATGTTACAGATATAATGAATCGCCGGCTACAAACTTTAAGTAGCCGCAGAGTATTTTGGTCGTTTATGAAATGCTAATTAGTCATCAATTAATTCGTTTCACTTTCAGCAGCTGTTCGGTAGTCCTAAACTATAAATCAGTGTCTGAAACTGTTACTGATTGTGTCATTAAGGACAGCGAAAATTATGCTTCCGAGCGATAAACAAGTCAGCGAAAAGCCGGTTAAGCTCGCCGACGGCGTCTGCATACCGGTCGTCGGCCCTCTTACAGCCGACCGTGCTCGGATCTCAAGGATATCTAATCGCCTTCCAGACAGAAAAAAAAGGAGTTATTGACGACTTTCATGCCTTGATTCGAGAAAAAAAAAAAAAAAAAAAAAAACAAAGTTGCAACGTTCCTCGCAAATAGGAATGTATGCTGCTTAATTTCCGTTCAACCTGCTACATGTATATGTCCTACACAGAAAGTAACACTTATGATCAATCGATGCAAAGTTACATGAAATTTTATGACTTTTTGCATACGAAAATACATGTTCCTCGTAAAGCAAATTGTCAGAAAGCTTACATTGCCCGTTTTTAACATTCTGTAAGATACTGCTGCTGATCATTTTGTGACTTGTACGGAACAGAAAAACAGTTTCACTGCAACAGCAGCCGTCGAACAGTTTTGCATAGTTATTACTAATTTCATAAAGTTGTATTCATTTCCAGATAACCCTAATTGTAATATCTCTCAAAATATTCAAACATTTGTAAAGCTGTTCAAATGTTTAAATGTTTGTATAGTTTAACTACGGGGTCACCAGTCCCTAAACTTACAAACTACTTATGAAGTACTTACGAACTAGGACGGCACAAATATCCATGCCCGAGGGGGGATTCGAAACCCCGACCGTAGTGGCCGTGCAGACCGTGACTGGAGCGCCTCAGTCCCCTCGGCCACCGCGGCCGGCTGTAAAGCTGTTAGACCAAACAGCAGTGGTCATCAGTGCCTAGGCTTAAGAAACTACTCAAAAGAGCAACACACACACACACACACACACACACACACACACACAGGCCAGAGGGAGGAGTCGAACCTCCGACAGAGCGGTTGCTCACTCCGCAGCAAGGCGCGTTAGAGCGCACGGCCACAATATATCTCTCGGGACAATCTATATAGCCTATTAAAAAAAGTAAAAACTAAAATAAGTCGTTCAGTACCTATCCAGCCAAAATTTTATGATTTTAATTATTTATTTTTTTCCTTAACAAAAACTTTTTGCAGCCGCAGGTCTGACATGATGTATTAGGAATCGTTGAACTCTAGCCTTCCTTAATTTATACTCAGGCGTGATTTCCTTCTGTATTTTTCTTATGGGAATGTCCTTGTTATAAATAATTTTATCAGTTTGTTTTACGTTAGCTTCGGTTCTAATTGCCGGCCGCGGTGGCCGAGAGGACTGAGGCGCTTCAGTCACGGTCTGCACGGCCACTACGGTCGGGGGTTCGAATCCCCCCTCGGGCATGGATATTTGTGCCGTCCTAGTTCGTAAGTAGTTCATAAGTAGTTTGTAAGTTTAGGGACTGATGACCCCGTAGTTAAGTCCCATAAGCCTTACATACATTTGAACATTTCGGTTCTAATTCAGTTCGTTTTGGCCTAAGAACACTCAGCGGATCAAGCTCTTTTATTTTTGTGATTGAAAAGTTGCATTGGTTGATACCGAAGAAAGAAATGATTGCACATTCAACTTTCATTTTTTCCAACATTTTTTGTAATTCCAGCAAGTATATCTTGGGTTCTAATTCATCTAGGTGTTTTTAGTGTATAGGTAATACAAACTTTCGAATTGATAAATGTTCAAATATACTTAGTTCCAGAAAGCTCTTAAACTGTACGTTATATACAGAATATTTTCAAAAATCAAATGTGTGTAAATCTATCGGACCAAACTGCGTGGTCATCAGTCCGTAGCCTACAAACTACTTAAACCTAGGTAAACTAACCTAAGGACAAACACACACACCCATGCCCTAGGGAGGACTCTAACCTCCACGGCGAGCAAACGCGCGCTCCGCAGCGAGGCGCTTTAGACTGCTCGGCCACTCTACCGCGGCCAGAATATTTTCACGATAGATTCTGTCGACTGTGTGAGCCATCGAAATATTGTAAATGACATGTAATGAGCATTTCTGCTATACACCTGAAAGCTAACCATTGACATCACAACATTCCACAAACCTCGTTGCAGTAACTTTGTTAAACAACTGAAGTGATTTCAAGTTACCGTGGGAGAGCCATATACATGATTCAAACACAGGAAATCCCAAATAATGAAAGGAAATCGTGATTTTTTAGATAACTTGTAAGTTCAAAGTGTTCAAATGTTTGTAATCTATCGAACCAAACTGCGTCGTCATCAGTCCGTAGCTTACAAAGTACTTAAACTAAGGTAAACTCTAAGGACAACACACACACACACACACACACACACACACAAAACGATGCCCCAGGGAGGACTCGAAACTCCGACGGCGATCAACTGCGCACTCCGTAGCAAGACGCCTTGCAGTGCTTGGTCTCTCCACCGGGCTTTGTTTAAGTAAACATTTATGAAAATGTCACTGAGACTCTGTACGTCGTGTCCTCTCGAAAAGGCTCACGCTCGCGAACCACCACCACCACCGACGACGACATCTTCAAGCAAGGCGCTACGCTATTAACGCTAATGGTGTAGTGCGCTCCACCGAGCCAGTACGTGCTCGCCCGCAATTGTTCCTTGCGCTGTCTAATGACGCCTCGCTGCAGAGCACGCTGCGTAGTAAATTTCTCGAATGACGACATCCAAGCGCTATGAAACAGTCTATTACGTGACGAACCGCCGTTGGAATGGTCACTTTGCGCACACTTCTTTCCACTACCTTCAGTACAAGTGTCTTGTAGGCATTAATTCCGTTTGCTACATCGTTTCCAGTACCTGACCTGTGTTTCTGAGAAATCTTAACGTAGCACGGGTGATTGTTTCATAGCCTTACTGCTTTTCTCACTACCGTGCCACGTGCTCATTATTTCACGCTAGTCGCGTGTTCTGGAGTTGCGATGTCGAACTGCGAAGTCGTGATTGCTGCAAGACGACAGACTCAGGCTTAGTACTTAAAGGCAATAAGCCTTCGTAATCTTTGTGTCGTAAAACAACGTTCCTCGACTACTTATATCCTTAATTTCTAGGCAGAAGAAGTCTATGTCGCGTTGAGAATGTATCAATCAATATTTGCTACTCCTGGTAGTGGTTTACTACATAGCATGACTTTTAGAAGGTGAGAAGCCATGTAGTAGGAAACTTTCTTATAGTATTATAGACTTATAGTATTAATCAAATCTAATCATTATCGTGAGAATGTTACATCATTAAGCACTACACTTAACTCTATGACGCGTAAAGGGGAGGGGTTCTTTGAACCCTCGAACCCTCGAGTGCTGATGATCCTTAGCGTTTGCCCAAGTAACTATGATACATGACATTCTCTTTGAGATATTGTTTATTGGTTATTTCATAAAACAACAATGTCTACAAATTTTATAGAAAATGCTTCTTTGGGAAAAAATCATCATCATCATCATTAGAGACTGATTATGCCTTTCAGCGTTCAGTCTGGAGCATAGTACCTCTAATAAAATTCCTCCATGATCCCCTATTCAATGCTAATATTGATGCCTCGTCTGATGTTATGCCTTTTACTGCAAAATCATTCTGCACCGAATCTAAGTACTTTCTTCTTTGTCTACCTTGACTCCTCTTACCCTCCGCTGCCGAGTTCATAAGTCTCTTAGGTAACCTTGCTTCTCCCATGCGTGTAACATGACCTCCCCCCCCCCCCCATCTCAGTCTGTTCGCTCTAACTGCTTCATCTATGGTGTTCATTCCCAGTTTTTCCTTTATTTCCTCATTATGGACACCCTCCTGCAATTGTTCCCATCTATTAGTGCTTGCAATCATTCATGCTACTTACATATCTGTAACCTCTATCTTATGAATAAGGTAACCTGTATCCATCCAACTTTCACTCCCATACAACAAAGTTGGTCGAAATTTTATAGGTGTTCAACAGACCCCCTTAGACTTCCATGTTACAGAAAATATTTCAAAGTAGATTTTTTTTATATCTAATCTCCACAACAATGTAAGTTTGTTTCTTGTTGGTTGGCATTCTTCATGTTCTCAACAATCGGTTACTTTCAGAGGAAGTGATGTTGATGATAGTCATACGTTATTTATCTTCTATAGTTCCAGTGAGTCAGTTCATTTCCGTACTGTTCACCTCCAGACTTAGAAATATCTAAAACAATGCGTGACTCATCTTTAGAAAGAGTTCTAAACGGATTCCAAAGACGATTTAAAATCATTCATGAGGTGAGCAACCATTTTTAATGTATAATTATTTCTTAACTCAATGCTGATTGGCTGCAAATTGGTTTCATTAATAACTTTATTACCGGTTTCGGGCGTTGCCCATCATCAGATACACTTCCGAATACAAAGAAGAAAAGTGATGGATGAAAGTGAATATGAGGATGGTGATGATCCCTTCTCGGGTGATCAGCCGAGTGGTGGCGTCGTCTTGGCGCAGCATGAGTTTCGTACTCATCAATCTCAGTCGAGGTGAGACCTCGCCTGAGAATGGTTGGTACGAGACTCATCGAAACGTTGCGCCAAGACGCGTCAGCACTCGGCTCGTCACCCGAGAAGAGGTAATCATTGGAAAATGCCGAAAAAGCCTGCACTTGCATATCAGAATTGTGTTACAGAGTATGATTCAGATCTGGAAAGAGAAGTGGATGTTAGAGAGATGAAGATAACGTAGCTTCAGGTAGTGACGATTAGGATGTGATTTTGGCCAAGTCTGTCAGAAGGTGTGTAACCTAACAGTTCAGAACAAATTGTGTAAGACAAATGCGGCGGAGCGGCCGAGCGCATTGAGGCGCTATGCTACGATGCGCGAGGCCATTCCCCGTCGGGGGTTCGAATCCCCTTTCGGGCATGGATGTTTGTGCCGTCTTTAGTATAAGTTAGTTCATAAGTAGTTTGTAAGTTTAGGGACTAATGACCCCGCAGTTAAGTCCTATAAGCTTTACAAACAATTGAACAGTTGTGTAAGAAAGCAACCAGGAGTAACTCCACCGGGTGACGCCATTCTCCTGGAGAAGCCTTGAAGTTACTTTTTACACCTGACATTATATAGATGTTGTAGTAAAACAATGAAATAGAGAGGCACTTAGGCTAAATTAAACTTTTACTAACGAGAAAGAAATGTATGCCTTTACAAGAATCTTTATACTAAAGAGACAAAAGGATAATTCTGTCAGTGTACACGATCTCTGGTCAGACGTAATGGGTTGGCACGTTTACAAGGCTATTGCGGCAAGAAAATATTTCAAGGAACTTTCCGCAGTCATAATGTTTGACGACAAAGTTTGCTCATAAAACGGCTATATGTTACAGGGTAACATTCTTCGACGCATAGTGCAATCATATCGGCAGCATTTCAGTGTTCATCGTGCACATCTTGTGAATGTGATCCTTCATGATAATGACATCTTAACATTAGAATTGCCAGCATGTTTTCCAGGCATGAAACCTATAGAACACGCCTGGGTATGGTGACCATATTTTCCACGTCAGAAAGCGGAATATTCCCGATTTTCCGCGTGAAAAAGTGGGACATTTGCGAAATACTGGGATAAAAGAAAACGGGCCAAAAAGTATTCTTTCTACAAGTGTTGGATTACACTCGGCGCGGTGGTTGATGGGAGCATACGCATGAATTTTCAGTTTCGGTGGCTCCCGTTACTTCCAGCGCCTAATTCCACCTCATTTAACAATATTACACACACTGTTGTAGTTGTATTGTGCATCCGAGCCAATCACACACCATATTAGAGGGCAACGAAAATTATTTTTTCGGCTATTGTGGTAGCCGCATGGTGCCTCGCTCGAACTGAAGCCATGTATACCTCAACTAAAATATCGTGCTCTATCACACACAAATTACAATTGTTACCAATATCTGAAGGGTGGAGTAATCTACAAACTACTAAGGGGAATAAAGTGTCAGAAAATAGCAACCCTGCTCAAGAACATGATAAGCAGTACATACTTTCGCGCTTGTCTGGAATTGAATGGAAGTAAAGAGAGAAAACTAATGGTTTACTATCACGCCTCAGTCTTCCCCCTTTACTTTTTAACTTGTACATTTATGATCTTCCTAACACCACATCGACGAAGTTCTGTTATTCAGACGATATCGGTCTTGCAAGTAGTGCAAAGAATCTTAGCTAGGCAGAAACAATCCTTACAGAAGATCTAGCCGATCTATGTTCGTATTTTAAAAAGTGGCGACTGAAGCCTAATAGTACCAAAACAGAAGTATGCGCATTCCACCTAAACAGTAAGCTAGCACTTGCTGAGGTCTAAGTTCTCTTTAATAGAATTGTACTAAGCAGTAACCATTTTCCACTGTAGAGTGAAAGTTTCATTCTAGGCTGTATGTGTCTGTGTAGGTATGTATGTATGTTTCACATCTTCTCCTAAACGACTGGACCGATTTGAACCAAACTTGGTACACATGAGCCTTTCTATCAGGCAACAATTGCTGTCGGGGTAAGACCTACCTACGACACATACGTAAGTAGATGACTTCAAAAACAATGACAGTCGTGAAAAACGGCCGCATCATACGATAATATTCTACATCTGCTCCTAAACTAATGGAGCGATTTCAACCAAATTTGGTACACATATTCCTTATGTGAGATAATTGCTGCAGGAATACGAACCACCTACGACATATAGTTCAGGAGATATAACATCATAAACAATAAGAGTTTGTAAGAAACTGCCACATAATGCGACGAGACTTTATGAATACACTGTATGAGAATGAGAGTACTCAACGAGGTGCAACAAACTGTAAACATAGTTTCAAACCTTTATTAAACTGTTTCTCGTTGACAATCATAGCAAAATGATGAAAGGAACAAAGTTTCTCGCTTACTACTTTTCCGCTGTCCACGGAGCAAAACTATGCCATTCAGTATGATACAATTTATAATTGCTACACTCCAAATTGTACTCGTAGGAAATTTTGCACACAATTGTAATCTGCCAGGAAGTTTCACATACAGCCTATTTTATAAGATGTAAGATTTCGCCCGTGGAGCGAGGGATCGGTGTCGCCAGTGGCGTAACTATGGGGGGGGGGGGGATGAGGGGGATAGAACCCCCCCCCAGAACCCCCCTCCCAAAAAAAAAAAAAAAAAAAAAATCGTATAACAGCAAGCTGGCAAAGGTAAAGATTGAAAACTTGGGTGTTTTACCTAGTATTTCATTGGCTGGGAGTGAATTAGTTTCTTCAATGGGAGTGATAGATGGTAGTTTGTCTGGAAACTAACTAAAATTTTGCTCGTCAAGCTGATCTATCCCCCCCCCCCCCCCCCAAAAGCCAAGTCCTATAGTCGGGCCGCCGAAAGAACGACCCTGACAGTTCACGCACGTGGGCCGCAGAAGGTGGGGGGAACACTCAACCACCAACCTGAGCTCTGGAATTCGTAAACGTTGCCGGGGTAACGGTGCCGCGTTGCTACCCTGCCACTGAAGGTCGCACAGGGTGGCGTTCTTCAGTCGCTGCAAAGCATCTGTCGCGTGTTCATCGTTTGTCTCGTTGTCTTACAAAAACAAAAGCCAAAAAATCATTTATGAAATTGATACAATTGCTGAAGAAAGTGGTCATAAAGTGTTGCGCCTTCCACCATATCATTGCCATTTCAATGCAATAGAACTCCTGTGGGCTCAGGTGAAATCGTTCGTTGAAGAAATTTACGAAATTGATACAACTGCTGAAGAAAGTGGTCATAGTGTTGCACCTTCCACCATATCATTGCCATTTCAATGCAATAGAACTCCTGTGGGCTCAGGTGAAATCGTTCGTTGAAGAAATAATAAACGTCTTTCTTTAACAAAAGCATTGGGCAGTATTACTCCCACGAAATGGAACAATGCTGTCACACATACGTGGCACATCTTAGAGGAGGGATGGGAACGAAAAGGTACACCAGAAGAACGGGTAGAAGAATTAATAATAAGATTAGGGGACGATAGTAGCAGTAGCAGCGGTGCATTGCACATGATGCTGGCCGCGACTGATTTTTAATGTGTAGTTTGTTTCGCAACCAAAGATCATTTATTGAAAAATTACGTTATCGTATTCTACTTCTGTGACCAATAGACTAGCTGTCGAAACTGATCTGATAATATTACTCGGACACTATACTATGACAGTCAACAGCGACCATAAACGAATGAGACAAAAACTCTTTATGTAAGAAGACAAATGATTTCTCTGGAAGAGGCGGTTTTACTACTTGTAAAGTAGTAGTCCTTATTTGTTTACCCTCTCGGCAGACTGCCACAATACAGTGTCCGAGTAATAACAGCGAGTCTGTGGAAAATAGTTATAGAAGATGAAATATATAAACAAAATTCTTCAAATAGCGAACTTTGGCTAAAGACTAAATCATACGTTATATTTAATGGAATACTGGAAAATATGAAGCTTTAACTCGACATATATTTCTAAAACTTTTTAACTGAAAAAGAGTGTTTTCGTTACTTCGTGATTGTTCTCGTTCGTTCATGCATGATTAGTGAGCAACGGTCAAAAAATTTTCGGACGTGATACTCGTATGCCGGCGACAGACACGGCGTAACAACAAACAGCCGCGTAGCAGTATTGGCAACATAGCCGCTAGCTGTCAGAGTCGTTCTTTCGGCGGCTCGACTCTAGTTACGCCACTGGGTGTCGCGGCTACAGCGCCCCCATCGCTGGGTGTCGGTGGACGCGGTCGCGGCGGCGGTCAGTGTCGGCAGAGGGTCCGGACGCGGCCGTGTCAGCGCCGGGCGCGACAGAGGCTTGGCCGAGGCGCCTCGCGGCCGCGGTCTCCCCCTGCCCTGGCGGGCGGTCAGCCCCCTGTATATTTGCATGCTGATGCGGCCGGCGTGTAGCATAATGCGCGACACGCCACTCCGGGGCGCCGCCGTCCCCAGGGCCCGCCTGTCCTCCTGCCGCGGCTGTCTGCCGCGCAAGTCTCAGCCCGACCACCAACCTCACTACTGACCAGTGCAGGGAGCACTGACAGCCTGCCACAGCTTCCCTAATAATAATAATCCCTTCGGATTTTTTAAACCATTTTCATAGTTGTGTTGAGGTATTACGTAACGTCCGTATTGCTCCATCTAGTTTTGTGCACACCTGTCGAAAGTTGCAATTTTGTTCAAATGTTTGTATAGCTTATGGGACTTAACTACGGGGTCATCAGTCCCTAAACTTACAAACCACTTATGAACTACCTTATACTAAGAACGGCACAAATATTCATGTCCGAGGGGGGATTCGAACCCCCGACCGTAGTGCCCGTGCAGACCGTGACTGGAGCGCCTCAGTCCCCTCCGCCACCGCGGCCGGCGCAATTTCGTTCCGCCAAAAACCTGCATCGTGTAACGTACAGTGGCACAGCTATAATTTCGTTCTGGGGATGGGGGGGGGGGGAGCTATTTTTTAAAGCCTATTGAAGTTATTAATCTACTACCTTAAATCCGCGGCTCCGCTCGCGTGTTGGTTGATTATGATAGATACGCTTATCTTTCAGTAGGGTGCCATGAGACTGTTTCTGTTGTAATATGTGTAAAGTAACGTAATGCACATTTATCTATGAAGTTTAAATGACAATTAATTTAATGTAATTAATTTCACTCATTTTTGAGGAAATGTCGCTGATATTCCTTTGAGATTGCACTAGTCTATGCACTTACGCACACACACACCTTTTATCATTATTTTCAAAGAGTAATTATTGTTCCGCATTTCGCGTTATATTCTTCAAATTAGTAAAAATCTACCAGATCGCAATAAATTCGTGCCTAAAACCTTCCTCAGGTATGAATTAGTAACTGTAGAAATATTTAAGTCTCTGCGTCTTGTCGTTCGGACGTGAAAAGCGTACACCGAACAGACATTCACATTAATATATATATATAGCTATCCGATCCGCATAAAACTGTGCCTAAAGCCTTCCCTGCTAGACATTAATAACTGTACAAATTTTTAGCTCTTTATGTCTCGTGGTTCAGACGTGATAAACGAAAACCGAACAGATATTCACATTTAAAGGTATAGAAGATGACTTTTTTTTTACTTTTTATAATTTAACCATTTATACTACGAAAACAATTGCACAAGACATAAGATGAGTAGGCTCACATTAATTTGAAAGTGGAAGAGGAGGAACGTGGTGGAAATAGTGTACTAAACCCTTTCGTAGGCGGTGGGGACTATATTTCCCAGCTTAAAAATAACGAAAAAGCTTCCTTACGTTACACATTTCCGAGGATTGTGACATTCTGCCAGCTGTGGGGTTTATTTTGGAACTTATTTTCCGTTTCTCGACAATGCTTCTGGTTGTTGCAGAATTGTGTGTAGTGGTTGTGTCAGTAGTACTATTTTGTCATTTCTTAATTGATCTCGCTATAGTGAACAGCTTTTTGTTATAGAAGTTCAACAAACGCGGTACATCAAATCAGGATCAGTTAACATTTCGCCTGAAATTAGCACGAAAGCTGATTGATGAATATTCTAATAGGTAACGTCATGGGAAAATACCAACATACCTTGCAAAAAAGGGAGTATCACCTGTGGACATCCGGCTGTTGCAGGTTTTAAACCACCATCCTATTTTGGGTGGCACTAATCGGATATGCAGACTTTACAGCAGTAAGTAGGTGGAAAAAGCGAACTCGCTACATGTGCAAAGTTTGTAATGTACTGCTGCGTGTGGATGCGTGTGTCGCCACTTTAATGCAAAATAATTTGTTTTTATTCAGTATTGTGTTATTTGCATCTGTTTCTGTCACTTTATGAAAATATATCAATAAATATTTTTTTTCTTCAAAAGGGGAACTATTATTATATTTCCTCCTGATGAAAAGTGTCAGTGGGAAATATCCTTACCGTGACTGGAGCGCCTTAGTCTCCTCGACCACCGCGGCGGCTATGAACAATCGCTTCGTAACATGAGCATAGCAGTAACAATAGCGGCAGCATCAAAGCTGATCACGGAGGCATTAAAACCGCTCACAGTAACAGCAGCACACGTTCTAAGTGGCAGGTTGTGCATGGCATATTCTAGTACGTTGTGATTTATTACATGTATAAAAAATGAAAACAATAAAACATAATAAAATTTCAAAAATATTTGGGTGGTGGTGCGGGGGAGGGGGAAGCTTCATCCCCGTTAGATCCCTCTGAAACTCTACATTTCAGCGGGATAATGCACGACCGCATGTTACAGGTCATGTACGTGCCTTTCTTGATACGGAAAATGTTAAACTTCTGCCCTGACAAGCACATTCTCCAGATCTCTCACCAATTGAAAACGTCTGGTCAATGGTGGCCGACTAGCTGGCTCGTCACAGTACGCCAGTCACTACTCTTGATGAACTGTGGTATCGTGTTGAAGCTGCATTGGCATCTGTACCTGTACACGCCATCCGGGCTCTGTTTGACTCAATGCCCTGGCGTTCTATGCATCCAAATGGCGTGAAAATGTAATCACATGTCAGTTCTAGTATAATATATTTGTCCCAAGAATACCCGTTTATCATCTGCATTTCTTATTGGCGTAGCAATTTTAATGGCCAGTAGTGTATTAGTCTGTGGTTTAGCATCCACGGGAAGCAGTGCAGGCGCTGATTCTTGAATAAATTTCGATCGTGCAGATGGCGAATACCGTCTTGGGACACATTATTTCACAGCTGATCGACCTGTTCATGTAATTCTGCAAGATTTGAGGGTTGACGAGTCATAGGTGCCAATCGTCGCCTCATCACACCCGGAGATAATGCTGGCCAGGGAAGTTGCTGCGCGCCTGCAGAGCACGTTGACTTTACGCGCATTGTGTGGGGGAACATTATTCTGTTGGAAAGACACATCACCTTTTAGTTAATAGAATGACAAAAGATCGGGTTATACAACATTCTGCACGTACCGAGCGGTGGCCATCATACCCTTCACCATCAGCAAAGGTGAAAGAGAGTTGTAAATGATCGCATCCAGGACTTTAAGGCCTGGTGGGTTTGATGGGGCCAGGGGGGGGGGGGGGGGAGCGGAGGCAATGTTTCTTCAACGAATGCACTCTACGATACAGCGCTCTCTAGGTCTACATCGTCTGCCCAAACAACCATTACCTGCGGGTTGACAGAATCTGTTTTCATCACTGAAGATCACGACCACTCATTCTATCTCCCAAGTGATCCTCTCGACGTACCAGTCGAACCGTCCATGTTGATGCTGGAGTGTGAGCGGAAGACGGGCTAGAGCAGTATATGCCCATGGATCCGCTCCTACTAACCCACTGCTACTAACCAGTTAGTAACAGTTCGTGTGGAAGTTCAGGGCTCTCAAAGCCTCTTATCTGTACTATGGTGCCGAGTTGGAAATGACCGAGCGCTCTAAGGCGCTTAGCTCCGGAGCGCGCTGCTGCTCATTGTCAAAGGTTCGAGTACTCCCTCGGGCGCGCGTGTGTGTATGTTATATTTAGGATAAGGTCAAGCGTTCAAATGTTTGTAAAGCTTATGGGACTTAACTGCGACGTCATCTGTCCCTAAACTCACAAACTATTAAGAACTAACTTATACTAAAGACAACACAACACAAACATCCATACCCGAGGAAAGATTCGAACCTCCGACGCAGGAGGCCGCGCGATCCGGAACGTGGCGCTCTAGAGCGCTCGGTTTCTCCCGCGCGGCTGTCTTTAGGGTAAGTTACTTTAAGTGATTTGTTGGTCTAGGGACTAAAATTTCAAATGTTTGTATAGCTTATGGGACTTAACTACGGGGTCATCAATCCCTAAACTTACAAACTACTTATTAAATAGCTAACACTAAGGACGGCACAAATATCCATGCCCGAGGGGGGATTCGAACCCCCGAGCGTAGTGGCCGTGTAGACCGTGACCGGCGCGCCTCGGCCACCGCGGCCGGCGGTCTAGGGA
The DNA here is from genome assembly GCA_026315105.1 of Locusta migratoria. NCBI lineage: Eukaryota > Metazoa > Arthropoda > Insecta > Orthoptera > Acrididae > Locusta > Locusta migratoria. Next base: position 284,067,113 of record CM048744.1, read on the forward strand.
CTGATGACTACAGTAGTCCCACATGTTTACGTACATTTGAACTGTACGAATCAACACGGATTTACTCATTTATTGTTGTTTCCTTTGTAAAACAATCTCAGTATCGCATCAACTTACATCTCACTACCGGTCAGTGTGATTCCGCACATTCCTTTCCTACCTGGTTTAGCAGACATTTCTAGTTAAAAGGCAGTCTATCTGACGTACCGCAATACGCAGTAAACTTCGTAATTAAAGGACAGTTGCGGCTTAAAATAATTACATTCGCTGTTTAATTTCAAGGCAGGTTTATAACCCGTATTTTCCGAACGGAGGCTGTGGGCAGTAAGTAATGATATCAGATATTAATTTTCACTGTAATTTCCATACATATAGGTTATAAAATCGCCTGTAGATTAATTATAATCGTTCACTGGGGCAGCGTCAGGAAGTTTATTAAAAAGTAGTGTTTTTAAATGTGGCAGATTGCTTTAAACTCCAAAGTTAATAATCACAGTAAGGAGACTTTCCGTATATAAATTAAAATCACACATTGTAAACCTACATAACTCTGACGATTTGAGGGGGCGGAACTGTAATATTTCATATTTAACTATATTTCTAATGAAACGACAAGTTCCAAGAAAGGTAATTTAGCATGTCCGGTTGTGTGTTCCGAGTCTGCTGGTGCAGCCATTTTCGACACAAGCTACCAAAATTCTGTTAACTGCCAGGAAGCTTTCATCACCCGCGTTACAGCAACCTATGTTTAATACAGCACGCAATTGGCAGTTTTATTTATTCTAAACGAACATAAATTTCTTTTTTTATCAGTAATTTTTCGCTTAAGTGCAAAATAAAAATGTGGCTTTGTTTTCACTTAGGGCCACACGTTTAATGTTTAAGTGTTTGCGTTGTTCAGAAAACTTTAATGTTGCTGTAGCTAGTAGTGTACTTTAGTTCATATCTTTGCAACCAGTTACTCAGTAGGTAACACCGAGATTCGATTCCCTGCAAAAATGTGAAAGACATCTGCACCTTGAAATCTTACTATAAAGGATTGCAATTTTAGAAAACAGCGACACTAATTCTGTACGTACTATGAATTGTGCAGCTTTTTCAGTATACATAATCAGTTGAATCAGCAACTCTTCGGGGATAAGATAGAAAGGCAGCGTATATTGACCATGGGTCTATGAAAGGGCAATGCGAGATCACTGTTTGGGATGTCTGAGAGACAATATGAATAAAGCAACGATAGGATTTAGAAAGGGGTTCTATGACGTAGACTAGATAGCGACAGTGAAACGATCAGTCCTATGGTTAATATGGTTCAACTAAAATAAATGGATTTATTTTCTAAGCCATGACCTTCATCATGTTTCAATTTTCAATAAATACACTTACGTTTCTAGCTTCTCTTATTATTTAGTGCTTTAAAAAGGTGCATTTTCTGTTATTTATGTTTCTTGTTGTTTATAAGTGCACGTGATATCTAATGGCATGGTTCTGAGCCACGAAACCGGCAATATCTCAATATAATTGGTGTAGTTTACAACTGTTTGTGAAATTCTTGTACAAAAATATTAGGAAAGCACTATAGCAGCTTGGGCACCAACTCGTCTGTAACTTCAAATGGACATTGATACAATGGTATAAGAATGTATCAAAGGGAAGTGTCATACGTCCTCTGGCGAGATGAATGAACTCATCCAATGGCATGGAGGAAAAAACTGGGAGCAAGCGCCCAGGAATGTTCGACATATAAATCACTGGAAGAGCCTGTGTCCAGCAGTGAATATCTCGTGGATGAAGAAGAGGAATAAGATCGTTTTAAGAGGCAAAACGTAAGTATTTAATTACAATTAGTAAGTAAAACACTTTTATCGCAATAGTCAATCAGATTGTAAGAAGTTCCTGTTGGCGCAATTTTCTACACGACGTGGGACGTGTTGGCTTACTCACTGTGTGACGTTAAGCGTCTGCCAGTACAGCCCCGATGGCGTGCTGGGGGTTGGTGGGGGGGGGGGGGGCGGTGAAAGAATTCCCATCGTCGGCTAAACTCTATCTCGGTAGAGACATTGATGTTTTAAGCACTTTCTTGCTTCCCAAAGTTCAACAGCAGTTTGGGGATAGCGACTGTATCTTTTAACACGATCGATCAGCTGTTCGTCATGCGCAACATCCCTGTTGTGGACTGACCTGCACAAAGTCCTGACATGAATCGTACTGCGTTTTATTGGCAGAACCCTTAAAACATGCAACAGAACTACAAAAGAAACTGCATACACTACGCTTGTCCGTCCATTTTTGGTGTATTGCAGCCCAGTGTGGGATCCTTATCAGGTGGGTTTGACGGAGGACATCGAAAGAGTCCAAAGAAGGGCAGCTCGTTTCGTATTGTCACGATACAGGGGAGACAGCGTTACGGAAATGATACAGGATCTGGCATGGGAATCATTACAACAACGGCGTTTATCGCTGCGGCGTGGACAACTTACGAAACTCAAGTCGCCAACATTCTCCTCCGAATGCGAAAATATATTGTTGACTCCCACTTACATAGGTAGAAATGATCATCAGAATAAAATACGAGAAATCAGAGCTCAAACAGAGAGATTCAGGTGTTCATTCTTCCCACGCGCTATTCGAGAATGGAATGGGAGATAAAATAGTATATTTGTGGTTCGATGAACCCTCTTCCAGACACTTAAATGTGATTTTCAGAGTATCCCATGTAGATGTAGAACATCTTTGGGATGTTTTGGAACGCCCACTTAGTGCCAGGCCTCACCGACCTACATCTATACCTCTCCTGAGTGCAGCACTCTGTGAGGAATGGGCTGCCGCTCTCCAAGAAACCTTCCAGCACCTGCTTGACCGTATGCCTGCGACAGTGGAAGCTGCCATCAAGGCTAAGTGTGGGCCAACACCATACTGAATTCCAGCCTTATCGATGGAGGTCACACGAACTAGTAAGTCATTTCTAGCCAGGTTTCCGGATACGTTTGATCACGTAGATCCGAAATCAGCTCACTTCGAATCCCAATTTCTCAGCTGCTGCACCAACCAGCCCAGTTGATTTTGTTCAGAGTCTTAATGTATCACGCGTCAGCGAACTGCTGTTTTAAGTACCTTCTTGCTTTCCACTGTTCAAGAGCAGTTCGAGGATGGCGACTGTATCTTTCAACACGATCGCTCGCCTGTTCGTCATGTACAACATGTACAATATCCCTGTTGTGGACTGACCTGCACAGAGTCCTTACTTGAATCGTTCAGAACATCTTTGGGATATTTCGGAACGCCAACTTCCTGCCAGGCCTCACAGAACTACATCGATATCTCGCCTCAGTGCAACACTCTGAAGAATGGGCTGCCACTCCCCAAGAAACCGTCCAGCACCTGCTTGAACGTATGCCTGTGAGAGTGGAAGGTGTCATAAAGGCTAAGTGTGGGCCAACACCATATTTAATCCCAGCCTTATCGATGGAGGTCACCACGAACTAGTAAGTCATTTCTAGCCAGGTTTCCGGATACTTTTGATCACGTAGATCCGAAATCCGCTCACTTCGAATCCCAATTTCTCAGCTACTGCACCAACCAGCCCGGTAGATTTTGTTCAGTCTTAATGTATCCCGCGTCAGCGAACTGCTGTTTTAAGCACCTTCTTGCTTTCCACTGTTCAAGAGCAGTTTGGGGATAGCGACTGTATCTTTCAACACGATCGATCACCTGTTCATCATGCACAACTTTCCTGTTGTGCACCGACCTGCACAGAGTCCTGACTTGAATTGTACAGAACATATTTGGGATGTTTGGGAAGGCCCACTTCGTGCCAGGCCTCACCGACCTACATCGATAGCTCTCCTGAGTGCAGCAGTCTGTGAAGAATGGGCTGCCACTCACCAAGAAACCTTCCAGCACCTGCTTGAACTTATGCCTGCGACAGTGGAAGCTGTCGTCAAGGCTAATTGTGGGCCAACACCATATTTAATCCCAGCCTTATCGATTGAGGGCACCAGGAACTAGTAAGTCATTCCTAGCCATTCACGTAGATCCGAAATCCGCTCACTTCGAATCCCAATTTCTCAGCTACTGCACCAACCAGCCCGGTAGATTTTGTTCAGAGTCTTAATGTATCCCGCGTCATCGGCGGATGCACCCCGACCCTGCCCTCTAGGTCGGCTGCGCCTCACCTCAATCAGCTGCGGCTGCTGGCGGCGCCCCGGAAAGTAGGGCGGGATTAATTTGAGGACTGTGTCAGAGCAATCAGACGGCCAGAGGCGGTCTCTCGTGGGAGATTAGGGATGGGGGGGGGGGGGGGGATGCGGGGCGGGACGTGGTAACGGGGGCGGCGGAAGCGCTCGTATAATCTGGCCGGGCCCCTGGGGCGGCGACTGCGGACAAACTTGGTTTATGCGTTCCACTACACGTGGGCCGCGCACGACCCGATAGCCGGGGTTAGCCCAGACGGCGCCCGGCCGCTCTCGTAAAAGTGCCTCCGACCCGCCTCCCCCGGCTCTGCCAAATGCACACGCGAATGGAATGCGGCCCGTAAAATCCGAGACGCTCCCTCCCCCATGGCGCGGGGGCGGGAGGGGGAGGCAGGGGTGGAACTGGCGCAGCCGCTGCCCGCCACTTCTTTCCGTCTCGCCGAGAACCCGTCTTTCGGCGAGTCGCTTCATTTCCGCTTCGAATCCCTGACTCTGACTCGAGCGCGCCATGTGTGTGTTCTGCCCGCGTGTCTTCGTCTACGCGAGACACTGTTCTCGGCTTGACACGTACAGTCGCCAACTGCGGCCGAGTGCAGTTCTTCATTGTGGATAGCGTAGCTGTCAACTTATTAAATGAATGCGGCATATTTCGTTAGACCGGTATTTATTTCAACGATTTCTTAGCGCCATAAATACTTTAGGCTTTTAACCCGTTGTTGCCCTAGAACCCGATTTTTAAAAACAATTTTTTTGTTTAATTACATTACAAATGACATATAAAACTAATACATAATTAAAAGCATGTTACGCCTGTGGAGAGCGATCGAAAATTTATATAAAACACATTTTACTTCAGTCAAGATCGCTTGTTTATTTGCTGTTTTTTTCAATTTTTTTATTTTTGATTTTTTTCCTGTTTCCATTAAGTATGTCATCATCTTCAGAAAAGTCTTTTAATTTTGTTTTACAATGTCCTCTTATTTTCAATAAAATAAAGAGTTACTTGTGAAAGTGTAATATAAGAAAAAGAACATTGTCAAACGATTAAAATTGGCATCACCAAAGTGGATCGTCATCTGCATTGCATATTTAAAAATTGTGTGTGTTCTTGCCACAAATCTCCTTGTTACTTATGGCAAGAACACACATTTTTTTCGTTGTTTTCGACTTAATTATACAAAACATTTTGGGATCTCTTAATTCCACGTTGTTTTTCCATGTGAGGCTGAAATGGTAGTTCAATGTGGCTAGGTTTCATTATTCTACAATGGCTTTTGTCACACAAAATTTCGTGATGCCAGTGACTTTTTGTTAATCACTGTTCCTATACAGAAAGCCACAACTGTATGACCGAAATTCACAAATATTTAACAATTTCGTGATACATTTTACGCGGTACACGCGGTCGATTAACGTAGGTGTTCATTGTTTGAGGCCGCAAGCTCCACTGACTGCAATAGGATGTTTCAAATGTTTGTATAGCTTATGAGACGTAACTACGGGGTCATCAGTCCCTAAACTTACAAACTACTTATGAACTAACACTAATGACGGCACAAATATCCATGCCCGAGGGGGGATTCGAACCCCCGACCGTAGTGACCGTGCAGACCGTGACTGGAGCGCCTCAGTCCCCTCAGCCAACTGCCGTAGGGATGACACTATGTGCAAGTGACAACATTTTGACGCCAACGGAACTGTCTAGAATGTTACGCTTTTCTGAACAACAGAAACATAGCTTAGCATTATATAAATGCCCCGTTTTCTCATGAACTAATGAGCATATAAATGTGGTGTTTTTATCACGTGTTCTCGCATGTTTTGTGACTGTATTGCTCTACACTCACATTAAAATTTAAGCTGGAAAAATTTATGATTTTTCCCCAGAATATATATTTTTGTGCAAATATTCATAATTTTAATTTCTTGAATTTTAACTATTACATTGAATACTAATAAAGTGGAGCTACAACATCATTGTACTATCTATGTTATGTGGTAAATAATTAAATAATTCAGAAGTTACTGAGAAAAAGGGACATTTTGAGGAAATTGCTTTTAAAGAAAATATTTTAATATACAGCCAATTATACATAAAATATGTTAGTATCTTCCTGGACGGTAGTCCTCATCTCCTCCTTCATCTTCCTCACCCAGTGCTGCCCTCCTTCTCTTGAATCTGGCTTCTTTTGACATATTGTTTATTGCAATTTCTGCCTTCATTATTCGCATTTGGTCCAAGAGATGGGCTGCCATCTCTCAAAGTCCATCTCACATTTAGTGGTGGTGTAACCTTTATGAAGTCCAAGATATTCCAAAACCTGTAAAAATCCAGAATAGCCACAATTAAAAGTAAGAACAGCATCAAAAACACCAAGTCATGATAAAAACTATCACAGGAAACACAGAAACTAAACACGGCTAGTGGTAACAGTAGTTGTCAAACACAAACAGATGTAGAGTTCAAAGAGTTTACTGCGAAGTACCGCTAGTGTAGGCAACGTACGAAATGGACAGTTCTCTACAAAACAAAGAAACCACAGCCTTCTAGACTATATAGATCCAGAGAAAAGTGTCAGTATGCGAAATGATGCAAAACAAAAATTATCAGAAACGTTAGTGCATTATTATTTTCAAATATTTATTTAAAATAGTAAATTATGTAATATTTCAATGAATTCAACACCAAATTGCATAAAAATAAAAATGTGGAATTTTGTCATTTTAAGCGGTACGACTCCCCTTAATAACTAAATTCAATGTACTTTCCAGAATTTCCACGAAGTAATAGGTTGTATCATCTAGTGTTTATGGGCATTCCATTTGCGGTAGTAACATACACCGATTAATATCCATTCAAAGTATATCAGTACAATATACTGAGGGCGTGGACTCGGTGAAACATCTCGGGAATCTAATAAGCGCATATATTCAATTGCGAATGAGACGGTTGACTAAAGGATCTAAAAATGGTCAAATGTCTGTAAATCTATCGGACCAAACTGCGTAGTCATCAGTCCGTAGCTTACAAACTACTTAAACCTAGGTAAACTAACCTAAGGACAAACACACACACACCCATGCCCCAGGGAGGACTCGAACCTCCACGGCGAGCGACCGCGCGCTCAGCAGCGAGACGCTTTAGACCGCTCGGCTACTCCACGGCGGCGAAACGATCTAATATATAAAGTATAGTGTCCGTATGTTTGTACGTGTTGCATAGAAATCTACAGTTTTGTTCCAATTTTTATGAAATTTTGCACACGTAAACTTCAATCCATGAGAACGGTCGCCGTAAGTGTAAGAATCACGTACGATACATAGTTCACGATATATGACATCATAAACAGTGAGATGAGCAGAAAACTGCTGCATTTAGCGACAGTACTGCTCATTTTCTCCTAAACCACTGGACCGATTTCAACCAAATGTGGTACACACATTCCTTGCCGTGAGGTAACAATTGCTGCATGGTTAAGATTCACATACGGCACATGGTTCAAAAGATATTACCTCCTAACCAATAGAAATCGCAAAAATGGCATATAATGCGGCGAGACTTTCGAAATACACTGTATGAGAATGACAATACTTAGCGACTTGCAACAAACTTTAAACATAATTTTAAACCTTTATTAAACTTTTTCTCGCTGACAAACATAGTAAAATGATGAACGGAAAAAGTTTCTCGCTTACTACTTTTCCGCTGTTTATGGGGTAAAACTACGGCTCTCGATATGACGTTACAATTTATAATTTGAGCACTATAAATTGTAGTGATAGGAAATTTTACAGACAGTATACACATATATAGTTGAATGTACCTTCTAAATTGTATCACAGTACGACACGTAGTTCATGAGATATGAGCACGTTAACAGTAACGTTCATGGAATATTGCTCCATCCGGCTGGAAGCGAAAGCAGTTTACTTCCATAGAGCTACAAGGAAGGAACATAATGAAACAGAGTACACCCAACGAATACCCATTATATCCTACAAATCTACCTTCAAGAGACTGCAGTTTCCATTGGAACTTGCATTTTCTACTACGATTAATAAATTACAGGGCAATCTATTAAATACTTTGGAATGAATTTGACATCTTCATGTCAGGGGCGGGCTCACCAAAGAATTTTTTCATATTAGAGACTGGAAGATATACATATGTCGTGTGTGTGTGTGTTTGTGTGTTATATAGAGGGGGAAAGGTTATTGCATTAGGAAAAAAGAAATCTTAAAAGTTCTTTTACATCAAAATTTTCAATATTTGTCAAGGTTATGGGACTTAATTGCGGGGGTCATCAGTCCCTACTTATGAACTAGCTTATATCAAAGACGGCACAAGCATCCATGCCCGAGGGGGGGGGGGGGGGAGATTCGAACCTCGACGGGGAACAGCCTCGCGCATCGGAACATAGCACCTAAATGCGCCTGGCCACTCCGCCGCGGCTTCAAAATTTCACAAGAAATATATAAATAGAAAAAAAGTTCTTGGCTGATTTACTTTAAACTTTTACATATTACTCTAATGAAGAAGGCAGAAAATTAGCCGGCCGCGGTGGCCGAGGGGACTGAGGCGCTTCAGTCACGGTCTGCACGGCCACTACGGTCGGGGGTTCGAATCCCCCCTCGGGCATGGATATTTGTGCCGTTCTAGTTCGTAAGTAGTTCATAAGTAGTTTGTAAGTTCAGGGACTGATGACCTCGTAGTTGAGTCCCATAAGCTGTACAAACATTTGAACATTTGAGCAGAAAATTAACGAAAGTCAGATGCTACGAAATAAATAGTGTTGTGCTAAAGTGAGTAATTCATCCGGGAAGGCAGAATCGGAAGCCTGGAACCTGATTTTTATAATATGTGCTTTCCATCTACACCTACTGCAGTTTCACATGCAGCCTGGCAGAAATTTAACATCCCGGGCAACGCCGGGTTTTGCAGCTAGTAATTGTACAAACATGAGCTTGTATCAAGGGTAGGACCTCATCGCGCGTAAACAGCCTAGCATGAAATCAGCAGAGGCCTTGCAGGAGCCGTCCACTGCTGCGCCTCTCCCTGTCGCTTTCCTTCATTGGGTTAATTGCAGGGCCGTCGGCGGTTGTCACCCGCCTGTCTGTTTGTGAAGCTGTCGTGGTTGAAACTTGGGGGGCCCCCGAGTGCATGTGGCAAATAGGACTCAGTGTCCTGCGTGGGCGACGGCGTCAACCTGATCGAGCATTCCGTTTGGAGTCTGGGTGCTCTGCAGCCTGCGGTCCGCAGCTGATGGCGTGCGGAGCTGTTCACCACTGTGGATGCCCCCGCGTTGTAGCTGGCGAGCAGGAACCGTTCACAGGTTGGCTGTTAATTGCTCTCGAATTGGCCGTTCTGCAGGGAGAAATTAGGAATTACATACAACTGAATTTTCAAACCGATCATAATATTTCACTGATCAGTTGATAGCAAAAAAATCAGGTGTTTTATGATAGCATGATGACAGCCTTGATACAGTTTTATTAGTTTTCGTTGACTTATAGCCACCACTTCTGTTTGCGACGGTCTCCCACAACTACGGCCTTATGTCTGATGATTTCGCATTTCATCAATTTAGTTTTCTTTCTAATTTACAAGCCAATCCTTCGTTTCCTCCTACATATTTGTTTCCCATTTCTCCCTTTCTCCATCGTTTCTCCCACACACACATATACACATGCATCCTCACTCCCACCTGACTAATATAACATTTGCTTTAAAAGTTCGTAAGCTTTCACGGCCGATGTCATTTTGAATAAAACAATTCTGGATATAAGGCAGCGTCATTTTTTCAATACTTAGCAAATGAATTGCCGACGTTTCGACCACTGAGCAGGGTTGTTAACCGCCCTGAAGACGACCACTGCACAGTGGTCGCAACGTCGTCAATTCATATGCTAAGTGTTTAAAAAAATGACGAGGCCTTATACCCAGAATTGTTTTATTCAAAATTGGCTTTAAAATTTTTAGCTTTGGAAACTTTTTTTGCACTTAGATCCATTTTTTTCCAATGTTCAAATATTTGTAAATCTACTGGACCAACTGCAATGGTCATATGTCCCTACACTTACAAACTACTTAAACTAAATAACATCACACACACACACACACACACACACACACACACACACACACACACACACACACAAACGCGCGCGCGCGCACACACACACTCACGCCCGAAGGAGGACTCGCACCTTCGGCAGGAGCGGCTGCATGCTTTTACTACTTTAGGCAGATTTAAATTTCTATTTTAACTGTGAGGTACAGTATTGTTTTATTCTAAAAAAATTTGATTGCATCCAATAGGTTTCATTGTTCAGGCTATTTTGAATTAAGTCAACTTCGTATATTTGTTGTTACGCAATTTTATCACTTCCAGTCGTATAACTACATTTCACTTTTTAATTTCCCAGTTCACTTGTCAGTCACTTCAGTGATTTACATACTTTTCGCAGCCATTTATAAGAATTCCTTTCTAAAATCAATTGTATATCATTTACAGATTCATCTGAAGATACGCCACGAGCGTCACTGAGAAATAAAAGTTAATTAACTGCAGCAGAGACGCACGTTTTTGTCGTTATTGAACAGAAAATACTGTTGCTGTACCACCCCCTGGATTTGGAGAACGTGTACAAATTAGAAACCGATGCAGTCAGTTAACTAGACCCGGCCGCGGTGGCCGAGGGGACTGAGGCGCTCCAGTCAGGGTCTGCACGGCCACTACGGTCGGGGGTTCGAATCCCCCCTTGGGCATGGATATTTGTGCCATCCTTAGTATTAGTTAGTTGATAAGTAGTTTGTAAGTTTAGGGACTGATAACCCCGTAGTTAAGTCCCATAAGCTATACAAACAAACTAAAAAATTAACTAGATAACCTCGAAACTCAACTCTGTTTATGTCGGAAGGAGGAATATTGTATGGATAAGGAGATAAAAAGTAATCCTCATGCACGTAATGTTTGTAATGTTTGTAAAGTATATGGGACTTAACTACGGGGTCATCAGTCCCTAAACTTACAAACTACTTATGAACTACTTACAAACTAGGACGGCACAAATATCCATGCCCGAGGGGGGATTCGAACCCCCGACCGTAGTGGCCGTGAAGACCGTGACTGGAGCGCCTTAGTCTCCTCGGCCACCGCGGCCGGCCATGCACGTAATTCAACATCGAAGCTACAGAATAATGTCGGAAGTTTTTTTTTTTTTTTTTTTTTTTAATTTTTATTATTATTATTATTATTTTACCTTTGTAGATGTTGGCTCGTTGTCGTGATGGCGTGGGTCATTAACATGAAGCCAGTTAGACTGAACAACGCGATTAGGGAGCAACTAACTATCCTGAGATACGATGTAACTACCAACATGGAGCTAAGGTCAAACAGAAGAGGGCACCAGACACCAACTGCCTGCAAGCTTAGTTGCATAGGTGAAACAGCTATCCCATTTTAAACTTGTAACATGTACTAGAAAGACCTTCATATGTTTCATGGATCTGACAAATTGTTTCATGCGGAGTAAATAAGTCATCATGACTCGAAATATATGTGCTGTTTTTAATGTTTATTTAATGTCTGAGTCATGGAACTTGTTTTTACAGCAATGGTGATGTTCAATCATGTCAACTAAATTTATATCTGATTTTTTAAAAAGAAAAGCTGAGAATGAACACCATAGATGAAGCAGTTAGAGCGAACAGATTGAGATGGTGGGGTCATGTTACACGCATGGGAGAAGCAAGGTAACCTAAGAGACTGATGAGCTCTTCAGTGGAGGGTAAGAGGAGTCGAGGTAGACCAAGAAGAAAGTACTTAGATTCGATGCAGAATGATTTTGAAGTAAAAGGCATAACATCAGACGAGGCATCAATGTTAGCATTGAATAGGGGATCATGGAGGAATTTTATTAGAGGTACTAAGCTCCAGACTGAAAGCTGAAAGGCATAATCAGTCTCTAATGATGATGATGATATTTCATATCACACCACCAAGCTACGAACATGTTATTTTTATTATGTTTCGTGTTACTTGGCATATGCGCGAATACGTCGCTATTTTTGATTTAAATGTTTTAGAGGCTGCCAGATAAGATGAGAAGGTGGTTTTCCACTTTTACAACTTTGACTCTCGCCAAGGGTAATCGCCTTTTATTGTGCTGTGAGAGGATTACTATCATTGCGGTATCCCTTTATTGAGTTTGGATACTCGACGTTCGTCTTGATCTCCTGTATAATGTAGTGCAGGTGCGGAGTTGCAAAGGAATCTGTGCGGCCCTGTTGTCGTCGATGCACACCGCTGGTTGCATGCGCAGATGCGAAACGTTAGCCATAATCGTTAAGTCCCGGACTTGGCACGAATCCCGCATCACTTGAGGCACTCCGGTATACAGCTACCCTCCCGGTCAGGACATTCGCGTGATTTTCTCCTGAACGTCTCGGAGCTAGCAATAGTCGTCTCGTACGCCTTCTTACTGCCTACCCAGGCGTCAACAGTGACCTCAGAAGAAACCAGAATTCCATTTCTCTCCCTGCACGTTCCGAAACGCTAGGTGCGCCTCCGCAGTGCAAGAAATGAAGTATGCACTGTATTTTATTATAGCGACTTAGCCAAGGAATCTATGCGCGAATGTTTTGCGTGTAGGCGCTTCCGTGTGCGGGTTTTGCTACACAGTATTATGGAGCAAGGTCCTGGCTCACCGGTCTTGGCAGAGACGATGAGACTCTAATGTCGTCCGGCGATATTCTTTACGGCTGACTACATCATGCGTAAAATGGCACTGAAACTTGTAGCGCTCTCTTGGAGGTAATAAATTTAATTGCACCTAGAGGCATGTCTGCTTAAACAGCCTTACCCTGTAGTGGGACGGAAGTGGACCGTTAGGTTTATCTAGAACCGCGACGTGTTATTCCACAACACTGTATTGTAGCATTAAGCTATCAGTAACCGTTCATCAGTAACTAAAATAACGGAACAATAACTATATGTACGCAGACTGGTTTGATGCAGCTGTCCACCCAACTGTATCCTCAGCAAGCCTCCTCATCTCCTCATAAGAAAAGCAATCCACATCCATTTGAATCTGCTTACTGTATTCGTCTCTTGGTCTCCCTCTGCTATTTTTCAAAATGTTCAAATGTTTGTATAGCTTATGGGACTTTACTACGGGATCATCAGTCCCTAAACTTACAAACTACTTATGAATTAACTAAGACTAAGGACGGCACAAATATCCATGCCCGAGGGGGATTCGAACCCCCGACCGTAGTGGCCGTGCAGACCGTGACTGGAGCGCCTCAGTCCCCTCGGCCACCGCGGCCGGCTGCTATTTTTCCCCACACTCTTCCTTCCAATGCTAAATTCACGATTCCTTGATGTCTAAGAATGTGTCCTCCCTTTTTTAGTCAAGATATGTCAGAAATTCCTTTTCTCCCCAATTCTGTTTAGTACCTCGTCATTAGTTACGCTCTCTAGCCACCTAATCGCCAGCATTCTACTGTAGCACCACATTTCAAAAGCCGATAGTGATAATATAAGTGTAATTTCTCTATATACAGGGTGTTACAAAAAAGGTAGGGCCAAACTTTCAGGAAACATTTCTCACAAACAAAGAAAGAAAATATGTTATGTGGACATGTGTCCCTAAACGCTTAATTTCCATGTTAGAGCTCATTTTAGTATTTCTCTTTAAATGTAAATTGAAATAATTCGTGCAGACAATTGTCAAAATACCCAATTGTTTCGTCAGTATTTACTGTACTTCCTCGATTCACCGCTAGTTGGCCGAATTGAAGAAAGGTAATGTTGACTTCCCTGCTTTTGTTGACATGCGACGGATGAGGCTTCATTCCAACGTGATCAAATTGTAAATTTTCACAATCAACATTTGTGAGCTGACGAGAATCCGCACGCAATTGTGCAATCACGTCATCAACACAGATTTTGGGCAGGAATTGTTGGTGATGTCTTGATTGGGCATCATGTTCTTCCACCTACGCTCACTGGAGCACGTTATCATGATTTCATACGGGATACTCTACCTGTGCTGCTAGAACATGTTCCTTTACAAGTACAACACAACATGTGGTCCATACACGATGCAGCTCCTGCACATTTCAGTCGACGTGTTCGTATACTTAACAACAGATTCGGTGACCGATGGATTGGTAGAGGCGGACCAATTCCATGGCCTCCACGCTCTCCTGACCTCAACCCTCTTGACTTTCATTTATGAGGGCATTTGAAAGCTTTTGTCTACGCAACCCCGGTACCAAATGTAGAGACTCGTCGTGCTCGTATTGTGGACGACTTTCTCCAGGGTTGCATCAGCGCATCGAGGATTCCATGCTACGCAGGGTGGATGCATGTATCCTCGCTAACGGAGGACATTTTGAACATTTCCTGTAACAAAGTGTTTGAAGTCACGCTGGTTCTGTTGCTGTGTGTTTCCATTCCATGGTTAATGCGATTTGAAGAGAAGTAATAAAATGGGATCTAACATGGAAATTAAGCGTTTCTGGACACATGTCCACATAAAATATTTTCTTTCTTTGTGTTTGAGGAATGTTTCCTGAAAGTTTGGCTGTACCCCCTTTTTGTAACACCCTGTATAATTAACATATTTTATTAGAATGCGTAATCATATAATCAGTGGTTGTTAAACAAGTTAGTCTTTTGTCTTTGTTATCCCTAGTGTTTATACAGTTTAGTACGACGTCCACTTTTCGAGATGCAACAAGCGCTCTAAGGCGCCTTTCTGCGGAGCGCGAGGTTGCTCGCCGCCGGAGATTCGAGTCCTCCGTCGGGCATTTCAACATCTGTAGATACGACAAAATTTGAACGCAACAAGCTAAAATATTCCATTTTATTATTCAACTTAGCATAGCTCGCTGTACTTGTCCAATAACGTTTTCAAAAATGATTGCCAAACTTTATTCGGTCATTTAACTTTGTGGCGGAAAGCTCTTCCTGACACTGAAATCGTCAAGGGAAGGTAATAAAGAAAGTGCTTAAAGGAATCTAACAGCGATGTAACAGCCAGTACAAGAGTACCCGACAATATATGATGGCAAAATAAAGATAGATTCTACGGTAGGCAATATCGTCACATTCATTCGACATCTACTGTTGCATAAAGACCAACACTAACAATCGTTTGCAATTCAATTTTCAGCTATTTGCTTGTGCATTTCTACCAATGTCATCTAATCGCCTTTCACTAGGTCACTGTATCCGTCATTTCTTGTCTCTTGAAATCTACATCTTCGTCTACATACATGCTTATAATGCACTATCCACTTAACCCTAGCTTGGTAACATCTGTCAAAATGACGGTTACGTTCAAATTGTCAGTGAGCTGTGATGTTTTGAGGAACAATTGATGAACAAGAGTATACGGGTAGAGTGTTGGTTTGGAATCACACTCACCGAATTGATGGGTGTTACTAACAAAAGTTCAAAACCCCCAGAAAGACGGGTGTTAGTAGCGAGTGTAAAAACCGGATGTTAGTAACGCAGGTTAACTGTGTGGCGGTAGGCTCTTGTTTTACCGGTGACACTTCCCCATTATCCTGTACCAGTGGCGAATGATTCGCGGGATGAGCGGTTACTAGTAAACTCGATTCCCTGTAGTTTTATTGTCATGGTGTGTTAGAGAGATGTACGTAAGAAGGTACGATACATAGTTTGACTGTTCTAAGGACGAAATCAGATTCAAATGTTTGGATGTTTGTAAAGCTGTGGGACCAAAGTGCATCGGTCATCAGTCCCTAGGCTTACAAACTACTAGAACTACAGTATGCTAACGACAACAAATAAACTCATGCCTGAGGGAGGACTCGAACCTCCGACGGGGAGCAGCCGCATACTCTGCAGCAACGCGCTCGACCACTCCCACGCGGCTTGTAACGACGTATCACAGCCATGGGACTAACACGTTTCACAGTGAATATAATTAATTCATTTGTTTTAGAGCCACGCCTCTTCCCTTCACATGGGTTAACAGCATAGTTGGCCTTTGGCCCCTGTTCTAATCAAAACATATTTTCTGTGCCAACGGTTCGTTCGCTTTCATTTATGAGAATTTGTTAGGTGAATCAGGTATAACATTTTGGATTATATCAAACGCCTTAAGTTATTGACCCGAGTAAGGTGGAACATGTTTTGAATGAATGCTCATTGCCTTGTTACATGCTACAAAATTTTCGTATACAGAATGATTAAAAAACTGCTCATACTGAAGTGCACATCATCATATCAAACTGACATCTAAAAATAGAGATGCAAATGCATGCCACGTGTATGACATAAATTACCGGCCACGCAAGATACCTCTACTGCCAACCCGAACAATGGAAATGGGATTATAGCTCATGGAGGCTGCCGCTAAACTAAGTTTTTGCACTGCTATTTCGGTTTCGCTCTCAAGTGTCACAGTGAACGAAAAAGGAAAAAGTTACTCTTATACCCGATGGCTGTCGGTTGATATTTTTGGCTGTATTCATTTGGATTAAGTGATTTTCCTTTTCGTGTTCAATTCAGTATCAAATTTCATATGTAAAACATTTGTCGAAAGTCAATTACTGTGCACGATGCGACATCAGAATAAAATTTTATGAACAGTGAAAAGAGCAGCATTGGCCATAAAAATATATATATATTTTTTATTATAGCAAATAGATTTCGGTTATTGCATAACCCTCTTCAATGCTAATGCCTTGTGTCACTTTTTCTTTAACAAACACTCTTTATTGAAAAGTATGTGTTGAATAGTAGCCGCCAGCTTGAGGTTCTTGTATTTTAAGACAGCTGCACATGCCTAGCTCTGCAAAATTTTCTTAAAATTCTATTCCATTATATGACCAATGCTGCTCTTTTCACTTTTTATAACAATTGTTTTGTGGTAGTTCAGCTCATCCTTCCACATAAAGGAAACGAATCTTACAAAATCAATGGTATATTACTAAGACCAGAGAATAGCTACCGAATAAATATAAACATGAAAGAAACATGTGTGCCATACTAGTAACGGAAGCTACTAATTGAGGATCTTATACGTCTATACAATTACGATGTCATATGTCACAGCTGGAATTAAATGCTAATGATAGCCTCCGCGGGTGGATTGCAATAAAGACAGTGGCTGTTAATTAAGTAAGTAATTACGAAAAAGGAATTATCTACTGCCATCTAATAATAAGATGATAGAATAATTGTGGGATCATTAAATGACTAGATAATAGCTCCCTTACTCACCAACTTCACTGTTTTACTGCAATCCAACCGCGGAGGGTGACATTAGGATTTAATTACGGTTGATTGTAAAATGTCATATCGTAATTGTATAAGACTGACATTTATTTAAAATTCCCAATTAGTACAGTTGTGTGACTAGTACGTCATATATGTTGTTCCATGTTTATGTTCATTGGATAGCTATTCTCTTATCTTACTTCACAATTTAACTTTGCTTTTGATGTCACAGCATCTACAATCATTGGCTCTTTTGGCAAATTTTTACCAAATGGAATTGGTATGTAATTTGATCTTTCATACTAAATTTGAGGGGTGTTTAAATGAAAAGGTACGAAACGACACTGTGAATCTAATGGAAGTCTTTGTTCAAAAGTAATAATCAGAGGCCTGACAACAACTATCGCACTGTTTAACGAGCCGAAGTAAGAGTGATGTCAGGTGTGCCACAGGGGAGTGTCGTCGGACCGTTGCTGTTTACGATATATATAAATGACCTTGCGGATAACATCGGACGTTCACTGAGGCTTTTTGCGGATGATGCTGTAGTACATAGAGAGGTTGTAACAATGGGAAATTGTATTGAAATGCAGGAGGATCTGCATCGAATTGACGCATGGTGCAGGGAATGACAATTGAATCTCAATGTAGATAAGTATAATGTGCTGCGAATATATAGAAAGAAAGATCCTGTATTATTTAGCTACACTATAGTAGGTCAGCAACTGGAAGCAGTTAATTCCATAAATTATCTGGGAGTAGGCATTAGGAGTGATTTAAAATGGAACGACCACAAAAAATCAGTCGTCGGTAAAGCAGAAGCCAGACTTAGATTCATTGGAAGAATCCTAAGGAAATGCAGTCCGAAAACAAAGGAAGTGTGTTACAGTACACTTGTTCGCCCACAGCTTGAATACTGCTCACCGGTGTGGGATCCGTAATAGGTGGGATTGATAGAGGAGGTAGAGAAGATCCAACGGAGAGCAGCGCGCTTCGTTACAGGATCATTTGGTAATCGAGTAAGCGTTACGGAGATGATCGATAAAATCCAGTGGAAGACACTGCAGGAGAGACGCCCTGTCGCTCGGTACGGGCTTTTGTCGAAGTTTCGAGAACATACCTTTACCGAGGAGTCAAGCAGTATATTGCTGCCTCCTACGTATCTCTCGCGAAGAGATCATGAGGATAATATCAGAGATTAGAGCCCACACAGAGGCATAGCGACAATCTTTCTGTCCGCGATCAATACGCGACTGGAGTAGGGAGAACCTATAGTGGTACTCAAGGTACCCTCCGCCACACATCATCTGGTGGCTTGCGGAGTATGGATGTAGATGTATATTCCGTGTTCCCAGAATTCCTGTGGCTGTGACGAGCCCTGTAATGTGTTCTTCAGTTCGCCTTCAGAGTTGAAGCGCTCCCCTTTGAAATGCTTTTTTAGCGGACCAAACAGATGGAAGTCACAGGCCGACATGTACAGGTAGTCGGGCGGATGCTCAAGCTGCTCTCACTTCAACTTGGCCAGCACACTTTGTGTGACCCTGGAGACATGTGGATGCGCATTATCATGAAGCAGAATCACTCCCTCCGTGAGTAGCCCAGGCCGTTTGCTCTTGATGGACTTGCGTAAGCTACGGAGTGTCTCACAGTAACGTTCAAAATTCAAATTTTCAAATGTTTGTTAAGCTTAAGAGACTTAACTACGGGGTCATCAGCCCCTAAAGTTACAAACTACTTTTGAACTACCTACAACTAAGGACGGCACAAATATCCATGCCCGAGGGGGGATTCGAACCTCCGACCGTTGTGGCCGTGTAGACCGTGACTGGAGCGCCTCAGTCCCCTTGGCCACCGCGGCCGGCTCTAACGTAACGGTGTCTCTATGTTTTCGAAACAGAAACAACGGAGTTGGATGAACATTGAATGTGCCGGAGATCATACAACACGACAGTGTCATCAACGTCTTCAAGAGGCGTGCGGCGAATCCAACTGCCGTACGTAACAGTGGCACATTGGGTAAAACCCTTCAACGAAGACTATGGCAGACATGCACCGGGCAGGTCGTCTTAGCGTATCTGAAGAAGTGCATACTATTTCCGCGTTAGTAATCGAAGCCAAACGATCATTTTTCATGACAATGCGCGGGCGCATACAGGCTAAGCTGTGGCTACTATGTTCGGACTCTGGGTATACCATGCACCATACTACCCGGACTTTTTGATTTGATTCCGAAAATGGAAGAACCGCTTCGTGGCATTCGCTTCAGAACTGTTCCAGAGATTCGACAGGCAGTAGACCGCTCCATTCGCACCATAAACAGAACAGGGCTCTGCTAACGGTATAATATGCCTTCCACATTGCTGGTATTGGATTGTACGCAACGGTGGTGACTACTTTGAAGGACAGTAACAGGTGGAAACATGTAACGCTTTTGTATGGTTGTCAATAAATACGAGGTATGTCCACAAAGTAAGTTCCGTTTGGTTATATAAAACAAACATGTACAAATACAGAGAAAACAATTACTGTACAAAAAACTACAACTGTTAAACTGTTTTTTAACATGGTTTCCGAAATTTTTCAGGCAGTTGTCAAGCGTGGCACTAGTTTCTGTATGCCTTCTTCATAGAAGGTTGCCGCCTGCGTATTCAACCATGTGGTAACATGTTCTTTCAGCTCGTCATCATCATTGAAACTCAGACCAGCAAGGTTCAGATTTTAAGTTGAAGAAGAGGATTACTGCAAGAAGTTTTTTTTTTTTTCCGACGATAATAACCGACCTCACACGGCGAAAGTGACGCAAGAGCTGGGACGTGTTTGATCATCCTCCGTACAGCCCGGTCCTCGTTCCTAGCGACTTACATCTCTTCTTACACCTAAAATCCGTCCTTAGTGATCAACACTTCAACGATGATGATAAGCTGAGAAAACATCTTACCACATGATTGGAATACGCAGGCGGCAATCTTCTATGAAGAAGGCATAGAAAAACTTGTGCTACGATATGACAAGTGCCTACAAAATTTCGGAAGCTATGTAGAAAATGGTTTAACAGTTGTAGATTTTTGAGCAATAAATCTGTACAGGTATATTTTGTATAACCAAACGGAACTTACTTTGTGGGCATACCTGGTATTTGCCACTATTTAAGTTCTAACGCTCATAGTTTAATAATTGTTATTCTCGAGGAACTCGTACGATCAACTGTAAGCGTTATTTTCTATCTATATAAATGATCTGATGGAAAAAGTAAGTTGTAATATGCGGCTGTTTGCTGATGATGCTGTGATGTATGGGAGGGTGTCGTCTGTAACTGACTATAATAGCATACAGGATGACTTAGACAAAATTTCTAGTTGGTGCGAAGATTGGCAGCTAGCTCGCAATGTGGAAAAATGTATGGTGATGCGCATGAGTAGAAAAAACAATCCCATAATGTTCGAATACAGCATTAGTAGTGAGCTTCTAGATGCTGTCGCGTCGTTCAAATATCTAGGCGTAACATTGCAGAGCGATATGAAATGGAACGAGCATGTAAGGACAGTTGTGAATAGGGCGGACAGCCGACTTCGGTTTATTGGGAGAATTTTGGGAAGATGTACTTCACCTGTAAAGGAGACCACGTATAAAACACTTGTACGACCATCTCTTGAGTACTGCTCAAGTATTTGGAACCCGCAGCAGATCAGTTTAAAGGAAGACACAGAGGCGGTTCAGAGACGAGCAGCTAGATTTGTTACCGGTAGGTTCGACCAATGCGCGAGTGTCACGGAAATGCTCCGGCAACTCAATTGGGGATCGCTCGAAGAAAGACGACGTTCTTTTCGTGAATTTCTGTTGAGTAAATTTAGAGGGCCGGAATTTGAAGCTGAGTGTAGTACGATCTTGCTGCCGCCTACTTACATTTCGCGTAAAGATTGCAAAGACAAGATAAGAGATATTGGGGCTCGTACGGAGGCATATAGGCATTCTTTTTTTTTTCCTCGTTCAATTTGGGAGTGGAATAGGAAAGGAAATGCCTAGTAGTGGTACAGTGTACCCTCCGCCACGCACCTTACGGTGAACTGCGGAGTATGTATGTAGATGTAGAAGCGTTCTCGTGGTAATATCGTTATTGGTGCAGCAGTGTTTGTTGCCTCACAATACGCGATACTACACCATATCTCCAGTTCATCTAGTAGTTCAGTCTGATGTGCCCAGCGGTGTATATTTACATCCAGCGGCGTGTGTCTGAGGTCGGCTTCACGCTTCTTCCGGCGCCGCTGTGAGAAGCCGCTGTGTCACGCGCTGGCTGTGCCTTGGTGAGGTAGGCCCGCTCTTCCCGCCTCGCCGCTGACTTGCAGGTAGCTCGGCGCGGCTGGCTCGAGGCCACTGGGCCGGCGAGCCGATGAACGGCCGTGACTACGGCCTGGCCTTGGCGTCTCGCCTCACTGCCATTCAAAAAAGCCGCGCGCACACGCACACACACGTGCCTGGCCCGTCTCGTCTGCTCCACCCACGCCGCCGCTGCCGCTGTGCGCCTGGCGGCCGGGCACTGATTCACACGCTCTCTTCCCAACTCCCCACTGCACTCGCTTTGCACCCAGTGGCGGCTCGTACAAAATTTGAACCAGTGTGCTACAATATTACAAAAATAAACAGGAAACAAAATATACTAAAATAAAAAGTCAACCTTTGTATGACTGCCTATAATTAAATATCAATTAACACTGTATTGACAGTGGGAATCTATAACAGCGCTGCCAACTGCATGTATTCACTGCAGGTAGTAAATATAACGTTTAAAAAATATTAATTTTATTCACATATTAATATTAATTTTTATTCTGTCGCCAAGTCTCTTCAACCTGTACCGGAGAAATGCTGGCTAGAGAAGCGCTGAAAGGATGCGGAAACGTCAAAGTAGGAGGACGTCTCATCAATACCATCAAGTATGCAGACGACCTGGTAGTGCTCGCCAAAAACCAGAGACAGCTGCAACACATGATGAACCGTTTGGTGGAAATGGGAAGAAAATACGGCATGAAAATCAATATAGAAAAATCAAAAGTGATGATAATATCAAAACGTGAGAAACCCTTGAAGATAATTGTTGACAGTCGGGAACTGGAAAATGTGAATCAGTTCAAGTACCTGGGAATGTTTTATCACAAAGGATGCCAACTGCACCAAAGAAATCCGAGCAAGAATCGCCGTAGCCAAAGCTGCTTTCAACAAGAAGAGGACTCTGCTGACCAGCAAGTTGAGTTTGGCATTAAGGAAGAAACTGGTAAAGTGCTACATTTGGAGCATTGCACTGTATAGAGCAGAGACATGGACCATGAGAAAGAAGGAGAAAAAAATACTTAGAGAGCTTCGAAATGTGGTGCTGGAGGAGAATGGGAAAGATCAAATGGACAGATCGCATGAAAAATGATGATGTACTGAGAAGAGTAGGAGAGAAGAGAAGTATTCTGCATACAATTCTACAGAGAAAGGCTAACTGGATTGGACACATACTTAGACGCGAGGGACTCCTACGCGATGTCATCGAAGGAAAAATAAGAGGAAACACAGGACGAGGAAGGAGGAGGATTCAACATCTGGACGACATGAAAGATGGAAGGAGATACAGACTGAAGGAAGAAGCTGAAGACAGGGAAAATGGAATCAGAAATTCTCCGTACGAAGACATGGACCTGCCACTAGGCAGAATACCTTATAATAATAATTCACAGAAATTAAAAATTTAGACTCAGAGGTATTTGAATACGAGCTTCACACAGGTAGGTTTGAGAGGCAACGCGCAAGACGCCTGAGCCAGCGCGCTATTTGACTCTGTATGCCGCATTCGTCATATACTATTCTTCCGCAGCCGTTACATGCAGCGAGAAGAGAAATATTGGTCTGGTGCTGCAATCGGTCTCAGCACACACGAGCCGCCAGGCCTGGCGTCACGTCTGTGCATGCGCACTAGGGAACAGACGACTGCGCACGCACCAGCGCGGCTGAATCCCACTTCCGCCACGGCGCCCGTGTCCAGTACGCTACAGCCAACACTTAGAAGTCACATTCTTTAATTCCATACTATTGATAGCCGTTGTTAATTGATGCTAATATGGCATTTGTAGAAACAAGATTACCATTTATCGTACGAAGAAAGACGTGGTTTTGTTAATTCTTCAGTTGACCATTGCTTTGAAATGACAACGTGTAAGTTAAAATAAGAAAATCATCAAATACGCAACGCAAGGTATCTTATGTCAGAGAGAGTTCTGGGCGAGGAATGTCACGTGACATCTGCAAACTGCTGGTTTTCGTTAATTCAGTGGAGGGCGTCAAAACACTGTTATTTTTGCAAATATCTCTCAAACGACACGAGATATGAAAATAAACATAAGGGATCAAAGCCTCTACAAAGCCAGTTATTCAATTTTAACGCCAGGTGAACGGTTTATATGCAATTAAAATTACATTACAAAAGACCTTTTTTGGTATTACCAACGTATTTCTTCTCCGAAATATTTGAAAAACCGAGGTTCTGGTCTCTGGTTGCCAAGAATTATGTCTGTGAAATTTAGTGCCGATCGGTTGAACGGTTCGACCTAAAAAGTGGGAACACGTTACAGCCAGACAGACCGTAAAATCGCCGTTATTTTTGCAAATATCTCTGCAACGATGCAAGATAAAAAAAATTGTATTTAAATTTCGAGCTGTCAAAAAACGATCGCAAACGCCCACTTTTAGTGTTACTATCATAACCTAAAGTGGGCCAAAATAAAAAAGTAGAGAACACCCCATTGGAGGTTCTGCACCGCACTTCTAAAGGTGTTGTATACTTCTGTAAATAAGGGAACTCCTCTTACACGTACTTGTGGCAGTACCAATTTTGAAATCAATGTCCCGTGTCCCATGTCCCGCCTATATTATGTCTCGCAGGACCCACATTTGTACTGCTCCGAATGTTTTACTTTTGTATTATTCTTGTTTTGCTGTATGCCTTCATTAGCTGAGTGTAGTTTCCTGGTGCAAATGTGAGAAATTTGTGCCTCGTTTTATGACACGGGCACTGGAAAGTAGGATATAATAATAGGCACCTCGACGGTAATTTTCCTTATCTTCCTGTTTATTTTCAGACGAAAACGTGACCATAATGTTTTTCCCAGTCAGACAGTCGTAGCACATGCAAGACATCGCGGAAATTTTACTCTGTCAACTGTAAGCCCATTAAACTGGTCCAACATTACTGTACTACATTATATAAGGAACTCATAGTTCGATGGGGCGATCTATAATTGTTTAATATTGATTTTGCAGCCAAGATCGCATTTTTCATTTATTAAGTTACCGGTTTCTGCGTGCTTGACGCCATCTTCAGACCTGTCGTAATTTACATAACTTCACGACATTTTATATACTCAAAGAGTACATCCAGGTTGAGGCATCACCAAACATAAAATTACTAGTCACAAATAAAATATATACATCCATCTTCTAATGGTTCTGAAGCGAGTTACTTCAAAGTCTAAGTTCAATATTAATTGAAATTCAGTATAACACTCACTGAACTTCAATTAATATTGAATTTAGACTTTGAAGTACCTCGCTTCAGAACCATTAGAAGATGGATGTATATATTTTATTTGTGACTAGTAATTTTATGTTTGGTGATGCCTCAACCTGGATGTACTCTTTTAGTATATAAAAAATGTCGTGAAGTTATGTAAATTACGACAGGTCTGAAGATGGCGTCGAGCACGCCGAAACCGGTAACTTAATAAATGAAAAATGCGATCTTGGCTGCAAAATCATTATTAAAGTACTATACTACGATTACTTGAGCGGCATTGAATGAAGAGAAGTCAAAAGCTTACGTGTACATTAGTTCAGCAAAACCGAAATCGGGTTAGCACGCAACACAAATCAACAATGTCGAGTCTCCGTGGGGACTAACTTACAACCTAAACAATCGCCGGTTGCACTTCTGCATCACCCGGAATTTTTCGTCTGGAGCCTATTAAGATCTCTGCTAACTTCCGAGAACTAAGAGTGGTGCTCCGAGCTAACAGCAAGTGGTGTTTCACTCAGTTGTGTATTTATTTCTGTTTTTATGTACACTAGACAACGACAGTTACTGAATTTAATCACACTCATAAATCCAATTCAGGATATGAACGTTTGCTTAAGATACGCGTGAATAACTGCAGTCGTTGGAATATGAAAATTACCAAAATGCTGGACAAATTAGACATTTTGCGGAACACTTTTATTCTCCCAACGCCGGACGGTGCGGCAGAATCCGGGACGATTGGCCGCCTGAATGTTTGTCTGTATGTCCTCTATGTGTTCATAGACACACACACACACACACACACACACACACACACACACATGCCCCAGTGACGACACGAACCTCCACGGCGAGCAACCGTGCGCTCCGCAGCGAGACGCTTTAGACCGATCGGCTACTCCACCGCGGCCCAGAGTGAAAGAGTTGCATCTATCTTAGGAAGAGGTACGCCATATGTTTTATATGGAATGTGGTGCTTTTGAAACGTAAAAAAGTCAGACGACGATATTTGCAAAGTTTTGAAATGTGGCCATGGTGAAGAATGGAAATGGACCGACAGAATGAGAAATTAGGTGGTGTTTATTAGTGTAAGAGAGGAAAGGAACTTCATGAGAATGGTACAAAGGAGAAAAACGTCTCTGATGAGACAGGCATTACACAGGAACTGTCTCCAGTAGAGAATAATGGAGATAAAGTATAAGGAAAAAGAGGGTCAGGTTAGGTATGTTAATGGATTTGTAGAAAGGAAGACGTTACATGCAAATGAAGCAGGATGCCCAGGTCAGAGAGGTATAGAGTGATACATGAGGTCAGATTTACTGAAAGAAAAGGTAATTCAGTCAAACTCCGTTGCTGACCTTCACTGTTGCAATAAACCGTACGATACACTCGAATTGAATTCCTGCCAGCAAATTTTCCTTGGTGGGAGGATTGGAACAGTGTCCACTCAGCTTTATGACGCCGATTAACGAGGCGTTTCAATGTGCAGTGGTGTAGTGTGCCTTCGCAATCTGCTGCTGACTCACCAAGCGTACAGTCACTGGAAGCAGTCACTTCTACTAAATATCTTGGAGTGCCGTCTGTACGTGGCTGACAGTGTGAGCGTGAGTGTGGTTCCTTTTATTTTATTCCAGCAGTGAATTGTCTTGTCTTTGGTGCTGTTGCGAAGATTATGCTAGCATTATTGATCTGGCAGTGTTAACTATCAACAAAATAACGTCCAAATAATAATATACCTCGATAAAAAGTCTGTATTGTGCTGAAACATATGACATAAAAATTAATAGTTCGCCAAAAATTTTAAAACACATATTTTGATGGTTACTGCACTATATTAATACGGGAAACATCGAATTATAATTTTTCCAACGCTGATTTCGTAACGTGAGACTGAAAGGGTTAATTATTCTTGTTTAGTGTCGGAGAAATACTCATTGTTGTAACTATTTTTTGTTAACTGTAAAGCCTCTTTGAGTCTTGGTTAAAAATTCTCTACATTGCAAATTTGCGTAATCTATTCAGCTAGATTAAATTCTTTCACTTATCAAAAGATCGGAAAGTTGCCCAAGTTACTCCAATATTCAAGAAAGTCAATAGGCGTGATCCCCAAAATTAAAGGCCTATCTCATTGATGTCGATTTGCAGTAGGATTTTGGAACATATACTTTGTTCGAATATCATGAACTACCTCGAAGAGAACGAATTATTGACCAATAGTCAACACGGTTCAGAAAGTATCGCTCTTGAGAAACGCAGCTTGCCCTTTATTCACATGAAGTGTTAAGTGCCATCGACAAGGGATCTCAAATCGATTCCATATTTCTGGATTTCCGGAAGGCTTTTGACACTGTACCCCACAAGCGGCTTCTAATGAAATTGCTTGCTTATGGAATATCTCCCCAATTGTGCGATTGGATTCACGATTTCCTATCAGAAAGGACACAGATCGTTGTAATTGACGGTAAGTCATCGAGTAAAACAGAAGTGATATCTGGCGTTCCACAGGGAAGCGATATAGGTGCCCTACTCTTCATTGTATTTATAAACGATTTAGGAGACAATCTGAATAGCTCCCTTAGACTGTTCGCGGATAATGCTGTCGTTTATCGGTTAGTGAAGTCAACAGAGGATCAAAGGCAACTGCAAAGCGATTTAGACAAAATTTCTACATGGTGCGAAAATTGGCAATTGACACTAAATAAAGAAAAGTATGAAGTAATGCACATGACCATTAAAAGAAATCCGCTGATCTTCAATTACGCGATAAATCAGTCAAACCTTAAGGTCGTAAATTCTACCAAATACCTAGGAGATACAATTAAGAACAACTTTGACTGGAGAGAACACATAGAAAATATTGTGGGGAAGGCGGACCAAAGGTTACGTTTCATTGGCAGAACGCCTCGAAGATGCACCACCTCCACCAAAGAGATTGCCTACATCACACTTGTGCGTCCTCTCCTGGAGTACTGTTGCCCCTTGTGGGACCCTCACCAGTGGGACTGACGGAAGACATTGAGAAGGTTCAGAGAAGGGCAGCTCGTTTTACTTTATTACGTTACGGAGGGAAAGTGACACGGAAATGTTGCACGAATTGGGGTGGAAATCATTAAAAGAAAGACGTTATTCATTGCGTCGTGATCTGTTTGCGAAGTTTCAATCATCGACTTTTAATTCTGAAAGTGAAAATATTTTGCTAGCACCCAACTACTTAGGGAGACATGACCATCCCAATAAAATAAGAGAAATCAGATCGAAAACGGAACGATTTAGGTGTTGTTTCTTCCCGCGCGCTATTAGAAAATTTTCAAATGTTTGTAAATCTATCGGACCAAACTGCGTGGTCATCAGTCCGTAGCTTACGAACTACTTAAACCTAGGTAAACTAACCTAAGGACAAACACACACACACCCATGCCCAGGGAGGACTCGAACCTCCACGGCGAGCAACCGCGCGCTTCGCAGCGAGACGCTTTAGACCGCTCGGCTACTCCACCGCGGCGCGCGCTATTAGAGAATGGAACGGTAGAGAAAAGTTATGAAAGTGGTTAATGAACCCTCTGCCAGGCACTTAAATGCGATTTGCAGAGTATCTATGTAGATGTAGATTTATTTATACGTTGCTTCAGGACATTAAAATTATTTAGAGTGGTAAATATAAATGGGACACACAATTATAAAAACAAATTAAATAATTATGCTTTGCTTTCAGTGTACTTGACGAAAACAGCTGCGGTAATGCCCAATACTGCCTACGTATGTTTTAATCTTCGGCATGCCTTCCAGTGGTAATCTCACACCTACTTTGTGAGCTTGTTGTTTGCCTTCTACGCTACACTGCACGGCGGGATTGTTTTCACAAGATAAGAATGCGGTTTCCGGCGCTGCTATTAATGGCATTAGTAAGCTGTTATTGAAAGTGAAAAAGTGTGAGCTACAATGTTTTAATGTGTTGCGCGTAACGCACGCGAGAGTACGCGCGATTCCTTACACTCGGCCGTGTGTCTTCTTGTTGATACTGCTGCTCGGCGCCATAGGCCGTTAATTAAAGCGGTGTGAGTGAGAGATAAACGGGTTTCCCTCCCACGCGGCCGTTAGTTGCAGTTGTATCGACTACTTGTCACGCCGACAGTGCCTCGCTATCTAAGTGCGTGCTGCGACTGCTCCACGTACCCGTGCCAGAACTAGTTATGCGCCGTTTTCGTCTCCCTGGCCGTCGCGTCGCATGCTTTATATCCCTCGTAACTAATGGCATACCGCCGCAACAGTTTCAAAAGCACACGGGTCGTTACATACTTCACTAATTGCCGTGGTCGCAACGGCAAGCTAACCACTCGGGGCGGTCTTAAACCTCGGGCTCGGTCTCGCCAGGACATAACAGCAAGTTTTCGCCCTAGCTCACACTTAATATTCAGTAATTATTTCGCCTCCCAATAGCAAGAAACGAGCGTTTTACCTCGAGTATTTTTTTTTTGGTCATTTATTTGTAGCGTCTGGGTTTGCTTTAAAGATCAGAGGCACAAGGGAAAGAGCGAGAATGTATATGAGCTTGTTCGTCTCCACCAGATCCCGAGAGCGAGAACAAAACGGTAATTGAAAATTATCTCGGCTACCTACCGTTGCGAAATGTGCTCTTATACTGTAGTTAACTCACCTAAATGCCATGTAATGGTTTTATATTAGGAAAAAACCAAACACAGGGGGGGAAAATGCCAGGCTTAGCAACACGTCGTTTGGAATTAATAACCCAAGTATATGCCATTTACACATACCTTTCAGGGCGTTATACGGCGAAACTCACATAAACAGGTATCCTTACCAATAATGCGACATAAGGGGATAGTAATTGGCACTTTGATTAAAGCGCGAAAATTTTTAATCTACAGAGAGAGAACGCTGGAGTTTTTTTTTAGAAACGAATTTACGCAATTTCATGTCTCTGAAGGTCTCTGTCTAAATACAGCGGAAAATAACATTACGTTCAACTACAGTAATGAGACCTATCTTTCGTCCGAGCCTTGTTCCGCTATTCTGATTTGATCTAGAAAGAGGTTAGACTAACCAAGACTGTCGTTATCCACCGGTATTTCATAGTTACTGTCACTACCGAAATCTGAAAAGTTCAAAAATGTTCAAATGTTTGTAGCACTTATGGGACTTAACTACGGGGTCATCAGTCCCTAAGTTTACAAACTACTTATGAACTACCTAAGACTAAGGACGGCACAAATATCCATGCCCGAGGGGGGATTCGAATCCCCGACCGTAGTGGCCGTGCAGACCGTGACTGGAACGCCTCAGTCCCCTCGCCCACCGCGGCCGGCATCTGAAAAGTCATCATCTGAAGTTTCAGCAAGTACTTATTCAATCGTTTTTGAAGTTATGCCTCCTTGTGAAATGCCATTTCGCTTAAAAAGAGGGCAAATAACATCAATAATACTAGTGTCAACAAAACGGTAAACAAACGCCCGAACGCCGGCCGCGGTGGCCGAGGGGACTAAGGCGCTCCAGTCACGGTCTGCACGGCCAGTACGGTCGGGGGTTCGAATCCCCCCTCGGGCATGGATATTTGTGCCGTCCTAGTTCGTAAGTAGTTCATAAGTGGTTTGTAAGTTTAAGGACTGATGACCCCGTAGTTAAGTCCCATAGACTATACAAACATTTGAACATTTTTTGAAACGCCCGAACAGTAGAAAAAACAGTGGAAATTAGTGCGACGTAATATTACGGTAGCCGCCTTTTCTTCTTTACTGCGATCGACGTCATAAACGAAAGCACATAATGTTTTGTGCAGTTTTTTGCCCCTAAAACACATAACCAATCAACCAACTGGAATTCAAATCATCTGTTTCGATAAGTTAGTCGCCTTTTTCGATATTTACGCTGTATTTGACTCTGGAATCTACAGAAATTTTTGAAAATTAGGTACATAGCTTTCATTTAAGACATTCTTAGTAGGGGAAATGGACCAGAAATAGTGTACTGTAAGTGAGCTCTGTTTTCTGATTCACTTACTACAATATGGAATACTTTGAACCCCTCTAGATTAAACAGTTCCAGTCCAGTCCTCATTTAGCATAAATCTCCAAAAATCAGAAGCCTTCGGTAAAATATTTTTAATCTAGCACCGGCTGACCAACGTTTGAGATCCTACAGTGTCGTAGCGAGTAGCAACAAAAGTCTGAGCTATTTAACGCAGCTTAATCACAAGGTGTGTTTTAAAAACACTATGGCATGAGATGGTCAGTGCATATTTTTCTTAGTTTCCCCGCCGACACACCGATACTGCTGTAGCCTATAAGTATCGGAGCTGTTCGGCCACCACATACTAATATTATCTCCGTTTTATTTTTCTGTGGGAGTTTTCTAGCTCGTGTTGTATAGGTGTATGGTAGGAACTGAACTGACAACAATGTCACGAGCAAGCTATGCTATTTTGAGAGATGCACCCAAGGTGATAATCTAAAGCACTTAATTTGTCACCTGTTTGCCGCGGCGGATTAGCCGCGCGTGCTGGAGCGCCGTGTTGCAGTGCGCGCGGCCGTCCGCCGTCGGGGGTTCGAATCCTCCCTCGGACATGGGTTTTGTGTCGTCTTTAGCATAAGGTAGTCCATAAGTAGTGGAAATCACGTAAAACGTAAATCATGATGGCCGGAGGGTATGAACCGCCGTTCTTCTGACTGCGAGTCCAGTTTACTAACAACCACGCTGCCTCGCTCGGTGACGAAAAGCGTTCACACTGGCAACAGCGAGTGTTTACAGTAGCAGTCCAAGGGAAAGGCTCTTCGCCGCAGCCAGAAGATGGGAAGCATCTCTTTAATGAAATTTTTTTCGGGTTAGGTTTTGCGACCATCTCACTGTCGGCTAGAGCTCATCTCGCCATGTCCTCGGTACGGCCTTGGGGCATAGAATGAGCGTGACCTTCGGGACTCGCGAAGTGTGTGAAGCTTCCCACTCGCTGTGCCCACAATGGCTCTTCCACTGGATGTGTGGTCCCACTTAGCTACTAACAACCACGCTGCCTCGCTCGGTGACGAAAAGCGTTCACACTGGCAACAGCGAGTGTTTACAGTAGCAGTCGGAGGGAAAGGCTCTTCGCCGCAGCCAGAAGATGGGAAGCATCTCTCTTTAATGAAATTTTTTTCGGGTTAGGTTTTGCGACCATCTCACTGTCGGCTAGAGCTCATCTCGCCATGACCTCGGTACGGCCTTGGGGCATAGAATGAGCGTGACCTTCGGGACTCGCGAAGTGCGTGAAGCTTCTCACTCGCTGTGCCCACAATGGCTCTTCCACTGGGTGTGTGGTCCCACTTAGCTACCGCCAGCACGTCCCTTTCGCGTGCAGCAGCAACTAGAATGCCTGGTTCGTAGTTTGAGTGTGATTTTGTGCGATTCAGTTATTGTGTGCCAACTCTACCCAACCTTTTCTTTTCATGCTGCATTTGGACTACAAGGGCCCGTCCGCCAACTATAACGTGTGTTTTATGTTGTACGGATACAGTAAGAGGAAAAATAATACGCGAGGTGTAGAGGGAATAACAAATTCTTTCCGACGTTTTTTTCTGAAGATTCAATACTGACAAAAAGAAGACAAAGTTTCGAGAGATAAGGAAGGACAACTCCGTACCATAAAATTATAGAATAACAGTCATCATCTTTTGATGCTGCTGTTCTTCTTTCTTCCGTGCTTGCTTGGATAAATGGTTTGGATTTTCCGCCGTATGCAAGACACCCGATTTTTAATTGTTCCCAAACACGTTTCAGCACTTTTGTGCTATCATCAGTGGGATAGTTTATTTTTGTCCTTTTACATTAGGCTACATAAAACTCATTTTCAGTCATGAACAGCTTCCAGCTGTATTCATACGCCAAATATTACCACTGGCGTAATGCATAGCACGAAAAAACGTGGAAAATGAGTGACAGACACATTAAAACCAACAGCAACAACCAAATTATAACAGAGAAAGAAAAGAATCATGACAAGTTTGTACCAAAACAACTAATAAGTAGGCTACTTAACGAGTTTTATGTAGTCTAATGTAAAAGGACAAAAATAAACCTTCCCACTGATGATAGCACAAAATGTGTTATTATTTTTTTGTTATTTGGATGTTTAAGGGGGACAAAACTACAATGGTCATCAGTCCCACAAAATGTGCTGAAACATGTTTGGGAACAATTAAAAATCAGGTGTCTTGCATACGGCGGAAAATCCAAACCAATAACAGTCATATTTACAGCATCCCTTTCTAAGAAGAGTGGACTTAGTTTAGTTCATCATAAATGGTGTTGTTTGAAAGTCTGATTCATTCACAGGTCATTTAATAAAAAAAACGGATCGGTGAAAGTTACTTAAACATTTGCGTGGCTATATGCACACGATGATATCCAAAAGCACTACACGAACTTTCACGGGGCTTCACAGGTTAATTGAGAGTAGGATTTATTTCATCAAATCTGGTCAGGGGAAGCAAAGATATTTGAAATTTTAGGTCTATGCTGTGCATGTAAGTACTGCGTAGTACAGCTGTTGTTGTTGTTGTGGTCTTCAGTCAGAGACTGGTTTGATGCAGCTCTCCACAATACCCTATCCTGTGCAAGCCTCTTCATCTCCACATAAGAACGGCAACCTACATCTGTCTGAATCTGCTTACTGTATCCATCTCTTGGTCTTCCTCTGCGGTTTTTACCCCACACACTTCCCTCCAACGCTAAATTCACAATTCCTTGATGTCTAAGAATGTGTCCTACCAATCTATTCCTTCTTTTAGTCAAGGTATGCCAGAAATTTCTTTTCTCCCCAATTCTGTTCAGTACCTCCTCATTAGTTACGCGATCCACCCACCTAATCTTCAGCATTCTTCTGTAGCACCATATTTCAAAAGCCTCAATCCTCTTCCTGTCCGCACTGTTTATCGTCCATGTCTCACTTCCATACAAGCCAACACTCCATACAAATGCCTTCAGAAAGGACTTCCTTAGGCTTAAATCAATATTCGATGTTAACAAATTTCTCTTTTTAAAAAACGCTTTTCTACCCATTGCCATTCTGCATTTTATATCCTCTGTACTGCGACCATCATTTGTTATTTTACTATCCAAATAACAAAACTCATCTACCTCCTTTATTGCCTCATTTCCCAATCTAATTCCTTCAGCATCACCTGATTTTCTTACACTGCACTCCATTACCCTAGTTTTGCTCTTGTTAATGTTCATCTTATATGCACCTAACAGCACACTGTCCATTCCGTTCAATTGCTCTTCCAGGTCCTTTGCTGTCTCTGACAGAATTACTATGTCGTCGGCAAAACGCAGTGTTTTTAATTCTTCACCCTGAACTTAAATTCCTTCTCCAAATTTCTCCTTGCTTTCCTTTATAGCTTGTTCAATGTACAAATTGAATAACATTGGAGAAAGGCTACAACCCTGTCTTACTCCCTTTCCAAACACTGCATCCCTTTCATGCCCTTCAACTCTGACAATCGCTGTCTGGTCTTTGTACAAGTTGTAAATAACCTTACGCTCCCTATATTTTACTCCTGCTTGCTTCAGAACTTGAAAGAGTTTATTCCAATCAACATTGTCAAAAGCCTTCTCCAAATCTACAAAAGCTAGAAATGTAGGTTTGCCCTTTCTTAATCTATCTTCTAGGATAAGCCGTAAAGTGAGTATTGCCTCCCGTGTTCCTACCTTTCTCCTGAACCCAAACTGATCTTCCCCGAGGTCGGCTTCTACCAGCTTTTCCATCCTTCTGTAAATAATTCGTGTTAATATTTTGCAACCATGACTTATTAAACTGATGGTTCTATAGTTTTCACACCTGTCTGCACCTGCTTTCTTTGGAATGGGGAGTATAACATTTTTCTTGAAGTCTGAGGGTACTTCACCTGTCTCATACATATTACACACCAGGTGAAACAATTTTGTCATGACTGGTTCTCCCAGAGACTTTAGTAGCTCTGACGGAATATCATCTACTCCAGGGGCCTTGTTTCGACTTAGGTCTTTCAGAGCTCTGTCAAATTCTTCTCTCAGTACAGTATCTCCTATTCCATCTTCATCTACATCCTCTTCCCTTCCTACAACATCGTCTCGAAGTTCATTTCCTTTGTAGAGCCCCTCTATATACTCTTTCCACCTTTCAGCTTTCCCTTCTTTGCTGAGAACTGGTTTTCCATCAGTGTCCTTGATATTCATAGAGCTGTTTTTCTTGTCTCCAAATGTTTCTTTTATTTTCCTGTAGGCTGTATCTATTTTTCCCCTATTTATACATTCTTCTACATCCTTGCATTTGCCTTCTAGCCACTCCTGCTTAGCCACTTTGCACTTCCTGTCAATCTCATTTCTTAGTCGTCTGTACTCCATTTTACATGTTTCATTTACTGCATTTTTATATTTCCTCCTTTCATCGATTAAATGTAGTATCTCCTGTGATATCCAAGGATTTTTTGTAGGTCTTGCCTTCCTACCTATTTTGTCCTCTGCTGCCTTCACTATTTCATCTCTCAATGCTACCCATTCCTCTTCTATAGTTTTATTTCCCCCCGTTTCTGTCAATTGTTGCCTAAAGCTCCCTCTGAATTTTTTAAGAACTTCAGGTTCCTTTAACTTCTCCAGGTCCCATCTCCTTATTTTCCTACCTTTTTGTAGTTTCTTCAGTTTCAGCCTACAGTTCATAACCAACAAGTTATGGTCAGAGTCTATATCTGCCCCTGGGTAAGTCTTACACTGTAGAATCTGGTTCCGAAATCTATGTCTTACCATTATAAAATCTATCTGGTATCTCCCAGTGTCTCCTGGTCTCTTCCACGTGTACAACCTTCTTTTGTGATTCTTGAACCATGTGTTTGTTATAACTAAATTATGTTCTGTGCAAAATTCTACCAGGCGGCTTCCTCTTTCATTCCTTTTTCCCAGACCATATTCACCTACTATCTTCCCCTCCCTTCCTTGTCCTACTACTGAATTCCAGTCTCCCATAACAATTAAGTTTTCCTCTCTCTTAATTGTCTGAATAATTTCCTTTAGCTCCTCATATATTTCTTCGATTTCCTCGTCATCGGCAGATCTAGTTGGCATATAAACCTGTACTACTGTTGTCGGTGTTGGCTTCGTATCTATCTTGACAATGATAATGCGATCACTGTGCTGCTCATAGTAGTTTACCCGTATTCCTATTTTCTTATTCATTATCAATCCTACTCCTGTGATACCCCCAATTGATTTTGTATTTATAATTCTGTACTCGCCTGACCAGAAATCCTGTTCATCCTGCCACCGAACTTCACTAATCCCCACTATATCTAACTTCAACCTATCCATCTCCCTTTTTAAATTTTCTAATTTTCCTACCCGATTAAGGGATCTAACATTCCACGCTCCGATCCGTAGAATGCCAGTATTGTTTTTGCTGATGATCACATCCTCCTGAGTAGTCCCCGCCCGGAGATCCGAATGGGGGACTATTTTACCTCCGGAATATTTTACCCGAGAGGATGCCATCATCATATGTTCATATAGTAGAGCTGCATGTCCTCGGGAAAAATAACGGCTGTAGTTTCCCCTTGCTTTCAGCCGTTCGCAGTAACTGTGTAGCAAAGCCACATTAGCTGATGTTACAAGGCCAGCTCAGTCAATCATCCAGACTGTTGCCCCTGTAACTACTGAAAAGGCTGCTGCCCCTCTTCAGGAACCACACGTTTGTCTGGCCTCTCCACAGATACCCCTCCGCTGTGGTTGCACCTACGGTACGGCTATCTGTATCGTTGAGGCACGCAAGCCACCCCACCTCGGCAATGTCTGTGGTTCATGGGAGTGGGTAGTACAGCTAAGGATCAACAAAGGTACTGTTAGTTGTGTAGTGTACCAAAGAAACAATATATGGCGCTGTTGCCTTTTTTCTACGCTTATAAGTAAGACATAGTACAACAAGGAACCAATAGAGGCGGCGTTAGTTTCTTAGTGCGTCAAAGACACAACAAAAGACCCTGTTGCGCTAGTATTGCCACGGCAACGGAAGTATTTTGGCGAGAGTAGAATTAAGTGTCGCAATCTGCTGTCTACGTGTACAAACTAACACTGAATAACGAGTTACTGATTTCGTTGTGTGTATTAGAAACTTGACGACATGTCTCTGCTTGTTTGAGATATTGTATTTAGAACGTAACGACATTCCTTACCTTTTATTGATGCGTTTCATTTACGTAAGAATGGTTTTGCAAGGAAAATGGAATGTATGTAGGTTGGTTTGTGTTTCGCACTTACTAGATTTTGAATGCGTTTCACTTTCCAATCACCATGTCTAGAGAACGGTCGAGTCTTTCGCAGTATACAAGAGTGCCTACAAGGTTCAGGATTATGTGTGGTCATTTGGCTAGGACAATTGAGTTTGTTGAGAAAGCGACCCAATCAAGGATAAAATTTTTACTGAGTTAGATCCGAAGCCCTTAAAAGCAATAGTCTGCAAGGGTCTTCCTTCACCAGAGGCACTTCAGAATGCAAATACTGAACTTGGATTCTGAAGTGCCTCTGGTTAAGACCATAAGAAAGATGAGTTCAGACGTTTTATTGTCGACTTGTAAATTTTTTGTTGGTGACACATCAATGTGGATGTACACCGCTTCACTATGCAAAAAAACATAATAGCAGGTAATTCACGTAAGATTACTACTGGTCTGAAGGTGGCGTCTAGCACGTCGAACCCGGTAATGTAATTAAATGAAGAAAGCGATCTTGGCTACAAACCTGTTATTAAATCACATGTTAATTCCTCCCTTACACCCCCCCCCCCCCACACACACACACACTAAACAACAAGCAAATAATACACGATCCCACAGTCAGAGAAATCCTAATGGTTACCCAACAGACAGTTTCTACAAGTGGAAGGGGTCTGAGCATTGTCGCGTCTCAAATACAAACACATCCGAAGGCTGCGCTGCTCTCACAAAGCCCTAAGTTATTAGCCACAATGGTTTCTTATTTAGAACGATTTTTGTGTATTACTTTTCGGAATATAAAATTCTCCTACGGAAACACTCTCGGACTTTTTTCCCCTAGTAGGCGAGTTATTTTACTTGGATGTCTTCAAAAAATGTTCAAATGTTTGTATAGCTTATGGGACTTAACTAAGGGTTCATCAGTCCCTAAATTTACAAACTACTTATGAACTAACTAATACTAAGGACGGCACAAATATCCATGCCCGAGGGGGAATTCGAACCCCCGACCGTAGTGGCCGTGCAGACCGTGACTGGCGCGCCGCAGTCCCCTCGTCCATCGCGGCCGGCGGATATCTTCCTTCTTCTGGTGACCGACCTGAAGAGACCCCACGGCCCATTAGCGGATCACGTGCCACTCTTTGGGGACCACTGACCTAAAATACAACATACTGGAAGTGTGTCGAAATCGTCTCGTTAGAATGGCCGCTCGGTCTAAGCAGCACCACCTAGACAGAAGGCCGCGGCGCTCTCGTGTGACGTCAGGCAGAGTAGGTTGCGCGCGCATAGCTGACTGGGTAGCCGCTGGGGCACGGCCCACTATGCCGAACAGAGGCATACCGACAATCCTTCTTTCAGCGAACAATACGTGACTGGAATAGGAAGGAAAATCGATAGAGGTACTCAAGGTACCCTCCGCGACACACCGTCGGGTGGATTGCGGAGTATGGTTGTAGATGTAGATGTAGACTTTACACAGAGAAGCAATAGCTCCGCCACAACTCTTGCAGCTGCCAAAACTTTCATTCTATAGCGACTACGTCACTCACAAAACAACAAAACTGAAGTGCATAGTATCGGCGCCGTGTCTACAGACATACACGAAACCACTTGCTCGCAATTCATTTCACGCAACGAGTGTCGCAACCTAGTGTCGTCGTGTAGACTAGCCTTTAGAGTTTCGAGTTCTTCCAGTGTCTACGTTGTTTAAGGTAGCGATGAACTCAGCTGCTCGGGCCCACATGTTTACAAACATTTGATCGCTTTTTGTGTGGGAATCGGCGAGCGTCAGTCGGGTAGTGTTATTTTTGGGTGTGGTGAGCAGACGGTGTGGGCGGTGGCAGTGACCGCCGCGACGCTGTTCGTCTAAGTGGGCGGGGGCGACTAGTGTAAGCAGTCGCGGCGAGAGAAATTTCGGGGCCGCTGCCTCGTGGCGCTGCGCGTGGCCGCTTGGAGTGCGCGTGGGCCGCTCGGCGCGGTCGTCGCCCCGAGGCTCTGGCAGGGCCCGCGTGCGGCAGGTCAGGATCCGCCGGCCTTCGGCGCACCCGCGTCTCCCGCTGCCCGCCCGCCTATTTGCGTCATACTTTCTGGCCGCCTGCCGCTGCCTCCGCCGCCCACAGCGGCAAGCATCCCGCCGGCTGCACGCATTCTTACACGTTAAACCCCTTTTTACACGATAGACTTTCTTGTTCCAGTTGAGTACTCGCGACGAGTGGGTGTACTGCAGCGCCCCTGGCAGGCAGTGAGGTTGGAAGGATATTGTCTAAGGGGAGCGGGGGGGGGGGGTCCGAATGGAAGTGAAATTTACAAAGGCTCATGTTATTTTTAGCTTTTGTAGATTTGGATAAATCTTTTGACAGGCAGGCAGTGACGTAGGATGGATATTATCAAAGGGGAGGGTGGGAGGTTCGAATGGAAGTGAAATTTACAAAGGCTCGTGGTTTTTTTTTTTTTTTGTTTCTTTTTTTTTAGCTTTTGTAGATTTGGAGAAAGCTTTTAACAGTGTTGACTGGAATACACTCTTTCAAATTCTGAAGTCAGCAGGGGTAAAATACAGGGAAAGGAGAGTTATTTACAACTTGTACAAAAGCCAGACCGCAGTTATTAGACTCGAAGGACATGAAAGGGAAGCATCAGTTGGGAATGGAGTAAGACAGGGTTGTAGCCTTTCTCCGATGCTATGCAATTTGTACATCGAGCAGGTGGTGAAGGAAAGCAAGGAAAAATCTGGAGTAGGGATTAAAGTTCAGGGGGAAGAAATAAAAACATTGCGTTTTGCTGATGACATTGTAATTCTGTCAGAGACAGCAAAGGACCTGGAATAGTAGTTGGATGGAGTGGACACTGTGTTGAAGAGAGCGTATAAAATGAACATTAACAAGAGCTAAACAAAATAATGGAATGCGGTCTTATCAGGTGATGCTGAAGGAATTAGATTAGGTAACGAAACAATGAAGGTGGTAGATGAGTTTTGTTACTTGGGTAGTAAAATAACATGCGATGGGCGCAGGACAGAGGATATAAAAGGGAGAATGGCAATTCAGTTTTTGATGAAGGAAATCTTCAACAATATCGAAAATGCAGTAAAAAGTACCTGTTTACTTTAGTTTTCATACCTTGTTTTCTTACTAATGGTCAAATTACTTCGAAAATAATTTTTATCATCTAATAATACGGAGTCTTTCACTGTCGAAATAATTTTCATTGAAACTCCTTTGTATATTTACATTCGTATTTATGCACAGTGTAGACTTTTCCCCTGTAAAACGTAAATATATTTCTGTTTGGAGATATTTCTTCTTTTGCTAGGAGAACATTAGTAGAAAAAAGAATACTAGGCCCTGTTGCAACCTCTTTGGTGTGGAGAGAATTCAACGCAAACAAGACAAAGTTTTAGAGCTTGACCAGACTAGGTTAATTTCCGATGTTAGCAGACACCACTTCAGTTCCTAGCTTTTGCGCATGCGCATTCGAAAGCACGCTGGGACGTTTATAACTCCACACTCGGCACAATCTATCGATCATTGACGTCGTGGATGCACTTGCGATGGGGTTGTCGGCTGATTTAGATGCAGGCACGAAAGGCACACGTACTTGGAGTATTCAGTTTTCAGCAGAAAGCTGCTCGTGTAAAACGGGCCTTAATCTGACCCTCGAGAGACGCCGCCTGTCTACGGTAACGAAGGCGGCGGCTGAAATCCTCCGGCGATCCGGCCCCCAGGTGGTGGTCGCGTTTGAGGGATTTATGGTGCGATGAACCCGCCAAGTGGGTCTCGCGATTCCAGGAATAGAATATCTAGCTCGTTTCCGTCTGTTATCTTTACTTAGTAGGAAGTATGATATATGTCCTGGGTACAGAAACATAGCACTAAACAGAAACATAGCACTAAATTTACAGCTGCATCTACATATATATAGGTACTCCGCAATCCAACGTTAGGTGCGTGGCGGAGGATAAACTGAACCACTAATAAACATTTCCACTCCGAAATAGAACGAGGGAAAAAAATGTCTATATGACTCTGTACGGGGCTAATTTCTCTCGCATTCGGGAGGATGGTGGTTCAAATCCACCTCGGCCATCCAGATTTAGGTTTTCCGTTATTTCCCTAAATCACTCCAGGCAAATGCTGGGATGGTTCCTTTGAAAGGGCACGGCCGATTTCCTTCCACATCCTTACCCAAACCTTCCGAGCGTAAGCTCCGCCTCTAATGACCACGCTGTCGACGGGACGTTAAACTCCAAGCTTCCTTCCTTCCTTTCCTAATTTCTCCTATCTCGTCTTTGCGATCTTTACACGAAATTTGCCGCGGTGGAGTAGCCGAGCGGGCTAATGCACCTCGCTGCGGAGCGCGTGGTTGCTCGCCGTGGAGGTTCGAGTCCTCCCTGGGGCATGGGTGTGTGTGTTTGTCCGTAGGTTAGTTTACCTAGGTTTAAGTAGTTTGTAAGCTACGGACTGATGACCATGCAGTTTGGTCCGATAGATTTACAGACATTTGAACATTTTACACGAAATGTAAGT
Organism: Locusta migratoria; assembly: GCA_026315105.1. Taxonomy (NCBI): domain Eukaryota; kingdom Metazoa; phylum Arthropoda; class Insecta; order Orthoptera; family Acrididae; genus Locusta; species Locusta migratoria. The sequence goes on from CM048744.1 coordinate 284,108,864, forward strand.
AGGCGGCAGCAAGATCGATCTGCAGTCATCTTCAAATTCCGGCCCTTTAAATTTCCTCAACAGAATTTCTCCAAAAGGACATAGTCTTTTAGCCAGTGATTCCCATTTCTGTGACACTTGCGCATTGGTCGAACCTACCAGTAACGAACCTAGTTTCTCGCCTCGGAACTGCTTTCATGTCTTCCTTTAAACTGATGTAATGCGGGTCCCAAACACTTGAGCAATACTCAAGATGTGGTCGTACAAGCGTTTTATACGCGGTCTCCTTTACAGATGAAGTACATCTGTCCAAAATTTTCCCAATAAACCGAAGTCGGCTGTCCGCCTTACAACTGTCCTTACATGTTCGTTGCATTTCATATCGCTCTGCGATGTTACGCCTAGATATTTGAACGACGCGACTGCATGAAGCTCACTACTAACGCTGTATTCGAAAGTTATGGGATTGTTTTCCCTACTCATGGGCATCACGTTCTATTTTTCTACATTTAGAGGTACCTGCCATTATTCACACCAACTAGAAATCTTGTCTAAGTCTTCCTGTATGCTATTAAAGTCTGTTAAAGACGACACCCAGCCATACACCACAGCATCGTCAGCAAACAGCCGCAAACTACAAATTACTCTTTCCATCAGTTCATTTATGTAGATAGAAAATAATAGCGATCCTATCACACACCCCTGGAGGACGCCTGACGGAACAGTCGTCTCTGATGAACACTCGCTGTCGAGAAAAACGTACTGCGATCTATTACTTAAGAAGCCTTCCAGCCAGTCGCAAATTTGTGAACGTCTTCCATATGCTCGTATCTTTGTTAGCAGTCTGCAGTGTGGCACCGCGTCGAACGCCTTTTTGAAGTCGAGAAAAACACTATCTCAATATTTAAAAACAAGTTGATTCACTTCTTGCTCTTCAATTTGTATTTCTCACGAAATGAAGGCTGTAATACTTGTGTATGTGGTACCTTAGTGCACTGAAGAGCCAAACAAATTGGTACACCTGCCTAATAACGTGTAGACGCCCCGCAAGCTCGCAGATGTGCCGCAGCACGATGTGGCATGGAGTCGACTGATGTCTGTACCAGTGCTGGAGCGAACTGACAACATGCATACCTGCAGGTTAGTCCATGAATCGAGAGGGGGGAGTTCTCTTCCCTACAGCACTTTGGAAGGTATCCCAGATACGCTCAAATTGTTCAAGTCTGAATAGTTTGGTGTTCATAAACGTGTTCCTCTCGACAAATGAGAAATCGCATTATCCAGCTGGGATACCCATGTCCGCCGGAATGCACAATGGACACGAATATATGCAAGTGATCAGCCAGGGTGCGTGCGTACGTTATCAACTGACAGAGTCATATCTAGACTTATCAGGAGTCCCCTAGCAATCCAACTGTGCACGCCCCACACAGAGCCTTCCACAACAGCTTGAACGGCTCCCTGATTAAGTGCGTGGTCCATGGATTCTTAGGATCGTCTCCATACCCGAACATCAGCTCGGCACAATTGGAAACGGGACTCATCAGACCAGGCAACAGTATTCCAGTCATCAACAGTCCAATTTCGGTGTTGGGGTCCAGGCGAGATGAACAGCTGTGTGTCGTGCAGTCATCAAAAGACCACGAGTGGGGACTTCAAATCCCAAAGCCAATATTAATGACGTTTCGTTGAACAGCTCGTCCGCTCACACTTCTTGACGGCCCATCACGAAATCCGCATCAATTTGCAGAAGGGTTGCACTTCTGTCATGCTGAACGATTCTTTTTCCGTCGTCGTTGGTTTCATTTTTGCAGGATATAGCGACTTCGGAGATTTGATGTTTTCCACGATCTCCGATATTCAAAGGCCAGTCGTGAAGTGGTCGTGCGGTGAAAATGCCCACCTCATCGCATACTCGGAGATGTTCTGTTCCCTGTCTCGTGGACCGGCACTGTCACAGTCACTTAAATCGTGATAACATGGCATTGTAGCAGCAGTAACAGACCTAACGCTTGCGCCAGACTTCTGTAGCCTTATACAGGCGTTGACAACCGCAGCACCGTCCTTTATGAGTGCTTACGTATGCCTATACCAGTTTCTTTCGCTGCTCTGTATATATCAGGTACCTTTATATGTACAGATACCAGTGTCTTCCTTCTTTTATTCTCTGTGTAGGACAGTCATTTTGTTACGGCGAATCTTGGACACAAGTGAACAACGTCTGGCCATATAGACTTGCATTGTGTCGCGTTCCCACCTGCCCGAGTAATCGCTTTACCCCTGATTTCAGGAAATATAGGCATCCTGGCATTACGCAAATGCGGAGGTACTTCCTAACCTGAAAACATGATACTTTTAACAGCTTTATTTAAAACTCTCCAAGTGGCAAATCCTGATATAATGTTCTTCACTACACTGGCCGTGACACTTTCAGAAATATTTGCAATTATACTGTGACGTACCCTCTTATCTTATTTCATTCGTTCTTGTTTTGTTCTTTACAGTTTCACCCCCTTTTTTCTCTTACCACTGGGTGGGCCTACCCAAGCGCTGTTTAACTGACAGCAAGGGCTTCCATACGCAGTATGAAATGGGCTTGTTAATTTCGCGTAGGCTTTATCCTGAGCATGGATCTATACTGGTTCACACTTCTTTCGGTCTATGTTCACATGAACATACCGGCTTGATTAAACTTGACAAATGAAAATGGCGCGCAACGGATAACGCATTTTTTTGTTTAGAATTAACGGAACCAGTACACATCCACCTCAAGGAAGGATACGTCTAGTTTTAAACCCCCAGGGTAAGTTCGTCCAAATACCAATTTCAATCCTCATAATGATTGTGAGATCCCTTTGTTTTCCGTCCAAAATGGGGAACATTGAAGGAGAAGCTGAGGGGTATATCAGTTATTCTGACACAAAATTTAATCATAAAGGGTTTATTTTACCTAATCATTACAGGAACTAGTAAGTATTGAAATTAGTTGATTTTTAATGGTAAAGAAACAGTTTGATTCCCTTATAATAAAACATTGTGACCCAAATATTACTTCAAAGAAAGCAATTTGATGTTTTTCTTTTGAGACAATTTGCTATAAATATTGCTCAACTGACCTCCTAATCTGTACACTATTCAATGTCACACATGGTGGGTGAGGAGGGGGGTAGGAAATCTGCACACAAACGGACATAAAACACGCAAATCACTCACTGCATGATTATCACAAAGCTCTATACATTTACTACTCAAACTAATCCTGCTAGTGGCCGAGGGGACTGAGGCGCTCCAGTCACGGTCTGCACGGCCACTACGGTCGGGGGTTCGAATCCCCCTCGGGCCGTCCTTAGTCTTAGTTAGTTCATAAGTAGTTTGTAAGTTTAGGGGCTGATGACCCCGTAGTTAAGTCCCATAGACTATACAAACATTTGAACATTTTTTTTAAACCTGCTGGTCGAACAGTAAGTGGGCTTGTGGACGCAATATACAGAACAAAATTTACGATTAAAAAAGAATGGCCGGATATTCTCACCTTTAACATCTGAATAGTTACTTGTAATTGTGGCACACTTGTAAATAACAATCGGAAGCACTTGTAGGTGCATAACCACCAAACAAGTATGAAGAAAATGGGGCCACCAGCTCAACACAATGAAATACAAATAAAATTCCCTCAGAAATACGAAAACTCAGTCCTAAATTTACCTAAAGACATTTTAATAAATCAAATTCCACTTCCCCACTTATGACTTTAATTATCTCTTGTGCCGCGTTTCTTACCACATTCTGGAGAATTTTGCGCAGCAAGCAGCACCAGCGTCCGTACATCTCGATGGTCTTCTTCCAACCCCACCAAGATAGCTTCCCTCCACCTCAACCGTCCGCCAATTCGAACCACGCCAAGAAGACGCGCCCTGATTGGCGGAGGCAGGTGCAGCCAACTGGGCACCTTTTACTCGTTCGCGAATCCACCTGCCTGCCATCGACCAGCAGCAAAGCTTGCTAAACTCTTTGCACCACTAGCTGCCTACACAAAAAGCGAAAAACTCACAAACTACCGCCGCCATCATGCTAAGGTACCCCTACTGGTTCAACTATGCTCAACCACTCCTTCGCTCACGCTGTGATGGGAAACATGGGAGTGTGACATGAATAAAAAGAAAAGGGAATAAATATAAAAAACACAAACTCGCCATCTCTGCTTCTACTTCTTTGCCCTCACCAGTCGGCCATGAAACCACATGATAATGCTCAAGTTAAATCAATTTATATTGAAAATAGCAGACATTACTAATACAAGTGACAAAAACATGAGCAAGGTAAGAAAAATTGGCAAAATCGATTAGGTGGAGCAATGAGGCGGTATGACAGTAACGTCTCAATACATATTCGCATACCTGCTCTATCACAAACCAGCAGTTAGATTTCATTGGACAGTTTGTCAATCATCATCAAATTGTATCCATCTCCACATCAAAATAAAGGGGGCGTGCTACAAAGGCATCGAAAACAGTGGCAAATGGTTACTCAAGTTATCCGTCAGATGGTCCTATCACACGTCCCTGTAACGATACGCTTTGTCTCATGAACACTAGTCGTCCAGGACAGCGTACTAGATTGTATTATTTAAAAAGTCCTCGAGTCATATGTCTGACATACTGTTCGGAATGCTCAGATCAATAATAACAGTCCACAGTGAGGCCCTGTGTCAAACATTTACTGGTTATCAGAGAATATTTAATTTTCTTTTTCCTCTTAATACATGAGTCATAGGATATCATACTAGAAAAAGCAAGCATTGACACGAACGTGCTTTCCAAAGTCACATTTATTATGAATAAAAGATTTTTTCTGTTCAGAGAATTAATTACATCGATATCAGAATTTCTCCTGCAGACTGACGTTAAAGGTAAAGTCGTGTTTGTTGACGTTGTCAACATTTTGAGACCGTAATCTATTGTTGAATATAAAATAGGAAAAATCCTTCGAGTCAATAATGCCAATTTTATTACCTGCTTAATAGATTCTGGACATAACAAGCCATCTTGAGATCGTGAAAGTATTTACAATGCATGATTGTCGTCATGTTAATAAAAAGTATCACACTCTTGAAACAATACAGTCATTAATTACATCGTAAAATAATTTCCTCACCCATAAATGATAAAAGAATCTATGACTTCGGTAGGGTCAAGTCGTGAAACATAAAATATATTCAAGAAATATATCTTAAGAACCAAAACTAGGTAGTAAACAAGTAATAAAATTGGCGACTTTTACTCTGAGGATTTATACTATTTTATGTTATACATAATGGTTTGATTTTTGCGGATCCGTATTTTTAAGTTACTAATGTATTGGAGGCACCAGTGATCTTATTTTTCCAAATCTCTTGTGACTTGGCACTGAGTGAGACATTGACTGTGAGACATCTAGATTAACTATGTAGTGTAGAGGAGGGGACCAGTGTAGTATCCCCATTTTTCTCTTCCAGTGGCGAATATTTCGCGGAAAGCACGATTCCTGATAGATCTTACTGTGGACACGAATCTGTATGATTTAATCTTCAACTTATAAGAAGGAGTAATTTAATTCTTCTAGGAATGTACGCTCTTGAAAATTCACCAGAAGCGCTACACCGTAATGCAAAATGACTCTCTTGCAGGGTTTGCCACTCCAGTTGGCTGAGCATCTCCGTGACGCTTTAGAGCTTACTAAATGAACACACAACGAAACGTACTGCTCTTTCCTTTGGAGCTTATCTGATGCCACAATCAATTTAGTCTGGAACAAATTGCAAATTGACGAGCAGCAGTAAACTACTTATCGAAAGAGTGTCTTGTAAGTTACCTCCTTTGTTGATGTAGTACGTTTCCTGGGATTCATTTCAGTGAATCTCAATCTTCCTTCTGCCTTACGAGCAAACAATTGCACGTAGTCGTTACACTTCAAATCGCCCCATACGCATACTACCCGTTATTTTATGGAAGGAACTGCTTGCAGTGATATTTCTGCTCTGTAATCAAACGATAATGTTTTTTTTTCTCTCTATTCGCTATATTTTACGTTTGTTTCTATTACAGGTTAATTTTATACTTCCTGCACGTAACGTCAGTATACTGCGATAACTACGATAACGTAATGCCGCCGAATGTTTATGTAAAATCTTGTAACCTCTTCATTATAGTACTTGTTACACATGTTCACACGATGCATTGTTCAAATTCTATGGCCGTTCGGTCTGATATGCCATCTCACGTCGTAAATTAAACTCAGTTTGGTCCCTTACGTTGACAAACATTAGAACATTTGAACTGTTCGAATGCATGTATCCAGTTTCCATGCTGCTACTGACGTACCGACGTTGTTTCACACCGTCATTTGACACATGGCAGTTCGGAGACCTCTGGCTAGGATTATAATTACTTCAGTAAAGCAGGGAAATCGACCGAGTAATATAAATACCGCAACCGATATTGAGAACAGAATTAAAAAAAAAAATACGGAGACATTACTTTTCAGTACGAAATATCCACCTCTGTAGTCAAGTGCAGTGTTTTTCAACCTGCGGGTGTCTCTAAGACTTGATCGGGGGAGGGAGGGGGTCACTTTCACAGGAGGAAGTAGACCTACTTGCATCAGGAAACAACCAATCCAATGCATGTCTGAATACAAATGTTTCCGTAATACAGAAACATAGATATAAGCGAAACTTATTTTATGTTGAAAGTATGTAAACCTTGTTTAACATTTATTCTAATTGGAATAAAACGTATCTTGTGTTGCATTACAGTGTGTTTACGGCGAACAAGCGCAAAGCCTGACAATTGTTTTCGGAAACCAATTGATAGGTAAATAAACAAGATGCAGTAATTAAATTTAAGAAATTAGGAAGAGGATATATTTCTTTATACGGTGGGATTTTTCGTAATGAGCGTAATTAGCTTCTGAGTCATGCCTGAAATGCAAAACACTCGATATGGAAAATTTATATTTCTGTCGGTGAACACGTACAAAGAGGGATAATGCCTTCCATTCTGAAAAATACACAACAACAACGTCTAATGATTTAGAAGAAAGATGTATCAACAGTAATAAAATTAAATTATTTCCCTTTGAAACGCCAAAAATAGATTTGTTAGCGTACATAATAATGACGGGGGTGGGTTCAAATTCAAATGTTCAAATGTTCAAATGTTTGTATAGTCTATGGGACTTAACTACGGGGTCATCAGTCCTTAAACTTACAAACTACTTATGAACTACTTACGAACTAGGAAGGCACAAATATCCATGCCCGAGGGGGGATTCGAACCCCCGACCGTAGGGGCCGTGCAGACCGTGACTAGAGCGCCTTAGTCCCCTCGGCCACCGCGGCCGGCACGGGGGTGGGTGGGGGTTAGTTTTCCAGAATATTTACTTTTTGACTGGGGTCACTGAAAAAGTTTTACTTGCAAGGGGGTCGCATTTCTGATAAGGTTGAAAACACTGTTCTGGTGAACATTGTGGTTGGATTCTGTCGAGCAGTGGCGGACTAAGGGAGGGGGGGGGGGGGTGTGAACCGCTACGGGGCTCACGTCTTGGGGGGGTGTCTCCAAATACCTCGAAAGTACGTATGTATGTTATTTTATTTATTTGGTTTTTTTTGAACGCCATTGGTTTTTCTTTCTGGGGCCTCCAGATCTCGAAAGTTACTTTTTTATATAGTAATATATGTATCTCCAAGTGGACGGGGGGACCTAATTTTGTTTTGCCGCCACCCGTGCCTCCGACAGCTTTAGTCCGTCGCTGCAGTGGAGTCGGATGTTTTCTCCGCTCGGGGCCTGGGTGTTGTGTCGTCCTCATCATCATTTCATCATCACTGACACGAAAATCGACGAAATGGCGTCAGCTAAGAAGACATGCACCAGGCAGGTGCCTTACAATGATCATCAGCACTAAATCGTACAATTTTCTTTTACTATAGGGAAATAGGCTAAGGAAAGGGAAACCTAAGTTTTTAGCGTTTGTCGATTTGGAGAAAGCTTTTGACAATGTCGACTGGAATACACTCTTCCAAATTCTGAAGGGAGCAGGGGTAAAATATAGGGAGCGAAGAGTTATATTCAACCTATACATAAACCAGACAGCGGTTATTGGAGTCGAAGGGCAAGAAAGGGCCGCAGAGGTTGGGAAGGGAGTAAGACAGGGATGTAGCCTTTCCCCAATGTTGTTCAATCTGTACATTGAACAGGCGGTGAAGGAATGGAAGGAGAAAATTTGGAGAGGGCATTAAAGTGCAGGGAGAAGAAATAAAAACATTGCGGTTTGCCGATGACATAGTAATTCTCTCAGAGACTGAAAAAGATGTAGAAGAGCAATTGAATGGAATGGACAGTGTCTTGATAGGAAGATATAAGATGACCATTAACAAGAGTAAAACGAAGTTAATTAAATGTAATGTCAGCAAAGTAGGCGATGCTGATTGACATAGTAATTCTCTCAGAGACTGAAAAAGATGTAGAAGAGCAATTGAATGGAATGGACAGTGTCTTGATAGGAAGATATAAGATGACCATTAACAAGAGTAAAACGAAGTTAATTAAATGTAATGTCAGCAAAGTAGGCGATGCTGAAGGAATTAGATTAGGTAATGAGACAATAAAAGTAGTAGATAAATTTTGTTATTTGGGTTGCAAGATAACTTCTGATGGCCGAAGTAAAGAAGATATAAAATGCAGAATGGCTATGGGAAGAAAAGTTTTTCTAAAGAAGCGAAAATTTTTGATATCCAATATTAATTTAAATGTTAGGAAGTCCTTTCTGAAAGCATTTGTCTGGTATGTAGCACTGTATGTGGGAGTTAAACGTGGACGGTAAGGAGTTCAGATAAAAAGATAATAGAAGCTTTTGAAATGTGGTGCTACTGACGAATGATGAAAATTAGATGCGATTTTTACCCCACACGCTTCCCCCCAACGCTAATTTCACAATTCCTTGATGTCTAAGAATGTGTTCTACTAATCGATCTCTTCTTTTAGTCAAGGTATGCCAGAAATTCCTTTTCTCCCCAATTCTGTGCAGTACTTCCTCATTAGCTACACGATCCACCCACCTAATCTTCAGAATTCTTCTGTATCACTACATTTCAAAAGCCTCTATTCTCTTCCTGTCCGCACTGTTTATCGTCCATGTTTCACTCCCATACAAAGCAACACTCCACACAAATGCCTTTAGAAAGGACTTCCTTGTGCTTAGTGTTGGATGTTAACAAATTTCTCTTTTTCAAATCGCTTTTCTTCCTATTGCTATTCTGCATTTTATATCCTCTGCACTGCGACCATCATTTGTTATTTTACTGTCCAAGTAAAAAAAAAAAAACTCATGTACCACCTTCATTGTTTCTTTACTTAATCTAATTCTAGATCACGTAACTGATGAGGAGGTGCTTAAACGAATCGGGTAGAAAAGGAGTTTCTGGCATATCCTGACCAAGAGAAGGGATAGATTGGTAGGACACATTCTGAGACATGAAGGAATTGTCAACTTAGCATTAGAAGGAAGCGTGCGGGGTAAAAATCGTAGAGGGAGACCGAGGGACGAATACAGAGCAGATTCAGAAGGATGTAGGTTGCCGAACATATTCTGAGATGAAGAGACTTGCACAGGACAGGATAGCGTGGAGAGCTGCATCAAACCAGTCTGCGGACTGAAAACAACAACAACATAATGAAATCTGAAATGCAGACCCACCTAGGTGGCCGCGACATTCCCGTTTTTCGCCACTCCACCCTTCTGCCCCCCCCCCCCCCCTCGCCCCCAGGGTTTTGCCATGCAACCGGACTGTCGGCTTAGCGGCGCGTAATTATATGCAAATAAAACTCTTAACGACGTCTCGTAAAGGCGCGGGAGAAAAAGACAGAATTGAAGTAGTGGCGCGCATTTATTGCCGAGCCCTGCTTTTAGCGGAGGTCAGTAACGGCGATCGATGCAAAGAGCACAAAGTGTGGGAGATCCGGGGTCGGGATAAGGTTTACAGCTGGCGGCGCCGCGCTGAGTCACCGCGCCTCCGTGCCTTTACGGCCTCACGCAACATCACCGGCCACCGGAGCGTCGCCGTGCCGTGCTGCTGCGAATAAGTGGCGAGCCGCGTCGATACGTGTGCTGGCTGCCGCCTTTGTGCGGCGCGCGGCTTCCACGCGCGCTGTGTATTCACCGACGGCTGCTAGGCTCCGTATTGTCCTGCGCCTCACGGTAGCTTTCCGTCGGGACGGCCTCCGAAGTGCCGGAAAGCCTTATTGGCGAGTCTGGCCTCCAGATCGGGCAGCAGGCACTTTCGTCGCAACTGAAGCTCACTCTCAGGCAGTAGCAATCTTTTCCTTGTCGTGGCACCCTTCAAATGTTCAAATGTTTGTAAATCTATCGGACCAAACTGCGTGGTCATCAGTCCGTAGCTTACGAACTACTTAAACCTAGGTAAACTAACCTAAGGACAAACACACACACACACCCATGCCCCAGGGAGGACACGAACCTCCACGGCGAGCAACCGCGCGCTCCCCAGCGAGACGCTTTAGACCGCTCGGCTAGTGGCACCCTTCTAATCTAATATACAGGGTGTGCCAGCTATCTTGTCCACCCAAAATATCTCTGGAACAATAACAGCTATTGGAAAACGACTTTCACCGGTATCAATGTACGGCTGGAGCCCATGAATGTACATATTTGGAAACATTCTAAAACGAAAGCAAATGTGTTTTTAACACAAACTTATGTTTTTTTTTAATGTGCACCCTATTTATTTCTTCAGCAATACATAGCATGACAAATCACATAAGCAATGGCGTTGATTGCATCGCAATATTCTAATTACATCCCCAAATATTGCGACGCGAAGTTGACGCTTGAAATACGCGAAACGCGCGGTTAGCTCACGTCCTGAGCAGCATGGGGTTCTCGCCTGAGTCTCAGGACGTGCGCTAGCCTAGCCGCGCGTTTCGCGTATTTCAAGCGTCAACTTCGCGTCGCAAATCTACAGTTTTGTTCCAATCTTTATGAAGTTTTGTACACGTAAACTTAAATCCATGTGAACGGTCGCCGTAAGTGAAAGAATCACATACGATATATAGTTCACGAGATATGACGTCACAAACAATGAGATACGCGAAAAAAAAAAGCTGTATTTTGCGACAATGCTGCACATTTTCTCCTAAACCACTGGACCGATTTCAACCTAATTTGGTACACTCATTCCTTACCGTGAGGTAACAATTGCTGCATGGATAAGAATCACGTACGGCACATGGTTCAAAAGATATTACGTCATAACCAATAGAAATCGCAAAAAATGCCATATAATGCGGCGAGACTTCCGAAATACACTGTATGACAATGACAGTTCTTAGCGACTTGCAACAAACTTTAAACATAATCTCAAACCTTTATTAAACTTTTTCACGCTGGCAATTATAGTAAAATGATGAAAGGAAAAAAGTTTCTCGCTTACTACTTTTCCGCTGTTTATGGAGTAAAACTACGGCTCTCGGTATGACGTTACAATTTATAATTTGAACACTACAAATTGTAGCAACAGGAAATTTTACAGACAGTATACACATATATAGTTGAATGTAGCGTCAAAATCGTATCACATTCCGACACGTAGTTAATGAGTTATGAGCACATAAACAGTAATATTCATGGAAAACCGCCCCATCACGCACAAAGTTTTGATCTATTACTTCTTTACTACTAATTGTATTCCCAAGAGATTTTACAGACATAAAGCCCTTATACAAATGAATATATACCTGAAAAATGGCAGAAATAAACACTTAAATACCCGGGCAAGACCAGGTTTTCAGCTAGCAGAGACTAACACTCTTTCATTAACAAACGACAGTTGCGGCGTCTGTTATTTCGGAGAGGTTTGAAAGAACAGACGTCACTATGTTACGCTACTGCTGTTCTTAATAGAGATCAAGCAGTCAACAATCCGACGACTGGTTTGAACAGCACGGTGCTTTAGCACACATCGTCCTGTTTGGTGGTGGAATGTCATTGACTTCATCCAAACTGATTTACCCAGCCTGTTATTGTGGGACCTACAGTTTAACGTGGTTTCCCAACTACGGTGCTACTCGACATTTTTCACATCAGAAACGTTGCCAGAGGTGAAAGAAGTGAAAAGTGAGAGATAAAAATACGTGGGTCACTCGAAAAGAAATGCACACTACTTTTTTTTTTTTTTTTTTTTTTTTTTAATGCAGTTTTCATTCTGCATGTTTCAAAGTTTTGCAGTGTGTAGATACATCCTTCCCGCTTGTTTTCAAACTTTGTTCAACCTATTTCCGTGAGTGGCGCCGTCACAGCATGTCTTCAGATGGCTACTACACTTTGACGTTCGTCAGAAGCAACGTGCTGTCAATGAATTCCTGTGCTGACAAAGCGAAGCGGTGGGAAACATCCACAAGAGGTTGAAAAAGGTGTATGACGATGCTGCTGTCGTTCGCAGAACAATTAGCCGGTGGGCAAGCAGGTTATGTGATTAAAGTGGGCACAGCAATATTGAGGATTGTCCTCGTAGCGGCAGGTCTCCTACTAGTTCCAAGATGGCATAAGGCAGTTGAGAGGGATGGGGATTATGTGGAGAAATGAAAATATTGTTCCTAAAGGATGCAACTACATACTGTAAAACTTTCAAACATGCAGAACATTTACAAAGGTGGCCCAGTTTTAGATAAAAAAAAAACAACAATAAAACAACAAAGCAGTGGTTTTAAGCATAGTGCATTATAGGTTCGGTTAGAGTATATGGACACAGTAAATTTCTTTTTGGTCGCACAACGAAATTAATTTATAAGTGGAAAGGTGAAGTAAGCAAAGTAGTTTAAATTCTTAAATGATATTAAAAATTAAAAAAAAAGAAGCAATCTATAGCGGGTATTTGCCACATAAATTACCAACGTAAATCACAGTTGCAGTTTGCAATCCACAACAGCTATAGTACCCTTCAAAGCGTCATTATGAAGCATTTGTCAGTAGAGATCGCTTTTGGCTGCAATTAGGACACTGAGCGTTGATTTTCGTGTTTGCCACTATATTATTCATTATAGGTGGCATAAAAAAAGAACATGGCAAGTTTCATGCTAAGAAACTACGGCGCCATTTTCTCGATCATGTAAATTGCCGTAGTGTTTTCCGCCATTTTCAGCCGTATTTTAAAACGCTGTTTTGCAATTAATAGCCGAACCGTTAATATCAACTAGCTTTAAGAGCATTCTAAGACTATAATTTCCTTCCTCATTATGATACATAACACTTAGACAGTCAGTCACTATTTTATCGTGTGCTTAATCGATTTTGTCGAATTCAGGCGTAAGTGAATAAAACTGTCCACTTACCTCAGATGCCGCCTGATTAAGTAATGTCCACGCTGCGGGATTATGATATGTGGGAGAGGGCGAGTGTATTAGTGTTTGTCTTACAGAACTGACAAGTCACAGAGGTGCTACTACGATATTATTTTCACACGGAAATATCGTGGATTCGTGCTTGCGCATTGTATACGGTGGGCAGAAAATTTCTGACACGCTTGTAAAGATGTTGGAGGGCAGATTACTCAGAGACATAAATTGCATACGTTACGTTGCCGAGATATTTAGCACTTGAAGTCAGCCAATCAGGTCATCGCGCGTGTCGATTCGGACATGCTGCTGACGTGTCCTGCAGTTGGTTTTTCGAACCTCACTTACTCGCTCAACGACCTGACTGGCTGACTTCAATGATAAATATCTCGGCAACGACGCAACGTGTCTAATTTTCTTTATTAACATTTATGTCTCAGTGAAACCTGTCCTGTAACATCTTTACAAGTTTTTCTCACTTTTATGACCACCCAGTCGGATATGAAATTAAATTAATGCAACGAGTAGAAGAAAAATAGAATTAAAACGTTTAGTAAACATTTGTAATCGTGTGTACAGGGTGACTCACCTAACACTTGCACCGCAAATATTGCGGAAACGGAAAGTGCGATTGATGTGCGGTTTTCACAGAATGGATTGGTAGTCAGGGGCTCCTATTTTTAGCCAACAAACAGATTGTAATATTACTTAGAAAGTGTATTTTTATGCAAACATACAGTTTTTTAAATGGAACAATGGTTGTTTCTATCATGCACTGGAATTTTTTACAACAGCTGTGTACAAAGAATTTGGATGACATTTTTATCACGTTTAGTTTGGCAACTACAAGCATTTCTGGGGCGGAGGCTGCGATAGCGTAGCTTAGTGGCCGAGTGGATAGCCCCTGGGGCACGGCCCACTGTCTCATGACCACCCGCCACTCAGCTATGCTGTCGTAGCCTTCGCCCCCCAAAACACTGAACAGCTGCCAAACTAAACGTGATAAAAATGTCATTCAAAATTCTTTGTACACAGCTGGCGTCAAAAATTCCAGTGCATGATAGAAACAACCATTATTCAATTTGAAAATTTGTATGTTTGCATAAAAAATACACTTTCTAGGTATTTTTACAATCTGTTTGTTGTCTAACAATAAGAGTCCTTGACTACCAATCCATTCTGTGAAAACCACACATCAATCGCATTTACGTTTCCGCAATATCTGCGGTGCAAGTGTTAGGTGATTCACCCTTTATATTGCATAATGCCTTTGATGTGAGTACAGTTATTATTATTTAGAAATCAATCATTTAATCATCAGATCACACAGACGACACACTTCGTCACGCAAGTAGGCGGTGGCAGCAATGTGCCACAGTTACAAGTCGATACGAAGTGTTCCGAGTGATATCGACTTCGAACGAACTGTTGCAGGGGGAGGAAGGATGGGAGCTGGCCTGAAAAATAAAATTATAAATAATGAAAAGTTTTTTAATGTACGTCAGCAGTTAACTTTTTTAAATTTTTTTTATTTTATTTATTTATTTATTTATTTATTTTTTTTTTTTTTTTTGGTAGTGAATCGTGTCAGAAAACATATACAATCAGAGCGGTACATCTGTAATTTTAGTCTGGCTTATTAGCGTTACCAGCTTCATAGAAATAGATACGATATCACGCAATTCAAATGCTCTATGTCCATTACTTAGTCACCTTACCTTATTAGGGAGCATGTACATTTCACCAAATTATGGTTCAAGATGGGTAGTGGGAGTGGATCACAAGAAAATTATCACTTCTTCATGTTGGTCTTGCATCTGCTGACTTCCGATCGTAGCTTCATAAGCGTCTTCCAACTTTCTTGTCGGCTGGGAGGTAGGTTCTAGCAGAATGCCATCCATTATGTAAGACTGTGATCTAGGTTACACCATGAATTCAGCCTGAATGTTAAACGTTGTTCTGATAGTTTGAATGGAATATGTATGTTTGTGATGAGTACTCATAAGAGAGGCGATTTCTTTCTATTTCGTCGGGAGTAGATTCACAGCGGATGTCCGGGGCTGGGATACCTGCTGGCTGTTAATCTTGGATATTTCTTTGGCAGCCGGTGATGATTCCGGAAATTACGTTAAGGCTACGTCATACTTCATAGCATCAGGTGTATGAGAGATGACAGGTAAATTCTGATGCAAAGTAACAGAGGGCGAAGGTTAATGTTCTCGGATCCCAGGTAGTTGTTTCATGCTAATAGCTTTATTTCCGTGTCTGGGAAGTTGGTTTTAAAAGTTAGTGTTCGGTGAAAGGTAACTCCCAAATATCTGTGTGTAAGTTATTGATGTATTCTGTGTGTGTTTTCAGGTGACCTGCAATTTTCTTCTGCCTGTCTGTTTAGCAGGTGGAAGGCGCATACTTATTCTTTTGATAGATTGGGTGGTTAGTTTGTTTTCTGATAGCAACTACAGAGGTCTTTTAGAGATTGACAAAATCGGTACGTATGCGGTCCGAGATGGTGCCCACACCAACAGTATTAGCTCTTGAGAAAGAAAGTTTGACGGCCACTGCTCTGGAGAGTCAGAAACATAAAACAGCAGTCTGTCTTGGCGCTCATCCCAGCGTTGCCAATTACTAAGGTAGTGAAACAGCTGGAGCGTGAAGCATGGAACGAAGACAACAGCGCACTCGCGGCGGCGACAGCCACTTTGTGTGCCTGCCAACGCACCACAGAGTCGCCTTAGTTCTTAGTTTTTCTCCACTGTCACAGTACGAGCTTCACGAGCCGTTGGACAGTTCTATAGGTGAAAGAATTTCTTATCTGATTATCAGATAAAAGTTGCGATTTTACACGTTTCAATCCTTCTGGATCATCTTCAGAATCTTGTAGCGTCTTCCTCCTCCTTTACTGCGCTTTCGCTTTTTACTGAGTCGGCACTGCCATTTAGACTGGGGCAACGTTACCAGCAGTTTGTGTGTCCAGGTGCCCCACTCCCTCTTTTACAACTTTCCTGTCTTCGTCTAGAGCAGTGTTTCCAAACCTTTTCGAATACGCGACTTCCTTCCAACCTAAAATATTTTGATGACCCCCCCCCCCCATCCCTCCCTGAACGAGGTTTCGCATTGCAGGTAAAGCTCAGGAGCGAATTGTGCTTGCTCAGCAATGTCCCACTGTACAGCCAATTTGTAAAAAAAAAAAAAAAAAAAAAAAATCGAAGTTCTCGAAATTACTTATTGTAGTTAGTAAACTTAGCTATCGCCTGGTACCTGAAAACAGTTTGCCGGTCATTCATTTATTCATTATGAACACGGTGTGGTTGTTATAAAACCATCTTTGTTCTATTCAACTGAGAATTGGTAATCAACAATGAAGCGCTAGTTTTTGCGTTACGGAACCTCTTATGTACCGGGTGTCCCACTCAGCTGTTTCACCCCAGATATCTCTGAAACTAAAGAGATATTGGAAACGACTTTTACGGTCATGAACGAACGGCTGGGGCTTATGAAAGTAGGTACTATGAGACACTCTAAAACTCATGGTTTTTTAATGGATACCCCATATTATTTCTTAAGCAATCGATAGAATGAAAAATCACAAAAAGAATGACGTTGGTTGCATCGTGATGCGTCAATTACATTCGGAGAAACTGCGAAGCGAAGTTGACGTTTGAAAGACACGAGCCGCGCTGCTAGCGGGTGTCCGAGACTCAACCGTGAGTCTCGCTTGAGCCTCGGACATGCGCAACCATCGTGCCTCATGTAATTCAAACGTCAACTTCGCTTCGCAGTTTCTCCGGATGTAATTGACACATCACGATGCAGCCAACGCAATTCTTTTTATGATTTTTCATGGTATAGATTGCTTAAGAAATAATACGGAGTATTCATTTTTTTAAAAAAAGTTTGTGTTGAAAATAATATTTCTTCGCGTTTTAGAGTGTCTCATAGTACCTACTTCGTGACCGTGAAAGTGGTTTTTCAATATCTCTTGTAGTTTCAGATATATCTGGGGTGGAACAGTTGAGTGGGACACCCTGTATATACATGCACTGGTCTGGTTGTTTTATGGTAAAACTACTGTATTTCCTCCTGTAATGGCGATCCCCTTAACAGTTCTTTGCGACTCCCCAGGTAGAAAAAACACTCGTCTATACGTTCAAGTGCGGGGTGGTTTTCGCCGGCCGCGGTGGCCGAGGGGACTAAGGCGCTCCAGTCACGGTCTGCACGGCCACTGCGATCGGGGGTTCGAATCCCCACTCGGGCATGGATATTTGTGCCGTCCTTAGGATTAGCTAGTTGATAAGTAGTTTGTAAGATTAGGGACTGATGACCCCGTAGTTAAGTCCCATAGATTCTACAAACATTTGGGGTGGTTTTCCTGACGGTTGTGTGGGACTTGGTTGCCAGCCCGGTATTCACCAAGCTGGATGCGGGTGAACCACGCTCGACGGTCCTCGTCGTTACTCTGTGTGGCCGATTCGTTTTAGGCATCCTCTCCCCGTATCTCGTAATGGCGTTTCAGACGCGCAGCTATCTGTACATGTTCCTACCGTGCTACCGCCGATTACAGGAAATTAGGTTCAAAATATTTCATTGGGCAGCTGAGAATCACATTAATAGAATAAAAACACTCTTCAGTTGCCAGTAATTTCTTATTTATTGTAAGACCATCTCCAGGTGCCAGCATATAACTAAAAACATAAATGTGAAACTTCCTGGCGGATTAAAAATGTGTGTCCGAACCGGGAATCGAAACTGGGACCTTTACCTTACACGCGCAATCGCTCTTTCGCCAGAGCATTTCCGGCACGCTTCATGGTCCCTTCTCTCAGCTTTTATTTCGATAGTACCTCGCCACCTACTTTCCAAACTTCACAGTCCTCCTGCGAACCTTGCAGAACTAGCACTCCTGCAAGAAAGGATACGGTCGAGACATGACTTAGTCTCATCCTGGATGATGCTTTCAGTTTTAATCTGCCAGTTAGTTTCATATCAACACACACCCCGCTGCAGAGTGAAAATATCATTTTGCAAACAATCACAGGTTCGGAAGAAAAATCTGTGAGAACGTACCGTGAAGCGAGCCAGGATAGCTCAGTCATAGAGCGCTTGCCTGCGAAACGCAAAGGTCCCAGTTTTGAATCCCGATTCCGGCACACAGTTTTAACCCGCCAGGAAAGTTTCATATCAGTTCACACTTTGCGGCAGAGTGAAAATGTCATTCTGGAAACATAAATGTGTTGCAGTAGGAACAGTCATTCGTCGATCACATCCACAAGACTGTCAAGAGGGCGTTCTGGCTGCTGGTCGTATACTGGTCATGTGGAGTTACATGGCGTGGGTGTGATTCAAGTCGACAGGCCGGTTCATGGGCAGCACCATTTTGTTTAGTTAATTGCTGTACTTGGCGGCATCTATCAGATGTAACTTCAAATCCTGTAGTGTAATAAATGAAAAAAATCGCACTGACGTGTTTTACGGCTCACTTTAGATGTGCAGTTTTATAAGTTTTTGCAAACATTTTGGACCAAAATAATAATCTAAATAATAAAAAATTAATTAATAAGAGTGTCTGAATCCCTTTTAGGAAAAAAAATTGGTAATGGCGGGTTCCTAACCACTGACCTTCAGCGTCACAGTCCAACACATCGCCCACTACGCTACAGCTAACAGTTAGGAATTACGTTCTTTAATCTCATACTATTAATGGCCGTTGTTAACTGATGCTAGTATGGCATTTGTAGACATTAGATTATCATTTATCGTACGAATAACGACGTCTTTTTGTTAATTCTTCAGTGGGCCATTGCTTTGAAATGACAACGTGTAAGTTACAATAAGAAAATCATCAAATACACAACGCAAGATGGCGTATGCCAGAGACAGTTCTGGGCGAGGAATGTCACGTGACATCTGCGAACGGCTGGTTTTCGTTAATTTAATGGAGGATGTCAGAAATCCATTATTTTTGTAAATATCTGTCAAACGATACGATATATGAAAAAAACTTAAGGGAACAAAGTTGTAGAAAATTTTCTCCTCTACAAATTCGTTTATTCATTTTTCGCGACATTTACATTAAAATGGCTTTTTTTGCTATTACTAACGTATTTATTGTCCGAAATATTTCAAAAAGCGAGGTCCTGGTCTCTGGTAGCAGCAATAAAATTCGGTGCCGATCGGTTGAACGGTTCGACCTAAAAAGTAGAAACACGTTACAGCCAGATAGACATCGTCAAATCGCCGTTATTTTTGCAAATATCTCTGCAACGATGGAAGATATGAAAAAACGTAATAGAGCGAAGTTGTAGATAATTTTCCCCTCTATCAATTAGGTTCTCTACCAAATAGGTTATTCAATTTTCGTGTCAGATAAACGGTTCGTTACAATTATATTACAAACGGCTTTTTTTGTATTACTACCGTATTTTTTGTCCGAAAAGTTTAAGAAAGGGAGGTTCTGGTCTCTGGCGGCCTACAATTATGTGTACAAAATTTGGTGCTGATCTGTTGAACGGTTCGTCTTAAAAACAGGGAACAAGTTTCGGACAGACAGACGGACGGACAGACAGACAGACGTACATCCCAAAATCGCCGTTATTTTTGCAAATATCTCTCAAACGATACGCGATATGAAGAAAACATAAGAGAGCAAAGTTGTAGAGAAATTTCTCCTCTACAAATTCAGTTATTCAATTTTCGTGTCATATGCATGGTTAAGCCGTTATTTTCATTTAAATTTCGAGCTGTCAAAAGACGATCGCAAAGGCCCACTTTTAGTGTTACTACCGTAATCTAAAGTGGGCCAAAATAGGTCAACAAGCAGATTTTTATGCTATTAGGAAAATTAGGACAGGCAACATTAGTGAACATTTTAAAAATTTGTAGTCAACATCGAAAGTGTCGTCTGAGGGCTACCGTTAGTCTTTTCTTAACTGTATTTATGTGTTCTTGTAGTAGTAAATTTATGAGATTATGATACAAAAATTTTGTTTTCATATAAACTTTAATGGATTTTCTGTAAATGATTTGGTATATTTATTTTTCGGGAGAGAGGCATTTATTATAACCGTGTGAAATGATTTGCAGTCGCGTTTTACTACCTTTCGGCACCCATCGACCACAGTTGTAAAAATCCTATATGCTGGATGAGGGTAATATGACGAACGAGACACTCTGTTATGCGTCGTCTAATAGTTCATCGGTGTTCATTAGCGAGTACATTTGATTAAATGTACCACAACTTTTGTTGACCGCGCTTTTTATTCAATCTCCAAGTAGGTCTCCTGTTTATGATAAGACCAACGTATTCAAAAATGTTCAAATGTTTGTATTGTCTATGGGACTTAACTACGGGGTCATCAGTCCCTAAACTTACAAACTACTTATTAACTACTTACGAACTAGGACGGCACAAATATCCATGCCCGAGGGGGGATTCGAACCCCCGACCGCAGCGGCCGTGCAGACCGTGACTGAAGCGTCTTAGACCCCTCGGCCACCGCGGCCGGCGCCAACGTATTTGTCTGTGCCATACCAAGTCAGATCTTTGCCATCAATTCTGCGTTGCTCACTGGGGAGCTTCAGCTATTGTTAGAATTGATTTTTTTACTTTCCAGATTGCACACAGTTCTGCTTTGTTGTTCCGTATTTACTGCATTATTGCAGTCTTCCAAAAGCCTCCAATGGTTGTGGGGTACATGGACGCTGACGGAGCACCACACAGCCATGTGGAGGCCAGAGGCTGTAAAAAAACATCTGTGGTCGCTACTGACTTCGTGTAAGCCTAATACATTTGTGTGAAAGTACTGCGGGAAAGTTTAAGGAACACCTGCAGTTCTATGACGTCAACCACGCCTCTCACTAAATGGAATTGATACCTAATGGAACTTTCAAACGCATAAAACTCACATAAAGGCACTTGAGCGGAAGGGCGCATAAATCGAACATAAAGGCACTTGAGCGGAAGGGGCGTGTTCAAGGAAACCTGTTTCTCATTTGATCGCATTCACTGCAGAACCTGTACCCAGCCTATAAAATAACGAAAATGATGCATGGCCAACTGTACTCTCTCCAGCGACGGGAGAAGCAGGTGACATTCTGCTGGAAGCCGGGGCATTTGGAGATTGCAGAGCCTGATAGGGCTGCCAAAGAAACCTGTGTAACATGACGTAACACGGTGCACTATTCATCTGAAGGACGTCCTCTCCGAGTTGCGGCATAGGTCCGTGCAGTTGTGGTAAGACCAATGGCTGCGGTTGGTGAAACCAACGGCCCGACCGTGGTACTCGTCATGCAGGTCACCCAGATTCAATGAAGTGACTGTGACACGCCTGCGAATCG
Source organism: Locusta migratoria (assembly GCA_026315105.1). Taxonomy (NCBI): domain Eukaryota; kingdom Metazoa; phylum Arthropoda; class Insecta; order Orthoptera; family Acrididae; genus Locusta; species Locusta migratoria. The sequence continues at coordinate 284,130,562 of CM048744.1, forward strand.
GGCGCTGCCACCTTACACACGCTTCTTAACTCTGACGAGAGGGCTCCCGTTCTCAAATGTTTGTGGCGTGCAAATTACTTTAGGCCACATTTTAACTGTGGATTTTATATAGTGGGGAAAGGGCAGACTGTATCTGCTCTCTATAGTCCCTACGATCAGCCAGCCACGGTCATCTGTATCCAAAATTTTCCTTTTAGAGAATAACTAAAAATCTTCATTTGTGTTTTAGTTTAGCCGCTCACAAATCTTGATAAGTTCTGTCAGTTTTTATTTCTGTTGCTATTTTACTATAGTTTTCGTTTAATTTGTTCACACTCTTCTCCTATCACACTTGATCGGCTGGTAAAGATCTAGTTGCCGTGTGTCCAAAACTCCATATTCTATTCTTCTGAGCGAGCAGTCTAACGTAAAGGTGTCACTATGTTTTCGAAACAGGAACAACAGAGTTGGATCAAGAATGAATGTACCAGAAGTCGTACAGCACGAGAGTGCCATCAAGGTTCTTCAAGATATGTGCAGGGAATCGGCATTGCCGTACGGCTCAATGGCACGTTGGGTAAAAGTCTTGAACGTTCCTCCACAGCAGACGGTCAATGCACAGTATTGCTGTTCGTTTTTGGATCATCTTCTGCGACCAGCTTTGCGAAAGAAGCAGCAGCACTTTCTGCGCAACCCACCCAGCATTTTGCATGACAATGCGCGGGCGCATACAGCGCAAGCTGTGGCTGCTCTGTTCGGTCGATGGGACTGGGAAGAACTATACCATCCATCATACTCGCCTGACGTAAGACCTCATGACTGATTCGATTACGATGATGAAGGAACCACTTCGTCACATTCGCTTCAGAACTGTTCCAGAGATTCGACAGGTAATAGGCCGCTCCATTCGCACCATCAACAGAACAGGCTCCGCTAACGGTACACTACGCCTTCCACGTAGCTGGCAACGGGTTCTGCACAACGCTGGTGGCTGCTTTGAAGGACAGTAAGATGTGCAAACGTGTAACGCTTTTGTATCGTTTGTGAGTAAATAGTTGTCAATTATAAGTTTCAACTCTCATGTTCACTGAGCGGCCAGAACGTTGTGACCACCTACCCGCTATCGATATGAACCCGTCCAGGCGTCAGCAGTCACCTGACGGCAATGACTGCTAGTCAGCCACACGCAAGGCCAATGTAGTACTAATGAGTGTGCTGTCCGTGTGTACAATGTGGAAGGCTCGCAAACATTTCGGAAACTGCGAGACTTGAGGGGGTTGGGGAAGTACTGTGGAGTCTTTAACAAATGGCGAAACCAAGAAGAAAACACGCCTAAACGTCGAGGTGTAGAGCAGCCAGTGCTCATTTACATGTCATAAGTTGAGTAGACAGGTGAAACAGGACGGCGGCAAACTAACATCAGACTTCAATGCTGGGCAGAAATATATCTTGTAATAAATGTGCTGTTTCTGTAGTTGATAAAAATATTATTTGATTATGGCCCAGCCGGCCGCGGTGGCCGAGGGGACTGAGGCGCTCCAGTCACGGTCTGCACGACCACTACGGTCGGGGGTTCGATTCCCCCCTCGGGCATGGATATTGTGCCGTCCTTAGTCTTAGCTAGTTCATAAGTAGTTTATAAGTTTAGGGACTGATGATCCCGTAGTTATGTCCCATAAGCTATACAAACATTTGATTATGGCTCACCTCCGTAGTCCAGTGGACAGCGTGGTAATTCCACATAGGGGGCCAGGGTTCGATTCGCGGTCGGGTTAAGGATTTTCTCCACCCGGATACTGGGTGGTGTGTCGTCCTGATCATCATCGACGTGCAAGTCGCCCATGTGGCGTCACCTGAATATTTGCACCATGCTGGCGGAACACGATCCCAGCTTGGGTCTAACAGAAAAAAAAAAAACATTATATATATAACGCTGTTGTTACAATGCGTCTATTGGTAATTCAATTGATAGAATGTGGTGTCATGTCGCTGAGTTCTGTTATACGATTACACTTTTTTACACTGTTTGTTCTGCCGTAATGCAAGTGTTTTACAACTATTCATTATTTAGAGATGTAAATTTCAGTTTTTGTTTTGTTTTTTACCCTACTTTTCACGTCCAATGGTTTCAATATGCGTTTGTTGTTATAACATTTGTATGCTATATAAGTAATTACAGTTCATTCTACCACTTTCAAACATAATACTCATCTTTTTAACATTGTGATGTATGGGGGTTCTGCTCGCTGCAACATTATTCTCCTGGGGCATCGTGGTAGAAATAAATACTCGTAGGTACAATTTATCACTTCTTCTTTAATTTGACTCAAGACTTCTCCTCCACCAAAACATTACAATAAAGTACACAAATTAGCACAACAACACAGACTGACATAGATTCCAAAGTACTCGACAAAAGACAAAACTCGAACTCCCCCATGCAAGGCGGTGAGGCAAATATATAACATCGACAATAATGGCATTACATTATCCATTGTTCATTACAATTGAATATACTGATTTACAATTACCGAACATACAAATAAAACATCTCATGTACACAAGAATAATCACAATATAAAATGAAAACTAAACATACAATAATTTTAGATGGAGCATGTATTTTTAAGACGAAATTTCCGATCTTTCTGTTGACAACAAAGTGCGATGCTAAATATCAATTAATTAGTACATCATACATGTTCCTAACATATATTCAGCTATCAATTATCTTGGCAATTCTCAAAATAAGGTCGAAATCTCATGTCAGACAATATATACAGAGAATTATAAAATTCAAATCTGGACTATTAAATTAATTACGCAATTATCTGGTCTACACAACTTGTTTATGAACATAACATGTGTACAATGGTATTTATTTTAATGTCTTTATGTAGATACCAAAGTTTTTACCATTCGTCTGTCTATTTATTGAAATAACATACAATGACAAAACTATTGTTTATAGAACTGTCTGGAAACGTCTTATACAAATCTCTTAATTAATGAAATCTATCACTTGTTTTTATCACAGTGTCACCGAGACACTGTCCTACACTGATTCCTAAGCTGGCTATATCGTTTTTAACTAACATTACACGCAACATACATCACTAATGAACCACACGATTTCGGATTCGACGCAGACGGTATCGTACGATAACATTGAGATGAGGGGGCCGGCAGTATCATCACATTGTACGTCATATATAGCAGTACTACCTAGCAGAACATAGTACTGCTAAGAACGACATCACGTCTTTGAAGCCAGCCTGCTCGTCACGCCACAGTCCAGTGCAAATGATATTTACATGAATTTAAAGCGAGACGCCGGCCGCGGTGGCCGAGGGGACTGAGGCGCTCCAGTCACGGTCTGCACGGCCACTACGGTCGAGGGTTCGAATCCCCCCTCGGGCATGGATATTTGTGCCGTCCTTAGTGTAAGATAGTTCGTAAGTAGTTTGTAAGTTTAGGGATTGATGACCCCGTAGTTAAGTCCCATAAGCTATACAAACATTTGATTTTTTTTTAAACGAGACTTTCAAATTTTTACAATATTCATTGTTCTGCAGGCTAATATGTGGTAGGTTTATCTCTACGTTTTGTAAGGATGTGTTCATGTTTATTTTATATCGGATTATAAGTGGATAGTGTATTTTGAAGGGTTATTCAAAATACTTATGAACTACCTTATACTAAATACAGCACAAACATCCATGCCAGAGGGGGTGATTCGAACCCGCGACGGGGAACGGCCTCGCGCATCGCAGCATAGCGCCTCAATGCGCTCGGCCGCTCCGCCGCGGCGAAGGGTTATTGCATAGTGAATGGTGCAATGGCAGATAACAGAACTATAACACCATACTCCAGACAATTACATGTTGTTGACAACCTAGCTTAGCATGAGATTGCATTAGTTTATTTTTGGTATTTATGTTCCCATATTTGTCAACTTATGTACCTGACAGTCATCTTACGTGCTATTTTTGTGTTTTTCATATCGCAAAGCGGCTTGCAAGTAAACCTGTAACTAGTTCAAATGTTTGTAAACCTATTGGACCAAACTGCTATGGTCATCAGTCCCTGGACTTACAGTCTACTTAAGCTAAATTTCTTTAAAGACAATACACACACGCCCGAAGGAGGACTCGAACCTCCGACGGCGAGTCCTCCCTCGGGCAGTGGTGTGTGTGTTATCCTTAGGTTAGTGTAAGTATTTTGTAAGCCTAGGGATCGATACCCTCAGTAGTTAAGTCTTATAAAGTTTCTGTTTTTATAGTAGCTTTCAGCACCTACCTACAGACAACTGGTACGGCGCAGCTTATTTTCTTTGCAAGCGGTGAATAAATTTCAGAGAATAGCGTCAAGTAAGCCATCACTTTCATGTACCTTACGAGACGTAAGAAAAGCTGACTAGAGACATTGTTATGTGGTCCCTATTAAACTAGCTTTGGGAGTGACATCAGATAGCAGTGAGGGAAGTACATCGAGAATTAAGTAATATGTCTACATCCAGTGTATGTGAGGGATTCAATGTGTGTGGCAATGGCTGTTGCATGCTTTTCACTGTCAGTACTGTTAACTGTTCAGTGTGACTACCCGCAGTTAATACAGACATCTTAGGTGCATCCACCGCAACGAGCAACGTGAGGCGTCGTGGTTTTTAATTTTTGTTTCTTATGGCAATGGAGTAAGACACGCCTTACCGGGAATCATATATAGCGAAATTAGAGTACGAAAACGGAGTACGAAAACGGAATCAAAGTGTATTTAATAGACACACAAATAAGAAGTAACGCAAATCAATTCGTTTTTCTATCAAAGAAGTTAAATATAAATAAAACTTATTGGTTCTCTGAAACAGGCTGGCTAGCTAGCAGCCAGGCAGACAGATAGACAAAACGATTTGAGATTATACTTTAAACAACGAAATCTTTTTTTTTTTTAATTTTTCATGATCCTATTGTGATCAAGTAAATCCTGTGTGTTGCCCTAAGCTATGCTAAAGTTATCTGTGTAAACCTCATGAAAATTTACCTTGTGGTTTTGAAGATTGGCATGTTCAAGCAGACAGAGACAACGATTTTAGATAAAAAAGGATTTCTTCATATCCATCCTCTGCAGCTTCAAATAAAAACTTCTCGTTTGTTACTATGGGACTCCATGTTTCCAACTTTTTGAGACACGCTCCGATAAACTGTTCTTACTGTTAGTATATTTATCGATATTGGTCAAGATCTAAAGATCTAAATTTGAAACCCATAATCGGCCACAAATTTGACACCAGTTCAGGTTACAATCTTCTGCTTTATATAAATTTGATCTAAATTTAGTATACACCATCTTCCTTGATGTTTATCTGCCTGATTTTTTTACGCCGTTGTCGAAAGACGCCGCAGCGGAGCGGCCGAGCGCATTGGGGCGCTATGCTACGATGTTCGAGGACGTCCCCCGTCGGGATGCTTGTGCCGTCTTTAGTATAATTCCAGTACATTAGAAGTTTGTAAATTTAGGGACTGATGACCCCGAAGTTAAGTGCCATAATTTTTACAAACATTTGAACATTTTTTTGTGGAAGGACATGTTGAAATTGTGAAATGTAAGTTAATACATCACTGTGAACTGGTTGTTAAAATACTTGTCTTTAACCGTTAGATGTACCAACTCACAAAGTAATGAACTTGTTCAAATGTTTGTAAATCTATCGCACCAAACTGCGTGGTCATCAATCCGTAGCTTACAAACTACGTAAACCTAGGTAAACTAGCCTAAGGACAACACGCACACCCATGCCCCAGGGAGGACTCGAACCTCCACGGCGAGCAACCGCGCACTCCGCAGCGAGACGCTTTAGACCGCTCGGCTACTCCACCGCGGCTAATGAACTTGCTTACTTTGATTAATGATTACATTGTCTTGAAGAAATAATTATAAGAGTAGACAGAAGACAGAAATAAAACTGCATTTCTCATGTAAGTCGCCAGCCCACATGCTGCAGACCAAATATAAATCAAAAGTACCTTAAGATAACGGTTATAAGTTTGAAACGTGTCGACTAACTCTGATAATGAGTAGTTTCGAATTTTATCTTCCTTTTATACTCGGAAAAGGCAACATGTAATCAAGTAGAAATAACGAGTAGTATTTAAGGTCCTACGCCACCACAATGCGTGTTGCAGAACGCCTAAGGGTACCCAAAAAATCTTGGAGGATGGACGACGACAATGCGAACTGCTGAAACACGAGAAGGACACATTAAGACTGACTATATCGTCTGTTCGCAATTAACACCATTTGCAGAAAGAGCCCATAAATATATTTCCATCTCACGAGCTTTTTTTGTCGGAACAGAAGACGGTCGCACCCTTCACTTTTAGCACTCAGCGCATAAAGCACTGGTTGTTTACATCCAAAGAACACGCTCCCATCCTAGTTTCTTGTGGCGTAGAAGAACGACGCGCCTCATTTTCACAGAATGGAAGGCTTGGGCACAAATCATGTGGCATGCGCTACCAACTGCGTCTTAAATGTCGCATGGAGTTCCAGCCATTGTATGAGTTTTTTGTCACTCTTTCGACCATGGACGAAAAGTGTGAGGGGTCTGCTTAAGAAATTTTCTCCTGTTACTCTGATTCATATTCTGAAAATATACGTAGAATAAGAGATGTATGCAATGTCCATAAAATGAATCCAGTGTCTATAAGTTTTTATTTAACAGCCGAGAACGATTTCTTTTCCGTTAGGTGCGAAAATTGGCAGTTGACACTAAATAAAGAAAAGTGTGAAGTAATACACATGACCACTAAAAGAAATCCACTGAACTTCAATTACGCGTTAAATCAGTCAAACCTTAAGGTCGTAAATTCTACCAAATACCTAGGAGTTACAATTACGAACAACTTTAACTGGAGAGAACACATAGAAAATATTGTGGGGAAGGCGAACCAAAGGTTACGTTTCATTGGCAGAACGCTTCGAAGATGCACCGGCTCCACCAAAGAGACTGCCTACATCACACTTGTGCGTCCTCTCCTGGAGTACTGTTGCCCCTTGTGGGACCCTCACCAGGTGGGACTGACGGAAGATATTGAGAAGGTTCAGAGAAGGGCAACTCGTTTTGTTTTATCACGTTACGGGGAGGAAAGCATCACGGAAATGTTGCACGAATTGGGGTGGAAATCATTAAAAGAAAGACGTTATTCATTGCGGCGTGATCTGTTTGCGAAGTTTCAATCACCGACTTTTAGTTCTGAATGTGAAAATATTTTGCTAGCACCCACCTACTTAGGGAGAAATAAGAGAAATCAGATCGAAAACGGAACGATTTAGGTGTTCCTTCTTCCCGCGCGCTATTAGAGAATGGAACGGTAGAGAAAAGTTATGAAAGTGGTTAATGAACCCTCTGCCAGGCACTTAAATGTGATTTGCACAGTATCTATGTAGATTTAAGTACAACTGTTCCTTTTTATGGTTTGAGAGCATGTTTGGTGTTTAACGAACGTTGCAATGAATATTGGTTTCAACGATGTCCGTCCAACATTCCGACACTACCTTTCTTCATGATGTAATATAAATATATTAATTTCTTTGATTAAAGCGTAGACTCACGCTAGCATGTCTCCTCAGAATGTTTCAACCTTAAAATAGATATAAAAGAAAAGGTTTCAGCAACAGTAGATGGGCGTCATACCAAAAACCGGTTGGGCGGAATGCAGTCAGCGAGCAGTTTTTCCTTTCATTTCTGCCTCACTTAACCTTCACTGCTTTCTTTGTTACTTTGTTGCTCACGACATTAGTCTCGTAAACAGGTACCAGTACTTCCCTTCATTGGAGCAATAATGTCTCCAAATGATACAGCATTATGAAATAATCTACTTCTTTTTTAGAGGTGTAGCCGTTAAATATTACTCTTCACGTTCTAAGTATGGCACCGTAATTCTGTCAGGGTGAAGTACATGGAGAGTCATTTCAAGAGAATGGACATTATCTAAGAAGGGAATTAAAAGGTGAATTTCACCAAATTGAAAGTGGGTAATGGAAGGTAATCGAATTAAACCAGATGCTGCTAAGGTAATTAAGTTCCGAATTGAGTCTCGGAAAGTACTAGATGAGGTACTTATTCGAACAGCACAGAAAAAGAGGATGGTCGAAGCTGGCAGGTTGTTAATAGGCAGAAGTGCGTTTTCTTAGGAAGAGATATTTCTTAGCACCGACTGGAAATTTAAGAGTTAAGAAGTCTTTTTTGAAGGTATTTCTAGGTACTGTAATCGTATACGAAAACACAGTATCAAACAAACTAACAATTTGTCAGAAATGTTATTTTTGTTCGCGGTATCTTCACTGGATAAAAAACTGAATTTCTTTTCGTCATTCGCCTCTGTTACCGTACAGGATGAAAGACATTAGAGTATTGCGTGTTATTAATTGTTAAGGAAGAGATATCGGATGCCTCACGTACTGCTAAGCTCAACCTTCAAGCTGAACGTCTCGAATTTTAAGACACAAAAAAGAGAAGCATAATGCGACGAATGAAATTTTGCGTATAACCGGGGCGTATGTAAGGGTGGGGGTATCCGGTGCTCTCCTACCCCCTACCCGAATATATATATATATATATATATAAAATAAGCTTGGCATCTGAATTATTTTAATGAATGATGCTTGAAGGCATGGCCGTGGTATACATTCATATTTCCGTGTATTGGTGAGGAGAATCGCCTGTTAGTCGTGAACTTTGTTCCAGTTTATTATGATTTAATGTCAACAATAAAAAAACTTTATCTCTGTAAAGGGGCTTCAGCACAAATTCTGCTCTGACTATGAGCAGCTAAACTGATCCCGAATATCACGGGGTGTCTACTTAGTGATCACTAAAACACACACTAGACTGGCGTAATATTCTACAATATTTATTTATACAAACTAGCTGTCGGCTGTTAGGCCATCATCAGGTACAAAGATTACTATAAACAAATAGTTTGTTTTTAGTAATCTTTGTATCTGATGATGGCCTGACAGCCGAAAACTACTTTCTATAAATTAATAAAGATTGTACAATATTACACCAGTGTCGTTTGTGTTTTAGTGATAATGTAGGCCGGTCAAATATTCTGCCAGGTACCAACGGAACAATAAATCAATGAAATGTCTACATAAAATTATTAAATTAATGTACTTATCTTTATATTAATCTTACCCACCCCCACCATATATATGTTTCTTCTGGACTTCAAAACTGCAGTCGTAAGCCTGTGTTCTCTTAGGAGCTCACCACAAAACCCATTTCAAACTAAAAATCATGGCAGCACATAAGGAAAAGAATCCGCTACCCCGGGCCTCGTTTAAGAAACTGAGAAATGGACCTGATCATCGGATTCCGGGGGATCAGGCCTGTGATAAAGAGAAGAATCGGAGCTTCTAACAAAACTTGAAAATGAAGAGAAAAGTATACATCGGCACACTTAACAAAAACACACTGCAAAAAGTTGGTAAACACAAACACCTCAGACACCCTTGATAAATTTGACATAAAAATTTTTGCTCTACGGGAAACACGATTCAGAGACGAAAATCACTTCGACTCGGAAAACTACACAATTTTCAAAGGAAAACCCGCCACTAAAATTCCCAATTCAAACCGATATATCTTTGGTACAGGATTCGTAGTACACAAATCCATCAAAGATTCCATAGTAAATCTCCATGAACGAGAAAATGTCCACCCTCACAATAAAGGCAGGACACAAAATGTACACAATAACCAATGTACATGCACCTACAATGGATCAAAACAGGAAGAACCCACAAATGGTAGAAAAATTCTGGGAAGACCATGAAGAGACTATATATATACGGCATAGGTGTAACACTAATTATATTTCGCTAAAAGATATTTTTCAATTCAAAGCGAAATATAAGAAAATGTGCCACACTTCCTATATTTAACAAGCACCGTATATGACGAAGATGGAGGAAACAAACATGCGACTCGACATAAGCCTATCACACATTGCAGACGACGCCCATCAGCGGGGAAGAGGTGGTTCACAATTACCTTATAATGAGCTCTACGCTGCCAGACCCTCCCCCCTGATATGGCGGGAGGAGGGCAGGGGAGGGAATGAAAACAACAACAACAACAACAAAGCTTCATATCGAGTGGTTCAGCAGCTGAGGCAGCATCAGCAACCGCTAATGCACCCACAGCATTAGCCCTCAGCAGCGCTGCTAAGTGGGTACGTTTGAAGGGCCGTAAAAACCTGCGGATGCGTATTACAACGTGCTTTTTTTCTTATACTCATCTCTATTAACTGGCAATCCACTTCACCGGCAAAACAGTACTGTGAGTACCAAAATCGACGACGGCCGATGTATCGGCAGGAGACCACCCTGCCATTTTCAAGGCGAAACTGCAGTGAGGAAACAATGTGCAACGATCTTTAAAACCTCGGTTTTCAATGAGTAAACAGGAAAGACAACACACACCGAGCAAGCAAGCACACAGGGTCGACACGACCAAAGATGATACTGGTCAGAATAACGATAATAAACATCAGTTCTCGACCGGATGAAGTCGGATTTCTTCTGTCCCTCTGATTTGACAAGTGAGACAGCAGGATCCCAAGCGGAATTTAAGCAGCAGCCTCCATCTCTATTCATAAGGTTGTCACCTAGTTTTAGTTCTATCGCCTCCTTGATAACACAGTCCCAGTAGTTGGAAGTGCATGCCATAAGTGACCTGTGTCAAGACAGTGTTCGGCCACAGCAGATTTGTTTGGCTGTTGTAAACATGTGTGACGTTTATGCTCAATACAACGTTCCTCAACAGTCCTAATAGTTTGACCAACATATGACATGCCACAGCTACATGGGATACGGTAATCACCCGCCTCACGCAAACCGAGATCATCCTTAACGGATCCCAACAGTGCCTTAATTTTAGAAGGTGGACGAAACACACATTTTAGATTGTTTTTACGCAAAATGCTGCTAATCTTGTTGGAAGTGCTGCCAACGTATGGCAGAAAGGCCACTGACGTAGGTGCCGACTCAGTGTTATCATCACTAGCCCGTTGCACATGTGGTCGATAGCGCTGTACAGCACTTGATCTTTATCCTACGGATGATAGGAAAATTATACAACCCATACCAGTGCTGCATAAATAAAATGGGTTGGAAGCGTTGTCAGGATGGAAGGCGGAGCGGTGAAGGCTTGTGGGCGCCCTAGGAAAGGGTGGCTGATTGGCCAATAAAAGATAGAATTGAAGTTAATATTTGGTATATTCTGAAATACGGGATACATGGCGGGACTCGCCCTGGGGTCGGATGCAATGAATGAGTGCCAGTCTAAACGGATTAGAAAACGGAAAAAGGTAATGGTTACGGTTCACACAGTTGGTGGCTAATACCGAACAGCCGCTAGGCGGGAGCGGACGGCATGCGGCCGTTCGCCCGCACAGAGATTAGACCTCTGGAGTGCGTCTGTTCTGTACGAAAACTTAAACTGAAGAGAGCGAAGGAACTGATGCAAACACTTCTCAGTCCTCCAGCAGTAGCACACGTGATCAAACGTGGGTGTCTCCTATTGGCTCCACGGTAGCATGGAAACGTCAGTAGTTTCAGCACGGACGCCAGAAGGGTGGCGTGATTTTAGAATCAGCATTCAATAATGGTTCTGGCCGGCTCTGTCCTGCAAGGTGGACAGGCTTGGTCACGTTGTCAAGGCGTATGTCGCAGTGGAAGAACACTTGTAATACTTAGACGAAGTTTTGAAATAAATTTTTTGAATTTTTTCCTAACCTGTTTTAGACTGGCTGGTCATCCTGTACAGCGCAACGCTCTTTTAATCTGCCCTTCACCATAGCCATTCTGTCGAAAAGTTGCCTCCAGATGAGACAGCTCAGTGGCAGCTTATCCGTAAGTTTTTCGAAGTTGTTATTTGCCAGGAAAAATTAAGGAATCACAATACTGTGAGTGTTAAAAATATTGCTGCACTGGGACTCAAACATCAATGGAAAAGTAACATATTATTTAAGGTGACCATATTTTTGGAAGCCGAAGCTGGGACGAATCGAGTGTGCCAGTGTGCGTGAGGGGCAGGGAGGGGGAGACTGATTGAAACTCCGTAGGAAAGCAAAATACATGGTGCAGTCACATGAATTTAGTTCAAGAACTTTGTTAAAAAGTTGATATATGAGACAGAGAAACCCCCCTCTCCTTTGTACACTATGAAACGGGTGCCCTTGAGGACCAATTTCATACAGTTAACTACTCACTACTCCGAATACGACAATGTTCTATAGTTGTTATACTTCATTCAAGTTTACATTGAAATAAGTAACAGGGATCAAATGACAATATAACACATTTAATATAAAACAAAAGACACATTCACAATTACTACAAAAACACAATTATTATGTAGAAGTGTATGACGCCGCCTTTTTATTTATATATTTATGTAAAACAATTGTTTTGGCGAACACAAATGTTAATGATTGCCTTTTTCTCTCTGATTAAAATCGGACCCCGCGTTTGTAAGTTATAATGCCACTAACATAGGCGCATAAACACACTTTGAACTTGTAATACCCCTCTGTTTGTGTCGTCGGTTAGTAAGGAGAAACGTTCTGGCATCCATGCCTCACTTTCAATAGGAAGAGCCCACTACGTTTGGCATGGCTGTGCCATATATCACAACAGAAAAAATATGTTGCGATCTGAGAGACAATCAATAGTAGTTGAGGGTTAATTAAAAGCAGAGTCGCCATACTGTTTATGACACTGCATTATGAAGACGTTACTTACCTCTCATGGAGTTCGGAACAGCAAACGCAGTGACGTTCGGGCATTGCGAAGCATTTTTTATTTAATAACGAGTTTTATGAACAATCCGACGGAGTCGCCATGGGGAGTCCCTTGTCTTCCCTGGTGGCCAATCTTTTTATGGAAGATTATGAGGAGAGAGCACTTGAGTCAGCTACTTTTAAACCAACAGTGTTTTGGCGATACGTTGATGACACTTTTACAGTGTGGCCTCATGGCGTGGCCCGTCTCCAAGACTTTTTACATCATATGAACTCCATACATGAAAACAAAGTGTACTATGGAGATCGAAAAAAATGGTTGGTTGCCATTTTTAGACGTTTTCGTGCGACGTAGAAGTGATGGTTCACTTGGTCATTCGGTATACAGGAAGCCCACTCATACAGATTTGTACTTACAAGCTACTAGTTGCCACCATCCGGCACAAACAATGGGCGTCCTCAAGACTTTAATCCATCGAGCCCACACCATCTCTGATGCCGACAGCCTTCACACGGAACTGGAACACCTGCAGACAGTATTCCTAAAGAATGGATATACAAGGAAGCAAGTAAATCGAGCGATGCACACCTCAAAACGACAGAACACGGAAGAAGAAGAGGCTTTCAAATCGACTGCTTATCTTCCATATATTGGGAATATTTCATCGCAGATAGGCAGAATACTAAAAAAGCATAAAGTAAGAGTCATCTTTTGCCTTCCTCCTAAAATTTCATCGCTGTTGGGTTCTGTCAAAGACGATCTGGAGCTGCGTAAAGCAGGTGTTTACAGGATTCCGTGCTAGTGCAGCAAGTCATATATAGGGCAGACGACGCGCACTGTGCAGGACCGCATTGTGGAACATCAGCGTCATACTCGGCTACTCCAACCCACCAAATCCGCAATCGCCGAACATTGTATTTCCACAGGTCATTCAATGAACTACAATAAAACGAAAATTGTGGCCCACACAACAAACTTTTGGAGCTCAATTATTAATGAAGCTGTGGAAATAAGATTGTCTGACAGTGATACTCTTATCAATCGAGACAGCGGTTTCCAAATAAATGCTGCATGGAATCCTGTCATTGAAAAACTTCGTAGTCGGCGTAGTTTCCTGCAACTGAATGACGATGAGCATCGATCTGATATCGAAGCGGCAAGCCTCCACCACGGAGGGCGCTCTGAGCAGCGTACGTAGTTGTAGTGAATTCGCACGCTAAGTACGCGCATGCGCAATTTCGGCTGAATTAGGTGCGTCTTCGCCAGTACTTCGGCGGTACTCACCTGAAGATGGCCAGAAGACTCTGCGCCGAAATATCGTGGCAAGAAGTTACGGACATCCGGCAGTTCGCCCGAGATTTTATGGAAATTGCGAAGCTGATTACAATGTGTACGCGCTATCAGTACTCACGGCAATCAAACAATCACGAAAGGGCTACCGCCAGGAAAATCCAGCTCAGTAATACCAACTTAAGCGCAAGTATCATTGAAGAAATTGAACGCGTCAGAAGACAGGTCATGTAAACGCATTCTATAGTGTGGTACGTTAGTTCTGGGATATGATATGGAAATAAAATGTAAAGAACTTTTAGAATGCTAAAAATATGAAAAATTACGTGTTCAAACGTCCCACGACCGAGACTTGGATTTGATTTGTAAAAACCGACCTAGACAGGGGGACACGACTCCAAAAACCGGAACTGTCTCGGCCAAATCGGGTCGTCTGGTCACTTACTTGGACTGGAGATTTTTTTCTTAATACATTACTAGCTTGAGTTGTGACTGCATTCGATTCGGGGATATGCTAGTTGTCAGCGAGGCAAGCAAGTGGTGAGGCAGGAAACGCCTGTACGTAGGCACAAGAAGACAGGGCAGTTCCCTCGGTAACTGAAGCCAAGTCGTGAGACGAGGATCGCCTGCAAGGTGTTTGAGAAGTTGGCCACATTTACGACTTCCTGCGAATGCATTAGCACGGAAACGCATCGGCACGATGGCGCATAGCGGTAATGAGCCATTGTGCTGCGGAGACGCCACCTGCATAATTGCGAAACACCTCTTTACGGCGCTCGGACAGGGCTGTAAAAAGCCACGTTATACCCTTCTTCCCAGGCGAATCCAATTTCTGCAAAATTGCCGTAATTTAATTGTAAATACACTTTCGAGCGTTCAACAGTTTGCTTTATGTTTTGGAGCATTGTTCCAAAGTCGTTACTGTGACTTTACGGGCTTTCAGTGAGTTTACGTCCGTCTCTGTGCCGTTAATTAGGACAGGTGTTAATATTCATTAGGGGCGAACCATCTTCAGAAAAGTAACAAACCATCGGCAACAGTTACACTGGTCGCAGCATGAACAGCGAGGATGAGTCAGTGGCCTGTAATGAGAATATTGTTGAAGAAGCTGCTGGCTCGTGCGAAAACTACTAATCGCGTATTGTGAGACAACCCTGCAGATAGCTATGGAGTTAGAACGAGAATTCTATCCGCAACATCACCTGCGCTCAAGTGACGAAGCGCCAAGTGTACTTCGGGCGTTATTACTTCGCTAGTTATACACAGAGAACATTCAGAAGTATCGTAAGACTTTGTTTAGATATTTATAGACGTCATAGAAATGCGACAGCTTGGACGAAGTTTTTTTGAACGAGTAAAGGACGAGAGTATTATCACAGACAAATGTTACTCTGTGGTATTATGTTGTTTAGTGTCGTAACTGAGATCCCACGTTACTTCCTTTTTTTTCGGGGTTGCTTAAAAAAATGAAAATAAAACCACATGTATGGTAATATCAACACAGTTTCCTTTTGTTGGCGATTTTGTTGCTGACACTTTCTCCAACAGATACTATGGGAAGTCAGAAAATGTTGCCACAGAATCACGCTTGAACCACGTATTTTCGAACCTTTTTCTATCAAAACACTCTTTAGGAGAGTATTTAGAGTGCCCTTTTGAATACGTAATATGTGGAAAAATCTAGCTTTTTATTTTTTGGAACCATATTTTGACACTATTCGGGAAACTAAAATAAAAGACATACTGTAGGAAACTGTCTCGTACAGAAGAACTTTGAACCAAATGAGGGTCAGAGAACCCGCATGAAACCGGGGAAATTAATCTGCTAAGTATAAATTTTATCTTCCGTTGAATATGGGATGAATGAGTATACACGTACTGACAATTTACATAAACAAGCTTTAAAGTTATAAAACACTTTTCTCGTAAAAAAAGCGGCCAAAAATGACAAGAACACAGTGTAACACCTTATATTTGTCAACTTTTGGAGTGCCTCATAGCAGTACTACATGTACAAGTAGACCCAGCTCGTACATGCCTATGAAAAATATCTGAGCCTCGTTTGATGTACTTTTCTTTGCATCCATAGCAGAACAATACTCCACCATAGTACATCCGGAAGCATGGCTCCATGTCTCCCGGGTAAAGTGTCAGACTACCAATTCGAACGTCATGAGTTCTATCCCCCGTCAATCGTAGGATTTTTAACGGTTACATGTCAATTACTACATGTCCGTTAACAATATCGTTTATGTGAAAAATGGCGTGCTACACCCTGGTACGAAATCTACGGTAAATTGTATAAGTCAATTCAAAGGACCACGCCTCGTTTAGTACTGTGGTGTTCAAACCAATCACCTCCCACCATCCAGAATTGTGTGTAAAATATACGTGTAATATTGAAGTTTCGATACTATCACAATGCGTAATCAAAGCGCTTCGTACCAGCACCACGTGACTAGCACGACCAGATGTTGAGAACATACGCAGAAGGCTTTGCTTACTCCATATATATTTATACTCTATGGAGACAACCAAAGACTACTGCACCAGCTGGCCGCGGTGGCCGAGGGGACTGCCGTTGCTTCCTACCACTATCAATTCTCTCAACATACAACTTGCGACTCTGTCTAACAGGTCACAACTCACTGGCGACTCTGCACCTAAAGAGAATGGAGTACGGTATCGCCACTCAGAGATATACTGTGCCTCGCACATTCTCATGTCGCCGATACATAATGTTAACATATCAGATAATACAAAAGCTTATCTTTCTTACTTTGATGTAGAGAAACAGCATATAAAATGTGAAATACTTCGACACGGAAAATTATTATAGAACACTTACAACATTAGATAAATATCTAGCAATATGTATATGAAACGTGGTCACATGGCAAAGGCACATAGGAAAGGCAGATGTGCGATTGCAAATCATTAAGGGTATTTTCAGGAAACGTCTCATCACGCATTCGTTTAGTAAGCGGTAAAGCGTTACGAAGACACTTGTCCGATTACAGGGGCAAATGTCGCTAAATGAGAACGGGTGTGAACAGTGACTGACTGTGGACGGGAGAGAGAGGGGGGGGGGGGGGGGAGCGGAGAGGTCGGACCGCCCTGGGCCTCTCGGTCTTTATTTTTTTCAGTGTTCTCCTCCTCCTTTTCGTTTTGGGGCCTCGAAATCTATTTTTTAGACTGTCCCGTGCCCCTGGCCTCTTTTTTATATATATGTTTTTCCATGTTGACGGGGGGTCTCATACTGTTTTGCCGCCGCCCCGGGCCTCCGACCGACGGACTTAGTCCGCCACTGGGTGTGGATATTCCTAGAAAGATTTAACCAAGATATTCATTCTTCCTTCGTATATCTTGCAACAGACCGCGAATGGAAAATTTGAGTCGTTTCAAGTCACGGGGAGGTGTGTGTACATTGTTATTTCGTAAATTGTAATTTAGACTGAAAAAAAAGGAAACATATTCGGTACTCAACATATATCACTACTAAACATAATGTATATTTGGATTGTGTAGGGTAAGGTGGTACATATTCGATATAGGTACAATTCTGATCAACATAAATTTACGCGCCATTTGTCAGTCTCGGAGTGTCTCGTTGTGTGGCAATTTAGGGTAACAGGTTTCTACAGCTTCTCCTGTCTTTTCCAAGAATATACCACTTTGTGCTTAGGAGAGAGAAATTTTTTCACGTTAGGAGGTAAGTGAAGCTACTTAGTCTAACGAGCTCTTATAAATTTTCTATTTAAGGGTGACTAGATTCTCTACCCAAAATGCAATGTTTGGTACAACGAAGTATGCGTTGGTGCCTGGCGGAAAAAGTGCTTTTTATGTGGAAGTTGCCCTTAGTCAAAATTCTACTAGGAAGTGATCAGAATTGTACCTAGTGTGGTACATTTTCGATCGATTTTTCTCAATTCTGTAACTTTTGTGTGTGTCTATACTGACATTTTTAATTGTCTAATATTTGTGTTACATATTAGTTAAACATCCAAAAACAAGTGCTATAATTAAAATTACAACTTTTCTCAATATATTTCCAGTTACAATAACATTTGTCCGAAATGATCTAAATTGTACCACCTTACCCTATTTATAATAACAATATTTAATATTTGGTGAGCGAAAAACTAGTGTCTATTGTAGACGCTAGTCAGATGTTTCCTGATTATCACCCAATAACCCGAAATACTTGGTCGAAATATACAAAAATCGGTAGAACAAAAGATAGTTTCATTGTTACGAAATCTTCTCGAGTTTTGTTTTGGCGCTGCCGCTGCCAGCAGCCTTAAGTCCGCCACTGGCGGTATTCATCAAAGAAACAGAGGAAGCAATAATTCTAACCGCATCTTGCGCACGTTATAAAAGCCGCGTTTTTGCAGTGACATGGTTTTTTAATGTATCCATAGGAAAACTAACTTGATTCATATTTTGAAAACAGCTTCTTTCGTCGCACAGTTCAGCAGCGAACCACGCATCTACGCAGCATGTCGCACAATACTTACGAGGATAGCTGGTGATGTATAGTAGAATGTAGTTTGATGCAAGCTTCTCCGGAAGTGATTTTTTTCTTCTTCAGGCCAGTGGTGTCGTCTTCTCGTCGCAACGTTTCAATAAATTACGAATGCAGCTTCTTCGGCTGATGACGAGAGATGACAAATCCATTGAAACGTTGCTGCTAGAAGACGACGCTACTCGCCTGATAACCGGAAAAGATTTCGTAGCTGAAATACGCCGAGAAAGACTGAAATCGCAGTGTTTGTTTTCTACCTTAGCCCATAACGTTCCAGGTGCGGTCTCACAGACCGCAAGCACTTATTGTTGGTCAATTGTTAATGGACAGGGGTGGGGGAGGATAATACAGCGTTGTGTAATCGTTGCTTCCAACACCTGCACTGTTTTCCATTATCAGTAGTCACGTTAACCCGAGTCGGAGCTGTATTATTACATATTCTTTTGTGATAGTGGTCTCTTGAGACCGCACCTGGGCCTTTGCATTATAGATTCAAAAAATGTTCAAATGTTCGTAAATCTATCGGACCAAACTGCGTGGTCATCAGTCCGTAGCTTACAAACTACTTAAACCTAGGTAAACTAACCTAAGGACAACACACACACACCCATACCCCAGGGAGGTGTCGTTATGGATTCAGCACCGAGCTCTTCCTCTGCTGTGCGTGCTACAGACCCTCATTTTGAGCAAACTGTTTTGAAATTGTTTGATGATCCTTTGGGAAGTGATGTGGGATCAGACAGTGACTATGAGATTCAAAGTGAACATAATTCAGACTCAGAATAGTGTGAAAGTGAAGAAGAAATTGTATTGGCACCTGTGAAACGTAGAACATGCTCCATGTATGACAAAAAAATGAATGACATGTTATGTTTGCCATTGTTGCAAGATGTCCACCTGCCTTGAGTGTTCTACCAAAATTTGCATCGAGTGTAGAGAAAACATTTGAAAAGACAAAAAGTTACCAACAAAGCAGAAGTGAAATTTTTGTTTCTGTGTTTTTTTTGTTTTTTTTTTTTGTTTTTTTTTTTTTTTTTTTTTTTTTTTTTTTTTTTTTTTTTTTTTTTTTTTTTGGAGAGTTACTTGGGATTTTACCATCACATGCATAGTAAACAATAAAAATATGACATGACACAAAGTAAAATTTGAAGGAGAGAGTATTTCAGTTTTTACAGTGTTAATAAAATTATGTACTGTTAAATCTATTTTCCGCAGTTTTACGTTTGAATTTATATATATCTAAAAATTAATTTTAGAGTTTAATTCTTGTACAGAATTTATGCAGACATAAGCAGCCTTTTGGGTAATGAACTATATTGGTTCACGTAGATGACAATCACAACCATTTACGATTATTTAAAAACTGCGGTCCGTCAGACCGTACTTGCGACAGAATGTGACAGAAAAATGATGTGGGAAGCTAAGGGTTAAATGGCGTATTATTCTGAGCTTTTACAGCCATACCGTTCAAATTAGTTTGGAGCAAGATTCGCTAGGACGAAGAAATACGGCTGCAGCCTGAGCTTGTCAAAGCTGGAGGCACGTTTTCGCGGAAAAGAGGTCAGTGCGGCGAGACAAAGAAACGAGCGGCGGGGGTAGCTGGCAGGTGGACGCTTTTTAGTGCTGGCACGTGGCCGCCTGCGGGGGTTAGCACCCCTTTACGACCGCCGCGGTTCACCTATCCTTGCGCCCTACCCTCGCCACGCTTTCATTTGGTGCCCCACCGCCGGGGGTTGCGAGCCCCAACCCTCGCCCCCTTAACAAGGTCACCGTTTGCAGGGAAGGAGGAGACGGGAATAATAATCCCCGTCATCCGTCGTCTCTGCAGCGGACTAAGCGCGCATCCACAGGAGGGGGAGTCTCGTGATATACCCCTATCCCCCATAGAACAATTTAGCCAAAGGTTTATCATTTTAAACATGACTTGTCTGGAGACAGTAATCGCAATAGATATTCACAGCAGTACAAATTAGCAGAACAAAAGTCGCGTAGTAAAATTTGAAACACTTCAACAGGTTTCGACGTCTCCAAGGGATGCCTTCATCAGAAGAATTAATAAAAAAATATTACAAGACACGTGTTACCTAAAAGCACACAGTGTTCATGTCTCATAAAATTAAAATCAAATTCGCCGGCCGCGGTGACCGAGAGGACTGAGGCGCTTCAGTCACGGTGTGCACGGCCACTACGGTCGGGGGTTCGAATCCCCCCTCGGGCATGGATATTTGTGCCGTCCTTAGGATAAGCTAGTTGATAAGTAGTTCGTAAGTTTAGGGACTGATAACCCCGTAGTTAAGTGACATAATTTTAACAAACATTTGATTTTTTTTAAATCAGATACATCATCATCATCATTAGAGACTGATTATTCCTTTCAGCGTTCGGTCTGGAGCATAGTACCTCTAATAAAATTCCTCCATGAACCCCTATTCAATGCTAACAATGATGCCTCCTCTAATTTTATGCCTTTTACTTCAAAATCATTCTGCACCAAATCTAAGTACTTTCTTCTTGGTCTACCTCGAATCCTCTTACCCTCCGCTGGCGAGCTCATGAGTCTCTTAGGTAACCTTGCTTCTCCCATGCGTGTAACATGACCCCACCATCTCAGTCTGTTCGCTGTAACTGCATCTATGATGTTCATACCCAGTTTTTCCTTGATTTTCTCCATTATGGACACCCTCCTGCCATTGTACCCATCTATTAGTGCCTGCAATCATTCTTGCTACTTTCATATCTGTAACCTCTACCTTGTGAATAAGGTAACCTGTATCCACCCAACTTTCACTCCCATACAACAAAGTTGGTCGAAAAATAGAGCGGTGCACTGCTAGCTTAGTCTTGGTACTGACTTCCTTCTTGCAGAAGAGAGTAGATCTTAGCTGAGCACTCACTGCATTAGCTTTGATACACCTTGATTCCAGTTCTTTCACTATGTTGCCATCCTATGAAATTGTCAATAATAAATTATTGCGTACAGGACAAATGCTGGTTGACTTACAAAATGCTTGATCTAAACATGGCTAGCCACTAAGTGTTGCTATAAGCGGCTATCCATGTACAGTTTTAACTTTTTGTAAGTCAAATAGAATTTGTCCAGTGTATAATATTTTATTATTGACCATTTGTATATGACACAAGCACTTCGTGCTCTAGGTTAACAGTCTCATGTAATAATTTTTATCCATGTTTTTGATGAAGTCATCCCTAGTAGATGTGGAATCCTGCTAAATTATTTTCAATTTTATTTTATCTAAATATATACTCCGCAATCCACCGTAAGGTGCGACTCTATAGCAAGGAGGTTACATACAGCGAAACGTGATGCCACAGACCATATCTTTGGTCTATGCGTGTTACAATGTCTTCGGCTCTTTCTCTGTAAGGGCAAGCATACGAATTAGGAGATAAAAGAATAAATAAAAAGAGCAGTAAAATAGAAATTTCTTTTAATACATATCTTTAAAAAAAATCAATTTGACTTTTCGCGCATTACATCAAGTGATAGATCTGTGATATTATTACAATCATTATTGTTGAATTTCGTGATTGGATTCTTCTAAACGAGTGCATTTTACGTGCGATTTGATCTCATAGCACACAACTGAAAGATAGCTTATCTATCATAGTCAACCAACACGCGAGTGGAGCCGCGGGTTTAAGATAGTTACTTATAAAAATCTTACTGTTCACGAACATTATTGTTGGCAGTCACAAAACAAATAAAACATCACGCACATCATGCTTCTATGTGATGTGTGCGATGAAATGGTCTTTAAGCTCCTACATGAAGTACCATTTGGTTTTTGTTGGAATGTTTGGCTCTGTATCAGAATGCTCGGCTGCTACGTGGGAAAGTGGGATTCTAAACTTGCCGTTGTTCAATTAAAAAAAAAAAAAAAAAAAGCCCAAATGTTTGTAGAGCTTATGGGACTTAACTACGGGGTCATCAGTCCCGAAATTGACACTCAAGGAGAGCGTCGGTGGGTGGCAGTTTTACGCAGATGAGATTTTGATGCATGTGAAGCGGTATGAAGAAAGTTTGAATGGATACGGAAATTACATTGAAAAAATAGCTGTCAGGGTATACTGTTCACAGGTATGTCATTAAAATTACCGTAAACAAATATCGGTACTCAACTGTCGCAATCGCCCTCGTACTTCATTATCATAATACGACGGTTGCCAACATATCTGCAAAGCGCTGGGTAGGTTTACCGAGGAGCTTGATTACTAAAGAAGAAGCGGAATGCTGTGCAGCTTAGCGTCATCTGCCTCTGAATGGAAGCAATATATCACAGATTAAAGTGTGAATGTTGATGCGAGGGTTATGTGCATCAAGGTGTAGGAGATTACGTTTACAGTCGTAGCTTAAAAGAATCCCACGAGGGCGTAGTCCGTCTGTTGTAAAGGCGGTAAGTCTGATTAATATAATATTGCGAGAATCCAGTAATCAACTGAGAAAGTAGGGGATAGAATACATATGGGATTTCTACGTTCCTTATCTTTATAAAAGATTTAGGAGACTATGTCAGCAGCTCTCTCAGACTGTTCGCGGATGATGCTGCCATTTATCGGCGAGTAAAGTCAGCAGAAGACCAAAAGCAACTGCAAAATTATTTAGATAAGATATATGTATGGTGAAAAAAATGGTCACTGACCCTACATAATGATAACTGAAATTTACTGGCCGTACATTCAAATAATTAATTATGAAACACAATTACGAACAATTTAAATGGGGAAGAACAAGTACGGAAGGCAAACCAAAGGCAGAACACTTACAAGATGCAACAGTTGTACTAAAGAAACTGCCTACACTACATTTGTGTGTCATATTTTGAAGTACTGCTGCGCATTTTGGGATCCCCACTAAGTGGGACTGGCGGAAAATTTAGAGAAAGTTCAAAGAAGGACAGCTCGTTTTGTGTTATCGCGATATAAGAGAGTCACAGAACTTCCAAATGCGAAAATATTTTGTTACCAAATTCCAAATGTTTGTTAAGGTTATGGGACTTAACTGCGGGGTCATCCGAACCTAAACTTACAAACTACTTATGAACTACCTTATACTAAAGTCAGCAGAAACATCCATGGCCGAGGGGGGGGGGGCGGATTCGAACCCCCGACGGGAGCGATCTCCCGCACCGGAGCATAGTGCCTCAACTCGCTCGGCCACTCCGCCGCGGCTATTTTGTTAGCAGCCACTTACATAGGAAGACATCATCATCTTAATGAAATAAGAGAAAATTGATCGAAAACGGAAAGAGTTAGGCGTTCCAGGTCTCTATGCTACCAAATAAAAATTACGAGAATTCGATTTTTGTGGAATAACCGTCCCTCGTATTTGAAGAACAATACAAAACAATTTAGTACGCATTTTTGCACAAGTCATAGCCTAAAAATCTGGTTCTAGTGTATTTAATTATTTCCTGACACTAAATTCTGAACAAAACATCACGAAAAGGAAGCGTGCTCATCGTACAACGCGAGTAGAATTGCCTGTTCTCATTGTATTCAAGTGTAATTTGCTTCCATTGTAAATAACTTCGCGGCTCGAACGTTTCGATGTATAGTCTAATACGAAATCCGTAGAGATAACAGATATCTTAGTCATATAATGGAGAAGAGAGATTTTTCTTTTTCAGTATGCAAAGCATTTCTTCTTTTTCTAGGCCCTGTACAAATGTTTACCTTTGAAAACTGGGATCTATGTTTGGATGACTATTCTAGATGAATTTCATATAAATATTCTTGTATTACCTAAGTGATTGCAAGACAGCACCTTACTGCATATTGTGTTGCTTAAGCTAGAAGAACAGTTGCTGCATATTAAGCTGAAAGACGACGCTTTGAAGCAAAATTTCCGTCTGGTGTGTTAGTATCTGCACTTCCGAAGAAGGTTTCCAACAAGAAAACAAGTGAATTTTTTTATCGAGGAGAGGCGGGAAGAAGTGCGAGAACAGAAAGGAATGAATTTGGCTCTAAAAGTTAGTACAAGTAGTCTGGTACTAGCCTGTTTCTAATGTGTATTATTATTTACAGTCACGAAAATCTTAACGGATTATCACGAAAAATAACAGCACTCAGCATACAACACTGATAACAACTTTGCGTATTAATTGCATTCAAATGTAATTTTTTTCCATTGTATATAACACCTCTGCTCAAACCTTTCTGCATATGGTGTTAATAGGAACTCGGTAAGACAATTATAATAATTGCAGTATATTGTTGCAGTTAATGAAAGAGGCATCTATTGGTATAAAAGGGATAATACAATTTAATGCTCTTTAAATGTTGTCAAGAGACTGATTTATGACGAAACACAAAATAAAAAAGACAGGTAGAAGTGGATAAGTTATAGAATTAAGACTTTTTTCCGTGTGGGAATGACCGCCTGGTCTAATGCGCTTTGCTACGGATTGTGTTTTCGTTAGCGTAAATTACTTTAAGTGTTTTGTAGGTAACGAAGACCCTAGCAGTTTGTCCCTTTGATGCACAAACATTTTAAATATCCCTGTTTTGCGATTTTATCAGTTTACCTCATAATAATGTATGCCTCGCTTCTATATTCGTGGACGTGAAGAATTTTCGCATTTTAGTACTACACCTGGCGCTTCATTTACCAACATTTTCAGATTTATTTGAAAACATGGCGTCTTTTGGTACATTGGGAAACTTTGTGTAACATATGCAGAAATGAGATACCCTATCAACCAATGGACTGAAAATTTATGGCCGGCCGCGTTGGCCGAGCGTTCTGTGGCGGGCCAGTCACAGTCTGCACGGCCACGACGGTCGGGGGTTCGAATCCCCCTTCGGGCATGGATATTTGTACCGTCCTTAGTATAAGATAGTTCATAAGTAGTTTGTACATTTAGGGACTGATGATCCCGTAGTTAAGTCCCATAGGCTCTACAAACATTTGATTTTGAAAACTTGTGAGGAGAAGTACAAATACTTATTTCGCAAATGATTCATTTAAACTATAATAATATTCGACAATGAAAATGATGTGTGATTGGATAACAGTTGCTGCAATTTGTGATTGTTTTTTTTTTTCTTTCTTTTTCCATTCTACTATGACGAATATTTCGCGGTCTCCAACTCTGAACGCGTTATCCCAACTTCGTTAACACAGGTGAATTAACATTCAGGTCACATTAGTAAACGCTCTCGCAACAAATCTATTTAAGCAAATACACGCAGTTAGCGTCCTGTTGAGACACTTAGTTCTCTCTAGCGTTGCTTTACCGAGGAACCGGACCCATTACTCGTCTACGCGATTTCTAGGCTGTTCTGGACAAGGTACGAAATCCGGCCTGGTCTGTCAAGAATCGTTGTCCTCTTTGCTGCTTGGATGGCACTAACTTTTGGAGAGTCGATGAACCGGTCTTATGGCACCCACTTCAGCTTGTCTGTGGTAATGGTAAACATGGCAGGAGAACCTCACCTCTGTGTTGCGTGCAGCAATTAGGGGGTAATTGCTCGTAACTCAGACAAAGGACGAATTACGAGCGTCTCTAATAAATTCCAGTTATAAATATGAAACTCGTTTTAGTTAAAAAGGACGTACACGGAGTAGTTATTCAAATTTATATCAAATTGATATTAAGGTGTCGACGAAATATGCTGAACTGTAAACTTCAGCGAATTTCATTCTGCGTTGTCGGTGGGACAGTAACTATGCTTCACAGAAGGCACGTAAACAACATACACGTAACATGTAACATTTGAGAGAGGACGTGTAGTTAGGCTCAAGGTAACCGGTTGGATTAATCGGCGA
This sequence comes from Locusta migratoria, assembly GCA_026315105.1. NCBI lineage: Eukaryota > Metazoa > Arthropoda > Insecta > Orthoptera > Acrididae > Locusta > Locusta migratoria. Next base: position 284,156,955 of record CM048744.1, read on the forward strand.
ACGGAGTGAAAGTATAATTAGTTATTTGCATGGGCCAGTCATACGTTAACATCGGCTTGTATATGAAATAAAGAAATAAATGGGTATTTTATATGCATTATGTACCTACGTGCTGACTGTAAAATGTTTGTATAGTCTATGGGACTTAACTACGGGGTCATCAATCCCTAAACTACAAACTACTTATGAACTACTTACGAACTAGGACGGCACAAATATCCATGCCCGAGGGGGGGATTCGAACCCCCGACCGTAGTGGCCGTGCAGACCGTGACTGGAGCGCCTTAGTCCCCTCGGCCACCGCGGCCGGCGTGCTGACTGTACCTCTCCTCGTGTCGTCCCCCAAATTAAAACCAAAATTTTCGCCTTTACCCCTTCATCGAAGAATGATGCCGCATAATGCCTCAGCTTTAAGTTTAATAGTGGTATGTTAGTTGGTGGGATAAAGGTAAGGCTGTTCTATAGATAGGAAAAACAGGGTCGCTATAGGGATTTGCCAATTGAGAGCCAACTAAAGGAGGGCTGCTTTAAAGCTACTCATTCAAAGCTGATCTGATGTTAAATGCAGCACTAATAATTATCAAAAATATTCAAATGTCTGTAAATCTATCGGACGAAACTGCGTGGTCATCAGTCCGTAGCTTATAAACTACTTAAACCTAGGTAAACTAACCTACGGACAAACACACACACCCATGCCCCAGGGAGGACTCGAACCTCCACGGCGAGCAACCGCCCTCTCCGCAGCGAGGTGCTTTAGATCGCTCGGCTACTCCACCGCGGCTAATTATCATTATCTGGTAGTTAACACTCACGATAACTAACTTTTCAATCAAAATGTTTAAAGATCAGTTGAATATATGCATTATTCATTAACACTATAATTCTGTTCGGTTATGGCCCTAAGCTGGATAGTTAATTAAGAAACAGTGCATCTAAACTGATTGAAAGAGCAACGGATATTTTGAACAAAGCAAGAACAATACGTAATCGGCATAAGACTCACTGACTACAATATAAATTTGACTGCGAGAGAAATCTGAAAAAAAAAAAAAAACACACACACACACAAATCACTTTCTAATAATGCAACTACGAGGATTTATCCCACTAACTAACTGCAGATACTTAGTATCTTGTTCACCTGTGTAGTATTGCACAACAATTACTATTATCATTAACTGTCACACCAATAACGTAATATGTTAATCAAACCCAACTTAGTCAATACTAAGCTTTGAATTTAATGGTCAATAACTTTCAATGAAAGGAAGAGTGTTAGCGTTCTAACTACAAAAGTGAAGCAGGTAAAGAAATTAACTTTCTCAGTTTTTATTAGCAGAAATGATTACATTATCTTATGATTGGAGAACAACAAAAATCTTCTCAGACTGATGCAAAATGATGAATGATGCAAAATCTTATAAAGACAGAACTGTGCCTGTGAAAATCAGATTTCAAAATTATTCCATCAGCTCGTACAAAACTTGCTGCCTCAGCAGCCAACTAAAGCACGTCCGTTCAATACCAGAGCTACACACCGACTCTCTCTCTCTTTCCGTTGAGCTACATAGTCTTTGACAGAGATGTTACACAACAAACCATAGGCGTAATTACTCAAAGAAGTTCATACAACATTTTACATACAAATATCGATACAACTCAGGTGAACTAATATTATTGAATTTGTACAGACGTGTTTCAAGTTGACGGAATGCTCGAGATAATCATCTGTAGTAAAGCAGAATACCTGTAGGCAGCCAGTATTCGTCTAGGAGAAGAGATGAAAGTAGGTCGGTGCCAAGTCAGGATTACAGGGACAGCACTGAAATATCTCGCATCCAATGAGTCTGGATTTTTTTCGTTTTTTCGATTTGCAGTACTGGCCTCGCCATTTCTTTTTGAACTTCAGAATTTAGTAAGTATCTCTGAATAAGCATGTGGTTTCACAATGTACTGGGAGGCCCAGTAGGTTCAGCATATACATTCTCTAGAGTGGTATTTGTGTATCACTGTTATACGTGGCTGTGTTTTGACACCCATTCCTCGCAGAGCATATTCTGCTGGTTTGGTGAAATTCTTTCTTTGTTCCTAATCCTGCTATCACTTGGATTTAATTTATTACAACTGTAAAAATTTTTACGCCTTTAACGCATTGATTTTCAGTTGCCAAAGGGAAATAATTTTGAATTATATGTTGATAATCTGTACTAGAAGAATATGTTTTATAAACATTAGTAAAACTGTAATATGGGGGAGGGCAATTTAGTAACAGGAAAACTTGTTCTTTAACGTCACTGTCAGTGTAAGTCACTTTAGTCCCTCATAATTCACAATCCCTAAATGACTTCCTGTTTCCCTTTACTTCCTCATGTTCATGTAATTGTGCATGTCTGTTGTCGTATTTGTACTAAGGACGCTCGTGCGGGGCCAAGTTGTATTCTACCTCGTCAGGGCAGCGCACTGTAGTTCTACTGATTTTCACTAACCTCGGTTCTTCCTCACCTGTTGTTCTCCCAGCGCAGAAGTAAGCACTCAGGTCGTAGATCCGTATTTCAGAATGTGAAGCTGAAAATCGGAATTGATGGTGGCAAAGGCTAATCATTTCAATTTAGGGATATCAGATATTTTTCTGTTTTCTATTAAACAAGTACACACAGAAAACCAAACTGCATAATATCTTTACGCTAATAACATAATTCAGTAAAACTTGTTTTGACTAGGCTGATACACAAGTGTAATCCAATTATATGCTGCCCTTAGGCGATATTTGTACATCTGTGTAGTACTACAGCATCGCGCTACTGCTCGCACTCAACTGACTGACTGTCAGACGAATCACTCCGCGTTTGCCGCCCAATTTAGCACTAAACAACCTTTCTAGAACTCTTCGTCTGGCTTTTCTTAACTTATTTTGTAATCAAAATAGTCGTTGCAAATAACTGTAAGATAACTTGTTGTTGAGACGTTAATAATATTAACGGAAAATACAATCTGAACTCTACTTTCTTAAATACTGATAATGAAATTATAAGATTCTTCTTTTGTGTGTCCATGATGTCCGTAGTTGCTTTTATAATTATGAATGGTAGTATTTATCCGTATATGTAACTACAAATAAAATGTGATTTTTCTCAACAGACTCGTTTCATTTTAATGACACTAAAACATCTTCAGTGGTCTGTAATAATAAAAATCTACAGTTAGTTTTGTTTTTGGATCGAAAAAAGTTCGTTACGAAACAGGTAAAGTAGACCTACTGTTTTGTTACTACCGGAAATTTTAGTCTTGTTTTCGCCTCACATCATGGAATGCCGGTCTGTTTCATGCAGTACCGCTGATTCTTCTTGCTGTATCATTGTTTTTTCCTCTAAGTTCACTTTCACTATTGCATTGTCCATAATTGCAATGATCAGACGTGTTTGTTTTCACTGTGACTGAGCCTGCACAGTATGTTATTGTAGTGTTGCCAACATCACAATTGTAATTTTGTAATGTTTTATAATAATTTACGTTATAATATTTTTAATTTTGAATTAATCGGAATGGAACAGTGACAAAATTATAATTCTGTGAAATGGGTATGATTTTTTAATTTTTTTTTTATTATTTGGTGCTTGGGGGCGTGGGGGCAGTGGCAGCGCAAAGATGACTAAATGGTGGTTGAATGTGGTAAATAGTGAGATGTAATGTGAGATGGAAGACAAGAGTGGCGGATTGGTGGTTGGGGAAGGGGAGAAGTTTCAGAGTTCGCCTTATATAGTGGAGAAGTAACGGTAATATTGAAACTTCTGGGTGGTTTCTGGGTGGTGTTACTGCGTTCGAGAGAGGGAGTAATGTGTATGTGGATGGCCGGAAGTCACATATTTAACACCATTGATATGATGAAATTCAAGCGAAAGCCGTAATAATATGGACACACAAAGATTCGAAATGTGTATCACTTCTGGATTTTGAGTCATAAAATCATGTTCTAAATTTAGTTACGGAACTTGGTTCAGTTAGAGTAGGAGATATGGGATGATTCCAAGCAAATACCGTGATGGTTCCTTTCAAACGGCACGGCCGATTTCCTTCCCCAAACTTTCTGAACAATCCGAGCGTAAGCTCCGCCTCTAATGACCACGCTGTCGACGGGGCGTTAAACACCAATATTCCTTCCACATGATGACGATCTGAACGCGTGTTTGGCGGGTACTAAACGCCAAATTACGCCGCGCTAGCGTCCGAACATCGTTTGCTTGACCACACTGGGCATCTGTGTCGTCGGCTCCACAGTGCGTGCAAACGGGCGAATCGGCAAGATCCGATGCAGTCGATGTCGGTTTAATTGTTTCTCCTTCACCTTGAGATACCACACTGATTGGACGTCTGATTCGAGAAAGCGTGCGTGGGCCGCTTTCCATATTTGTCTCCACAGATACTGCCGATTTCGTCGGGGGTTGTGCGGTCGACACTGTTGTAACAGATGGCACATCGTTTTCGTCTGAGACAAACGACCAAGTGGCGAAGATTTGTATACATAACTGACATCCAGGAAGAAATGTCGGATTTTATGTAAAGCAACTGGAATGATTAATAGCGTAACTGGGGCTGCTAAAGAATTCGGAGCAAAGACACTAAATAAGAGTCCGGTGAGACTTTGTGGTCAACGACGCCAGAGTTTTTGTTGGGAGTTGACATAAAGCGCCGTGACTACGGTCGGCACATATGTTAGTCCCACCCCACACCGTTCCCGTGGGAGTGAAAGGGATTCGTACTACAGTTTGAATATCACTCCTGAACCGACGCAGGAGACCAAACCACTGAGCCAAACACCGCTTCCTAAACACGTTGTCGCCGGGCGCGGTGGCCGAGGGGACTGAGGCGCTTCAGTCACGGTCTGCACGGCCACTACGGTCGGGGGTTCGAATCCCACCTAGGGCATGGATATTTGTGCCGTCCTAGTTCGTAAGTAGTTCATAATTAGTTTGTAAATTTAGGGACTGATGACCCCGTAGTTAAGTCACATAAGCTTAACAAACATTTGAACATTTGATTTTAAACACGTTGTCACACGGACAACTGAGAAGGCTCATATGTTGATTGAATCCGTATAAAAATTCCTTTTATTTCCTAAACGCTTGGCCATGTGGGGTTCCCACTTAGGGCACTTTCATGCCTCACCACGCCCTACATGTACCATTAATTTGGACGAATTCGGCGATGACGGAAGAGGCTTCCTCTACTTGTAAGGTTTCAATTGTTTGACAAGTTATGGGACCTAACTGCAGCGGTCATCGGACCCTAATAGTACGAACTACTTAAACTTACGTATCCTAAGAACAACACATACAACCATGCTCAAGGGAGGATTCGAACCTCTGATGTGGAAAGGCCGTGCGCACCGTAGCAAGGCGCCTTAGCGCGCACGGCTATTCCGCCTCGGGTACTTTTAGGGGTCAAAACTGCTAAGGCCATGGATTCGTAGACTTATAAACTACTAGCTTAAACCCGCGGCTCCGTTCTCGTGTTGTTTGATTATGACAGATAAGCTATCTTTCAGTAGTGTGCTACGAGAATAAACCGAACAAACATTCATATATATATATATATATATATATATATATATATATCCCATTGCCATAAAACCGTGCCTAAAGCCTTCCCCAAGTAGACATAAGTAACTATACAAATTTTTAGCTCTTTATGTCTTGTGGGTCAGACGTGATAAACATACACCGAACATATATTCACATTTATAGATATAGATTTCCTTATTCGTATGATTATTCTTACAGAGGAAGAGCTGAAGACATTGTACCACGCATAGACCAAAGATATGGTATGTGGCATCACGTTTCGCTGTATGTAACCTCTTTGCTATGGAGTCGCAAACGTCATCGCTGGCCTTCAGTCCGAATAGCTATCGGCATGGAACTGCTACGGTGAACAACGGGAGACTTCGGGCAACAATTACACACAGACCATTCGTTTGCGTTCTGTAGTTTTCGCTGCAGAGCGAAATATTGACACACACACACACACACACACACACACACACACACACACACACGTAGAATTTTATATACACCGATAATTTTCCATCTCAATATATTCCACCCTTTTATCATTATCAACCCTCAAGCAACAATGCAACCAATGAAAGCATTTTCAAAGAGTAAATATAATTTTCTAAGAGTATTTATTGTTCCGCATTTCGCGTTATATTCTTCAAATTACTAAATATCTATCATATTGCTATAAAATCGTGCCTAAAACCTTCCTCAGGTATAAATTAGTAACTGTACAAATATTTAAGTCTCTGCGTTTTGTCGTTCGGACGTGATAAGCGTACACCGAACATACATTCACATTAATATATATAGATAAATAGCAATCCGATCGTCACAAAACCGCGCCTAAAGCCTTCCCCGGGTAGACATTAGTAACAGTACATATTTTTAGCTCCTTATGTCTCGTGGTTCAGACGTGATAAACGTACACCGAACAGACATTCACATTTATAGATATAGATTTACACTAAGAACGGACACACACACATCATTGCACGAGGAATTATTCGAACCCCCGGCAGGATCGGCCGCACAATCTGTGACATGAGTGCTCCGCGCGGTGACACCTGTGCGACTAAAAATGGTTCGACGGATCCACTTCCAGGGCAGTAAAGTGTGAATAGAAGATTAGTGATGTGTGCGGAAAGCAGCAGTCGTGCAGACGTAACCTAATGAGCGGTGGAAAGAGGTGGCGGCGCATGCAGCGAGGCCGTGCCGGGTTACCGGCTGGCGGCTAGCGGTAGCCGAGAAAGCCGCGATCTGACGCCTCTCCTCGCCTCTCCTCGGCTTGTCTGCAAAAAGGAGGGGAGGCGGCCAGGCCGCAACAGGTGCTCTCTGCGGGAGGCGACACGGCCGCGGCCGCAGGCGACGGCGACGGCGTAACCTGACCTCTGACAACGCTCGGGGCTGCCACCGGCTCTGCACGCGCAGCCGTCAAGGCGCGCCGCTGCGGAAAGCGACACTGCGGTTCTCTCGCTATGCTCTGCGGCCAAAAGCGCCAACGGCACACCTTTCTGTCTGTCTTCACAGTGATAGATGTCTCTTCATCTGGAGTTAATCCGTAACTAATTATTGTATATGTGACGTCTTTTCTTTCGGACATATTCGGATGTACAATTAGCGGATCAGCTGAGATATCTATAAATAATATTTAAAAATAAATAATAAAAAAAAACCACAGTCTTGATCGCAAAAATTAACAGTTTCTATGTACCGGTTTCGACCTGTTGTAGGTCATGTTCGGAATAACAAGTAGCCCATGTGGCCAGTGCTGCATTCGCCTGGGCTGGGCTGTCCTGGGCAGTTCTGCTGCCAGCAGGTAACAGTTACAGCAGGTAACAGCCAGTGCTGGACTCGGCTGGGCTGGGCTGGGCTGTCCTGGGCTGTTCTGCTGCCAGCAGGTAACAGTCAGTGCTGGACTCGGCTGGGCTGGGCTGTCCTGGGCTGTTCTGCTACCAGCAGGTAACTGTTACCATGCAGCCAGTGCTGGACTAGGCTGGGCTGGGCTGTCCTGGGCTGTTCTGCTGCCAGCAGGTAACAGTCAGTGCTGGACTCAGCTGGGCTGGGCTGTCCTGGGCTGTTCTGCTGCCAGCAGGTAACAGTCAGTTCTGGACTCGGCTGGGCTGGGCTGTCCTGGGCTGTTCTGCTACCAGCAGGTAACAGTCAGTTCTGGACTCGGCTGGGCTGGGCTGTCCTGGGCTGTTCTGCTGCCAGCAGGTAACAGTCAGTTCTGGACTCGGCTGGGCTGGGCTGTCCTGGGCTGTTCTGCTACCAGCAGGTAACAGTCAGTTCTGGACTCGGCTGGGCTGGGCTGTCCTGGGCTGTTCTGCTGCCAGCAGGTAACAGTCAGTGCTGGACTCGGCTGGGCTGGGCTGTCCTGGGCTGTTCTGCTGCCAGCAGGTAACAGTCAGTGCTGGACTCGGCTGGGCTGGGCTGTCCTGGGCTGTTCTGCTGCCAGCAGGTAACAGTCAGTGCTGGACTCGGCTGGGCTGGGCTGTCCTGGGCTGTTCTGCTACCAGCAGGTAACAGTCAGTGCTGGACTCGGCTGGGCTGGGCTGTCCTGGGCTGTTCTGCTGCCAGCAGGTCACTGTTGCCATGCAGCCAGTGCTGGACTCGGCTGGGCTGTCCTGGGCTGTTCTGCTGCCTGCAGGTAACTGTTACCATGCAGCCAGTGCTGGACTCGGCTGGGCTGGGCTGGGCTGGGCTGGGCTGTCCTGGGCTGTTCTGCTGCCAGCAGATAACAGTCAGTGCTGGACTCGGCTGGGCTGGGCTGTCCTGGGCTGTTCTGCTGCCAGCAGGTAACAGTCAGTGCTGGACTCGGCTGGGCTGGGCTGTCCTGGGCTGTTCTGCTGCGAGCAGGTAACAGTCAGTTCTGGACTCGGCTGGGCTGGGCTGTCCTGGGCTGTTCTGCTGCCAGCAGGTAACAGTCAGTGCTGGACTCGGCTGGGCTGGGCTGTCCTGGGCTGTTCTGCTGCCAGCAGGTAACAGTCAGTGCTGGACTCGGCTGGGCTGGGCTGTCCTGGGCTGTTCTGCTGCCAGCAGGTAACAGTCAGTGCTGGACTCGGCTGGGCTGGGCTGTCCTGGGCTGTTCTGCTGCCAGCAGGTAACAGTCAGTTCTGGACTCGGATGGGCTGGGCTGTCCTGGGCTGTTCTGCTGCCAGCAGGTAACAGTTAGTGCTGGACTCGGCTGGGCTGGGCTGTCCTGGGCTGTTCTGCTGCCAGCAGGTAACTGTTACCATGCAGCCAGTGCTGGACTCGGCTGGGCTGTCCTGGGCTGTTCTGCTGCCTGCAGGTAACTGTTACCATGCAGCCAGTGCTGGACTCGGCTGGGCTGGGCTGGGCTGTCCTGGGCTGTTCTGCTGCCTGCAGGTAACAGTCAGTGCTGGACTCGGCTGGGCTGGGCTGTCCTGGGCTGTTCTGCTGCCAGCAGGTAACAGTCAGTGCTGGACTCGGCTGGGCTGGGCTGTCCTGGGCTGTTCTGCTGCCAGCAGGTAACAGTCAGTGCTGGACTCGGCTGGGCTGGGCTGTCCTGGGCTGTTCTGCTGCCAGCAGGTAACTGTTACCATGCAGCCAGTGCTGGACTCGGCTGGGCTGGGCTGGGCTGTCCTGGGCTGTTCTGCTGCCTGCAGGTAACAGTCAGTGCTGGACTCGGCTGGGCTGGGCTGTCCTGGGCTGTTCTGCTGCCAGCAGGTAACAGTCAGTGCTGGACTCGGCTGGGCTGGGCTGTCCTGGGCTGTTCTGCTGCCAGCAGGTAACAGTCAGTGCTGGACTCGGCTGGGCTGGGCTGTCCTGGGCTGTTCTGCTGCCAGCAGGTAACTGTTACCATGCAGCCAGTGCTGGACTCGGCTGGGCTGGGCTGGGCTGTCCTGGGCTGTTCTGCTGCCAGCAGGTAACAGTCAGTGCTGGACTCGGCTGGGCTGGGCTGTCCTGGGCTGTACTGCTGCCAGCAGGTAACAGTCAGTGCTGGACTCGGCTGGGTTGGGCTGTCCTGGGCTGTTCTGCTGCCAGCAGGTAACAGTCAGTGCTGGACTCGGCTGGGCTGGGCTGTCCTGGGCTGTTCTGCTGCCAGCAGGTAACAGTCAGTGCTGGACTCTGCTGGGCTGGGCTGTCCTGGGTGTACTGCTGCCAGCAGGTAACAGTCAGTGCTGGACTCAGCTGGGCTGGGCTGTCCTGGGCTGTTCTGCTGCCTGCAGGTAACTGTTACCATGCAGCCAGTGCTGGACTCGGCTGGGCTGGGCTGGGCTGTCCTGGGCTGTTCTGCTGCCAGCAGGTAACAGTCAGTGCTGGACTCGGCTGGGCTGGGCTGTCCTGGGCTGTTCTGCTGTCAGCAGGTAACTGTTACCATGCAGCCAGTGCTGGACTCGGCTGGGCTGTCCTGGGCTGTTCTGCTGCCTGCAGGTAACAGTCAGTGCTGGACTCGGCTGGGCTGGGCTGTCCTGGGTTGTTCTGCTGCCAGCAGGTAACTGTTACCATGCAGCCAGTGCTGGACTCGGCTGGGCTGTCCTGGGCTGTTCTGCTGCCTGCAGGTGACTGTTACCATGCAGCCAGTGCTGGACTTGGCTGGGCTGGGCTGTCCTGGGCTGTTCTGCTGCCAGCAGGTAACTGTTACCATGCAGCCGGTGCTGGACTAGGCTGGGCTGGGCTGTCCTGGGCTGTTCTGCTACCAGCAGGTAACAGTTACCTGCTGGCAGCAGAACAGCCCAGGACAGCCCAGCCCAGCCGATTCCAGCACTGGCTGCATGGGCTACTTGATATTCCGAAGATGACCTACAACAGGTCGCAACCGGTACATAGAAACTGTTAATTTTTGCGGACAAGACTGTGTTTTTTTTTATTTTTTTTAATATTATTTATAGATATCTCAGCTGATCCGCTAATTGTACATCCGAATATGTCCGAAAGAAAAGACGTCACATATACAATAATTAGTTACGGATTAACTCCAGATGAAGAGACATCTATCACTGTGAAGACAGACAGAAAGGTGTGCCGTTGGCGCTGCCCGGGTATTTATTTATTTATTTATTCCTGCCATTTTTCAGGTATATATTCATTTGTATAAGGGCTGTATATCTGTAAAAACTCTTGGTAATACAATTAGGAATAAAGAAGTAATGTATTAAAACTTGGTGCATGATGGGGCGCTTTTCTATTAACGTTACTGTTTGTATGCTCATGTCTCATGAACTACGTGTCGTACTGGGATACAATTTGGAAGGTATACTCTACTATACGTGTGTATACTGTTTGTAAAATTTCCTGCAGCTAAAATTTGTAGTATAGTTATTATAAATTGTAACGTCATAACGAGAGCCGTAGTTTTACTCCATAAACAGCGGAAAAGTAGTAAGCGAGAAACTTTTTTCCTTTGATCATTTTACTATGGTTGCCAGCGAGACGTTTAATAGTGGTTCGAAATTATATTTAAAGATGGTTGCAAGTCGCTAAGTACTATCATTCCCATACAGTGTATTTCGAAAGTCTCGCCGCATTATATGGCATTTTTTGCGATTTCTATTGGTTATGACGTAATATCTTTTGAACCATGTGCCGTATGTGGTTCTTAACCATGCAGCAATTGTTACCTCACGGTAAGGAATGTGTGTACCAAATTTGGTTGAAATCGGTCCAATGGTTTAGGAGAAAATGAGCAGCATTGTCGCAAAATGCAGCAGTTTTTCGCGTATTTCATTGTTTATGACGTCATATGTCGTGAACTATATATCGTATGTGATTCTTACACTTACGGCGACCGCCATCATGGGTTGAAGCTTACGTGTACAAAATGTCATAAAGATTGGAACAAAACTGTAGATTTGTGTGCAACACGTAGAAACATTCGGACACTCTGCTTTATATATTAGATTAATCGTACCAAATAGATCGCTGTTTTCTCCTCTGACAATGTTGTCAAAATTAATGAGATATATATGTTCCGAAGTATTGTCATCGGCAGAATGAACTACAATAGTTCGACGTCTTTCTGTCAGGCCACCGGAGTGAAGACACAACATTACGGCAACCGAGATACTGGTAATAATAGAAAGTTACTGCAGAGGGGATTGGTGTTGACTTGCGTTTACTCTACCATACGAACTACACGTGCAGTTGGGTCCAGACACTGTGGGCAGCAGGTGGTAGAATGCAACAACAACGTGACTTATTCGTAGGTATGACATGGAAAGATATAAGAAGGTTCCAAGCAAGACAGACACAGAAGGAGGTGGTTGCAGCTATTGACGTTTTGACCTCAGTATGCGTTAAATTCGAAAGGTGGTGCGCCGTGGCTAACAAGGATGTGGACTAGGTCCGGATGAAAAGAATACTCACTTTTATGTGCTTGTGGTGGTTCAGACTCTTCTATCTAGTACACAGTTCTGCTATGCTTCACTTACAAGGGGAACACCAAGTATGGTACCAACGAATTTTGATGAGTCGCGGGTATATTGTGCGGGAACTCCTCCAGACCACCAAGCTAAAAGGATTTGTTCCAATGCGCCTTGGTTTCCACGAAAATCGCGATCAAAGTCCAGAGCGTAATAGCTATACCTGTACTGAGTCATCAGCACTACGTGAGCCTGCATGGTGTAATTAGCAAGGCGCTAGCCTGTCGTGCGTAAGACTCGAGTTCAAATCCTGATTGGAACCAATTTTTTTTTTCACTTGTCCGACGATTGATTGCGCATAATTATATGCTTTAATAGCCACTCTTATGTTAATGCTTGAGTAATTGGTCATGATAATAGCTTATGTTAATTGCTCAATATGTATTGCGCACGATTATTTTATTTTATTCCTTATTTCGAAGCATACTTTTACGGCGACTGAAAGATCAGTAAACCGTCTAGAGCCGCGGTGGAGTAGCCGAGCGGTCTAAAGCGTCTCGCTGCGAAGCGCGCGGTTGCTCGCCGTGGAGGTTCGAGTCCTCCCTGGGGCATGGGGGTGTGTGTTGTCCTTAGGTTAGTTTACCTAGGTTTAAGTAGTTGGTAAGCTACGGACTGATGACCACGCAGTTTGGTCCGATAGATTTACAAACCTTTGAACATTTTAAACCGTCTAGAGTTAACAGCTGTAACATTTGTTCAGCAGTTGTTAGCTGCGTTTACAGTCCCCGGCCCCAGTGTTGTTACACCGTCGAATGCAGTGTGCGCCCACTTGACACGTCCCAACGGCTTATTATGCTGCGGCCAGGCGGGTAGTCGTCCGTAGCATATCGTTCACATGTACCTGTAATTACCTGATATAACTTTATCTTTGCTATAAGAAATAAGAAATATAATTATACATAGTCAATCGGCGGACAAGTGTAAAAAAAGAAAAAAGAATCCGAGCAGGATTTGAACTCGAGTCGTATGCGTGACAGTCGAACACCATGCTAATTACACAACGCTGGCTCACGTAGTGCTGATGACTCAGTACAGGTACAGCTGTTACGCGCTGGACTTTGATCGCGATTTTCGTGGAAACCAAGGCACATTGGAACAAATCCTTTTAGCTTGGTGGTCTGGAAGAGTTCCCGCACAATATACCTGCGACTCATCAAAATTCGTTGGTACCATACTTGGTGTTCCCCTTGTTAGAGTCCTTTCAATAGCTAATGTTACGGCTCGTATTAAGACTTCTGGCTCGCGTGGATGGCTCACTTCTGCTGACTCGCTGAACTTGCTGGTACTGACTGGAACTGCCGCACTCGTATACTCCTGTTCTGCCTATCGTTGCTGTGGTGCGTCGGCGTATCTAGGCGAGCCCCTTTCGTCCTATTGGCCGGCAAGCGAAACAGGCAAAGAGGTAACGAGACTGCAGGCACCCCTGGGAGCCGAAGTACTGCGGAGCGACTTATCGCCTCTTCTTGAAGTTGCGCGGCGACTTGTCTAGACCGCCGGCGTTGTGGAGAATAGTGACGTCACAACAATAGGAGTGTCCCAAAGTGTAATTTACACGACCTGGACGCGACTTCCGACAATAGGAAACTTTATAAGAAGGCATGGCCAAGGTCCTCCAGCAATAGTATGTGCAATATCAACACGAACAGTCCGAAATCGCGTTTGGGAATGTGGCCCCTACCCTCGGAGGACTATGGTGTGTGTACCATTAAAACCACGACTCCGTTTAGCCCGCAGAAACTGGACGGAGGAACATGGCGCTTGTAGTCGTAAAGAATGGCCCAGGGTTCTGTTCAGGTCAGTCAAGGTTTTGTGTTCAGCCGGTAATCGTCGTTCCCTTATCTGGAGAGAACGTCGAACTGGGAAGAATCCTCCCTATGTACAGGAAACAGCACCACATCATGTTGTTTGACAAATGGTGTGGGCTGGAATCTATTGGCGAATGTTCGAACCTCTATGTCGTTCATAATGACGTTTTGACTGCTGAGAGATATAGAGACCTGTCGACCTTTTGGTGTGCCATCCGCTGGTGCCACGAGATCCTTGTGGTGGACGATAACGCTCTTTCCCACAGAGCTGCACTGGTGGACTGCGTGCTTGAATGAATGGAGTGGTCTGCTCGTTCACAGGACGTAAACTCGATTCAGCTTATCTGGAATGCGCTTCGCAGACTCATTGCAGCCGGACCAGCACCTCCGATAGCGGTTACCCGGATTCATCTGGAAGAATCCTTGCAATTAATTGTTGAAATTCTGGACGAGGAGACAACGGAACTCTGGCGTCATGTGTTGACATCAACGTACTTTTTATTTAACGATCAATATTTTGAACAGTCTGACCGAGTGGCTATGGGGAGCCCATTATCCCCCATAGTCGCCAATTTATTTATCAAGATTTTGAGGACATGGCGTTGGAAACGTCGTTTTTAAAACATACATGTTTCTGGAGGTACGTTGACGATACTTTCATGGTAGGGCCATATGAGAGAGATCCTCTGAACCGTTTTCTGGACCATTATAATTGCCTCCATCCCAGCATTAAGTTCACCATGGAGATGGAGAGAGATGGAAAGCTTCCATATTTAGACGTCATGGTGTACAGAAAGGGTGACAGAGCTGGGTATAGAACTCGTGGAAGAATGGGCAAATATCCCTCGAGAGCTGATTGATAACCTCATACTGTGCATGCCACGGAGGTATGCAAATGTACTGGCCGTCAGAGGTATTCACACACCGTATTAGAGGGCAACGAAAACATCTTTTTTACTATTATAGTAGCCCCTTGGTACCTCGGTCTAACGCCATTCAAACTTTAAGTAAAGAATGATGACAGTAAAATGTCGTACTGTATCACTCACAAATTACAGTTGTAACCAGTATCTTAATAAAATACATTGCAGATGGTCAGATTCTGTAGGACCAAACTACGTTGGTAATCAATCCCTAGACTTACAGACTACTTAAACTAAGTTAAACTAACCTAAGGACAACACACACACACACACACACACACACACACACACACACACACACACACACACACACATCCAAGCCCGAGGAACGATTCGAACCTCCGACGCGGGAGGTTGCGCGATCCCTAACGTGGCGCTCCAGACCGCTCGGCTACTCCCGCGCGGCAAAATACATTGCCATATGTGTATTCAGTATGATAACGCACTTGACCACCTAATTGTTTTGAGCGGTGTATGCCCTTTTGGGAATACAGTTACATTTCGAGCAAGAGGTATTAATAGGTCGACGATTACTACCATCGTAATATTCCATACATAGAGATATTTGGCAGAACGGGAAGCGTGTCTGGATAGTCTGAGTAGAAATCCGTAATTTGTTTACTGGGGATCACACAGAAAACATCGGGCGTAAAAGCCTGGTGGAAACCAATATTAATAAACTCAACGCGAAGGAGCGTACAGCAGTATTCACACAAGAAAACATATTCATCGAATCCGACGAAAAATTTTCAGATGCTGTTTTCTTCAATATTATTTTTTTTTTTCTTATGACTTGTAATTATAATGGACCACGAATAAACCTTAGCCTCCTAAAAAAAATAAGAAAGTTAATATAAAAGAAGATAAATAAATGACGATAAAGAAAAAAAAACGAAAAAGAAACATAATAAAAGAAAAAAAAATAGTTAGGACAATAACTACAAAAAATATGAAAAAAGGAAAAAGTGCTGTGGTGAATGCTGTAAAAAAACGAAGAAAAGTCGACTGCTGACCAGGAATCGTGGTCCAACACAAATTTTCGACTTGGCCATTGAGTTTATTTCAGTGCCGAGATGTTCCAACAGATTTAATTGGTGTTCTTTTAGCGCCTTCAAATGAGTTCTAACTAACGAGTGAAAATCAAGATGAAAGGCTAATATAAAAAATAAATAAATGTTAGGCCGAAGAAATGAATGCAGAGGAATTCATATGGATTTCATCAAGGGAGACTGAAGAATGAATTGAAATAAAATGTCTCCATTTATATCGTAACTTTTTCATGTGCAAATTTCGACCATTTTTCTTTTGGTGTACAAATATGCGGCTATCTATCTTACCAAGAGACGATCTTTCAATTACTCTTCTATATTTGTACACATTAAGTATTCTTTTTTATTATTGTATTTATTATTATTCAAATACAATGCTTTACATTGGCATTAAAAATCAGTAACTTCAAAGACGTATATTTCATCATTCTATTTTCCTTTCTAGTGTACCGAATAAATTGATAAATTCATTTAACTTCTCCCTGGCTAGTGCTGCCAATTATATGTGTTTAAACAGTAGCAATGGTACGTCTGATTTCGTTTTCTTGTCTTAATGCTGTTTTCCTTTTCCAACGCCGGCACTTTGCACTGGTAGTGAATACACACAAACTCTGCACATTTGAGTTAAACTTTTACAAACTGGCAATGTGGAGAATTGTAGAACAAATTTTCGCTTTGCTGCAGAGTGCACAGATTTGAAAACTTCCTGCTGCATTGGAACTGTTTGCCGGACCGAGACTCGAGTCTATGAAAGCAATCTGGCACACGGTTTTGATGTGGCAGGACGTTTCGTGCAGTAAATTGTTTCCAATAACTTGCGGAGAGTTTTTCTTGAAGTTGGCGAAATCAGCGAGGGTTGACTTGGTGCGAGCGTTTCCATTAGAAAGAACTTGTGGAGGGAACCGCTGCGTTACAATAGAACTGTATCGTACTGCAGTACTGTTTGCTTATGTATGCTGTGTTAGCATGTCGTTTTTATGTAATAATATGGGCCAAGAGGCAGTCCTTGGACCGTTATTTTCGATACGTATAGCTACAATACCGTAGCTGTAGGTAAAACTCTCAGCCACTAATGTCAAGAAACCACATACTTCCTAGAGTCAGTTAAGTAAACAGTATTTGCGTGAGTGCAGCCTCCGATTTCGTATTACGAAGCTGATAGTGCCAGTTCTGCTCACCCCTCATCTCTCCGCGGTAGCCCTGAAGCGCTGTCAAGGCCGCTCCCAGCATTCACCGCGTGGATCGTCAAGTTATCGTGAACATATAGCACAGACAGCAACAACGACCAGCGCCGGATCTAATGGGGCAAAAGAGGGACGCCGAGCTGGGAGCGGAAGGGCAGAAAGGGAGACCTCGAGCAGTTGGAGGGAGGGGGAGGGGGCGGCAAAAAGTCGGTCTTCGAGCGGTGGAGGTGGGGTGAGGGGGTGGGAGCCACTATCAAGTTTATGCTCCGTCTGGGAAAAGTCTTAGATTAGCCACTGACAGGCACAATTGCCGCGCACTGTGGAAAAAATTTAGTGTAGATCATTTCAAGGGATTGCAATCCTCTTACGAAAGCTCCATTATGAGGCCGCTTACAACGTGAGTTGAGTAAAAATTTATATTAACGAAACCTACAACAAGAAGTACCGATATGTAGGGCGTAACTATGATTTGTGTAAGTGATTTTAAGTAATGAACTTTATCTTAGGAGACGGGTGGAAGGTAGTGTCTTGTGTTAAAGGTTCTTTTCTTATATACGGAAAGAGGACCACAGTAATCAAGTAAGAGAAAGCAGTACTCGCATGTAAGGCTTTAAGAGTTCATTTTCCCGCGTGTCACTGAAGAGTGGAACAATGAAGAAATAATGCCGAAGGTGATTCGATTAACCTTTCGCAAACACTTAAATGTCAATTGCAGCACAGTCATGTAGATGAGTAGCTATGGAGGAATGAGGGCCATTCTTTATCAAGAGTTTAAAACCAGAGTAGGTCGTATTCGTCATTTTGATTTGTTACTCTTGCATTTGCCGCGTGCCAGTTACAATTATTGAATGTAGGTCGGTCTGTTACACAAAACTGTTTTTCATCTGATCCATACATGGTTCAGCAATTCTGTGATATCATCCGTAGGGTTTCTTAATGTAAATCTGTGAATTATGATTTTGGTAACATTTCTCTGAACACACTGTTCTCCCCTAAAGACACTGTTCGACTTTGTTATTGCCTTAATTTTAGATTCTGCGGTTGTGCATCACCAGCTGTTTATTATCGTGTATCGGTGGCTTGTCATCGGCAACCAAACCAGACCAAGAACTGGATTGCCTAGTTAATAACCCACTTTAGTTCGAAACGTTATTGTGTTGTACAGAGATATTTGCTATTATGTTTTGCTTTGCAGGTTCTTTTTTTCTTTTCGTTCTCATTAACCATATACAAATACCACACATATTATGCAGAATTCTGGTTGTCACATAGTTTTCGCTTTTCCTAAGAGAAGTCTGTTGCTTGTTAATGAATGTCCCATCTCAGTCGGCGCAAACTTACTCTTGAGTGTGAGGTTGGCGTCAAATCTTGAATTTAATTTATTACGAGGTTCCGAATCAACAAACATAAAGCTTCCTCTCATTTGAGAAATTCAGCGTATTTTGAAGGCGCAAGGGCAGTCTTTGCTCCCACTGCTAATGCCTGATTTCTTATTTTATTTATTATTTATTTATTTACTTTTGGGTGGAGGGAATCCGCGAGGGCTAGCTTCGTAGCTCCCCATCATTTGGTACATGAAGGGGATGTACTAAAATTACTTATTCTGCTGTGCTTTTGTGGTAATTTCCCTTCGCTTGTGGTACTCTAATAGCTTTGTTTCAAGCAGATCTCGAGTGCATTTAAAACCGGTAAATGTAAAAAAAAGGTTTGAACACATACCACGATTTCTCCAGAAAATCGCAGTACTTTTTTATTGCCATTTAACGATATTAGCCTAGGTAGCTTCTGACACAATTATTTGCGTGTAAAGATGCGCGCAGAAGCATAGGTTTGCACGCCATGTGACGTATAGTAATTTCGTCCCTACTTCGGGCCTTTGGAAGTTGTTATTTTCATAAAACACGCTATATAGCCAAAAGAATTTGGACAGTTGTCATATCGTGGGATCAATGTTTGCATTACTGTCTCGTAAAAGTCTGCCTCCTGTCAATGGAACCAGTGTTTGACGGTTTTCTTCGGACCCTCGTAGTTGTCACAAACTGGGAGGAGGTTAGGAATTTTTTGTTTTGTTTGTGATTACTATTGTATCAAACTGCTAAACTAACTCATTACTTAAACTGATGCTAAGAACAACACACACACACACACACACACACACACACACACACACACACACACACACACACATGCGCGCGCGCGCGCTCGCTTGAGGGAGGATTCGAACCTCTGGCGGGAGCGGGTGCACAGTCCGTGACGTGGTGCCTCAAATCGCGTGGCCATCCGCGCACGGAGACAGGAATTCCTTGAGGCGTAAGGAATTATGGATTGCTCACTGCTGTGCAAGTTTATGACAATGATCATCTTCGTTCTGCTCGCTGACAGGAACGATTTTGCACAGTTTGGCTGGGATCTGGTCTATCATCGAGCTCTAAGTCGCAGTGATTTCCATTTATTCCACGGTATGAGAAGTCTCTCAATTATTTTCGCGAGCAAATCGAATAACAGCTAAAACTCTGCTATACCAGTTGCCAATGTAGTTTTTCATCTAACTGCGTTGTTTTGTTTTAATAAAATTAAAATGTTTCCGTTCACTTGATAGTATGGAGATGTGCTTGATGTATAACTGCTTCCTTTCTTTCTCTAGAATGCCTAATGTTAAGGTTCACTGACGGCGATGCGCAGCGGCAAAAAACATACTTACACAGTCATGAAAATACCTGTAGTCTTGCAAGAACAGGCGCACTCGGACACCACTCCTCTTAACTTTGAAATTCCAGCAGGTACACGTGAAACGCTCCATAAAGTTAAGTAACTTCTAAAGGCGAGTGGCTAGCCCTTGTGGTAAGCAGTCTGGTTTCTACATTAAAGCTCAGGGCAGCTTCCCCTCTCAGGAGATAACGCGCAGCATCGGTTTCTTGCATAATAAGGCGGCCAAGCGCTGCTCCCTGGCACAGTTTCATCGCCGCCGCTACATCGTTTGTTAGCTCTGCTATCTCGTGCACGTCTCCGCGGCGCAATGTAAACACCAGGCCAGGCCTCTCGCTTAATTGACGAGTCGTGGTAGTCGGCTGCTTTCTTTGAATGAAAACGTTTTGGTATAGGCTTTAACGTGACTGTTATTTGAAATTGATTGAAACACAAGGTATTACTGTTACCAGTCACTTTGGTTTATTGTATCCATAACGCGTTTCGAAGGTTTAAGCCTCCATCATCAGGTGCAATAACATTAAACTGGATGCAGGTTAGGTTGACCTGTTGCACTGTCTGTAAGAGAATACACAAAACACTACATCGGAATGTAACTTTGTACAATTGAAGTTAAATGTAAATAATTAAAATATCATACCTCCAGTGGCACAGACCCCTTACACTGTCTTAACTTCACTTATGTGTATTAAATCAAAGCCACCATCTTCGTTTACTTCTAAAAGAAGCAAAGAACTTACAAAAGACATAATGCACCAAAGATGGACTTTAACATTATGCTTTAAATGGTGAAAAACTAAAAACGAGTATACAATGCACGCTGTAAAGTACACACGCAATTTGGGGAATAATATAAAATCTATAATTTTATACAGAGATTGGCATTAACTCAGTAAGAGTTTTAAAAATACACAATAATGTTTAGACATATGAATAGTTATGCTTTAAATGAATATGAGCTGATGACAAGTATACAATGCACATTATAAATTGATATATATATATATATATATATATATATATATATATATATATATATATATATATAATTTTAGTATATAGTACATATTGAAAATGATATTCGTGCAATTTAAAAATATATAGACTTTTTTAAAAATTGAATGAATATGGTGTTAAGAAAGGTACGGCCAAACTTTCAGGAAACATTCCTCACACACAAAGAAAGAAAATATGTTATGTGGACATGTGTCCTGAAACGCTTAATTTCCATGTTAGAGCTCATTTTATTACTTCTCTTCAAATCACGTTAATAATGGAATGGAAACACACAGCAACAGATCGTACCAGCGTGACTTCAAACACTTTCTTACAGGAATGTTCAAAATGTCCTTCGTTAACGAGGATACATCCATCCACCCTCTGTCGGATGGAATCCCTCATGCGCTGATGCTGCCCTGGAGAATGGCGTATTGTATCACAGCCGTCCACAATACAAGCACGAAGAGTCTTTACATTTGGTATCGGGGTTGCGTAGACAAGAGCTGTCAAACGCCCCCATAAATGAAAGTCAAGAGGGTTGAGGTCAGGAGAGCGTGGAGGCCATGGAATTGGTCCGCCTCTACCAATACATCGGTCACCGAATCTGTTGTTGAGAAGCGTACGAACACGTCGACTGAAATGTGCAGTAGCTCCATCGTGCATGAACCACATGTTGTGTCGTACTTGTAAAAGCACATGTTCTAGCAGCACAGGTAGAGTATCCCGTAAGAAAACATGACAACGTGCTCCAGTGAGCGTAGGTGGAAGAACATGAGGCCCAATCAAGACATCACCAACAATTCCTGCCCAAACGTTCACAGAAAATCTGTGTTGATGACATGAATCGAGGAAGTACAGTACATACTAACGAAACAATTGCTTATTTTGACAGTTGTCTGCACGAATTATTTCAATTTACATTTAAAGAGGAATACTAAAATGAGCTCTAACATGGAAATTAAGCGTTCCCGGACACATGTCTACATAACATATTTTCTTTGTGTGTGAGGAATGTTTCCTGAAAGTTTGGCCATACCTTTTTGTAACACCCTGTATATCAATTTCTAATGTGCATTGTAAACTTGTCATCAGCTCATAATCATTTAAAGCATATCCATTCATATGTCTTATGATTATTGTGTACTTTTAAAGCTATTAATGAGTGAACTGAGTGAATGACAATCTCTGTAAAAAATGTTAGATTCTATATTATCCCCCAAATTGTTTGTATAATTTATAGTGTGCATTGTATACTCGTCTTCCGTTTTTCACCATTTGAAGCATAATGTTAAAGTCCATCTTTGGTGCATTATGTCTTTAATGTATATTCTTTGCTTCTGTTAGAAGTAAACGAAGATGGTGGCTGTGATTTAATACACATAATTGAGGTCAAGACAATGCAACGGGCCTGTGACCACTGGAGGTAAGATCTTTTAATTGTTTACATTTAACTTCAATTGTACAAAGTTACATTCCGATGTAGTGTCTAGTATTTTTATTGTAGACAGTGCAACAGGGCAACCTAACCAGCATGCAGTGGCAGCTGGTGATAATGTGCTAACGTGCTGCAGCACACTGTAAATATATTACTAAAATTATGCCATTTCTCTTCGAATGCAAGCGAGATATCGCTGTAAAATTACATCCTTCCTCTTGGAATCCGAGCCAGATATCACAATAAAATTATGCCAATTCCCTTCCAATGCGTTTTAGAATGCTAGTAATAAGGATGGAAATGCATTTTGCAGCGTTCTCGCCGCGATAGCTGGAAACCATCTCTGTGTGCTGAAGTGGGATTCAGCCGCGCTGGTACGTGCGCAGAGAGGCGGCGCAGTCGTCTGTTCGCTAGTGCGCATGCACAGACGTGACGTCTGGCCTGGCGGCTCATGTGTGCTGAGACCGACTGCAGCACCAGATCAATATTTCTCTTCGCGCTGCGTGTAACGGCTGCGGAAGAATAGTATATGACGAATATTGCGGCACACACAGTCAAATAGCGCGCTGGCTCAATCGTCTTGCGCGTTGTCTCTCAAACTTACTTGTGTGAAGCTCGTATTCAAATACCTCTGAGTCTTAATTTTTAATTTCTGTAAATAAAATTAATATTTTAAACGTTAAATTTGCTACCCGTAGTGAATACACGCAGTTGGCAGCGCTGTTATAGATTCCCCTGAAGGTGTTACTGTTAATACAATATTAATTGATATTTAATTAAAGGAAATCATACAAAGGTTGACTTTTTATTTTAGTATATTTTGTTTCCTGTTTATTTTTGTAATATTGTAGCACACCGGTCAAATTTTGTACGAGCCGCCACTGCCAGCATGTACACAGTTTAATATTATTCCACCTGATGATGGAGGATTAAATCTTCGAAACGCATTGTGGATACAGTGAAACTAAGTGACTGGATAGAGTAATACCCGCTGCCTTCCGTCGGCGCTGTTCCGTCGCGCGCGCGGCACGCAAGAAGCGAGTGTATTCTTCCAGTGCTGCGCGACCGTCGCACTTGGCACACGAGCGGCTCGCAGCTCGGCTACATTGTGGCGCTAAGTGAAGCGGCAGCTCGCTAATTGCTTGAGGAAACTGGAAGCCGCGGTCTGCTCGTGTCGTAACTGCGTTAATCACCGGCTGGCCGGCCGATGCCGCGACGCCACACAATGTGCCGGAGCGCCGCTGCCGCCCCCGGGGTCGGGTAGCCGCGCCTCCCGCTTACGTAAGCCGCCGAGGAGCTAACCTACCGTTACCTGTCGCATCGAGAATGTCACGCCGAGCCGCGGGCACCAGCCGGCACGCAACGAGGTAATCTTTCGTGCAGGTTCGTCAACAACGCGGGTTTTTATGTAGCGGCGTTCACTGCGCATGCCAGAGCGGTCGAAATCTAGTTAGTGACACTTGCGGGGAGTGACACTTGCAGCGAAAGGAAATGTGTAGACACTTGCGGGAAGACCCGGACGCTGCAGGTAGTGAACAGGGTGTTCCAGAAGTAGGGACACACCACCCCTACTCCACGCCCTCCAGCCGCTACCTGTGCCGTATTCAGGGACAGGCCCACCGGACCGGCCGCGCAAGGGTGTCCTGACAAAAGCACCCAGTGACAAAAGCACCCAGTGACATTAGCACCCAGTTCTGGTCGAGGGGCGGTCCGCTAATCTCCCTGTCCGGTCTCTGCTCGGCAGGTGGAAGAGCCAAGGGCTGTGAGGTCACATTGACACAAGGCCGTACTTGACGGCAATAGCATTGCTGCAATTTATAATGGAAGCGAGCCTAAGGAACAACCAAGACATATTAATAAGATTTGTCACCTGGAAAAAGTCTTCGATAATGTAAGGTGCTGGATGATGTTCGCAATTCTGAGAAAAATAGGAGTAAGCTTGTAGGGAAAGCGGAAAATACATAGTTTGCATAAGAACGAAGTCGATACAATAAGCGTCGAAAGTCAAGAACGAAATGCTCAGATTAAAAAGGGGGTAAGAAAAGGTTGTGGACTGTCGCCATCACTGTTCAACTTGCACAATGAAGAGACTTAATGTAGAAAATAAAGATGTTCAAGGCTCTGATGAAAGTTCTGGGTAAAAGGATATCAGTGTTAAGATTTGCTAATCACATTGCTATCATCTGTGAAAGTGAAGGAAAATTACAGGGTCTGTTGAATAGAATGAAAAGACGAATGAGACAGACCATGGACTGAAGGTAAACCAAGGAAAGATGAAAGTCATAAGAAGTAACAGAAATAAAAGTAGCGAGAAAATAACACCCGAATTGGTGATCACAATGCAGTGCTGTAGCCGGCCGCAGTGGCCGAGTGGTCTGCGGCGTGCCAGTCACGGTCGTCACGGCCGCTGCGGTCGGGGGTTCTAATGGAGTTTGTGACACTTGTGCGGAGTGACACTTGCGCGGAAAGGGAATTTGTAGACACTTGCGGGGAGACCCGGACGCTGCAGGTAGTGAACAGGGTGTTCCAGAAGTAGGGATACACCACCCTTAACTCCACGCCCTCCAGTCGCTACCTGTGCCGTATTCAGGGAAAGGCCCACCGAGCGAGGTGGAGCTGTAGTAACGGCCCGGAGATATCACAGCCTCATTCAACAGGGACATAACACGTCATACAAATATCACTCGATTTACAATACAGCACCATGTGAAGAGGAATGTGATGAAATCGGAATTGAGCGCAACCGTTGCTAACTACAATTTCGGATTTCTGCATTTTGAGTCAGAATTCGCATCTATATTCGCATTTATCGCAAATGCGAATTTTTCCTGTCCCTAGTAATACCTTAAAAATAAACAGCTGATCAAGGCACTAAAAGCAAGGGCAGATCTTTGGGTGTATTACTACAAATAGTAGCAAAGAATGTCTTAATAACTCTCCAAACATTATCACTATTAAAATACCTTTTTGTTTTCAGGAGGAACACTCAACGAATTCATATGTAGTTAGAACAAGTTACTATATTGCTCTTCAGCTTTGAAAGGGTTGTGCAATTTCACTGAGTTTCGTGTTATGTTGACAGTGTGGAAACTTGACAACAGCAGGGCTAGACTTCTTGGTGTGCCTGTACCCAGGAAAAGCCATTAGCCGCCCCAAGGGTCCCGGGTTCCGCGCAAGTGTCACTCCGCTCAAGTGTCACTCCCCGCAAGTGTTCCAACCCCACATGCCAGAGTGGGCGAAATCGAGTTTGTGACACTTGCGGAGAGTGACACTTGCGGCGAAAGGAAATGTGTAGACACTTGCGGGGAGACCCAGACGCTGCAGGTAGTGAACAGGGTGTTCCAGAAGTAGGGATACACCACCCCTATTCCACGCCCTCCAGCCGCTACCTGTGCCGTATTCAGGGAAAGGCCCACCGGACCGGCCGCGCAATTTGTGACATATTTGATAATATTAATGCATAGAAGTATGAAATCACGTCTACTTCCTGCAAAAATTTCGACATAAAAGTTGGCACTGAGTTCAGAAAAACAAAATTCTGGTATACTGGATTTTAACATTTTATCAAAAAATGAATGTTACTACAAGAAATACAGCTATTCAAATTTACGGGCACCATAACGTTTTCCCTTCCGGAGTAAATGGGCTGCTTCTTGTAGTTTCAATGCCACAGTAGCCTTTTTCTTGAATGTTCTGAATATAAATCTTCACACAGACGTCTTGAGGAGGAGAGTGATACGGATATCTGATTGTAAACCACCGCCTATTACCTTAGACCTTTTTGACTGTACTGGAGTTTCGCGTATTCCGTAATTTATATTTATACAGTTAACAGGCAATGTAATTTATAACCAACTATTGGCTGCCAATTTCGCTTCATTTTTCCTGGAAGTCTTGCAACTTGTTTCTCCCTGTTGGTTTATGCCAAGTTCGGATTAAAATTGGTTCTATATGTCGGTGATAGAAAATAGAATTTATCTTTAGCATTTTTCGGTTGTGACATTCCCTTACACATTCCGTATTTCATAATTTCTTAGATGTATTTGTATTTCGAATGCAGCCAAATCGTTTTGGGGTCTACAAATAAACGCTTCAAGTATGTTAAATACTCATTGACTTATTATTAACGTTCTTTAATTGAAGGTTTAAGGTTGCGTCTCCTATTAAAAAGCATAGCAGCTATTTTTAAAGAGATGGAAGTTGCGTGATAGTGGGGTTAACTATATAGCGGTCAATTACATCAACGTATCTGTGCAGGATGCCTAATATATTTATTACTTGCGCAGGTGTCTTGATATGCTTAGTGTTCTGAATAATATGCTTTTAGGAGGTATGACTGTGGAAAGTCATCGTCTTGTAGTTGCAGAGAATGTCTTAATAGCTCTCCAAACATTATCACTATTAAAATACCGTTTTGTTTTCAGGAGGAACACTCAACGAATTAATAGTAGTTAGAACAAGTTACTATATTGCCCTTCAGCTTGCAAAGGGTTGTGCACTTTCACTGAGTTTCGTGTTAAGTTGACCGTGTGGAAACTTGACAACAGCAGTGCTAGACTTCTTGGTGTGCCTGTGCCCAGGAAAAGCCATTAGCCGCCCCAAGGGCCCCGGGTACCCCGCAAGTGTTCCAACCCCGTCGAAATCTACCTTATTACCTGTACTGATCAGCTAATACCCTCCACCTTGCGCAATTCAAGTCTTCTGGTCCGGATTGTATAACCATTAGATTTCTATCTGATTATGCTGAAGCGATGGCCCCTTACTTAACAGCCATAACAACCGCTCTCTCAAAGAAGGATCTGTACCAAAAGATTGCAAAGTTGCACAGGTCACGCCTATATTCAAGAAAGGCAGTAGGAGTAACCCAGTAAACTGCTGGCCTATTTCATTGACGTCAATTTGCATCAGGGTTTTGGAACATATCCTGTATTCAAATATTATGAATTATCTCGAACAGAACGATCTATTGACCCAAGGTCAACACGGATTTAGAAAATATCGTTCATGCGAAACACAACTAGCTGTTTATTCACACGAAGTGACGGGTGTTATCGACAAGGGTTCGCAAATTGATTCCGAATTTCTTGATTTCCAGAAGGCTTTTGACAACGTACCTCACAAACGGCTTTTAATCAAATTTCGTGGTTATGGTATATCGCCCCAAATTTGCCATTGGATAGGGGATTTCTTGTCAGAGAGGACACAGTTCGTAGTAATCGATGGTAAGGCATCGACTAAAACAGAGGTGATATCGGGCGTTCCACAGGGTAGTGTTATTGGTCCCCTGCTATTCCTTATTTACATAAACGATCTAGGGGAAAATCTAAGTAGCTCTCTTAGGTTGTTTGCAGATGACGCCGTCATTTACCGTCTAGTAAAATCATCTGAAAATCAAAACCTACTGCAGAACGATCTGAATAAGATATCAGTATGGTGTAAAAATTGGCAATTGACTCTAAATAATGAGAAGTGTGAAGTCATCCACATGAGTACGAAAAGAAATCCGTTAAACTTTGTTTACAACATAAATCAATCAAATGTGAAGGCCGTAAACTCCACAAAATACCTAGGAATTAGTATTACTTCAGACCTAAACTGGAAAGAACACGTAGATAATGTCGTGGGAAAGGCGAACCTGAGACTGCGTTTTATTGGCAGAACCCTTAAAAGATGCAACAGAACTACTAAAGAAACTGCATACACTACGCTCGTCCGTCCTTTTATGGAGTATTGCTGCCCAGTGTGGGATCCTTATCAGGTGGGTTTGACGTAGGACATCGAAAGACTCCAAAGAAGGGCAGCTCGTTTTGTATTGTCACGATACAGGGGAGACATCGTTACGGAATGATACAGGATCTGGGATGGGAATCATTACAACAACGGCGCTTATCGCGGCGGCGTGGGGTACTTACGAAACTCCAATCGCCAACATTCTCCTCCGAATGCGAAAATATATTGTTGACTCCCACTTACATAGGTAGAAATGATCATCAGAATAAAATACGAGAAATCAGAACTCGAACAGAGAGATTCGGGTGTTCCTTCTTCCCGCGCGCTATTCGAGAATGGAATGGGAGGTAAATAGTATAATGGTGGTTCGATGAACCCTCTGCCAGGCACTGAAATGTGATTTGCAGAGTATCCCATGTAGAAGTAGATGTAGATTCCTTCACCAACTGAAGTCTCTTTCCACCGTAATTTAACCCTTTCGGGTCGCGAGACCCGTATACATTACTCGACGCGGCAGTTGCTATGGGACGCGCCAGGACCGTATACATGGCCCGATTCTCGCGTCGCACACCCGGTGCTGCATCTAGGGACTGGCTTGGAGTATCGACACGGGACTTCGTGTGACATCTGCAATCGTGCTTTTTGTGTCTCGTTTCCGCCGGTTGTCCTGGGTGTCGGTGGCCGAGTAGAGAGAGGCCGACACAGGGAAATAGGATGCACGCGTGTGCAGGTAGGGAGGTGACCAGCCAATGGGACAGCAGAAACTAGAAACACTAAGCTAGATTAGAACAAGTTGTATATGTCGTAGAAATAGTATATACTTAACTTTTACAAAGTTCATGGCTGCCAACTAAGTGTACTGCCGAGTCATAGGTTAACTACGTAGAGGCCTGCCAACTGATGAGTCCGTTTCAGTGCCTGTCCTAATCCCAAGTCTTCACTGGTTCCTATCTGATTCCCAAGTGGCCGATGCAGGTCAGTGGTGGCCACGAGCGGAGTTGCAGCTGACGTCGTAAGAACGCCGCGCCGTGCGTGCATGGCGGCGCGCGGCGAAAGTACGTGGCGCGCACTTCAGACTTGTGCGACACCACAGTGTTTATGTTTGCGCTTCACTGATTTATTGTCTTCCGAATGAAGAGATTTTTGTGTTAGTGGCTACATAATTGTGACTCGTTTATCTAATGAGGACATTGAAAGTTTGCTGAGTGACAGTAATGAAGAGTGGAATGTAGACGAAGGTGATGGTGAGAGTAACTGCTCAGGAATTAGGGATGATGACGAAAAACACGATGGAGAGGAAGATGAAGAGGGAAATGAAGAACACAATGAGTAAGTAAATGAAGAAAAGTCGTTGAAGAAAATGAAGAGGGTGTTGGTGATGTGAATAACGACAGTGGCGCGAATAGTGGTGCTCCCTGGGGTGATGGTGTATGGACAGATATTACAGGAAAATGGGAGCTTCCTAATGGCATCGATTTTT
The DNA here is from genome assembly GCA_026315105.1 of Locusta migratoria. Classification (NCBI taxonomy): domain Eukaryota; kingdom Metazoa; phylum Arthropoda; class Insecta; order Orthoptera; family Acrididae; genus Locusta; species Locusta migratoria. The sequence goes on from CM048744.1 coordinate 284,186,207, forward strand.
TGTCGCAAAGGCAACCGACCACCGCCAAGTCAAAAAGTGCGCGATATGGAATAGTGAAAATAGTATGCCAGTAAAGACCGTGTTTTAAGCTTCATTTACCAAACCAAAAACGTACAGCTATAAGTTAAAAACTAGATTTTATAAGCGACGAAAGAAACCTAAGTGATATGGAACCCGCACAGCACTTAAAATAGCTGCGCCGAATTGCTCCGCATTGGGGAAATGCGCTCAGTCCCAAAAGGGTCAAACATACCACCAACAAGCGTTTCTTTTCCATTTAACCTCCAATTCTAGTACCATGACATACACATCTCAACAAATCTTTCACATCTTACAACAAAAACCCTCCACGTCTTTTTCCAAATTAATTTTAAGCTATTACTCTCCTCTTGCCTCTTAATCCTTCTTATACCCCCTTCCTATCCTTCTTTTGCCTACTCTCCCTTCCTTTCCCCCTACTTTGCCAATTTCATCCAACTTTCTCCCTGCTCTCGCAATTGAAATGCACCAGTCTCATTACATAACCTATCGTAATTATTTGTCATGTTCCGCTTTCTTCTCATTCTCCGTAATTTCTTTCCTCCGGATTTCCTTTTCTTCATCTCCTCTCTCTCCTTCTACGGTTATTGTCAAATGAAAAGATCGTCTTAACAACCATATCGGCTGAAATCTGAATATACTGCTTTGGAATAGCATAGCGCGATATCTAGAGACGCGAATCATGGTCGTCACCTCCCCATAAAAGTAGTGCCCTAAGCAGGTAATGGGATGCTCACCGTCTTTTTCGACGTTCGAGGTCCGATACTCATCAACCCTCTAGCACGAAAACGATGTGTTTTGGAACGCCATTATGATGACACATGTGACAGCCACAGGAATTCTGGGAACAGGGAATCCTTCAGTTTGTTAAACAGGCCTTTGGTGGTTACTTTTGAATAAAGACTCCTCTTGTACTTACAGTGTCATTTCGTACCTTCATTCCAGTCCCCTTCATTCGATTCTTCTTCATTCTATTTTCTTTCATTCCATTCTCCATTTTTCCATTCTCCTACCCTTCATATATTTTCCCTAATTTTTCTTCTCCCCTTTTCCTTCCCTTCATCTCCTCCTCCTCTTAGTCTGTCTCCATCTCCATCTTCTTTCTCTCCTTCTTCTCTATCTGCTTCACCTTCTTCTTTATCCTTCTTCGTTCTCCTTCATTCGTCTCCGTTTCCTTCTTATTCTTCCTTCTCCTTGTTTTTCTTCTCGTCAAATACCCAAAGCCAAAGGTTGATTCTGGTTCCTTCCTCATCATTTGTCCATCCTCTCCCCAACATTCCTTCAGATAAAACCTTAAGCTACGATGCTGCTCATTAAAACTGCAACACTATAAAGGCAGCTTGCAACAAAGTCCTATTTGGCATGACATTTATTGCTCTTACATATACAGATGGTTTTTTTTCAGCAAATGCCTCACACGTTAAGCTCCCGAACTACAGTCATCTTTTTCCAGTTGACCTTTGTGGGAGGTTACAGACAAGCCAGTTAAAATTCAGTGAGAAAACCGAGCGAGGTGCGCAGCGGTTTGCACACAGGACTGGCATTCGGGAGAATGGCGGCTCAAATACTATCCCATCATTCAGATTTAGGTTTTCCACGATTTCCATAAATCGCCCCAGACAAATGCCAGGATGGTCCTTTGAAAGGGGACGGCCGCCTTCCTTCCTCAGTCTACAAAAATAATAAATAGAAAATTAACAAAAATATCTATACTCCAATAAGCTCATCGAAGGGACGTTAAACCCTTGTTTCCTTCTTCATTTAGGAAATGGACCTACGTGCAGCAAGAAAAGAAGCCACAGTGCGAAGGCTTCTGTAGCTGTTAGCACGGTGATGGTGGTTATGGGTTGCTTGATGCGCCAACAAAGACCTGCCTACAGAGGTGCATGCAACGATGACATTGGAGAGTGTCATCATATCGAATTTTCAGTCTCTTCTTACCCACTGAAAACGTCTGGTCACGGTATGCCTAAAGACCAGCACTTGCCAGCCACCGTGACTGACGGACACTGTCATATCGCTGAAGTCCATGGTATCATGTACACGTTTTTGTCATCCAAGCACAATTCGGCTCTATGTCCAACCCGGTTACAGCCATTTCAACACCAGGAGGGTACAATACGTGTACCAAATTCGCAGCTATTAGATACGTCGGTAAAAAGAATGTCGTCCCAATCCCGAGACTACCTGTAACATCACGATGCTGTTATTAAAGTCTAGAGACACAGTTATGTATTTTTGCTCTTTGCTTACCACTGTTGGTCCTGCACCCACTGCTAGTTTGGGGCTGGTACAGAATTCCACTCGCCGGCCGCGGTGGCCGAGGAGACTGAGGCGCTTCAGTCACGGTCTGCACGACCACTACGGTCGGGGTTTCGAATCCCCCCTCGGGCATGGATATTTGTGCCGTCCTAGTTCCTAAGTAGTTCATAAGTAGTTTGTAAGTTTAGGGACTGATGACCCCGTAGTTAAGTCCCATAAGCTTTACAAACATTTGAACATTTGAGAATTCCACTCTCGCACCTTCCTAGTACGTACTGCCTATAAATTAGCCAGCCAGCATTGCATCTCTGAAGTGTTGGAGCCTGTTGTGCACCCATACATTTTGGAGAGCTCCGACGACCACATTACAGCAGCATAATGCGCGACCATACGTGACACGCAAAGATCAAGACTTCATCGTCATCCATCTTATTACATTGCTGCATTGACCTCCGTGTTATCCCGATCTACTGACTATCGAAATTGTCTGGTCGATAACTGCGGAACGTCTGGTCCGGAATACACCAGATTGATAGGAAACATGCGGAAGCAGCTTGGACTGCTATAACCCAACAACCCATTCAGAGCGTCTGCAATTTATTGCAGCACCGTGGTTCGGAATCCACGTTAAACTATAGGTCCCATTGTTACTGGCTGCGTGCGTCAGTTCGGAGGTCGTAGGAAGGCAACGGCATACCACCTCCAAACAGGACCATGCCTAGTAAAGCACTGTGGTGTTCAAACCAGTCTTTGGATTGTTGACTGCTTTACCTTTTTATATCCAGTACTTGTTGGTGTTGCTTTTTGGATGGTGAGTAGTGTAAAATATCCTTCGTGGTGTCGTAATTTCATTGCTAGTAGAATACATACCACGCATAGATCTCAAAATGCCTTCGCTTTTACAGTGAAAGTAGTAATCAAAACAAATCAGAAGCGACCTGTGACGGCTGACCTATACATTTCCACCTCTTCTAACAGATCTTGTGTAACAGGTGAATCGAAGTACATTAGTATCCTGGAGAATACACAGCATGTATAAATATTGCAGCCTCCATCAGACTTCATCGGGATATAAAATTTAGAATGGATCAAAAACTCTTGGTAGGATAATTCACGACACGAAAACTATATTTACGATGTCTACACTGATAAAAAGAACAGACACAAATTATTAACCAACGATCTATGTTCTGCTTCTCAAAAGCAGATAATTTTGCTTGGTCATAGAGATAAAGAAATAAACGGCCGAATAAAATTTAATACCCTTCATCAAAATAAATTGATGATGCATCCTTCTCGAGAAATTCATAATACGTAGGATTTGAAGTTTTAAGGCACTGAGATTTGGACACGTAATGAGTAAACTGAATGTGTACTTCCGAGCAACATTACGACGGGGAGACACTTGTTGAGGAAGACAACAAACAAAGAGAGTCACACTGAAATGGAATACGTAATTACTACAATGAAAACGAAATGAGCATAGGTAGGAAATACAGTGAGACAAAGGGGTGGTCGCTGGACGAAGGAAGTTATGTCCTGGGTTCCACGAGCTGTAATCATACTGGTAACGATGAAGCGGACGCTGGCTAGGCGACATTAGAATACGTTCTACGACGAGCTGGATGCTTGTAGCGGAAGACAGTAATGCATAGCAGATCTTCCTGAAAGCCTTAATCCAGCTATAATAATAGTTGATGATGAGTAGGAATATGAAAAGCGTTATTTCCATGGAATACATCGGACCAAATGTAGGTAGACTGTGAAACAAACCAGTGCTATGTAATTCCTCTATATGCTTACAGATTTTGTTTCTTTTTCATGTTGTTACATATGTACAATCTAAGGGTTTGTGGCGTAATAAGCTGGAGCATTTCGGAAATTTTAAGATAACATTATGTGCAACATTTATATATCCGAATAAGAAATTTCAAGCACTTATTAAATGTAAAATTTATTTCGTTGCGAATAAAGGATCGTTGCTGCAGCAGTTGGAAGTTGGAAGTAGCAAGACTGCGATATGGCTATAGGAGCTCCAAAATGTAGGCAAGTGATTAATGTGGCATTCCGGTCTTCTACATCTACATAAAAAATTCCCAAAATACTGAAAGGTGCGTGACGGAGAATACCTCGTACCACAACATTTACTTTTCCATTCCCAAATAGAACGAGGGAAAAATGAATGCCTGTGTACCTTTGTACGAGCTCTAATTTCTCTTATTTTTATCTTTATGCTGTTTGAGCGAAATGTAACTTGGTGGCAGTAGAATGTTTCTGCAGTCGACTACAAATTCCGGCCTTCTAAATTTCCGCAGCAGTGTTTCATAAAAGAACGTTGTCTTCGCTTCAGCGATTACCATTTGAGTTCCTAAGCATTTCCATCACACTCGTACATTGATCGAGATTCCCGGTAACAAACCTCTGAATTGTTACTCTGTCTTCCGTCAAAAAGACCCGGTGCGGATTCCAAATACTTGAGCAGCACTCAAGACCGGTCCAAATGTTTGTAAAGCTTATGGGACTTAACTGCGGAATCATCAGTCTCTAAACTTACAAACTACTTATGAACTACCTTCTACTAAAGACGGCACAAACATCCATGCCCGAGGGGGGAATTCGAACACCAGACGGGGAACAGCCTCGCGCATCGTAGCATATCGCCCAATACGCTCGGCCGCTCCGCCGCGGCAAGACCGGTTTGCACAAGCGTTTTATACCCGTTCTCTTTTACAGACGAAGCACATCTTTCCAGAATTTTTCCAATAACCAGAGACGACACCCTGCCTTGCCCATGACTGTCCTTACGTACTCGTTCTATTTCAGTCTCTCTGCAACGTTACGCTCAGATATTTAATCGACGCGCCTGTGACGAGCAGCACAGTACTAGTGCTCTATCAGAACATTAAGGGAATTGATTTTCCTACTTACCTGCATCACATTACATTTTTCTGGCCGCGGTGGAATAGCCGAGCGGTCTAAAGCGCCTCGCTGCGGAGTGTTCGGTTGCTCGCCGTGGGGGTTCGAGTCTTCCCTGGGGCATGGATGTGTGTGTTGTCCTTAGGTTAGTTTACCTATGTTTAAGTAGTTTGTAAGCTACGGACTGATGACCACGCAGTTTGGTCCGATAGATTTACAAACATTTGAACATTTTTCTACATTTAGAGCTAGCTACCTTTACTCACACCAACTAAAAATCCTGTCCAAGTCATCTTGCACCGTATTACAATTATTCTGTGACGACACCTCCCCGTACACCACAACACCATCAGCAAACAGCCGTAGGTTGCTACTCACTCTGTCCGTAGTATCATTTACGTGGATAGAAAATAATCGCGGCCCTTTCCGACGTGTATGCGGTAGATACGAAGTGAGCTTTGGTGACGTGATTATCAAATGCGTCCAAACAGGGCCAAGGTGCTTTGCTTCTTTTCTTGGGTGTAGAAGAAAAACACCCCTGGAGAACGAAGGAACTGTGTGCGTCAGCATGTGGAGTTACGGAGAGACGTCCGAAAAAATTGCGACAAGAGTGCTGCTTTTACGTGGTTACGCACGTCCCCGTATCGCAAATATCTTAAATCAAAAGCAAGGCTAACTCAAGTGGGAGACATCGGAACACCCACCCGATACTGGTCACATCCCTCCGTATGATTATCATGCCTTAGGTCCCTTAAAAAGAAGAAAAGGAAAAGAAGAAGGCCTTGAAATATCGACGACAGACGGGGATACATTAGCGGGCAGCTATGGTCTTTTTTCGCAGCAGAAGACTTTTTTTTATTTTTTATTTTTTTTTACAAACGAGTGTCATCACCCTCTTGAATTAGTAGGATAATTGCCTTATTGATCACGGCGATTTTACCTAACTAGTGTTCTGATTTAGTTCTGTACGTTATTGCAGTGGAATTTGTTTATTCAATCATTATATAGGTACATTAATCCTTTACGTTGCCGTAATCATTTATCATAGCTGCACAACAGTTTAAGATGATTTTTCACACGATTCGTGAGTGGCTTCCGTCGAACAACTACTTCCTGAAAGTATTATTGCCTTGATACTCAATAGGATTAATTTTGTTTTCCTGCGTAGTATGCCTACCTTAGAGAGTTGTACTGTTTTAATGGAATCAGTGTCGTGTATCGAAGCAGCAACATCTGATCTGCACAACAGCTACTTAAAGTGTTGTCGGAAAGGCCACACAAGATTTTAATTCTTTCCGCTGTCGCCAGATAACCCTGTATTGATATTAAGGTCATAAACGACAGAGCATGTACACTCAGTTTAGATAATGTTATGAAGTCGTGGTCGTAATTCAGCCATTGAAATAAGGTTCTGTAAGTGACAGCGTAGAGGACTGAAGAGATATCTTTCGTTCATGCGTTTGTTCCCACGCCCTTGGAGACGAGATAGTGACGGGACCAACAATAACCAAAGAAGACAGTTCAGTAATGAGGTTTATATATAACGATCGTTACAGAAAAAAGTAACGAGATCTCTCTAATGAGGAAATGTTGAATAATGGTTACTGGTGATACATTATGTTGGGAAACAGCACAAGAATGCTGTTGATGCATTTGATAAAAAGGCTTCGAAACGAAGTGTGCGAAGGAGATAAAAAAAATCAGTAAATTACGTAAGTTTTCTTGGATACGAATGGAAGAGATAATGAGACGACATAGAAACAAGGGATACAATTGATGCACATAGTTGCCAATGAACATCAGGAAAAGAAAAGAAACATTCGAACTCAAGAAACTCAAGGTGAACGGGTGCAAGAAAGTTACACTAACGTAAGCGGAAGGACTATACGTTATGTGGATTTGAAAATAACTGTGGCGTCGCAGTAAAGAGTTGAGGATAAAAACAGATGTATTGTGAAATGTAGTTCTTTACATTCTGTGCGGCAAAGTTAAACACCGAGTGAAATAAAGACTGCATCGAGGTGGTGTATCTGTGAGACTGTCTGTGTTGAAAAGGAACACTATGTGCAACATGGCTAGTGTCTACTACAATGAGAGTACTGAAATAGACAAAATTCCTTTTGAAAATTAGGTTATTAGTTATTCCTTCATATCAGAGCAACTGGTTAGTTTAGCTTTGTGGTATCCCAGCCTTTCAGATACTCTGATAAAATAAAATTGAATTCGCTAAACTACAGGCGATTTGGACAGAGAGAAATGAGAAAGACGGGTACAGAGAATATAAGCTTCGATTTGTGATGTTACAGAAATATGCTGAAAATGAAGTGGAGTAGTAAGACAATAAACTAGGTGATTCTGGAGAGAAACGACGAGAAAATTAAAGTAAAAGACGTCGGATTATGTATTTACTGAAACATCCGGGTTCACAGATGGTGATTTTTCCCCCTCGTTGAATTAGCTTATGGTTAGATATAAAATACTTTCCACTGGAAAGTATATACTTTATTTATACGAGCTTCGATAGTAGAAAAAAATGTGTAACGAAAGAAACAGGCATGAGTACAGAAAATAGTTGAACACGTTAAGTGGAAGTGTTACCCTTAAGTGGGGAGAATGAGATAGGAACAGCAAACATAGCGGACTAAATCATATATGGTGGTAGGCAGACGACAGGCGGAAGTTTCATGTAAACGCGAATATAAATTTCATTTCAAGAAATAAATTATGTTTATCCGTGTAATAGGACCGGCCTAGTTACTTATTTTCCCGTTGAGCCATGAAACCTAACTGGATAAATCAGTTGGTAAGAGGATTACACGCCCAGGGCAACGGAGTGTGCGTCCGCTTGGCCAATATAAAGTTTTAATCTGCTAGGATATTAGTGCTGATGTTTGTCGCCAATATGAGACATAGTCTCTAGTCGGAGCTGCCGACCGCATTGAGGCGCTATGCTACGTTGCGCGAGGCCGTTCCCCATCGAGGGTTCGCGAATCACCCCTCAGGCTTGGATGTTTGTGTCATCTTTAGTATAAGCTAGTTCATAAGTAGTATGTAAGTTTAGGGACTGATGACCCCCCGTAGTTAAGTCCCATAAGCTCTAGAAACATTTGTAGTCTCTATTTCACGCGAAACACTGTACTAGCTCTCTAATGGCGAAATGCTGTTCTTTGAGAAGAGAGGGATTGGCTGGTAGTATAACTCCTTGTTTTAAAGCTGACAAATTTGTTTGTAGAAAATACAAAATGCTTGTCATTTTTCTTTGAATATAAACTCTAAGAACAGATGAATATGTACAGGAACGCTAAAGCACGGTAAAGTACTACATTGCTAAGTGATTCTAAGAAAATCACTCTGTTACAATAATGAGACACGCTAACTTCGGTTCACGAGAAACTGTAACCAGCACTCGTAGCACACCTCACACTTGAGAAAACGTTACTTTCCCCCACCTCCTCTCAAACAGCTAAATATGTCTGACAGCGCGACATATTCGGAAAACACGTCCAAACATTTGTGCTAAGTATAAAAGTCATTGATGGGTCCAGAATTTGTTACAAACGCGAAGCGAATCGTATTCCTGTAATTGCGAAACATGATGTTTTCAACCACACGGCCATTGTCTGACTATGTAACAAGAAAACCTAATTATTATTCATCTAATTCATAGTATGATCCGTTCATAATGCAGCCTAGCACAAACGGCAAGAAAAAAAGATGTCGACTGGTATCTTTGTAGACAGAGGACATGACGCGGAAAATTGTAACAACCGGCAGATTTGCGTATGTGGATGCGAAAAACCGGTTACAAGCCGCACCCAACTTACAAGGCAGCCAATCCGACACACGAATTCGTGTCGAGGTCGCTTCTCCCCGCGTTATTCTATTAGGCAATTGGATAATGTGTTCGCCGCAACCGAGGGACCTTCTAGCGGCTTGTTCTCCTGAATGATATGCTGGCACAGTAAGATGTCTACCTTAGAAATGAAATTGCTATTCTAGTCCATTGGAATATCGAAGAAAAAAGGAAGATCAGGTTTTAACGTCGCGTCCACAACGAGGTCATTAGAGACTGTGGAATCCTGAGGGTGACACCTTTGGTTAAGGCGCCACTTATAAGGGCTCATTCAAAAAGCAGGACCAAAGAAATCAACTCAGAAGACTCATTGCTCTAAAGTATGTTATTTAAAGTTGTTCAAATCAAATGTTTGTAAATCTAAGGGACTTGACTTCTTTGGTTATTCAAAATGTTCAAATGTTTGTATAGTCTATGGGACTTAACTACGGGGTCATCAGTCCCTAAACTTACAAACTACTTATGAACTACTTACAACTAAGGACGGCACAAATATCCATGCCCGAGGGGGGATTCGAACCTCCGACGGTGAACACCCGCACCTTAGACCGTTCGGCCAATCCTCCCCAGCCTTAAAGTTCTGTATTACCAATTGCCCTGGAATGCCTTTGGTGAACGTGCTTTTTTAATGGTATAATCTATTGACACAAATTTCTATATGGTCTAATCACCGAGGGAAAGATTGCAGTTCAGTGGTAATAGACCGCTACCGCCGGAGGTTCGAGTTCTCCATCGGGCATAGATGTGTGTGTTGCCCATAGTCTAAGTTAAAACAGTTTGTAAATCCAGGGACGGATAACCACTGCAATTTGGTCCAATAGGTATACAGACATTTCAACATTTCAGTGGTAATAAGTATTCGTTGTGTTGAAATCTTTGATCAACTTGAAACTCCGATATATAATGAGGACTTTATAAGCTCATTAGCTACAAGCTATTATTTCCATTGGCAGCAAAGCGCCTCGCCTTCAAACTATAAGCTTGGTAAAAAGGAGTGAAAAAGTTTCAGCCACTATATCTCATTAAAATCGTAAACTTCTTTTTGTTAAGTCATATTTTAGTATTTGCGTACTATCTGTCTTGAATAAACAGAAGATAAAAATCACCCTCGAAGTGCTTTTTGGTATAGATATACAAGCTTTGGGAATGAGTTTCTCACACCAAAACAAGGGGGGAAAAAGGCTAGTAAACATGAGCTGTAAAATACGTACCTCAAGTCCTATGCGCACTTGTTCAGCAGAATATGTTTCACAGTGTCGAACGACTGGAAACAGTTCGTAAGACATGCAATTTAGATGCCAAGTTTTCAAGGATTTTTTTCCTTTGTTATTTAATTTTTATATTTACACAGTATTCATCGTGCCTCGAAGGAAGAAACTTAATTATTCATGATTATAGAACGACGCACTACATGATATTGTAAAAGAAGAATAGCAGTAGATAAAATCAAACGTATAGCAATCCTATACACAAGACAGTCATAAACATAAGAAAATCAATCGACAACGTAAAACAGAAATTAATTTAATTTTTAAACTTTTTCCAGGAGTTCCTCGACAGAATACAAAGAGCGAGGCAACACGAAACTCTCCAGTTTCGACTTGAAAGTGTGTAAATTACCATAAAAATTTTCAATTCTTCTGGCAGCTTATTGAAAATGGTTGCAGAAGAATACTGCACGCACTTTCTCCACAAGAGTCAAGGAAGTATGATAAAAATGCAGATTTAACTTCTGTCAAATATTAACAGATTGAAAGCTGCTAATTCTTGGGAATGAGCTGATATTGATAACAACAAAAGAAATTAAGGAAAATATGTATTGAGAAGCTAGTGTCAGAATTCCCAGACTCCTAAACAGGTTCGCGAGTCATTAGCAATTGGAAATAAGTGAAGTATACTACTTTGCGTGTTGAACTACCACTTACTTCAGATACTGTTCTAAAGGCAAATAATACAGCATTTGGTACATTTGTGTTACGATTTATTGTCTCTACACTTCTGTCCAATTCATTTCTATTAGTTATCAGATAAGTTCATGTAATGTTCAACATTTTCCTGTAGCACTACATTTCTGTTCTATAGTTGATTAGTAGTGTTAGAATGCTAACTCATATTATACGAAATAAATCGAAGAAAAAGCATGAGAAGTAATCACCTATGCATACGACAAGGGAGACAGGAAATTAAATAGATAAAATACGTAGACAAGACTCAAAACTTATTTCCACCCTTTTCCCCACAACTACAAATGACAACATGTGGTACAATTCCACCATTAAGGCAACGCTGCTGGTGTTTTAAAAGTGTCTTGGTGGTTTCATCATGTCAAAGGCGCATTTTCAAGTCGGTTGTGTTACAGAGCTGAAATGTGTGTGCGATGCGGATCTCTTAGATACTTCATAGCAACGGAGAAGTTTCACACTCGTAAAACTGATTGTATAAATAATCAAGATAGTATAGGCGCGCAAGAAAATAAATATCACGAGAAAAACTTCACTAACGATTCTTGTACATTAAAGTGAGAAACATTTCACGATATGTACAAAGAACAGAAGTTTCTGCTTGGTTTCAACGAGTGCACACCGGCATATAAGACTTTATTTTCGGACAAAGGTTTGCACGAAATAAAAGGAAAGCTTTCCGAGGAAGAGGTGTCGGTGCGTTAATATGATTTATACAGAAAGACTCCTCTGTGACAGATACCACATGTTCTTGACAGACTTCATAACTTTGCAAGCCATTATTGCCGTACCTAACGAAGTCTCGTAAAATGGAGTCATAAAGAGCTAAGGTTGCTTGTGTATTGCACACGCACGCAAACACCTATCTATTCAAGTATACACTGAACGCTGCTTTTGTGACAAGACTGCGTGCAAATTTATAGAGAACACATTACATTTGGTGCATAATGCCTTTTTATAAGTTCATTAAAACTTTATTTTTTTTTAGTAAAACAGTTTTTATCTTAAGAAACTGAAAGCAGTAATAGTTCAGATTCTGAGCATGAGTTAGATAATACATTCTGCAGATACCAGCTGAAGAGCATCCTAGAAGAAACGTTTTGAAAAAGAATAACCTGTAACTTTTTCCCACCGAAACTGAAGCGGAAGGTAAAATGCCCTGTTCAACAATGTGAATGTGCTATATGTCTAGAATGTGAACGAAAAATTTGTACATCATGTTTTGAAATGAAACTATAAGAGGGTATTCTGTAGACTGTCGAAAACTTAAATCTTGATTGTAAACTACCCGTTTTTTCTCAATACGTATTGTTTTTATGTCGATAATAATTACGGCTTACATTTATTTAAAACAAACTCCCCAGGTTTTGACAGAATTAAGTATGGTAGTTATGTAAGAAATATTGGACAGTTGAGGGTTAAGTAAGGTAGGACAAAGAATTAATCACAAAACAACATTAGTGATAAAGCATGACTCTTACAAGTTAGCACCATGAAAGGAGGAAAAGCAACATTTGAATGTTACAACATTTAAAACAAGCGCCTAATGCATATGTAAGAAGATTTATCGCAGATCATAATGACAACAGTTGGTGTCGCTGTTGATCTCCTTCCGGTAGCAGGATGATTTGTTTGCATTGCTGGTCATCTGCAATGTAGACACCATATGGCTCGGACTTGACGACACAACCTGGACGAGTAGAACGAAGTCCCGGAATAGGCACTGACGTTGTGAGCAGGTATACAGTGGCTTCAGTATTGACCGACGTCTCATCTCTGCAAACCTATAGGCAATAGCAGCGATCACAGCGGAACTAGAATACTACATGCAAAGGTTTTGCTCGCTTAGATACGCTTTTACTGATAAGTGGTGACGGATTTTGAGGCCACGTGGATCATCTTCGGACCATTCTTTGTAATTTAGAATATAAGGGAAAAGAGGGAAACATGTAATACAATAAACATTTACCCTTGCACATTTGATTTAATTAGTCTTATACCTCATATTGGGGTTCCTGGACATCAATAAAATGTTATCACATTTCCAAGTGCTGTGAGGTTATTAATATATGCATGTGGGAGGTTGTAAATAACTACAGTTTTCTTTTTTTTATTACAACTATTAAAACAGAATATTCATTTATGTGTGTAGTTTAGTAAATAAAGAATGTTTTATAATTTCTAATGGTTTGCGTATATATATATATATATATATATATATATATATATATATATATATATATATATATATATATATATTTGAATGTGTATAATGCAACGGAATGTCTTATTTCGCTTTATTTAGTTATTATAATAAGCAACGTAGGTTCTTTACAAGTAATTGTCTCTTTTCAAAACCATAATTTAATTTAGTATTTATGATTGTTTTGTTATTCAAAATGAGTCCGGAAATAAATGTATGAAATAATATAATACGAGGAATTATTTAATTTTTACAGGATGTTACGGCATAGAATTTTTACAAAATAAACTATTCTAGTATATTTGTGCAGAACTGCATACAATGAAAGTAATGTGTATTAGTGATAACTGTAGTACTTAGCACACCTTTTACAAATCTAACAATACACTTTTTATCGTATCGTTAATGCGAATGATTGGATTCACTGACTGTTCCATCGGTTCTTCACAGATTATGTCATTCACTTTTGTTTTGGAGAACAGATTTCGAAAACTGGGTTTAGTAACTCTACTTTAGCAGCACCGGTATCAGTCGCATTACTATTTCTATCGCGTGGTGAAGGTATGGTTATGTCTTGTCTCTAGTATTTTACATGTAACCAGAATCTTTTTGGATAGTATGCTAAATTTAGAGACACAGTTTCGTTGATGAAATACGCATTGAAGTCAGAGCTTAATTTCGAGCTTCTGTAAAAGATTGCCAAACCTGGGCATGACTTTTTCGTTGTTTCTGCAACACTGAAAGTCCTGATTTATGTAACAACGGCGATTAGCCCCGTCTTTTTTAATTCCTTTGGAGTAAATCGCTAATTTGCAAGGAGTGGAGACTGTATCTTAGGACAGCATCAAGTAAAGTTTCCTTTGGTTTGTCTGAATAAAGAAATTTCTATTTTTTGTGGATTTTGTAATTACGACATTTTGTCGCTACGACAACACTGTGTTCACAAATTTCTGCAACTTTTCTGGTGCTCTTCACAAGCTTTCCGTAATCCGTCATCTGAGATAAGTAGTTAGGTGAGTATTGCCTTCCGTGTTCCTACATTTCTCTTGAATTCAAGCTGATCTTCCGCGAATCAGCTTTTACCGGCTTTTCAATTCTTCTGTAAATAATTCGTGTTAAAATTTTGCAATCACGACTTATTAAAGTAATGGTTCTGCACCAGATTTCTTCAGTATTGAAATAATTATATTATGTTTCTTTAAGTCTGAGGCAGTGACAAATATAGCATGTATTAATGTATAGATAAGTATAGATAAGTAATTCTTCTCTTAGTACAGTATCTCCTATCTCATCTTCATCTACTTCCTCTTCCGTTCCTACAATACTGTCTTGAAGTACATTTCATTTGTTCAAATGTTCAAATGTTTATATAGTCTATGGGACTTAACTACGGGGTCATCAGTCCCTAAACTTACAAACTACTTATGAACTACTTACGAACTAGGACGGCACATTTCCTTTGCAGAGGATCCCTTATGACATATTCTGTGTCGGGAGATTTAGTATCTAGTCGGGCGTCTGGAGATCGTATCGAAAGTAGGGCGAATGTAGATGGTTCTCGACCATATGACAACCCTACTCTCGGCAGAAGACAAAAAATGTTCAAACGTCTGTAAATCTATGGGACCAAACTGCGTGGTCATCAGTCCGTAGCTTACAAGCTACTTAAACCTACGGACGAACACGCACACACCCATGCCCCAGGGAGGACTCGAACTTCCGACGCCGAGTAACCGCGATGCGCAGCGAGGTGCTTTAGACCGCTCGGCTACTCCACCTCGGCTCGGCAGAAGACAAACTGCCCCGCCGCCCAGAAGCTAAAATTATCTACATCGTGCCTCCCTGTCACTGCTGACTCCCTTGGATGTACGGGACCATCATAGATCGCCGCGGTGGAGTAGCCGAGCGGTCTAAAGCGCATCGCTGAGCAGCGCGTGGTTGCTCGCCGGCGGAGGTTCGAGTCCTCCCTGGGGCATGTGTGTGTGTGTGTGTGTGTGTGTGTGTGTGTGTGTGTGTGTATGTGGGTGGGTGTGTGTTGTCCTTAGGTTAGTTTACCTTAGTTTAAGTAGTTTGTAAGCTACGGACTGATAACCACGCAGTTTGGTCCGACAGATTAACAAACATTTTTTTTGAACCGCCACAGATCGGCAAGTCATAGCCGGGCGCCTCTGGTGACGCTGTGCCTGCCGCGGCACGTGCAGGGGGCCCAGAAGGGTGCGCCGGCCGGGCCCTGCTTAAACAGATGGCGAGCGCCGCCGCTTTAGGTCAAGGTCGCGGGAAGCACTGCTTCCACACCGGAGTACGTGCTTCAGCCGGCTGTCACCGTGCTGATACATAGCACGGCACTGAAGGAGAGCAGAACGTACGTCAAGTGCTGCTTGCGTGGTTTAGATGAGAAAATCTGGTTTTTGACGACTTTGTGTGTTTCTGTGAAGTTTAAATAGCGCAGATGCGTCATTCTACTTCTCTGACGCAATGCGTGTAAATATTCTTTTACCTTGCCCATGCGATTTGTACACCGCTTTCTTAACGATTTAGTTTGTAGCATGATCCGCACCTTCAATTAATGTAATGTAGTGTGACTGTTGTACCAAACACACGCACACACTTTTTGGGTTTATATTTGGTACATCGGAAATTAAAATCTCAGTCAGGCCATACTAATTTAAGTTTTGCGTAGTTCCCCTGAAACGCTCTAGGCCAGTGGTTACCAAATGTTTTTGTATGGGACACAGTAACATTTTCCTGATACATTTGCACGATGCCAGTAGGAGGCGAGGTACTGGTGGAAGTAAAGTTGTGAGGCAGCATCGTGAGTCCTGTCGGGATAGCACAGTTGGTAATGCGCTTGCCCGCGAAAGGCAAAGGTCCCAGGTTCGAGTCGCGGTTCCGGCACACAATTTTAATCTGCCAGGAAGTTTCAACTTCTGTGAAGTGTGGAAAGTAGGAGGCGAGGTACTGGCGGAAGTAAAGTTATAAGGCGGCATCGTGAAGAGTGCCGGAATAGCACAGACACGTTGAGCGCTTGCTCACTAAAGGTAAAGAGCCCAGGATCGAGTTCTGGTTACGGCACACAATTTTAATCTGTCAGGAAGTTTCATTTCAGCGAACACACTGCTGCGCAATGGAAGTTTCATCTGAATGTAACTATCGATTTACATACACGACGTTCCCCTTTACGTGCTAACTACAGTCCCTTTTTAAATGTTTATAGACCCGAATTTCATCCTATGCCAACACTTTTTGTGCTTATATAAATTAATAAAATTACCGAAATGATGAAGCAATCGGTTGTACACATTGCCAAGGAGCCCAAAAATATTGGCCGCCGAGCCGAGTCCAACCCGGGAACTTTTCAATACGAATCAAATCTCTTACCGCTGAACCAAAAATCGCTTCGTAAATAGTCTCACAGGAACAACTGATAAAATGTATTTGGTGATAGATCCGTACAAAATGCCTTTTCTAAACACTTCACTGTCCGGAGTTCTCACTTGCCGGCCGCGGTGGCAGAAGGAACTGAGGCGCTTCAGTCACGGTTTGCACGGCTACTACGGTCGGGGGTTCGAATCCCCCCTCGGGCATGGATATTTGTGCCGTCCTTAGTATAAGGTAGTTGATAAGTAGTTTGTAAGTTTAGGGACTGATGACCACGTAGTTAAGTGCCACAAAAAATAAATAAATAAATAAAAAAGTTTTCACTTGGGCACTTTCATGTCTCACCGCACGCAACATCTACCATAAATTTGGACGAATTCGACGATGACGAGTAGGCGTCCTCTCCTTGTTAGGTTCATTGCCGAGGCGTGTAGCTGTGGTTATAGCAATGTCGGCAACACTCACCACTGATTTCATCACTTTCCCCACATGACGTGGAGCAGTATTTTCATTCTGTCACCTCCGTACAACGTGTATTCTTCCTTCACTTTACGTGATGAGGTCCAGAAGACCGCGGGCAACTACACTACAAAAGTGTGCTTTCCGCTTTATGGCGCCAGTTGTCCAAATCCATCCCTAGATCTTCGTGGACTCAATCGCTCCATCTCTTCCTTGGCCTTCCTCATCCGTGAGACGCATCCAGACCTCTCCAAACACTTACTGCGGAACATTCCTACTATGTTTGGTTGGCCATGCAATTGAGTCAGTTCTTCGCTGTGGCGAATCCTCCTTTCACTAGTTGCGTCTTGCACGGGGACAAATATTTTACTCTTCACGTCAAAAAGCAAAAGCTTTTTATACACGTTTCCAGCCAAGATCGCGTTTCTTATATATGGATGACCGGTTTCGACGTTATTCAGACGTCATCTTCCGATCTATATTTTACAATGTCATATCTTATATGGTTTACTTATATCCTTTCATTACATTTGTCATGGAGTAATTGTATACAAACATTGATGGTGAAGTTGGATCTACAGTCTACATATTCAAATGTTTGTAGACTTTAAGGAACTTAACTGCGGGGTCATCAGTCCCTAAACTTACAAACTACTTATGAACTACCTTATACTAAAGACGAGACAAACATCCATGCCCGAGGGGGGATTCGAACCCCCGACGGCGGACGGCCGCGCGCACCGCAACACGGCGCTCCAGTATGCGCGGCTGTACATGTCCACATTGGTTGCAGAAAAGTCACTCTTTGTGCTACCAATGTGGACATGTACACTGTAGATCGAACTTCACTATCAATGTTTGTATATAACTACTCCATGACAAATGTAATGAAAGGATATATGTAAAACCATATATGACATTATAAAATATAGGAGATCAGAAGATGACGCCTGTGAACGTCGAAACCGGTCCACAAATAAAAAACGCTATCTTGGCTGGAAACTTATATAAATAGATTTAGATCGCCCCAAAGAAGAATGAGTTCCATACAGAAGCTTTTGGTGTTGTTGTTTCTGAGTGCTCCATGTTTCACATCCGTCTAACTCTACTGGTTCGATTAGCGTCCTGTAGAGTCTAACTTTAACCGCTGTTGACAGGTTGTGAGCCTTCAGTTACTGGCCAAGTAAATCTGCCTGTGATATCTCTGGTCCTTATTGGTGTTCCATTTTGCATGGCCAATAGTGTACAGATAATGCTACAAGAAATGCCTCGGAGAGCTTACGAAAAGGCCTTAATGTGATTTAAAATTTCAATACTTTTTGTAAAGTGAATCGTCTGGCCGGGATAGCCAGCGACCTGGGATCTAACAACAGCGAGCCGGCCGCGGTGGCCGAGGGGACTGAGGCGCTCCAGTCACGGTCCGCACGGCCACTACGTCGGGGGTTCGAATCCCCCCTCGGGCATGGATATTTGTGCCGTCCTTAGTTGTAAGTAGTTTGTAAGTTTAGGGACTGATGACCCCATAGTTAAGTCCCATAGACTCTACAAACATTTGAACATTTTCTAACAACAGCGATTTTTACTCTGTGGGAAAACTTAATTTTAGCAGACACGCCGTTAATGACAGACAATTTCATTTCTGATTCATAAGTTACGTTGAGGAGAAAAAAATTGTATGTAATAGCTGCCAACCAACGTCCACCTGAAATGCGTAAAACATTTCTACTTGCTACATTACTATGCGTAGATTTTCATCTCATTTCTAGCACTGTGCGGCGTTTCTTTTATGGAGATCGCTGTCACGAGCAGCCCACGTATCTGTCGAATAATGCAGCGCCTGGCGTGTAATGCTCGTCGGTGATATCATTAGCGGGGTCCCGACAGCTGCGTAGCCGGGGAAGTGCCATATATACGGCATGAATCAGTGGGCCCTCTAGTGGCAGCTGGTCTCGCAGAACGGCTGTTTTACGGCGTGCCAGTCCGCGACCGCCGCTGGGGCGTGCGTGGTCGGCTACAGCCAGACTACTTGCCAAAGGTCAGGCCGCGACCTCGAGACCACCAGCCGCGGCCGCCTGCTCAGACTCACTCTCTGAATCTCCGGGGACTGCGCGCGCGACCAGTGCTCCCAAACTGCTGTGCAAAGCGCTGGGGTCGTGGGAACGACGAGGCTCCAGAGGGGCGCAGCCTGTGTGCAGTCTAGACCAAAGCTTTCCAAAGTCTCCCTCAGGGCGCTGCCGTTCTAAGAAATGTTCAAATGTTTGTATAGTCTATGGGACTTAACTACGGGGTCATCAGTCCCTAAACTTACAAACTTCTTATGAACTACTTACGAAATAGGACGGCACAAATATCCATGCCCGAGGGGGGATTCGAACCCCCGACCGTAGTGGCCGTGCAGACCGTGACTGGAGCGCCTTAGTCCCCTCGGCCACCGCGGCCGGCCCGTTCTAAGACTTACAGGGGAGTGTGATAGGACCGCTATTATTTTCTATCTATATAAATGTTCTGATGGACAGAGTAAGTTGTAATTTGCGGCTGTTTGCTGATGATGCTGTGGTGTATGGGAGAGTGTCGTCTGTAACTGACTGTAATAGCATACAGGTTGACTTAGACAAAATTTCTAGTTGGTGCGAAGAATGGCAGCTAGCTCTCAATGTAGAAAAATGTAAGGTGATGCGCATGAGTAGAAAAAACAATCCTATAATGTTCGAATACAGCATTAGTAGTGAGCTTCTTGATGCTATCGTTCAAATATCTAGGCGTTACATTGCAGAGCGATATGAAATGGAACGAGCATGTAAGGACAGTTGTGAGTAAGGCAGACAGCCGACTTCGGTTTATTGGGAGAATTTTGGGAAGGTGTACTTCACCTGTAAAGGAGACCGCGTACAAAACGCTTGTACGACCATGTCTTGAGTATTGCTCAAGTATTTGGGATCCGCAGCAGATCGGTTTGAAGGAAGACATAAAGGCGGTTCAGAGGCGAGCAGCTAGATTTGTTACCGGTAGGTTGGACCAATGCGCGAGTGTCACGGAAATGCTCCGGCAACTCAATTGGGGATCGCTGGAAGAAAGACGACGTTCTTTTCGTGAATTTTTGTTAAGTAAATTTAGAGGGCCGGAATTTGAAGCTGAGTGTAGTACGATCTTGCTGCCGCCTACTTACATTTCGCGTAAAGATCACAGAGACAAGATAAGAGAAATTAGGGCTCGTACGGAGGCATATAGGCATTCTTTTTTTCCTCGTTCAATTTGGGAGTGGAATAGGAAAGGAAATGCCTAGTAGTGGTACAGTGTACCCTCCGCCACGCACCTTACGGTGAATTTCGGTGTATGCATGTAGATGTAGATAGGGCGCGGCACCATTTCACTAAACCAAAAGAGATATCACGCACAACATACAAACAGCAAAGAATTTTGTATATAAAACTCTTCTGGGCGTTGGACCGCATCGTCAATATATCAAATACTTCACCGACATTTCGGCCACTATTGCAAGCGGCCATCTTCTGGATGTTACGTTTACTGCTGGGTGACGAAAAGTGACGGAAAGTTGGTGTCTTAGATATATTTAAGACACCAGCTTTCCGTCACCCAGGGTGACTGCTGGGTGACGGAAAGTGACGGAAAGTTGGTGTCTTAAATAACCAGCTTTCCGTCACCCAGCAGTAAACGTAACACCCAGAAGATGGCCGCTTGCAATAGTGGCCGAAACGTCG
This sequence comes from Locusta migratoria, assembly GCA_026315105.1. Taxonomy (NCBI): domain Eukaryota; kingdom Metazoa; phylum Arthropoda; class Insecta; order Orthoptera; family Acrididae; genus Locusta; species Locusta migratoria. The sequence goes on from CM048744.1 coordinate 284,206,997, forward strand.
GTGAAGTATTTGATATATTGACGATGCGGTCCAACACCCAGAAGAGTTTTATAAACAATGACAACGGCCGCGGAAGCCTTCTTTTACAGCAAAGTATTTTATTCAGCTATTGGTTACAATTGTATTTTTTTGTGGAATACAGTACGATATTTTGCTGTCTCAACTCTTCACTTGAGGTTCACATGGAGTTTACTCAGAGCGAGGTACCATGGGGCTGCCATAAGAGTGAAAAAGTCGTTGTCGTCGCCCTCTGATATGGTGTATGATCACCTCGGACGGCGACTACAGTTGTACTCCTGCGTGGCATGGATAGTATAAGGTTATCAACCAGCTCTTGAGGGAGATTTGGCTATTCTTCCACGAGTGCAATATCTACCTCAGCAACCGTTATGGGGAGGTACTGGTCTCGCTGCAATGCCTCTGCCAAGTGCATCCCTGACATGCTCAATCGGATTTAAGTCCAGTGAACAAGCTGGCCACTCCATTCGTTTAAAAAAGTGTTCAAATGTTTGTAGAACGTATGGGACTTAACTACGGGGTCATCAGTCCCTACACTTACAAACTACTTATGAACTAGCTAAGACTAAGGACGGCACAAATATCCATGCCCGAGGGGGGGATTCGAACCCCCGACCGTAGTGGCCTTGCAGACCGTGACTGGAGCGCCTCAGTCCCCTCGGCCACCGCGGCCGGCTCTTTTCGTTCAACTCCCTCCAACAATGTTGCTCAGTAGTGCAGCTCTGTGGGGACGAGCGTTATCGTCCACAAGAAGAAACCCGTCTCCTATGGCGCAAGCGTAGGGCACAACAAAATTTCGAAGGATCTCGTCTTTATAACTCTGAGCAGTCAAAATGCTATTCTGAATGGCGTAGAGGTTGGTACGTCCGCCAAAACTGACTCCTGCCCATACTATTCGCTCCCCCACCCCCAATTATATGATAATGTTTCCTGCACATAACGATTGTTCAGAGTTTCTCGTTCTCTCCAGATGAGGGATTGTGCTGATATACACAAAATTTTCACCCATCTGTGAACACGGCGCTATTCGATACGACTCCAATCATGATGTTCCTCCGCCACTTTCTGTGGGCTAAACGGTGTCGTAGGTTTAATGGGACACACGCGTACGCCTCCGTGACTGACAGTTATCGAATTGATGTGCCCCGTTCAGAAATAAATTCAGACGGAGTGTTAACACGGCCACGATTTATTAGCAGTGCTTGATGTAATGCTTACCTCTCTTGCAAGCAGTCAGTAGAATAACAACATTCACTTGAGCTACTTAACTGATGTATAAGTTGCATTTTGTGCTAATGTTGTTCTTGTTGCATTTATTCGAAAAACCGAATTACACTACACAGCTTTGGCATCATCTCACTGAGATTAGAATCAACGTATTCCACCCTTGACTTCTAGAAGTAAACAAAATAGCTGAAGTAATTGACTGAAGAAGGAGGACGAGAACGTCAGCTGTGAGTCTCACATCAAGAACTGCCCTTACCCTGCAGAGTAATGCACAAAGTATCTTGGAGATTCAAAGTGTGTTCTCCTGTTAAGGTGCCACTGGAATTCGCATTGAAGTAGAAACAACTTGACATTTGCTGTCATAGACCAGGAGTAGCGTAGCCATGTGGAGTATAGGCGGTGAGAGCGTGCAAAAAAAATATATCAGAACATAGAGGATGCTCCACTGAGCAATTTGACCTGGAGAACCTAGGCTCCAATAAGCCGAGCTTAGGAGATACGGAAGTAAACTTGTCTACCGCCTCGTTTTGCATTACTGTTTCCCAGCTTATTCAAAACTAAAATCAAATGTTTGTTAAGCTTAAGGGACTTAACTACGGGGTCATCAGTCCCTAAACTTACAAACTACTTATGAACTACCTACAACTAAGGACGACACAAATATCCATGCCCGAGGGGGGATTCGAACCCCCGACCGTAGTGGCCGTGCAGACCGTGACTGAAGCGCCTCAGTCCCCTCGGCCACCGCGGCCGGCTATTCAAAACTAACACGCGGTCAAAATTTACAAGTACTGTGCTGTTTATTTAAATGTAGAAATGCAACCAAACGAGGAGGATGGGCCTGACTACTAGGAAATCATGCCTGCCTTGCAATCCTAAGGAACCAAACTCGTAAGGTCATTGGTTTATAGACTGCAAACTACTTTAACTTAAATTCAAGACAACACACACACACGCACACACACACACACACACACACACACACCATCTTGCCCGGCGTACCAAACGGCATGGCCATTACCGCGAGCCGATGCAGATTTTGTTTATTTTACTTTGTTCACTTTACTTATCAAATTATATATCATGCCCTATAGACAGATTTTGTCTCAATATACAGGGTGTTTCACTAAGTGTGTTTGCCTCTGTAACTTATAAAATAATAGGTGACGGGAAATTTTAATGCGGTAGGTCAACACAAGAAATGTTACACTTTCTGCGGAGCTATGAACATAGTTTATTGTATCATTTTCCAAAGAGTTACAGCACAAAGATATAATTTTTTAAATGGAACAATTTTTTTTCTATCGTGCATTGGATCCGTTGAAACCAGCTGCGTCCAAATCAATTCACACTACATTCCTATCACTGTTAGTTTGGGAGCTACAACCCTTCAAAGTTTAGGGGGCGGAGGCTACGACAGCGTAGCTAACTGGCTGGTGGTCATGAGACAGTGGGCCGTGCCCCAGGGGATAGCCACTCGGCCAGTCAGGTACTCTATCGCAGCCTCCGCCCCCGGAACTTTGAAGGCTTGTAGCTCTCAAACTAACAGTGATAGGAATGTAGTTTAAATTGATTTGGACGCAGCTGGTTTAAACGAATCCAATATACGTTAGAAAAAACTATTGTTCCATTTAAAAAATTATATCTTTGTGATGTAACTCTTTGGAAAATGATACAATAAACTATGCCCGTAGCTCCGCAGAAAGTGTAACATTTCTTGTGTTGACCTACCGCATTAAAATTTACCGTCACCTATTATTTTACGTTACAGAGGCAAACACACTTAGTGAAACACCCTGTATATCAGAGATATTAAACTCGAGAACTGAACAAAAATTTGCGCCATGGCGGGGATTTGAACCCAAGACCTCCTGTTTACTAGGCAGGTGCTATACCACCAAGACACCATGACTTAATGAATATACTGACTACAGGGACTGTCTTAAGACAAGTCTCCTTCCAGAGCACAAACTTCAATTCTGCCTCATGTTCCCCCGTGTAATACGTATCAATGTTGCCGAGGATCTCCATTAGCGGAATAGCATCCCAACAATGGGAACGATTCTGCCTTGTTCCTCAGGCACGGGTGATATATGTAGATATCAAGTAATAAGTCATGTCCAGAGACAAAGTTTGTCTCAATATATATCATGGATATTAAAATAAAGGAGAGGCATTGAATTTAAAAAAAACCGAGCGAGGTGGCGCAATGGTAACGTACTGGACTCGTATTCGGGAGGGCAGTGGTTCAAATCCACCCCCGGCCATCCAGATTTAGGTTTTCCGTGATTTCCCTAAATCACTCCAGGCAAATGCCGGGATGGTTCCTTTCAAAGAGCACGGCCGATTTCCTTCCTCGTCCTTACAAAAAACTCCGAGCGTTAGCTCCGTCTCTAATGACCAAGCTGTCGACGGGACGTTAAACCCTAAGCTTCCTTCCTTGAATTAAACTATCTCTGATAAAAAATTTGTCTCTGGACACGATTTAGTATTTGGTATTTACATATATAACTGCGCCTGAGGAACAAGGCAGGATCGTTCCCATTAACGTTCATTGCTGGGATGCTATTCTGCTATTGGAGAGCTCCAGCAATGCCTATTACACTGGGGAACATGAGGCAGAACTGAAGTTCGTGTTGTGGAGGGAGGCGTATCTTAAGACAGTCCGTGCAGTCGTCGTATTCATTAAGTCATGGTGGCTTGGTTGTGTAGCGCCTGCCTTGTAAGTAGGAGGCCCTGGGTTCGAATCCCAGCTATGGCACAAACATTAATTCAATGCCTCTCCTTCTGTTTAATTTAACTTTACTTGTTGTATAGTACTTATTTGCATTGTTCCATGACGGAATGTGCTGTTAATGTTAGACCCATTCATTACTTAGTGCTATTCAGAGAAGTACAATACGATGGAGAAGTACCGGTACAATTGTGCAGAGCCCACTGACATGCATCTTGTCCTATTCTATTGCCTGCGATGTCACCTCCCCTTATCGCCTTGATTGTTTCATTTCGGGATACATAAAGTTACTTGGGTATGAGACCCCAGTGGATAAGGAGATGAATTTAGTTTCCATAATTGCCTGTGATGTGCTTCGAAACACACCAGGGATATTTGTCAGTGTGCGTCACAGTCTTGTTCTCCGATGTCGTGGTTGCAGTAAGGTTAAGGGCCATCAGTTTCAGCACATTTTGTGAGATACAGTGCAGCCGCGGTGGAGTAGCCGAGCGGTCTAAAGCGTCTCGCTGCGGAGCGCGCGGTTGCTCGCCGTGGAGGTTCGAGTCCTCCCTGGGACATGGGTGCTTGTGTTTGTCCTTAGGTTAGTTTACCTAGGTTTAAGTAGTTTGTAAGCTACGGACTGATGACCACGCAGTTTGGTCCGATAGATTTACAAACATTTGATTTTTTGAGATACAGTGCAAATGATAGATTCACTGAGTTTGTGACGGTATTTGCATTTAACTGGAAGTAACGTGCGAGGGTGAGCCAGTAAATAAGACGCAAACTCAGGTAGACACTGCGCGCCGTGTATTTCTCTACCACTGCGACACACCCGTCTTGTGGGTTGTAGCAGCTTAAGGAGCCAAATAAAGTTACAGCTCAAGAGCTTCACTTAAAGGATGCAAACGATGCCACTAACATTCAAAGCTCCAGGCTTTTAAAGCCTTCTCGAACGATGGGACGAGTGTTTAAATTTACAGGTGGAGTCAGCTGCAAGAAAACTTTCTTTCAGGTGTCTAACTCAATTTGTGACTTATTTATTGACTCACCCTCGTAAATCAACAGGTACACTATAATGTGACTACAGTCCTTTTATCTCTTTAAGATGACGTTCGGACTACAGGATCATTACATTAAATTGTTAAGTATGCTCTACGTTCTATTGATTTTTTTACAAGCTCTTATGGAAAGAGTGAGTAGATTATATTGCTAAATGTAAAGAGATCTAATTATTTAGAACGTTTAGGACCATTTGCAGTGTCCGTATTTTCGATGAAACCAGTACAAATGTCTTTCAGACATGCATGCATGTTCCCTAAAGGAACAGACAGTGTGACAACTACAGCTGCTAAGAATATAAGAAATGTATAAAATTCTTGAAAACCCGTCCGCAGATCGCTTTTATTAGCTATAACGTGACCGGTTTCGGGACAGCTGCCCATCTTCAGATCAATTCTATGAAGTTACAGAGTAACCTGTCGCGTGATGAATGAGGTGTCTGACACCAGGGGATGATGGCGTGCCTTAGTTGATGGGGACTCTTCTGCTGGGTAGAAACGTTACTTTCGCCGCTCTGTTTCGTTGTGTTCGACAAGTTCCATCATTTACCACGCATCTTTCACAACTTGTCAGAATAATAGCAAAAAGACAACGAGAAAAATGCAAAAACGAATTAAAATCCACATTCTCTACAGTGGTGTATATGTAACAAAACGTGCGTTAGTGCGACTCACAGTTACGAGTGCCCCCATTCTGTCCCGTCTATCTTCACCGTGCATTTCGTAGTCCTCTTATAACTTTCAGCATTGAGTTTCATGTTAATTCATTTATTGGAAGCGTACATAGTCAATGTAGTATTGATTATAAACAGTGTAAGCGATCACGACTCTCTTCGCCCTAAGATGCTACAGCAAACATTTGCTGAACACGAATAAAAACAAATTGTTTCTCTATCATCTATAAATAATAATAATAATAATAGATCAAGATAGTAAATTCTCCATTCGTCTGATGGAAAAACCTTTAAACAAGGCTCATTACCTACTTCGCATTTCCATAAATTCATCATCAGTTGAACTGTTAAAATTTTCTCTTTAACTCAGTGTATTATACAAAAATCAGTTAAGCAAGAACCCACAGTAAATGAAAACCGTTGCCTGCTAAAAGAGAAGGTCCAAATTAAAATGCTGGGGCCCCATAAACAAGCCATAAAAGGGGGACTCGAGTGCGTAACTATGAATAACAGGAAGAAATCGAAAAACCAGTATGACATAAAAACGTAAGTTTGTACGATGAGATAGCTCAGACGGAAGCAAGGCTGAACATATCCATTAGTGCAGTGAACGAACCGGGAGGTAACGGGCAACAAACTAAGCATAACAACATACTGCAGTTTAACAGTTTCTAAATGAAATAACAGCCAACAAGTGGCGGAAAAATAGATTTATTTGCCGTTTACCAGTGGTTCTGACGAGAACAATTATGTATTCTTCAGAAGGAATGCGGACTCGTAAAATTACATGTGAATCACATCGAAAAAAATGGAGAAAAAAAAAACCTCTTGTCAGTGCATCGTGCTTGTCAATCATCATTGTAGACGTGTAAAGCTCGTAAATAAAACAAATTTCACATGTCACATTAAAAAAATGACACACGTGGGGCGAGTGAACAGCGGAACATCGTTTCCCAGAACTTTATATGAAACTTTAAAGAGGGCGCCTTAGTCGCAAATGACTCATGCTGACGTCAAATGTGTAAGAATTGTAACAGCTGCGCCAGTACGAACGCAACCGCCAACATGGAGGTCGAGGTGTTTTAAGTATTTTAATTGGTTTTAAGGTATATATTTTGATCATTGACTTTAACTGAAACTTGTACAATTGGTTTATAATGTGACATGTATGTTATTCTAACTGATTTTTTTGTATTTATTTTAGCATTGATAATGACCACACAGTGGTCGAAATCTAGATTTGCAAACAAATAAATATATATTTTTTACGACTGATTGCTGAAAGAATTACCACAAACTTAAGTGCATTATCCAAACAAAGAGTGATGGTATCAAAATACAAATGACATGTAAAGTGCATACGATCTTATATTTGTTATGTTTTGTACAATTGTATTATTTTTCAGGTATATATATTAATTTTTATAAGTGCTATATGTCTGTAAAATCTGTTGCAAATACAATTAGTATTGGCGCGTGATAGGACGGCTTTCTACGAATGTTACTGTTTATGTTCTCTTATCTCATGAACTATGTGTCGTACTGTGGTACAGTTTCGTAGGTACATTCGGCTGTATGTGGGTATACTGTCTGTAAAATTTCCCGCGGCTACATTGTATAGTGTAGAAATTAGAAATTGTAACGTCATACCAAATGCCGTAGTTTTAGTTGATTAACAGCGAAAAAGTAGTAAGGGAGAAACTTTTTTCCTTTCATTATTTTGATGTGGTTGTCATCGAGAAAAAGTTTAATAAAGGCTTGAAATTATGTTTAAAGTTTGTTGCAAGTCGTCAAGTACTGTCAAGATCATACAGTGTTTCGTCGCATTATGCGGCAGTTTGTTGCAACTTTTATTGTTTATGACGTTATATCTGCTGAACTACAGCAACTGTTATCTCACGTAAGGAATATGCTTACCAAGTATGGTTGTAATCGGTCCTGTGATTTAGGAGAAAATGAGCAGCAGTTTTCCGCGCATCTCAATGTTTATGGCATCATATCCCGTGAACAGTGTGTTGTACGTAATAATCACACTTATGGTGACCGTCTTCATAGACACAAAATTTGAAAAAGATTGGCACAAAACTGTAGATTTGTATGCAATACGTACACACAAAAATACGGACAATCTGCTTGATATTTAAAGATTTCAGTCTGTTGTCTATAACACTGTGCTGCATAAATATTCCTCACTTCTCATTAACACCTGTTGCATTTTCTTCGCCAAACACTCTTTTGCTGTAGGTTGTTACTGCTTCTCTACGCGGAGTAAGGACTGTTAAGTCCATCTATTATGCTGTTAAGCGCCGTATAAGAGCCCGACGATAGTACTTTCACATTTTACTGCTCACATCGTAGCCCTGCAGGACGTACAAGCTCAGCCTTGCTGCGCAAAACACGCCCCCATTCCAGCTGACAGAAAGACGTCAATCTGCGGCAGATTGTGGTCGAGGGTTACCCACCCCCTTCCCTCCCATGCTCCCCACCCCTCCTTTCGCAGGAGTGGGAGTGAGGTGGGGGGAGGAGCTAGAGAATCGAGTTCACTGCCACAACTGGGTGCGATAGTTACGCCCGAGGGGTTAGGACGCAGCGGGATACTTGGGTCGAAGCCGTAAGACGCGTACAATTAACACGAAAACTGTTATTTTTGTTCGCGGATAAAATAAAGCTGTGGGAAATACGATTCATTAAAAATTTTAGTGCCTGCCGTGGAGGGCGGCAATTCCGCCGGCGGAGAGGCGATAAACACGAGATGAGGCGCCTCCGCGGCCCAGCTGGCTGGCTGCCGCCGCATACCTGCCGGCTGGCGGTCCGTGTGCTCCTAGCCTAGCCACTCCGCGCAGGAATGCACTCGGCGCGCTTATTTGTTTTAGGCGATCGCCGGTTTACAGTGCGAGGCGCGGACATGTTTCCTCCTGCACAGAGCTGCGTCACCTGCGAAATCTGTCGCTTTACTGTCGCATAGGGCTGGGCAGTGCGGCTCCGTAGCAGTGGTAGAATGCCAGACTACAAATCCAAAGGGCCCGGGTTCGATCCCCACCAGGTCCTAGGATTTTTATCTGTCACTTTCCACCAGGGGGGTGAAACCAACACCTCCTAGAGACAAGGCCGTGCCTACGTCACACTGAGAGGCCGCGGCCGCCATCTAACTGGCTGCTGGCTGGGGCACGCCCACCGCCACGCAGCGTCCGGCCAGTCAGATGGCGGCCGCGGCCTCTAAGTGGGACGTAGGCACGGCCTGTTGTAAGGCCTTGTCTCTATGTGGTGTTGGTGAGACTCATATAGGGATTTCCGGTAACACGATGTTGGTTCGCTGCCAGGCCACATAGAGCGCTGCGAGCGTTGCGATTTTTCTTCTCGCTTTCCTATTGGATGATTTACGCTTTACAGTCCTCCATATTTGTTTTGATTCGTAGGTGGTATTCTGTGCTGAGGTTTCTATAGCAACGTCTTCCTAACTGCGATCTTCTGTGTGCATTTTCTTTTAATTCGCAGTGTAAATATATTGCTGTTATACTGCTTAATCTTTGTCCGCATCTGTAATATTAGGTGGTGTAATGATGATACATTATTTACTTTACATTTATTTCCATGTGATAACGCCACACGGCGAAAATAGCAGTACCGAGTTTCAGAAACAAACAATTTTATGGTAAAAAGGTTACCACGACATCATTTACGAAGTTTGGCCGACTGTAAACAACAGCCACAAGCAATTAATGTTAGTTTTTGATTTAAATTTCTCGTATATATTACTTTGCAAGATCTCAAAAACCTTTCTATGAGGTCCACCCTCAAAGAATAAATGAAAAATATTATCATCTAACACCAATATAACGTTTTCTCATTCGTGTATTTAGAAATAAACATATGGATTTTCGCGCCACATTTTTCGGATTGAAAGTTAACTGCCAGGCCACTAGTAGCGTTGCTGTCGTTCTGTGTTTCCGTGTGATAACATGGTCTTTGCACTTCTGTTATTTTTGGTGTTCTGTGCTTTCCACTTCTTTCACCTCTGGCAGTGTTGCTCAAGTGAAAAATACCGAGTAGCACCGTGGTTCGGAACCCACGTTAAACTGTACGTCCCCCTATAACTGGCTGGGTAAGTCAGTTCGAAGGTCGGAGGAAGGCAACGGCATACCACCTCCAAACAGGACCATGCCTAGTAAAGCACTGTGATGTTCAAACCAATCTTCGGATTGTTGACTGCTTTACTTACTTAGGGCTGGGAAAACGGTACTCGCGTTCGAACATGCTCGGGATTTCCCGATACAGCGGAGAGCTCGATACAGTATCGAACTGATCGAACATTCTGATAACAAATGACTCGCGCTGCGTATCTGCAAACAGTACGTTGAAAATTTTGAAGTTATTGCTTTGCTCAGAACTGATTTCATAGGAAGTATAAGTACATGTAGAAAAAGGGCATCACTATGATAAACTGTGTGATTTTGTTTGAAACGGTGCATAAGTGACCTGTCTGATATCACTACAAGATATGATCCATTGATAAACAAAATATCTGCTACTATAACAGAATTACTGCATCAAATTACTGCAGAGCTAACAGTCAAAGGAAACAATGTTTCTGGAAGTATGTTACATTACACTGTGAAGCCTTCATAAGTAGAAATTACGTTTAATGTGGTAATAAGAGATAGGTTGCAAATGACAATTCCATTTCCTGTTTATACGGTACAGTAACAGATAAAAATATTACCACCTTTTAATCGCATGGAAAGCAAGATTAAAACAGATGAAATAGGGAAAACATTAGAATTTTAATACCCAATAACGGAAATAATTCAACCAAAAATGAACTGTAATTGTGACCACGGAATGAACAATACACGAACTGCTGTTTACGAAGTACCAACAGGCGCCGCTAGATCGCAGCATTAGAATTTTAAATTGCGGTTGCTATCGTTTACGTATAGCCTAAATTCGTTGCGTTTTTAATTATGACCTGCTACTACAGTCTGCATTTCATACTTATTATTACCCATAATACATTAATGACACAATCTTCGTTATAAGTAGTTTACTGGACAGCGCCGAAAAGATTTATGAATATCATTGCTGTAAATCGCACTGATAGTACGTACTGACGTTGCTAGATAGCGCCGTGATTGAATGTTCGAACGTATCCCGAGATTTCCCGAACTATGACGTAAATTGTTCGAACAGTTCGATTCATATTCAAACCCAGCTCTACTGTCGCAAAGTGGTCTCACGGGGAGAAACTTAAAGGCACTGTTTTCAGTAGAGGCACGGTGTACACTTTTACAGCCTTGAAGAATAGTTATTTTACACACGATAATAATGTATAATTTCTTATGTAATCAATAGTATCTATTACATTTCTAGAAATTTCGAAGCGAATTTTACGCTTGAAATAAATGAAACACGGAGATAGCACTCGATTACGGGCAGCGTGAGCTTCACGGTTGAGTTTCATCAACTAACCTTCGCAATTCCTCGGCAAGTAACTGACGTATTTACACCCGACTGACGCCAATCTTTCTGTGATTTCTCATCCTATTAATTGCACAAGCAAGGATATGGTATGTCCGTTTAAAGAGACGTAAGTCTCTTTTCATTCGAGAAACGGTTACTGGTGCACGTTACTTTGCAATTTTGGAACAATTTGGCGCCACACAGCAAGCGTTAGAGGATCAACCAGGTACTGAATGGTTTATGCAAGATGGAGCCCGACCACATCGGACCGAACAAGTGTTTCGCTTTCTTGAGGAATACTTCGGGAATCGAGTCATTGCTTTGGAATATCCCAAATTTACTGGTGCAAGCATGGATTGGTCTCCATATTCGCCGAATTTGACTCCATGTGACTTTTTTTTGTGGGGCACAGTGAAAGACATGGTCTACCCGAAGCATCCCGCGACGCTGGACGAGCTTGAATCGGCGATCTCTGTGGCATGTGAATCCATTTCGGTTGAGACACTACGAAATGTGATGGCGAATTTGATTCTTCGTTTGCGCCACCTCTGTAGTGCCAATGGTGACCATTTTGAAAACATTGTGATGTGATTGTTTGCAAAGAGTGTTTTCATACGATTATTTCCCTTATGTATGCTGATATGAGCTGTACAGCGTACAGCGCCATCTGTTAGCAGTTTTTGTAACTAGTATTTCAGACTGCTGTATAAGCTTCTTACAGCTTTCACAATAAACATACCGTTTATTGCATTCCTCTATCGATCTTTGTTTTCGAGATATTTAATTTTGAAATCAGGGAGCCCTTTTCTGGACATCCTGTAGAAAGTATGATCACTTGCAGAGAACACCGGTTTTGCCCATAGCTCCGATTTACGCGCTACTCTCCCGTATAGTGAAGTTAAACTTTCGCATTCGTACCGCTATTTCTGCGTGTTATGAAGTTGCGATTTTCAATAGGCCCCCTGTGTTTCGTTCAATTGCTTGTGAATCTAACTACGTTGGTTATCAGACCCTAGGCTTACAAACGATTTACACTAAGAAACTTCTTGGCAGATTAAAATTGTGTGCCGGAACCGGGACACGAACCTGTGACTCTTGCCTTTCGCGGGCAAGCGCTCTACCACTGAGCTACCCCGACACGACTCACGGTCCGTCCTCACAGTTTTAACCTGCCAGGAAGTTTCATATTGCTGCGAGAGACCACGAACACCGACTGCCGGCGTGGCGCAGGGGATAGCGTCACGAACTGCGGTGCAGAAGGTCGCCGGTTCAATCCCGCCCACCGGCAAAAAATGTATTCCTTTGTAATTAACAATTCCAGAAGTTTCTACATCTTTCTTATGTTCACTTGTGTATTCTACTTGTTTCTTATGTTACCTGTTCGTATAATTTCTGGTAAATTCTGTTTGTCTATAAATAGCAGAGCACTCTGCCTGAGAGGCAGTCATTGCTGCGTGTATGTTGAGTTCGAAATAAACGTGCTTTCAGTATAAGTGCTGTGTTTAGTTGCCTTCGAAGTCAAGCCTGCTTCCATTTCAACGCGACGATATCAGCGCACACTCCGCTGCATGAAACTGATGTCAACGATATTGGCGTGTAATGTGTGGGTCGTTATTTAGAACGAAAGTAGTTTATAGGTCATCTACGTCAATGTCACAGGACTGTTCACCGAACTTTATTGTCAGAGATTGATTGTGACACACCTCACGGTGCGTTTGCTCGCCGAGAGGTTGCACGGCGCACCCTGAGGAAAAGGGGCGGAGGAGGGGCTCTATGAAGTGGGCGGAACGTGTGAGGGTGTCGTGGGCTTTGAGAGGGCCGGAGGCTACGTCGTAAAACCGGGCGCGGCGGAGGTGGGACGAGGCAGAGACTGTGCGACGCGGCGGTGGCCAGGAAGCCGAGCGACGACGACGGCGCATGGGGCGTGGGTCATCCGGCAAACAGGCGCAGTCGCAGGCGACGATGATGGATGCCTGGCGGCGGCCGGCCGCGGCGTCCACAAAGGCCGGCGCTGGCACTGGCACTCCACTCAGCGCGCTTCCGCAGCCATTACGTCGTTACCGGCCAGCCTTCCGCCCGTCTTTGTGGGCCTCGCCGCCTCTGGCCGGGCCACCCTCAACCTCTGGCCGACCTTAATGTCCTCTACCATCGGGGAAGAAAGCGAGGGTTCGGCCTCTGTGCGCGGGGGCAACGTCTCGTCGACAGCGCGTTTATTAGAGACAGAGCTCGCGATCTGATTGTTTGGGTAAGGATGCGGAAGGAACTTGGCCCTGCCGCCTGAAAAGAACCATCCCTTCGTCAGACTACAGTGACTTAAGTAATTATTAGTTTCTCCATGACTGGATGCTTGCTGTTGCTGCAACTGTGGTTCAAAAAAATGTTCAAATGTTTGTTAAGCTTAAGGGACTTAACTACGGGGTCATCAGTCCCTAAACTTACAAACTACTTATGAACTACATACGAACTAGGACGGCACAAATATCCATGCCCGAGGGGGGATTCGAACCCCCGACCGTAGTGGCCGTGCAGACCGTGACTGAAGCGCCTCAGTCCCCGCGGCCACCGCGGCCGGCCAATGTCCTCCACCGTCGGGGAAGTAAGCGAGCGTTCTGCCTCTGCACGGTGGCAAATGCACTGGAACTTAAAGGAAGGAAGAAGGAAGATTTTAACGTCTCGTCGACAGCGCGGTTATTAGAGACAGAGCGAGCTAACGATCTGATTGTTTGGGTAAGGATGCGGAAGGAACTTGGCCCTGCCGTCTGAAAAGAACCATCTCTTCGTAATTTCGTAGATTTTCTCGGCGTAATAATGGTTGTTGTTCTTCATGGGTTTGCGGCCGGATTATGTCGATCTGCTGATACGATATTTCGATGCTCCACCTGGCCGCCAACTGCAGGTATGACTGGTGCACAATCACGCCGGAACTGAGGACACATCAGTTACGGCGGCTCCTTTATACCGCGGGAACAGGCCAGTGCGCATGAGCAAGAAGTGGAAGAACGCCCTCAGGGAAGTGAAGAGTATTGCAGCGCCACCAGTTAGGCAAAGCGAGTAATCGAAAATTAAGAAGGAGCTGGTCGAAAACTAGACCGTTGTTGTTTAATATAAGATAAAATGGGATTTCACGTTTTACTCAATGGAAATCCTTTTTTCCCTATTAATAAGGTTATCTGATAATCTTATTTCGATCGATTCCTTAAGGAAAAGGGAAATATGTCCATTTCCACAGCTGTAACCTACTTAAAAAAATAAATAAAATAAAAAATCACTGATGATGGCACAGAGGTGTCGAAACATGTTTGGTAATCAGGTGGATCATATACCCAATAAGAAGAGAAATGATGACATCGGAGTTGAAATGAACATGCCAAATATTACCACACTAAAACAATATCACATGAGATGAAAAACTGATTAGACCATATTCTAGATGGAAGAAACCCTAAAGCTAAAAATCTGTATGAACCAAGCGGCCAAAGATCTTTCGGAAAAAGAGTTACATAGATAAGACGGAGCGTAATATCGAAGATCGTTGACGAGAACATCAACGGCGCACCAGACTACGACAGCACAATAAGTCAGCAATCGCTGAACATTGCACTTCTGAATTACACGGAATGATTCACGACAGGACAAAGGTTCTGACACAGACGTCCAACTACTGGGACGATATCATTAAAGAATCTATCGAGATTCGAGTAAGGGAACCTCACATCACTCGGGATAGTGGTTACATTCTCAATAAGGCCTGGGATCCAGCTTTGAATCAGGTTATGAAGAGTAAAAAGATAATTCCAGAAGAACTGACTTGGAGGACAGGCAGAGAAACAGTGGAGACACTGCCAGCACACGTCCCTGGGCGCGAACCGCGGACGGGACGATCTGGCGTCGGGGAAAGAAGCAGAAGAGATGCTGTATGCCCCGCTCCGGGAGAAGGGTGGGGGGAAGGGTATATAAGCCCCAAACCGGCCGCCTCCTGGACAGGAAGAGTCCGAAGAAGAGGAGGAAGTATGGATTTGGACTAAGATGACCACAGAAACTGTGGTCATGGAGGAAGAGGCTCCGGAAGCGGACGAGTGCTTGCCCATGCCGGACATGCACAGTGTCAAGAAGGTTCTTGACAAGCTCGTCTCCTCCATCCGAGACCGGTCATATCCCCACCTTGACAATCCTTATGCTTTCCTGCCGTCCCATCTCAAACGCAGACTCCCTCACAAACCTGTCCCTCTGTCTCAGCATCTGCGAGAGCATCTGACCCCGATCCTGTTGAACAAGGAGTTCAAACTCCTCAATTCCCACCCCATCTTTTCCCCTGATCAGTGGAAAGTCATCTGCCGCGAGGCAGTTGAGTACACAAGATGGGTCAAGAGTAAGGAGCGAAGAGACCCGCTCCGTAGTAGAGCACGCGGGAAAACAAACTGCTAGCTGTTACTAGCAGCCAGGATTTTATTTGAAACTTCCTGGCAGATTAAAATTGTGTGCCGGAACCGGGACTCGAACCTGGGACCTTTGCCTTTCGCGGGCAAGCGCACTACCGACTGTGCTATCCTGACACGACTCACGATGCCGCCTCACAACTCTACTTCCGCCAGTACCTCGCCTCCTACTTTCCAAACTTCACAGAAGCTCTCCTGCGAACTATGCAAGACTAGCACTCCTGGAAGAAAGGCTATGGTGGAGACATGGCTTTTATTTATCTGTTGCAGGAGCAGCAAGACAAGTACATTCAAAGAAGCCAGGCAACATCAACACCAACAAGCCAGGATTAAAGAGGAACAGCAACTATCTGCTTACACTGTACACTCATCGGGCCAAGGTCGAGGCCCGTCCATACAAGCTTGAGCCTCAGTGGCCAGTTCATCAGCGCACCTGATGATGGCAACATGGTGTGTTGCCGAAATATTGTGCCCGTTGGACACCGGGTGTAGTCCCGCGAAATGTTTCGTCGTGGTACTTTGACCGGTTTTGAAGGAGACGGAACGGAGCAAAAGGCCCAATCGTTGATGTGGATGATGATGATTATGAAATAAACGCAATTCCCACCCCATATTTTCCCCTGATCAGTGGGAAGTCATCTGCCGCGAGGCAGTTGAGTACACAAGATGGGTCAAGAGTAAGGAGCGAAGAGACCCTCTCCCTAGTGGATCACGCGGGAAAACAAACCGCTAGCTGTTGCTAGCAGCCAGGATTTTATTTATCTGTTCCAGGAGCAGCAAGACTAGGACATTCCAAGAAGCCAGGCAACATCAACACGAACAAGCCAGGATTAAAGAGGAACAGCAACTATCAGCTTAGACTCTACACTCATCGGGCCAAGGTCGAGGCCCGTTCATACAAGCGTGAGCCTCAGTGGCCAGTTCATCAGCGCACCTGATGATGGCAACATGGCGTGTTGCCGAAATATTGTACCCGTTGGACACCGGCTGTAC
Source organism: Locusta migratoria (assembly GCA_026315105.1). Taxonomy (NCBI): domain Eukaryota; kingdom Metazoa; phylum Arthropoda; class Insecta; order Orthoptera; family Acrididae; genus Locusta; species Locusta migratoria. The sequence continues at coordinate 284,223,576 of CM048744.1, forward strand.
ACCCGCGAAATGTTTCGTCGTGGTAGTTTGGCCGGTATTGAAGGAGACGGAACGGAGCAAAAGGGCCCAGTCCTTGATGTGGTTGATGATGATCATGAAATAAGCGCAGAGGAGACAAACACACACACACAACAGCGGATCCATTTGGCCGCTCGCGGTGTCCGCCCAGCTCCGCGCGGCAGCTGAGGAAAGAGCGGCTAAAGCCTGCGCGGTTCGCCCCAATCCCCTGGGCGCGGCGGCCGCAGCCGTTTTACGGCCTCCCCGAGAGTAAAATCCGCCCGTTTACTGCGCAGGCGCAGGAAGCTGCCGACGGCGCCTTTCCGCCGTGCAATTAGCCGAGGCCTGCAGTTGCCCTGCGTCCACCCACGCTGCTTTCTTTATTAGGCGCAGACACCTGCCGAACCCACCGCAGCGCTCGCTGTCCAGTCTGCTGCGTCGTTCTCGCTCGCGGGTACTTGACCCCTCCCTTGCCTCTCCGCCTCTCGTGTCTCTAACGAAGCCCCGAATAGAGTTTTTCAGTAATAAGTGGCTTAACTGGTTCAAGCAGTGGTGCACCTGCCGCTCGCTTGCATGCACCCGCTTGTCTACAAAAGACAATTTACGACGTGCAGCGCACTTTGGCGGGACATTTACGTTCTAAAAAAACTCAACGAGGAAGCCGAACACAGCGTCCGAATTACTTAGGCGGCGAAAAATGCTCTAATGGTCGCGTAATCGTATATTTGTACCACGCCATTACTTTTAATACTTGGGTTTGGGACATAAGTTACGGGGCATGAAAATGATTTTCCTGGCTTCGATTTTTTGTTCTTTTTCTTTGCGTAACGTGCATAGATGACAGTTAATGAGTCCTAAAGCAATTACTTTTAGTTACAAGAGAAATGATCGATGATGACACGAAGTTATAATTACAACGAACTAGCCGCGGTGGAGTGGCCGAGCGCTCTATGGCGCATTGCTGCGCAGCGAACCGCTGCTCCCCGTCGGTGATTCGAGCCCTCCCTTGGGTATGGATGTGTGTGTGTGTGTTTGTTAGTTTAAGTAAAGTCTGGGGACTGATGACCATAGCACTGTGGTCCAATAGGTTTACAATTTGAACATTTGAATGTGTATCGTGTATAGGACCTCCATGTTAAGAGTCTTCAGGCTCATTTTCTCTAGCTGTATCTTAACGATAGGAAGGATGAAGGGCTGGCCACGGTGGCCGAGGGGACCGCGGCGCGCCAGTCACGGTCTGCACGGCCACTACAGTCGGGGGTTCGAATCCCCCCTCCGGCATGGATATTTGTGCCGTCCTTAGTCTTAGCTAGTTCATAAGTAGTTTGTAAGTTTAGGGACTGATGACCACGTAGTTAAGTCCCATAAGCTCTACAAACATTTGAACATTTGAAGGATGAAGGAATGAAATGCCTGGCTGCTCTAGGGCTTGGAAGTAACTCAATGGAGACAAGTGCTTTTAGGCCAGTGGACTTAACCACTTGGCTATCCGAATACACCCCGCATCCATTCGGAATACCTACAAACAACTATAATTTCAAAAGTTTGCAACTCTTTCTCCTAATAATACCCTCTGCCGCCAATGTTGCCCCATGAAAAAGAAAAATCATTTCGTTGTTCCTCCAGTGAAACTTTAATACTAATGTTGGGACTTAAAGTGGTGGCAACGCTATTGTGGAGATACGATGCAATGGAATATACTATTGTCGCTGATAGCAAACGATGTTGGCCTACCTACATTAGCTCCGAGCAAATGGACTCTCCCATACCAAGTCACCGGCGTGTGACCAATCGAGGGATACACATTCACTTGTGAGCGAGCGGTCTAACGTAACGGTGTCACTATGTTTTCCAAACACGATCAACGGAGACGTTCAATGCACAGTATTCAATTCAATTGTTTGTAGATCTATCGGACCAAACTGCGTGGTCATCAGTCCGTAGCTTACAAACTACTTACAACACACACACCCATGCCCCAGCGAGGACTCGAACCTCCACGGCGAGCAACCGCGCGCTCCGCAGCGAGACGCTTTAGACCGCTCGGCTACTCCACCGCGACTGCACAGTATTACTGCTTTATTTTGGCGCATCACCTGCGCACAGCTTTACGAAGGAAATGACATCACTTCAGCGCAACCCACCCATCATTTTGCACGACAATGCGCGGGTGCATACAGCGCAAGCTGTGGCTGTTCTGTTCGGTCGATGAGACTGGGAAGTACTGTACCATCCACCACACTCCCCAGACTTCAATCCTTGTGACTTTGATTTGATTTCGAAGATGAAGGAACCACTTCGTGGCATTCCCTTCAGAACTGTTCCCGACAGGCAGTAGACCGCTCCATTCGCACAAACAACAGAAACGGCTCTGCTCACGGTAAACTACGGCTTCCATTTCACTAGCAAAGGATTCTGCACATCGCTGGTAACTACTCCGAAGGACAGTAACAGGTTCAAACATGTAAAGCATTTGTATCGGTTGTGAATAAATATTTGCCACTATTTACGTTGCAACCCTTGTATAATTACAACGAACATGCCGCGTTGCAGTTGCCAAACGCTAAAAGAAGCCTTGCTGCGGAGCGCGCCGCTGCTCGTCGTCGGAGGTTCGAGTCCTCCCTCGAGCAAGTATGTGTCTGTGTTGTCCTTAGCGTAAGTTAGTTTAAGTGAAGTCTAGGGGCTAGCAGTTTGGTCCAATAGGTTTACAAACGTTGTAACATTTGAATGTGTAACGTATACATAATCTTCTCGTTATAGAGCCCTCAGGCGCATTTTAAGCAGCTGTATTTTAGTGATAGGGAGGATGAAGAAAAGAAATGACTGGCTGCGGAAATATTTCAATGGGGACAAGTCAGGATTTGTGCCGTGGACTTAACCACTTCGCTATCCGAGAACACCTCGCGTCCATCCGAATACCCAGAAGTGCACACTTTTTATTTTCTCTTACATGTGATTACCAACGAACTTAGAATATAATTTCAAAACTTTTCAACACCTTCTCCTATATTATAATAGGGAAAAAGTTAAGAGATTACATTGTTTTCCAGTTTTCCATCAATTTTATGGTTAGATTTATTACTTTTACAGTACTTAGTTCGAATAACATTTTGGAGATAATACGCACGTGTACTTCGTATTATATCAGTATATCGGACATATTTCTATGACGTCACAAACTTAGCGGTGCGCGAAATGGTGCGCAAAATACCCTGACTATGTTCATCCAGGGATTCATAGCAGCACTTTTCGTGTTCCAACAAACTTTCAGCATATATACATGTGGCGTCTGTTCCGAAAGAATAGACGTCACTTCAGATCCTGCAGTAGTTGTTATTTCATATTCACAGAATATATGACATTAACTGCGATTGGGCAAAGCTGAAAATGTGTACCCAGCCGGGATTCGAACCCGGCTCTCCTGCTTTCTAGGCAGTTGCGCTGACCCCTACACCACTGGGGACACAGTAATCAGCGCACCTGCAAGGACTGCGTAAGCACGCCTCTCGTCAAGATACACATTCCCAGCTTCAGCCTGCCCACAGTACTCACAGTTGATGTCATATATCCTGTGAATATGACATAGAAACATCTGCAGGATCAGACGTCCGTTTACAGCCTTGACTCCTAAGGGACTGATGAACATAGTAGTTTGGTCCAGTAGGTTTACAAATATTAACATTACTACTATACGAGGGTCACTCCCAAAGAAATGCGCATTATTTTTTTTTAAATACAGTTTTTATTCTATATGTTTGAAAGCTTTACAGTGTGCAGATACATCCTTTAGAAACAATATTTTCATTTCCCACATAATCCCCACCCCTCTCAACTGCTTTACGCCAACTTGGAACCAGCGCCTGCATACCCAAACTTTTTGATGAATTTGCATGATGCCACTCCATTGATTACCTCTTCGCCTCTAGTGAAAAACAATGGAGCCATGTTTCATCACCTCTCACAATTCTCCCAAGAAATTAATTTCCACCATTCGCGTACTGCTCCAAAAGTGCGCTGCATACCGTTTTTCGTGTTTCTTTGTGAGCCACTGGGAACGCACCTGGTACAAACCTTTTTTAACGCCAACGCTTTCAGTATTTTGCAAACAGTTCTTTCCCCTATACCAACGTAGCGTGACAATTCGTTCACTGTGATGCGTCTGTCAGCAGTCACCAGTTCATTAACACTCTGCACATTGTCTGGCGAGTGTGCAGTACGAGGCCTGCCGCTAGGAGGACGATCCTTAATATTGCCGTGCCCGCTTTCATCGCGTAACCTGCTTACCCGCCGACTAACTGTACTGCGATCGGCAGCAGCATCTCCATACACCTTTATCAACCTCTTGTGGATGTTTCCCACTGTCTCATTTTCACAGCACAGGAATTCAATGACAGCACGTTGCTTCTGACGAACGTCAAGTTTAGTAACCACCTTGAAAGACACGCTGTTACGGCGCCACTCACGAGAACAGAATTAACTAAGTTTGAAAACAAGCCGAAAGGATGTATCCACACACTGTAAAACTTTCAGACATACAGAATGAAAACTGTATTAAAAAAAAAATAGTGTGATTTCTTTTGGAGTGACCCTCCTACAACACACATACAATTCTACAACGTAAGTTCACGAATTTAATGTACTTTTACATGTACTATTAGCTTCCAAACACTTTCAGATCGTTTTCTAGTCATCCTGATACAGAATTTCCGTGATTTGCATAAACAAATCAAGCAATTACTGCGAGAGGTCCTTTCAGAAGGAATCTTCCGATTGCCTTCCTGCTCGCCTTTGGAGGTTCGAGTACTCCCTGGGGCATGGGTGTCTGTGTTTGTCCTTAGGTTAGTTTACTTTAGGTTAAGTAGTTTGTACGGACTGATGAACACGCAGTTTGGTCTGATAGATTTACAAACATTTGAACATTTTAGATTGCCTTCCACGCTATCTTAGTCCAGTCTTAGTTTGGTCTTTGTTTTTCTACTGATGCATTTTCAACAGGATCTTAAAACCAAAATTTTAAGCTTTCAACATAAAACATTTAGTATCTTGATCATCACAACAACTGTTCAAAATTTTGTAAATCTATGGGAATTAACTGCTCTGGTTGTCAGTCCCTAGCCTTACAAAGTACTTCAACTAACTTATGCTAAGAACGACAAATGTTTCAAATGTTTGTTGAGCTTAAGGGAGTTAACTACGGGGTCATCACTCCCTAAACATACGAACTACTTATGAACTACCTTATACTAAGGACAGCACAAACATCCATGCCCGAGCGGGATTCGAACCCCCGACGGGGAACGGCCTCGCGCATCGTAGCATCCTCAATGCTCTTGGCCACCCCGCCGCGGATGCTAAGGACGACAAATCCACCCATACCGGAGGGAGGACTCGCACCTCTGACGGCGAGCAGCGGCGCGCTCCTCAGCAAGATGCCTTGGAAAGCTCGGCCACTCCACCGCGGCCTAATGTGTTATTCACTTGGTTTTTAAAAGAGCACCAACCAGTTGCACTTAAACTGCTTTTATTAATTGGTTTCGATTGTACATATAAGGGAGTCAGTATACGTCTGAAAAAGGACACCAAGTCAATAAAAGCAATTTAAGTGCAACTGGTTGCTGCTGTTTTAACAATTAAAATATCTGAATAAACATTTATCTCAACTATGCATCTCTTCTGAACATCCACCTTTTTCGCCATCTCCGATCACATACCTACACATTATTTCATTATATTATTGTATGCTTACGTTTGTCATATATCTGCATCTGTCTTTAACAGTAATCTATATTTTGTACGGCTGTTTATTTCTTTTTTATTTGTATTCGACTTCTTTCTCCATATGTTCTGTATAGGATAGCCCTCCACTGTTTCACGTCGTTTAGTCAGTCCTCATTATTTCGAGAAACATTCCCTGTTATTTCTTACACACGTACAGTAGCAAAGGAGACAATAGCTGTAACTGGAGAGTAGTATTACACAACGAACTGCAATGCGCTCCTTTGTGGAGCGTGGGATTCAAGCTGTGTCAAGGAAACAAAGAGCTCTTAGCTGTATCGTATCAAATGAATAAATGATAGTTCGCAGTATAAATACACGCTGAATACACTAGGGCACCTCCTCCCTTGTTCTTGATTTATTACGTGACCGTATGTGCGACAGACATGAGATGCTAGATTACGGAAACTGAACGCTAAAGAAATCGTGACCCGGGTCAGTCGGAAAATAGTAGTAACTTGTGAACCCTTCCATCAATGAAAGATTCCGAAAATGTTCATCAAAGATCACAAGGCAAGTACTTTTAATTTAAACGTTAGAATAAGGAGATCTTTGTTTTCATGACAGACACTAAGAAATACTTTTATTTAATCGTGCGGAAAACAGTTTGACTTAAACGCCTACTTATCTAGTTTGCAATAATGTTAAAAGCTCTTAGCGCATTTCGCCGAGTATACACGATCCTATAGCAACACACAAGGAGAACATTGTTGTATGACTGAAATAAATGTATGCAAAAATGTTTGTAAAGCTTATAGGACTTAACTGCGGGGTCATCAGTCCCTAAACTTGCAAGCTACATTTTTTTATTTTTTTTTAAATGTTTGTAAAGTCTATGGGACTTAACTACGGGGTCATCAGTCCCTAAACTTACAAACTACTTATGAACTACTTACGAACTAGGACGGCACAAATATCCATGCCCGAGGGGGGATTCGAACCCCCGACCGTAGTGGCCGTGCAGACCGTGACTGGAGCGCCTTAGTCCCCTCGGCCACCGCGGCCGGCAAGCTACTTATAAACTAACTTATACTGAAGGCAGCACAAGCATCCAAGCAGTCAGCCAATGTGGTAATATCAATAAGGAGTAGAGTAATGACAACAAATACTTATTTTACAATTTTGAATTTTTGTGTGACGTCATGTTAAGCTATTACCCAAACTCTGCTAACGCTTGATAATGGTAAACTAACAGAAACCGGTAGCACTGAGTTAAAAAAAATAGACAGCTATGGTCAATATGTCGTTTTTAAATTTTCCATGATTTCCCTAAATCACTATAGGCAAACGCTGGGATGGTTCCTTCCAAAGGGCACGGTAGTTTTCCTTCCCCATCCTTACCCAAAACTCCGACCGTTAGCTCCGTCTCTAATGACCAAGCTGTCGACGGAACGTAAAACTAAGAGCTTGCTTTCTTGTGACACGTAAGGACCAAGAATTTGTAATCGAAGTAACATCTAAATGTGGCCAACTGATGCACGTGACACTAACGTTTCAATTTGATTCCGATGAGCACTGTCTCTTCTGTCTGCATGTGTGTACCTATACAACTTAATCCGTAAGTTACACGTTATCTCTTGAAAATTCTGTATGCGTTGTTATACCGTTTCATTCATTTTAGAAAGAATTGTGTTTTGATGAGGCATATTTCTTACTTTTTTCGTATTACTTATTTCATTTTAAACCTGTCATAACTCACTGTCATAATCTCACATACAATCACAGACACCATCTTTGTTTCTTTCTCTGTCAAACCTCACATAGAAGCAATCACAAACATCTTATTTATTTCTTTTTTCTTTTTCTGTTATAAACGAAGATGGTGTCTGATTGCTTGTAGCCTGTGTGAGGTTGTGACAACTGGAGACAGTACCACAAGATATCCTCATGTCGTGATAACCCACATTAGCACACAAAAGTAAAAATCCACCTGAAGATGGGAATACATTGTGGGAAGAAAATACAATGAGAGTGACTAGTAACAGAATACCTTGAGTTTCAATCTATTACTTACTTCATTTGATTCTCGTCTTTGCGGTGTCTCAATCGGTAGAAATAGATTCCGTGATAGGATCACTTCCTTGTCTGCCTGATTGTAGCAAACTCGCTTATCAAAAGCTGTGAGATAGCTTTCGTGGAGCAAGAACCATGACATTCGCTAAGAAGTAAGTTTTCACAGAAGAAGTAAAGTAAAAAATGCAAAAACTATTAATCTGTGGTTATTTCAAATGAAATATTTTCTGTTGCGATTACAAACTTGCGTTGCATTGAAAAACAGAGAAAAATCTCAGGAACTACTGTAGCAGTTTTTATATACGTAAACAGCAGTATAGCTTCTGCCGTAAATTTTTAGTTATAATTATTCGATTTCTTTGTTCTTGTGGTTTTTTCCCTCCCCTCTCTCTCTCTTCATCACGCCACTTGACATGAGTAAATCGGATGTAGTGCAACATACTCCAGTCATGGCTGAGATAAGACAAAGTAGTCTATGTCTGCAGATCTATAATATACACAACGTGATCATTTTGTACATCTAACAATCAGTGGAATTAGGGTTGTGGAAGTACACACATTTATAGGGTTAAGAAATGCAAAGAGACAGTATAAAAGCTATAGAAATGAAGGAGAGGCAATGAATTAAAATTTTTGTCACGGCTGGGATTCGAATCTGTGACGTCCTGCTTATGCTATAACGTCTAAACCTCCGTGATGAGACGAAATGTGTCTCTGAATTTTGATTTGTTATTTGAAGAGACAGTGTTTAAATAGTGAGAGCAGGCTGCATAAAATGACGTTGTTAGGTTCTCACAGATTACGATGAAACGTGGAATTTCACTTGCATTTTAGTAAAAATTACTTAATTTTATGAACACGAAAACTATTCTACAGGTACAGGGTATTGGCAAAGGATGTTAAATGGACAAGCATACACCCATACAGGATGTCGAACACAACATGAACATACGTTAGCACATTAATCTTCGTAATGGTCTCCTAACACCCATAGCTGTATACTAATTATTAGTTTATGGTAGGCTACCACTTATCGCTTCATTAACTTCTAGCAGTGATCTTATAATGACAAGGAATACCTCTTTCTTCGAAATCTTTGACTTCCTAGAGAATGACGTAACCGGTCAGTTCTTTGCCAGTTCTTGCGTTGTTAAATGTATACGGCTAGTTGGGCCGATAAACTTCACTGTTTAAAACGTACTTGACTTTATTACCTTCCTGACTAGATGCCAACAGTGTCCCAGCGGAAAGTTACTAAGCGACATGCTCCTCAGCCCCAACACACAACACAGTCTGCTCCAAAATTAACAATAGATGTACCATCTTATTTTGAAATCTAAGATATTATTAAATGCAAAATTTGATCCTAACGAAATACATTCTGTTTTGCTCATAGGGACACATTTTGCACAAAATGTGGCGCTTGGCTACGATTACGCTCGCAAGGTCGGAACTGCTGCCGAGACAACTGAAGTCCGTAAGTAATATATTTGAGTTATTTTGAAAGAGTCTAGGACGCTGTCTGCTATGAGTTACGAGTATTATTGTAACATTAAGGAGTCTACACGTAAAAAATTTAAAGTTGTATTGTATTTCGCTGGATAATTCGTTTCAAATTTCAGAGGCAGGACCATATCTCGTAATGTTCAAATGTTTGTAGAGCTTATGGGACTTAACTACGGGGTCATCAGTCCCTAAACTTACGAACTACTTATGAAGTAGCTAATACTAAGGACGGCACAAATATCCATGCCCGAGGGGGGATTCGAACCCCCGACCGTAATTAAAAAATGTTCAAATGATTGTATAGCTTATGGGACTTAACTGCGGGGTCATCAGTCCCTAAACTTACAAACTACTTATGAATTACATACGAACTAGGACGGCACAAATATCCATGCCCGAGGGGGGATTCGAACCCCCGACCGTAGTGGCCGTGCAGACCGATACTGGAGCGCCTCAGTCCCCTCGGCCACCGCGGCCGGCCCGACCGTAGTGGCCATGCAGACCGTGACTGGCGTGCCGCAGACTGCTCGGCGACCGCGGCCGGCATCTCGTAATGTGCTGTGGTATTTACACTAATCGTCAGTTTAAAGATAGCTTTTCCGTTTCTAACTGTAAGATGAGTTGAATTATTTATCTATACATATCGAATCATGATAATATCTAAACAGAACACGTTCACGATAATGCACAAAATATTTGTTTACTTACATTATCGGCCCTTGTCTTCTTAGATGACTTCCGAACCAGAGTAAAATAATCACGAGACAGAAACATGTAATCATATGACATTTTAAATGATGACTTTCATTATAAAAAATGATCAAATGTTTGTAGAGTCTATGGGACTGAACTACGGGGTCATGAGTCCCTAAACTTACAAACTACTTATCAACTACTTACAACTAAGGACGGCACAAATATCCATGCCCGAGGGGGGATTCGAACCCCCGACCGTAGTGGCCGTGCAGACCGTGACTGGAGCGCCTCAGTCCCCTCGGCCACCGCGGCCGGCAACTTTCATTGTATGATTTTGTACAACATACACAATTAGAAGTAGTAAAGTTCAAAAGGAAAGTGGTTTTACTGAGATATAAGGGGTGATTGCTGTCAGAGCTATACAGACTGTCTGGACAGAGCTATGGTAATGTTGATGTACGAATATAACAAGAACATGAGACTACAAAATAGATTAAACCGTTGCTGACTACATCTGAATCGATAGAAAGTGACAGACGTATGTATTGTTGGCTGAAAGTCATAGAGATGTTTTTCAGGTGGATAACCTTAAAGGCCTTTTTTATTTATGAACAATGGTGTATTTCTTCGCGCTGTCTGAGATTTGTCTGTTACTTAGGTGACTATAGTTGGTGTATGGAGTGTATAATGTTTTGTGTTGTTCGATGACGAGACTAGCAAGGAGCACGGAGCGTGCTGCTTTCAACTAGCAACTTGGTTGTTGGCGTCGCAGACGAGGGACAGTGACCGTCAAGAATGGTACATAGAGAAGAGGTTGTAATTTAGTCTGCTACCGTCAGTTCTGGTGATCAAGGTAATCATTGTCTCCTAAATATCTGTGATTAAAATTTGTTCTACCTCCAGGAATTAACCCATTTACCTCCAAGAGGAGTAAGGTGCAAAGTCGTGACTAACGTAACTGAAGGGGACAGAAGGATATCTGGGCCATTTCTGTGAATGTGCATCGATTTGCTTTCCGTATATACTCTACCCCAATGAACCACAGACATTGCCGAGGCAGGGTGGCTTGCGTGCCTGTAGGTGCAACCACAGCGGAGGGGTACCTGTGGAGAGGCCAGACAAACGTGTGTTACCTGAAGAGGGGCAACAGCCTTTTTAGTAGTTACAGGGGCAACAGTCTAGATGATTGACTGAACTCGTCTTGCAGCATCAGTTAATGTGGCTTTGCCACAAGTTACTGCGAACGGCTGAAAGCAAGAGGAAACTACAGCCGTTATTTTTCCCGAGGACATGCATCTCTACTGTATGAATATATGAGGATGGCGTCTTCTTGGGTAAAATATTCCGGAGGTAAAATAATCCCCCATTCGGATCTCCGGGCGGGGACTACTCAGGAGGATGTTGTAATCAGGAAAGACAATACTGACATTCTACGGATCGTTGCGTGGAATGTTAGATCCCTTAATCGGGTAGGAAAATTAGAAAATTTAAAAAGGGAAATGGATAGGTTGAAGTTAGATATAGTGGGGACTAGTGAAGTTCGATGTCAGGATGAACAGGATTTCTGGTCAGGTAAGTACAGGATTATAAGTACAAAATCATCTGGGGGTATTACAGGAGCAGGTCTGATAACAAAGAAGAAAATAGGAATGCTGGTAAACTATAATGAGCAGCGCAATGATAGCGTTATGGTACTCAAGGGAGATACAAATCCTACACCGACCACAACAGTACAGGTTTATATGCCAACTAGCTCTGCCAATGATGAGGAGAACGAAGAAATGTATAAGGAGGTAAAGAAAATTATTCAGACGAGGGAGAGAAAAATTAATTGTAATGGAAGCCTGGAATTCGGTACTAGGAAAGCGGAGGGAAGGAAAGATAGTGGGTGAATATGGACTGGAGAAAAGGAATGAAAGAGGAAGCCGCCTGGCAGAATTTTGAACGGTACATAATTCAGTCATAACAAACACCTGGTTTAACACCTTGACTGCCGACCATGTAAACCATTCCATACCTTAGAATGCCAAACATTCTGCTTGCAGGAGTTAGCCGAGCTGCACTTGGTTTCCTTATCTTCTCTCTGGCATAAAAAAATTGTTTGCTGTTTAAAATGAGCAATAAGGTTCCCTGTCCTTATAAAACAATCGGTTGAAGAATCATCAAACTCGAAATAATTTGACGCAGTTCTTGTTGCACAAAGACTGGATCATCATCTGAATTGTCGATTTAGTCGTCCTCACTGTCATTATCAATAAAATGTTTCTCAAGTTCATGTAAAATTTCGTCCAGCGTAAGAGCGTGCAGCCATGTCCGTTCATTTACCTACTGAGAGAGCGGACACCACTTCCTACCTGTCCCGTTTCATACTTGGATGCGACCAGTCGGCCGATTTAGAAGCTAAATTTACAAGATCTATAGGCTTCTGTAGACACTAGATTTATCAACTAAGGCATTTAAGGTGGATCTAGCCCATCAATAAACTTAATTTTGTGTTTAAAAGTACGAAAACAAAGATCACGTCGAATGACGTAATTGGCATTCTACAGAAGTTTCGATTTCCCGTCAATTGACGTGTTTGGTAGTCGAAGAGTTAAGAATCACGAAAGAAAGTTGTGTACCTGGAAGAGACCAGGAGACACTGGAAGGTACCAGATCGATTTTATAATGGTAAGACATTTCGGAACCAGGTTTTAAACTGTAAGATATAGTCAGGGGCTGATATAGACTCTGACAATATCTTATTGGTCATGAACTGTAGACTGAAAAAAAAAAAAAAAAAATTATTGCGCAAGGTAAAAAAAAAAAAAATAAATAAATAAATAAAAATAAAAATAACGGGACCTGGATAAATTGAGGAACCTGGAGAAAAAAAGGGGGGGGGGATAAAACAGTAAAAGAGGAATGGGTAGCGTTGAGTGATGTAATACTGAAGACACCAAAGAACAAAGTAGGTTGGGAGGTAAGACCTACAAAGAATCCTTGGATATCACAGGAAATACTAAATTTAATTTATGAAAGGAAAAAATACAAAAATGAAACAGCTTCTACTCCAAAAGTACTAAAAATTTCCGGACTGTTATGCCGTGGTCTAGTGGATTTACTATTAAAACCCAACGTTTCGTCCCCGACTGCTGAGGACTTTATCAAGGGGGATCGTGGCACTTTTGGATGTCCGATTCACACCCTGTCAGTAGCGAGCCAGGGTGTGAATTGGACATCCAAAAGTGCCACGATCCCCCTTGAGAATGCACTCCGCATTCGGGGACGAAACATTGAGTTTTAATAGTAAATCCACTAGACCACGGCATAACAGCCCGGAAATTTTTAGTAATTTTGACTATTCCGGCCGTGAAAGTTTACATTTTACAGCTTCAACTCCACAGCCGCTGCTGACCAGTACACCTGATCAAGTTATGGCATAGCAAAAAGTTTGACAGTACTACTGAACGTGTTTACTTGCGGAATGAGACAGACCAGTGGGTGAGGGCGGCAGTTGGAAGAGAAGAGAAGGGAAGGGGAGCGCAAGCCGTATCAGGTGGAGGTAGGGCTTGCCCCGGCGGTCTGGGAATCCCCTCCCCACCCCCGCACCCCCCTCCACCGGTAGCAGCAGACGGCGGCCCAGACAGCCCGGTGTTGTGGCCAGAGGGGGTTGGTAGACGTGAGGCGAGGTGCGGCGTTAACGGCGCGCACTTTACGCGGCCGTAAAGTCTGTGCTGTGCGGCTGCGGCTGTACCCCTCCCCCTCCTCCCCCCCCCCCTGCTGGCACTAAAAACGCCTCGCTTCGCCCCGGACACCGCTCTCCTTCCTCGCGATTAAATATCCCCCCCCCCCCTCTTCTCCTACCTCCCCTACCGCCGCCGCTGCAGACCACGCCCCGCCCCGATCGGAGGCGCGTCTCACACTACCACAGTATCAGTTTTCTTGTTCTTACCTGTATTTCAACAGCCCTGCCACTTCCACTCGGACGATAACATCTCGCGATACACGCAGTCGCGCGAGAAACTAGATCAGCCGTGCCAGGAACATTGCACTTGGTGTAGACCCTATGTAGCTAGCTGTTCTAATGACGCGCGTCGATGACCCCGGCGTATATCGAGTGTCGTGGTTTTCGCTTCGTATCGTGTTTTGGCCGGAGCGATTGAAGGCGATTAATCTCACGAAGAGAAAAAGTTTCACATTCATATAAAACCTCACACTAAGAGATGCCGTCGATTTGATTTGATTTGATTTTCTCAGGGAAGCCAAAACAGTCTTGGTCCAACCCGCCACTGCCCGCACCGAAACTAAGTTCATTGTGCGGTATCGCTCCCTGTATATCTATTAAAGCCAACCAATGCCCTCGAACAGTGCAAGGAGTCCCTTTACCAGTTCTTTATTAGACACAATTTCTTCGGGTCTGGTTGTCCCAAATGTTTTGTGCCTCTTACTCTTCAATGCGATGCACTCGAAGATTAGATGTGATGCAGTTTGATCACCGTCATCACAGATCCTACATTAGGGTCCCCTTCTGTTATTCCCATTGTATGTAGGTGTTTTTTGAAATTCCCATGGCCTGTCAGCAATCCAACCCTGAGTCTAATCTCTCTCCTGTTCAGGCCCAGGATTGCAGAGCTTCTTTTAAAACATGGCTTTGGCATCATTACCTTGCCATGTTTTTGTTGATAGACGTTGGTCTACGTGCTTCTTCTGAGCCAGTTACGTAGCTCCAATAAATGGAGTCTCTGCCCCATCCTAGCTAATCTGTCGGCATGTTCGTTACCACTGATCCCCGAGTGGCCAGGGACCCACAATAGGTTTACTCTATTGCTTTCCCCTAGCTCCAACAGAACCCTGTGACATTCTGCAACAATTTTAGACCTTGTTGCAGGAGCTGCCAGTGATCTCAGGGCTGCATGGCTGTCTGAACAGATATACCGTCAGTTTCAATTATATATTTTTGACGACGTTACAGCGTTCAATGAATGTAATAAATCGCAATTTTTGATCAGTTATGGCTTCACTGTACTAGGTTTAGACGGAATACCAAAGTGCGGCGAATGAAAATTTGTGCCCGGCCGGGATTCGAACCCGGGATCCAGCTTACTAGGTAGACGCGTTGACCACTCCGATCCCGACCGGGCACAAATTTTCATTCGCCGCACTTTGGTATAAAAACTTTCTCCGTAAAAGCATACGTATATGTGCAACCATCATTGTGATGAGTCACAATGTGTCGAAATCTGGTGTGAGGTGCCCTCCTTTATTTATTTGTTTACTCATTTATGAAATCTGGTAAGTTAAAGGCCTTCACGCCCTCAAACACGTCAGGTATACAAAACCGTACCTCGGTGGAGTGGCCTAGCGGTCTTAAGGAGCCTTGCTGCGGAGCGCGCGGTTGCTCGTCGTTGAAGGTTCGAGGTCTCCCTCGCATATGGCTGTGTGTGTGTGTGTGTTGTCCTTACATTAGTTTAATTTGTTTGTAAGGCTAGGGACCCATGACCGAAGAAGTTAAGTTCCATAGCTTTACAAGCATTTGACACATGAGGTACAAAACGGTAGGGTTTTAATTGGGGAGCTAGCACCAATGGACATGGATAAAGGGGTGGAAGACGTAGAGAGAGATTAGTTTAATAATACACACATTCACAACGTGTAAAATCTCATAAATCTCATGTGGAGTCGCCGGGAATGACCGCGTGGTTTGGGGCGCCAAGTCCAAAGTTCGAGTCCTCCCTCGGGCATAGGAATCTGTATTAGCATAAGCAGGCCAAGTTAGCTTAACTAGTATGTAAGTCTAGTGACCAACGTCTTCATCAGTTAGGTACTTCAGGGTTACAAACATTTGAACATATATTTATTTCCTGATGTGGGCGGTCATGTCTTGTTTTGAAGGACAGGTGTGCAAAATTTCATCAATATCAGGGTGCAAAATAGTCTCTAAATCTGTTGTACCATTCCCTTCGCCGTGCGCTGTACAAAATTTTTTGTACCCAGTGACCTTCCTCTTCTTTGGAGATCAAGTTGAGAATGAAAGTGCAGATTTTTATTAATTACAGAGAAAGAAATTCACGGACACTCTAATATACGAGAAGAAAGAAGAAGAGGAAGAAGAAGAAATACAGGGTGTTACAAAAAGTACGGCCAAACTTTCAGAACCGTTCCTCAACACAAAGAAAGAAAAAAATGTTATGTGGACCTGTGTCCGGAAACAATTAATTTCCATGTTAGAGCTTATTTTATTACTTCTCTTCAAATCACTTTAATCATGGAATGGAAACACACAGTAACAGAACGTAACAGCGTGACTTCAAACACTTTGTTACAGGATATGTTCAAAATGTCCTCTGTTAGCGAGGATACATGCATCCACCCTCCGTCGCATGGAATCCCTGATGCGCTGATGCAACGCTGGAGAATGACGTATTGTATCACGGCCATCTACAATACGAGCACGAATAGTCTCTACATTTGGTACCGGGGTTGCGTAGACAAGAGCTTTCAGATGCCCCCATAAATGAAAGTCAAGAGGGTTAAGCTCAGGAGAGCGTTGAGGCCGCGGTGAAGTAGCCGAGCGGTCTAAAGCGCCTCGCTGCGGACCGCGCGGTTGCTCGCCGTGGAGGTTCGAGTCCTCCCTTGGGCATGGGTGTGTATGTGTGTTTTCCTTAGGTTAGTGTACCTAGGTTTAAGTAGTTTGTAAGCTACGGACTGATGACAATGCAGTTTGGTCCGATAGATTTACAGACATTTTTTTTAAAAAGAGCGTTGAGGCCATGGAATTGGTCCGCCTCTACCAATCCATCGGTCACCGAATCTGTTGTTGAGAAGCGTACATACACGTCAACTGAAATGTGCAGGGCCGGCCGCGGTGACCGCGGGGACCAGGCGCTTCAGTCACGGTCTGCACGGGGTTCGAATCCCCCCGCGGGCATGGATATTTGTGCCGTCGTAGTTCGTAAGAAGTTCATAAGTAGTTTGTAAGTTTAGGGACTGATGACCCCGTAGTTAAGTCCCATAAGCTTAACAAACATTTGAACATTTGAAATGTGCAGGAGCTCCATCGCGCATGAACCACATGTTGTGTCGTGCTTGTAAAGTGCAAAACCACGTTCGTGATGAACACTAACCAGCTGATGCTACGTAGTGATGTGCTTGATGCTAGTACTGTAGAGCAATGAGGCGCATGTCAACACAAACACGGAAGTCAACATTACTTTCCTTCAATTGGGCCAACTGGCGGTGAATCGAGGAAGTACAGTACATACTAACGAAACAATTGGGTATTTTGACAATTGTCTGCACGAATTATTTCAATTTACATTTAAAGAAAATACTAAAATGAGCTCTAACATGGAAACTAAGCGTTTCCGGATACATGTCCACATAACATATTTTCTTTCTTTGTGTGTGAGAAATGTTTCCTGAAAGTTTGGTCGTACCTTTTTGTAACACCCTGTATATATTATTATATTTATACGTCCGAATGTTAATTACAGCATCCTGTAAAAGTTGGATGAATCTGGTCAAGCAAATTTCTAGGTTTCTTGTAACACCATCGGAAAAGCCTTGTCTTTATTTAACAGTACAGATAGTCACTCTCGAGAGTATTCAAGGTAAAACCGCCGACGCCGCCTCCGGTGTCAACAATGACTTCCATTGTACTCTCAGAGACAATTCGGCGTCGGCACGTGGCGCCCGCCAATTCCATTCCTGGCTCACAATAAGCGCCGTCGTCGACCAGCCGCCAGCTGATTTCTCGAGCCGCTAACCCGGCCAGTCCGGATGAGGTATCGATTCCTCTGGTCGCCGACGGACGGACGCCAAGTTGTGCTACTCTCCCGACCCGCTTTCTTCTCTCTTTCTTCTTCCGTCGGCCGGACAATACCCACCCCAACCCTCACCCCTGGGATCGAAATCTGATAATTCAGACGACCGATATGAACTTTTTTTTTTTTTTAGGAACAGCGACGAACAATTTCTAAACACGGAGCACAGAAACGGCAGCTTTTTGTGCGCGAGTAAGTGAGTGCGGGCAGAGTCTGAGGAACTAATTAAATCCGGAGAATGCGGGCGGGCCCGGCGGCGTCCATTAATTGGTATCGAATGCTCGCAGCTATCAGGCCGCCATTGTGGGCTCAGCTGTCCACCATCAGACGCGGCGAGCACCAGTCTTCCGTCCGACCGCCCAGCGGCGCTTGCTTACCTCGCAAAAGTCACTCGCCGGGCGTCGCAACTGTCTAAAAAGCAAAAGTAATTTTAGAAACCATTGTTGTTGTTGTTGTGATCTTCAGTCCAAGACTGGTCTGATGCAGCTCTCCACCCTACTCTATCCTGAACAAACCTCTTCATCTCCTCATAAAACCTGCAACCTACAGCCATTTGAATCTGCTTACTGTATTCACCTTTTGGTCTCCCTCTGCGATTTTTACCCCACACACTTCCCTCCAACGCTAAATTCACGATTCTTTGATGTCTAAGAATGTCGATCCCTTCTTTTACTCAAGGTATGCCAGATGTTACTTTTCTCCCCAATTCTGTTCTGTACCTCTTCATTAGTTTCGCGATCCACCCACGTAATCTTCAGCAATCATCTGTAACACTTCACGTCAAAAGTTTCACTCCCATATAAGACATCACTACACACAAATCCCTTCAGAAAGGTCTTTCTTACACTTACATTAACATTCGATGTTAACAAATTTCTCTTTTTCAAAAACGCTGTTCCTCCCATTGCCATTATGCATTTTATATTCTCTGTACTGCGACCATTTATTTTACTGACCAAGTAACAAAACTCAACTACCATCTATATTGTTTTGTTACCTAATCTAATTCCTTCAGCATCGCCTGATTTTTTTAGACTGTACTCCATTACCCTTCTTTTGCTCTTTTTAATGTTCATATTATAAGCACCTTACAAGACACTGTCCCTGCCGTTCAACTGCTCTTCCAGGTCTTTTGCTGTCTCTGACAGAATTACAATGTCATCGGCAAAACGTAATGTTTTTATTTCTTCACTCTGAACTTTAATTCCTTATCCAAATTTCTCCTAGCTTTCCTTTAGAGCTAGTTCAATGTACAAATTGAAAAGCATTGCAGAGAGGCTACGATCCTGTCTTACTCCCTTCCCAACCTCTGCATCCCTTTCATGCCCTTCAAATCTGATAACTGCTGTCTGTTTTTTCTACAATTTCTAAATAATCTTCTATTCCCTGTATTTTACTCCTGCTGATTTCAGAATTTGAAATAGTGTATTCCAATCAATATTGTCAAAATTCTACAAAAGCTAGAAATGTAAGTTTCCATTTCCTTAGTCTATCTTCTAAGATAGGCCGTAAAGTGAGTATTACCTCCCGTGTTCCTACACTTCCCTTGAATCCAAACTGATCTTCCCCGAGGGCAGCTTTAAGTGCACTGGAGAAAAACAGCGAACTTGTTGTGGTCTTCAGTCCCCAGACTGGTTTGACGCAGCTCTCCAAGCTACCCTGTACTGTGCAAGCCTCTTCATCTGCGAATAAAAACGGCAGCCTACATACTTTTGATCCTGCTTCTACTGTATTTGTCTCTTGGCCTCCCCCTACGATTTATACCCCACACACCTACTTCTAATGCTAACTAGGCAATTCCTCGATGTCTTAGAATGTGTCCCACCAGCCTATCCCATCCCTTAGAATATACCAGAAACTCCTTTTCTCCCCAATTCTGTTGAGCACTTTTTCATTAGTTACGTGATCTACCCATCTAATTTTCATCATTCGTCTGTAACTCCACATTTCTAAAAATTCTATCATATTTTTGTCTGAACTTCTGAACGTCTACGTTTCACGCCCGCCGCGGTGTAATGCCTGAGCACTCGCTGCATAGCGCGCAGTTTCTTGCCGTCGGAAGTTCGAGTCCTCCCTCGGGCGTGTGTATGTGTGTGTGTGTGTGTGTGTGTGTGTGTCGTCCTTAACATAAGTTTAAGTAGTTTGTAAGTCTTGGGACTGATAACCGCAGCAGTTAAGCCTAGTTAAGTCCCTTAGATTCCCAACATTTGAATTCTGTCCAGTCCACTACAAATGCTTTCACATAGGACTTCCTAAAAATTAAATTAATATTGGATGTCAACAAAACTTCGCTTCACTAGAAATGCTTTTCTTCCCAATGCCATTCTGCATTTTGTATCATCTTTACTTGCCCATGAGAAGATGTTTTGCTACCCAAAAAATATTCATCTACTACCATTATTGTCTCATTACCTAATCTAATTCCTTGGACATTGCATGATTTTCTGACACTACATTCCATTACCATTGTTTTAATCCGGTTATTGATCATCTTATACCCTCCTTTCAAGACACTGTCCATTCCGTTCATTTGCTCTTTCAAGTCCTTTGCCGTCTCCGACAGACTAAAAATGTCGTTGGCAAACCTCAGAGTTGTTGTTTTTCTTGTCCCTGAACTTCTTCTCCAAATTTCTCCTTGCATTCCTTCAATGCTTGCTCAATGTACAGACTGAAAAACACTGGGGAAAGGCTGCAACCCTGTCTTACTCGCTTCCCATCCACTGCGACCCTTTCATGCCTTTCATTTTACCTAGTCAACTTTGTCAAAAGCTGTCTCCAGATCTACAAATGCCGAAAACGTGGGTCATAAAGGCGTCATGAAGGCTTTGTAATTTTTATCAAAGACGTAATATCATTCTCGCGGTTTTTTAAAATTATTATTTGTATATTTTTAGAATTCATCTGCTTCATTTAATATTTCGTTTTTAACGTAATTTTAAATCATTTTCCTAAAATGGAGTTTAATAGTGTCCAAAGAAACAGAATTTTCCTTTTCGTCTCTAACCGATACGTGACACTTAGGTGGTCTCTTTGTGTTACCTACTTCTTCGATTTTCTGCGTAAAAAACGAAATTGCGGAATTAGTTGTACGTTATATTGGCTGATTATGAAAAGATATTTCGATTTCGAAAGATGCAAACTACAATAATATCGTATTTACTTTTTGTCAGCGTTCATACACGAACCACCCAGTATCTTAATATTTTGATTAGCTGTCATTGGTTAATAATTGGATAAAAATGAACGTTGTACGAGCAGCAACGATTCTAAAAAAGGAACGACGATTACTGAACTCGTTCCCAAAAATGTTTTCATCTATAGTGTCCACCGCCACTGAAGATGGGCTATAGAGACTGAAACCGCTCATGAAATAAAACAACAATTTTGCGATCTGGACTGTTTTCAGTATCACTTTTGTCCAAAAGGAGACTTAAAAAATGAAACAGGCACGTCAACTTTTCTATTCTGACCAGGCAGACATGGTTCAGTGCTCATGGTGAATCCTTTTCGAAACAACTGTCTCACTGATTGTTCTGCTATCTGTAAGTTTCCAACCTGTTGGCTTCAAGCGGGCCCTTTTTTCCCCGTTCGTTATTTTTTAACATTCCGTTGTGGGTGACAGGAGGAATCATTTTATTTGCAATAAGTCGTTTAGTACCAAAAATGTGTGATTTGAAACTGTTAAAGATCAAATAATATGGCCGGTTGCTTTCATAAAAAAGATGGAGATAGGGTTGACAATTATGCATGTTTTCAATAAAATTATTAAGGAACCGTAATGAGAAAGTGTGTGCATACTGAAGCTAGCAAGGCGCGGCGAGATGATGTCTCAACAATATTAGTACGGAAAGAACGACGAAAAAGTGAGAGGTTGATTAAAAAGTCTTTCTTTCTTCTGTCCATACTTAATCTGTTTTACCATAGATGAAGTGTACCTGAATTCGGTTGTTGCTTTCTCCACCTTGAGTGAAATTCACCATCTGTGAAAATAAATAAATAAAAATATACAAAAATTAAAACTAAAATTAAAATTAAATATCCACCAACCTGTTGTCTTCGTGATTTGTGACCCCGGCACAGAAGACGGCACCGTTGGTTCTTGATCTTGAGGCTCTTAAGTTTAACTACTGATTGACTTGTGTGTTGAAAAAATGACATACATAGACTTACTCTTTGAAGGGATGCCACTGGCCTTTCCATCAACGCAGAAGCCGAGAAACTCTACTGTTCACAAAATATCTTTTCACATACACCTTTTCTATCTAACATGATAATACAATTTTCACACGTTACGAATATACGTTACAAATTAAACACATGTGAGAAACTGCTTCGAACAGTAGGTCTGTTCCTCATTATTGCTTTATTGCCTAAACTACAGCGAGGAGGCAGTGCGATCCACAACTGTCTGTAGGATCTTTTGTGCCTTTTCATATTTGTTTTGTTTATTGAACTTTTGTGATATCATATGAGCTGAAATAACAGAATGGTATAGTGCCATTGAGAGATGTTTCATTGTGATACCCATGTAAACTTCATGAAAATTATTTCTAATTTTAAGGAAAGAAGAATTACGTTTTTGCGCTTTCCCTCCAAATTCACTGGCCTGTGACATTAGAATACTATAATTTTTGGTGGCCTTTCTCACGGGAAGAGAATCGACTGTACCATCTACTGGTGGCATCTCACACTACGCAGCGTCATCTGGATAGAGTTAGGTTATGACTTGCTCTATGACAGCTGAAAGCCAGAAATGTCACACTAGCAGACTACATGTTGATGGCTTTTCTACGTAAGCTTATGGAAGAGAAGGCCATTGTGACTCTGGGGCCAGACATCCGAGGCTGCTGAACCGCGCTTTCCGCACAAACCACCGCCATCACGATATCAGCACGACTGGAGCAGGGAATACACAAGGTACAGCGAAATTCGCTATAGAATCCGCTCAGAAAAGCAGAGACAGAAGTCACAATTGGATACCCCGTCTTTTATAAATAAATGCCACTGCCGAATAGATTGCAGATTCTCAGTGGCTAGTTCGAGAAACGGACCTAGCAAAACAGAGGCTTATCCAAGGGCGGGGGGGGGAGTCGGGCTGCAGCCCCCTCCCCCCCCCCCCCCCCCAACAAACCTCGCTGCAGCCTCCCATTGAGAGAGAGAGAGAAAGAGAGGAAAGAAAACAATCACGTCAGCTCAGAGATTGACCTCAGCCCCTACCAGACCACGATCCAGGATACGCGACTAGCCGGCCGCGGTGGCCGAGGGGACTGAGGCGCTTCAGTCACGGTCTGCACGGCCACTACGGTCGGGGGTTCGAATCAACCCTCGGGCATGGACATTTGTGCCGTCCTTAGTTGTATGTAGTTCATAAGTAGTTTGTAAGTTTAGGGACTGACGACCCCGTAGTTAAGTCCCTTAAGCTTAACAAACATTTGAACATTTTGATACGCGACTGTAGCGAAATCTAAGAAAGTTAAGACGAGCAACTCGACGAGAAAGAACTAACGAAGTCACTGGGATTTAAATAATAGTAACGATTATATGGAGCCGCGGCCGATTGGTCGTGCGCACCGGGTCGCCGTGCTGCGGTACGCGCGGCCGATCGCCATCGGGGGTTCGAGGCCCCCTCGGACATGGCTGTTTGTCTTGTCCTTAGGTTAGTTTACTTTAGTTTAAGTAGTTTGTAAGCTACGGACCGATAACCCAGCAGATGAGTCCGATAGATTTACCAACATTTGAACATTTCATTACATGGTTGAGTGATTGATCCGAAGCGAGGATTCCTTTGGAGACATGCTTGTCCGAAAATCGCTTATCCTGTTAAGCTTAAAGGCGATTTGTCTCCTGATGACAGACTGTGAGATTCACTCGTCATGAGAGAGCAACAAATGTGGTGACCAAAAGATACTGGGAGGATATAGGCACATCCACTCGCTCATGTTAAACGCGCATAAGGATTTACAAAAATTATTCGTTTTTGTTAGCAAACTATAGAGACAACAGGTGCCGGTCGAAGTAATAATATAAAAAAATTCAGTAATGTTACTGTGGGAATTTTTTTTTCTTTGTTTAAAGATTTGTTTCTCACAAAATGAAATTGTTTGAAAGAATATGGAACCTATTAAAGCCTTAAACTCCGGCTCAGTAGAAAGACTCTAGACTCTAGTACCGGCTACCTTTTGAAGACTCAGTGCAGTGGTAGCACGCTAGACAAGCATAAAAAAAAGCCTGCCGCGGTGGCCGAGGGGACTGAGGCGCTCCAGTCACGGTCTGCACGACCACTGCGGTCGGGGGTTCGAATCCCCCCCTCGAGCATGGATATTTGTGCCGTCCTTAGGATAAGCTAGTTCATAAGTAGTTTGTAAGTTTAGGGACTGATGACCCCGTAGTTAAGTCCCATAAGCTATACAAACATTTGAACATTTGAATTTTTGAAAAAAAAAAAATTTTGAAAAGAGCTGCTGGAGGGGGCGAACGAACTTTGCCCCCTCCCCCCTTCTTGGATCCGTATACCTTCAGTTGCATAATTTGTAGCTAATTGAGGTTTAAAATAATTCCAGCACACGTGTAAATAAAAATAATATATAATTCACTCGGATTGGATTCGACGCTCGTCCTTTACACTGATAAACCGTCAACCTACTCATTGGAATAAAATATGAAACGCTTCTTCTTGTAGTAATTCTACAGTCGTGGAGTTTTTTATATTTATACCGTTTCTATGTGCCTGAATAATGATTTTAGAAACATATTATATTATTAGTTAAGCTGCAATGAATCTCGAGGTATACTGCATCCTAACAATTATACTACTTGTATTTGATAATGTAAATACCAAATTGAAGCTCCAGAGACCTCTATAGAGTTGAGAACACTGGCACTCTCGAACTTGGGCATACTCAGTGCTCTGTTTTTGGGCGGGACAATCTTTTTGTCTCTCATTGTACATACGACTATTAGTAGCACAAAACTGTTCTGATGTAAATCAAACCCACTTTAACCCATGTAATTTTTTATTAGTCATATTTACATGTTTGTCAATGTCAGAACAACCCATATCCTTACTTTGATGAACCAGGCATTGATCACTTGTACGTCTCCGTAAAAGAAATACCAGATATGCGCAAACGACGGTAGCGAATTGTTGAAACTATGGAAGACCTACATCAGATTGACCAACATATATCTATACGTCGGTTCTCTCGAAAGAGATTCCATTGTCATAAGTACCACGCTACCTCGCGTAGTCGGCGATACATTCGAGTCGCCATGTTGCGTGACTGAGTCAGATAAAGTAGGCATACGCTGCTTGGAGAGATTTATGCTGCAGCGCGGTACTTTGTATATTGTCTACTCATGCACATCAGCAATTAGTAGCCACCGGCCCAAGACACATTCATCAAATTTACGGTACGCGGTATCTTCGATCTCAAAATGTTTTCCTTTTTGCTGTACTACAAAGTACCTGTTACCACTTTCTCGGTGTACTGCCACGTTACGCCTCACAGAGTCTGCCTCCGTAGATCAGTGGCAACTAAGCTACAAAACCACTTCTAGAATTATCACGAAGTGACATCTAAAAATCTGGAACAACGCTCGCACGGTATTCATCAAATGAGTTACTTTTTACGATGGGAAAGTTTTAAATCTTTCCAGGTTCTTATTACGCTGAAATGTTGAACTTAATCATATTTTTTATGTCTGTAGATTACATCTAGGGTGCACGACCTAATCAGACGCAGTTTCATGTGGAAGTATGCAGTTTTTATTACATGTTACTACGTAAAAAAAAAACAATAACATAGACATACAAAATAATTGCTCTGTTCTCATCCTATGTTTCCCTCTCACATCCTCGTCTCCCTTCCCTTTCCCCTTCCTTCAACCACCCCTCTCTTTTACAACGAATGTATGAGGCGCACTCATGAAGTAATTTTCCGTTTTATTTCAGAATGAGGAGCAGTAATGTATTTAATAGGCGTAGCAGTTATTTGTTAAATATAGTAACTAGCAGACAAAAAGGGGCGAGGCCCATCCACGAAATAAGTTGCCCTTTAACATAGAAATACGAAAAACTTTATAGGCAGTACGTGCAGCAATGAGTTATTTTTAGACATAGTCACCAAGAGAGTTGACACACTTGTCAGATTTCGGGATCAACTTTTTTTGTTCCTGTGTCGTAGAAGTCTGCCGCCTGTGAATGAAACCAGCCCTTGACAGCCGTCTTCAACTCTTCGTCGCTGCCAAAACATTTACCAGAGGTCAGGAATTATTTAAAATGCACGAAAATTAAGTTGTAAATTCTGTTACTGGGGTGTAAATGCCTGTACTGGGGCTAATCTCTATATATAAAAGTAAGTGTCCCGATTGACTGACTGACTGATTGACTGACTGACTGGCTCATCAACGCCCAGCCCAAACCACTGAAAATAGAAACTAGAAATTTGTGGAGGGTGTTGATCTTACTCTGTAGGCGTCATTTAAGAAGCGATTTTTCGATATTCCCTCCGTAAGGGGGTGAAATAGGGGATGAAGCGTTTTTTGAAAATACGTAGCTATTTAGGCAATTTTGAAGCTAGAACTACAAAATTTCGGATTTTAATTCAGGGTTCGAAATTAAAAGACACGTGTTTCGGCATTTTTTGAAATTCGACAAATAAGAGGGTAAAATAGGTGACGCAAGAAATTGATTTTCAAAAATATGTTGCTGTTAACACAAATTTTAAGCTACAACTACGAAACTTCGGATATGGAATCTTGGTCAGGATTAAAAAAACACGAGTTTCGGTATGTTTGGAAATACAAAAACTACGGGGGTAAAAGAGGGGATCAAAAATACTTTTCGAAAACACTTTGTTGTCAAGACAATTTTTAAGCTATAGCTGCAAAAATTTGTATTTGTATTGTTCGTTATGATTTAAAAAATACATGTTTCGGTATTTTTGGAAATTCAACCATCAAGGGGGTTAAATTGAAGAGGCGGTGTTTTTCGAATATCTGTTACTATTTAGGCAATTAAAAGTTAAAATTAGCAATTTTGGGATTTGGATTCGGGGTTCAAATTTAAATGATACGTGTTTCGGTATTTTTTGAAAATCGACCTAAGAGGGTGAAATACGAGATGCAAAAATTGATTTTCAAAAATATGGTGCTGTTAACTCAAATTTCAAGGTATAACTACGAAACTTAAGATATGGATTCTTCATCAGGATTAAAAAGAAACAACTGGTGTAGACCAACCAGCCTACGCATGCGAAGCAGCGGAAGTTCAGCTAGGAAATAAATAAAAATAAAACTAAACACACCGAGCGATGTGGCGCAGTGGTAACGCACAAGTTTCATATAGAAACCCATGTTCAAAAATGTCATCAAAACACGGAAAGCACTTATTGTATATAGACAATGTGAAAGAAAACTCTTGTACTGCTAGCTCTTCGCTTTCCATAGTTTGGGAGCAAGTACTATGGGCCAATATAAAATAAAATAAAATGTGCAATAAAGATGGTCTCCAAAACGCATAACTTGGGAGCTATGAGACCGTCTTCTTCGTTTCTGTGAAACGCATATCCTCTACTGGTAAAGTCCTCGCAGGTCGAAAGGAATGCATTTGAGAGGCCATGTTTACTGAACATTTTTCAAAATTTGGTGATATAAATCTCAGTAAATTAGCTTACTACGCCTATTTTCATTCACTGCTTTTATATGGGATCATATTCTGGGGCAATTCAACATTGAGTAAAAAAGTATTCATTGCACAAAAGCGTGTAATCAGAATAATTGCTGGAGCCCACCCAAGAGCATCCTGCAGACATTTATTTAGGGATCTAGGGATACTCACTGTAGCTTCACAATATATATATTCACTCATGAAATTTGTTATTAACAATCCGACTCAATTCAAAAGTAATAGCAGTGTGCATAGCTACGACACTAGGAGAAAGGATGATATTCACTATTCAAGGTTAAATCTAACTTTGGCTCAAAAAGGGGTGAATTATGCTGCCACAAAAGTCTTTGGTCACTTACCAAGTAGCATCAAAAGTCTGACAGATAGCCAACTAGTATTTAAAAAGAAATTAAAGGCATTTCTGAATGGCAACTCCTTCTACAATGTAGATGAATTTTTAGATAAAACATAAAAAATATATAAAAAAAATAAAAAAAATTTACAAAAAAAATTCTTAAAATATAGATTGTCAAGTATAGACATAATTTACTAAACTGACACGTTCCACATCATTACGAAATGTCGTATACATGATCTAAGGAACAAGTATTAATCTAATCTAATCTAATCTAATTTATGTTTTGGTCCACTGCACGTCCTCGGAAAATATAAAAAACAAGGAAGTTGTAGTAAAAGAGATTCTCTTTACAGTACCGAAGTTGAATAAGTGCACATAGTATCAGGGTAACATTTCCGGACATGGTTTTCTATGTGAAAATTGGCTACAATGTCTCGAATTTTATCGGTGTATTTTAGAAACACACACACACACACACACACACACACACACACACACAAGTGAACATTTGGGTGTTTGGGTGTTACTGTGTGCCAACATTGGCCAAAGGAACAGATCGGCAACAGGGTAACAGGGCATAAGTTTCTTTCCCTTTGCCAACCAGCCACGATACATAATACCGGCCAGCAAAAACGGTACGAGGTAGATGTCAACGCTGTCATCGCTCGCAGTGTCACGCAGACCGTCGCTTGACGCCGCATGCATCGCCTTCTCTTGAGCGGCTAGACTACCTACAACACTCGTTTGTTGTTCCCCGTTGCCCTTGCCCAATGTCGGCTCACATTAAACACTCAAAAGTTAACTTCATATTTCCAGATTTTTACCATTCAATTGCAGTGTCATTTATTGACATAGGAGCATGTGGAAAACGAATTTGTGTTTGTAGCTCAGTATGTTACAATTTGCACGAAATATTTTTCCTCATTTATGACTCACCCTGTGTTTAGAGAGCTGTAACTGACATATTGCGAACCAACCAACATAATTCTTTTTGCGATTTTTGATGCTACTGATTGCATAATAAATAATATGGGGTAACAATGGAAAAAAACTTTGTTGAAAATAATATATTTTCTTATTACGTAAAATCATCCAAGATAGCTAATTATTTATGTAGATATCCATTTTCGGCAGATTTAACTGCCGTCATCGGATCTTTCATTTACATGTGCTACTTATATATATATATATATATATATATATATATATATATATATTCACCCAAGATAGTCATGTGGGATTGGCCACGTGGTCTAAGGCAGCATGCAACGGACTAGGTAGGGTGTCCCACTGGAGGTTCGAGTCTTCCCTCGGGCGCGCGTGCGCGCATGTGTGTGTGTGTATGTGTGTGTGTGTGTGTGTGTGTTTTGTCCTTACCGTAAGTTGGTCCAAATGTTTGTTAAGCTTAAGGGACTTAACAGCGGGGTTATCAGTCACTAAACCTACAAACTACTTATGAATCATCCATGCCCGAGGGGCGATTCGAATCCGCGACGAGGAGTGTTCTCGCGCATTGATTGGATAAGTTAGTTTAAGTGAAATCTAGGGACTGTTGACCTTAGCAGTTTGGTCCAAAAGGTTTACAAACATTTGAACATTTCACCAAAGATATTGTAACTGTAAATTAGTCTACTTTAGACCAGATGCGTTTCGATTTATTTTAAAACATCTTCAGTGGTGAAGTACTTTTATGTTGTCCTCTTCATGTGTGTTTTGCAGCACATTACCATTTGCTGTTTGATGTCACTGTTTATGTTTACACTATTTACAATTACATTTTCTTATAAAGGTATTTGAAATATCGTCAGTTCTGTGGCCTGTCAGGGTGTGTATGCCTTTGTAATTTTTTTTCCTCCATACACAGCTTGCCAGACCACAGAAATGGCGATTTTTCAAAAACTTATGTAAGAAAATGTGACAGCAAACAGCAGATAGCAATGTGCTTCGAAACACACACAAAAAGGAGAACTTAAAAGTAGGTCTACTTTACCACTGAAGATGTTTTAAAATAAAGCAAAAAGCGTCTGGTCTAGACTAATTTACAGTTGCTTAAGACGGTCTCCTTGTGGTGTCGCACAAGTATGAAGTGCGCGCCACGTACTTTCGCCGCGCGCCGCCTTGCACGCACGGCGCGGCGTTCTTACGACGTCAGCCACGAGCGCCCTCTGTTGCAACTCCGCTCGTGGCCACGACTGCTGCATCGTTCACTTGGGGATCAGATAGGCACCAGTTAAGACTTGGCTATCGGATAGGCACTAGGAATCATCAGTAGGCAGGCCTCTATCTAAACTATGTATCGACATTCTACTAGTCTGCTGCTCTCCAAGATAAGTATTGTACCATCTCTATGAGATATATATCTCGTTCTGATTTAGCCTAGTGTTTCTAGTTTCTGCTGTCCCACTGGCTGGTCACCTCAGACTCTGTACCCGCAAACGCGTGCATCCTATTTCCCTGTGTCGGTCTCTCACTACTCGGCCACCGACACCCAGGACAACCGGCGGCGACGAGACACAAACGTGGAGACGAGGATGGGATACAAAACTCCTAACCTATACAAATTGTATAACTGCAACTGCGGAGAAGGAAACCAAAAACATTAAGAAGAATTATGTAAATCAAAGATCCGATAGTGGAACTGTAATCTGGCAGGTCGCCACCAAGAATGTCCAACGTTCAGAAAATGATACTTGTTTACGTTTTCGAATGTCTCATAGCAGTTACTTTCATAAGCCTCTTCAGTACGTTCTTGCCTGTGGACGTCGTATTTCAGTAACTATTGTTGTTCCAAAGATATCTGGGCTGAAAATTTAATTGGGGCACCTTGTATGCACAGTCAATGTGGATGCAAAAAAACGCAGGTGGTCGGTGGACCACATTTCTGATCAGCGTAGTAGTCTCATTTTCCACGATTTAGCTGCTGATTCAGATCATTCAGCTGCAGCCGACCCACACCTAATCCGGCTGGAATGTCTTGGACTCAAGAATTCCAATTACGCCGCGTAGCCGATACTTGGAAACTGTTTGGGCGAGATGTACGTATCGATGTTCCCCTAGGGTGTCGCGAACTCCGTGTCGCGGTGAAAGGAGCTCCGGTCGTAGTAGGGTTTAAGGTAGGGGGGGGGGTGGTTGGCGACGGACAGGCGGAAGGAGGCAAGTTTAATTGATTGCGGCCGCCGGGCAGTACAGACGGCGGCGCATGCGCATTAATCAAGGCCGCTGGCCGCGCAGGCACGCCGGCCATTAACATACCGCGCGGCCGCCGGAATGCCAGCAACAGGTCCCCCACCCACACCCCCACCCCCACCACACAGCCACTTCCGCTACTTCCGCCTCCGCCCCCGCAATACACACACCGGCTAGCCACCTGCGCGGCGCAGCGCGCCAGACAGCGCAGCGGCGTAATTGTTCTGTGTGTGTGTGTGTGCGCGCGTGGGCCGCGGTGGAGTAGCCGAGCGGTCTAAAGCATCTCGCTGCGGAGCGCGCGGTGGCTCGCCGTGGAGGTTCCAGTCCTCCCTGGGGCATGGGTGTGTCTGTTGTTCATAGGTTAGTTTACCTAGGTTTAAGTAGTTTGTAAGCTACGGACTGATGACCACGCAGTTTGGTCCGATAGATTTACAAACATTTGAACATTGTGTGTGAGTGAGTGTGTGTGTGTGTGTGTGTGTGTGTGTGTGTGTGTGTGTGTGCGCGCGCGCGCGCGCGCGCGCGCGCGCGCGCGCGTGGGTGGGTGGGTGGGGAGAGGTGGGGGCGGTGGAGAATGCTCCTTACTCTGATGAAGTGGTCGCCAATCTTTTTCAAAAATGTTCAAATGTTTGTAGAACTTATGGGACTTAACTACGGCGTCATCAGTCCCTAAGCTTACAAAGTACTTATGATCTAGCTAAGACTAAGGACGACACACACATCCATGCCCCAGGGGGGATTCGAACCCCCGACCGTAGTTGCCGTGCAGACCGTGACTGGTGCGCCGCAGTCCCCTCGGCCACCGCGGCCGGCGGCAATCTTTTTCCCCTACTTTAGATTACGGTAGTGACACTGAAAATGGGCTTTTGCGATCGCCTTTGGCAGCTCAAATTTAAATGAAAATAACGGCTTAACCGTCCATCTCACATGAAAATTGAATAAATGAATTTGTAGAGGAGATAGATTCTCTTCAAATTAGCCCTCTTATAGTTTTTTTAATATATGTAGCATCGGTTCAGAGATATTTCCAAAAATAACGGCGATTTGACACTGTATGTTTGTAACGTGTTGCCAATTTTAGGTCGCGCGGTTCAACCAATCGGTATCAAATTTTATAGACGTAATTGTTCGCCCTCCAGCGACCAGAACCTCACTTTATAAAATAATATCGAAATAACATCGGGTGACCGAGCGTTGCTCGGGATATATTACTGTTGCACAGTGGTACATAGTGCTTACTCACCGCGTTTTCGAGGCTAACATAGGTCCTTAAAACACGAAATTTTTATCCTCGGTTGCACAGTGGTAGAGTGCCAGACTACAAATCCAAAAGTCGCGGGTTCGATCCCCGCCAGGTCCTAGGATTTTTATCTTTCACCTCTGGCAGTATTGCTCAAGTGAAAAATACCGAGTAGCACCGTGGTTCGGAGCCCACGTTAAACTGTAGGTCCTCCTATAACTGGCTGGGTAAGTCAGTTCGAAGGTCGGAAGAAGGCAACGGCATACCACCTCCAAACAGGACCATGCCTAGTAAAGCACTTTGGTGTTCAAACCAATCTTCGGATTGTTGACTGCTTTACCTTTATATATATATATATATATATTGCGAAATATACAACTATATATCTGAAGGTGAGGTAAAAAATAGAAATAAAAAGACAAGGTAAATACGGAATTGCTCATTTAAAGATATAAGATTTCAAAAAAATGTGCCGTTTATGATGGCCTTTTGACAGCAGGAAATTTAATTGAAAACCTTAACCGTTCACCTGAGACGTCTCACAGATATTTGCAAAAAAATAACGGCGATTTGACAGTGTCACTTGATTTTAAGTAAACCAGTACAGGCAAAGAAAATGCACTTGAAAAAGAGGATAAACTACCATGACACGACAGGTGATAGTATTTTAGTGGAAAAAGATAATAAAAATATGGAACAGATATTAAAATAATAGTTGAAAGAGGTAAAAGTTAAAAAATAAAAGAGTATGTTTGTCAAAGCTAAACTCAAATATCAAATAATTTTGTGTGTTTTTTGAAATGCGGTCAGAGAGAATATTACATGTTCAGTGCATACACATTATCATAATAATAGAGTCGTAATCGTATGGTCCAAAATTTTTACTGTATATATTTTCGCACGCTTGACCTTCAAAACAAGAGGAAGGTCACCGTCTATCTTAAGTTTCATAGTATGCATTTAGGAGGGTACTTTGCAACATAAAAATGAATCCCTAAATACTTTGGTCGCGCCATAACTTGAGAACGGCTCGGCCGGATTCACAGACCTTTTATTATTATTATTATTATTATTATTATCGTTATTCTGAGAACAAGGATTGTCTGAAATAAAACTAGAATATTTGAGGACAATAAAGTGCGTTTTTCAATGTGTCTCTGAGTTTCTATTGCATAGAAATCTGTAGTTTTGTCCCGATACTGATGAAATTTTGACACTCGACCTTAAAAACAAGAAGAATGTCACTGTCTATATTAAATTTCGTTTGGTGCATGGTGGAAGATACTTTACTTACGGAATTTTACAGAATGAACAGTTTTGCTCCAATTTTTACGAATTTTTGCACGCATGACCTTTAAACTAAGAGGAAGGTCACTGGGTACATAAACGTTTGTATGGCGCATGAAAGAAGTACCTTGCATAAAAGTTTTCCGAGAGAGGGAAAGGTGGAAACGAACAGAGAGATGGGAGAGAAAGAGGTGGATGCAGAGAGAGGGGGAGGGGGGGAAGGGGATGTGGACTACGAGAGTGTTGGATAAATAAACACTCGGGCAACGCCGGGTTTACAGCTAGTAAAATATAAAAAGATCGTTACTGGTAGCAGAATTGTTATTAAACTTCCTGGAAGATTAAAATTGTGTGCCGGAAGCGGGAGTCGAACCTGGGACCTATGCCTTTCGCGGGCAAGAGCACTACTGACTGTGCTATCCCGACACGACTCACGATGCCGCCTCACAACTTTACTTCCGCCAGTACCTCGCCTCCTACTTTCCAAACTTCACAGCTCTCCTGCGAACCATGCAAGACTAGCACTCCTGGAAGAAAGGATATGGTTGAGACATGGCTTAACCACAGCCTAAGGGATGTTTCCAGAATGAAACTTTCACTCTGCAGCGGAGTGTGCGCTGATATGAAATTTTCTGGCAGATTAAAATTAACTGGCGGAAGTAAAGTTGTGAGGCGGCGTCGTGAGTCGTGTCGGGATAGCACAGTCGGCAGTGCGCTTACCCGCGAAAGGCAAAGGTCCCAGGTTAGAGTCCCGGTTCCGGCACACAATTTTAATCTCCCAGGAAGTTTCATATCAGCGCACACTCCGCTGCAGAGTGAAAGTTTCATTCTGGAAACATCCCTTAGGCTGTGGCTATGTCTCCACCATATCCTTTCTTCCAGGAGTGCTAGTCTTGCATGGTTCGCAGGAGAGCTTCTGTGAAGTTTGGAAAGTAGGAGGCAAGGTACTGGTGGAAGTAAAGTTGTGAGGCGGCATCGTGAGTCGTGTTGGGATAGCACAGTCGGTAGTTCGCTTGCTCGCGAAAGGCAAAGAACCCAGGTTCGAGTCCCGGTTCCTGCACACAATTTTAATCTGCCAGTAAGTTTCATATCAGCGCACACTCCGCTGCAGAGTGAAAGTTTCATTCTGGAGAATTGTTATTTGTAAACAAACCCATTACAATATCCTGTTGCACGCTTCCGTATGAAACAGACAGAAGAAAACATTTTTCAGGTATGATCACAGGGCACGAAGAATACCGCGTGTTTATAGCGTCAGCGTGCGGTTGAGTGTTACCGTCCCAAACAGAAGCACGTTATGCCCATAGAGCCTCAGACGTGGATGCTGCCGGCTTGTCGAGTAGCGCTGCGTGACTAGTAGGCTGAACTTTGCGAGTGGCCGGCCGCAGCTTGGGTCTAGTTTTTGCTAGGCGAGCCTCAGCTGCAACTGGTAGTGAGGCCAGACCGCTACCTGCGCGGGCGCCATTCCTAGTACAACTTGCAGCTCTAACGGCTTCTGCGGGTTCCCACTTGTTCTCGTTGCACTTCTTCCGGATTACACTCGCAGCTAGCAAAGTCACCGATATTAGCGTACAACCGAACGTTAACTGAATCGCTATCTAGGATTATTGTATTCGAACAGTTTTATGCGTGGCTGTGAATCAGCGACTCTTACAATATAATTAAATTTATAAGAGGCAGCCCTCAGTCGCAAAGTACGAAAATAATCGTTACCAGGTTTCAGTGCCGTTATGGGCACCTACTTCAGATATCTGCAGTTTTCTGTCGACGTTGACAGCGGAGACATTGCAGCCCCTCGTGACTGCTCCGCCTGTCTACAACTATTTACTTTTTAGGTATGACTATCTGATTATGTCAGATATATTTTTTTTGTATTTTAAATTTTGACATGTAGGTTTAACATATTCGTCTTCGTCTGAAGAAGGTGCCCATAGTCGCATTGAAACCTGGTAACGATTATTTTCGCACTTTGCGACTGAGGGCTGCCCCTTATAAATTTAATTATTGCGTTCATTGCTCCATCATAATGTACCGCACTCGTAACCGGGGAATGAATACGAGGTGCATTCAGAAAGTAAATTGCCCTACTTTTTTTAAAACAAAGACGACATAGTTACATGAAAAACTTTTGTCGGTAACAGGTACAGCAATCATTGAGTTATTGTAGATGTAATCATCATAATAACTACAATTGTAGTTCAGGTAGATGGACTCTCGTATTCCTGTGTCGTAGAAGTGTACCACCTGTGAATGCTGGTTAGCTTGTGACAGTCGTCTGCAGTTCTTACTGGGAAACAAAGTGGAAACTGCGACATGCCTTTCAGAACAAAAGGCGCGGAACGGTTACTGCAGGTGTTGTGCTGCTCCATAACAATGCCCGTCGGCATACTGCTCGGTGAACAGCAACTGTTTTTCAGTTCAGATGGGAGCAGTTTGAAGGAAGGAAGGAAGGACGGAATCTTAGGGTTTAACGTCCCGTCGACAGCGTGGTCACTAGAGACGGAGCTCACGCTCGGATGCTTGGGGAAGGATGGGGGAAGAAAGTCAGCCGAACTATATGTCGAACTGTGATATAATATCGAAGGAACATTTAGTGGTGTGTGTGTGTGTTTACTGTCTGTGAATTGTCTGGCGTATAAAATTTTGAGTGTAGAAGTAATAACTTATAACGTCATGCCAAATTGGCGTTGTCAACGAGAAAGAGTTTCGTAAAGATCTGAAAATATGTTTACAATTTATAGCAAGCAGCTAAGTGCTCTCATTCTCAAATAGTTGACGAATAAAATCACGCCATCACTCGTCGCAAGACGGGACAGGTATAATTGTTTATGACGTGATATCGTATGAACTATGTATCGTATGTAGTTTTTGCAACCACAGCAAATGATATATGTACTAAATGTGGTTGAAATCGGTCCATTAGTTAAGGAGCAGATGTAGAATATTATCGCATGACGACTGTCATTGTTTATGACGTCATATCTCCTTACGTATGTGTCGTAGGTGGTTCTTATCCCGACAGCGATTGTTGCCAGATAGTAAGGATCATGTGTACCAAGTTTGGTTGAAATCGGTCTAGTAATTTAGGAGGAGATGTGGAACACACACACATACAGCCTATTTTATAAGATATAAAACAATGGACAACGTAAACACCAAATAATGATGACCAAAAGGGATTCGAAAGCCGCTGCGGTTCCATCAGCGTAACCGACGCGCCACCACGTCGGGTTGGCGACGAAGCATTCTGCCGCACTCGAGGTCACTAGAAAGAGTTCTAGCGCAGTAGGACAAGAAGAATGGGGACGAGCCGATTAGATGTACCGCGGCTTTCAACGTTAGTGCGGATAAGCAAGTATAGAACAAGGGATAACTGTCAGTTTGTGTGTGTGTGTGTACCCTTTGGTATTCACGTTGAATGTTACACAGAACTCAGAAACAAGTTAAATTAGAAATAGATTTGCATCAGGCTACCCACAGAAGTAATATTCAGTTTATTAATTTAATATTCTTGCTAAAAATGCTTTGTGAATACTTAAAATCGCAATTAAAACTTCATATTGAGGCCGCGGGGGAGTGGCCGAGCGGATTGAGGCGCTATGATCCAATGCGCGAGGCCGTTCCCCGTCTGGGTTCGAATCCCCCCCCCCCCGGACAGGGATGTTTCTGCTGTCTTTAGTATAAGTTAGTTTATAAGTAGTGTGTAAGTTTAGGGACTGGTGACTCCGCAGTTCCATAAGCTTAACAAATATTTGAACATTTAATATTGAAATTTCTGTTAACCAGTAGCCATGTTTATACTCATCGCCTACTACGCGGTGTCTGTGGCGAGTATTACTTGCACGGTATTTCAGCCTCCTCCTCATCCTCTCTTTTCATGGCCAGTACACGAGAGAGATACTGTGTAACGTATCTAGGCGTGTCATCTAATGTTTCCACTGCGACGTATGGATAAAATGTCTGAAGGAGGAAGCAGTGAATAAGCAGAATCTTGGTGCAAATTCCTTCTGACATTTATGAAATACTTATTACCTTTTTCATACGTAACGTTTCACATTCGCAACATTGTTGTCGACTGAGAGTTAGAAAAGCGGTGTATTATTATCTGTGCAACGCACGTGTGTTAAATGCCTAGCTATGTAATTTAGCTGCGGTGGAGTAGCCGAGCAGTCTAAAGCGCCGCGCTGCGACAAAACATGCTACACGGTATCATCATCATCTCCTTCTATCTATATCTATAAATGTGAATGTCTGTTCGGTGTACGTTTATCACATCTGAACCAAAAGACGCAGAGACTTAAATATTTGTACAGTTACTAATTTATACCTGAGTAACGTTTTAGGCACGGTTTTATAGCGCTCTGATAGATATTTAGTAATTTGAAGAGTATAATGCGAAATACGGAACAATAATTACTCTTTGAAAATTATATTTACTCTTTGAAAATGATTTTATTGGTTGCATTGTTGCTTGAGGGTTGATAATGATAAAAGGGTGGAGTATACTGGCATGGAAAGTTATCGGTGTATATAAAATTCTACGTGTGTGTGTGTGTGTGTGTGTGTGTGTGTGTGTGTGTGTGTGTGCGTGTGTTAATATTTCGCTCTGCAGCGAAAACTACAGAACGCAAACGAATGGTCTGTGTTTAATTGTTGTCAGAAGTCTCCCGTTGTACACCATAGCTGTTCCATGAAGATAGCTGAAAGACGTCAAATTATTAAAAAATTCGGACTGAAGGCCAGCGATGACGTTTGCGACTCTATAGCAAGGAGATTACATACAGCGAAACGTTATGCCACAGACCATATCGCCGGCCGCGGTGGTCGAGGAGACTGAGGCGCTCCAGTCACGGTCTGCACGGCCACTACGGTCGGGGGTTCGAATCACATGGATATTTGTGCCGTCCTTAGTATAAGGTAGTTGATAAGTAGTTTGTAAGTTTAGGGAGTGATGACCCCGTAGTTAAGTCCCATAAGCTTAAAAAACATTTGAACATTTTTTTTTTTTTTTTTTTTTTTTTTATTTTTTTTTTTTTTTTTTTGAACAGACCATATCTTTTGTCTATGCGTGCTATAATCTCTTCAGCTCTTTCTCTGTAAGGATAAGCGTACGAATGAGGAAATATAAGAATAAATAAATAAAGCAGTAAAAAAGAAATTTCTTTTAATACATATCTTTAAAAATCGATTTCACGTCTTGCGAATTACATCAAGTAATCGATCTGTGATAGTATTACAATCATTATTGTTGAATTTCGTGATTGGATTCTTCGAAACGAGTGCATTTTTGCGTGTGATTTGATCTACACTACGTTCTTTCCCTGATAAACGGTAAGTGCATAGACTTCTGCAATCTGATAGGAATATTTTTCAGTTCCGCTTTATCAGTGACATTTCCTCAAAAGTGTACATCGAAACCTCATTGAAGCAACGGTTTTGTCAGGAACATCAGCCGGAAAAGATGTTTTTATACATCACATTCCTTTAATCCCTTCAGATATGCCGTTTCAGTTCAAAACACTTCAGTTTGCAGTTCGCCTAGCTTTTGCCATGACAATTAACAAAGCTCAAGAACAATCATTAAACGTCGCAGGAACCCATTTACAGCACTAATCTTTTTTTTATACGTCGCTTGCTCAAGGATGGGCAACCCAAAAAATTTCTACATTTACGCTCCAAACAATACTACAAATAACTTAGTTTACCAGAATGCCCTAAAATGAAATTAAAATGAATTTGAACATTACTCTCACCATATTGTTGAGATATTGCAACACAGGCTATAAGGAATAATGTATTTATTATTTATTGTAAATCATTAAGCACTTCACATAATTTTATTTTTTTATTTGAATGTTGATTAAAAATGTTTGTTTCTAAAGAAGGTATTGTATTTCATTTCATCGTTCAAAACCAGTCTCATAGCACACTACTGAAAGATAGCTTATGTATCATAATCAAACAACACGCGAGTGGAGCCGTGAGCTTAAGCTAGTCAGCCTATAAGACCTATCCCGCGACATTCCTTGTCAGTTGAAAAGTAGCGTGCAGTTATTCAGCATGCCAAAAGCGCTACCACTAATATCACTCCTACGGCAAGTCTCATCAATATCGTATCAGAAAGTATCGCTCTTGCGAAACACAGCTTGCCCTTTATTCACATGAAGTGTTGAGTGCCATCGACAAGGGATCTCAAATCGATTCCATATTTCTGGATATCCGGAAGGCTTTTGATACTGTACCCCACAAGCGGCTTCTAATGAAATTGCGTGCTTATGGAATATCTTCCCAATTGTGTGATTGGATTCAACATTTCCTATCAGAAAGGACACAGTTCGTTGTAATTGACGGCAAGTCATCGAGTAAAACAGAAGTGATATCTGTCGTTCCACAGGGAAGCGTTATAGGTCCCCTACTCTTCCTCGTGTTTATAAACGATTTAGGAGACAATCTGAATAGCTCCCTTAGACTGTTCGCGGATGATGGTGTCGTTTATCGGTTAGTGAAGTCAACAGAGGATCAAAAGCAACTGCAAAGCGATTTAGACAAAATTTGTACTTGGTGCGAAAATTGGCAATTGACACTAAATAAAGAAAAGTGTGAAATAATACACATAACCACTAAAAGAAATCCGCTGAACTTCAATTACGCGATAAATCAGTGAAATCTTAAGGTCATAAATTCTACCAAATACCTAGGAGTTACAATTACGAACAACTTAGACTGGAGAGAACAGATAGAAAATATTGTGGGGAAGGCGAAGCAAAGGTTACGTTTCATTAGCAGAACGCTTCGAAGATGCACCAGCTCCACCAAAGAGACTGCCTACATCACACTTGTGCGTCCTCTCTTGGAGTACTGTTGCCCCTTGTGGGACCCTCACCAGGTGGGACTGACGGAAGATATTGAGAAGGTTCAGAGAAGGGCAGCTCGTTTTGTTTTATCACGTTACGGGGGGGGGGGGGGGGGAAAGCGTCACGGAAATGTTTCACGAATTGGGGTGGAAATCATTAAAAGAAAGACGTTATTCATTGCGGCGTGATCTGTTTGCGAAGTTTCAATCACCGACTTTTAGTTCTGAATGTGAAAATATTTTGCTAGCACCCACCTACATAGGGAGACATGACCATCCCAATAAAATAAGAGAAATCAGATCGAAAACGGAACGATTTAGATGTTCTTTCTTCCCGCGCGCTATTAGAGAATGGAACGGTAGAGAAAAGTTATGAAAGTGGTTAATGAATCCTCTGCCAGGCACTTAAATGTGATTTGCAGAGTATCTATGTAGATGTAGATGTAATAGAGGCGTGAAGTCGCTGCAAATGTGCCGCCTCGTAGAAGTGCGGGAATTATGTCTTGGCGAGGGGCCAGTTGAAGAAACAATCGAGCAGACGGTTTGGCTGGCGCGGCCGGAGGCGTGGACACAGTGTGCTACAGCCCGGAGCTGCCGACCGGCAGGCCAGGGGAAATGTATGCCTCTCGCCGCGGTCGTTCATCATGCGCCGAGGAAGAGTTAGCAGCGGCTGTAGTCAGTGTTTATAACGGAGTGCGCGCGGATAGGCAGTTCC
The DNA here is from genome assembly GCA_026315105.1 of Locusta migratoria. NCBI lineage: Eukaryota > Metazoa > Arthropoda > Insecta > Orthoptera > Acrididae > Locusta > Locusta migratoria. The sequence goes on from CM048744.1 coordinate 284,264,674, forward strand.
GCCCACGGGGCAGCCAAGGCCTCACTAACCGCCTGACGGTGCACATTTACTCGGTTTCTGGGCGAGGGCCTCCTGCTCCAGCCAAGTCACGACCCTCGAGGCTTCCGCGTTTGTCTGACATAACACAGCGTAATTAGCTGTATAGCTCCCTTTTCTCCGTACTCGGTTCGTCTCGCCAATCGCGTTGTTTCCTAGGAAAAAAAAAAAAATCAAAGCAAGAGGCTTTTGGGCACAGCCAAAGGATGTATGATAGCACATATGGAGTTAACAGTATTGTAAAAAGGTAAAGCAGTCATCAATCCAAAGATTGGTTTGAACACCACAGTACTTTACTAGGCATGGTCCTTTTTGGAGGTGATATACCGTTGCCTTCCTCCGACCTTCGAACTGACTTATCCAGCCAGTTATAGGGGGACCTACAGTTTAGCGTGGGTTCCGAACCACGATGCTACTCGGTATTTTTCACATGAGCAATACTGCCAGAGGTGAAAGAAGCAGAAAGTGACAGATAAAAATCCTAGGACCTGGCGGGGATCGAACCCGCAACCTTCAGATTTGTAGTCTGGCACTCTACCACTTACAACCGAGGCGCACAGTAGCATTTTACCGGATGTTTAAGATGGGCCGATGTGGTTTAGGATTCTCTGCTGATGAAGGGCAACGTGTTTATCTGAAGAAACCCCAATATAAGCTCTTACTTGCAGCATGTTTATATTATTTGGCTTGGGACTTCAAGCAGCGACTGTTGGTGAGATGACTATCACGGCGTTTCCCAGCGAGACGGAGCCCGGCTGTTGACACGGCGTCCTGCCATTTTCGAGTACTCGGATTCGGGGAGTCCCAGTCGGTTGTTGCTTGAACGAATGCGTGGCGATGCAGTGTCCAAAGTGAGGAGGTCTTCGGATGATTCGTTGGCAAGGGCAGGGATGGGTGGACGCTCACGTCACTCTCCTTGGAAGGGGGGGGGGGGAGCATGGGGCTATCTGGCATCCAAATGGTTAGCAGGAAACTGTTCCGGTAAAGGTGGAGACATAGGCATCGTAGATACGAGAAGGACAGATGCGACTTTACACAACTGACCAGCTGTTCGAGCCTGACGGATTGGTTCACGCTGAATTTGCGAGTGTCACGGCGTTTGTGCGTTGCGTTGCATTATCTGGAAGGCGGAAATGAATGTCTGTCATTCAACCTCTGATAATAAAGCTCGGTGAATAGACCTGTAAGCGTGGGCGTAGCGAGACGGAGGTTTCTCGGGTTCAAACCCCTCCCGAAATTTTGGCAAATCTAACAAGAAAAGGCATCATTTTGTAACATGGTAGAGCCCGCCTTTATTTTGGAAAGGTCGGGAAACTGTTACACATGCGATACATGTCCTGAAAACTTTGGGATGGTGTTCAAAAGCCGCATCACGTTTCGTTGGATGTCAGGAATTTTGTCAAACCTCTTTCCTTTGAAACCGAATTTGAGTCGAGAGAACAGGAAAAAGTCTGAAGGATTGATATCCGGCGAGGGTGGTGGATGTTCAAGTTACACCACCCGCTTTTATACCAGCAACTGTTTCACGATATTGGCTGTGTGTGGACGGGCGTTGTCGTGCGAATTGATTACCTACCATACTCGCCGGATCTCAGTCCTCCAAACTTCTTCCTAATGCGACTCAAACTCGATTTGAAAGGAAAGAGATTTCACGATATTCCTGGCATCCAACGAAACGTGACGAGGCTACTGAACACCACCCAAAAGGGAGATACAACATTAATTAAATACTGAGTCCCATATGTAGACTTGTTAGTTGTAAATATCAATTGTTAGGGGATGCCACATACACCTGTATTGTATAGGACCTAAATACTTGCCGGAAATCGCTACATTGCGAACACACACACACGCGCGCGCACACACGCACACCAATCGACGATTTCATACAATAGTTCTTTAGGTAGTTTTTGAGGTTTTTTTTTTTCAGATACAACTACGTGAATACAGGGCTGGTACCAACGGCGTACCTCAGTTACATTTCAGAAACTTTCTTATGTTTTCAGAAGAAATAACGTGGTGGCGGGGAAGGGTGGAGGGTGTGTGGATTGAGTGAACTAGTGTCGTCGATAGGAACATCCTCTGGCCATCTTCTATCATTAACGCTTCCAGGTCAATATTAACATGAGGGCCCTATGAAGACACGGTATAGGACGAGTGAAGAGCAGGAAGATCATCTGCACGACATGTTTTTTCGTTTTTAGTTCTGATGTACACCATAAACGTATTGTCGCTGGAAAACGCCCATTTACTCGTGCTGTTTATCGTCACTTTACGAGTCGCGCAGGTGTGATAGCTCCGGTTGGAATCCTTCCAGCGGATTAATGTCGTTGGTAGATGTCACTGCTAGTCTCTATGTGGTTTTTATACTTTTTTCCCCTATTCCTCTGCGAATCGTGAGCGAACAATTTCTGCCTTTCACACACTCCACGATTTACACTAGACGCAGAAATTGGCAAGGGAGAGGGGGCACTAAGGAACAACAGCAGTTGGTTTGGTGCTGTCTGCTGGGGTAGGGTATACTAGGACTTCTTTGAGACTGTGGATCCCAGCAGACTTCAGTGAGTCAATGACTCACTTCTGTTTAGAATTGCCTGCTTACATTCAGTTCAATTCAGTCGTAGGTGGAAGGTGGTAAACAGGGCTTAATTTCGGTCGGAATGTGGTGAAACGTCGTTCCAGCATCTCCCGTGGTATTATTATTATTATTATTATTATTTTCTAGCAGTCGTTCATTTACTCTGCTCCGCTCCTTTGCCATGGAACCATTCAAGACCTTCTCTGTGAACGTCCTCATCTTTAGAAAATGTCTTTTCTCATATGCTCTCTCAACTTTGACAGTATCGAAATTTCATGGTGCCAAGCTTACTCTGTACGATGTATCAGTATCACTCAAGGCTGTGCAGCTTTGCTCACCATTCCACTATGACAATATGTCACAATGCATGTGGTCAAACTAGCGCCCGAATGTCACAGCCAATCTGTATGTAAGTTAGACGTTTTGTCCTCTTTGGTTTTTCATAAAGCAGTTAGGCTACTTGATGAACTATCTTCACATACTTAGCATGTCGCCAGATGCGGTATTGAGGGTCATGTAGTCAGCATTCTACTGTTTCGGACGTTTCGTCAGTCTCCGTGGCGGAAACCTCTACTTCTCTGTCAAGTAGCCCCTCAGTAGACAAGTTCTAAGTGCACACCGATTGCCAACAGCGCTCGGCAGACCCGGATGGTCAACCATCCAAGTGCTGGTCTGCTCAACGGCATTTTAATTCGGGGATCTAACGGGAACCGTTGTTACCACTGTCACATTAGCATTTAGTTAAATAAAAAAGAACAATAATGCACAGTTCTTCAAGTACTATGTGCAATGTCCATGTTTATCGATAGAAGCATTCAAATGTTCTTCAGACAAATATGCATGCGTGGCAGATAGCAGAGAGTGCGAATTCCGGGTTAGAGTCCCGACCTGGTACAAATTTTCATGTACCACTATTGAAATGAACAGCTGCTGCTGATTCATATTCGCAGTTGAGAATACATTTATTATGCGCAGATCTTTCTTTGTAGACGAAGATGTCAGACTGCAGATTATCTCAACAGCACTGCCGGTAATAGAATTTTTTACCCCGTTGTAATAAGTTGTGATTTCATAATTTTGGTCCGTTTCCGTAGAATAATGGACCAACAAACCAAAAATTTTGTTCACCCGTCAGAGGTATTTACTGGTGACGGGCGATGTTATGGCTCTTCTATTACGTGAGTCACATTATGTACTTAAACGGTGATTCACTTGTAATAAATATAACGGCTTTAAAAGCACCTGGACTTCAATGAGGCACGATGACACAGCATTCACGTACTCCTTTCTCATTGTGTTTGGGGATGAAACAAACCACGCACAGCTCTGGGAAAACATGAGAAGTGTTAGGAGAGGTCAGCAACTAGGACCACAACCGAACTGTGCACAAGGTTTCCGTAGTTTACTTTGCAACTCTTGAATGAAGCGAGAACTTTTCGTAGATGAGAATAAGCGTCCCTACTCTGATGCCGTCAAAATGAGAAAATTGTTGAACAGAAATATCGGGTATAATTTTCCTAATCAATAACATAATTCCAGGTGGTAACTAATGACACATTATTACGAAAAAGATCTCCATTAACACAAATACATGCTTAGAGCTCTCTGAAATTAGCCCGAATTGGTACTGTTTCACGGATTTAGCCCTCCCCCTCTCTCTGTGTCTTGTTTTCTCTCTGTGCATGTCTGTAATCACCTACACCTACATCACATTATCACTTAGCAATTAACACGTTCAAACTATTTCTCTATCATTCTACTCTCTAATAGCTATTGAGGCTATTGCGGCGGAGCGGCAGAGCGCATTGAGGCGCTAAGCTACGATGCGCGAGGCCGTTCCCCGTCGGGGTCTGGAATCCCCACCTCCCTCCCTCGGGCATGGATATTTGTCCCGTCTTTAGTGTAAGTTAGTACATAAGTAGTTTGTACGTTTACGGACTGATGACCCCGCAGTTAAGTCCCTCAAGCTGTATAAACATTTGAACATTTGAAAAACACCTGCTTAAATCTTTCCGTGCTAGCCCTGATATCTTTCTTTCTTTCTGGTAATCATTCCTCCATATGTTGGTGGTCGGCACCAAATTAACTTTGCCTTCCGAGGAGAAAATTAGTGATTATAATTTCGTAAATAGGTCTTGCTGCAACGAAAAACATCTTTAATTATTTCCGCTCCAGTTCATATGTTATTTCCGGGATACTCTCCATTCCATCATTCGTCGTAATACTCTAGAGAATTACTCCTCAATTCGGTCTGCACAGCGTGATAAATATAAAATAAATTATAATAAAAATCGACCCGCCCTTCTTTGGACTGGTAAGGATTCGATACCACGCAGCAACACGCCGGCAGAGGGCGGATAAGAATAGTTTAGTCAGTGTATTTTGTGGGTTTGTGTGCGTCTTCTGTCAAAAAAAAGGCAATCTTTAGTTTGCCTCCCACACAACTTTACTTGTGCGCTCTTTTCAGTTCAAGTTGCTCGTAATTATAACCAGTACATCAGTTGAATTGGCCTTAAATTTTGTACGATTTATCTCGTAATCGAAATTTACTATATTCATTTTACTATTCATGTTGATGTTCTCACATTGTCATTGTTTAATCTCAACTGCCAATATTCGCACAATAAATTTATTTTTTCTAATTAGTTTGCAGTCTGCAAACAACCGCAGAGGACTGCTTACGTTATCTCCCAAATAATTTACGAAGGATGTTCAAATAAAAGGGTACGAAACATCTTAACAACCAAACCGGTTGAAATATGAATACCCCGCTTTGAGATAATGCAGTGCGACATCTAGGCATTAAAGCATGCTTCGTCACCTCGCCCTAGAAATTTCAAGGCTATACCATCAGCTTGCAAGGTGATGCTCACCGTCTTTTCCCGATACTAACTGCATTCCTCATGCACTGTCAGACACTCCGTATCCTACGTAGGTCCATCAACAGTAAACGGCCTGGCCTGCTCACGGAGGGAGTGATTGTGCTACATGGTAACGCGCCTCCACACGTATCCAGGGTCACACAAAGTGTACTGGCCAAGTACAAGTGGGAGTAGCTAGAGCAACCGCCCTACAGCCCAGACATGTCGACCCGTAACTTCCATCTGTTTGGTCCAGTAGAAAAAAAAATCTCAAATGGAAGCGCTTCAACTCGGACTACGAACTGAAGGACACAGTAAAGCACTGACTCTGGCCACAGACACAGGAATTCTCAGATCATGGAATCCTTGTGCTCAGGCCTCTGGTGATTACTTTTGAATAAAGACTTTAATTATACTCTCAGTGTCGTTTCGTACCTTTGCATTTGAACACCACTCGCACTTTAGCAACAGAATGGGACCTATAACAGCTCCTTGAGGAATACCAGATATCAGTTCTCTTTTTCTCGATTGCGTCAATTGCTACTAACTGACCGGAAATAACTGATGGAGAGAGAGAGAGAGAGAGAGAGAGAGACAAACAGGCTAAGACAGAAAAAAGTCATTATTTTATAAAACTTTTATCCATTGTGTTTGAACCTGCGACTGTTTCTTGAAGGGACTAAAAATGGATCTCCTTGAACAATTAGAGATTTTCATCCACAAACATAAATCACCACACACAATTCTAAATGAGCAGACAGAATTAGCAAATACCTCATTCTTCCAGTATTTTGAAGACTCTTTAAAATTGAAGAATTAGACAATCATTCACAAATACCCCCCCTCCCCTTTTACACACACACACACACACACACACACACAACACAAAAAATCTCCTTGCACTTACACTCTTTCTTTCGTCTTCTTCTACTTCATTCCACTCTACCCCACCCCTTTCACCACCAACCACACTACTCCCTGCCAAAGCCCAAAATTATTTTGTAATTTTCGAATCAATGAATAACACACAAATTCAAATGTCTTATATGCCACCTAAAACAACACATGTGACGCATGTAAACAGATGTTATAGTAATCACAAAATCAATACTCCTAATATTAACGTAACTATCATTCTGAAATCATATTATATACGTATGTTAACTTTGAATACAACTTTTGATCTTATGTAATCTAAATTGGCATCATATTTATATTCTATAACAAGATAAGCTTTTGTCAGTCTTTGGTTTCACATAGTTCTTATCTTGTGGTATAAACATACTCTTTGGTTTGTTTACAAGCTGAAAATTGTGGTAGTGGCTGTAAAGTCGTCATGTGTGTGAAGTGTTTGTTAATTTTACCTCTTAAAAGTCGTGGGAGTTTCTGTGGTGTGTTGATGGAAAGGAAGTGTAGTGAAATCCTATCCATAAGCGGACCAATTATGGACAAATTAAACGTGAAGTGCATAACTGTAAGTAATGCCTTGAAGACAGACTTATATTGTAATTATTCAGTATAGCCTACCAAAATTAGTGTTTACTTTTTTCTCGTTTTCTGCCCTGCCACAGATACAAATGTAATTTGAAATAAATGTATACCATCTGAAGATGAGCTGCTAGGCAGCTTGAAACCGGTAATGGTTTAAATAAATCTTCATTAAGAAGAAACAAAAGGCGACTGGTTGCAGTAATTTCTGAAACCCATTATTTTATACTTCTTTTATTTTATTTTATTTTTTTATAGAGAACACCGCAGCTGTTTCCGTAATATTACTGTAGTAAATAAATAGTGCAACCAGCACAACATTTTACACATCAATTTATTTCACCGTTACTGGTTTCAGGACTGAACCCATCTTCAGACGGTTGTGTTGATTTCAGGAGAGAGCTTTGTGTATTTGTATCGCTCCATGTTGGTCTGTGAGATACACTCTGCACCTCTCTCTCTGAAGACACCAATGTAAACTTGAAATCTACACAATCTTCTAATTAGGGACTCAGGCCCGAAACTAGTAACGGTGAAATAAATTGACGTGTAAAATGTTGTGCTGGTTGCAGTATTTATTTACTACAGTAATATTACGGAAACAGTTGCGGTGTTTTCTATAAAATAAATAAATAAATAAATAAAATAAAAGAAGTATAAAATAATGATTTTATCTTTCTTAGCCTGTTTGTCTCTCTCTCTCTCTCTCTCTCTCTCTCTCTCCATCAGTTATTTCCCGTCAGTTAGTAGCAATTGACGCAATCGAGAAAAAGAGAACTGATATCTGTTATTCCTCAAGGAGCTGTTATAGGTCCCATTCTGTTGCTAACGTACGAGTGGTGTTCAAATGCAAAGGTGCAGGCAAGAATTGTGTGAAAACAGGAGCTCGTTTCACAGCGTAATTACAACTCCGCGCGCGATACGCGTAAGATGTTAACAATGTAACCACTCGCGTAATTATAAACACGGCGGAGCTACTGTCGGTCGGCTGTGACGTACGCGGTTCTCGGCTGCCCAGTACCTCGCAGTCAGTCAGTCAGTCTGGAGGCTTTACTGTTGCCTGCTGGCCTGAGTGATTCCATTTCGCAACCTCCTCGTCCGAACATGCAGCACGGCCAGTTGCACAATGCCGGCCGCGGCCCCCCAAGGCCGCCGCGGCTGCAGCTCCACCGCGAGTAACCTTCTTTTTTTTTTTTTTTTTTTTTTGCTGGCTGCGACGTGACGTGCCGTGGTGATGCGGTCACATTTTCAGTGGGTCTGACCACTTGGTTACAACCACTTGCACTCGGGGCCCCTCGCTTACTGGCAACTTTTTTCAAAGTAACTACTTAGCCACTTTGAAGAAGTTCTAGAGCAGAACGAAAAGTATCAGAAAAAAAGTGGTTTTGAACTCAGATGAAGATGTAAATCAAGAGGAAGAATTTTTTCATTGATGTAAGAGAAAGATAGAACAATTGAATGGAGGAAAAATAAATATCCTCCCCATGTTAGAAACAGAGCTTATAACATCTTGACTCATTTGATTTGATTTTTTTCCAGGGAAGCCAAAACAGTCTGTTGCTAACTGCCCGCACCGAAACTAAGTTTATTGTGCGGTATCGCTCCCTGTATATCTAGTAAAGCCAACCACTGCCCTTGAACAGTGCAAGGAGTCCCTTTACCAGTTCTTTATTAGACACAATTTCTTCGGGTCTGCTTGTCCCAAATGTTCTGTGCCTTTTACTCTCCAATGCAATGCATTCGAAGATTAGATGTGATGCAGTTTCATCACCGTCATCACAGATCCTACATTTAGGGTCCTCTTCTGTTATTCCCATTGTATGTAGGTTTTTTTGAAATTCCCATGGCCTGTCAGCAATCCAACCATGAGTCTAATCTCTCTCCTGTTCAGGCCCAGGATTGCAGAGCTTCTTTTAAAACATGGCTTTGGCATCATTACCTTGCCATTGACTCATTTACGTAGATCTAAAATTGAAGCTCATATAACATAGACGGAAATATATATTCAACATTTATTTTCAAATGAAAATACAATAGACATTTAAAAAAAAAAAAAAAAAAAAAAAAAAAAAAAAAAAAAAAGAGGGCAGTAATATTTACATCAGTGAAGTTGATGGCAACTTTTGTGGGAGAGCGTGACGTGAAATAACTCGTAGCTGGTGTAATGCATGAGACAAATGGTTGTATGTGGAACATTCTTAAGACACACGTAAACTGTGATGTCAAGGAATGTGTTCGTTATCCCAATTTTGTTTGCACTTTAGCGTCTAAATTACTGTACATGGTCCTTGTTTTGAAATACAAATTTTCACGTTGCTTGGAAAAGAATACATACCTCGATGTTCGCTCCGAAAGAAGATATAACTTCACTATCTGGAAATGTATACTTATTAAATTCTACCACAAGTTGCTGGTACATATTAAATTGTGTTGTTGTTGTTGTGGTCTTCTGTCCGGAGACTGGTTTGATGCAGCTCTCCACCATACCCTATCCTGAGCAAGACTCTTCATCTCCACATAAGAACGGCAACCTACATCTGTCTGAATCTGCTTACTGTATCCATCTCATGGTCTTCCTCTGCGGTTTTTACCCCACACACTTCCCTCCAACGCTACATTCACAATTCCTTGATGTCTAAGAATGTGTCCTACCAATCTATCCCTTCTTTTAGTCAAGGTACGCCAGAAATTTCTTTTCTCCCCAATTCTGTTCAGTACCTCCTCATTAGTTACGCGATCCACGCACCTAATCTTCAGCATTTTTCTGTAGCACCACATTTCAAAAGCCTCAATCCTCTTCCTGCCCGCATTGTTTATCGTCCATGTCTCACTCCCATACAAGGCAACACTCCATACAAATGCCTTCAGAAAGAACTTCCTTAGGTTTAAATCAATATTCGATGTTAACAAATTTCTCTTTTTCAAGAACGCTTTTCTACCCATTGCCATTTTGCATTTTATATCCTCTGTACTGCGACCATCATTTGTTATTTTACTGCCCAAGTAACAAAACTCGTCTATCTCCTTTATTGCTTCGTTACCCAATCTAATTCCTTCAGCATCACCTGATTTCCTTCCACTGCACTCCATTGCCCTAGTTTTGCTCTTGTTAATGTTCATCTTATATGCACCTTTCAGCACATTGTCCATTCCGTTCAATTGCTCTTCCAGGTATTTTGCTGTATCTGACAGAATTACTATGTCGTCGGCAAAACGCAATGTTTTTAATTCTTCACCCTGAACTTTAATTCCTTCTCCAAATTTCTCCTTGCTTTCCTTTATAGCTTGCTCAATGTACAAATTGAATAACAATGAAAAAAAAAAGCTACAACCCTGTCTTGCTCCCTTTCCAACCACTGCATCCCTTCCATGCCCTTCAACTCTGACAACCGCTGTCTGGTTTTTGTACAAGTTACACAATTGTGTAAGTGTATTAAATGTGTTCCATTTATATATAATATAAAATCATATAATCATTCATACCCACAGTTCAGTGTGTCGAAATGAAGCGCGATATTGTGGATGACGCCTATCATCTGCGCAAGAAGCAACGGTGTCAGGAGTTACCGCAGGGCTGACGGAGATTTAATTCCCCACATGCGGCCAAGAAGGCAAGCCGTTTCCCATGAAACACCAGAGTACCAGTCACAGCTAAATCAATGCACCGTCCTTCCCTACCTTGTGTACGCGATACTGCCGCCATTTGGTTCTTTGGCTATCGCCATACCAAGGTTTTTCTGACTTCAGTAATGTAGATGAAACAAACTCTGCGCAGAGGATGAGAATTCTGCCCACACCTTCTATACTGTTCTTCTCACGAGGAGCGAGGTCGTCCAGGGGACAGCTTAATGGAATCGCATTCCCCAGGACGTCGGTAGTAATTTACATCCGGCCATGCAAGTTTAGCTTTTTAGTTTTTTCGCCAAACCGCTTAAGGCAAATTTCGGGATGGTTCCTCCGAAAAGGCACGGCCGATTTCCTTCCCTAGCGTGTGATCTCAGCGTCTAATGACTACCTTTAAACCCTGATCGCCGGCTGCGGTGGCCGAGGGGACTAAGGCGCTCCAGTCACGGTCTGCACGGCCACTACGGTCGGGGGTTCTAATCCCCCCTCGGGCATGGATATTTGTGCCGTCCTTCGTATTAGCTAGTTCATAAGTAGTTTGTAAGTTTAGGGACTGATGACCCCATAGTTAAGTCCCATAAACTATACAAACATTTGAACATTTGAAACCCTGATCTTCCTTCCTTTTCCCTTTTTTTTCTGTCTTAAGCCCGTTTTACACGAGCGAATTCCTGCAGAAAATGGACTACTCCAAGTGCGCGCGCCTTTCGTGCCAGTGTGTAAATCAGCAGCCAACCCCATCACAAGTGCGTCTGTGACGTCAGTGTTCTGTAGCATGTGACAAGTGTGGATTTATAAGCAGCCGAGAGAGTGGCAGAATGCGCATGCGCAGAAGCAAGTATCAGCAGTGGCATCTGCTAACATCGGAAGTTAACCTTTTCTGGCCGATCTCATTATGTTACAGAAATGCTTTCGCGTCTTTTTTTTTTACAAGTATTCTCCTACAAAAGAGACGAAAATCTTCAAGCAGAATAATATTTTCGGATATCGGGAAAAAGGCCTATTCTATGTATCAATATGAACGTCAATACATAAACGTGTTTCAACGAAAATTATTTCAACAGTGAAAAGAGGAAATAATGAGAAAATAATTTTCGATGTTATTCTCACAGTTAGCAACATAACAAGAAACGAAAACTAAAGTAAAAAGTAGCTTTTTCCTGCATTTTAAATATTGTTTGGTGTGTTTGCCAAAATAAATTTACTTCAGCAAATAAATGTGTAAGATTTGAAATTTTTGGATGACATGTCCTATTGTTTAGGTTCTCAATTGTGTGGAAAATTTTGCTACACGACATTTGAGGAGCACATCAACTATGAATTACCCTTTCGTCATTAATAAACACAATTACCCTTTACCTGCTCCTACGTAAAAAAAAATGCTCTCATGACCTCACTTCTTCATTCAGATGCGAAACTACATAGCAAACAGCTCTAGTTTTGGTGGTTACGTCTTAAGGAAAATGACTACTCGAGACAGGGGAGACGCAGTACGAAAATTTGACGCCAGGGGTGCTGCAGTAGACAAACTCGTGTTGAGTAGTCAGCTGACAAGGAGATCACACGGGTATCGGATTTTAGAATTCCTTTATATTTACGGTACGTGAAGTTCAGAACTTAGACAATCTGCCAAAGCCATGTGACGCGACTCTCAAAAATTCTTTATAGATTCTACTTTTGACCTTTGCAAGTAACCATAAGTAGCAATAAATAAAACAATTGTAGCGTCTGTTAGTGTAGCTCAGCATGTAGCCTTCTGACGTTACAAACCGAGGGTAGGAGATTCGAATACTTTCCAATACTTACACCCTTTTCATATCTAATGATAATTTTTAAGAAAAGTGCAGTATTTTTGTTTATTCGTAATTTTTTATGCTTCATAGAAGGTTGTTAACAGTTGATGGTTACAATGAAAATACATAAGTTACATTTTTACAGTGTTTCCTTCACTATTAATTAACGACGATAGTCTTTGATTTTTTCAGTTTGTAAAGAGTTACGACACTGTTTTTGGACAGTCATCCCCACAGTTACTAACGGCTTTCCAAGCAGCTAACCTACCCAACAATTGTTTTATGTGACGACAAGGTTTTTCAGCTAGTCTACATACACATAAACAAAAGCTGACAGAACACATGGAATTAGAGATCCGAAAAAGTTTTATAGTACTGAATTCTAAATCGGAAAAAATATCTGTCACGGTGGGATTCGAACCACCAACCCTATGGTTATGAGACCAGAACGATACAATATATATGGTGTGCCAGCTATCTTGTCCACCCAAAATATCTCTGGAACAATAACAGCTATTGGAAAACGACTTTCACCGGTATCAATGTACGGCTGGGGCCCATGAATGTACATATTTGGAAACATTCTAAAACGAAAGCAAATGTGTTTTTAACACACACTTACGTGTTTTTTTTTTTTTTTTTTTAAAGATGGATACCCTATATTTTTTCTTCAGCAATCCATAGCATGACAAATCACATAAACAATGGCGTTAATTGCATCGCAATATTCCAATTACATCCCGAGATATTGCGACGCGAAGTTGACGCTTGAAATACGCGAAATGCGCGGCTAGCGCACGTCCTGAGACTCACGCGAGAACCCCATGTAAGTGTATATATATATACTTACGTTTAGTTCTAAAACTTCAAAGACGGTTTACTCAAGAGTTTTCGAGAGTTGCGTCGAAGGGCTTTCGCTAATTGTTATTTAAATTCTGAACTTCACGTACCACAATTATAAAGAAATTATAAAATCCGATACCCATGTGGTCTCCTTGTGGGACAAGAAGCCTGACCGTATAAAAGAGGCTTATGTATGGAGCGCTACAGTACAGTTGTCGTGATTAGTCGTCTGACGTGAGACAAGAAAGTCGCGCTTGTAAAAGGGGCTTTAGTAACGATTCACTGTCTCACGCGCCGTATATTCCTGTAATTTAACCGTAATTCAACCAGTCATATTACACGCGCGTGATAGTCTTCGTACGTGCGCGGCCTCTGACGGCAATACAGAAACTATTATGGTCAACTGCTACGTTCCCACGGCCGCGCCTAGACAGCAATCGATGTTGCTGTTTTCATCGCCGATGTCACATTTACTCCGACATCAGACATTCTCAAGTCTTAACCGAAAACAATGGTCTGAATAAATGATGTACCAACAGCCGTAAGTATAATGAAATATTTATTCTATTACAACCAGTTTCGGCACTTCACTGTGCCATCTTCAGGTCCCTACATCGGAGCATGATATCCAAAAGTAGGGATACTAAACTGGCTTCGTGGATTTCGTCTCTTAGTTGTTTTCCAACTAAGAGACGAAATCCACGAATCCAATTTAGTATCCCTACTTTTGGATATCATGCTCCGATGTAGGGACCTGAAGATGGCATAGTGAAATGCCGAAACTGGTTGTAATGGAATAAATATTTCATTATACTTAGGGCTGTTGGTACTTCAGTTCCTTCAGAATCTTGACCAGCCGCTGTCCCGTTTCCACCTCCGATGATGGATTCAAGAGAACAATGGCAGCTTGTGCTCCCTCTCTAATAATCACGATGTCGACAGGACGTTAAATCTTAACCTTCCTTCTTGCACGCGCACAAATGTTGCTTTACAAGCAGCGACATTCTCCGCGTCGCTTCTTTGTCGTCACTGACGAGGCGCGACTTGATCCAGACAGGAAGTAACGAATTGTGGAGCATAAACAGCTGCTGCAATTGAGGCGTGGGAGGGTGACCCCCAATCTGCGCATGCCCAGCGCCTGCCCTTCAGTTACGCAGCCGAGTTACCCGCTAAAGGCGTACCGTCTCGTCCCCCTCACCAAAATTTACCTGCGCCGCTACATCGCCCTTTGTGTGGCAGCGGATGAAACTGCAGTACCGGTCCCAAGGCTAAAGGTGCACTCTGCCGAATTTATGTGGCCCCATTGAAGTCTCAAGTTTCTCCTGATCCGGCGTTGTCCGCCGGACTCTGCAGGAAATTCCATCTCCAGTAGAGCCTTGAAATTTTGCATATTACAGTAACAATTGGTTTTATGCTGTCGATGGAGTATGTTTGAAAGGGCAGAGTGCAGGGTCACGAGTATGGGACTCTGGGCGCTCGCTTCCTATTTGAGCCAGGATAATGGGTTAAAAAGTTTTTGATATAGCCCAGAACTAGGACTGGGCAAACGATACTCGCGTTGGAACATTCTCGAGATATCCGATACAGCGCATAACTCCGTACAGTATCGAACTTTTCGAACATACAACTGACAAATTACGCGCGTGGCGTCTTGTGCAATCGATACGCTGTAAAGCCGGCTATCGGAACTTATTCCGTAAGAAAAACTCATGTACATGCACAAAAGCGAAAGACAACACTATTAGAGAAAACTGTATATTTTGTTTAAATCTGTGCATACGAGTCCTTTATCACTACAAAGTATGATCCGTTGATAAACAAAATAACTGCTTCTAATAACAGAACTAATGAAATTATAACACTCATAGATATGTTGTTTCTCGAAATATGTTACATACCTCTGAATCCTTCATAAGTAGAAATTAACGTTTAATGTGATTATAAGAGACACGTTTCGAAGAAGCATTGTATTCCATGTTCATATGGTACAGTAACAAATAAAATATTACCACCTATTAATCGTCTTGAAAACAATATCCAAAGAGATGAAGTAAGGAAATAATTAGAAATGTAAGACACAAAAAATGAAGGAAGTAGTATTAAAAAATATGTAATTGCGACTGCGTGAATAAACAGTGCACGAGCTGCTCGATAGATAGTACCAACAGACGTCCACAGATCGCAGCATTACAATTTTAAATCACGTTTGTTATCTTTTACTTATACACTCGTTACTGTTTTATTTATGACCTGCACTCTAGAAACTACTAAAGTCTGCATTCCACTCTTATTAGCTTATTATGAATCTCCATAATATATTAATGACATCGTTTTCTTTATAATTAGTTTATTGCAGAGCTCCGAAAAGGTTTATGAACGCGTCAACGAATAATAGCAAGGCGTGGAGATAGTACCTTCTAACGTTGCTAGATAGCGTCGTGATCGAATGTTCGAACATACCCCGAGATTTTGTGATCTTTGACGTAATTTGTTCAAACAGTTCGAGTCGTTTTCAAACCCAGCTCTATCCAAAACAGCGCCCTTTTGTGTGACTTTTAGAACTACCGTCTTACTTTAGCGAAGTTATAATATGCAAGAAAACTTTGAACATCAGACTTCAGTTGGCGCCCAGACTAATTCTGCGCTTCGAGTCAACTCCTTTTACAAATGATGTCAGCTGGGCTATACACAACTGATATCAAATGGGAAGGTAATGTTCATTTAAAAACTCATTCTCAAGAGCCTTGATTCCTGCAAAATTGTCATTTTTTTTACAGAAATAATACCAATGTTGCCCTGTAAATTTGACAGAACAAAATACTTCTTGAAAATTCTGTAGATAGTTTTATACCATTACACACAGTATTAACGAAACTATGGCGTGTACCTCGGCTTACAATTAGTGCCGTAAGACAAGAGTAGGACACACTGTGATTGTATAAAACTTATGGAAAATCAAATCGGTGAAACTCTTTACTTCTTTGAAACTGATTGCAAGCGGAAGTACAAGTCTAACTATCTGCAGACGTATTGATTTGTTGTAAATGGTGATTGGGTTTATTGACCCTATTTTCGTGTAATTATCTGTTGAACAATAACAAAAAACTAACTATCGGTTGATTAGTATAAATTTGGGCAGCGTGTGTAGCGTTTGTCTGTAACTAACACTTGGTTCATTAAAAACTGTTTTAATTATGTAACTAGCTATAAGAGTAATGAAGTCCTAATAGAACTGCAAAGGGGCTACAGTGATAAGAAGAAACGTTAAAGCTGCAACCTAATCCAACCATTAACCTAACGTCACTTCTATACCTTAAACTTGTACGAATATTTATGAATTGTCTGTTCAAGAGGAATTAAATACTACGACTGGCTTAAGGCGATGGGGATAGACATGTGTTTCACATGGAAGTTTGGGTCTGGTCGGGGAGGGTACAGGGTGACTGATAGATCAAGGCGATCGCTATCGAAAAGCGGGAGACCCAGATTCGAGTCTTGGTTCAGCACAAATTTTCAGGTTTCAGAAAACGATATTCCAGCTTCAAAACTACAGTAGAAGTCCTATGATTTAGTAATATCGAATAATCATTATCTATTATCGATGCATCTTTTTAAATCGAGCCCGTGCTGAGAGGCGTTGGACGTCCAGACAAAGGTAAACTTAATAGTTGATAGTATTTTGTCAGTCAATTAGCGTCCCGTTCTTTGTACGTTAATTGCAGTAAGCTTTTAAACAAGTAGAGCAACACTTTATTTAAATTTTCTTGAAGACCTTCTAATTCACAAGTCCTGTCTACTACAACTATGGTAGAGTAAAAGTTGTGAAATGCTACTATCGCAGCTCAACAAAAGGCAGACGTCTCACGGCCAGAGATAATGATGTAAAACAGGAGAAGCAGCTTCCAGACGTATCTCGCAGCTTCAAAAATTTACTTATAATTTTTGGTTTATTCGTATTTTATTTGTGAACCGTTATTCCCCAGCAGAGTGTGCTCTCGAAGACTTTGTATGTATAATGGAAAGTTTACACGTGTGAGGAGTATGCATCCTAAAAATCAGTGGTATGTAGTGTCATACAGAACGACGTAAAAAAAAAATATGTTGGAATTCATTAAGGTGTTTGTCATCTTATACGACATGACTTTATGTATCCGCGAATATGTCAAATTTTTTTGACTTAAATTTGTCATAATCTGCCATATAAGCTGGTGTCTCTCGTTTACATGTTGGAGTCAGCTATAGCAGAAACGCCTTTTGTTGCGCTGTGATAGGAGCATATTTCATTCTGGTTTCCGTAGCAATTTTCGATCCACAGCTTGTACTTCATTGACGTCAATCTGCAGCAGGGTTTTGGAACATATCCTGTATTCAAATATTATGGATTATCTCGAACAGAACGATCTATTGACCCAAGATCAACAAGGATTTAGAAAATATCGTTCATGCGAAACACAACTAGCTCTTTATTCACACGAAGTGATGGGTGCCATCGACAAGGGTTCGCAAATCGATTCCGAATTTCTTGATTTCCAGAAGGTTTTTGACACCGTACCTCACAAACGGCTTTTAATCAAATTGCGTGGATATGGCATATCGCCCCAAATTTGCGATTGGATAGGGAATTTCCTGTCAGAGAGGACACAGTAGTAATCGATGGTAAGGCATCGACTAAAACACAGGTGATATCGGGCATTCCGCAGGGTAGTGTTATTGGTCCTCTGCTGTTCCTTATTTACATAAACGAGTTAGGGGAAAATCTAAGTAGGTTGTTTGCAGATGACGCCGTCATTTACCGTCAAGTAAAATCAACTGAATATCAAAACCAACTGAAGAACAATATAAATAAGATATCAGTATGGTGTAAAAATTGGCAATTGACTCTAAATAATGAGAAGTGTGAAGTTGTCCACATGAGTACGAAAAGAAATCCGTTAAACTTTGTTTACAAGATAACTCAATCAAAAGTGAAGGCCGTAAACTGCCAAAATACCTAGGAATTACTATTACTTCAGACTTAAATTGGAAATAACACGTAGATAATGTCGTGGGAAAGGCGAACCAGAGACAGCGTTTTATTGTCAGAACCCTTAAAACATGTAACAGAACTACAAAAGAAACTGCATACACTACGATTGTCCGTCCATTTTTGGAGTATTGCAGCCCAGTGTGGGATCCTTATCAGGTGGGCTTGACGGAGAATATCGAAAGAGTCCAAAGTCACGATACAGGGTAGATAGCGTTACGAAAATGATACAGGATCTGGAATGGGAATCATTACAACAACGGCGCTTATCGCTGCGGCGTGGGGTACTTACGAAACTCCAATCGCCAACATTCTCCTCCGATTGCGAAAATATATTGTTGACTCCCACTTACGTAGGTAGAAATGATCATTATAATAAAATACGAGAAATCAGAGCCCGAACCGAGAGATTCAGGTGTTCTTTCTTCCCGCGCGCTATTCGAGAATGGAATGGGAGATAAATCTTATAAAGGTGGTTCGATGAACCTTGTTCCAGGCACTTAAATGTGATTTGCAGAGAATCCGATGTAGATGTAGATGTATATGTACTAAAATTATGGCAAACATTATCTCTTGCAGTGTTGCATCAAGCCTGATTGTGGTGCTTATTTTCCAGGTGAAAACACGGAGGTTCTGCGGGAATCGATCCAGGCTATCCTGGACACATTTCGGTTCCCAGTTGAGACGTTACCACTCATCTACGTCGTACTCAAGGACGCCAAGTCTGACGTCAAAGAAGCGTACAACCGCATCATGGAAGGTTGGTTACTGCCACAGTTAATTCATTTCCCTCCACCGTTATACAGTAATACATTTCATACCTATCTCGTGAAAGTGATTTCGAATCTAATCAGTTTTCTTTTTATTTTCACCCTCATAGGCTCGTCGGACGCTAGCTTCTCGAAAGCGTGGACGATCTTTGTCATTATCTGTAGGGGAAAAATATGTTCTGGTTTTTGCAAACATTTTCGGGATATCATAACATCATTCTTAGTCAGTGAAAAAGGATAAATTGAATTTTATTGTTAGCAGCTATAAGTGAGTGATGTAGACAGTTGAGTGCTTGCTTGTCTCCAAGAGAAAAAGAGGGAAACGATAAAGCGAGATAGTACTTGTGCAAGTATGCGTAAATTCTCAATAAACGCGGAATGAAAATGTGTTTCAAAACAGAGGAACGGCATCTGTGGGAAACAAGAAGGGAGAAATAATAGTTTTGCTGTGTACTAAGCTTGTCAGGGTGAGTTCAGGGGTGTGCAGTTTGTATGATTTATTCAGTATCCACTTAAAGCATATTTATTACTTAATATAACAAGTTATGTGTGAGAGAGAGAAAACGTAATATATCAGAATTGTTTCAGACTGTGTAACTGCAGAGAGCGAAAAATAGCTGTCGCAAACATTTTAAAAATTCAGTTTCTTACACATGGTATCAGTCTTAGGTGAGAGAAAATTACATGCCTTACTTTATGTAATAACACCAATTATGGACTTTTTCGTGAATATATGCATATATACATTTTAGTGCATAAATGAAGAGGTTGAATTGCTGTAAAACAACGAAAATTTCTGTAACTGACAATATAATAACAATATTATATTGCGGTGATAACAGAAATAACTGCTTGGAAGTTTAAAATAAAAGTATGCAGTTAGGACAGCTAAGCAAAAATGACGCCTTCAAACAAAAAAGTCTTGTTGCTTAATAATTGTATTTTAGTGTGCAAAAAAACTTTTTATTTATTACAACAACTCTAGCACACCCAGAAAAGTTATGAACATTAATTCCTGAAAAAAAAAAAAAAAAAAAACCACTTGGAAATATAAATTTGTCTATTGATACAGATGAGTGTAACTTCCAGTTTCAAGAAGTCAATCGGAAGAAAAGCAAAACGTAAGGAAAAGAATGTTAAGAATTTGAAAACGAGATTTTCCAGTCTCAGCTTCTTCTGGAGTTCTGTTATGTATCACAGAGGGTATAATTGTTGTTGTCTGCCAAAAGTGATAAATGCATAAGAACTTTACTGAAAAAAGTTTTAATTTACTTGTGAACTTTCCAAAATATCATCAGGAAATAATTTTACGACAACTTCGGAGGGAGATGTAGTCATCAAATTCACAGGAAATAAGCGCCTATGCATTGTGAAAATTATGAAACATCTAAGGGACATCTAAATAACGAAAGACAAAATATTTGAGTAGAAATAATTGTTACAGTCGATTGTTGTTAAATTCATCTTCTTTTCCGTTCAAATTCTTACACGAAAATTGATATATGTGGAAATAATGTGTTACACACAAGAGATCGGATTGAAATAGCTTTACCAATAACGTAAAGAAGAAGAAAACCACAGTGAGAGACACATATTTCCTTAAAGAAGAACATATAAGCAAGCAGAAATGATGTAGTGAACTGTTTTAATGAAATATTTTCGAAATTTCTTGTAAAAGAATATAAAATACTCCTACAATATACATAAGGAGCTCTACTGTGCATGGAGGGAATTTTGTTGAATAGAAAATCATTTAAGTACTGCTGAAGAATGAAGAAACAATGCGAAGATTTCGTTTGAATGGTGGTTGATGTAAGTGATAAAGCATCAAATGAATCTATATGGGACTGGTGGCAGTGGTCTATAGGCAGTTAGCAATGAAGTGGATTACAAATTGTCAACATTTTCTTAATACAGGTACAGAATGAATACCAAAGGATAAAGAGTTTAAAAATTTAAACAACAAACGTTCCCGCTTTCATGTAATTGATGAGATTTTTCTCACAGGAAGTGTGCATTAGAAAGAGCTACTGTACATGGAAAGTGTAGATATATTGACAAAAGGAGATATTTTATTGGACACTGAGGTTGAAAATGTGACAATGTCAATGTCAATTTTGTATGAGGTATTTTGTAAGTACCACAGAGAGAGGTGTGTTTCGTGATAGTAAAAACAAAACGAATAAATAAATGTAAGGATATTTCTGAGACGTGGAAATACAAGAAACTGTGAATATCTAGTGGAAGAACGGTGTTATAAATTACGCCACACAGAACTAAGGAAGGCCTGATTCACTGTTTTCGCCAAAGTGTGTAGCGAGACAGAGTTGAACACTGGGCGGGTCGTGTTTACGGAACAGCCCAGCGGTACAGCGAGAGGAGTAACATGGAATCTGCGAAGCTGAGCAAACACGTGGACACAACACGACGACAGCCGCGCGCCCGCCTTGCAAGTCCGACTCGATCCCCAGCAGCAGCAGCAGCAGCAGCGGATAGCCAGAGCGTCCGCCGCGTCACCGGGCAACAAAACGAGGACGCCACGCGGCGATGCATAATGGACGTGGTCGACCGCGGTCGCATCCGAAATATATGTGCTAGGCGCCGTGCCGGCAAACGGAATGAGTGATGGCGGCCGCGTCTGGGGACTGTGGCCGCTTGAATAATTGCGGACACCCGCGGGTGGTCGCCGGGCGCGCAGACTTGTTGCACGCCGCCTGCCGCCGCACACAGATTGCAATTGCGTCGGGGGAGCCGACGGCGGCGACGCCTGGCTGCAGACCGCGAGAGTGGACCACCAATCGCTGCTCTCTGGAGGCCCCCACCTCGTGGTGCGGTGGTAGGAGAAAGTCGAAGTAAAGTGCAAACCAAAGATAGTGGACCATCAATCGCTGCTTGCTGGAGGCCCCCACCTCGTTGTGCGGTGATAGGAGAATGTCGAAGTAAAGTGGAAACCAAAGATAGTGGACCACCAATAGCTGGTCGCTGGAGGCCCCCACCTAGTGGGACGGTAGTAGGAGAATGTTGAAAGTCGATATGCAAACCAAAGATAGTGGACCATCAAGTGCTGCTCTTTCGAGGCCCCCAACTCGTGGGACGGTAGTTGGAGAATGTTGAAAGTCGATGAACAAACCAAAGGTAGTGGACCACCAATATCTGGTCGCTGGAGACCCCCACCTTGTGGGACGGTAGTAAGAGAGTGTTGAAAGTCGATCTGCAAAGCAAAGATAGTGGACCATCTATCGCTGCTCGCTAGAGCCCCCCACCACTTGGGACGGTAGTAGGAGAAAGTCGAAGTGCCAACCAAAGATAGTGGACCACCAATAGCTGGTCTCTGGAGGCCCCCCTCCTCGTGGGACGGTAGAAAGAGAGTGTTGAAAGTCGATGTGCAAAGCAAAGATAGTGGACCATCTATCGCTGCTCGCTAGAGCCCCCCACCACTTGGGACGGTAGTAGGAGAAAGTCGAAGTGCCAACCAAAGATAGTGGACCACCAATAGCTGCTCGCTGGAGGCCTCCACCTCGTGGGACGGTATTGTGAGAGTGTTGATGTTCAAAGCAAAGATAGTGGACCATCTATCACTGCTCGCCAAAGCCCCCCACCACTTGGGACGGTGGTAGGAGAAAGCCGAAGTAAAGTGCAAACCAAAGATAGTGGACCACCAATAGCTGCTATTTGGAGGCCCCCACCTCGTGGGACGGTAGTTGGAGAATGTTGAAAGTCGAAGTGCAAACCAAAGATAGTGGGCCACCTATCGCTGCTCGTTGGAAAACCCCACCTCGTGGGACGGTGGTTGGAGAGTGTTGAAAGTCGAAGTAAAGTGCAGTCCAGAAATAGAGAATACTGAAACTATGAAAGGTAGGAGTTTCAGATTTCGTTGCCGTAGTGGAAAGTCATTCGCTGCTTACTCGAGAATTACACGGCACGAGACAGAGGCACAAGAGTGAGGAATGGAACTAAAGCTCAAACCAAACTGCAGCATGTAGTATTACCATTTGAAAAACTTGTCTAAGCGAATACAAAAAGAACAGAAATTTAGTTATGCCTTTGTGTGAATTCTCAAAGTGACTGAAATTAATTAGTAACATACATTGAAAATTATTTTGAGAATCGAGACGCGCAGTGAGAAATAAAAATCGATAGATGGAACATAAAAAGTATCGAATTTAGAAATTCGTTAATAATAATACCACAAGGAAAAAGGAAGTTCACAAATAACTGTTGAACTCAATTTAATTTACAACAGTAAGGGAAAGTTGGATTGACAGAGATATAGTGCAGTGATTAAGAAAATGTCAGACACTGAGAAAGGAAAAATAGCTAAAGATAGGAAGGGAAAAGACAGGGGAAAAGAAAAAAAGGTACAAACAATGTGGTTTATCTACAGCAGTAAAAGTTAAGTCAACCATGATAAAATTTCCTATTTGAATTTAGTAATAAATATGAGCAAATGAGGATATATTTTCAGCTGAATGAATTATCTGCAGCTCCGGTCAGAACGAACAAGAAAATAGGTTAACGATACCATATGTGAAAACGAAGCTTAAAATAAGCAGAGTAACGTTCATACTAGTTTTCTGATTTAAAGGCGAAAAATTGTGTGTATATCGTTACAGAAAGGTGATGGATTAGACTGAGGAAATTTGCGCCCGCAATAAAACCTTTGTAGAAGAAGGTGAGGAACCTCCCTGTAAATTGTTAACACTCCAGATGTACTTAAACAAGAAACACAACAGGGGAAAATTCTAAGGAAGAGAAAAGAATGCAATAATTGCAGAAGTGGCGATGTTGACCAAAGATAAAGGAATAAAAATTAATAGCAAATCAGTAAATAAACAACAGATGCCTTAAGCACTATGGATTATTGCTGACATTATCATTTTGATAGCTGGAAAGTAAGACATTCAGTAACTCCAATCTTTATGACAACTCCAGGAAGTGAGGGAGGCAAAATATCTAGGCAAGAAAGAAAGTGCGATGCATTTTCACTGTGAAGTGAGTCAATGATTTTGCTGCTCTGTGATGTGAGTGATTAGTGATGCACATCATCCCAAGGATATCTGCAAATTCTAGCTGTTTCCTCATGCAAAAATGGTGATTAAAGAGTTGCTACTAGAAAGGCAAGACAACAAAGGTTTCGAACAAGATAAGGATCAAATTTACAACAAAGGATTTAAGTGGCTACACTGTTATATTTGACAGAGCTGTGCTGTTTATTCACCGTAGTGACAGCAAAAAGTTTCTGAATACATTAGTCAGAGATTTCATGAGAACATGGTGAGCATATGAAGAACTCGTACATCATATGTGTTTCATATGCGCCTGACAGAATAATTCATTATTCCCATGTAAATCTCCCAGTGACTAAAGAAAGTATCCACAAATCACGATTGATTTACTATGCATTCAACAAGATGACAGTTTCCGTTAACAAACTCCGTTCTGGGGCTATTTCTACATATATTGCATAGCAAATACCAATGTCAGAAGAGATTCATTTCCTGAAAAAAATGGAATTATATTCCAATAAATTTGCTGCCAGAAAATTTCAGTTAAGATTTAATTTGATTAGGCAATCATAATTAGTAACCCCAAAAGTACTTGAGTAGAAAAAATGTATCACAAGTTAAATTGTTAAACGAAAGGTTTTTTTTCACTTCGTTAACGACAAATAAGTAATTTTCAAAAATTAAATACATACATTTGTAAAGGATTGATACAATTCCACCAACTATTTTAGAATTATTAGTGTTTAGAAAAGTTTCATTTTTTATTGTTTTTACGTTGTGACTTCTAACAGAATGGCACTAAATGATGAGTAATAAGGTAGTCTATACATACAGGTTGATGTGTTCTGCACTTTATAAATAGTCTGACAATTATATTGATTGAGAATGAGCTAGTTTACAGAGTAATGTTAAAATAAAGTAAGGGATCACTGCAGCGTTTCAGAAGGAGGTAAGTGAATAACTATTCTACAAGTTATCATTTTACTGCAAAAAGGGTGTAGACGATAGTGTAATGAGTTACACAGAGTGCGTTTTGTTTGCTGTATAGAAACGTACATGGGCGCTATTAAAGTAATAGAAAGTATGTGAAATGTTGACACAACATAAAAATGATGCATACTATAAAGAGAAGATAATGTAAGTACAAAACTTAAAATATGTCTTACCCAAATGATACGCTGTCAACCTGTCAAAAAGAAAGTATTTACACACGAATGTTGTGTTTTTTTAGTGTTGATCAGTTCTAAGGCGTTTAATATTTTAACACAGGATGAAAATTATGTCAGTGTCTGGAGGAAATATATAAAAATAGGAATGTTAGAGTTCAGATGCTATGGAAACGTCTAGTACAAAATACGAAGTGTTATGAAACACGAAATAAATGAAAAAGAGTGTAGGTGAAAATCAGACAGAATGTCTCGAAAAATTCTAAGAAAATGAGCCACTTTTTCATAATTTACGCAACATAATGTTTTGCTAGATAACGTTATTGCGATACTTTTATAGAATTAATCAGGATATCTAACAGGTAATATTTTTGTTGACTTCTTCAGAAATACCATTATACAAGATGTAGCTGTTTTCAGTTTCTCAACAAGTCCTACAATACTATATTGGTCGTATGCTAAAAAAATTATGCTACACGAGCAAAGAAATAATGAACAGTATTAAAGTTTGAAGAACTAAGACTAAAGAAAATTTTCTTTTGAATACATTTGAGAGAATACATTTATATATTGAATGTGAAATGTTCATTGACGATAACGAGAAACTGTTGTCTACACAAGAATTTTACTTCACTCAGAAAAAGTTCCTTCTGTCAAGAAACAAAGAATGGGCTTTTGTGAAAGACTGAAATTCAATGAAGAATCTTTGCATTCTAAACGTAGATAATTATGAGATTTTGATTCCATGTGAAAACACATTCAGAAGGAATATTACGTCTTCTTTGATTACAAAAATTTTTTTGAACTCGCTTTCGCCACCTGCACTGGAAGTCTGAAATTCAGTGATAGCATCAAATCTAAAATATTTGCTAGTACTATGGACAGGAAAAGACAGTTAATAAATACAATTTTTGATTGGAACAGTTTACAAAGGAACAAACTGAATTATTACCATAAGCTGAAATCGTAATTTAATGAAATATTTGAAATAATTTTCTGTGGCATTGATCATTGCAATCATAAAGCTCAGAAGTCAACAAAGTAGAGGACAATATAACAAATCGAAAAAAATGTTATTTGTAAAAACTGCTCTATTAGTCAAGAATCTGCATCTAACTTAAGTGGTAGATTTAGTTTGTGGAGCATAGTCAAAAAGAGATGCAAGAATGAAGTGTGAGTATGTGTGAGAAGTATAAAATAACATGAAAACAAAAATTATTGCTGTATGTGGGAGAACTCAAATACCGAAGTGTACGAGTATTGGCTCTTCAGTGTTCTCTGAATGTGGAGGATGATGAAAACGAATGCTCTCATCTCGGAGCGGTGATGTTTCTCAAGACGTCGCCTGGCTGTAAACACTGAGAGGTAAGTGACTAAAATATGTGTTTTGTTTTTAGCTATAATATGTTACTTCACTGTGGTTTCACCTTTCAAAGTTGGCGGATGCTGTTGGATAACTATTTCCCTAGCGATTTACAGTACAACACTTTCCGTGACATTGCATTCATACCTGAAAATTAATCTGGAGTATTGTAAACAAAAATTTGCATTGTATTTTATAATTTACAGTCATATACAAAACTAGACATATGTCTGAGATCGTCTGATGAAAATTTGTAACATCATTGGCCAAGAACCTTAAGGCAGATAAAGGTGAAACTATTGTGTTGACTAATACTAGGGAGAGTAAATTATTGTGTTACGTTTCGCTAGCAGCAGAACGCCTTGGGTTAATACAGCGTAAGTATTTATAACGGAAATAATGTAACGAAAAGATTCTTTTTTAACAAATCCCAGATACCGAGTTGTGAGTAGACTCAAATTAAGTTATCTGAAAACAATTCGAGCCCGTTTTTCAATAAGGAATGCTAAAATTCTGCTGTTTTTCGATTATTGGGAGTTCTTTAAATGCTATTTCAGTGTTTGATCAAGATAATCTAGATCAAAATGACCTTTCTTATCTTGTTATAATATGTACTTTATATCACATACAGTGGCACAGAGAGGATTGAGAAGAAACACACCGTGTTTTACAACAACACAAATCCTTAAAGAAATAGTAGACGCAGTAACAATACCCAGGAAGCGTACTCCGTGAATTTCGATATCATACCGTGCACGACCATAAGTTCTTAACATACTATTGTCCAACAACTTGTAATCTGTTGTGTAGCTTTATGCTTTACCGAGATTCAAAGGTTCAAAGTATTGTACTTATGTACAAAGTCACAAAAAATAGGTTGTAATGTCGGAACTATGTAAATGTAAATATAATCTCGTTTAAAGGGCACTGAAAGAAAAGTGGGGAAGCAGTTGCCTGAGTCTTCATTCCATCTTGTTCAAAAAAACTTTAATGCTCGCGAACTTAATCGTGCTTTTTTATGCTCCAAGAGAATATCAGAAAATGACTGTGGAAGAGATAGGAGACAGTGCCAGTAGGGGGGAGAGAGAGAAAGAGAGAGAGAGAGAGAGATAGATGGATAGATAGAGAGAGAGAGAGAGAGAGAGAGAGAGAGAGAGAGAGAGAGAGAGAGAGAGAGAGAGAGAGAGAGCAATCAGTTCTTAAGGAAGAGAGACAGTAGCAGTAAAAAAAGGTAAATGGATGAAGATATTAACAGTGGGAACTAAAGAGAGAGAGAGAAAGTTTGAAATGAAAAGAGACATGAGTGGAGACCGTACATAGGCTTTGGGATTCTGGAACTCCAAGACCGGCGAACTTCCTCCCATCCCTTACACCCACGTGTCACGGTGTAAAGTTACAAGCCAGAGAAAACTATTCTCAAGGACACGACATGTGGAAAGGGAGTAAAGATATCACACTCTAAGAAAGACACAGTGACAATGTAAGAACAAAAGAATTGGACAAAACAATGGCAGGGAACAGTTGAAGCAGGAGGCATTTATAAGAAAGGAATCAAGGCAGTGACGGCGGGGAAGGCAGACAGCAGAATGTCGCAATAGGAGGTAAAGGAAACGAGCAGTAACAGGGAGATGCTGTTTATGAAAACTTCACTACGAGGAGAGATTGGGTAAAGGGATCAAACATATTCTGTGTTAAAAGAAGCAAGATATGTACCAATGGCAAAATATTTAGTGAGTAAGACGGAATGGTAACTCAGGACCTCTTTCAGGAACTTTTACGCTTGAACACGTTATTTTTTTATTTTTTTTTTCGACATGAGCAATTTACAGCTGGTTATAAAATAGAATTTGAATTCATTTTGATATTGTTTGCATAACGTTTTACCGTCATGCAGTGGCGCACTACGGCTATCGGAATCGCCCCCCCCCCCCCCCCCCGTCCACTTGAAAATATGTTACAATAAAAAAGTAACTTTTGACATTTGGATGCCCCTCAAAACGAGAGGCAGGGATAAAAGAAAATTGCTTTCGAGATTTATAGGTCCCAAAACGAGAGGCCAAATATAAATAAATAATAATAAAAAATAAACTTTCCAGGTATGTGGAGACCCCCCAAAGACGAGAGGCCTGGGCGGTCCTATCCCCCCTCCCGTCACTGCTGTCATGAGAGACAAGAATGAATTTAGCATCCATACAGTGGGTGACACATTGACTTAGGTCTGCATAAGAGACTTTTCTTTCGGCGAACATCGTGTGTAGATATCTAAGTGCAGATATTTGGACAGAGTAGTGTACAAAATTTCTGATCTCCTTTAGACTCGCTAAAAAAGAAAAAAAAAAAATGTTGTCTCCTTTCAGTATTGTCAGTTTCCAGGGGAAACAAAGACAATTCCATCGTTGTTTGGAATTTGATGAATGGATGTATATCCCGGTTGTACGTTCGTTTTGGATCCAGCCGATATGGTCGCGATCCCACGAAAGGCGCTGCAGGCTGTGTAATGATGCTTAGCAAACACACCGATCGCCTACTGTCGAATTGCCCATATTGACGTCGAATGTTCGAAATTCTATCGGACCAAACTGCGTGGTCATCATTCCGTAGCTTATAAACTAATTGAACTAAGGTAAACTATCCTAAGGACAAACACACACACACACACACACACACACACACACACACGCATGCCCCAGGGAGGACTCGAACCCCCACGGCGAGCAACCGCGCGCTCCGCAGCGAGACACTTTAGACCGCTAGGCTACTCCACCGCGGAATATTGACGTCACACTGATTTCTGTGCACAACTGATTGCATGTTAACAGTGACAAGTCTACGATAATGCTGCAGCACTTGGTCATTAAATGCAGAACGTCGGCCAGTGCGTTGTCCGTGGTGAGAAGTAGTGCCGCTGATTTCGTATTCTCGGCACAAACTGGACTCTGTAGATCTCGGAATACTGAGAACGTTCACTGCGTGTTGCTTCCACTACAATGCAGCGTTCACAGTATGTTAATACCCCCCTCGCTGCTATATTCACGTCGGACCTCTTCACATGAATCACCGAAGTACAAACGACAGCTCTGCCAATGGACGCGGTACTGCCTCCATCTGTATTTGTGCGTATTGATATCCAACGACATATGCCACATCAGTGTATATGTGTGTTTTTTCGAACGTTTCCGGAAGAACAGAGACCATTTTGAAGGTACAGGTGTGGTGTTGCACAAGTATGATGTGCGCCACTTACTTTCGCCGCGCGCCGCCATGCACGCACGGCACGGCGTTCTTACAACGTCGTCCACGAGCGCCCTCTGCTGCAACTCCGCTCGTGGCCACGACTGCTGCATCGGCCACTTGGGAATCAGATAGGCACCAGTTAAGACTTGGCTATCGGATAGGCACTAGAACTCATCAGTAGGCAGGCCTCTATCTAAACTAGGTATCAGCATTCTGCAGTCTTAAACTTTGTAAAAGATAAGTATTATCTTATTTCTGCGATATATACAACTTGTTCTAATTTAGCCTAGTGTTCTAGTTTCTGCTGTCCAAGTGGCTGGTCACCTCCGTACCTGTACACACGTGCATCCTTTATTCCTGTGTCGGTCTCTTTCTACTCGGCCACCGACACCTACGATAACCGGCGGAAGCGAGACACTAAAGTGGCGACGAGGATGGGATGCAAAAACAGGCACTATGAATCGGGTGCTAGTGGGCAATGAATTTGTAATGGAGGAAGGTGAAGATTTTTGCCCGTCTGGAATTCGATCTCTGGTCCCTTGCCATGTGCGCTGCCCACTATGCCACCTGAGCACAGTGGTCACCACAACTACATGGACTGCTTGTAACACACCTCCAGCGAGGCACAAATTCTCAGCTTATCCGCACCTGCTGAGGTTGCGCCCTTGCCCATTATCACGCGTCAAAGCGTTCTGTCGATTGTTATGCGAATTTGGGTGCAATATGCATCTGCAGTGAAGGATTCATAGGCCTGTCATCCCCAAATGTCCGAAAGAACAGACTCCATGTACAGGAAACTTCATGACAGATTAAAACTGTTTGCTGGAACCGCGGTTCGAACCTGGGACCTTTGCCTTTCGCGGGCAAGCGCTCTACCAGCTGAGCTATCTCCACACGTTTCCCAGAGCGCCCTGGTAGCTTTATTTCCGCCAGTACTCGCGTCCTAGTTTCCGAATTTCACAGAAGTCCTTCAACCTAGCAGTTCGGCGGGACTAGTACTCCTTGTGGTAGAAGCATGGCTTAGCCACAGCCTAATGAGATTTTCACTCTGCTATGAGGAGGCGCCGTGAAGCGTTCTGCGATAGCTCAGTCGGTACAGTGCTTGACCGCGAAAGACCAAGGTTCGAATCCCGGTTCCGCTTCTGGAACCATATACAGGGTTTCTACATCTCCATCTACATACATACTCCGCAATTCACCGTAAGGTGCGTGGCGGAGGGTACACGTACCACTACTAGGCATTTCCTTTTCTATTCCACTCCCAAATTGAACGAGGAAAAAAAGAATGCCTATATCCCTCCGTACGAGCCCTAATTTCTCTTATCTTGTCTTTGTGATCTTTACGCGAAATGTAAGTAGGCGTCAGCAAGATCGTACTACACTCAGCTTCAAATTCCGGCCCTCTAAATTTACTCAACAGAAATTCACGAAAAGAACGTCGTCTTTCTTCGAGCGATCCCCAATTGAGTTGCCGGAGCATTTTCGTGACACTCGCGCATTGGTCGAACCTACCGGTAACAAATCTAGCTGCTCGTCTCTGAACCGCCTCTGTGTCTTCCTTTAAACTGATCTGCTGCGGGTCCCAAACACTTGAGCAATACTCAAGGCGTGGTCTTACAAGCGTTTTATACGCGGATTCCTTTACAGGTGAAGTACAGCTTCCCAAAATTCTTCCAATAAACCGGAGTCGGCTGTCCGCCTTACTCACAACTGTCCTTACATACCCGTTCCATTTCATGTCGCTCTGCAATGTTACGCCTAGATATTTGAACGACGCGACAGCATCAAGAAGCTCATTACTAATG
This sequence comes from Locusta migratoria, assembly GCA_026315105.1. Taxonomy (NCBI): domain Eukaryota; kingdom Metazoa; phylum Arthropoda; class Insecta; order Orthoptera; family Acrididae; genus Locusta; species Locusta migratoria. Next base: position 284,296,264 of record CM048744.1, read on the forward strand.
CTGTATTCGAACATTATGGGATTGTTTTTTCTACACATGCGCATCACGTCTAAGTGAAAATATATTAGTATGTGGTACTTAATATGTACGTTTATTAGTCTGTTGGTTCTTTTTTCTCACCCCACAAAAAGAAAAAGAAGAAACAACTCTTCCTACGTGATGTTTTCTGTTTAGTCGTTCTTGAGCCGAACTGGGTATGACCATGTACTCATGCGTTGCAGGAGAGTGACCTGGAATCTCATTTTCGTGAGGCATACTGCACCGCTTTGCCCGTGTTCTTGGTGGATATAGGCATCCTTTCGGTACTCATACGTAGAGATACTTCCTGAGATGAAAACATGCACCTTTTATATCTATATTTAACAGTCTCCAATGACAAAATACTGTTACATAATGTTGTAGGGTACGCTGTCCTGGTCACGCCTAGAGATTTTTTTTTTTTTAATGGATATCTGGAGTCAGTCCAGTATCACGACGCGGAGTATTGACGTAAAGCGTTAGTTTGTTTCCCGTTACAAACAAAGAGACAGACATCTTATCCGCATGGCTGTAACGGATCGTGCAGCCACGTCTCGACCCCTGAGTCAACAGATGGTGACGTTTGCAAGATAACAACCATCTGCACGAACAGTTCGACGACGTTTGCAGCAGCATCGACTATCAGTGCGGATACCATGGCTGCGGTTACCCTGGTGCTGCATCACAGACAGGAGGCCTGCGATGGTGTACGCAACGACGAACCTGGGCCACGAATGACAAAAGGTCATTTTTTCGGATGAATCCAGGTTCTGTTTACAGCATCATGATGGTCGCATCCGTGTTTTGCGACATCGCGGTGAACGCACATTGGAAGCGTGTATTCGTCAACGCCGTACTGGCGTATCATCCGGAGTGATGGTATGGGGTGCCACTGGTTACACGTCTCGGTCACCTCTTGTTCGCATCGACGGCACTTTGAACAGTGGCCGTTACATTTCAGATGTGTTACGACCCTTGGCTCTACCCTTCATTCGATCCCTGCGAAACTCTACATTTCTGCAGGATAATGCACGACCGCATGTTGCAAGTCCTGTACAGGCTTTTCTGGATACGGAAAATGTTCGACTGCCCTGGTTAGCACATTCTCCAGATCTCTCACCAATTGAAAACGTCTGGTCAATGTTCAATGTTCAAATGTTTGTAGAACTTATGGGACTTAACTACGGGGTCATCAGTCCCTAAGCTTACAAACTACTTATGAAGTAGCTAAGACTAAGGACGGCACAAATGTCCATGCCCGAGGGGGGATTCGAACCCCCGACCGTAGTGGCCGTGTAGACCGTGACTGGAGCGCCTCAGTCCCCTCGGGCACCGCGGCCGGCTCTGGTCAATGGTGGCCGAGCAACTGGCTCGTCACAATACGCCACTCACTACTCCTGATGAACTGTGGTGTCGTGTTGAAGCTGCATGGGCATCTGTACCTGTACATGCCATCCAAGCGCAATGCGCAGGCGTATCAAGGTCGTTATTACGACCACAGGTGGTTGTTATAGCTACTGATTTCTCAGGATCTATGCACCCATATTGCCTGAAAATGTAATCACATGACAGTTCTAGTATAATATATTTGTCCAATGAATACTCGTTTAACTTCTGCATTTCTTCTTGGTGTAGAAATTTTAATGGCCAGTAGTGTAATAGCCAGGCATCTACGTCAGTAGTGTGCTGATTAGTTGAGAATTTGTGTCTGACGAAAAGTGTGCTAGTTTAGTGCGAATAGCCGTGCTGATCGTTGTGTACGAATGGCATAGTGATCAGTGAGAAGGGGACTCGGTTTAAAAATCCCGGCTGGGCACCTATTTTACACTCTTAACTATGATGCAATACAGTGCCTACTGCCAGCTGATGTCTTTCGGTCCTCTGTATCTGGAAACAGAGTGAGGTTCGCACTGGACTCGCATTCGGGAGTACAACGGTTCAAAGCTGCCTCTGCCCATCCAGCTTGAGGCTTTCCGCGATTTCCTTAAATCTCACCAGGCAAATGTCTGAATGGGTCCTAGCAAAGTGCACGGCCGATTCCCTAGCCCATCCCCGACAAAAACTTTGAGCGTACGGTGCATTTAAGATGATTACGATGTCGACGGGACTCCTTCCTTTTGTGGCTGGAAGCTGTTTGCTGACAGCGTCAAGCCGGTAAGAGGCCTGTGGCAGGCCGCGCTCTGGGGCTTACGTAACGGCCGGCATGCGGCGAGTGTCTGTGCTTTGCGACTGCCAGTGAGGCGGAGACTAGCCTGTAGCGCCCTCACTACCTGCTGACACGCCCGTGGATGCTCGCAAAAAAGTAATCCTCACCTGCCTCGCCTGCAGCGCTTAATTCCAGTCACGATGGGGTGGATCGACGTCCCGGCCCCTCCCACACTATTTTTTTTTTGTTTTTTTTTTTTGTTTTTGTTTTTCATTTCTTTATTTTTGTTAATTCCAAATCGTACACGTGTATTAAATCGCTTAGTGACTATACTTTGCCGCTTCGCCAGCACAGTGAACACACCACTGCTACCGACTCAGAGCCCACGTGACGATCCAGCAGTTGCTGCAGTTCACGTGGGATACGGAAAAAATCGTTTCGTCGAGACGTATTATAGGCATCTTCGCCTGCCGCAATTGAATAGCAGAAAAGGAAGGAAGGAAGGAAGCTTAGGGTTTAACGTCTCGTCGACAGCTTGGCCATTAGAGACGGAGCTAACGCTCGGAGATTTGGATAAGGATGGTGAAGAAAATCGGCCGCGCCAAATTTCAAAAATGTTCAAATGTTTGTAGAACTTATGGGACTTAACTACGGGGTCATCAGTCCCTAAGCTTACAAACTACTTATGAACTACCTAAGATTAAGGACGGCACAAATATCCATGCCCGAGGGGGGATTCGAACCCCCGACCGTAGTGGCCGTGCAGACCGTGACTGGAGAGCCTCAGTCCCCTCGGCCACCGCGGCCGGCTCGGCCGTGCCCTTCGAAAGGAGCCATCCCGGCATTTGCCTGGAGTGATTTAGGGAAATCACGGAAAACCTAAATCTGGATGGCCGGAGGTGGATTTGAACCACCATCCTCCCGAATGCGAGTCCAAAGCGTTACCACTGCGCCACCTCGCTCGGTCCAATTGAATAGCAATTGAAATGAATACAGTATTCATATAACTCGTTCGCCAGCGAAATGTTAAAGAGACCCTATTTCTTGTCTTTGTGAACGACTTAAGAGGCAATCTGAGCAGCTTTTAGAATGATGCCATCGTCTGTCGGTTAGTAAAGTGACAAAAGAAAAAGCAAAAATCTTTGTTGTTGTTTAGAGGGGACAAAAATATGATGCCATCCATTTTAGCACTAAGTCCGTTTGGCTTCCTTTAGATCTTAAATCAGTTAAAAATGAAGGCTGTAAATTTAACTAATTACCTAGGCATATTTTTGGAAATTCTTTTGTTTCACTTACGGGGAACAGCACCCTTATTTAAATTCATATATAAAGAACAATCTAGAATGCAAAAAAATTAATTTTTCGACTAGTTTCAGTCTTATTTTAGACCATCTTCGGGAAATTAAACTCCATTGATGTGGTGGAGCTGGCAGGAAACTTGGAACCTTCTAATGCGTCACTGCAGTTTCCTACCAGCTCTTCAACATCAATGGAGCTGAATTTCCCGAAGATGGTCTACAATAAGACCGGAACTAGTCGAAAAAATAAAATTTTTGCACTCCAGACTGTTCTTTATATATAAATACCTAGGAATTACAAATGCGGACAATTTAAATTGAGTCGGCCGCGGTGGCCGAGGGGACTGAGGCGCTCCAGTCACGGTCTGCACGGCCACTACGGTCGGGGGTTCGAATCCCTCCTCGGGCATGCCGTTCTTAGTATAAAGTAGTTTGTAAGTTTAGGGACTGATGACCCCGTAGTTAATTCCCATAAGCTTAACAAACATTTGATTTGAATTTAAATTGAAAATAACGGATAAAAAAATTCGTGGGAAAGGTGAAGAAAGGCTGTGTTTTATTAGCGGAAGTACTGTTAAAGCACTTGGTGGTTTTGAGAGAGCAAATATCAGAGACGTATAGCTTATCGCAATCTTAGGGTCGCAAGTCTTACTCGGGGGGTCGTCGTTACAGGAGGAAGTATTGTAGTAGCACCGTAAAACAACCAGCCCATTGCATCAGTTCTCAGTTCAATGGAAAAATGATCGTTTTATAATAAGTACACAAAGTCACCAACAAATAAAGTAAAGGCCTGGAAACTGTTTTCAGGTTACGAGGGTATAGCTAAATGTACAAGATACAATAAGTGATGCTGAGAAATTCGATTGTTTACAAATTGACTATACAGTACGGCCTTGCTCCTCCTGCATAATTAACTTCTGGGATTTACCTGCAATGCGAAATACCGTTAAGCAACTTATATTTTTCTGTCGGATTTCAAGTAATAATACGTGTTCCATTCAGAAAAAGTTTATCTTGTAATGTACTGCACTGTACTTTTCTATTGTGTTTTACTGGAAAGTTCTATCAAGAGATTAATATTACACTTGTTGCCATTGATATTACACACATAGTTGTGTTATTGTTCGGGAAGGGGGTGGGTCGCCAAGATATTTATAGTTGGAAGGGGGTCGCGTATTCAAAAAGGTTCGGAAACACTGACTTATCATACTTTCATTATTTTCGAAGTTGGTAATAAGGATTCTGGTAAATCGTATTTGACGAGTAACATGTCATTTGTTATTCGAACCACGAATCGATACAGAATTAATATGATGGAGTCTGTTGCCATCTGGTATAAAGGTTCTGGTGTCTGTTGAAAAATAAAGGTGATTGGTGATGTAACACTTTATTGCAGTTGATGCGCATTGTATTATAAAGGTTTTCTTTGCCTTATTTCTTTATCAGTTATTTAAAAATAAATAAATGATAATCTTCCCAAAAGCCGATAAGCAAGTGTTGTTGGTGTGGTAGCTCTCAGGAGCACTCTGTGATGCTCTCTGCGTGAGGCACCTCTTGGCTTATCTGAGATTGCAACTGTCTGTTATTAAATAATATCTTTGGTTATTGTTGGCTACCTTAAGAGGCTGGACTTGGAATTTTCATTGTTCTGCGGAGCAGATCTACTAAAGAAACTGCATACTCTATACTTTCCCGTCATATTTTAGAGTATTACTTGTCATCGTGGGATCATCACCGGTGGGACTGACAGAGGAAACAGAAAAACTTCAGCGAAGGGCAGCTCTTTTTCTATTGTCGACATACGGCGGAGAGAGTGTCACGGAAACGGTGCAGGTGTGTAAATCAGTAAATGAAAGGCATCACTTGTTGCAGCCATGTCATAAGGACAGTTGTGGGGAATGCGGATGGTCGACTTCGATTTATTGGGAGAATTTATGGAATATGTGAGTCACCTGTAAAAGAGGCCGCATATAAAACGTTTCTACGACCCCGTCTTGCGTATTGTTCATACGTTTGAGATCACCAGATCGTCTTAAAGGTCCGAACAACGCGCGAGTGTTCATGAAATGCTTCGGGAACTTAAATGGGAGTCGGTGAAGGAAAGTCGACGTTGTTTTCGAGAAACGCTGTTGAAGAAAATTAGAAGGCTCGAATTTGAAGCGGACGGCAGTAAGATACTACTGCCGCCAACTTACATTTCCCGAAAAGATCACAAAGGCATGATCAGAGAGATTATGGCTCGTACGGATGCATAAACGCATTCGTTTTAGTGTCTCACAGTACACGTCACTGTTAATGGTTTTCCCGTGCTCGAAGAATTCGATGTGTTTAGGACGTCGAACGGTGAAAACGGCGGTGAGCATCACGTTACCTGCTGACGGAACATCCTTTAATTTATTAGGGGGAGATGACGACATTACGTTCGCGTCTCTACACGTCGAACTATGTGTTATCCCAAAGCAACAATTCAAATTTCAACCGGTTTGGTTGTCAAAACGATTAGTACTTTTCCATTTAAACACCCCTCGTAGAATAAAAACTGACCGAATTTTATTGATTTTTAGCCTTATTCCGGTACAGGCGGTTGATACGGCGTCTATGCAACATCTCGCGACACCGATATGGGTATACACAGGATAGAAACACGTACAGATACAGATGATGGTAGAATTTAGAATTTGTTACATTCATATTTTAAGGTACACTTTTTCATTATTTTCAGACAAATTTGGTATTTTTCTCTTATGGTAATCTACGCTAATGAATATTTATGATTTAAATATTAATTGTATAATTTTTTGTGATATTTTGGGTTCGAACATTTTTGCGCACAATTTTTTCAATATATTATCAACCGTAAAACTGATTATAATGTCTAGATTAAAATTGTGTTCCACTTAAATATTTCTTCCATGTCAAAGAATAGGTGTGCCAAATTTCATCTCAATATACGTTTCTGACAAGAGAAAAATCTCAAGTTGCAGAAAAATCGCTTCAAAGTGTAGATGGAAAAAAAAGAAAGAACTTACATACATCCCTTATCTAAAACTGCCCATATCCACATTCCACTTTTTCCTCATCATACTCTGCAGCGTACACGAAGTATAAAAGGGCTATGCAACGGCATAACTGTTATTTATACGCCATCGATAAACGTTGAAAAGTTTCCGACGTGATTGGGTCTACGAGACGGAATTTACAGACTTTCAACGAGGGAAGGTAGTCGTAGAACATCGCATCTGCGAATTGAGAATGCAAGATTCACAGTGTAAAGAGTGTACCACGAATGCAAAATTTTAGTTATCACATTTCCCCACAGGCAGTGTCTGACTGCCTGCATTTAACGACCGACAGCAGCGGATATTGAGCAGACTTGTCAATGCCAACACAAGAAAAATTTTGTAAATTGAATGCAGAAATCAATGTGGGAAATACGGTGGGATCCTAGACGAGTCCCAATTTCACTTAGTAAGAGCTGATGGTAGTGTTCCAGTGTCTCACAGACACCACTGAGCACTGTCAACGAAGCACTGTGCAAGTTGGCGGTGGCTCAATTATTGTGTGGGCTGTTTTCAAATGGAATGGACCCTGGCCCATGTGGACCGAGCGTTGAAATGGCAACGCTCGCCTACTTAGAGACAATTTGCAGCCATTCATGGACTTCGCGATCTCAAACAAGGATGGATTATTCAAATGTTTGTATAGCTTATGGGATTTAATTACGGAGTCATCAGTCCCTAAACTTACAAACTACTTATGAACTACCTAATACTACGGACGGCTCAAATATCCATGCCCGAGGGGGGATTCGAACTCCCGACCGTAGTGGCCGTGAAGACCGTGACTGGAGCGCCTCAGTCCCCTCGGCCACCGCGGTCAGTAGGATGGATTATTTATTGATGACAATGCGCTGTGTCACAGAGCTCCAACTGTTTGCTATTTTTTTTATTCTTTTATAAAAAAATTTATACATAAGGGACTACAGCCGCGGTGGAGTGAACGAATGCTCTTAGGAGCCTTGCTGCGGAGCGTGGGCTTGCTCGTCGTCGGAGGTTCGAATCCTCCCTCCTGCGATGTGTGTGTGTGTGTGTGTGTGTGTGTGTGTGTGTGTGTGTGCGTGCGTGTCTTCTCCTTAGCGTAATTTAGTTTAAGTAGTTTGTAAACATAGGGACTGATAACCGCAGCACTTAAGTACATTATATTTACAAAAATTTGAACATTTGAACTACATTGCTGTGGTCGCTAAAGTTACACACTACTTAAACTAACTTATGCTAAGGACAACACACGCACCCATGCCCGAGGGAGGACTCGAATGTCCGGCGGCAGCGACCGCGCAATGCTTGACACGGCATCTGAGACGACACAATCTCCGCTCGGCCGTTTTGGTTTCTAGAACATTGAGGACAATCCAAGAGAATTAGTTCACCACCCAGATCGTTCCACATGAAATCCATAAAACATTTATGAAACATAATCGAGAGGACAGATCGCGCACAAAACCCTTCTCCAGCAACACATCCACAGTTATGGACGGCTATGGTAGCAGCATGGGTCATTGTGTTAGGAGCAATCCCACCTCAGTATCTCAATTTTGTGTAGCTCGGTAAGTGAAAGTGAGAAGATGCTCTCGCCATTTCTGTAGTGGCTTTCTGGTGGCATCTAGAGGAAGTAAGGTTGCGTACAGACAGGATTCGATGGTTGGGAAGAACAGCGCCGGCGATATCACTGCAGTGAAAAGCAACACATTGTGCACAGTCAGCCCAGTTACATATGAACGAAGCACAGCGGGAGCACACTTGCTCCGGAAGCGCTATTCACAGTTGTTGTGGACACAACGAGCGAAAACAATGTACACGTGTCGCACGAAGCAGCTTGCTTTCCCGTGACCTTCCTCGTTAATTACTACGTCAGCGATAAAATATCGCGATACAGTGTCCTGCACACGGAAGGCGTGAGTAATGGAATATCTGACAGCGAACGTTTCATATATGTCTTCTAGTGAGTAAAAAAGAAGGGGAAAAAAGAACTGTGTGGCATTAGTTGGTATTATACGCCTGAAAACATATTGTATACAGTCGTAAATCTTTGGGTTGACTTTTCTCTCAGTTGTAAGAACTATTTTACATTATTCTCCTCCATGGCTTCATTTTTATGTACAACTTAAGGATTAAAATTTGTGAGAACTATTCTCTCATAGGGACCGTTGTCATTGATAGAGTCTTTTATGTGAAGCATCCTGTAAAATTTTACTCGTGCTATTGGAACTACGCTCCACTATTTGACACATCTGGCGAAGAGGAATAGTGGGCGAAACCCGAAGTTAACTGACAAAGACCGAGAAGCATTAAGAACGGTTGTGGCCACTGCTGAGGCAACTGCCAGGCACAGGGCTGTTTTACGTGGAATTAACTGGGTTCTTTGGTTTAACCGAGCCATGTCTGATTGGAAGTGATAATCTTCAGTTACTTGCAGCCTGTAACGACCTTCGTAAGGGGGGACGGTGGCAGTCTTGCACTGATATTTTTGTAAATTCATACCTCCATCATTTTTTATTCACTCTTACTGAAATTTTGCACACGTATGTATACTGATCCAATATGCATTTAAAAAAAATCAGAATTTTTAATAACATTCCAATACTGTGAAAGAATTTAGAATTTGTTACATTAATATTTTAAGGTACACTATTTACAGAAAAATTTGGCATTTTTGTTTTATGGTATCTACACTAATGAATATATTATTTAAAATATTAATGGTATTATTTTTTGTGGTATTTTGGGTTCTAACATTTCTACGCGCATTTTTTTCAATATATTATCAACCGTAAAACTGTGTATAATGTCTAGATTAAAATTGTGTTCCACTTAAATATTGCTTCCATGTCAAAGAATAGGTGTGCCAAATTTCATGTCAATCCTTGCATTTGTTTCTAATATATAGGTTCCTGTAAAGAGAAAATCTCAACTCAATCCTCCCAAGTTGCAGAAAAATCCCTTCACAGTGTTGGAAAAAAAAAAAAAAAAAAAAAAAAAAAAAAAAAAAAAAAAAAAAAAAAAAACTGTCATACAAACTTTATCTAAAACTGTCCATTTCCACATTCCAGTTCTTCCTCATCATCCTCTGCAGCTCTTTTAGCTCATCTGGTCTTTTGCCTAGCAGTTTTTTTTCTATATTCTGTACTGAAGTCTCTGCCTTCGCGATTCGTTGCTCATCGACGACCTACACTATCTGCTCAGTGAAGACTCCACAGCCTTCTATACCACACTATTTAGACTACAAAATGGCTCTACAGCCTTCTTTACAACACTGCTGTGCTGTATATGAAAATCACAGCCTTCTAAAACTATATTTCTAGGTTCAAAGGCAAAATTGTGCAAGGAGCCCAGCGTCCTGAGAATGTGGAGTATTGTTACATTCCCATCACTGCTGCAGTTTCCGAAGCATAAATTTCCACTACCAAATTGGAAACAAACACAGTCTTTGGACATCTCTTCCAAATAAGAGCATTGAAACTTTTATTTGGGTATCTTGAAAAGTGGGCATGGCGCATTACAATGCTTGATGTTTTAACTTTGTTATACCATTTGTAGTTCGAATTTTTAGGAAAAAAATTGGGATAATAATCTCAGTGATATTTACTTTCAAATAAGGAAATTAAAAAGTTGTGATTTTTTCATTAGTTCTGCCACCGTATCCCTTTTATCGCATAGAAAGATGGAGATTCTTATGGATGTCAATGTGACAAGTGTCTGGGGAAAACTGTTCGCGATTAATATGAGGAACCTCCTGAACAGTTGCAGCTATTGCTTCGGCCACTCGAATCCTCCGAGATTGCATTCCATCTCTCGTTTATCGTACATACTCGAGTGGTCGAGTCATGCACAAAATTCTTCACCGGTAACAGTTTCGAAGTTATATAGAGGGAACATGGCTGAGTATTCATGCAAAAGACTTCCAAGGAGATGTTGAGTTCACACCTCGTCATGGCGCTGAATTTCGCGAGTGAATGGATGTCCAACGTGATATTAGGAGGTATCCCGCGAGTTTTGACACCTTGCTTACAAAATACTCGTGCAACCCATCCTAGATGTTTGGTCATTTGTGTGAGGGGCAGTACCAAACAGGTCAAAGGGAGGTTATTGAACGAATACAAAGAAGTGTAGCACAAATGCTGACAGATATTTATATCACCTAAGGGAGACTGTCTTAGAAATTGGTGAAGTGGGAAACTAATAAATGCGCAACCTGTCTTGTGAGAATATTTCGAAAGTTTCGCAAACCAGATGTAACTGAGGAATTCGGGTAAATGCTTCAACCTGCTACGTGACGCTTGCCTAATGATGGCTAGAACACGATCGGGTTGATAACAGCTTTCAAAGAGGTGATTAAGCTTTCAATCTTCTCACGATATTCACAGCTAATGGAACGGAAAGAAGCCGTCATGAACGGCCCAGTGGAGAGTTCATTCCATAATGCATATCGAAGTGATTTGTGCAGTGAGGATATAGACGTGAACAGGTGTTGTTCCACCTACGAAGGTAGTGCAAGAGCAGGCAGCGACACTCCGTGTTTTTGCCAATTGCTGTCATCGCGTCTAAATTACATGTCAAACAGGCAATAATTGGATGATAGGTTCAGTGTGGAGAAGGTAGTTTTAAAAATAGTATTTATTTTAACATTTAAACGGAAGAGATCAATCAAAAGTAAAAACATGTTTGCTGGCCGCGGTGGCCGAGGGGACTGAGGCGCTCCAGTCACGGTCTGCACGGCAACTACGGTCGGGGGTTCGAATCCCCCCTCGGGCATGGATATTTGTGCCATTCTTCGGATAAGCTAGTTGATAAGTAGTTTGTAAGTTTAGGGACTGATGACCCTGTAGTTAAGTCCAATAAGCTATACAAACATTATTATTTTTTAAACACATGTTTGCTTGTGTTTCAACAGTCGTCTTTTCTTTTGCTCTTAAAGCCCGCAGAAAACCGTAGAAAAACTCGTAATGAGTGGCAAGTATAACAAGAACGGAGGATGATTCTCTTCAAACAGCTGTGAGGGAGGCAGGAAGGGCGTGACCTCGTACTTGTTACGAAACTCGCCCCGTCCGCCACGTGTTCGTCCTCTGCCGTTGATGTGCTGTCTAGCAAAACCGAACGCCCCGCTCGCAAGGCCGATGACAGCAGGACATCGCGAAGTGTATTCATCGCTGCGACGCATAATACCACGCTTACATCTAAACACTCACCGGGAGGAAGCTCACTGTATGGAGAAGTATACCTTATACCACGCTTAGACATTCCTAATCTTATCACAAGCGTACAGAGTGAGGGAGACATGAATTTACAATTGAGAATTGAGGCGACTGTTGTGATGCTGCAGCTGTGGTTGGAATATCAGCTGCTGGTATGTATTGTGGCCGAACAACGTGGACAAAAATTTGTGCCAGGGCCAGATGTCGAACCCAAGTCTCATGCTTAGTAGGGAGTTATGATAACACTTGTACCAACCAGCCACACTGATTTCACTTACCTGCACTATTCGCTTACGCCGTTCTACCACACGAGAACGATCTCCTGGTGGAAATCAGCGAGCCTTGGAGTACAGTAGTCAAATTTGGAGGACGTATGGGAATTTTGATTGGACGGGGTACGTGCTCGAGTAGTCCATGCAGATGTGCAGGCCGCGCGGTCTACGGCGACATGCTAAGCACTGAACGGCCGTTCCCGACGGAGGTACGAGTCCTCCTTCGGGCATGTGTGTGTGTGTGTGTGTGTGTTGTCTTTGTAATTCTAGAGATTGATGACCATAGCAGATTGGTCCAGTAGGTTTATAGACAGGTGTATGAATCCAGCGTGTCTGTATTTACAAACGATTAGCACAACTTCCTAATAAGCAAGATTTCATAGATGTCAATCGTGTCTGATTACAACACCTACCGCCGGTCGCGGTGGCCGAGCGGTCTCCGGCGTGCCAGTCACGGTCTGCACGGACGCTGCGGTCGGGGGTTCGAATCCTCCCTCGGGCATGGATGTTTGTGCCGTCTTTAGTATAAGCTTCTTCATAAGTAACTTCCTGGCAGATTAAAATTGTGTACCGGAACCGGGACTCGAACCTGGAACCTTTGCCTTTCGCGGGCAAGCTCTCTACCGACCGAGCTATCCCGACAGGACTCACGATGCCGCCTCACAACTTTACTTCCGCCAGTACCTCGCCTCCTACTTTCCAAACTTCACAGAAGTTCTCCTACGAAACATGCAAGACCAGCACTCCTGGAAGAAAGGATGTGGTGGAGACATGGCTTAGCCACAGCCTAAGGGATGTTTCCAGAATGAAACTCTGCAGCGGAGTGTTCGCTGATATTTATAGTTCATAAGTAGTTTGTAAGTTTAGGGACTGATGACACCGTGCCGGCCGCGGTGGCCGAGGGGACTGAGGCGCTTCAGTCACGGTCTGCACGGCCACTACGGTCGGGGGTTCGAATCCCCCCTCGTGCATGGATATTTGTGCCGTCCTAGTTCGTAAGTAGTTCATAAGTAGTTTGTAAGTTTAGGGACTGATGACCCCGTAGTTAAGTCCCATAGACTTTACAAACATTTGAACATTTGATGACCCCGTAGTTAAGTCCCATAAGCTATACAAACATTTGAAAATTTGACGATGACCCCGTAGTTAAGTCTCATAAGCTCTACAAGCATTTTGAACAACCAGCACATGAGACAAAAACCCCAATTAAATGAAATTATGCCCCCGAACACGTCCTTATTTTTCGTGCCATTTTCTCGTTTCTTGCACAGTCTACCACGATACTAGTTCTCTAATTGACCCCGTTGAGTTTTGCCAGAGAAGAGGCATTACACTGAACCGTGTACCCTGCAATATTGTTTTAGAAACTTCCAAGCAAATCTAAACGGTTTTGAAAACAGAAAAATGTCTTTCTTAAGTAGTTAACTCTCCTCCTTTTTTCTTACCAGACTTGACAGAAACAGTCTATGTTGTTGTTGTTGTTGTTGTTGTTGTTGTGGTGGTGGTGGTGGTGGTGGTGGTGGTCTTCAGTCCGCAGACTGGTTTGATGCAGCTCTCCACGCTACCCTGTCCTGTGCAAGTCTCTTCATCAGAGAATACGTTCGGCAACCTACATCCTTTTGAATCTGCTTACTATATTCGTCCCTCGGTCTCCCTCTACGATTTTACTCCACACGCTTCCTTTTAAAGCTAAGTTGACTATTCCTTGATGTCTCAGAATGTGTCTAACCAATTTATCCCTTCTATTAGTCAGGATATGCCAGAAACTCCTTTTCTCCCCGATTCGGTTAAGCACCTCATTAGTTACGTGAACTACCCATCTAATTTTGAACAATCGTCTGTAGCAATGATGGGAATCGAAATTCAATTATTTATTAAGCTGTGAGACCAAACCGCAGTGGTTATCAGTCCCTAAACTTGAAAACAAACGTATGCTAAGGACAACACCCATATCCACGCGCAAGGGAGGACTCGAACTTCCGACGGGGAAAGGACGCACACACGCCACCAAGGAGCCTTAGAGCGCACGGCTATTCCCACACTCCACGATGTAATAGCATTCCTGGTAAATAGGGTGTGGCTAAGCGATTTCTGACCAAGATCATTTCTTCTAGGAATGCTAGTCCATAAAAGTGTCGAGGAGGGTTTGTGATAAATTTGAAAAGTAAGAGAGAGGTACTGGTAGAATTGTAACTATAAGACGGTCACGGGTGGATAGCTCCCTCTAAAGGGAGGTTTTCGACTCGACTTCGAATCCCATGAGGCAGAGTAAAAGGGGAGTCAAAGAACATAAATGGAACCGTTGAAGTAAGGCGCTATATTTCTGTAAGATAGATTTTGAACTTGCTCCTCCACGCTTGCAATGTACCGAATACACTGCCTTCGACGCGCGAAATGCTCGCGTGGTGTAAGGCATCATGCTACGGACTGGGCGACCGTTCCCGCCAAAGTCCTCCTTTCGGGCATTTGTGTGTATGTGTTGTCCTTAATGTAAGTTAGTTTTTAGTTTACCTACTTTGTAAGTCTATGGACTGATGACCATTGCAGTTTGGTCCAATAGGTTTACAAACATTTAAACATGTTCTTCTGCCTTCGTTTGGGTATCAGGGGAATAACGTAAGAGACGTAAGACCTCGCATAGGAACAGAGGACAGCTGTAAAACAGTGTTTATCATCGTTTACAAATATTTTTCACAAGTAAGCCCTAAAGTCCACGTTATTACGTGAACAACTCTGTTACCAGAAATCCGTTTGTCACTGACTGTACATCCTTTATCAATGTTACTAACCAGTTTAAAGTGCTATATCGTCAGTCGCAGAACTTGCCACACACCTAATAATTCCAAAAACAGCAAAATTATATATATTTTTGACAATAGAGTGCACTGTCATAGTTTGGCTATGCGCCACACTTCCTCAGCTGCATTTTTAATATTTGAGAGCCTTCGAATTTACTAGTATTTTATTTAAAACGGAAGAAGAATCTGTAAAATCATTGTTTGTCACACGGACAACTTTTTGTTGCCTGTTCAAGGGCCACCAAACGATCAGAACTGTACATTAATTATGTACCAGAAGAATGAACAACAAACAATATTGTATACAGATAAGCATTAAGAAAAATTCATTTCAGCAATTCTTATTGCTTAGGCCCGAGCGAATGGTAAAACACTGAACTGACATTCGGGAGCACGCTGGTTGAAATTCACCTCCGGCCATCCAGATTTAGGTTTTGCGTGATTTTCCTAAATCACTCCTGGGAAAAGGCGGATTGGTTCCTTTCAAAGGGAGCGGCCGATTTCCTTTCCAACCCTTACCCAAAAGTCCGATCGTAATCTCCGTTTCTAAACTCCTCGTTGTCGACGACAGGTGGAGTCCGAAGCTTCCTTCTTTAGGCTATATTTCATAGTTCAACTACGTTCACGACAACGTCTGACTATTGCTTTCTCTAGTCTCCTTACATTATCAAACATGGTGGAGTAAGAACTAGTATGAAAATTTTTACTTTATGTAATTTTATGGTATGTCATAGTAGGTGAATCATTCATTACTGAATATGAATTTTAGCATTTCCTAATAGCTGACCCACCGTAACAAAAAGCGATCTAAATTTATTTAACACAGATACAACTGACATAGTAGCATTAACTTAGAACATCGTGTAATCTAAGAAAACTGCTTTAGAGCTCGTCAGAAGCAGTCAACAAGCAGTGATCCACAACGCTGCTCATCATTAGTTTGTTTCGTTTTCATGACGTATGTCCATGACACAATTGCATATACTACACGTTGCTGATATGAAACTTGTGTTACAAGAACAATCAAGTACTTAATGCGTGTAGTTTTACAAGGGCACCTGTTGTACAGAACAAAGTCTCATTAGCAGAACAACTTTCCCAGCTCATAGTTGTATACATATGGCATAGACAGTTACAATGTTAAAACTTTGTAAAAATCGCAGATCGCGTTATTTCTAATTGTAAGATCTCGATAACGAGGCTCGCACGTATTGGGAAAATATTACATCTTTCATTGAAAAGGGCGATCATTTCGGACAAATGTTATTGTAACTGGAAATATACCAAGAAAAGAAATAATGTTAATTATGACACTTGTTCTTGAATGTTCAATGAATAGGGAACACATATATTAGATAAATATAAATGTTAGTATAAACACAAAAAAAGTTACAAAATTGAGAAAAAAAAAACGATCAAAAATGTACCACACTAGGTACAACTGTGATCACTTCTTGGTACAATTTTGATGACTGGTATCTTCCACATAAAAAGCTCTCTTTCCCTCGGGCACCAACGCATACTTCTTGGTACCAAACATCGGATTTTTGGTAGCAAATCCAATCACCCTTAACTAGAAAATTTATGAGAGCGCGTTAGACTAAGTAGCTTCACTTACCTCTTAACAGGGTAAAAAAAATTACATCTCCGTAGCACAAAATGGTGTATTCTTGGAAAAGACCGGAGGAGCTGTGGGAATCTGCTACACTACAACGTCACACAAAGGCAAGTGCTGCCAACACCACGAGACGGGCAAATGACCGAAACCCTATGTTGATCGGAATTGAACCTATATAGAATACGTACCACCTTACCCTACAGTGATAGCAGTCTTATGTGCCTGCCAAGCACATGTGGAATCTAAACACTTCGCTCTCTAAGAACTGCTATTTGCAAGCGTTTCCTCGAAACAAAATTACGATATTTGTTCCAGATACGAATTTAAAATTCTTCCCATTCCATTTCTGCGTGGTGTGGTACAGCAACCGTGTTAAGTCGAACTACTGAATAAAAGAATGTCTTGGTTGCAAAAACTTTTATTGAAATGACACGTTTCACCCGGTTAGAGCATCTTCATATTTCTGACAAAGAAGAAAAATGTCCACATCTAACAATTTTTACACGGCAATATTACAATAATAATAATAATAATAATTTTGTTAGCTACAAAGGAATATTGAAATCGGTACCTTAATTATTTCAATCCCTTATTACTGATTTCAACATTGTTTTGTAGCTAACAATTTTTTTGTAATACCGCCAAGTAAAATTTGTAAGAAGTGGATAATTTTTTCTTCTTTGTCAGAAATCTGAAGATGCTCTAACGGGGCGAAACGCGTCATTTCAAGTTTTTGCTACCGATACATTCTTTTATTCAAGAGATATGAATCTGGAGATTAGTTTAAGGAATACGGTATTATAATACAGTTGAAAGTCACTAAATTAATTAGGTGTGAAAAATATAAGGAAGTCGTAAAGTTGTCACAACCTTTTCAAGCGAGATAATCCGCTCTTTATCCGTGAGCTTTCAGTTAAGACAGGTCTTTAAATTATCGTTCCCATTGCTTCGCCTCTTAAGTAGGAGCATGCATTGTGTGTAAAGGAACGAAATCTTGAATATTACAGTCACGGTAAGACTCCTTTCACCTTTTAACGTGCACTACACCATTCCTTAAAAAAGTGTCCTACCAAACACGAGAAAAGAGGAACTGTTAGATTCTAACGTGATAATAATTAAGTGCGACAACGAAAATTGTTATCGGAGAGTGAGTGAGCATTTAAAAACATATTTACCGCCGTTTTCATCGGGTTTTTATAAGCTTACAATAAGCCCAGACTGTGGGTTGATTCTTCTAACAAACGAGTCTTTTTCCAAATGAGGCCATAGGTTTGAGCTTTGAGCTTTATACAAGAAAATGATCAACAGCTTTATTTTCATCTCTGATTTATTTCAGAGCATACAGTTTCCTGGATTCTTTTATGCCATCATTAGGATATCTAAGACTGGTATCAGAAAAAGAAATAAAGAAGGAAACAGATGCCTCTGAAAGAAATGGCGATGAAAACACAAGTGCAGGTATTTTTATTGCTGATTGTACCTTATGTTACTAGTCTTCCTCTGTCTCATTGATTCAGACTCTCGGTCGAACTACTTAGCCATCTTCAGGACTGATGTAGTAGAGAGCTTATTTAAAATTCATCTGCAGGTCCCTTTGCTTTTCTCCGGTGACGCATATCTTCTCGCCCGTACGGCTCTATCATTTTTTCACATAAACGATGTACAAGAAATGATGCACGCACACTACTTGATCTTGCACATAATACTTCCCACTGATTTAGCAATACTTTCTGGAAGTACGTATTAAATAACAAGGTTCCTGTGTTCACGACCTCGACCATAGATACTAACAGACCAGACAAACACCAGAGCGGCAATACATATGGCGGGTTCAAACATATGACCACGTGACTGTTGGCAAACGTTAGCTGGATATAATAAACAACGTGACAGTTTTCAAGAAATGTCATTATTTTAAACTAATAATACTTTCACTTCGAATTTAATGTTACTTGCCTTCTCAAAAAGCTCTGTATAATCCTATTCAAAGCTGTATCACATCTGTACATTTCCACGTGACTGTTGGCAAAATAATGGTTTAGCTGCAGAGATGTTGGTGCCATGAGTACGATGCCGTGCCCAGTCTACTAGTATCTATGGTCGAAGGTTCACGAACATTGAATGCAAATTTCGACATCATTTAAGAGAGAGCAACATGCCAGGTCCAACACATGTTTCGGTGTTACCTCTAATTTTAGAAAAATGTAAGGTATTGCAGATGAGTAGGAAAAACAATCCCACATTAGTAGTTCGTTGCTTGACACTGTTGCATCTAAAATACCTGGGCGTAACGCTACGCAGCGGTATGAAATGGAAAGAGCATTTAAGGACAGTCTTAAGAAGGCGGGTGGTCGGCTTCATTGTATGGAGCGAATTTGGGAAGATGTGGTTTATCTGTAAGGAAGACCGCGAATAAAACGCTTGTACGATACCGTCTTGAGTACTGCTCAAGTGTTTGGGATCCCCACGACGTCGATTTAAAGGGGGGCTGCTAAGTTTGTTACTGGTAGCTTCGATCAATGCGCGAGTGTTACAGAGATGAGTTGAGAGGTGTTTTCGAGAAACAATATTGAGGAAAATTAAAGGGCCAGAACTTAAACATGACTGCAGAACGATTCTACTGACACCAACTTACATTTCGCGCAAGAACCACAAAGATAAGAGAAATTAGAGCTCGTAGAGAGGCATGCAGACATTCCTTTATGTCTCGTTCTATTGGGGAGTGGAACACAGAAGGAAAAAGAAAACAACTTCGCTTCTGTGGAATTTCGACTGTCGATTGTCGAAAATTGTGTCAAATAATCAAGCTGCTTACTGGACTAGAAATGCTAGAAATAAGAAACGAAAGTGACCAATTGTAGTATGAGGTACCCTCACCACACCGGTTACGGCGTACTGTGTAGTATGTGGATATAGGTCTACACAACTGTTGTAAACTGAATTTTCAAATGAAATAATGATCATTCATGTGATCTTATCGTTTATTTGTTTTAATATACTAGTTTATAATAGTTGCTAAAATCTACAAATATTTTTTGTCTGGAAAGTGAGGATAGCTTTGTGGAATATTGTAAGCCCAATGATCACCACCAACAATAACAACAGTAACAACTTCATGATGATGGTGGTATGACTTCGAGGAAATAATTGTGGCTGAAACGTTTCGCGATTAAGTAGTACGGTTCGGACAACATGCATGAAAGGTGAGTTGATACACGACACTCTAAGGAACTATTAGACATCGATGTTAAGCATCTCTCTGTTACATGTAACTGCGTTCAAGGCACTAGTCCAATCACCCGGTAATTACACTACTTTCCTAGCTCTAGCAGTTCGAAAAATGATTCAGTGCTTCGTTGTCGTAACGGCCAGACGTTACCTCACTGTCCGAACAACTAGCCATTACGGCAAGTACTTGTTCCTAGCAGCCTTGAGACGCCCTTTCACTGATACGTCGAGTTCACTAGTCCCAGCCCTGTCCAATTACCCTGCGCAAAGAGAGGAAGTATAGGCATTGAGCTGAGAAGTAAAATAGAATAGGTTTTGACTGCAGCAATGCATTTGGGATTTATTTCGTCATAATGTAAGAGGGCTATTACTTCAATAACCTAAACTGGAAAGAACACGTAGATAATATCGTGGGAAAGGTGAACCAGAGACTGCGTTTTATTGGCAGATCCCTTAAAAGATGCAACAGAACTACTAAAGAAACTGCATACACTAAGCTTGTCCGTCCATTTTTGGAGTATTGCAGCCCAGTGTGGGATCCTTATCAGGTGGGTTTGACGGAGGACATCGAAAGACTCCAAAGAAGGGCAGCTCGTTTCGTATTGTCACGATACAGGGGAGACAGCGTTACGGAAATGATACAGAATATGGGATGGGAATCATAACAACAACGGCGCTTATTGCTGCGGCGTGGGCTACTTGCGAAACTCCAATCGCCAACATTCTCATCCGAATGCGAAAATATATTGTTGACTCCCACTTACATAGGTAGAAATGATCATCAGAATAAAACACGAGAAATCAGAGCTCGAACAGAGAGATTCAGGTGTTCTTTCTTCCCGCGCGCTGTTCGAGAATGGAATGGGAGATAAATAGTATAACGGTGGTTCGATGAACCGTCTTCCAGGCACTTAAATGTGATTTGCAGAGTATCCCATGTAGATGTAGATGTAGATGTAGACATTTCGGCCAACGCTACAGTGGGCTTCGTCTGGATATACTGATGTGAGCTCACAATTGTTGTTTCGCTGAGGAAACTGGGTACACATCACTTTTTTCTTTGTAAATATGAATCACTCGTGCGGTTGTTATTGGAGGAAATTTAATTCTCACAAATATCGAAATACTCAATTTTGCTCACTTCACGAATCTGGACTATTCGGCACAACACACAGTCATTGTGTAGTCCTTCTGGAGAGACCTGTCTGTTCTCTTATCACCACACTTGTTGTGAATCACATCACTACTGATTTTGAAGTAAAGACAACACGTCGGTACTATCTTCCCGTGTCGCAGCTCATCCCGATGATTCCACGTTAAGAAATCCGAAAGATGGCGATAAGAAGCTTGTGCATAGTCCCTGGGCACGTTGTGTTGCATGCCACGATTAGTTCCTTGCTCCTGTCAGGCGCTGCAGTAGTGAGAGAATAATAACGCAGGTTATGTCGATTGACCTCTCCATTTACATAAAATGTACCTTCCTCCGAAAACGTAACTTTAGACAAGAACTGGTGGTCTTCATCCAACATAGTCTGAAGTCAAGAGCACATTTCTATACGGCGATCAGAATCGTCTTCTGGCAAGTGGTGTAAAAATTATAACTTATGTGGATGAAAGTTGTTCTTTTTCAAAGTACCCCATACTGTGCTTCGAGAAACGCCAAATTCTGAGCTGGTACGCCGTATTGAATTTTTGGGCCTTGCAGTACCTTTTGCCAAATCTCCTTCCCAAAACCTCTTCCGATGTTGCTAGTAGAACTTCCGGATTATAAGGCCGATACAGCGGAAGTAGGAAGACCTCCGAAGAAGTCCGGCGCAGCTCTGGACGAAACGTTAGGAAAAACTGAAAAGTTTTAAGGACCACGGCCTTATAATCCGGAAGTTCTACCAGCAACGGGTTTAGGAAACATCGTTCATGTGAAACTCAGCTTGCCCTTTTCTCACATGACATCTTTCGAGCCATGGACGAAGGGCAACAGGCGGATTGTGTTTTTCTAGACTTCAAAAAGGCGTTCGACGCGGTGCCACACTGCAGAGTGCTAACGAAGATACGAGTTTATGGAATAGGTTCACAGATTTGTGACTGGCTGGAAGACTTCCTAAGTAATAGAACGCAGTACGTTGTTCTCGACGGCGAGTGTTCATCAGAGAGGAGTGTATCGTCAGGCGTGCCCCAGGGGAGTGTGATAGGAACGCTATTATTTTCTATCTATATCAATGATCTGATGGACAGAGTAAGTTGTAATTTGCGGCTGTTTGCTGATGATGCTGTGGTGTATGGGAGGGTGTCGTCTGTAACTGACTGTAATAGCATACAGGATGATTTAGATAAAATTTCTAGTTGGTGCGAAGATTGGCAGCTAGCTCTCAATGTAGAAAAATGTAAGGTGATGCGCATGAGTAGGAAGAACAATCCCATAATGTTCGAATACAGCATTAGAAGTGAGCTTCTTGATGCTGTCGCGTCGTTCAAATATCTAAGCGTAACATTGCAGAGCGATATGAAATGGAACGAACATGTAAGGACAGTTGTGAGTAAGGTGGACAGCCGACTTCGGTTTATTGGGAGAATTTTGGGAAGATGTACTTCACCTGTAAAGGAGACCGCGTATAAAACGATTGTACGACCACGTCTTGAGTATTGCTCAAGTGTTTGGGACCCGCAGCAGATCAGTTTAAAGGAGGACATAGAGGCGGTTCATAGACGAGCAGCTAGATTGGGGATCGCTGGAAGAAAGACGACGTTCTTTTCGTGAATTTCTGTTAAGTAAATTTAGAGGACCGGAATTTGAAGCTGAGTGTCGTACGATCTTGCTGCCGCCTACTTACATTTCGCGTAAAGATCACAAAGACAAGATAAAAGAAATTAGGGCTCGTACGGAGGCATATAGGCATTCTTTTTTTTCTCGTTCAGTTTGGGAGTGGAATAGGAAAGGAAATGCCTAGTAGTGGTACAGTGTACCCTCCGCCACGACCTTACGGTGAATTGCGGAGTATGTATGTAGATGTCCGGCGCATCTTTGGACGAAACGTTAGGAAAAACTGAAAAGTTTTATGGACCACGGCCTTATAATCCGGAAGTTCTACCAGCAACTATGGCATCAGGTCGTGAAAGCCTTCATTGCTCTTCCGATGTGCTCGGGCGGCCGCTGAGTTGAGCATCGGATGCACGTCCTGGAGCTTTTGAACTGTGCTAGCATTCTGCCAACTGTTGCATGCGTCGCTGACTCTTGTTCGGGATGCTTCTTATTCAGTTCACCTGCAACGCCTCAGAGAGACTTTCTCCTCCACAGAGAACGATCTCTATCCGCTCTTCAGTGCTCAACATTGTCCATTCCTGCAACAATAAGAAACAAAAATTAGTGCAGTCCTTATGGTACGGGAATTCTCAGAGATCATGACTACAGCTCTAAAAAACCCGCCGTTTCTGCCATTAATCCGTCTGATCACACCTACCTACAAAACTACTCAACAAATTTCAATAGGTAAGTTCAGCGATGTTTGCGGAAACATACAAGCACTATGTCGTCAAAACCAGAACGTGATAAGAGATCACGATGTATACGTTTATTCGTAACTGTCATGTGATCTTTGTTTGAACACGCTAATCTATAAAACTGCCAAAGGAATTTGTATTAGGTTTACACGGATAACGAGAGTGTAGCTTGGGGAAGCATGCAGGCTTCATTTAATCAAAAAAGTATTACGGAAACAAACAAAAAACGTATTTCAAAGATTTTATCTAGAAGCAACGTGTCTGGTCGTCTGTTTGAACACGCAACACTGAAGATTTACTAGATAAAGTTTTATAGAGTTTGACAGATAAAATGAGGAAATCTTGGGGCAATAGAGAGCCTTATTTCATCAAATAGTGATCGGGGAAACAAAAGATATCGTAATGTAAAATTTTATCCTCAAGCGTTATGTATATGCGTCTATATGAACACGTTTATCTCCGAAATACTACAGGGCTTTGGCAGATTGTTGTTGTTGGAATTCTGAGGGAAATAAGCTACGAGGTCATCAGTCCCCGGCTTTGTCAGATAAACTGGAATTAGATTGGGGAACCATGTAGGTTTTATTTCTTCAAAATCAGATTACGGAGACAAAAGACGTAATTTAAAGATTTAGGAGTTTACTCTGCTGATTAGTATGTTATAGTGCAGCATAGATACTATAAATGGTGCTGTTAATTTCGTGTTACACCTAAGCAAAAAGAAAAAAAAAAAAAATTAGTCTGTTACTGTTTTCAGCTTAGTCACTGACAGCAGTATTTTCGGATGCTTATGTCATCTACAGAACTAAGCTCAACAAACTTATCTTTACGAAAAGAAACTAATATTGAATTTACTTGGCGAGGAAATACTGATATCGCTTTGCTTATTGAAAACGTAGCAAATTTTCTTTAATTTTTTCGATACTAACTATCAATGTTTGACTTCTTGGCTACGTAAAACGAATTTATTTTCTACGTGATCATATAAGGCATCTAAGTTTTTAGTTGTGTCCTATTGAACCCTAAAATGCGGCAGTAGTCTATGCGATGGCCATGTCTTACGGGCAAAAGGATAATCTGACAAAAAAACTCGACTAAGGATGAAATTTGAATCAAGATGTCCCGTAGTCTTGGATATACTAGACTGAACTTTTTTTCTACTTTTTGGTCAAGAATTTTATGGTTAGACGTTGTCCATTTCTGCCAGCATATTTTTATTCACTCGAAGATAGTCATGGAAGTTTCCATACCACGACGGTGAAGATATGAACCCTGCAGACGATTCTTATGTAACTACCGAGCAAGGTGATAGCGGTTGAACGCACAGAATGTATAATGAACAGTGTCGTTATTCTGCAGATCACACTGAAGTGACTTGCAAATGCTATACAGAATCTCTTTCATACAAGGCATGTAATAGCTCGCGAAAATGAAAATACCTAAATCCCTCTGTTCGAGTTTCTATCTCTCTTATTTTGTTTAAATGACCATTTCCTTCGACGTATGTGGAAGTAAGCAATATAGCCGGCCGCGGTGGACGAGGGGACTGAGGCGCTCCAGTCACGGTCTGCACGAACACTACGGTCGGGGGTTCGAATCCCCCCTCGGGCATGGATATTTGTGCCGTCCATAGTGTTAGCTAGTTGATAAGTAGTTTGTAAGTTTAGGGACTGATGACCTCGTGGTTAAGTCCCTTAAGCTCTACAAACATTTTTGAAACAATATAGCCGGCCGCGATGGCCGAGGGGACTGAGGCGCTTCAGTCACGGTCTGCACGGCCACTACGGTCGGGGTTTCGAATCCCCCCTCGGGCATGGATATTTGTGTCGTCCTTATTCTTAGTTAGTTCATACGTAGTTTGTAAGTTTAGGGACTGATGACCCCGTAGTTAAGTCCCATAGACTATACAAACATTTGAACATTTGAAACAATATATTTTCACATTCGGAGAAGGAAGTCGGCGACAGAAATTTTGTTAATTCTCGCCGCAACGTTGTGTGGCACTCTCTCCCCTTGTGTCGTGATAATGAAAAAACGTCAGTCGGGCTTGATATAAATCCCACACCACGCAGCAGTACTCGAAAAGAGGAAAGTCAACCATAGTTTATACAGTGTCTGTAGTATTTCTGTTACATTTTAGAAGTGATCAGCCAATAAAACTCAGTCGTTGGTTCGTCTTTCCCACAACATTTTCTGTTTTCTTTTCAATTTAAATGTTTCGTAATAATTCCTAAATATCTTGTTGAATTTACGACATCGAAGTTTCAGTTAAGCCCAGCTGTTTCTCTCTCTTTCTTTCTTTTTATTTTTTAAATTTTTTTTCTTCTTCCCCTTAGAGTCAGTTTTCGTACGATACAGATTTGTTACCTAATTCGATCTGTAGCTGATTTTCATCTTCTGATCACTTGACTAGACGATTAACGACAGCATTATTTACGATCATCTAAGAGTTCGAAATCGTTTATATACGTAAGCAACTGCAGAGGACCAATAACATTACCATGGAGATCGCCATACTTAAACTGTGTTGTATCCGATACCTTTCCTTCAATTAATACGACCTGCGTGTCCTCTCTGACAGCAAATCTCCAATCCAGTCACATATCAGACACAATATTCCGTAAGCACGCAATTTCATTCAAAGACATTTTTCAGGTATTGTGTCGAAGGCCTTCTGGAAATCTAGGTAAAGCAGTTAAGAATCCGTAGATTCGTTTGAACACCATAGTGCTGTACAAGGCATGATCCTGTTGGTATGGAATTATCCCCCTGCGACTTTTGAGCTGACGTACCCAGCCAGTTATAGGGGGACATACAGTTTAACGTGGCATCTCAGCCTTTTCTCGGATTAACAACATTGCCTGAGGTGAAAGTTTTGTGTCCCAGCCTCGTCGCCGCTTTTGTGTCTCGTTTCCGTCGTAGGTGTCGGTGGCCGAGTAGGAAGACCGACACAGGAATAAAGGTAGCACGCTTGTGCAGGTACGGAGGGAAGCAGCCTGTGGGACAGCAGAAACTAGAAACACTAGAGTAAATTAGAACGAGATATATATTGCACAGAATTTATACAATACTTAACTTTTACATAGCTCAGTACTGCAGAAAGCTGATACATAGTTGAGCTAGAGGCCTGCCTAGTGCCTAACCGATAGCCAAGTCTTCACTGGTGCCTATCTGATTCCGAAGTGTTAACTGGTTCCTATCTCAGTTCCAAGTGAACGGTGTCGTTCAGTGGTGGCCACGAGCGGAGTCGTAGCAGAGGGCGCTCGTGGCTGACGTCGTAAGAACGCAGCGCCGTGCGTGCATGGCGGCGCGCGGCGAAAGTAGGTGGCGGGCACTTAAGACTTGTGCGACACCACAGAAAGAAAAGCAGATAAAAATTACCGGGAATCTAACCCGCGATATTGGGATTCATAGTAATGTTCAAATGTTTGTAAACCTATTCAACCAAACTTGTATGGTCATCAATCCCTAGACTTACAAACCACTTCAACTAAGTTACACTAGCGAGAATAGACACACCCATGCCCATGCGTGGATTCGAAACTCCGAAGGGAACGGCCTCCCAGTCCTTAGCACGACGTCTTTGACCACGCGGTCTTTCCGCTCTGCTACCCAGAAACAAGGAATGGATTTGCGATACATATTCAGAACGTTTTGTAATATTGGTGCAACATCATAGAGCAAAAAATGTTTTACTTTCGACATACCCATATCCAAGAACAGAAAGTAAAATTGACCAAACGTTGTCATGTGATATTTAAATGTTAATAGACGTGAAGATGGCAACATAGAATTGCCGAAACCGGTCAAAATAAAGCAATTTGAAATTAGCGATCTTGGCTCCTTTGCTGGAAAGCTTCGAGACCTAACTGCAGTGGTCATCGGCCCCTAAACTTAAGAACTACTTAAACTGTCTTATGCTAAGAACAAACACAGACACGCCCATGCCTGTGGGAGGACTCGAAACTCCGACGGGGAACGGCCGCGCACCCCGCAACAAGGCGCTTTAGAGCGCACGGTATCCTTTGCAGATGCAGATTCCCGTTACACGATTTAGATCGCTTACGCTCGAATCTAATATATAAAGCAGAGTGTGCGTATGTTTGTACGTGTTGCATATAAATCTACAGTTTTGTTCCAATCTTTATGAAATTTTGTACACGTAAGCTTCAACCAATGAGGATGGTCGCCGTAAGTGTAAGAATCACATACGATATATAATTCACGAGATATGACGTCATAAACAATGAGATTCGCGAAAAACTGCTCCATTTTGCGAAAATTCTGCTCATTTTCTCCTAAACCATTGGACTGATTTCAACAAAATTTGGTAGACACATTCCTTACCTATATATACATGTGGCGTTTGTTCGGCAAGAACAGACATCACATTCTGATCCTGCAGCTGTTATTATTTAATATTCATAGAATATATGACTTCAACTGCTATTGGGCAAAGCTGAAAATGTGTATCCAGCCGGGATTCGAACCCGGGTCTCCTGCTTTCTAGGCAGTTGCGCTGACCCCTACACCACTGGGGACACAGTGATCTCCGCACCTGCAAGGACTACCCATGCACGCCTCCCGTCAGATACAAATTCCCAGCTTCGCCCTGCCCATAGTACTCAAACTCGTAGTTTAACTAATTCCCGTAAGAGTAAGGGTTCGAATCCCGGCTGGGTACACATTTTCAGCTTTGCCCAATAGCAGTTGAAGTCATATATTCTATGAATATTAAATAATAACAGCTGCAGGATCAGAATGTGATGTCTGTTCTTGCCGAACAAACGCCACATGTATATATATAATATGCCGGTGACGGGCAATGATCCTTTCGTTAGTGGGGAGGGGTGGGCAAGTTTGAAGCCCTTACTCTTACGGGAATTAGTTAAACTACGAGTTTGAGTACTATGGGCAGGGCGAAGCTGGGAATTTGTATCTGACGGGAGGCGTGCATGGGTAGTCCTTGCAGGTGCGGAGATCACTGTGTCCCCAGTGGTGTAGGGGTCAGCGCAACTGCCTAGAAAGCAGGAGACCCGGGTTCGAATCCCGGCTGGATACACATTTTCAGCTTTGCCCAATAGCAGTTGAAGTCATATATTCTATGAATATTAAATAATAACAGCTGCAGGATCAGAATGTGATGTCTGTTCTTGCCGAACAAACGCCACATGTATATATATAATATGCCGGTGACGGGCAATGATCCTTTCGTTAGTGGGGAGGGGTGGGCAAGTTTGAAGCCCTTACTCTTACGGGAATTAGTTAAACTATGAGTTTGAGTACTATGGGCAGGGCGAAGCTGGGAATTTGTATCTGACGGGAGGCGTGCATGGGTAGTCCTTGCAGGTGCGGAGATCACTGTGTCCCCAGTGGTGTAGGGGTCAGCGCAACTGCCTAGAAAGCAGGAGACCCGGGTTCGAATCCCGGCTGGGTACACATTTTCAGCTTTGCCCAATAGCAGTTGAAGTCATATATTCTATGAATATTACATTCCTTACCGTGAGGTAACAATTGCTGCATAGTCAAGAATCACATACGGCACGTGATTCAAAAGATATTACGCCATAACCAATAGAAATCGCAAAAAATGCCATATAATGCGGCGAGACTTTCGAAATACACTGTATGAGAATGACAGTACTTAGCGACTTGCAACAACCTTTAAACAAAATTTGAAACCTTTATTAAACTTTTCTAGCTGACAACCATAGCAAAATGATGAAAGGAAAAAAGTTTCTCGCTTACTACTTTTCCGCTGTTTATGGAATAAAACTACTGCTCTCGGTATGACGTTACAATTTATAATTTGTACATTACAAATCGTAGCCGCAGGAAATTTTACAGACAGTATACACACATATAGTTGAATATGCCTTCGAAATTGTATCATACGACACGTACTTCATGAGATATGAGCACATAAACAGTAACATTTCGCTGTTCATTGACCAAAAGTACGGCTTTCGGTATGTTATTACAATTTGTAATTTCTACACTACAAAATGTAGTCGCAGTAAATTTTTCAGACAGTATACACGCATATAGTTGAGTGTACCTTCTAAATTGTAGCACAGTACGACACGTAGTTTATGAGATATGAGCACAGAAACAGTAACGTTCACGGAAAACGTTCCCGCACAAAGTTTTAATATATTACTTCTTTACTACTAACTATATTCCCAAGAGATTTTACAAACATACAGCCTTTATACAAATTAATATATACCTGAAAATGGCAGGAATAAATAAATAAATACCCGGGCAATGCCGGGTTTTCAGCTAGTATTTTATATTACACAATAATAACATTTTAGTTCTCAGTCCTTTTCTGTGTGTTTGCTTCCAAGCCAGGGTGTGCAAGTGCACCACCTTGCTCCCTGCCCCCCCGTCCCCCACCCCCCTCGCGACGACCATGTGATGCGTGAACAGCGTCACGACTAGGGATGATCGATATTCATCGATGTCAGATAAAAATCGACGTTTGGTGTAAAAACATCGATGTTTTATCATCGATATTAAGTGTTCTAAAACATCGAAACACCGATGTTAAGGAAGCGATACCGAACCATCTATACTTCCATTTTGGCATAGTACCCCAAACTAATTTCTAAACTGGTATTTTTTCTCTGGCTGGATCGTTAAAACATCGAAACTTCAATGTTTAGAAATCGATATCGAACTATCGATAGTTCCATTTTGGCATCGAACTTCTAGACTGTTGTTTCTCTCTGGCTGGGTCGTTAATTCTGTTCCTTGTATGTACTCTTGCCCACTCTGCGATCGATAGATCGATATCTGCCCGTGAGGAGAACCTCTTTGACTGCGATGCCAGACTTCTGTTATTCGCAGCGACGTGTTTTACTGTAATAAATGCTTCTTACTACGAACTGTTGGGCTTAACGTTAGTTTACGACTCATTATCGAGGTGAAAAAGTGGTGTTGGTAACGTAAGAAAATTTAACAGAGTAAATTCATTCTTTTGCACTAATCAAATATTTCACCAAGGATTGTTTACCATATTATTTCTTCTCCCTTTTTCTACGTTGTTGCAAATAAAGTGCTAAAATGACCGAAAAGTAAGCAATAGCTTTTTTCGCTTTAAAGTAAAGGCTTTTTTTTATGTTTTTATGTTTTGTTTCGGTGACTTTGGATTCAGATGAATTGAGTGTTTTGCAGTGTTATGAAATATTTGTAATGCCATTTTCTTTCTTTTATGAGCCATCCATCACCATCATCATTAGAGACTGATTATGCCTTTCAGCGTTCAGTCTGGAGCATAGTACCTCTAATAAAATTCCTCCATCATTCTGCACCGCATCTAAGTACTTTCTTCTTGGTCTACCTCGACTCCTCTTACCCTCCGCTGCCGAGCTCATAGCTCATGAGTGTCTTAGGTAACCTTTCTTCTCCCATGCGTGTAACATGACCCCACCATCTCAGTCTGTTCGCTCTGTCTTTTATGAGATGATATATAATTATTTGCTTTTTATTTTCAGGCTTTTAAAGTTGCCACCAAAGAGTCACTACTGGAAAATCTGAATTTGAACCTGAAACATCGATACTTCCGAAAGCATCGATGTTTTGGGTATCGAAATAGACGACTCTTCGTGCATAAAACGTTTATCGTACTTTTTAAAATCGATGTTTCCTGATATCGATGTTTTCCTTTCGATGTTTTTCGTACATCGATTTCGTTGAACCATAGTCTAACATACACAGCGCGACACTCACTGCTGTGAAAGTTGTTACCAACAGACAGTTTTTTTTTTTTTTTTTTTTTTTTTTTTTTTTTTTTTTTTTTTTTTTGGGCCTTCTGAGTGTACGCAATATGGCCATCTACAACACACAGTGGAAATGTACATATATTTAAATGAACAGACAAAACAGAAGTACAATTTGTCAAAATGGAAAGTGGAATCAAAGCGAAAACTGCATTACATTACAATTTAAAAACTGTTGGAATATTTTCACATATTCACAAGCAACACCTTATATTACTAACACACTTTATGCTTATAGATTGTGTACAGTGATCTTAATAAACTTAACTATGATTTTATATACACGAATGTCTTTTGTAAACAAAAGGGAAGAAGCTGACTTGAACAAATACTTACGAATATGTGTGTATTTCAATCTTATTCCGCTGAAAGTAAGTAGACTATAAACATAAAGAGGATAATAAATTTCTATTATGGTCTTTTCTTAGTATGACAGACAGTTTTTACGTTTATAAATTCGATGAGGAGTCTAATGATTCGCTCAGTTTTGCACATCGTACGTCTTCTCTAAATGTGTAATTACTTTAGCTTAAAAAGGCAAAGTTTTGATGATTCTTGCCATTTGTGGTTTAGCTATAGCAACAGTTGTGGAATTGCCTACGTCTCTGTTGTTAAACAGTTTAATTGCTTTTGCCGTTTTATTGCTACGTTTGTGACGTGTTTCCTTCAGCTATAACTGTTGAAGCTGATTTGGTACGTTACATACTGTAGTTATTGCATTCTACAAACCTTTGCTACGTTGAAACTCACTGATTCGACTGGAATTATTGTGAAGAAACCTTAACGTTCGTTAGTAGAAAAGTGACGTCTTTCTGCCAAAGGAAAGGTCTTCAGGTGTTCCATAGCCATTTTTATTTTTATTTTTAAAAGAAAGTGAAATTATTTATCAGAAGCTAGTAGGTTACAAGATAGCGATAAATAAAGTATCTTGTAATGTGCCGTTTCGTACCTTGCTAGGGACCTTAGGAAACTTAATTAAGGCAAATGTAGAGCTGTTTTTAAGTTATTACCTATTGTAAGGTATTACTTACGTTTACTAATGTAAAAAGTATGTTAAAATAAATATAAACTATACTATTCGCGCTCATCCAATGTCGTATTCAGATATGTAGCTTTCCGGCCGCTTGGGGCGCTACTGTCGCAGCGAATAATCAGCGTGAGTGTCGTGACTGTACGTGTTAAGGCTAGTTTACACGACGACACTAGTTTTCATGAAACTGTGCTACTGGCCAGTGCGCATGCGCGGCAGACGTTCGCGCAACTCGTTGGCGAAACTAAACAGTTTCGGCACCTTCCAACTTTGGCGAAACTGATTGCGCGTGTTTTTAGATTAGGTGATGACCAATAAAGAACAAAACACAACATAAAGGGGAAAGGAAGAAATAATACGGTTTTTGAACATACATGCGATGCAAAGGTGTTTGCGCCATTTTAACGATGATAATTTCAGGAATAAGCAGCGGCGTGTTAGTGCTCTTGAAGCAATTATTGGTGAATTAAATATTGATGGGTAGACGATTAGTGAATTGCAGACTAAAGTACAATTATTTCCAAATACCTATACAAACGAACTATGGCAATTATTGTGGATATGAGAACACGGTACATGTATTGTAGAGATATCTATTTGACAAGAAACGTAATGCAATTTGTAATTTCAGTTATGCACACATTGCTCTCATTCGAAACTGATAACATTTAACATTCACTACACATATACTGACGTTCACTTACTGCTCAGCAACTTTTGGGAAGGTGAAGAAACTTATATCCTTATTTGTATTGGAATTATTGCGGCAATTAGGTGCTGAACACCATCGGCCGCCTTTTCTTTTATTGCTGCTCATAATAAAAACGGAACAGCTCCAACTACTGACACACAGTTGTTTCTTTTCACTGCACTGCACTGTACCAAATACTTTTTTTGCCTTTATGCGATTCAGGCTGTAAAAATACACAATTAACAAACAAAGACGTCATTACCACGCCACAGAGTAGGGAGTGACCACACGTTTACTGCTTTTCAAGATGGGCGATTCCGCGCATGCGCACTAAATTTTGGACGACAGACTGCAGCGGGAGTTTCCTTTCTGTATACTCCTTATTCTGTGGCCGTGTCTACAGACATACACGAAACCATTTGCGCGCAACTCATTTCATGAAACGAGTGTCGCAACCTGGTGTCGTCGTGTAGACTAGCCTTTAGACTGTGGTTGAACCGATATTAACATCGATGTTTTTCCAATATCGATCATTCCTAGTCAACACCACAGACATATATTACTAGACTGGCAATGCCGTATACAGTATCACTGGTGTCAGTGAAGTCTCGCCGCCATATTTCGGTACTATAACGTGCGAGCAGTCGTGTGAGCTATTACAGAAAAACAATCGTAAAAATACGGATGAACTGACGTAACTATGGCAGTCCTTAGAGTTTTGACATGTAGGAAATTCGTGTTTTGTATATGGCTGAATTTCTTAAAGCTTGAGTAAGCTTCAACATATACAGTAATGAGTTGCATTGATTTGCTGTCTCTATTAATCCGTTACCAATTTCATTCAACTTCGTATTTTCTTTCAGTAGTATGGTTATTATAATAGTGTACCCTTATTCTTTTGAGAGTTCTTACTAAATCTATAGTCTGCTTTGACGCACACACTAAGTCGCGTTTCCTGTTTTTATTAATCTTTTTCCAGTTTCGATCAACTTCGGTTTTTCTTTTAATAGCATGACCGTTATAGATGTGTTATTTGTCGTGGATAACACATAGCTTTATTCTTGTTAGTGTTTTTCAGATAAGTACTTCTGCTTTAACTGTACGTAACGGTAAAATTTTACCTATCATCCCGCCAACCTCTCATGATTATGTTGGCAACACAACAAAATGGTAGAAAGTCTTTGCTTAGACGTTAATGTTACTGCTTAAGCGTACGTAATATGTTCTTCTCCAGTGGCGGCGCTAGGCGTCGGCGACGTCGGCAACCGCCGACGGTCTCGCAAAACATTGTTAAAATTTTAGTTTTTTTTTTTTTTTTCCTTTTTTATATTTGATGCTGAAAAGCGCTGTTAAACATCAAATATAAAAAAGAAAAGAAAAAAATGTTAACGATATTCTGCGAGGCCCCCGCAGGCGCGAGGCCGTCGGCGGTGGCCGACATCGCCGACGCCTAGCGCCGCCACTGTTACTGAAAAAATGTAAAGGGGCCTCGCAAAGACATGTTCGCGGACGCCCAGTTTTCGTCTAGCGTCGCCGCTGTTCTTCTCATAAGGCCGGATCCACACATTGGAACCAACGTTGGCGCCAACTCTGTTGGTCCAATGTATGGATCGGTGAAACAGCATTGGAACCAACGTTGGCGCCAACGTTGGTACGGATCCGTTGCTTGTCGGTATTTCGACCAAACATCAAAGGACGTTGGGCCAATGTCGGTACGTCGTCCACACATTGGCGCCAACGTTTCATTATATTTTTATCGTCTGCTCGGCTCAGAACTGGTGCTTTCATCGTTCGTTCTTCGACGCCGTTTATTTTAAAGTTTTAAAATCTCTTTGTAAATATTTAACTGTACCAGAAAGTGATTCATTTGTGAAAACAATCCACAAAAGTAAAAATGCAATGGCGAAACTTATGCGCGATCAGTGAAACAAAAAATTTTTAAACTTTTGACACAATTACTGAATGCAATTTTTAAAATTAACATGTCCTGTCAAGTTTCACATATTGCTTTGCAAACTTCAAGCACGAAATCGTTATTTTAGAAAGTAAGTGTAGGCTTCCAAAACTCTCTCCTGTAGCAAGAAAACGAAGCGTCAATACCAAAAGAACTTTAGCAAGTATAGCGTCCGACCAAAACGAAACTTTCTATTTTATGTTAAGTTCAGTCATTTAAAGCAGCAGGTCTAAGTTTTAATACTGTGTATCGATTACTTGTAACATATTTTAGAACTTACTGATTTCGTGATTAGTATTCGGTAGGAAGTGATACAACACACCCCAACATCTTTTACATATGTTTCCTATTTTGGTTTTCAGTTACGGTACAAAATATAATTGTTCACTCTAACAACCGTTAATGCATCATCCGCGAGTTGTGTGTCAGATGTGTTTTCGTTTGCTCTCGACGAATTCAACTGAATATTGGCTCCAATGTGTGGACGCTGTCTCAAAAATATTGGCCAATGTTGGCGCCAGCGTTGGTACCAATGTGTGGACGCGGGGTAACACGATTCGATAATGCGGAAGTGTTAGATCAAATGCAAATCATGTTCAAAACCAATTAGTAAAGCTTACAACGTCATATCGTCTCAGAAGTTCATACTAGTATCGTACGGAAACTTTTTGACGTTGGTGAGGCAAGATGGCGGTATCAAACTTCAGTCACAGACGCAATTTTGCCTGTCTGGTAATGTATGTCTGTGGTCGACACGTCGAGTGAGCGGGCCCCGGTTGTTTTCGTCGTAAAGGTAGCGGCCCGGCTGGGTGAGGGGCCTCTATATTGGCGGCCGTACCTGCGTGCAGCGAGGCCAACTGCGCAGCCGCGGCGCGGCGCGGTGCACGAGGACGGATCCCGCGCGGCCTTGGCCTTGTAGCGGCCACGTGGCGGCAGCCGGCGCGTGTGCCCCCCAGAGGTTGGCGGACGTGAAGCGCCGTGACGTCAGCGCACAGCTGACAATCGCCGGCCCCCCACCCCGCCGCTCGCCGAGCCCCCCACTCCCGGCACAGCCGAATCCCCTGGCTACCGACCGCGCCGTTGGGTGCGGTCCAGTCGAGGCTGCTCCTTCCTTCCCAGCGTCTGGCGGTGACGCGTCCGTCTTCTCCACAACACCCGCCGCCAGACATGTCTGGTTGTAACGTTCCTTCCACACCATTTGAACCCCACCTCTCCCCCCCCCCCCCCAGCCAGGATATGTTAATCTTGCCAGACACTTATGCAACCTGGCAGCAGTTATGACGCAAACTACATTGTTTTTTTGTCTGCACAGTAATTATTTTGTTTCCCCAGCAACAATTGCGGTGCTTGTATTACCGGTTTTAGTTAGTGCGTAATATCGAGAATGGTGTCTGTAAATGGACGACTTGACAGTAGATTACAGGATAGAGAGATCGTGAGTGGTAACTTAATACCGAGCGAGGTGGTGCAGTGGTTGGCAAAACTGTACTCACATTAGGGACACAGCCGTCCTGATTTCGGTTTTACGTAATTTCTGTAAATCGCTCCAGGAGTCCAGGCAAATGCCGGGATGATTCTTTCGAAGTGGTCGGCCGATCTCTGATCAAAATAACAATCCGAGCTTGTACTCCGTCAATAATGACTGCATTGTCAACGGCAGGGGCGCCGACACTAACCGATAAACGACAGCAACATCCGCGAAGAATCTCAGCGAGCTATTCAGATTGTGTCCTAAATCGTTTATAAACACGAGGAAGAGTAGGGGACCTATAACGTTTCCCTGTGGAACGCCAGATATCACACAAATGGGGAGATATTCCACAAGCACGCAATTTCATAAGAAGCCGCTTGTGGGGTACAGTGTCAAAAGCCTTCCTGAAATCCAGAAATATGGAATCGATTTGAGAGCCCTTGTCGATGGCACTTAACACTTCATGTGAATAAAGGGCAAGCTGTGTTTCAAAACTGTGATACTTTCTGAATCCGTGTTGACTCCTGGTTAATAGGTCGTTCTCTTCGAGGTAGTTCATAATATTCGAACAAAGTATATGTTCCAAAATCCTACTGCAAATCTACGTCAATGAGATTGGCCTGTAATTTTGGGGATCACTCTTATTGCCTTTCTTGAATATTGGAGTAACTTGGGCAACTTTCCAGTCTTTGGGTACGGATCTTTCGCTGAGTGATCGGTTGTAAATGATACCTAAGTTCGGAGCTATTGCATCAGCATACTCTGAGAGGAATCTAGTTGGTATACAATCTGCCCCGGAAGATTTATTTTTGTTTAGTGACTTAAGTTGTTTTACTACTCCAGGAACATCTACTTCTAAGTTTCGCATGCTGGCAGCTGTTCTTGGATTGAATACTGGAGTGTACATGTTTCCGCATGGCACATGTCGAAATCATGGTATGCTGTCCTCAATCATGATGATGTTTCTTCATAGACCCGAACATGTCGGACGTTACAGGGTAATCTCGTGGAGCCATTGACTCCAACATCGAGCCCACTGTTACACCTGCATGGCTGACATGCCGGTAATTGCACGATACGACCACCCCGCTTAGCGCACTCAAACGTTGCAAGCTCTGAGAAATGCATTCACTTTGCTAGACAACCTGCCTAACGCGTCTGCGAAGCATCGTGGATGCTTCGTACTGTACGTAAACGTCTTTCCACATTGTCGCCGGTGGCGACACCTACAACGTACTGACATGAGGAAAGTTTCCAATCGAATTCTCATACACAAATAGCAGTTGACCGGCGTTGCCTGGTGAAACGTTGTTGTGATGCCTCGTGTACGGAGGAGAAATGCCTACCATCACGTTTACGACTTTGATAAAGGTCGGATTGTACCGTATCGCGATTGCGGTTTATCGTATCGCGACGTTGTTACTCGCGTTGGTCGCGATCCGATGACTGTTGGCTGAATATGGAATCGGTGGGTTCAGGAGGGCAATATGGAACGCCATGCTGGATTCCAACGGCGTCGTATCACTAGTAGTCGATATGACAGTCATCTTATCCGCATGGCTGTATCGGATCGTGCAGCCACTTCTCGAACCCTGGGTCAACAGGTGGGGACATTTGCAAGACAACAACCATCTGTACAAACAGTTCGACGACGTTTGCGGCAGCATGCACTATCAGCTCGGAGACCATGCCTGCCGTTACCCTTGACGCTGCATCACAGACAGGAGCGCCTGCGATGGTGTACGCAACGACGAACCTGGGAGCACGAATGGCAAAACGTCATTTTTAGGATGAATCCAGGTTCTGTTTACAGCATCATGATGATCGCATCCGTGTTTTGCGACATCGTGGTGAACGCACATAGGAAGCGAGTATTCGTCATCGCTATATTGACGTATCACTCGGCGTAATGGTACCAGGTGCCACTAGTTATACGTCTCGGTCACCTCTTGTTTGCATCGACAGCACTGTCATCAGTGGCCGTTACATTTCAGATGTGTTACAACCCGTGGCTCTACTCTTCATTCGATCATTGCGAAACCCTACATTTCAACAGGATAATGCACGACCGCATTTTGCAGGTTCTGTACGGGTCTTTCTGGATACGGAATATGTTCGACTGCTGCCCTGGCCAGCACATTCTCCAGATCTCTCACCAATTGAAAACTTCTGGTGAATGGTGGCCGAGCAACTGGCTCGTCACAATACGCCAGTCACTACTCTTGATGAACTCTGGTATCGTGTTCAAGCTGCATGGGCATCTGTACCTGTTCACGCCATCCAAGCTCTGTTTGACTCAATGCCTAGGCGTATCAAGGCCGTTATTATGGCCAGAGGTGGTTGTCCTGATTTCTCAGGATATGTGCACCCAAATTACGTGAAAACTTAATAACATGTGAGTTCTAGTATAATATATTTGTCCAACGAAACCCGTTTATCATCCGCATTTCTTCTTGGTGTAGCAATTTTAATGGCCAGTAGTGTGAACATTGCCTTACACATCAAAAGTAGTCATGTGTACCGACATTGGACTACTTCTGGGCGCACATTTCTATTTTGTTTCTCTTTTTCAGGCAATACTTTATTAAATACCGTAGGCCTATAATGTATCTTAATCACAGTAAGCGTTTGACCTCTAATTTCACCGTAAAAAAGAGAGTAGAACGAGAAGATTTGCTTAAGGTACTTTTAGTGACATGAAGGAATATAAAATAAGTACTTAAAAATTATAGCGAAAACTTCATATCAGGGATACGGTGGGAAAGGGGGTGGGGCTGGGGAGGAAACCGCTAATCTCAAAAAGTAAGTAAGAGGGAAATCAGTAATAAATAGACATCCCATTTCAAACAACTCACTTCATAAACTAAGGAAAATAAACGAATATGAAAGGGTTAAGTTTTCTATTGTTGCGTGTATGAGCAACAAGCGCTTGCAGCTGAACCCTGTTAAGAGACATACAGTGTTCAGCGTGTGAGCGCGCACTTTCAAAGGCGTCCGGTGCATTGACTGCGGGCTCGTGAGTGTCAGGCGCAGCGAACGCGATTACGCGCAGCACTCGACGTCGCGAGGGACGCAAAACGCCGACTACGGGTGGGGTCCGTGAGTTCATGTAGCGGCTGTTCGCATGCTGTGGCTCCGATGGTCTACCGCTCTACACATACACGCCTTCAGGAATCACTCCCCGTCTGACAAGCACGAGTGCAAATTGTGGACACATAAATACACACAGAATATACACTGGTCAAGTCATTTAGGGGATCAGTTGGGATATCTAGGTTCTGATATACTGTCATCGGCGGAATGAACTAAAGGCCCCGGAAGGCCGGGGTTTCCAAGATCCCATGCGAATGTGGCCTTTCGTACATAGGACAGAGGCACTGCAGTCACGGTCTGCACGGTCACTACGGTCGGGGGTTCGAATCCCCCCTCGGGCATGGATATTTGTGCCGTCCTAGTTCGTAAGTAGTTCATAAGTAGTTTGTAAGTTTAGGGACTGATGACCCGTAGTTAAGTCCCATAAGCTTTACAAACATTTGAACATTTAGACGACACGTACAGTCCAGGAAAGATGCACGGAACACCAGAGATATACCCGTCTCTTACAACCAAATAACTCAGCAGTGGCAGAGCACTGTATTGATACTGGATACTCCATGACGTACGAAAACGTCAAAATTTTAGCCTCCACTTCATCTTTCTGGGACTTAGTGGTGAAAGAAGCAATAGAAATTCGCTTGGGGACGAATTTAATTAACAGAGACAACGGCTTCAGTTTAGATAAATCATGGAATCCGGCACTTTCTTTAATAAATTTACAAAGACGCCGCCACAGCACAGATGATAACACATCGAATTCTCCGCAGTAATCGACCATGCAGCCACAGACATAATTTACACATACGTGTACTTCCTTGCCGCCGAGTAACGTCTTTGGCGCCTCGTTGTATCTGTGGCCGCATGTGCACTAGCGCGGCCCGCGCGTTTATAAGCACGAAGCGCGTGCCGGAGCGTCAGTCTTCGACTCTCTCTGAAGATGGCTGAACGTTTCTCGGCCGAAATATTAGAGGAAGTAAACTTTATGCGGCTGCACGCCCGAAACTTCTTTGAACAGTCATTGCGCCGCGAGAACATGAAGATGCACATGAACTAAAATAGTTCGACTTCTTTCTGTGGAGACAACAATATTACTGCAACTGAAATAGTGGTAATAACAGAAAGTTGGTGTTGACTTGTGTTTTTACCAAATTACACAAGCAGTATGGTTCAGATACAGCAGTGAGCAGGTAGTGCAATGTAACAACAATGTGACTTACCCGAAGCTATGGCACGGACAGCCATATAAGCGTTGGAAGCGGGACGGCTATTGGAGTGCCCCAGAGTGTAATTTCCAGGACCTGGACGCGATTTCCGACAAAAGGAACTATTAAAAGAAGGGAAGGCCAGGTCGTCCACGGGTAACATCATCAAGAGACGACCGTTACCTCCGGTTAACAGCTCAACGAGACAGGAAGTTGAATTCAACTCAGTTCCAAGAGGACGCAGTAGCAACGGGACACCGTTTAGCCAGCAGAAACTGGGCGAAGGAACATCAGGATTGCAGTCGAAAGAATGGCGCCGGGTTTCGTTCACACATGAGTCAAGATTTTGTGTACAGCCGGACAATCGTCGTTCTCTCATCCGGTGGCTCAAATCCACCTCCGGCCATCCAGATTTAGGTTTTCCGTGATTTCCCTAAATCACTCCAGGCAAATGCCGGGATGGTTCCTTTCAAAGGACACGGCCGATTTCTTTCCCCCATCGTCACCCAAAAATCCGAGTGTAAGCTACGTCTCTAATGACCAAGCTGTCGATGGGACGTTAAACCCTAAGATTCCTTCCTTTCTTCTCTCATCCGGAGAGAATATGGAGGAACAACCCCGCTTGTGTGCAGAAAAAAAATCACCATGTCATGGTGGTGGACTCATGGTGTGGACAGGAGTCAGTATGGCAGGCGTACGGACCACTGTCGTTCTGTTGACGAATGCACTCCAGCTTTTTTTCCGTGATAAGGCAAAAACATTCATACAGAAACACACTATAAACTTTACAAACGAAAATGTCCAGGTTTTCTTTTAAAAGCTATTGCGAAAAACAAAATGCTATGCTGTGAAAATATATGTAGAATCGTATACTTGATCACTCTCAGTTCCAATTGTTCCAGCAGCTCACGTAATCTTTTAGCTTCGTTGTTTTTCAGTTGCATACTACTTCTCGATATATATATATGTAATTTAGAACCAAAATTTTTGAGTGGATTTCTTTCCTCCATAACTGTCGGGTTTGCTGAAAACAGGTAACTTGCATTTTTGGCTTATTTAGTTACGATTGTAATATTAGTACGGAATCTGATTCGCCTAAAACTTTGTAGTCTTACCCATTCACAGATTAAAACTGCGCAAAATATTGTCATTGTCCGCACAGAACCATCAGCTAGCCAGCCTCTCTTATATCATGCACTACAATAGTCCCAACCGATTTTCACGTATAGTTAAGTAGCATCAGCTTCTAGATTTTGTTTGCACTGAAAGTAGTCATGGCTCAAGCTCAAAGAGATACAGCGTGGAGAAAAATTTGACATACAGATGCGGGATTAGCTGTTGGATAGTAAGAGGGGCAAGAGCTAATGTACAGAGAGAGTGAGTGAGTGAGAGAGAGAGAGAGAGAGAGAGATAGAGTGAGAGAGGGAAGGGTGGGAGGGAGAGAGATGAGGACACTGGCTGGCAAAAGTGGCGGGAAGGGGGCAGAGCGGAATGTAGAAGTAAAGCATGTAAGTCCAGTTTTCATAGAAATTTAGCAATTGCAATTCCTGGGAGGCTACTCTCAGGGATTTTCACTAGTGAGAGGACTGGATGTCCGCGGGCAGGAGTGTTCACAGTCTTGGGATGCCGACTGAGGAGCTGCCCGAATGCTAAGTAGCGGCTCCAGCAATCTGGAAACTGACTGTGGCTGGCAGAGCACTATGCAGGTCCCATACTTTGCACCAATATCAGTACCTCTCTTAGGTTGTTCGGGAATGATGCTCTCATTTATCGGTTAGTAAAGTCGTCGGAAGATCAAAAGCAACTGCGAAATTATTTGGATAAGATATCAGCATGGTGAAAAAAAAAAGAAGGGAATTGACCCTTAATAATGAGAAGTGTGAAGTCATGCATATTACTACTAAAAGAAATCCGTTAAAATTCATTTACACGATAGATTAGTCAAAAGTACAGGCCGTAAAATCAGCTAAATACCTTGGAGTAAGAATTACGAACAATTTAAATTAGAAAGAACAAATAAAAAATATTGTAGGGAAAACGAACCAAAGGCTACGTTTCGTTGGCAGAGCACTTAGAAGACGCAACAGTTCTACTAAAGAAACTGCCTGCACACACTTGTGCGTCCTATTGTGGAGTACTGTTGCGCTTTGTGGGATCCCCGCGAGCTATTACATAATGGAACTGTAAAGAAATATTATAAAAGCGGTTCGATGAACCCTCTGCCATGCACTTCAATGTGACTTGCAGAGTGTTTTTATGGATGTAGAAGTTGGCAGAGCATAACGTCGCGGTCGGTCGGTGTTGCGGTGGCCATCCCGGCAAGAACACAAAGTGTGTCATGTTCTGCTGAGTGGAACTAGAGCCGCGGTGGAGTAGCCGAGCGGTCTCAAGCGTCTCGCTGCGGAGCGCACGGTTGCTCGCCGTGGAGGTTCGAGTCCTCCCTGGGGCATGGGTGTGTGTGTGTGTGTTTGTCCTTAGGTTAGTTTACCTAGGTTTAAGTAGTTTGTAAGATACGGACTGATGACCACGCAGTTTGGTCCGATAGATTTACAGACATTTGAACATTTGAAGTGGAACTAGACACCTTCACTGCAGTTGATACGTCTTAGAAACACTACCACAGACTTGTAAATCTCTCTGATATTTATGATGAAACTTCCCTCAAAAAAGAGTCGTGTGACGGCTGAATATTGTGTGAAAGGCAGTGGCATCTGTGCAGTCTCCCCTCAGTGGTCTCGCCTCCCTCGGAAAACGTGTTTTCAAAATGTTCAAATATTTGTAGAACTTATGGGGTCATCAGTCCCTAAACTTACAAACTACTTATGAGCTAGCTAAGACTACGGACGGCACAAATATCCATGCCGAGGGAGGATTCGAACCCCGACCGTAGTGGCCGTGCAGACCGTGACTGAAGCGCCTCAGTTCCCTCGGCCACCGCGGCCGGCAAACGTGACTTATGCCGATTCCCCGGCACCTGTGGTTTATAATAATTACAAAATCTTCCATAATTCAGTCATCTTTTCTGTTGTCCGCAAACGATAATCAAAACAGAGAAGTCTTTCTAATAAAATTAATCTTGAGGAAGGAAAAATGTATGCAAGAGAAACTAGGCGAATGTGCGAACACTCCGGGCAATACTGACGGTTCGACTTATCCCAGTATACAGAAACAAAAAAAAATCTATACACTTTACGATTCTGAAGGCAGCTGATATAAAATGCGGGAAGCATTTGTTGTGGTTAATTTAGGAGGCCTACATCTACATACATATTCCGTAATCCACCCAAAGGTCCCTGGCGGAGGGTACTCAGTACCATAACTAGTTACCTGCTTTCCTCTTCCATATCGAACGAGGGAAAAATGAATACTTGTATCATCCGTAGAGCCCTAATCTCTCTGATCTTTGCCGGCCGCGGTGGCCGAGGGGACTGAGGCGCTCCAGTCACGGTCTGCACGGTCACTACGGTCGGGGGTTCGAATCCCCCCTCGGGCATGGATGTTTGTGCCGTCCTTAGTCTTAGCTAGTTCATAAGTAGTTTGTAAGCTTAGGGACTGATGACCCCGTAGTTAAGTCCCATAAGTTCTACAAACATTTGAACATTTTTTTTCTCTGATCTTTGTGGTATTTACGCGAAAAGTAAATTGGTAATAGTGAATCGTTCTGCAGTCCGCCTCAAATTCCGGCCGCCACCCCATGACGCCCATGAGGGAATCGGTGAATCCCAACTGTCTGCGTATAGTGTTAGAAATTCGAAAATTTGCGGATATCTAAATGTTTGCGAATTATGTAACTCGGGCGAGACTTGCGCACCAGCACAGTATTCACCTAGTAGGATGTGGGAAACCTCCTAAAAGCCACATCCAGCCTGGTCCCCACAGACCCCACGACGTTAAACCGTTGGGCGGATTCTAACCGGGGACAGCATACCTTTCAGAACCAGAAAACGGCGCTTAAAGCCGCACTGTTAACCTAAAGGGTTAACAAGCATTACTTCAGTATCTCTAAGAAACATGTATTGTGTATTAACACAAGAGTAACATGCACGTCGAGGACTTTGTTTTGAAAAATTTAATCATTTGAAAAATAAATATCAACAATAATTCAGTTCCTGAGCAACAGGGCGGAATTGATCTCATTTACGTTCTCTGCTGGGGTGCTGTTCCAATAGAGGAAAGCCTCGGTAATTTGATACGTATGGTAA
The DNA here is from genome assembly GCA_026315105.1 of Locusta migratoria. Taxonomy (NCBI): domain Eukaryota; kingdom Metazoa; phylum Arthropoda; class Insecta; order Orthoptera; family Acrididae; genus Locusta; species Locusta migratoria. The sequence goes on from CM048744.1 coordinate 284,340,818, forward strand.
AAATCATAGAGAGAGACCGAGGGACGAATACAGTAAGCAGATTCAAAAGGATGTAGGTTGCCGAACGTATTATGATGAAGAGACTTGCACAGGACAGGGTAGCATGGAGAGCTGCATCAAACCAGTCTGCGGACTGAAGACCTTAACAACAACAACAACGCCGGCCGCGGTGGCCGACGGGACTGAGGCGCTCCAGTCACGGTCTGCACGGCCACTGCGGTCGGGGGTTCGAATCCCCCCTCGGGGATGGATATTTGTGTCGTCCTTAGTATTAGTTAGATCATAAGTAGTTTGTAAGTTTAGAGACTGATGACCTCTTAGTTAAGTCCCATAAGCTATAGAAACATTTGAACATTTTTGAACAACAACAACAACAACAATAACATTTCACAGTGAACATTGAAGCAGAATTAAAGTATGTGGTGTGGAGGGAGACGTACTGGAACACAGTCCGTGTAGTCGGTTTGTTCACAAAGCGGTATTAGCTGAGCAATCTTATCGAGTAGCACCGTGGTTCGGAATCCACGTTACGCAGTAGGTCCCCCTATAACTGGCTGGATAAGTCAGTTCGAAGATCGGAGGAAGGCAACGGCCTACCACCTCCAAACTGGACCATGCCTAGTAAAGCACTGTGGTGTTCAAACCAATCTTCGGATTCTTGACTGCTTTTAGCCGGGCGCCGTGGCTCAGCGCGCCCGGTGAGGGGACTAAACGCCCTCCGTAATAAAAAAGCTGAGCCAACCATTCAACGAACAAACTGAACGAACGACCGCGAACCATAGATCTACCAGATGGAAAAAAAGAAAAGAAAAAAAGGGGGCAACCTAAAGCGCCTGCCTCCTAATCATGAGGTACCGGGCTCGAATCCCGGCCACAGCACAAGTTTTAATTCAATGCCTTCCCTTATATTTAATAGTTGTGAAATATTAGGGAAAATTATATCAGTATATCTCCACCAATAAAGTAGTTTCCGTCTTCGGATTATATTCAGAAATTATTTGTCGCGATAGAAGAACTTATTTACAATGTAATAAATTATTTGCCATTATGTTTTATGGTTAATGCATCTTCATTTTCCCCCAAGAGGGCTCACGGTTCTTTCGTGAGTACGTACGTGGCGAGCACGGAGTCCCGAGCCAATGCAGTCTTCTTTCCTTCTTTACTTACCGGACTGCATTTCCTTTCCCCCTCCTTTACTATCCTCACTCCTTCGCCTTCCCACCGAGAGACTGATAACCTCAGTAGTTTAGTCCCCCTATCACAACCAAACAACCCAACCCAACCAGGCGCATCCTTATTATGTGTCGCAGAGCGGTATGCCGATGATATTACATTGAAATTCTGTCAGAGACAGCAGAGGACGTTGAAGAGTAACTGAACGGAATGGATAGTATTTTGAACGGAAGTTGTAAGAGCAACAGTAACAAGAGCAAATCAAGGTTAATGGAATGTAGTAAAAAAAATAAATAAAATAAAAGAGGCAACTCTAAAGGAAGGGTGGAAAAGTATTTCCGGAAAAAACGAAATTTGTTTCCAATATCAATTTAAATGATAGGGAGTTCTTTCCGAAAACATTTGTCTCGATTGTAACATTGTGGACGATAAGGAGTTCAGACAGAAAGATGATAAGAAGCATTTGAAATGTGGTGCTACAGACGAATGCTTAAGATTGGGAAGATAGATCACGTAACTAATGAGGTGCTGAACAGGATTGGAGATGAGGGATCAATTGGTGGGACATATTCTGAGACATCAGGGAATCGTCAGTTTAGCACTGGAGGGAAGTGTGTGGGGTAAAAATCGCAGAGGGAGACCGAAAGACGAATACAGTAAACAGGTTCGAAAGGATGTGAGTTGACGTCGTTATTCAGAGATTTGCACGGGACGGGGTACCGTGGAGGACTTTATCAAGCCGGCTGCGGTGACCGAGGGTCTGAGGCGCTCCAGTCAGGGTCTGCACGGCCACTAAGGTCAGGGATTCGAATCCCCCCTCGGGCATGGATATTTGTGCCGTCCTTAGTATTAGCTAGTTCATAAGTAGTTTGTAAGTTTAGGGACTGATGACCCCATAGTTAAGTCCCATAAGCTTAACAAACTTTTGAACATTTTTGACTTTATCAAACCAGTCTCTGGACTGAGGACCACATCAACCAACGGTATGGAGGCTTACTGAAGTTCAGGTTGGACGTAGAAATACCAAACTGCTCGGCCAGAAGTGCCATTTTACGGAGTGTGTAGCCGCTCCCGCCTAAGGTTCGAATTCTTTATCGGACCGATGTGTGTGTGTGTGTTTTGGCCTTAGCATTAGTTAGTGTAGGTCGTGTGTAAGCTTAGGAACCGATGACCTAAGTAGGTTGGTCCCTTGCATCTTACAAGGAAAGTACTTAGGCTCAAACAGACAGAAATACACCAAAATCGTATGATAGATAATGTAAAGGTCCCTTATTGCACTAGTGATACTCCCGCATCTGCAAAAATCTGCAATCGCCCATTAGAGGCCACTGCGTGTGCCATGCCGCATTGCACATTGACCTGCCGGTACGCCAGTAGTGACGGTGCAGTGTGCCTCTGAAGTTGCGCTTTGTGACGTTATTTTTTTGGTGAAGTGTCGGATGGGTCGGCGATTGGTAATCAATCCTGCTAATATAATGTGACTGGTTGAGGTGAAGTTACGAAGAAACCTTCCTCCTGTAGATGGTATTGATGTAGAAGATGAATCATTCGCATGTTACCTATTATCTATTATAGTGTTTCTAATCTATGCTCTTATTTCTGGACTATAATAGATACCAGAAAACATGTGAATGATCCTTCTTCTACACCAAGACCGTATTCACCAAGAAGGGCTCTTCGGAATTTCATCTCAACCAATTGCAATACATTAGCAGGATTCATTACCAATCGCCGACCAATCTGACGCTTCACTATACAAATAATGTCACAAAGCGCAACTTCAGAGGCACACTGCACCGTCACTACTGGCGTACCGGCAGGTCAAAGTGCAATGCGGCATCGCACACGCAGAGGCCTCTAATGGGAGACTGCAGAGTTTTGCAGATACGGGAGTATCACTAGTGCAATAAGGGTCCTTTACATTATCTATCATACAATTTTGGTGTATTTATGTTTGTTCGAACCTAATTAATTTCCTTTTTAGAGCAATTTAAATGATACAAGTGCTTGCAGAATATTTGGTGGCTAACGCTTTTGTATATGACATGAAAAGGGTTCTATTAATGTTGCTTGTTCATTATTGTAAACATTGACCCTGTAATACTTCGCAGTGGATTCGGCGTGAGTGCTTCGCGCTGACACTGCTACTTTTGTAAGTAACGCAGTGTTGTTTCTGTCTCTATGGAAACTTCTCTGTTACCTCACTTTAGGGACTCTGACCTTAAGTAGTAATGATGGCTGTTCATCGCTGGTGCGACAAATAACCGAAAAATGTGCGAGGAATAAGACGTTGAGAAGGCAAGCTTCGGTTTACTGGGAGAATTTTGGGAAGATGTCCTTCATCTGTAAAGGAGACCGCGTATAAAACGATTGTACGACCACGTCTTGAGTATTGCTCAAGTGTTTGGTATCCGCTGCAGATCAGTTTAAAGGACGACATAGAAGCAGTTCAGAGGCGAGCAGCTAGGTTTGTTACTGGTAGGTTCGACCAATGTGCGACTGTCGCGGAAATGCTCCAGCAACTCAATTGGGGATCGCTGGAGGAAAGACGACGTTCTTTTCATGAATTTCTGTTGAGGGAATTTAGAGGGCCGAAATTTTAAGCTGAGTGTAGTAGGATCTTGCTGCCACCTACTTATATTTCGCGTAGTGATCACAAAATCAAGATAAGAGAAATTAGGGCTCGTACGGAGGCATATAGGCATTCTTTTTTTCCTCGTTCTATTTGGGACTGGAATAGGAAAGGAAGTGCCTAGTGGTGGTACAGTGTACCCTCCGCCACGCACCTTAAGGTGGATTGCGGAGTATGTATGTAGATGTACATGGAGGGAGGAACTGATTCCGCCGTTTTCCGGTGTTCTCCGCGCGGAAACCAAGACGGCGGCCTGTTGGCACGCGTTATCGTGGGCGCCCGGAGCTTAGGTAAGCAGCTGGTAACAGGCTGGCAGATAGCGCGGTAACTGAGTCAAGGACTCCTCCCGTATTCCGCGACCCCTTCCCATTATGCCGACCGCGTGTCCAGCACTGGTGGCAACAAACAACACGCTTTACTACCGCAGCAGGGCGGAGGTGAATAATTGCCGAGCATTGCGCTGCCGTCTCACAAGCCGCTTATTCTGTGACAACATTTCAGTACTGATCACACAACGTTTTGCACTCGTTTGATGACATTCTTCAGCACTTTCAAATTAGTGCCAATGTGTATACTAACATGCCTGACAATAAGAGAGAAGCATCAGAAGGGAAAAAGGACACAAAATCAGCAGAAAAATGCTCATGTCAGAGCATAACAATAAAATAAAATAAATATTCGATTAATGATGAAAATTCTCCTAAGAGATGATAAATTATTTTTGAAAAGAGACAGATTGGCTGGCCAGTACTTACCTTTTTGCTGACTTCCACACTCCTCAAACACCACCTTCATGACCTAGGTCGTGAATTACCTTTCCCTTCCGTTCCCATCCTTTTTTCTTCCCTTCTCTCACACCTGAGGAAGGAACTGTTTTCCGAAAACTTGTCCTTTTTCGTCCCCTTTTTTTATTTTTCTTCATTTGTGTAACTATCGGCGGTACAGCACAAAGGTAAGTACTAGCCATCCAATCTAACTCTTTTGAAAAATAAAAGAAAATAAATAAATAACTAAAAATAGGGGGAATATGTTCTTCTTTGAATACTCTGCATCTGCCCTCTTTCCGATATTCTCACTAAAATGGAATGCGAACATATTTCCGCTCTTCTAACACAGAACATGGAACATCCTTTCAGCCAGTCTCTCATCGTAATGAATGACACACCATCACATCATCTCTTTCTCTCTCTATGCGTGTGTGCGTGGAACTCATTATTGGGGTTATCTAAAATTGTTTAATAACAGGTTTGCAGCCAAGATTGCTTTCTTCATTTAATTACATTACTGGTTTCGGCGTGCTAGACGCCATCTTCAGACCTGTAAGATTACTACAGGTCTGACTGTCGCCTGTAAGATTACTACAGGTCTGAAGATGGCGTCTATCACGCCGAAACCGGGATTGTAATTAAATGACACACACACACACAATAATTTTGACCCATCACCATTTTCTCCTGTCTGACCCTGCCATTGTCATTATCTCTATCTAATAATACCAGAAATATTCTCCCACTCACGCCGTAGGTGGCCTGTTGAGTGTACATATAGATGAAAACGTCCGCCTCCGTAGCTCAGCGGTGGCGTCGCTGACTACCTCGCAGGAGGCCCGGGTTCGATTCCCGGCAGGGGACTGGGTGTTGTGTGTTGTCCTAATCATCATCATCTCGTCATCATTGGCACGTAAGTCGCCCACGCGGCGTCAAATAATAAAAAAAAAAAAAAGACTTACACTAAGGCGGCCGAACAATCCCGCAGGGATCTCCCGGCCAAGAAAGCCATACGCTCATTTCATTTCATAGATGAAAACGATAGTCATAAAGAATGTCGGAAATCAGGAGTCTTAAGTTAAGACTGCTAGAATGGGCACGGAATAGTATCGGTCAATCACCGACAGTCCACATATCCACTCCTTACGGTGACCACACCTGTGTTGTCGCTTATGTGAAAGGACGCTCTGTTAATGGGCGCAAGTCCGAAACTATTCATCGTGTAATAAATAAAATTCCAATGCAACTTACGGTACTCTCAAACTGTTCTCCAATAATTTCAAAAGGTGGGCACCCATTTCATCTGCAGCATCCTTCAAACACGTAGAAAGGTCTTCTATCAACAGCATCTGAATTTTTTTGTAGCACTTGGAATTTTTAGACCTAAGTGGTAGTTTTAAGAGTGTATACAAATTGTAGGAGAGTTACTAGTAGTCGCAGAATGTGGCCATCGTCCTTCAAGATGCTTAACCCGTGTTCGTTTACACTTGTATCTCACTGCTGCGTCATCGTCCGGTACATATTTTTCGTACTTCATTATGGTGGCGGGCGAGAGTGACGTGTCCAAGGCATTAAGTTAACAGCTGCTTGCATCACCCGACGCTCGTGTCACCTCTCCACTTAGACTCCGTTGTGGATGCCAGCATCAAAGTGCTCGATTAGAGCAATAAATCCAGTAAACACAGATATGTAACAAAGGGGGAAGAAGATACGGGTCTGATTTTTATTAGACGTTTCATACATGGTTTCGTTATGCAACTCTGCTATATCTCTTACAGGATTATCTAAAATTTATTCCTCTAACCCAATTTCTCCTAGCTAACACATAGTCACGATGACGATATGAAAACATTACATGGCTCGAGATTTGCCTGCATTCCTATTTGAGAAACTTTAGTTATGGAACTGTAAGCGTGTGTGTATCTGTGTGTGTGTGATAAATTACTATTTATTTCCAAAATTATAAGGTTAATAAATTACTTAATTCAACCAATGTAAAATGACGCCGGCCAGGGTGGCCGAGGGGACTAAGGTTCTCCAATCACGGTCTGCACGGTCACTACGGTCGGGGGTTCGAATCCCCCCTCGGGCATGGATATTTGTGCCGTCCTTAGTGTTAGCTAGTTCTTAAGTAGTTTGTAAGTTAAGGGACTGATGACCCTGTAGTTAACTTCCATAATCTATACAAACATTTCATACATTTTTTGTAAAATGACTCTATTAAAATCTTTGACATTTGCCCATTTGACGTCTCATCCATATTATTAATATCGATACTGAAACCCCCAGCTCTGCGTCTAAAAAGCAAATAGTACTGTTGAATTAAACGGAAAGGTACCGTAGGATTTGGCCTTTATTCTTGACAAATCCAGTACATCTATTATTGAAACTTGAAACTCAAATTTATAACGGAACTGTTCATAGCCGCGGTAGAGTAGCCGAGCGTTCTAAGGCGCCTTGCTGCGGAGCGCGCTGTTGCACGTCGTCGAAGGTTCGAGTCCTCCCTGGGGCATGAGTGTGTGTATTGTCCTTAATTTACTGGGGACTAATAACCAAAGAATTTAAGTCCCATAGATTTACAGATATTTTGATCATTTCATATCTTGAATTGAAACTAAATTGAATCCAATTTTAGCATCTAGAAGTTTGTCAATTGTGATGGTGAAACGCATCGTAATGGAAATATTGTTTCCCCTTTAAATTCCGAACTGGACCAAGACTTAAATCGTAGATCCGGATTTCTGTGATCTTTGAGGCTACAAAACTGAGCTTATAATGGTCAAGAATATCAATTTTTGTAATACTTTTAACCTAATCTTCAATCAAGTTGAAGACCGTAACTAAGCAAGTCATAGACAAATTAGTCTCCAACAAAGCAATAAAAGAACAGACAGTGGATCAAAATGCTTGCGTAAACTATTTCTAAATGACAAAGTAGTCCATTCTCAAATCTTTTAAGCGTTAAATTAGTTTATATTTGACAGAGTTCCTTACCACTAAAATGGCCGCATAAGATCTCACAGATACGTATTCCTGCAACAGGCAGCCCGCGCGTAAGCGGACTTAAACATTCTGCTGTTAATTTTCATAAAATAAATTTTCAGGTGCTACTATTCCAATACATGTTTTTACCCTGAGTTTAATTAAAGCTAACGTGCACTATTGACCCCGTATCTCACAGATACAACGCGACCTCCATTGTTTCTCCTGGTGACGCGACTATTGCAGAGCTAATTGAATTATTCTCTATTCAAGCTTCATACAAATCTAAAGAATAAAAACTAGTGAACTAGCTAACAGCAGAGATGAACCCGTCCTCATCCCCTGGGTGAATACCAAGATGGTTCACATCTTCTGCTCAGATAAATGTTACGCAAACATTTGATGGAGCACTTCTACACTTGCACGTAGAATTTACAGATCGGGTACACTTTTCCCGCCCTCGGAGGCAACTAGGAGATTAAAGAATTAAATAGTTCAGTCACCTCGGGGCGCTCAATCCACATTAAAAAGGAACTTCAGCGAGCGTATTCTGCTGGCAGAATCCAACACGTGTCTGAATGCTGGAAGTAACTAATTCTTAATAATTACTGGAATATCGATATTTTCCAAATTCACAAATCAGTACAAAGAACAACCGCATAGGGAAGTCCGACACACAGAGCAGTAATGCATTATGTGTTTAGCCATTAAGATTAGCTCGGGAGGTGTGTGTGTGTGTGTGTGTGTAAAATCAACCACCCGCGCTTTTGCCGGTCGCTGGCTGTTGTAATATGGCAGCTGTCACAGGTTACTTACAAACGCTCATAGCTATTATCGAAGGCGTGCATCTGAGTTCGTGTTATGTCTTAGTTTGTGTGTATTTCTTGGTCTGCCGAATGTTCAGTTGTAAAGAAGTGTTTTTTTTTTTTTTTTTTTTTTTTTTTTTTTTTTTTTTTTTTTTTTTTTTTTTTGGAATTTCGTATTTTCTTTTTTGGAATAATCTCTACAAATACGTCGTATTGTGCACTTCTTGAATAAGTTATGGCAATAGCCGACGACATCCGGAAGGAGTAATTTATCATTTTTTTTCTAAAAACCATTTTGAAATTCATAGTAAGTGGATTGATACTTGTAAATGAGAGAAGAAAATTATTATGAAATATGGAAAAGATCGTTCGAAACGTTATTTGTGATACCGAACACACACGAGCCTTTCAGAATGAATTTTTAGGTCTACCTACACTGAAATTGCTGCTCGATACTCCATTCTCGTTTCAAAGAATACTAAAGTGATAGAAAAATAAGTGTGAAGTTCATGGTCTTTGCAGATCGAATGTTAACGGTAGCGTTGTAACAGAGAGCGTCGCAGTGACGGTAAGCTGGACAAATCTATCAACAGACTTGTTTTACTGATCCGACAATGTCACTTGAAGATTAAGACATCGAAGAACTAAAGAAAGCATAAGTTTGTGTACAAAGTAAAAAAGCCAGCTACATCTATAAAACGTAATGGATCTCACACTAACAAAACGTTCAAATGTTTGTAGAGTTTATGGGAGTTAACTACGGAGTCATCAGTCCCTGAACTTACAAACTACTTATGAATTAGCTTATATTAAAGACGGCACAAACATCCATGCCCGAGGGGGGATTCGAACCCCCGACCGCAGCAGGCACGCTACAGACCGCTCGACCAACGCGGCCGGCTCACACTAAACAAGCATAGATCGTACGGTAGTGGTAATTCCGCGAATTTTCTAGCTACGCTTGTGTTGGGCCGCGTTAACCCTTCTGAAGACTTGGGGTCGGAGGCTAGAAGAAATGCGTGAACTCTGCTGATATCATGTAGGCCCAATACATTTCGGTGAACGTACAGCAGGCAACTTAAGAGAGTACACTTATTTCTGTGACAGCCATGTCATGAATAAGATAATATTATACATAAGGAAACTTTCCAAGTGAGGAAAAAAAAAAAAAAAAAAAAAAAAAAAAAAAAAGACAAGAAACAACTGGATGATGCCCCTCACCCATCCTGTTCATCTGGAGGCCCTGGTCTACAGCCCCCCACCCCTTTCCACTTCAACCAAACACGGACCTTAGCCTAAGGCGGCCAACTTTTTCAAAACTCAATGCGGGACATTTAGAGGATGTGAAGGAGATCATGTGACTCATTGTACCAGTTATGCTGAAACTAGGAAAGAAATTTAGGCGAGAAAAGTAGGCCTACTCATTTACGTTTAAAGTAACATATCTAATACAACATTTTATCCTTAATTTTCAGTCTTTATTTACAGTTTATAAATATTTTCTCTTGCTCCTATGTTGAATTTTAGAGTCAGACAATATTTACATATTCTTTCTCCGTTACGTTTTTTCTCATCACCTTCGTTGTCTGTACTACTTTTATTTGTTCCAGTTCTTAGAGCATCGTGCTCCACACATTTTGATAAGTAGCTTACTCCGTCCAAAGAATTATGTTTTGTTATAACCTAGAATTAAATTTGATAAAAACTACTTTTTAAAACCATTTTAACTACTCCAGTGTAGAAATTCTTTCAATCAAGTACAGAGTTTGTGCCTTACTACATGCAATGCTCAGTCACTTTCGTTGTTGCATTTTCAAAATTTTACCATCTTTCTATTCCTGAAGGAATTAAGATGAATGCTGATACTGTACTTGCATTTCAGATTATAATTATGTTTATAGACTGTGATATTACATCATATTTGTCATTTGAGCACCGAAAAATATTCCATTACACTTATTGAAACGTAATTAAGAAGGCATAGAATATATGCCAATAATAATAAGTCATTCTATCACCAAATTCAGTCACAGCTTAAAACAGAAACAACTTCCACTGCTAGCGAATTTGACGTTTTGAAATAGCCAGATGATGTGTATCTCTTTTTTTCCGTATTTGATGTAAGAAGACAGACGTTCATTCGTTGACTTGCAAGCAGTCTGAGATATCGTGCCGTACACAAACAGTTCGGCTTTTGCTCTTAGACCAACAATTTTAAAATTACTGGAATGTCGGAATGCGGAACACTTATGCCATGTTGCGGGACGTTTTCAGTAATTACCCCAATGAATCCAAATGCGGGACTGTCCCGCAGAATCCGGGACAGTTGGCTGTACCTTACCTTAGCCGGCTCTGGCCCATATTTGTATACGTAGCAGTTTCCGCCTACACACCTTTGAACAAGCCACTGTGACGAAGACGAGGTACTGGGCACACCGGTTTGAGAAACATTTTAGAGAGCCTTCATGAACACCACCAAGCACAAACTAAAAACTACTCCACCTTGACCTCGGATTTATAGTCCAAGATGCACAGGCCAAAAATTACGGAATTGCTGCGTGAGACCTCTGGCAAAGCAGCCATCAGAGCTATGCTTTTCGACTGGCGTCTAACTGAGTCCTCTTCTGCCTTTTCCAGATAATGACCCCTTTCATAAATATTTCTGGTTCTTATCATGATGAGAAAGAACAGCAGTAAATGCTCTAGCCTCAGGAAACGAGACGATATTTAACCTGAACTTCGCTCATATGGATCGATCCGCAAATCGCCAATAGATCTTCCATTCTGCAGGAAAGAGCTCCCTCAAGGAAGTGCGACGGTCTGTTTTGTGTCGTGAAGCGGAACTGTAACCCGGACCTTCATCTTCCACAATAGAGCTTTAATACACCTCATATCACAAGACTGTTACATACGAACGTTCCCAATGAACACTGCAGATCGGGTAATAATGGAACCGGAAGGATATATTCGAGGGAACCACTCTAGCATTGGACTGATGTGACATACGGAAACGGTGGCTGTTTCTCAATGTGGTCTGGAAATTAGTCCTCCATGGGTAGACCGCCAACAGATTCGTCGCGGAAGGCAGTTGCTGGAGGGAAGGCGACGTCCTTTTCGAGAACACTGCAGAGGTAATTTAGAGAACCGGAATTTCAAGTTGATTGCAGATCGTGAAACCTTAACTTTTTTCCCCGGCGTAATAACAGTACATGCTCTTTATAGGAAGTCTACTGACACTAATTTATATCTGCGAGCTGATAGTCGTCAGCATCCAGCTCAGCACGAAGGAGTACTTCGTTCCTTGGTTCACAGGATTTATGTCATTTCAAAACCTGAAAGTTTGTCAGCTGAGTTGTCCCTTCTCGAGGTCACCTTTCATCAGATTAGTTATAGTGAGAAGCAGATAAAACGTGCGTTGCACTATCAGCCTACTGTGCAACGGGTGAGTAACGATAGTAACAAAGTGGTACCTAAATCTATGGCATTTCCCGCATGTTTGGTCTTATTGCGCAAATATGATGTGACATGTGTTTTTCGACCACCTTCTAAGATAAAGGCCCTATTGGGGCCCGCAAAGAATGATCTTGGTTTTCGTAAAGCGGTGTCTATCGTATTCCTTGCAGTTGGGGCATGTCATATATTGGTCACACAATCAGGACTGTGGAAGACCGGTGTATTGAACACAAACGTCACAGACGCTTACTACAGCCAAACAAATCCGCTGTTGCAGAACACTGTCTTGGCACCGGTCAGACTATGGAATAAGACACGAGATTCTTCCATGCAGTTCCGCCTATTTGGATAGGGTTGTTAAGGAAATTAAACTAGCAAACGACCTTATAAATAGAGATGATGGTTCTGCTTGGAATCCGGCAGTCTCTCGTCAAAAAATAGAGGGACAGAATTAATGCTGCTCACAGTATCGACATTTTTTGTGTTTGGTCGCCGCGGTGGAGTAGCCGAGCGATCTAAGGCGCCTTGCTGCGGAGCGCTGGGTTGCCCGCCGTCGGAGGTTTGAGTCCTCCCTGGGGCATGGGTATGTGTGTTGTACTTAGGTTAGTTTAACATAGCTGAAGTAGTTTGTAAGCCTAGGGACTAATAACCAACGCAGTTAAGTCCCATAGATTTACAAACATTTGAACATTTGATGTTCGGTCATCTTTGGTTGTGTTGACTTTGCAGTGACTTGTACTGTATGTGTTATCTTCCTGGTTTACCCTTTGCAAACCGAGGTATTAAATACGCTTGCACATTGCTTCCTTGAGTGCAGCTGTACCTTGAGAATGGCAGGGTGTCCTCCTGCCGAAATATCGGCGGTGGTCGACGACGTCACCCGGCAGCATACCCGTTAGTTGACTGATGATTGGAGAACGATTTCCACTTCTTTGAACTTACATTTCGCTTAAAGACCATAAAAAGGGTAAATTAGGGTACAGAGAGATAAAGGCAATCGTTTTTCCGTCGTTCTGTTTGAGGCAGAGCAGGAAATGGCTGGTAGTAGTACGAGGTACCCTACGCCATTCACATTATGGAGGATTTCGGAGTATGTATGTAGATGCAAATGTGGACTCGGAGACACACGCAGAGGACTTTTACCGTAACCGACAGTCACTGCTGTCCACTGATCTCAGGACACAAGCGCCGAGCATTGCGTCAGCCGTAGGAGAAGCCAGGATTTGATTTTTTGTTTTCAACACACGGGCTTAGTAAGATACTGAGGTATCGTTTATTACTGAAATATATTAATGCAGACACCCATTGCTGTCGATTTGCTTCGGGCCAACAGGTTAACTCCTGGGTTATTGATTATTTAAACAATAGAAAACTTCCATGAAGGAACACTGTGTCTCACAGTGGGATAAATCCTAACAGTTACAGCGATTATTTTCGAAATAATAAATAATTTATAAAAAAAATTATCCTGTCTGTCAAGTTTCAGTTTTACTGCCAGCCGTGTATCGCCCTGGTTGATGTTCAGAACATACACTGTTCAGTCGAAGTCCTATACTTCTCGGTGAAAGTCAACATTAGTGCGGCAATATTGTCAAAATCCAAGTGCATATACATAGCATAACTTGATTCTTATTGTTCGTTATCGCCGAAAAGACTGCCACTGTTATAATTGTTCCATTTTTTAATTATTTTTTTTTAACTTGTGGCACCTAATTATTGGGGGGGGGGGGAGGGGGGAGAGAACTAATGGGGGCTGAAGCCTCAGCATCTCCGAAAGATTTTTAATTAAAAAAAGAAGGCCGGAATCGAAATTAGGAACAGTACATGTAATAAATCACAACGTAACTATAATTTATATAATTTGCCAAGCATAAGTTATCGTGACGGTGAATCGCCAACGTGATGCAGCCACTGATTACGTTTCTTTTATTGTAGAAAGATATAAAAAAGCCAAGATCGCAGATCATCAATTTTTATTTAAGACGACCGGTTTCGCTGAACTACGTCAGCATCATCTGGTCCAATAAAATCATTTTACAAGGCCATAATCTTGTAATGTCAATCAGTTGCTATATAGCATCATTTACAGTGCATAGGTGCACTATGTCATTATAATAAAACATAATTATCACAGTGAGTTTGCTATTGTCACTCACTGTGATAATTATGTTTTATTATAATGACATAGTGCACCTATGCACTGTAAATGACGCTGTGTAGCAACTGATTTACATTACAAGATTATGGCCTTGTAAAATGATTTTATTGGACCAGATGATGCTCACATAGTTCAGCGAAACCGGTCGTCTTAAATAAAAATTGATGATCAGCAATCTTGGCTTTTTTATATCTTTCTATAATATCATAATTGGATCGCCTCCTAGAACGTAAACCAACTGTTTTCTTTTAGTTGGAGTTACCTCCGCCTCTCGTTGTGGGGCCTCCGAATGTCGAAAGCTATTTTATGCAGACTGGCCCATACCTCTCGTCCCGGGAGGGCCTCCGAAACGCAAAAGTTACTGTTTTATAGTAATACATGTATTTACAAGTGGATGGGGGGTGAGGGGTCACTATTTGTTTTGACGCCGCCCCGGGCCTCCGACAGCCTTAGTCCGCCACTGGTCTTAATACCACTGCGAACGGTTCTGATGCTGCCTTTATTGATACTGCTATGCTGAAGTTACGAGCCGAATATTCATATGCGGCGACCCGCTGCTTAGCAGGTCAGCGGCGCCACCGATCGGAATCTTATGAAAGCCGCCAAAAACTACGAACAACAATACTGTTGTTATAGTTCAGTTTTTACACATAGAGCCTCATATTAATTAAACAGTTATAACATCGGAGGGCTTCTAATATTTCTGATAGCGAATGATAAGAATCCTGTATCATTAGTAAATTCAGTAGGTCAGAGGTGCCCAGGCGGGGGGGGGGGGGGGGGGGGGGCTTTATAAAACAACTAGCTGAAAACTCGGCGCTGTCCGGGTATTTATTTATTTATTCCTGCCATTTTTCAGGTACACATTCATTTGTATAAGGGTAAAGGTATTTGTATTTGTGTCTGTAAAGTCTCTTAGGAATAGGTTAAAACTTGGTGCGCGATGGGGCGGTTTTCCAGGAACGTTACTGCTTATGTGCTCATATATCATGAACGACCTGTCGTACATTGATACAATTTAGAAGGTACACCCAACTATATGCGTGTATACTGTCTGTAAAATTTCCTGTGGGTACAATTTGTAGTGTAGAAATTATAAATTGCAACGTCATACCGAAAGCCGTAGTTTTACTCCATGAACAGCAGAATGTTACTGTTTATGTGCTCATATCTCATGAACTACGTGTCGTACTGTGATGCAATTCATAAGGTGCGTTCCAATATATATGTGTATATTGTCTGTAAAATTTCCTGTCGCTACAATTTGTAGTGTTCAAATTAGAAATTATAACGTCATACCGAGAGCCGTTATTTTACTCAATAAACAGCGGAAAAGTAGTAAGCGAGAAACTTTTTTCCTTTCATCATTTTACTATGGATGCCAGCGAGAAAAATTTAATAAAGGTTTGAAATTGTATTTAAAGTTTGTTGCAAGTCGCTAAGTACTGTCATTCTCATTCAGTGTATTTTGAAAGTCTCGCCGCATTATACCACATTTCTATTGGTTATGACGTAATATCTTTCGAATCATGTGCCGTATGTGATTCTTAACCATGCAGAAACTGTTACCTTTCGGTAAGGAATGAGTGTACCAAATTTGATTGAAATCGGTCCAATAGTTTAGGGGAAAATGAGCAGCATTGTCGCAAAATGCAGCAGTTTTTCGCGCATCTCATTATTTATGACGTCATATCTCGTGAACTATATATCGTATGTGGTTCTTATACTTACGGCAAACGTCCTCGTGGATTGAAGCTTACGTGTACAAAATTTAATAAATATTGGAACAAAACTGTAGATTACTATGCAACACGTACAAAAATACGGACACACTGCTTTATGTATTAGATTTACAAAACGTGAAATAAAAGATATTTAATTGTAATATTAAATGGCGAAACCATTTTTATTAGGTAACTAGCTTAAATCCGCGGTTCCGCTCGCATGTTGGTTGATTATGATAGATAATCTATTTTTTAGTAGTGTGCTACGAGACTGGTTTTGAAGGATGAAATGAAATACAATAACTTCTTTAGAAACAAACATTTTTAATCAACATTCAAATAAAAAATAAAATTATGTGACGTGCTTAATGATTTACGTTTATCAGGAAAGTAAGTAGTGTAGATGAAATCACACGTAAAAATGCACTCGTTTCGAAGAATCCAATCACGAAATTCAACAATAATGATTGTAATAATATCACAGATCGATCACTTGATGTAATGCGCTTAAAGTCAAATCGATTTTTTTTAAAGCGAAGTATTAAAAGAAATTTCTTTTTTACTGTTTTATTTATTTATTCTTATATTTCCTTATTCGTATGCTTATCCTTACTGAGAAAGAGCTGAAGACATTGTAGCATGCATAGACCAAAGATATGTTCTGTGGCAAAACGTTTCGCTGTATGTAACCTCCTTGCTATAGAATCGCAAACGTCATCGCTGGCCTTCAGTCCGATTTTTTTTTAATAATTTGACGACTTTCAACCACCATATCTTCCACCCCTTATAGCTATCGGCTTGGAACTGCTACGGTGTACAACGGGAGACTTCGGACAACAATTACACACAGACCATTCGTTTGCGTTCTGTTGTTTTCGCTGCAGAGCGAAATATTAAAACACACACACACACACACACACACACACACACACGTAGAATTTTATATACACCAATAACTTTCCATCCCTATATAGTCCACCCTTTTATCATTATCAACCCTCAAGCAACAATGCAACCAATGTTCAAATGTTGAAATGTTTGTATAGCATATGGGACTTAACTACGGGTTCATCAGTCCCTAAACTTATAAACTACTTATGAACTAGCTACAACTAAGGACGGCACAAATATCCATGTCCAAGGGGGGATTCGAACCCCCGACCGTAATGGCCGTGCAGACCTTGACTGAAGCGCCTCAGTCCCCTCGGCCACCGCGGCCGGCAATGCAACCAATAAAACCATTTTCAAAGAGTTATTATTGTTCCGCATTTCGCGTTATATTCTTCAAATTACTAAGTATCTATCAGATCGCTGTAAAACTGTGGCAAAAACCTTCCTCAGGTATAAATTAGTAACTGTACAAACATTTAAGTGTCTGCGTCTTGTCGTTTGGACGTGATAAGCGTACACCAAACATTCACATTTATAGATATAGATAAAGTACGTATACAGAACCTAATATCTCAAGTGACGGGTGGGGGTTGGTCGCAGTTTGAGGGGATGGGGGGTGGTAAGTCACTGACCAAGGAGGAGGGGCGGACACCTCTGCAGTCAGCTTTTTTTTTTTCCCCTCCCCAGAACGAAATCGTGACTGCGCCACTGCTCATGCCACAACATCCATTAATCGCATACTCAGGACGCATCCGTAGTGGAGTCTGCTTGTAGGGAGACACTGGTGGTCAAGGTGTAGTTGAACAAAGAGGAAAATACTGAGTTTGAAGAAACCAATAAAAACCAATAAAAACAATAAACTTTAGATTGTTACGTGAGATGACAGAATTATAATATCTGACGATAACGTTGCGCCACCGTACGTATAATCCTCTTGAGAGGCGCCCAGCCCAAATGGGAACAGGCCACAGAAATGCCCGTCTGTCTCGCGGCTCGCGCGGCGAGGTATGCAGATGCAGGCTGGCAGGCGACTTCCTCGCGCGGCCGCTCGCAACCTTAGCAAATTGCAGGCGGCAGCCGCCAAGGCCAACCGGCGTACACGTGTGCCTGGCTCTGGGCCGCGCGTCACGTCCTTCGCTGCACTCAGCACAGCAGTGAGCGCTGAGCCGCACAGTTGCAACGCCACCGCCCGACCAGGTGGCAGCACTGCTCCGCGCTGAGCCGGTCTCCACGACGACGCCCCATCCCTTCTGGAGCCTTCTCTCTCTCCACTCCTCTCACTGCTCTCACGATGGTCCCACAGTCTGGAAACTGATCTGCTCGTAGGTAGCACCAGACAACGTTTACCTTGGTGCCTACGTAGCCAAAGTCTAGCAGAGCACAAGTCGAATGATGCCGAAATTAGCGGAAAGGCCCCTACACACGCTACGATTTATCATCCGACTCACGAACCAACCAGATTCGTAGCAGCCTACACACGTTCCAACCACGCCCCTACCACAGAATAAGTAGTATACAGAAAGGAAACTCCCGCTGCAGTCTGTCGTCCAAAATTTAGTGCGCATGCGCGGAATCGGCCATCTTGAAAAGCAGTAAACATGTGATCACTCCCTACTCTGTGGCATGGTAATGCGTCGTCTTTGTTTGTTACTTGTGTATTTTAACACCCTGAATGGCATAAAAGTAAACAAGTATTTATTGCAGTGGAGTGAAAAGAAAGAACTGTGTGTCAGTAGTTGGAGCTGTTCCATTTTTATTATGAGCAGCAATAAAAAGGCGGGCGATGGTGTTCAGCACATAATTGCCGTAATAATTCGAATACAAATAAGGATATAAGTTTCTTCACCTTCCCAAAAGATGCTGAGCAGTAAGAGAACGTCGCTATATGTGTAGTGAAAGTTAAATGTTTTCGGCTTTGAATGAGAGCAATGTGTGCATTATTGTTAAAAAGTAGCCTTGCTTCTTCTCTTGACGATAACTCTCGCTGTTGCTCAACAGTTCAGCAGCATCGAAATGTTGAAGTACATTTATATTTTATAAGTTTAACGTTGCAGGAAATAATATAAAATGAATGACAACGAATAGTGCGTAAGTAGGCAGGTAAAATTTTACTTACGGCATTGGAGGCATAGTGTGCTTATGTTGGCAACAAATGCTCTTCGGATACTCAAACAAATAGATTAAGGGGAATAATTATTTTATGCTGTTCCTGCTCTGTGGTTGACAGATTCCTCTATATCCCCTTCTCCGATCAGTAAATTAATGATACTCCTAAAGCAAATACAACTTTTATATATGCCCAGACGTCAGTAGTTCTGTGTAATCACGTGGTATTGCTAAGTCTGACTCAATATTATGTGCGAATTTATTCGCGTCAAATAAAACCTGACAGTTGTAAAGTCACTTTTTTGTTTATAACTAATTTCCCAAACATAACTCCGTGTTATTTGGGATTTTTCTAGAGATAAGAACCAAATAAAACAATCATCGATTCCACCGTACATTTTCATTGTTGTATTAAAATTTAGGCCTATTTTTTTTTTTCGTTGGATTACAATTAGGTGCAAGAAGAGGGCGCAAAATAGGTGAGAGCATAATGAAAAGCCGTTTCCTTTCGTAAAAGTCTGAGAGATTAGCTGCATTTCGTAAAAAGACCATTTCCATCCAAAGTACTAAGTGGGTATAGTATCGCGTTTACTGCTTTTCAATATGGCGTCGAGCGCAACGCTTGGTAACATACAGATCAAAGGCGCCGCCCCCAGCTTTCCCTTCTGTATGATCCTTATTCTGTGCCCCTACCACGCTGTAGCGAAAAAGCGATGCAACTGTCCCCGAATTGAAGCAGCTGATCGCCGCCATTTGCAGGGAAGAATCCTGGTACTGGCGTTGTGATTTCAAGTGTATGAGACGCAACAGGGGCAAAATTAGGCCTAAAATAAAAGCATGTTTGTTTTTTTAAAAATACTGGGTACTGCAGTCAGTTTAAAAAGTATTCTTAAATGAATGAAGTTTCCCAATTTCCGAAATACGTCTGCGTAGAGAGACATGAAGTTTAAGGGTATAAGGCTCTTTTCTGAGAAGGTGGAGCGATTTTGCATCGAGATACTTGCATGAGATAATTCCAAGAAACTTGTAAAGTGCAGACAGTGCGATTATTATTTAATCGACGTAATTTTCTGTCAGGTCCTGTTTAGTTTTTGCCGACTACTCTGTACGTTTTCCACACTTATTGTTGCATAGCATAGTTTTGTCTACATTCCTTTCCATATTATATAGAATTTTTCTTTCGACTTCCTCGAATTTGGGTATGAATAATTCTAATAATCCATAAAACTTTAAAAACGTATTTCTTCGCATATTACTTTTTAACAGAGATAGTACCTCTCAAAGTGGCTGAGTATGCAACAGTCAATCAAATATTTGCCCATTTACGAAGTACAATGACCACCTGTTAAGTACCTAAAAGCAATTATTCGACCTTCATCTGCATCATAAGATATATGATTAAAAATGTAAATACCTCTTATACGCCTAGTTCTTCATTCAGCTCAACTTGGTTATCATGTTAGTAGTTTTATATGCAAATAAAATATACGTACTTGACACGCAACAAAGTACTTTTATCAGTTCTAGAGAATCATTTGTAAGAGGATACCTAAACAAAAACAAACGGACATGAGTTATTAATTCACCACGACAATACTATACAGTATACAAGTAATGACTCATCAGTGAAATGTAACACCGTTTCCGACTTCGGCTTTGCTACCATTCTTACTGATACAATTAAAAGCAGCACACGAACGAACAATGTGTATGTAGTGTTTCCCTGCAAATGGCGGCTTCTGTTATATTCAATGTAGGGACACGACACTAGCGCCAGCGAGCGGTCTAGTTTTTATTTAGTAAGTCTATGGTTCCAACCAACTGGGAGCAATGATTTCAGCGCCTCCCATTCTGTGGTGTCCGTTTGTCGAACTGTTTTGTTTTCGCGTGTTCGCTGGGCAGACAGCAGACGATCACAGGCAGGAAGTTGGCCGGGTAGCACTACACACGCACAATTTGTCGGCTGGAGTGGTGGTGGGGGGGATCGGATGTCGGATGTTCAGAGCTCACCAACAATCCGACAAGCGAAGTTGGTCGGAAAGCACCTCCATACGTGTTACTTGAGTAGCAAGATCTGATGGCCGAAGTAAAGAAGATATAAAATGCAGAATGGCTATGGGAAGAATAGCGTTTCTGAAGAAGCGAAACTTGTTGACATCCAATATTAATTTAAATGTTAGGAAGTCCTTTCTGAAGGCATTTGTCTGGAGTGTAGCATTGTATGGAATTGAAAAGTGGACGATCGTAGTTCAGAGAAAAAGATGATAGAAGCTTTTGAAATGTGGTGCTACAGACGAATGATGAAAATTATTGGGTAGATCACGTAACTAATGAGGAGGTGCTCAATAGAATTGGGGAGAAAATGAATTCTAAGAGAATGGATAGGTTGGCGGGACACATTCTGAGACATCAAGGAATCGTCAACTTAGCATCAGAAGGAAGTGTGTGTGGTAAATATCGTAGAGGGAGACCGAGGCACGAATACAGTAAGCAGATTCAAAGGGATGTAGGTTGCAGAAAGTGTTCTCACATGAAGAGACTTACACAGGACAGGTTAGCGTGGGGAACTGCATCAAACCAGTCTGCGGACTGAAGACCACAACAACAACACGCCCAATTTCTCGGACCGCCGATAAATTCGTCTCGACAAATCGGAAACTGTATATGGGCCTAAGGGCCAGTATTACACAATCAAATAATTGGACAAAGTATTCGACGAAAAAATTGGATGAAATATGGGTCCTATTCTTTGACAAAGATTTTGGGTATTACACTGTCATCAAATGTTTTGTCAAATTTGCTTCAAAATGGCGGAGTTATGCTCAGCTGTTGTTTATACTACAGTTGCGTTGTGTCTGTGTTTAGAAGAGAAGTAGGGAGAAAAGGAAACTTACTTGAATTTTTACTTAGGTATGAGTTAATAGCCGTAATATATTTTTAAAAAATGCATGGTCAACCATCAGCTGTTTATTGTTTTCAACCGGTTTCAGATATGATCCATCATCAGAAGAGTAAAATTAAACAGACTGACTGAGAACTACATAGTTGATCTAATAAACTTAGCACAGATCGAAATTTACATGGAGTGGAAAAAAAAAGGTTACTTCGATCTCCGCTAAGTTTATCAGAGCAACTATGTAGTTCTCAATCAGTCTGTTTAATCTCTTCTGATGATAGATAACATCCAAAACCGGTAAAATTCTGAAAACAATAAACAGCTGATAGCTGACTGCATTTTTAAATAGAAACTTACTTCGATGAAACCACAGGTGTCACGACGAGATAAATAAAATTTGTTACGGGAACGGAGGATTTTCATTTTTATATCGTTGGCAGTAGAGCCGGGTCGGAATTCACTGTTAAATACATTTTAGCTCTCCATTCGTCACAATTTTGAATAGAGTAACATAAAAGGCTGACGCAAACACTGTATACGAATAAGATTGTAAGTTGATAAAGCAAGTTTCATTAAATAACCTTTTACATGAAAAATGTCAGCACTGACAAAGAGTAAAATCTTAGTTGTCTAAACGTTATTAACAATGTAACGGGGGAGGGCGAACATTGTTGATAAATAGGCTCTATTTATTTCCTTACAAAACTTGTCTGACTTGTTTATATGTATATATTTTCGCTTGCAAACAGATGTTGATGTTATGAATGTTGTTTCACTTCCCACTAGTTAGAACTCTAAATTGACCAAAATAATTCATTATAAAGTCTGCTTTGGCCGTAAATAAGATTTAGGTGTGTTACTTCTTCAATTCCGATAGTATATTATTACTTTTAACATTACGGGTTGGTACTCAACTTTACTTTCTACGCAGGGTATTCAGCTAAGCGAATTGACGTGACGAACACTGTCAATTGTCCTGTTAACAACGCTTCATCTGATTTATACATTCCTATTTGTTATTTCTGCAAAACACTACAAGAACTTGCCACTAGTATTCATGTTTATGAATACGAATGCTATCTCAAACTTCACCCTCCAGATAAAACAGCTGCAGTGTCAAGGAGACTGTACTACAACTAGCGCTTCGAGCTGTGACATTTCTCACTGCAGAAAACAGAAGATGAGCGATTTCTTTGATCAGATCTAAACCGAGGCCTTGGATTTGATGAAATATTTGACGACATTCCCATTACAATACATCCGATATATCTTTCTCCAATAATTTGATAGTGTAATACCGGCCAAGAACAGCCATGCGAGAGGCTTGCAACGACTTTGGCTGTAGCACAAAGTAGCACACACAGTAGCTACGTCACAAACTGTGTGATGGCTTGCTTACAATCGTATGTTTAGATCACTGGTTCCCAAAGTGGTCTACATAGACCTCCAGGGGTCTATCCCAACAAATAAGGAGTACATGTCAGCGGAAAAATAATTTGGGGTCTATTTGTTGTAAATTGGTCCACGATAGTGGTACACATTTAGAAAGGTCTCAGCCAAAATTCAGAATTATTCTCACAATGCTGAGCTTGATCCTTTGTATGTCACTGTTCGCTTCATTCGCTAAGCGAGAGTGTGGTGTCGCACAAGTCTAAAGTGCGCGCCACCTACTTTCGCCGCGCACCGCCATGCACGCACGGCGCGGCGTTCTTACGACGTCAGCCACGAGCGCCCTCTGCTACAACTCCGCTCGTGGCCACCACTGAACGACATCGTTCACTTGGGACTGAGATAGGAACGAGTTAACACTTCGGAATGAGGTAGGCACCAGTGAAGACTTGGCTATCGGACAGGCACTAGGCAGGCCTCTAGCTCAACTATGTATCAGCATTCTGCAGTACTGAGCTATGTAAAAGTTAAGTATTACTAAGTCTCTTTGAAATATATATCTCGTTCTAATTTACTCTAGTGTTTCCAGTTTCTGCTGTCCCCCTGGCTGCTCACCTTCGTACCTGCACAAGCGTGCATTCTTTAATTCCTGTGTCGGTCTCTTTCTACTCGGTCACCAACACCTACGACGGAAACGAAACACAACAGCAGCGACGAGTCTGGGACACAAAAGAGAGAGTGGAGGAATTCTGTATTTTCAGTCTCCTACTGCAAACCCGAAGAGAGATTTTTTTTTTTTTTTTTTTTTTTTTTTTTTTTGGGTGGGGGGATTGTGGGGAGGAGAGATGACAGTTATAAAGTATATATTCTATCTTGTAAAGGAACTTTTTCACTCCACCTTTTTATAGTTAAAGTTATCAAATATAAGACATGATAACACATATGAAGAGATTCGTAAAAAATTAATACACAATAGGCAGGGCGTCTACATAGGGCAGAAGAAGTGGGCTAGGGGTCTAGAGACCAAAAAAGTTTGGGAACCCCTGGTGTAGATGAACGAATATCCGTGGTTCAAGCCTGTTGTCGGAAGACAGAAGGAAGATTGTTGCTAAAACCTTCTGCAGCTGCGCGGCGTGACTGTTGGGAAGCTCAAGGCGGCACGGAGCGCGGAAGGTCCTGGGCGGATCCAGCACATACAGTGCAGCTCAGTGTTACGTAAGAGAGAGCCAGCTAGCGGCCCCAAAACCCATGCTGCACTGCGTTCGCCACCAGCCGTGACCGCCGCACCGCGGCGAGCTGCCCTCCCCAGCACACGGGGTGCATCTCACACGTTCACTTCCTCTTACACGGCCTCGGTTCACTTCCGCGCCACTTGGGCTGTTGCAGTGTTGTTAGTCATCTCGGGATATCAAGTGACTTACCGTCCTCCATATTTGTTCCGATTTTGTTTATCTACATCTACATAAATATTCTGCAAGTTACATTCAAGTGCTTGGCAGAGAGTTCATCGAACCGCTTCTATGATGGCTCTCTACAGCTCCATTCTCCAATAGCTCGCTAAAAAAGTTTTGTATCCCATCCTCGTCGCCACTTGTGTGTCCCAGCCTCATCGCCACTTTTGTGTCCCGTTTCCATCGTAGGTGTTGGTGGCCGAGTAGAAGGAGACCGACACAGGAATAAAGGATGCACGCTTGTGCAGGTACGAAGGTGAGCAGCCAGTGGGACAGCAGAAACTAGAAACACTAGAGTAAATTATATCGAGATATATATTGCACAGAATTTATACAATACTTAACTTTTACATTGCTCAGTACTGCAGAATGCTGATACATAGTTGAGCTAGAGGCCTGCCTAGTGCCTATCCGACAGCCAAGTCTTCACTGGTGCCTATCTGATTCCGAAGTGTCAACTGGTTCCTATCTCAGTCCCAAGTGAACGATGTCGTTCAGTAGTGGCCACGAGCGGAGTTGCAGCAGAGGGCGCTCGTGGCTGACTTCGTAAGAACGCCGCGCCGTGCGTGTATGGCGGCGCGTGGCGAAATTAGGTGGTGCGCACTTTAGACTTGTGCGACACCACAAGAAGGATAACCTAAATCTTTCCGTTTTCGAACTGATTTCTCTTTTTTTAATTTGATGACCATGTCTTCCTATGTATATGGGTGATAGCAAAACAACTTCCAGACCATTAAAATTGCTTCACCACGAAGATGACGTGCTACTGAAGCGAAATTTCACCAACAGGAAGAAGATACTGTGATGCAAATGATTAGCTTTTCACAGCATTCACACAATGTTGGCGCTGGTGGCGACACCCAAAACGTGCTGACATGAGGAAAGTGTCCAACCGATTTCTCATACACAAACAGCAGTTGACCGACGTTGCCTGGTGAAATGTTGTTGTGATTTCTCGTGTAAGTAAGAGAAATGCGTACCATCACTATACGACTTAGATAAGGGTTGGATTGTAGCCTATTGCGATTGAGGTTTATCGTATCGCGACATTCCTGCTCGCGTTTGTCGCGATCCAATGACTGTTAGCAGAATATGGAATCGGTGGGTTCAGGAAGGCAATGCGGAACGCCGTGCTGGATCCGAACGGCCACATATCAGTAGCAATTGAGATGACAGGCATCTTATCCGCATGACTGTAAGTCCCATAAGCTTTACAAACATTTGACAGTTTGCACTTTCTTTAGTAGAACTTTTGCATCTTCCAAGTGCTCTGCAACGACACATTTTCTTTGGTTCGCCTTCCCTACAGTATTTTCTATGCTTCTTTCCGATTTGTAATTGTTACTTCTACGTGTTAAATTTAATTTATGGCCTGTATTTTTGACTGATTTATCGTGTAAATGAAGTTTAAAGGGTTTCTTTTACTGCTCATATGGATGACTTCACACTTCTCATTATTTTGCTCTATGCTGATATCTTATCTAAATCAGTTTGCAGTTGCTTTTGATCCTCTGGTCACTTTACTAACCGATAAATGACAGCATCATCCGCGAACAGTCTAAGGGAGCTACTCAGAAAGGTGGAATAACCTCCTGTAAATGACTCCCGGCATTTGTGTGGGTCAAGCTGTAGAAATCACGGAAAACCTAAATATGTATGACCGGAGCCGCATTTAAACAATCTTTCTCCTGAATGCGAAACCAGAAACTGCACCACCACGCTTGGTCCTGTTTGTACAAGCGACAGACCAAAAGCCCCGAGTCTTCCCGTTGCATCCTTTTCACACCGTGACTTGATTCGAACTGTACCAGAATATACTGATCAGGTTGCTGTGAAACCCGTTGAGCGAATAAATAAAAATGGCGTTTACAGCTGAAATAGTTATATTGCCAAGAAAAGTTCTTTCACTTCAAAAGTCCCCAAACTGTTTGTATGGATCTTCACTCTCGGTAATCAGGCTATTTTTCCTTCATTCGTGAATTTGATGCATCTATGCGCATTGTGTTACACTAGGTATATTGTAGCATTTTAATATTACTATATAAGGAAATATTCGCCCCCAGAGGATGCTTGAAAATAATTAGATTTCAACAGTTTCTCTGGGTGTCTTCAGGAGAAGAATAAAATTATGATGTACAAGAGACGTTAACAATTGGAGCATATTGTTCTTGTTTTGGATCGCTATTCGCCACAACCCCGGCGGTCTACACACATCGACGCGCCACTTCATGAAGAAGCGATAACTCGCTCCTTAGTATTTTGGCCGCCGTGGGCGCCTCCAGTCTTGTTACCATCTTTGCCTGCTCCGCGCGCCGTCCAAGAGGAAGAAGCGACTCGGGTAGATACACCGGCGCACCACAAACCACAACCACGACAGTGGGCATAGCGGAGGACTCTTAGTCTATGAGAGTACCAGGCAGTATAGCAGTTTCAAGAGATCCGTCAACAGTGAGCCAGCAGTCTACATTAGCACGAGCTGAAACACTACTATTGACTGATGTATTGCGGAACTGTTTCGTAGCTACCTCAAGCACATGACATAAAAGTTGAGTATTAGCTTCACTTGTTATAAAAGAACACGTGAAACTAATCACCTCTTTCAGTTGCTGAACTTATCCACAAGTTGCTAGCTACGGCCCACCTCTCGAACCTACCGTTCACAGGAGCGCATTCCGAAAACAGAAAAGTGGTAATGTCGTATAAAATGACATTCCCCAGGGGACTCTCGGTTATTTCGTGAGTATGTGCGTGGGGTCTCCGAGCTAATGCAGTCTTTCTTCCTTGCATTTACCCTGGACTGCATTTCCTTTCCTTTCGCCTCCTTTCCTACCCTCGCTCCCCCCCCCCCCCCCTTCGGGAGGACTGATGACCTTAGCAGTTTGGTCCCCCTTTTCCAAACAAACAAACAAACAACCAAATAAAGTGACATTAAGATTGTTTATAAACATACATAGTAGGTAAATACTAGCGAATGAAATAAATTAAAAGTGAAGTTTAATCGATAGTAGTTATGTATCTTGTATTTTAATAAACAAACTTAATGTCACTTTATACGACATTGGCATAATGTGCTCTAAGTCTCAAATCGTATGTAAAGTCATAATATTATTCTTCTGAAAAATATACCCAGATATGATGTTGTAATCTACCTGGTGATCGAAAAGTCCGGATAAAATTTGAAAACTTAATAAATCACGGAATAATGTAGATAGAGAGGTAAAAATTGACACACATGCTTGGAATGACATGGGGTTTTGTTAGAACAAAAAGAAAAAAATGTTCAAAAAATGTCCGTCAGATTGCGCTTCATCTGATCAGAAAAGCAATAATTAGCATAACAAATTAAGACAAAGCAAAGAGGATGTTCTTTTCAGGAAATGCTCAATATTTTCACCATCATTCCTCAACAATAGCTGTAGTCGAGGAATAATGTTGTGAACAGCATTATAAAGCATGTCCAGAGTTATGGTGAGGCAATGGCGTCGCATGTTGTCTTTCAGCGTCCCTAGAGATGTCGGTCGATCACGATACACTTGCGGCTTCTGGTAATCCCAAAGCAAATAATCGCACGAACTGAGCTCTGGGGACCTGGGAGGCCAAGCATGAGGAAAGTGGCGGCTGAGTACACGATCATCACCAAACAACGCGCAAAAGAGATCTTTCACGTGTCTAGCAATACTTTGGATTTTTTTTGTTCTAATAAAACCCCATGCCATTCCAAGCATGTGTGTCATTCTTTACCTCCGAAAACTTTTAATTAAAAAAAAAAAAGAAATAAAACAGGTTGGAACTGAAATTTGAAATAGTACACATGTAATACATCACAACGTAACTATAATTTCTATAATTTGCCACCGAGTGGAATCTTTTGAATGCTGCTATTTACTACAAACCACAATAGCGTTATTTTAGTTCAATTTTTACACATAGTGTCTCATATTAATTAAACAGTTATAACATTGGAGAGCTTCTTCTTATTTCTGATAGCGAATGATAAGAATGCTGTACCATTAATAAATTCAGTAGGCCAGATGAGGTCACATACGGCGAGGGGGGGGGGAGTCATGACACAAACTGCGTCACTTAAACTTCTGGGGGTGGAGGGGGAGTGAAAAAAGAATACTTTTGCTCAACCAGGGGCGGGGGGGGGGGTATCCAGGACCTAAAATCACTGGTGACAGGTGGTGGTTGGTCGCAGTTTGGGGGTAGGGGGGTGAGTCATTGACCAGGGGGGCGGGGTGGGCACCTCTGCGGTCAGCTTTTTTCTTTTTTTATGAGCCTCCCCCCCCCCCAGCACAGAACGAAATCCTGGCTGTGCCACTGCTCATGCCACAACACCCATCAATCTCATACTCAGGACGCGTCCATAGTGGAACCTGCTTGTAAAGAGACACTGGTGGTCAAGGAGTAGTTGAACGAAGCCACGGTGGAGTAGACGAGCGGTCTAAAGCGTCTCGTTGCGGAGCGCGAGGTTGCTCACCATGGAGGTTCGAGTCCTCCTTGGGGCATGGGTGTGTGTGTGTGTGTGTGTGTGTGTGTGTTGTCCGTAGGTTAGTTTACCTAGGTTTAAGTAGTTTGTAAGCTATGGACTGATGATCACGCAGTTTGGTCCTATAGAGTTACAAACATTTGAACATTTGAAGTTGAACAAACAGGAAACTACTGAGTCTGAAGAAAGCAATCACAATAAAAATAATAAACTTTAGGCTTTCCGGTGAGTTGACAGAATTATAAATTATAATCCTCTTGAGAGACTCCCGGCCAAAATGGAAACAGGCCACAGAAATGCCTGACTCATGGCTCATCCAGTGTGGTATGCAGATGCAGGCAGGCAAGCGACTTCCTCGTGCATCCGCTCGCAACCTTAGCAAATTGCAAGCGGCAGCCGCCAAGGCCAACCGGCGTACACGTGTGCCTGACTCTGGGCCTCGCGTCACGTCCTTCGCTTCAATGAGCAGTGAGCGCTGAGCCGTGCAGTTGCAACGTGACCGCCTGACCAGGTGGCAACACTGCACCGCGCTGCGCCGGTCACCATAACGACGCCCCATTCCTTCTGGAGCCTCTCCTCTAATTGCTCTCGTGATGGTTCCCTCGATGGTCACAGTCTGGAAACAGATTTGCTCGTAGGTAGCACCGGAGGCCGTTCACCTTGGTGCCTATGTAGCCAAAGTCTAGCAGAGCAGAGCACAAGTCAAATGATCCCGATTTATCGTCCGACCCACGAACCAACCAGATTCGTAGCAGCCTACACATGTTCCAACCAACTGCATGCTGCGATTTCAGCGCCTCCGTTCTGTGGTGTCTGTTGGTCAAGTTGTTTATGTTATCACGTCTTCGCCGTGCTGACAGCAGACGATCACAGGCAGGAAGTTGATTGGGTAGCGCTACACACGCACAATTTGTCGGGTGGAGTGGTGGAAGGGGAGGGGGGGTTGGATGTTGGACGGTCAGGCCTTCCCAACAATCCGACAAGCAAAGTTGGTCGAAAAACCTCTCCACACGTCCAATTTCTCGGACCGCCGATAAATTCGTCCCGAAAAATCGGAACGTGTATAGGCGCCTTAAGGTCAATATTACACTATCAAATTATTGGACAAAGAATTCGACGTAAAAATTGGACGAAATATTGGTCCTATTCTTTGACAAAGATTTTGGGTATTACACATATAATAATATGTTTTGTCAAATTTCCTTCAAAATGGCGATGCTGAGCTGTTGTTTAGACAACAGTTGCGTTGTGTCTGCATGTAGAAGAGAAGTAGGGAGAAAAGAAAAGGAAACTTACTTGAATTTTTACTTAGCTGTGAGTTAACAGCCGTAATATATTTTTTAAAATGCATGACCATCAGCTGTTGTTTTCAGAACTTTGCCTGTTTAGGATATTTTCCATAATCGGAAGAGTAAAATTAAAGACTGATTGAGAACATCATAGTTGATCTGACCACAGAACGAAGTAATCTTGGTGTGGGAAAAAAGGAAAAAAAATAGATACTTCGATCTCCGCTAAGTTTACCAGATCAACTATGTAGTTCTCAATCGGTCTGTTTAATTCTGCTCTTCTGATGATGGATAACATCCGAAACCGGTAAAGTTCTGAAAACTATAAGCAGTTGATAGCTGACTATGCACAAAAAAATAAAAAAATAAATAAATAAAAACTTACTTGCATGAAACCGTCGATGTCACACCGAGATAAATAAAATTTGTTACAGGAACAGAGGATTTTGTTTTTCATATCGTCGGCAGTAGAGCCGGGTCGGAATTAACTGTTAATTACATTTTAGCTCTCCATTCTTCACAATTTTCAAAAGAGTAAGAGAAAAGGCTGACGCAAACACTGTATACGAGTAAGATTGTAAGTTGATAAAGCAAGTTTAATTAAATAACGTTTTACATGAAAAATGTGAGCACTGACGAACAGTGATATCTTAGTCGTTTATGACGTTGTTAATAATGTAAAGGGGAATGAGGAAAACATAGCTGATAAATCAAAAATAGGCTCTATTTATTTCCTTACAAAACGTGTCTGGCTTGTTTATAGGTATATATTTTCACTTGCAATCAGATGCTACGAATGTTGTTTCACTTCCCTCTAGTTAGAAAATTAAATTGACCAAAATCATACATTATAAAGTCTGCATTGGCACTAAATAAGATTTAAGGCTGTGACCTCTTTATTTCCGATAGTAAATTATTACATTTTACATAACGGATTGGAACTCAACTTTACTTTCACCTCAGGGTATTCGGCTAAGTGGGTTGACATGACGGACAGTGTCAATGGACTGTTATACAACGCTTCATCTGATTTATACATTGCTATTTGTTATTTCTGGAAAACACTACGAGAACTAGCCACTAGTAGCCATGTTTACGAATACGAACGCTAACTCAAACTTCACCCTCCAAATAAAACAGCTGCAGTGTAAAGGAGGCTGTACTGCAACTAGCATTTCGAGCGGTGACATTTCTCACAGCAGAAAACAGTAGACGAGCGATTTCTTTGATCAAATCCAAGCCGAGGCCTTTCATTTGATGAAATATTGGACGATATTCCCATTACAGTAAGTTCAATATTTCTTTGTCCAATAATTTGATAGTGTAATACCGGATAAGGACAGCGATGCGAGAGGCGTTCAACGACTTTGTTGCTGCACAAAGTGAGATTCACAGTAGCTACGTCACAAACTGTGTGATGGCTTGCTTACAATCGTAGGTGTAGATCACTGGTTCCCAAAGTGGTCTATATAGACCTCCAGGGGTCTATTCCAACCTGCAAGGGGTCCACGTAGGGAAAAATAATTTGGGGATAGTTCAGTGGTAGAAAGCTTGCCCGCGAAAGGCAAAGGTCCCAGGTTCGAGTCCCGGTTCCGGCACACAATTTTAATCTACCAGGAAGTTTCATATCAGCCCACACTCCGCTGCAGAGTGAAATTTTCATTCTGGAATTTGGGGCTCTATATGTCGTAAATGGGTCCACGATAGTGGGTCACATTTAGGAAGGTCTCAACCAAAATTCAGAATTATTCTCACAATACTCAAGCTTGATCCTTTTTACGGAACTGTTCGCTTCATTGCCTAAGTGAGAGATTGGAGGAATTCTGTACTTTTGGTCTCCTGCTGCAAGCCCGAAGACAGATTTTTTTTTTTTGGGGGGGGGGGGGGCGGTGGATTAGGAGAGATCAATCAGTTATAAAGTCTAACTTGCAAAGGTATTTTTTCACTTCACCCTTTTATAGTTAAAGATACTTAAACTTATCAAATATGAGGCGCGAAAACACATTTTTTAAAATATATTTTCTGTTCCATAGGACCCAATTGAGGAGAGACTCCATGGTCATGGAAGAAGTCAGTACATTAATTGTTACACAAGAACGGTAATAGAAAATTTTTAAGTAGCCATATGCTTAAGATAAAGTGAAAAGAATCAATAAATAAGAAAACATAAATTAGCTTAATTGCCTAACTTTTCTAGGAGCACCTCGACAGAATAAAAGAAGTGAGCCATGAGGTAACTCTTCAATTTAGATCTGAAAGCGTGTGGATTAATGCTAAGATTCATTAGTTCTTGTGTCAGCTTATTGAAAATGGATGCCACATAATACTGTACATCTTTCTGCACAAGGCGGTGTGATGCAAATGTAGATTCGGCTTCTGTCTAGTATTCACTAACTCGTGGGAATAAGCTGATATTAATAACAACACACGACATTAAAGAAAAAACGTATTTTGGCGCCAGAGTCAAAGTTCCCAGACTACTGAAAAGGGGTCGACATGACGTTTGTGAACTTACACCAGATATTGCTCGAACCTCCCGTTTTTGGGCCAGAAATATCCTTGTTGCATCAGGCGAGTTAACCCGGAAAACAATGACGTGCGTCATAAGTGAGTGAAAGTAAGCGTAATAAACTACTTTTCGTGTTGAAAAATAACTTATTTAAGATATTGTTCGAATGGTAAATATAGCAGAATTTAGTTTTGGAACAAGATCCAGAACATGGGCTTTCCATGACAGGTTACTGTCTATATGAACACCTAGAAATTTGAACTGTTCAGTCTCACTTATCGTATGCCCATTATGAGTAATCAAAATGTCAGCTTCCGTCAAATTATGTGTTAGAAGTTGTAAAAACTGAGTTTTACTGTGATTTAACATCAACTTGTTTTCTACAAGCCATGAATATATCTCTTGAACTGCATTATTTGATACTTTGTCAATATTACGAGCAACATCCTTCACTACCAAGCTGGTATCATCAACAAACAAAAATTTGAAGTTAGGGATTCGTAAAAAAATTAATACACAATAGGCAGTGGGTCTACATAGGGCAGAAGTAGTTGGCTAGGGGTCTAGAGCAGCGGTTCCCAAACTTTTTTGGACACGGAACCCTTCCGATGACTTTTTTTCCCCATGGAACCCTAACCCTACCCAGATTTTTACTAATCACTGTGAACCCACAACGGCCTTCTATCGTTCATCTACGACTGTTACCAGAGTGTTTTGTATGACGTAGTAGGTTGTGACATAAAGGGACTACATTATTTAAAAATACAAAATATTGGATATAAATACAAACATTTATTTTGGTACAACAAAAATAGATTAAAATCACAAAATTTTACCTTGGCAAAGAAATTGTTAACTCTTGTTAAAGCACTGTACAAGAAAATATACAAACATTTATTTTAAAACAATAAAATATTTTACATAAGTGCAATTTTTTAATGAGATAAATGAAATTGTCTCATTGTTGCACTTAAAAGAGTTTTGAAATTGGGCTTTATGTCATACAGCTGAATTCGTAAATCCGGGGTGGCATTCTATTTGCTCCTAAATTTATTCTTCATATAAGCATAAGCTGAGAAGCCTGATTCACAAAATAGGTAGAAACGAAAGGGAGCAGAGGTCGGATAGCCTTTTCAGTCACTGATGGGTACACGTCCAACAGTCAGTGGCATAGATTCAAATTTTATTTTCAAAGCTGAGGTACAACGAATTTCAATTAGATCTTCATACTCTGCCACTGACAAAATGGGAGGTTTGCCTTGGTTCACAAATGGGTTTTGCACCCACTCGATGTCGTTGTTAGTGTCTGGGATGTACTCTGACAGGGATATCGAAAGGCTGATTAAATGCTCACAAATGCTTTTGTGCACATCTGCTTCGATTTCCAAGTCGTCTTCATTTAGAAACAGGGCTATAGTCGAGTCGCCGAAAGAACGACTCTAACAGCTAGCGGCTATGTTGCCAATACTGCTATGTGGCTGTTTGTCGTTATGCCGTGTCGGTCGCTGGCATACGAATATCACGTCCGAAAATTTTGGGGTCGTTGCTATGCACAAATAAAGCGTGAACGAACGAGAAGAATCACGAAGTAATGAAAAACGCTCTTTTTCAGTTAAAAAGAAAAGGTTTAGAAATATGTGTCGAATTAAAGCTTCATATGTTCCAGTATTGCATTCAATATAATGAATCATTTAGTCTTTAGCCAAAGCTCGTTCGTTGAAGAATTTTGTTTATATATTTCATCTTCTATAACTATTTTCCACAGACTCGCTGTTATTACTCGGACACTGTCTTGTGGCAGTCTGCCGACAGGGTAAACAAAGAAGGACTACCACTTTACAAGTTGTAAAACCATCTCTTCCAGTGAAATGATTTGTCTTCTTACATAGAGTTTTTGTCTCATTCGTTTGTGGTCGCTGTTGACTGCCATAGTATAGTGTCTGAGTAATATTATCAGATCAGTTTCGACAGCTAGTCTATTGGCCACAGGAGTAGAATACAATAACGTAATTTTTCAGTAAATGATCTTTGGTTGAGAAACAATCTATACATTAAAAATCAGTCGCGGCCAGCATCATGTGCAATGCACCGCTGCTACTGCTACTATCGCCCCCTAATCTTATTATTGATTCTTCTACCCTTCTTCTAGTGTACTGCCTCGTTCCCATGCCTCTTCTAAGATGTGCCACGTATGTGTGACAACATTGTTCCATTTTGTGGGAGTAATACTGCCCAATGCTTCACGAACAAAGAATTCTACTTTTGTTAATGAAAAACGTTTATTATTTCTGCAACGTACGATTTCACCTGAGCCCACACGAGTTCTATTGCATTGAAATGGCAATGATGTGGTGGAAGGCGCAACACTCTATGACCACTTTCTTCAGCAATTGTATCAATTTCATAAATGATTTTTCGGCTTTTGTTCTTGCAACACAACGAGACAAACGATGAACACGCGACAGATGCTTTGCAGCGACTGAAGCACGCCACCCTGTGCGACCTTGAGTGGCAGGGTGGCAACGTGGCACCGTTACCCCGGCAACGTTTACGAATTCCAGAGCTCAGGTTGGTGCTTGAGTGTCCCCCCCCCCCCCCCCCCCTCTGCGGCTCACGTGCGCGAACTGTCAGTGTCGTTCTTTCGGCGGCCCGACCTTAGGAGAGGAAAGGCTTTGTCCAGGCCTCAGGCTGCCTCCACTCTCCTCGGCGGTCACTGCTGTACTGTTACTCACTTGAACTAAGCTTACCACGCCTAAATCGCTGATATTTCCAAATTATGAAATACGCAAAATAAGCAACTATCCAACATTTGAGTGGCGAATTTAGATTCACAAGCTGCGACATTAACGTGTGGTTTTATTGTACAGTCCATTTCAAATTTGATTTTTGAGACTTTTCCGCGGAACCCCTGCAAGGCCTTTTGAAATTTTTACGCGGAACCCATGCAAGGCCTAGGGTTCCGCGGAACACAGTTCGGGAACCGCTGGTCTAGAGACCAAAATACTTTGGGAACCCCTGGTGTAGATGAACGAATATCCGTCGTTCAAGCCTGTTGTCGGAAGACAGAAGGAAGAGTGTTAGTACCAGTTTCTGCCGCTGCGCGGCGCGGCGGTCGCGGAGCGCAAGGCGGCACGGAGCGCGGAAGGTCCTGGGCGGACCCAGCACAGCCAGTGCAGCACAGAGCGTTACGTAAGAGACAGCCAGCTAGCGGCCCCAAAACCCATGCTGCTCTGCGTTCGCCGCCAGCCGTGACCGACGCACCGCAGGGCGCTGCCCTCCCCAGCAAAGGGGGTGCATCTCACACGTGCACTTCCTCTTAAGCCCGTTTTAAACGATCAACGAACTTGTAATAAATTGATAACAAGTTGCATTAATGGCGGCCGTCTGTCGTTTGAACGGCTCGACTATTATGATCGCGCTAGTATGACTCGGGATAATCGTAGCGATAACGAAATAGGGCCAGTTCTAAATTCGGTACTAGTGGGTTCACTGCGCATGCGCGAGCTGGTAGCTCTCAGCTGCAGTCATCGCTCCAGTTAGTCCGCCATTTTCCTTCGTATTTACGTATATTTTGCGTTATGTCGAAGTTTATGATCAGAGTGTATTCCAAAATGTAGTTCTAATGACGGCATTCACAGTGTCCGTCACGTAAAGTCACCGTCACGTTAAGCTTTCTCGAGAAGATAGTTTTGATTGAACGGTCGTCTGCTGACATCGGAAGGTAACCTATTTTCGGCACGCGATTTTCATATTGTAATCGACAATTACACTGTCTGCACGCAAATTTGTGTTATTAATCTTTATTTTATTATTATACTTTCGTTTAGCGGTAAATTGCAAATGTTTCATGACGATTTCAATATTTATCTCAATTATTGTCCACCGAAAAGCGAGGTCGTACATCTGAAAGCGAAAAATAGTTTATGTTTTGCAATAATGTAACAGAAAAGACTGAAGCCAATTGTTTATTTGAATAAGATTGTAATTTGATGATGCGATTTTCATTAAATAACATTTTAAATGAAAAAGTCAGTCCAAATGAAGCACAAAAATTCAGTTGTGCATGACGTTATTAACAATGTCAGTGGGCAAATCGTAGTAGATAAAGTAAAGAAGGTCTATTTATGCTCTTATAAATATTGTTTGATGTGTTCATAATTTTCTTTTTTCGCTTGAAAATAGATGTGAATGTTTTGAAATGTTGTTTCACTTCCCAGAACTTTACCACACTGAGTTGACCAAAAACATAAATTGCAAGGTTTCCTTTGGCCGTCAATAACATTTAGCGTTGTTTCCTCAATTTCAGTATTAAACTATGACTTCCTACATAACAGATCGCATGTCATAACCTCACTTTCAACATCGGGTATTACTGTTCGATTACGTTTATCGTCTAAACACCCTGCCACAAGATCTTGCATGAGATTGTAGTTCAGGACTGCTAGGAGCGCTTCAGTAGACTATTATCTATCTTGTTCGCTTTCGTTCATCGTTTACAAAGGGCTTTACACGGCCTCGGTTCGCTGCCGCGCCACTTGGAGTGTTGCAGTGTTGTCAGTCATCTCGGGATACTAAGTCACTTACGTCACTGACCGTCTTCCACATTTGTTTCGACTTTGTTTATCTACATAAATATTCTGCAAGTCGCATTCAAGTGAATGGCAGAGAGTTCATCGAACCGCTTTTATGATGTCTCTCTACAGCTCCATTCTCCAATAGCTCGCGGAAAAAGGATCACCTAAATCTTTCCGTTTTCGATCTGATTTCTCTTTTGCCCCACTTTAGGTTACGGTAGTAACAATAAAAGTGGACCTTTGCGATCGTCTTTTGACAGCTCGAAATGTAAATGAAAATAACGGCTTAACTAAACATCTGACACGAAAATTGAATAATCGAATTTGTAGAGGAGAAAATTCTCTACAACTTTGCTCTTTTATGTTTTTTTCATATCTCGTAGCGTTTCAAAGATATTTGCAAAAATAACGGCGATTTTGGGATGCACGTCTGTCTGTCTGTCCGTAACGTGTTCCCTGTTTTTAAGACGAACCGTATAACCGATCAGCACCAAATTTTACGGACATGATTGTAGACCGCCAGAGACCAGAACCTCACTTGTTCAAATTTTTCGGACAAAAAAATACGGCAGTAATACCAAAAAAACGCCGTTTGTGATATACTTGTAATTGCAAACGAACCGTTCATCTGCCACGAAAATTGAATAACCTAATTGGTAGAGAAGAAAATTCTCTACAACAATGGATATTTGTGCCGTCCTAGTTCGTAAGTAGTTCATAAGTAGTTTGTAAGTTTAGGGACTGATGACCCCGTAGTTAAGTCCCATAAGCTTAACAAACATTTGAACATTTTATGACGCTAAAGGTCGATGCTTCGGAACCCGCCACTACCAATTTTTCTTTTTCTAAAAGCGTTTCAGACACTCTTATTAGTTACTTTTTTTATTATTTAGATTATTATTTTGATCCAGAATGTTTGCAAAAACTTATAAAACTACAAATCTAAAGTGGGCCTTAAAACAAGTCAGTGCGATTTTTTTTTATTTTGGTGACCATGTCTTCCTATGTATATGGGTGCTAACAAAATACACTCCTGGCCATTAAAATTCGATTTGTCCCACAAAAGCAGAATTTTCTCGATTGAATGTCTCACATCCCCCCCACCCCATATAAATAATTCACCCACTTCATCTACATCAACATGGATACTCTGCAAATCACATTGAAGTGCATGGCAGAGGGTTCACAGAACCACGTTTTATGATATGTCACAATAGTTCCTCTCTCTAATAGCCCATGGTAAAAAGGAACACCTAAATCTTTCTGTTTCGATCTCATTTCTCTTATTTTATTATGATGGTCATGACTCCCTTTGTAGGTGGGTGCTGACGATATATGTCCGCATTTTGAAGAGAAAGTTGGTGAAAGGAATTTTGAAAATAGATCTCGCCGCAATAAATAACGCCTTACTTTTCATGATTTCCACTCCAACTCGTGCATTATTTCCGTGACACACACTCTCTCTCTCTCCCCTATATCGCGATAATACAAAACGAGCTGCCCTTCTCTGAGTTTTCTCTTAATCGTCCGGATCCCACAATGCAGATCAATACTCCTAAATAGGACGCACAAGACTAGTGTAGGCAATTTCTTTAGTATAATTGTTTTATCTTCTAAGTGTCCTGCCAATGAAACGTAGTCTTTGGATCGCTTTCCCTACAATATTTTCTGTGTGTTCTTTCCAATTTAAGTAGTTCGTAATCGTTACTCTTAGGTATTTAGTTGAATTTAAAGCCTCAAGGTTTGACTGATTTATCGTGTGAATTAAATTAAACGGAATACTTTTAGTGCTCATTTGAATAACCTCACACTTATCATTATTAAGGGTCAATTGCCAATTTTTGCAGATATCTTATCTAAATCATATTGCAGTTTCTTTTGATCTTCTGGTGACATTAGCAACTGATAAATAACAGCATCAACCGCGAACAGTCTAGGAGAGCTACTCAGATAGTTTCCTAAATCGTTTATAAAAATAAGGAACAGTAGGGCCCTAAAACATTTCCTTGGGGAACGCCAGATATCACTTCTGTTCTTCGCGATGACTTACCGTCAGTTACTACGAACTGTGTCTTTTCTGACAGGAAATCACGAATCCAGTCGTACAAGTGT
Organism: Locusta migratoria; assembly: GCA_026315105.1. Classification (NCBI taxonomy): domain Eukaryota; kingdom Metazoa; phylum Arthropoda; class Insecta; order Orthoptera; family Acrididae; genus Locusta; species Locusta migratoria. The sequence goes on from CM048744.1 coordinate 284,380,219, forward strand.
GCCGATATTACATAAGCACGGAATTTGTGTGGTACACTGACAAAAGCCTTCCGGAAATTTAGAAATATGGAATCTATTTGACATCCCTTATCGATAACATTCATCAAATCATGTGAGTAAAGAGCTAGCTGTATTTCACAAGAACGATACTTTCTGAATCCGTGTTGTCTATAGGACAATAGGTCGTTCTCCTCTAGGTAGTTTATAATATTTGAGGAAAGTACACTACTGCCCATTAAAGTTGCTACACCAAGAAGAAATGATGATGATAAACGGGTATTCATTGGACAAATATACTAGAACTGACATGTGATTACATTTTCACGCAAGCTGGTTGCATAGATCCTGAGAAATCAGTACGCAGAACAACCACTCCTGGCCGTAATACGGGCCTTGATAGGCCTGGGCATTGAGTCAAACAGCGCTTGGATGGCGTGTATAGGTACAGATGCCCATGCTGCTTCAACATGATACCACAGTTCATCAAAAGTAGTGACTGGCATATTGTGACGAGCCAGTTGCTCGGCCACCATCGACCAGACGTTTTCTGTTGGTGAGAGATCTGGAGAATGCGCTGGCCAGGGCAGCAATCGAACATTTTCCGTATCCAGAAAGACCCGTACAGGACCTGCAACATGCGTTCGTGCATTATCCTACTGAAATGTAGGGTTTCGCAGGGATCGAATGAAGTGTAGAGCCCAGGGTCGTAACATATCTTAAATGTAACGGCCACTTATCAAAGAGCCGTCGATGCGAACAAGAGGTGACCGAGACGTGTAACCAATGGCACCCCATGCCATCACACCGGGTGATACGCCAGTATGGCGATGACGAATACACGCTTCCAATGTGCGTTCACCGCGATGTCGCCAAACACGGATGCGACCATCATGATGCTGTAAACAGAACCTGGATTCACCCGAAAAAATGACTTTTTGCCATTCTTGCACCCAGGTTCGTTAAGTTGCGTACACCATCGCAGGTGCTACTGCCTGTCATGCAGCGTCAAGGGTAACCGAAGCAATGGCCTCTGAACTGATAGTCCATGCTGCTGCAAATGTCGTCGAACTGTTCGTGCAGATGGTTGTTGTCTTGCAAACGTCCCCATCTGTTGACAAGGATCGAGACGTGGCAGCACGATACGTTACAGCCATGCGGATAAGATGCCTGTCATCACGACTGCTAGAGATACGAGGTCGTTGGAATCCAGCACGGCGTTCCGTATTGCCCTCCTGAACCCACCGATTCCATATTCTGCTAACAGTGATTGGGTCGCGAACCAACGCGAGAGGAATGTTGCGATACGATAAACCGCAATCACGATAGGCTACAATATGACATTTATCAAAGTGGGAAATGTGATGCTATGCATTTCTTCTCTTTACGCTAGGTATCACAACAACTTTTTACCAGGCAACGCCGATCAACTGCTGTTAGTGTATGAGAAATCGGTTGGAAACTTTCCTCATGTCAGCACGTTGTAGGTGTCGCCACCGGCGCCAACCTTGTGTGAATGATCTTAAAATCTAATCATTTGCATCACAGCATCTTCCCCCCGTCTGTTAAATTTCGCTTCTGTAGGACGTCATCCTTGTGGTGTAGCGATTTTAATGGCCAGGAGTGTATATGTTCCAAAATGCTGCTGCAAACTGACGTCAGTAATACAGGCCTGTAATTTTGCGGATCACTCCTACTACCTTTCTTGAATATTGGAGTGACCTGTGCAACTTTCTAGTCTTTGAGTACGCAACGCTCGCTGAACGAGCGGCTGTATATGATAGTTACGTAGGGGGCTATTGCATCAACATACTCTAAAAGGAACGTAATTGGTATACAGTCAGGACTTACTTTTCTGATGTGATTTATGTTGGTTTAATACCCCAGGGACATTTACTTTTACGCATGGTGGAAGATCAAAACCAACTGCAGAACGATCTGAATAAGATATCAGTATGGTGTAAAAATTGGCAATTGACTCTAAATAATGACAAGTGTGAAGTCGTCCAAATGAGTACGAAAAGAAATCCGTTAAACTTTGTTTACAACATAAGTCAATCAAATGTGAAGGCCGTAAACTCCACAAAATACCTAGGAATTACTATTACTTCATACTTAAACTGGAAAGAACACGTAGATAATATCGTGGGAAAGGCGAACCAGAGACTGCGTTTTATTGGCAGAAACCTTAAAAGATGCAACAGAACTACTAAAGAAACTGCATACACTGCGCTTGTCCGTCCATTTTTGGAGTATTGCAGCCCAGTGTGGGATCCTTATCAGGTGGGTTTGACGGAGGACATCGAAAGAGTCCAAAGAAGGGCAGCTCGTTTCGTATTGTCACGATACAGGGGAGACGGCGTTACGGAAATGATACAGGATCTGGGATGGGAATCATTTCAACAACGGCGCTTATCGCTGCGGCGTGGGCTACTTGCGAAACTCCAATCGCAAACATTCTCCTCCGAATGCGAAAATATATTGTTGACTCCCACTTACATAGGTAGAAATGATCATCA